>CM051632.1:18180592-19640592 GCA_028020825.1 Podargus strigoides | reverse complement strand
AGTGGACTTCACAGCAGTTAATTTTATAATTAATTTTCAATCTCTTTACTTTTTAAAAATGATGTTGCTTTAAAATGGGGGATCCCAGGAGCTGTAAATCATTTTGCAGTAGTAGCAGAAATGCGAAGCTTAAAACCAGTATTAGCTCGGAGACAAACTATTGGAGAATCTGTGGAATTGTTTGAAAGGTGGTAAAATAATGCATCAGTGTGTTTTTTTAGTGTTAGTAGGGGTCTAATTTTGCAAGGAATTTCAGAATTCAGGCTGTCTCCTGCGGTACGTACTCTAGGTTGTGGCTGGAGTACACAGTAGTGGTTAAGCTGGAGAAGGCAACTTTGAGACCTCAAAATTATTTTTCATGCTAGTGCACCAAGCCCCTGGGAAAATCTTACCCATATGGGTGGTATTGATGTGCTAGAGTGGGAACTGATACAAAACTGTCCAGGATTTGCAGAGTCCTTGCACGGTGTGCTCACTTGGTTTAGGTCAGAGTACCATTTACCAGAGTTCCTCATTAAAACGAGGGTGACTGTGGGTGCCTGCCCTGCGCTGTGGGTGTGATCAGAGTGGGGTGTGAGGCTGCTGAACCCCACCCCAGGAGGAGCTGGGAGGGAGGGTGGAGGTTAATGGTGCTCCTGTCTGTGTGCCTGTGAAAGTAACGCTTTGCTTTGTCACTTGTAGGTGGTTGAAAATCTTCTGAGCTTTTGCTTCCAGACATTTTTGGATAAATCCATGAGTATTGAGTTCCCAGAAATGTTGGCAGAAATCATCAGCAATCAGATACCAAAATACTCAAATGGAAATATCAAGAAGCTCTTATTTCATCAGAAGTGACTGCCTTAACACAAAAGGGTTGCCTTAAGAAAACGTCAAATGATAGCTTTTTTTTTTTGTAAAGAAAAAAACCTAACAGACTTGTTACTTTTGTCCTTGCAGCGGTGTTTCTTTTGTAATTATGCACTACACGTGGTTTACAGAGGGCCAAGATTTAGGCTATAGAAGGCAGCGGATTTCTCGCGTTTGGTAAAAAATTGGGGAGGAAGGAAAGGAAAGGAAAACTCATTTGTCAGCAGTTGTGTATCTATCTCCTCTCTGCAACATCCATGGATGCATCACAGCCACCGGCGACGAGAGCCGAGGTGGTTATGAACATTCTGCTAATTAATTTCTGCAGTTGGCTGGAGACGATTTTGTAGGCTTTTTTTTTTTTTTTTTTTTTTAAGTGTTTTGGATTTATTTTTTTTTTAAAGTTAAGGTAGCATTTTGGTTTATGCATGTAACCTGACGAAAGTTTACAAGTGTATATCAGAAAAGGGAAGTTGTGCCTTTTATAGCTATTACTGTCTGGTTTTAGCAATTTCCTTTAACTTTGTATACCGTGAACTAGGCTTGTTCATTTTTTCTTACATAATTTTTTTGTAATACTTCAAGATGCCTATTGTACAGCTGGTTTTTTAAGGTGGGGCAGCTCGTAGCTTTCCTAAATGACCTCTAGACATTAACCCTTGAGTATTCATGTGAAAATGGGTTGGGCTTTTCTAACCTAATAGCTTTCAACTGTCAAAGTGACCATAAAAGTTTGGCATTTTTTAAGGGCCAGGGTGGGTGGGAGATCACTCTCCAATCTCATTTAAATAGATGTGAATTAAACAAATACTTTTGGTATACGTGCAAAAGCATTGGATATGCAGATTCATAGAAAATCAGCCCAGTCCTAACTGGATGTACACGAGCAGGTTATTTTATATATTGAAAAAAAAAAAAGCCTGATTTTTGCATATAATGCAACAGCCATAACCACAAGAGTCATGGGCTGCATTGATGCCAAGAAGATCAGTCCTGACTGCCCATCAGGAAATTTTCAGGAAAATATGCATAGCTTAAGAAAAGTTTACTTCTGTGTGGAGAAACTCACATTTTCTATACACTTAAAATCTATCGTCGTACAAGTATATATGGGGAAATACCATGGACTTAGGAGGCAGACGTGTAATTATGCCCAGTGGTTTCATTCTGTTTTCTTGTACCAATTCTGGAAACCTTTTGTGGGGTGAGCTGTGCACCGGCGCGGGCTCAGCGCCGAGCAGCGCTGCCAGCCCTGGCTCTGCATGTACAGACTCCAGAGCGGGGTGCTTACACACCCGTGGCCACAGCTCCACCTCTCTCTGACTGGTTCACCCTCTTTCCTGGAGAGCAGGAAAGCTCCGCTACTGATTTCGTGGGCTTCGAGTCGTATGTCCAGCTCTGTCTGTGTGAGGCGGCGGCGTTCCTTCCCATCGGATTCCTGGCGTGCCATACGATTACCATAGGTCTTGTGAATTTCTCCTTGTTGCCATTGAGAACGATATTTTCAAACGTTTAGAAGCTGTAGTAGCCTTTTCTACGTGCACCTTAACAATTTTCTGTATCTCAAAATTTAAATATTTACGAAGCCACTCTAAAATTTGATTTTTACTCAAAGTGGCCAGATTATTTGTGTAATACAAATGAGAAAGATCATCTGATGAAATACAAAACCTAATATATTTTTGTATTTAGTTATAGTTTCAAATATGTATAATCGGTATATTCGCTGATCTGAGAAAAGAAGGGAAGTGCTACTGCAGCTTTAAAAGCAATTTATTAAATGATTGTAAAATAGCTTGTATAGTGTATAATAAGGATGATTTTTAGATGACAGATTGCTTTATCATGATACATGTAATTATATTTTTTGTAGGGGTCACAAATATGCTGAATGGTAACCCGTACACGTTGTGGTTTGTCTGGAGGTAGTACTGAAGGCATCGGTGTTTCGTATCCAAAGAAGTTCTCCGTGTAGAAAGGAAAACCTGTGTCCAGTGGGTGTTCGTAGGGTCGACTTTATGTTTATCAGATCACTGTGTAGGAACTCAAGTTGGATCTCGGGTGGAATGCTCCTATCTGTATGGTTGGGTGCCATTCACAATTCCCCTCCCCTGCAGAACACGTGGGGCCTGCGAGAGGCGCACGGGGTGGCTGCCACAGCCTCGGCTCCAGGGCAGAAGCAGCACAGCAGACGGGGCAATAATCCACACACAGGTACCAGCAATACGTACGCACGGAGCGTGGGTCTGCACCACGCGCCAGAACCTTGCTGTGGCTCAGCAAAAGTTTGTTTCCAAGGGGAAATAGGAAACTAGATTTTCATCCTTTCTTAAATCTCTTTTTGAATGTTATACCTATTAAGAAAAAAAAAAAAGAGACTATATTCAGTACTCTGGAGTAAAATATCATCTTTAATAAAAAAAAAATAATCATTCTCTTCTCTTTGAATGATCTGTAAAGGATCTGTACGTTTTGTAACAGTTAAAGTTCAGTATTCTAATTACAACTTTCAGCCCAACTCCGTGGCAGTATTGACAGTGAGATACAGATAGGAGTTCTGCACTCTTTGGGTTCAGGTTCAAAGGAAAACTGTTGTTACTTGGGAGAATGTTTTACACATTGCATCCCCAGATACCTCGATTTGAGCTGGAGTGAGTGAGTGAGTGAGTGAGTGTGGGTGTGGGTGTGAGTGTGAGTGTGTGTGTGTTACACAAAGAGACAGAGCTTTGGGGTTTTGCCAGCAGCCAGGTAACTGCAGTGAACACGAACAAATGAGCACCACCTCGAGAGAACGGGTAAGGCAGGAGAGAGGCTCCTACCCCCTGTGTCTATATGCCTGTATATTCACTTTTAGTTTATGGATTTAAGGAAAAAAAAAACAAGGAAACTGTGATGTTAGAAGAAAGCAATCGTCCTGTACGTGCTGTCGAGTTTTGAACTTCACCATTAAAAATGCGTCGTGCTTTAGAGAAGTGAGAAGTCCACGTTCTGTGTATCCGTAGTCCTTGTAGCAGTTGGGTAGTACCTGCACTCTGGATAAAGCAGGGAGAATTCTGACTTCGTCTCTTCAGTGCCTTATCACAAAGTGCATGGACCCGAGCAGGCTCCCGGGAAGGGCCGTGGGGAGCGGGGCTGCCGTGGGGCAGCGGAGGGGCACGAGGAGCTCTGCCAGGGGCCGGGAGGGGAGAGGGCGGGGGGGGTGGGGACAGGTGACAGTGGGAGCCAGGGGGTGACCTGGCCATTTTCACAGGGAAAGGCAGCAAACGGGAGGAAGTGCCTGGATGAACGTCGGCTGAGTGCTGGCCCTGCAGGCGCGCGGCAGCCGGGGAGGACTTGAGGGGCGCATGGGGTGAGCTGGGTGAGGCTGTGTGCCACACGCAGGGGCTCTGTCCTGCCTGCACTCTGCACCACACGAACCAAGGGTCTGGGAAGGGCTGAGCCCCTGCCCGCAGCGAGGGGCGCTCGGGGGTGAGACGGCCGCGTGTGAGCATCCCCCACCTCCCACTGACCCGCCTAAAGCATAGTCAGCGATGTGTCATTATTCTATTTTGTATATTAAACAAAAGATATATGCTGGGGACAAATCCTATATCATACCGGTGTATGGCATTATTAAAAATTTAAAAAAAAAAAAAAAAAAAAAAAAAATCATTATTTTTATCACAGTAATTTTAAACAGCATAAAAGAAAAAGCGGTGACTCCTGTTTCAAAATAAAAAGTTGTAGTTTTTTATTCATGCTGAATAATTCTGTAGTAACAAGTCTGTAGTTTTTCACCTACTCAGTGAAATGTTGGACTGTAAAAGCTTGTGTGGAATTGTTGAACATTTATTTTTTCATTTAAATTTGCTGTTCGGGTAATACAAAGCCACACATCTGTACAGAAGTTGCAGTAAATGTGAGCCATTTACAGCAATGGCAAATAATGGACAGAAACCATAATAAAATTCTGCTTTTTTCATTAAATGGCTACACAATGCTTTTGTAGAGTTTTTGCTGCTTACCTGCAAACGGGTGGTTCTGGCCACTGAGGCAGGCTGAGATGGTTTCGTTATTCACCTCGTATGCAGAAATTGTTCATGCTGAAGCTAATTGCTGCCATTGTTGTAGAGTGGGAGAATTTCTGATAGTTAAGTTCAGATTAATAATTTAATTGAAAACCATCCACTTACATTTCCCAAACCTTGCTGGGTTTCCATTATGTCCATTTTCTGGAGGGGAATCCACACCATCATCCATGCTGATCACATCAGGAGCGGGGCTGTGCATCTGAGCAAAGGGGGTTGTGCACATCAGAGAGGTGCAAACCAGGACAATGAAATGAAGAAAAATAACAAGAAGTGTATTTAGGGGGGAAAAAACCACAAAGGGGCCAGAAAGGGGCTCTGGGGGGGGGCAGGGGTCCCTGAGAAGGGCGCTGGGCTGTGGGGATCGGGTCCAAGGGGTTGAACTGCCCCTGGGCTGGTGGGATGGGACCCTGCCTGACAAAGCTGTAACTTCCAAGGGCAGAACTTAACCAAACCTGGGGAAAAGTCTTTCCTAAACCAGCGACACTGAAAAACCCCTATGTGGGGCTGTGGGTGGGTGTGAGGACACAGCATGTGCTGTGCAGAAGGTCTCGCAGCCCTGGAACAAAAACCACTGCCAGAAAATCCCTTTCCTGCCCTGTGACCCTTTGGGTTTTAAGAAGCAGTGTGTCCTCAAACCATCAGCAAAGAACACTGCTGAATTTTTTCATAGCTCATGCCTTTACCCCATAGAACAGCAGTGGGAGATTCGTGCTGTCATAAAACCTCTCCTGGTGACATCAAATGTCAGCTTCCCGGGGGGGTGGTTGCTTTGTTTGCAGTTCAGACACAGGCTGACAGCGATTCCCTTATTCACATAATATATAATAATTCCATTATTTCTTATTCACATAATATCCCATTATTCACATAACGACAAGGAAAAGATGCTTTAAGGAGATGCATCAGGTGTTAGGATAAAATAACTGCTTTATGGCTGCAGAACCCACTCATGGTCTCCAGTGCCCTCAGAGCATTTCTGTTACTTCACTTCCACCCAAAACCTGGTGTGTCCTATTGCATTTACAGAGTTACTTACATCAAAGCTGAGGCAGGAGTGGTGGGAAGCCAGAGCCCATTGCACTGCAGGGTTTCTGGGTCCCCTCCCGTGTGCTCTGTCCTGTGGGGGGACGGGCAGCCCTCCCCTCACCTGCCAGCTATGTGCAGTCCTGCCCTGGGCTCCGTCCTCGTCTGCCAGGAAATCCAGACAAACCCAGCACGAGACTGAGACTTGTCATTTTTGTTTTGTTCACACTGTCCCCATAAAACGATGGCATTACAGACTGGTTTGGAAATGATGCCATTAAATGTCGGGGGTTTTTTACAGTTTTGTCATTTAAGTTTTCCCAGCTCGAGCACTCCTGAGTTCGTGTTTGCCCCGGGACAGCCTCAGCGTGCTGCTCTCCCCGTGGCTGTCCCCTCAGCTCGGTGGGGCTGCGTGCCAGGCTCCTGCTGGGGACTGACCTTGGAGGTACCCAGGGCTCCTCGGCTCAGGCTCTGCCGTGCTGCCACACAGATCCCAGCTGTTTCGAGTCCATGAATCCAAGGTTTGGTCACTGCTGCCGTGGCAGACCCAGGCGGCCGCTCTCCCTCCGGGTGCCCATCAGTTGCAGACCTGGCGTTGGACCACTTCCACGGGGTCACACAGCGAGTGCAGGTCATTTCTTCACTAAGGTCACTGATAACTTCATTTCCTGGTGGACCTGCAAATATTATACATAGTACATGTACATTTTAGAATGAAGTTTAAATACTCAGCTTGTTGCAGTGTGGCTGGAGGAGCAGTAGCTGGCTAAACCCTCTGAAGGGGACTGGAAGTTTGTTCATCTCAGACACCCACGGAAGGGGTGACAAAAACTCGCTGTGCAGCACGACTGGACAAGTGGTGGCAGTGGTAAATGTTCTTATCCAACACATCACAGGCTTGGCACTGCTCCAAGGCGTAATTAAGGATATTCTCCGAGGTCACTACAGGGAACTTTTTAAGTTTAAAAAAATAACAAGCGAGTGGAATCCTTCTAATTACAGGGTCTGTTGGTTCAAGATCAAAGCGCGTGAAAAGCGTGCGGGAAAAGTGCTGACGCAGCATCTAACGCGGGCACTAATTGCGCTGCTAACGCGCCGGGACAAGGGTGCTCTCTGCTCCATGGGACACTCGCTGAAGAAAGCGCCCCATTGTGCCCGGCGAAGCTGGCAGCGGGCGCAGGAGCGGAGCAAGGGGCGCTGGACCCGGGCCCAGCCGCCTGCCAGCGCCCCCCGGCACCCCAGAAGATCCGCGCTCGCTGCTTTGTCTTTCCCAGCCCTTGCTGGGAGGTTCTGGGGTTTGGCTGGAGCGAGATGTCCCTTTGTTTCGAGAAGAATGGGTGCGAGCGGGCTCAGCAGCGCGGTGCTGCCGGCCGGGGGGCTCTGCCCTGCCCGGGGAGATGCGCCGTGGGGACGGTTTGTGCTCGCAGGGATGGCAAACCCCCCCTCGGCAGCACCCCGTGCCAGCCACACCGCCCCTGGGGACACAGCCAGCCCTGTCCCCTGCGAGGGGTGACCCAGCACGGCCAGCACAGCGTTTCTCAGCTCTTCCCAAGACTTTTTTCATGGATTCACAGATTCACGGAACTGTCACAGCTGGAAGGGACCCCCAGAGCTCCCCCAGCAGCAGGGTCCCCTAGGGCACATCCCTCAGGGCTGCAGCCAGGCCAGGCTGGGAAAGCTCCAGAGGAGACTGCACCCCTCTCTGGGCAGCCTGTGCCAGGGCTCTGCACCCTCACTGAAAAAAAGTTTTTTCTCACATTTAAATGGCACCTCCTATGTTCCAGCTTGTGCCCACTGCCCCTCGTCCTGTCACTGGGAACCACTGGGAAGAGCCTGGCTCCATCCTCCTTCAACCCACACTTTTCTTTTTTGCCTCCTTCCTTCCCCTTTCCTGCCTTTTTCCCCATTTTCTTTCATTTCTCCCAAATCAAGAGGCAGGCTGGGTCTCACGCTGTCACAAGGCTGTCACACACCAGCAGATGTGTGTGTGTGTCCCCCTGGATCTCGTCACATTCTGGGTGTGCTCAGCCCATGGTCACCCCATGGGTGGTGGGGACGGCAGAGGGGCCACGCACACCCACTGCTCTCTGCCCGGTGCCATCGGTCCCCGCGGGCAGTGCCCACCCCAGCTGCACACGCGTGTGCCCGTGCGGCGGTGACCTCCTGCAAGAGGGAGGGGGAGGGGGGAAGGAAAAACAAACGCTGGCCGGAGGCACCGTGAATTGAATCCCAGTAATTATGAATAATGCAGTAAAATCCAGCTGAGCATTAACGGCCGCTCGCTGCAGAGAGGGCGCTCCGTGGGAGGCACCGTGCTGCTCCTGCCACGGGGAAGTGTCCCTGGCACTGCTGGGGACACGTGTGGGGAAGGGGCAGGGAGCAGCAGCATCTCTTGTGCCGTGGCTGCACTCCATCTTCCACCCCGCACAGCGGGTGTGTATGCAAGGTGTTTACTGCTACAGATCAACAGCAACAGCTCGCAGTTTTATCATAGAATCATGGAATCATCTCGGTTGGAAAAATCCCCGTAAGACCGTCAGCTCCAGTTATTTACAGGTGATATTATATATATATACACATATATACACAATATATACACAATAAATACACAATATATACACACAGCCCACCAGAACTGCCCCGTAGGTGCTCAGGGTTTGGCAGCCCTGCACCGGGGCACCCAGGGGGCCCAGATCTGTCCCCCAGGAGGAGACCTTCTTTCCAGTGGGAACAGCCACTGCCTCACTGTCAGACCCCCACGCCGAGCCCCAGGGAACTGATGTAGTTTGCTCTACACGCCTCTAATTAATTACCTTAATAGAAACGTGCCACATTGATTTGATGACTGTGAAGAGGCACTAAAGGCCAAGCAGCCCTGCTCAGGCACAAACAGTGACAATAAAGGGGGGTGTGGGGAGCCACGGGTGTCCCGGGGAGCCACGGGTGTCCCAGGGAGCCACAGGAGGTGCTTTACCCGCAGGACTCGGGGCTGCGGTGCTGCCAGGCGTGAAAGGCCTTCCCTGTGCCCCGGGGTGAACTCAGCTGTGACAATGCTGGGGACAGGGACTGTCCCAGGGATGGACTGGGATGGGGTCACTGATACAGTAATGAACAGAAAAAAACGGGGGCTGCCAAGGGGATGGGGAGCTCAGAAACCACAGTATTTGTCCAATAAGCAATTAAGAAATATTATCTGCCTAAATAATATTCACAAATCGTTTGACAAATGCTTTTCCCTGGCCAGGAGTAGGGTGCTTTTGCCATTTCTCCTTGGGGATGGTGTCACTAATGCTGCTCTACAAAGGGTCGACAAACGGTGCCCCCGGTGCCTGCCTCGGCCACAGCCCCCCTGCACTCACATGTGCTCCTGCAAGGAGCAATCCTGAATTAAAACCAGCAGTTTTTAACTCATCTTTTCTCTCGTACTCTTTTCTTTTTCCCCTGTTTGGCTGCAGGCAGTGCTTCCATGGCCGAGCTGCAGTGGAACTGCACATTTTCCTACCACAAACACACAAAAAATACCCTTCTACACGGCTCAGACCAGAGCAATTACCCAAAAGGAATTAAAAAAAATCCAACCAGCCGAACCCAACACTTGGAAAACCAAAAGAAACCCGGTGCCCCCTCCCTGGCAGTGCTCCAGGCCAGGTTGGATGGGGCTGGGAGCACCCTGGGCTGGTGGGAGGTGTCCCTGCCATGGCAGGGGGGTGGAACCAGATGAGCTTTGAGGTCCCTTCACACCCAAACCATTCTGGGATTCTGTGACGTTGCTGTCACACCCTCCCCGCTTTGTGGAGGTGTTTCTTCCCAGGTGGGGGTCCAGCCCCTCACCTGCCTGCACCCCCTGCCCTGGGACCCAACCAGGGGCTCACGGCACCGGCACCCCACCCCCCCGCAGCCCCACGGCGCTGGGATGTGCTGAGCAGAACGGGTCTGAAAAAGCTCAAAGCTGTTGGTCTAAATATATCATTGTTGCTGGGGAAATAAATAGTAAAAAGGGGAGCGATTGTGATCTTGTGGTGTAATTGGTTCCCCTACTGTGGCGGGGGGGCCGGCCCGGGGGTTCCGGAGGAGCAGGAGCTCAGGAACTAAGCCAGCACAGAGCAACATCCATTTAACAAAAAAAACCAAACAACAAAAGCCAAACTTAAAACAAACAAATACAACACAGGCAGGTGCCGGCCAGCGAGCACACGTGCGTTTCCCAGCCCCAGGAATATCTGTGACAGATGACGAGTGCAGCAAAATGAATGAGCTCGAAAAAGGCACACGCAAAATATCTACAGAATGTCCCAGCCTGGCAAGGGACCGGCAGCGATGTCCCCCAGAGGTGTGGTCCCTCCAGCCCTGTGCTGGGCAGGGGTTCGTGGGCAGAGCCCAGACCCTGGCGGGGGGACAGTGTGGCACAGCCCAGCCCTGGCTGCTGGCCGGGACATCCTTCTCCCTCCAGAGAACTTACGGCTGAACAGCATTAGAATAAACACATTTGCACAAGAGCTGCTCCCACAGGGGCTGGAAATACGAGTTCCCAAACTCCCACAGCCACTCGGCAGCAGTGGCAGGGCTGGCTGTGGGGCCACGGGAGGTCACCGGCCCCACCGGCCCCTTTTCCCTGCTGGTTACTGCGTCTCTACCCTTAACTCGCAGCTGGTTGTTAACAAAGGCTCTGATCAACTGGCAGATATTTAATTATCTAATTGTCTGGAGTAACCTGCTCAGCCTTGGTGTGGAGCAGGGATGGGGGAGCAGCAGTGGTGAGGGGCTCACAGGGAGATGGGCCACACACTGACAGTGACACAGAGATCTCTGTATGGAAATAATGGGGTTTATTTAAACCCCCCCGGTGTTCCCCCATCCCTTCCCCTCTTCCTTGCTTTCCCCATACAATTTGAGCCCCCCTGGCAGATCTCCTGGGGCTTTTTCCCCCTTCCTGAGTGCGTCAGTGAGTGTTAGAGCTCAGGTGCGATTTTCTAGAGCCCTTTGTCTGAGGTTTAGAAGGAAGAATAAGCTTCATTAGCAGAAGGGAGGGTCTGCAGTAAGTAGTAGCTAGGTGCTACCTCGTGAGCTGTCAAACAGTTGTGCTAAATTACAAGCTGCTCTGCTGTGCTTGTCTTCAAATAATCAGCTCCTCACCCAGAGAATAGAACTTTAAACAGCTATTTCTTAAAAAAAAATTGCTTTTAATCTTCATTATTTCCCAAAAGCTAAAAATTTGAATTAGCCCAAATGTACAAAGTATAATTGCTTTGAGGCTTCTGGTTCATTAGAATAATTAAAATACCATGTACTTGCTAAGCAGAACATGTCCCTTCAGCACGGGGCTTGCTTTTTTTGCCTAGCTAACTCTCCCTGCTACGGACCCATCTCACTCCAGTCTGTGCTGCACTGAACTGGTGGAAACTGGGGCTCTGACCATCGGGCACCCGTGCAGCCACGGTTAGGGTGAAGCCATGGGGCTCAGTCCATGCTGCTCCTGGAGAGTGGCAGCAGCAGGGAGCCAGGACTGGCAGGGACTGCAGCGTGGGGATGCAGCCTGGCCCTGCCCCTGCAGGGTGGCTGCAGGGCATCGCTTGGTGCTTGCAGGAGCACCCTGCCCTGAGGGACCAGATGGGCTGTGCTGAGCTGGCCGGGGAGCATCCACCAAGCCGTGTGTCCCCAGGGGTGGGATGGATGCAGCCGTGACACGTGCGGTTCCTCACACCTTAAGCAATGACCTGTTCACTTGGTCTGTCCCATTAACTGGTTAAACCCCATGGCCCTGCTCCTGGAGGTCTGGGTGGGGAGGGACGCGTGGCTTCCTCCTGGCCACATGCTCCTGCACAGCCCCCCGTGCCCATTGCAGGTCCTGCCTGTGTTTATGGCATTTAAAGACAGGGGGAGATGGTATTTCTGGAGAAAAACAAGTGTCCCAGCAGTGATAAGCTCCCAAACTGAGCACAGGGAGGGCACAGCCACAGCCAGCACCTCCTGCCAAGTGCAGTCATCCATCAGGAATGGCCCGGCCAGCTCCCACTGGGGCACCACCAGGTCCCCCCAGCCCAGGGATGTGGGTCTGCCGTGGGCAGGAGCTGCATGGGGGACAGTGGGGCCGAGCACCCACCACAGCCCTGCAGCCCATCCCAGTGCGGTCACTGGGCCAGGTGTGTTCTGTCAAGCAGGTCTATGGGCTGTCACTGCTGCAGCATAAAAATACCCTAGTGCTTCTTTTAGAGCGTGCCCTCCAGCCTGGGGGAGGTGACATTGGGCTCGTTTGGCCATTAAAGATAAACAGCTATTAGAATAAAATGCTAAACTCTTCCCAGAGGGCTGCCAGAGGATGCTCCTGTCTCTGCCTGCAGCTGCCCCGGCTACACAGGGCGATGCACCCAGCCCCTCGCTGCCACCAGTGGCTCCACAGGTGCCCGGGGCCACGAGAGCACCTTCCCCTTCCCTGCTGCCTCTTCCCCCCCCTGTGCACACCACGCACAGCCCTCTCTCACTGACGTGGGTTGCAGCCTGATTTGCTTTCCCTGCTGGCATCGCTTCCCTTGCTCACGCCTCCATCCCTGCCTCCAAAGCAAGCATCAATGTAGAAATGCTACTAAAAAAAAAAAAAAAGACCAAAAAAAAAGGAAAAACGAGCAACTCTCATCCCAGGGCCCATGGGGCTGATGCCTCTGGCCAAGGGGACAGGGGGGACAGGGCCCTGCAAGGCTTGTGAAACAGCCCCTGAAACACTGAGCAAAAGCCTGCCTGGCCAGTGGAAATAAGCTGATGTGCAGCCAAGCCTGTGCCTGCTTCCCAGGAAGGAGTTTTTTTGTTTTGAGCAGAAACACAGGTTTGCTCTCCGGCTGGTGCCTGTCCCCATGTCCTACGGGCTGGGCACTCGGTGGGCTCTGGATTTTATCACCAGTGCTGTTCCAGGCTGTCCGTGATTTACTGCACACTGCTCCTGAGAGCACCAGAATCACAGCTTTGTGCTACTGCAATCATTGCTGGAGACTGCACCAAACCCTCTGGTCAGAAGCAGGGCTGGGGCTGGGTGGGAGGGGAGCAGGGGCTGGGACCACTGCCCCAGGTGACAGAGGGACAGTGCTGACCCTGACTGGGTAAAAAGGGGTCCTGTGTGCTGAGGAACTCCATTTTTTTTTTTGCCTTTTCAGGACTACACACCTGAAGGCTGTAAAGAACATGAATGCCATGGCTGTAGGAAAGATGTGTGTCTACATTTACCCTGTACCCAGGGTGACACCGCAGCTCTTCTCCCACCCAGTGCCCCTCCCCAGCTGAGAAGGGGAATCAGGGACTAAGGGGAGAAGCTCTGTGGGCTGAAGTACAAACAGATTTAATGAAATAAAGCTGATACCATCACCAACATAAAGCAGACAAGGTTCTACTCAGCCTGGTCCTTGGGATCAGCAGCAGGAGCAAGAGGCCAGGAGGGAGGAGCCACAGGAAGAGAAACCCCACCCTCAGTGAGGTCCCTCCTTTTGTGATGAGCATCATTAAGTGGTTATGGGATGCAGCTGTGAGTCAGTGCCTTGATTGGATCTCCCACCGACTGGGGCTGCTCATGGCTGGGAACCAGAACAATATGTCACTGCAAAGCTGGAAAGAGGGAAAGGGCTTTTCCAGGAGTGCTTTGGGACAAGAAAAAAGGGTGACCTTGTGTTTGGCTCTTCTGGTTTCCTGACACTGGCCCACTGGCTGTGGCTCCAGGTGGCCATGGGTGCCAGGGGACAGAGCAATGTCTCGCCGGGTGTTCCAGCCAGCTGCCAGGAGTCTGCTCCCCAAATCCCACCCTTCCCAGGACAGCAGCTCCTGGGAAACTCCCTGCTTCCCTCCAGCACTGCCTGGGAAGGGCTGCGGGATGGCAGCGGGGAGTCCCAACGCCAAACAACATCCTCCTGAGCAGTAACATGGCAGAAAGAGATGAGGGGGATGCAGGTCCTTGTGCCTGAGCATCCCCTGCGGCCCCAGCACTCCTTGGGGCAGACCGTGCCTGGAAATAAAGGAAAGGCTCTTAGAGGCACCCTGGGGGACTTAAACAAATATTATTTGAAGCTGTTTGGATTTGTGCTGTGAAATCTCTTGGATAAATCAGAATAAATCCTCATTAGCATTTAAACAGAGCTGTGAGCTGGCTGTGGCGGGTCCCAGCCGTGACAGCACTGCGAGGAGCATCCTCCTGCCATCCCTCACTGCCACTCTCCTAAGCTGTCACCAGAAGAGGCACTGAAATACGTGACATCCTTCTGCAGGGGAAATCCCAGTGCTTCGCCTGCAATTTGCAGCACGAAGTGGCAGCAGAGCCTGAAATCAGTACCAAAAACTCCCGTGCCAGGGTGGGAGTGCAGCCTGCGGCCCCGAGGGAAGGTGCTGGTGTGTCCCAGTGCAGATGGACACACTGTGTGCACGCCTGTGTGTGCACACCCGCAGGCAGAGGGCAAGTGTGAGGGATCCCTCCATCCCTCCAGCGCCCAGAGGAGCTGTGATGGTTTGATGCAGGCTCCCAGCACCCAACTCCATCTCGCACACGAGGCCACTCGGTCCGAGCCGCACCCAGCAGCAGCAGCAGGGACCAGCAGGAGCCCGCCTGCAGCGAAGGGCTGGGGACACAGCCTCCACACACCCGCCTGCTCCGCAATAAGCCGGGCTGCGAGCGGGGATGGAGCACGGCTGTAATTAGCTGTAATGGTCTGGGCTGCTATTCAGGCCACCGAACACAGAAATCTTCTCGAGACAAGACAATTACCAGGAGGATGTTTTGTCTGACTGCAGAGCCAGATGGGAATCTGAAAAATCCATGGCCAGAGTCTGAAATTGCTGCTCTTACCGAGTAATAACCTGCTCAAAAAAAAAAGCAGTCAACCCAACCCAAGGCAACCCAACCCCAATCCAACCCCACCTAACTCCAGCCCCAACCCCAACCCACGCCAAGCCCCCAGCAGGTCACTGGGACGTGTGACAGGAGTGCTGGCAGCAGCCTGGGTGCTCCCAAACCATCCGAGGTGCTGCAAAACCCATTGAAAATCAGCAAAGAGACAAGGGCCAGCAGCTGGAACACGGGCCCATGGGGACCTCAGAAATGTCACACGTTGGTGGCTGCTGGGACAGAGGGACCAACCTGGAACATGGTGTCCTGGCTGCAGCCAGCCCGTGGGACTTGTACCACTGACTTGAAACGTGGCAGGACTGCACCCCGAGACTCGTTTGACATGTCTCAACAGGCATTACTGCACTGTGTCTCTTTTTTTTTTTGCTTTAATGCCTAAAATGATGGGAGAGGGAATTCAGGAGAGACTTCACCTCTGGGCGAGTCTGACTGTCCCTGCCTTCCTGTGATTTTGACTGATGACTTTAATGCTAAGCATCAAATGCCGTGTCAGCCTGGTTTAAAATAATATTTTCTATCTTTAATTTCTCTCGGAATAAACCAATGTTTACTCCAGCATTGAAGCTGGCCCAAGACGGGAACATTTAGTCAGCATTTCAGCCAAATTTTTCTTTTTGGAAAGTTTTATTTAAAAAAAAATATTCCACTAGCTCTCCTGCAAGAGCAATAACTTCTGCTTACGCTTTATTTTCCTTTCCTCCAGAAGACATCTTGTAAATAGGTCTGTGTGGGACTTCTGTTCCCCGTTACCCTCCGGCAGCACACCCAGAGCTCCCGAGTGCCTCGGGAGGGGAACGTGCTCCTGTCTCGAATCACTTCAGCATCTGAAGAGCCAAAGGGGGACCCTGCACTGCGAGGTTCTGTGGGGACCAGGACTGGGGGGGCAGCCTGCTGGTGCTCGTGCAGTGTTACCCAGAGGTGCCCAAGTACCATACCCCTTAAATACATAACCCTGTATAACCCTGGACACCACCATCTTAAGGCTTCTGATGTGTTTGGAATTCTCATCCGTCCGCAGTGCACAGAGGTGGGAGCCCCACCCGAGCTGAACGCCACCAGAGTTCCCACGAGCAGGAGGGGTCACGCTGGAGCAGCAGCTCGGGATGGGACAGTCCTGAACACAAGCAAATAGTGCTGACAGATGAAATATTCGGCCTTTTTTTGTTTTTCTCTTTTCCATTGGTCCTTCCCATCTCTCTCCTACCCCCTGGGAAGGGGTCTGCCTGCCCCGAGCAGTGCAGGTGCCAGAGCCAGCTCCGAGCATCCCCCCGGTGCCAGCACCGGCCGGCAGCACCGCAGCGACCGCGGGGGCTGGAGAACACCCAGCCCAATCCTCCAGGTCAGGGAAATCTAGCAATGGTACAAAGAAATCACCACTAGTAAATCTGAGGGTGAACGTGAACCTTGCCAGTGAGACTGGCTTTTACCCCTAGGGATACCCCTGTCCCCTTTATCTCAGCCCTGGGCACCAACGCCTTGCAGCAGGAACACGGGGCAGTCTGGGGGCTCCAGCTGTGCCCCAGCAGCAGGTGATGTGCCCAGGGTGGCCCAGGGGCAGTGTCCCTCAGGGAGAGGTTACAGCCCCGAGGAGCTGAGCTGCACCACGCACGCCCTGCAAAGCACAAAAGAGACATCAACTTTTTCCACTTCTTTCTTTTTTTTTTTTCCCCCAAGACAGAAGTCCAGGCAGTTTAATTACTGTGAAAGGAAGGTAAAGAGGCCAGGAATTCCAGTTTCCCCCATTGCCAAGTGACAGCAGGGAGCCAAGCCCAGGCAGCCCAGGGCAGGGGGTGGTGGGTGCGAGGCCGTTTGCAAGCGCGTTTCAAATGTCCTTTGCTTCTCTCGTTACAGGTCTTCTAAAAATATCAAATATAGATCTTTCCCTCATAATATTTTTAAGATACTCTATTTATACATTAATTCTTTCAAAAATAAAACGTGACACATACAGCAATTCAGTCACTCCGAGTCTTTAAAATCATTACAAAAAGACAGGACATCCATCCCCAGCAGCGTGCGACAGCGCCGCCCCTGCCCAGCAGTCTCCCTGCCAGCACTGGGGGTTCTTTCACCATTTGCTATTACAAAATATAACCACTCCAGCTCCTGACATGCCCCCCAGCCAGCCTGGCTCTGTGGTCCTGCTGGGCTCCTTCTTCCCACCCTCCTCCTAAACAACGACCCAAAATGGTGAAGGATTTGCAAACTCGCTCTGCCAACCACTTGCTGCATGTGCACAGAGGCACGAGCATCCTCTCCAGGGCAGGATCAGAGCGGTGGTGGAGCCCAAGGGCTCATTCTTGGTTTTCTGGAGACCGTAGGTTGGTCACACCAACAACAAATGTCCAGTGAGTATGGAAATAATTTACCTTGCACAACCAGTACTGCACAGACTGGGCACAGACAGACTACACACCAGGCTTCAAGCAAGGGGACCACTTAAATAGCAACGGTGGAGGGTGGCAAGCACAGCTCCAGAATGGCACACGGGCAGCCTGGGCACTCGTGGAAGCGTGGATGTGTCTGTGCAACGCGTGCTGGGACGGGGAGCCAGGAAACAGCCCGTGAACCAAAGGAGCTGCATTTATCTGAGCTGCATCTCGCCCTCCAGGAAGGAAACGCAGGCTGCACAGATCACATGTGTCTACCTCACAAAAACTGACATCTTTTTTTTTAAAAAAAAAAGGAAGTTTGAGAGGTTTGGTCCAAAATATTCTCCCCTCCACCATGCTGAGGCCTGCCGAGCCCTGACTGCCCGGCGCCGTGCCCGCCCCGCAGAGCCCACGAGCGCCTCGCTCTCGCCTGCAAGAGCAGAGCTCTGACGTGGCACGGCAGGATGGCCACTGCCACACCGGGCTGTCCCAGCCACACCAGGGCTGTCCCAGTCACACCAGGGCTGTCCCAGCCACACCAGGCTGTCCCAGCCACACCAGGGCTGTCCCCAGCCACACCAGGGCTGTCCCAGTCACACCAGGGCTGTCCCAGCCACACCAGGCTGTCCCAGTCACACCAGGGCTGTCCCCCGCCACACCAGGGCTGTCCCAGTCACACCAGGGCTGTCCCAGTCACACCAGGCTGTCCCAGCCTGCCGAGGAACGCTCAGCCCCACACACGCTGCTGCTGCCGACAGCCTGCGGTGAGACATCAGCCGAAGGCACCTCACCCCTTCCCCAGGCGAGGAGGGACTGAGCTGCAACCTGGCTGCCCAGGAGAGCTTCGAAAGGACTCCTCACTGCTGAGAGCTCGATGGGTCGGGGTCCCTCAGCTCCCACCAGTGCCTTCAGTGCTGGTGCACAGCCTGACCGCCGGGGCACCGGGCTGCTGGCCCTCCCCTGCTGGCTCACGCGTGCAGACCCATCCCCTCCGGAGCACTCGGGCTGCGGCGTGGAGCTGCTGCGTTGCTGGTTTGTTGGATGGCTGCGAGGGCTCTCAGCTGGGATGTGGGCAGTGGGCATCGCCTGCCTCTGCTCGGGGCACGGGGAGGTGAGACATGGCCCCGGGACCGCTCTCCCGCAGCCGCCACAGGGGGACACACGGACGTTATGATCCACACAAACAGGGAAGTCCTCACCCTGCGTGGCACAGGGGCAAAGAGCAAACTGGTCTGCAGGACCCGCCAGCGGCTGCCATGGATACCATGTAAAGCTCAGCAGTGGCACCTCTGACGCCCAAAGCTATAGGAACTCGACATAGTTCTCGGGGATTAATCCTGTCTTGCCGTTGAGGGTCCCTTCCAGCCAGCCGGGCTCCTGGGATGGATGGACTGGAGGAGAGAAGGAAAAGGCAGGTTACTACAGGAGGGGGATTACAGTAGAGAGGCCGTTGCTCCTTGTGTGCCAACAACGGCAAAGCTGCTCTTGGGAGAGAGCAAGGCCCTTAATTTGGGTTTATTTTAAAAGGAAACTGCTATGCTAAAGAGCTCAGAGGCTGCAGCTCCCACACAGGACTCCTCTGCCTTCCCCCCACCAGTGTCAGAGCTCGGGCAGAAGGACCAGGGGAGCTGTGGGCTGGCTTTCCGAGCACGAGCTGGGGCTGTGGGGCTGGTGTGAGTGAAGCATTTGGGATAACAAGAAGGGCTCAGAACTTCCTCCAGGCTTGGGCTGAAATGTCTTTGAAGTTGGAGAGAACGTGGTTAACTCCATCACCTCGTAACCCCGCGCATCCTGGCTGGGGCTGCACCAGGCTGGGAGGGAAAATGCATCAGCAAACGTTCCCAGCAGTCCTCAAAAGACTCATTTCTTTATTCAATCAACTACTGAAAATTTGCTGATTTGACAGGAACCAGGGCTGGGCCACCACAGGCAGAGGAACACACCCCACACCTCCCACTGTAAACAGCAGCAGGTCCGTACTTCAGAGCCACCCCAGGTCCCGGCGACCCTCGGCAGGTCTGCTCGCTCACACGCCGTCTGGCACCAACTGCGAGAGCAGAGCGAGCCCCTGCTGCCCCCTGCCCACTCCCCTGCCCCATGGGCACGGGGCCTGCCCTCCCTGCAGCTCCGGCCGGGCACCTCCTGCCCCAGCTCACCCCCACGCAGCTGCAGGGGTGAAATGTGTTGAGAAATTCACATCTCAGTACAAATGTGACCATGTTTCTTGAAAAAGAATTCCAACCACAGGAAACTAGTTTTGAGAGCCGTGGTGTTCCAGCTCCTAGGTTTCCACATTTTGGGGTTTCACTTGTGCCAGCTTCTTTTTCCATGCTAACACCCTTCTCACACCCAAATCCTGGGGCTTTTCCATCACCAAGGGCTAAGGGAGTCTGCTCAGGGGAAAAATGCCAGCTCCAGCCTGCAAGGAAAGCTCCCAGGGGCAAAACTGCATTAAAAGCTACTGGGTTACCTCCCCTTGGGGGGTAAAGGCTTCCCAGAGCCCCACTGGTGGCCATCAAGAGTGTCTGTGCCTTCAGCCCTCTGGGCTCAGCAAACAGGCTGGGAAAGCTCCGTAACCAAAAGTCAGGTGAGTCCCAGCTGCTGCTGCCGTAAAACCCCGTATGTCCCAACGACAGCCATTCGCTGCCCAGGGGGACCGAGATGCCACCCTGCCACGTGCAACCTCAGAGAATCTTAAAGCCAAACAAGAACCTGTCTCTGAGTATCTCCAGGCACCACTTGCTTTCGCTGGGTTTTAGCAACCCCTTCCTCGCAATAATCCCTCTGCCAGGCAGTGCTGTTCCGAACTCACATCCCCCAGCTAACCTCAGCCTGGGCTATGCTGCTGAGGGATAAGAACACGCTGTATATCTCCCCCCTTGAATAATCCATTGGCTTTTATCTAGCAAACACAATGTATTGAATTCAAACTTGTTCCCCTCCTCGCTGCTCTGATTCCCACAGGCTCTCGAAGGGGAGACCATGTTTATTTATAAGATATCGATGGAGCTGCTTAGGAAAAGTATTTTCTTTAATTCACACACATTTGTTCTCTTCCCCTTTCTGCTATATCCTCATGTATATCCCAGGGCAAAACCAGTGCATGCAGTAGCAGTTTCCCAAATGACAATGCTATACATATAAAAGCCAAGAACTACTTGGAAAGCAGTAAAAAATCTTTACATTGGGATTATATCTAAACCAGAGCTGCTTAGTTCCACAGGGCACAGTCTCTTTCCTGCGATGCAGGAAACAGAAAGTCATTAACATCGCCTCCAAAAATCTGCCTAACCAGAGCCCACCTATTCCAGCTTTCTGTATCCAGAGGGAAAAACGCACACATTCCTTTTCCATCTCCTGCATGCAATATTATGGCAACTGCACAGAATATTTCTGGTGCTGATACTTGGAAACTGATCTCTCCTACCCAGGAGACCGTTGGGGAACTGCTCTGTGTGTGGGGAACTGGTGTCAGTCAGCTGCTCAGCTGGAGGGTCTGTGCCCACAGGAGCACACACACAGCACAGCACCACCCAAACACACACAGGGCAGACGCTGGGGCCAGCACTGGGCACCAGTCCCTGCTCCACGCCTGCCACTGACGTAGCATGGCACAAAGGTGACACCGTGCCTCGCCAGACCTCTTCCTTTTATCTGCTGCTACGTCCTCCCGAGCGCAGCCTGGAGAACCTCTGCACGCCCTGGGTGCAAGGCTGCACCTTCCCTTCCCAGCCTGCTGCAACGTGGCCCTGACCCAGGGAAGGGGGGTGCCCACGCCTGCCCGCGCCCCGTGCCCCGCGCCGCGTGCGGAGCCAGCGCAGCCCCTGCAGCAGCGGGTGCAGCAATCCCCACCCCGCCTGCCCGGCACGCCGGGAGCCACAGCCCCAGGACCACGCTGCAGAGTGAGCCCAGCCCCTCCCAGCCCACAGGGTGCCCGGTGGTGCCCCGTGCCCCCCCCGGGTCGGGGACTCACCGTTATCGAACACGGTGCCCGCCGTGAAGGAGAGCTCCGAGTCGTGTTCTGCTTTGCAGGCGTACAGAGCTCGGGCCTTCCGCAGCGGCGAGCTGCAAAAGGGAAGCGTTTATTGGCATGGCAATACTCACACACACCAGCTCTCCCTCCCCACCACACAGGAGTCCATGGCTGTGGGGCATGCTGAAGAGGGGTCCAAGGGCCTCCACCCCTCTACAAGGGTCCAAGGTTGTGCTGCTTGGGGGAAGAGTGAGGAAGACGCCAGAGGAGGCTGAAGGCTCTTGGGGATGAGCCCCCAGTTTTCACCATGCTGCAAATCCCAGGGCAAGCCCAGCTGGCAGCGCCAGGACCTGTGCCTGGTGCCCACGCAGCCCGGAGCCAGGGGTCCCCGGGGAGCTGTGGGTGCAGGGAGGGGAGCCAGATGTGCTTGGTGTCTCCCAAGGGCCACGGAGCGGGGGCAGCAGGTGCCCACCGGCCCCACGCGCTGCCAAACCCATCGCCCTCAGCCGAGCCACGGGAGAATCTCACGGGGCAGAATTAGCACTTGGGGAAGGGCATTGCAAAACACAAAAACAAGGAGGTCCGTGAAGAACTCACTGCACTTCTTGAGAGGCTGTACCTGAAGATAAAAATGATTTAAGAACCGTTATGCTGTTCTGGGGACGTGCCGGTGAGCCCACATTGCGGGGGGTGGGTCAGAGCAGAGAGACAGAAATGGCACAGATCACCGGCACACACGGGGACAAACAAGGACCTGCGAGCCCCACCTGCAAAGCACGGGCACGCAGAGCTGTCCCTGGCACCTCAGCCACCCCTCCCATCCTTTCTGGGTTTGAGCTCCAGCAGCGCCGGTGGGAAGCTGGGACACTGCCAGGCCATGGTGACAGTGGCAGTGGAACCCACCTGACCAGGCAGCTGCACCCAGTGCTGCAGCGGGCTGCTCGGCCATGGCACAGCCAAGCAAAGAGATGGGAAGGGCCCCTGAGAGCTGCTGGGGTGAGGAACAAGGTCACCATTTCTCAGGTCAGAGGTGTCACCAACTTTTATCTTTCTGAGGACTTGAATTTATTCTGGATTCTCTCAAACAAGCCCAGGGAAGTGGCACGCTTCCACCTCCACTCAGAAACCCCAAGCCAGGGGAGCTGTGACTGGTTCTGGTTGTGCTGTGCAGAGAGCCCTGAAGCAGAGGTCTCTGCTCTCCAGATTCCAGCTGCCTGACACGAGCAGCCACCAAACACTTAAAAACCAGGATGGGCAAACACTCCTGCTCCACAGAGGGTCCCTCACTGCAGGAGGGCACTGCTCACACACAGTGCTGGGGGACACTGTCAGATGAAAAACAAAAAGTATTTTTGGGCTTATTACCTTGAATTATTCAAATTGTTGTTCTTCTTCCCCAAAAATGACTTCTGCAGCCCAGTGTCCCCATGGCCCCAGCCTGTCCCTTGGCCCCTTGGCTGGGGGCTGCAGTCTGCTGGATGACAACTGTGCCAGGGTGGGACTGGAGGAGAGAACTCCTGTCTGAGTGCACCCTGTGCACAGGCCAGGGGCATCCCCTGTGTGAGCACCCCGGTACCCGCAGAGCAGGTCCCCAACGCTGCCCATGGTGGCCTCACAACACGATTGCATCTCTGGTGCCAAAAGCTACGGGACCCCAGGCAGCGCCCGCAGTTGCCCCATGTCCTTTACCCCCCTTAGAGTCCAGATACGAAAGGGAAGTGGCCAGAGAGGGAGGTGTCCCGGGGTTTTGCCCCCCCTGGCAGTGCCCGGGAGGCAGCACGTGTCTTACCTGCTGCAGAGGAGCACAGCGAAGCGCAGGAGCTGAAATGGCCGGGGCAAACCCCCAGAAAGCAGCAGTGACACCCAGCACTGCACGCGTGACCCGCCAGCGCTGGCGGCCACTGGCCTGACCACGGGGCCAGCGGTGCCTGCCGCGGGCTCAGAGGGGCACTCAGGGTGCTTGGAAGCTCCACTCTTGCTGAGTGCAGATAGCTGTGTTGGGGAGCGTGAGCAGGATGCAGAGGGAACAGGGAAGTGAAGTGGGGGGAACCGAGTAAACTAAACAGAAAACAGCAAAAGCAACAAAAAGCAAAGCAAATTCTGCAACAGACCTGATGGGGGATGAGTCGCTGGACGTAGAGGAGGTGGGCATAGGACTTGATGGCGCAGAGAACATGGGCCAGGACGGTGAGAGGGGTGACGTTGGGCTTGGATTCTGAGGGCTGCAAGACATAACCAGATACCTTATCAACATGCAACCACAGAACAAACAGCAACCGAGGGACAGTGAGACGACATCCGACATAGCGAGTGCCTTGGGAATACTCAGGGCATGACACACAGCTACGAAATGAAGTGCCAAGACCTTGGGAGATGTTTCAAGGCCAGATCTGCATTTCTGTGGACAACAAGAGCTGGATCTCCCAATTAACCCCTGCTCCATCACCCCATCCAGCGAGCCCGACGCCCCGTGCGCAGAGGGCTGTCTCGCTGCTGCTGGCAGCCCAGCTACTTACCTGCCCCACTGCTGTCAGAAAGAGCTGATGGTATTTCTGGACGTTAATGGTGCCCACGAGCAGCCTCCATCCCCCTTTCGTATGTCAGTTGTCACAGTGTCTGGGCCCCAGGCCACTGCCCGGCCACCACTGCTTGTTTGCATTTCTGACCAAAGGGGGCTGGGAGCCCCAGGGGGGCGTTTTCTGCAGGACAAAGCTGGCCAGGGCTGGCGTTTCCATGCTGTCATCCATCTGAAGACAACCAGCAGGAGACCATCTCCAGCCCACACCACCCTGGGAGGGTGGGCAGCACCAGGGGGCCGTGCTGGGAGCCCAGTGCCCGCTGGCTGCCTCACAGGTCATGCACACCGCTGGCATGGGGGCAACCCACGCGCCAGGGCTCCGGCCATGCCTCTGCCATCAGTGCTACAAACATGTCATTGATTTCTTCTCCACATTTTACACTGAAGAACTCCTTTTCCCCTCACACAAGCTGCTCTTGATTCCTCACTTTTAAGCTACTGCTGTCAGCTGAAGTTGAATCAAGTTACTGAACTGGTAAATGCATGCAGAATTCAAGTGAGAAGTGCTTGGTTCCTTCAAAACTGATCAATTCAGGTCACTCTCAGGTTCACTGAAAAGCAATTATGGTACTAAAATACCAATTTGAGTCTGATTCATCTTTTACTGTTCCCGTGCTTATCGACTCATCTGTATTCTCTATCTAATTCAGATTGTAAACTCCATCCCTCATAAAACACCAGAAAAACCTCTCCACATTGAAAATGCTGCTGTAAAACCAGTAAGTTTTCTAAAAGCATCATGATTTATGGTTTTTTCCCTCATCTCAGGGAACTGGCACTTCTCTGAGGGAACGGGATGAAGTTGCTGAGCCACTTTCTGAAAGGGAGAGCCTCGAGGTGGAGGGAAAGGTGGTTGATGTGCAGAGAGGGGCACAGCCCTCCCTCTCAGCTCCAGGCTGCAAACAGAATTCATTCCAAATACCCGTCTGGGATTATAAAAGCATTTTCTGGATATGTTTAACTCAGCTCTCCTCTTGTCACCGTGCAGTATGCAGTGACATGCCTCCTCCACGCTCAAGGAGACGCCTCCTGAGGAACATGGCTTGGACAAGAAGCCAACTTGGAAAAATCCCAACCTCCAGAAAGGAGGAGAGCGACCCCCTCCCCTCCAGCAGGAACACACGGAGCATGGCAGTGCCAGCACACACAGTGGGACGAAGCGTGGGCAGGCACTGTGTGTGGGCAGCACCAGGGAGCCTACGCTGCCTCCTATACCTTAATGAAAAGATGAAGTCTCTGTAAAAAGGGTGATGGTCACTCAATACCTATCAGATCACAACAGCAGAAGTCCATTGTTTCAGCCCCTGCCTTCTGTCCTTTAAGCCCAGAACGAAATGTTTCACATATGAACAGAGAAGAGAACATAACAAACATTTTTCTTCCATTCCAAGCTGAATGTAAAGCCTCAACCTCTACTACTGAACAGAACCAACCTCCTCCGACATCCCAGAGGGTCTCCAGGAAATATTTGATTCATCTTGGATTTTGTGGGTTTTTTGTGATTTTCATCCCTTCAGTTTGAGTGAGAATTTAGCACCTTAGAACTAAAATGCCACTCCTGGCACACCAGCTTCCCTCCAGTCCATGCACCTGTGCCACCAGCACCCTGAAGCCTCCCTCGCCGTGCCAGGCTCACAGAATCACAGCACAGCCTTGGTTGGAAGAGACCTCTCAGATCATCCAGTCCAACCATTAACCCAGCACTGCCCAGTCACCACTGCCCCATGTCCCCTCTCGCTGGTGGTTCCCACGTGCCCTTCCACGTGCCCACCAGTGAAGCTGCCAGCCTGGAGCCCCCTGGCACTCTCTGGTGGTGACAACTCAAAATCAAAAGGACAGGTCTGTGGATTTGGTCCAGTTTCTAAGGGGAAAGTGTCATAAATATCACCACTGCAATGGCACCCAGAGGACACGAAAGAAGGTTAAATTGTTGGCCTGAACTACTCTGAGGTCCGTGGCTGCTTAAGGCCAAACTCTTGGCGTCTTTACTCTTCACAGAAGCTGTGTCACTGGATTCAACAGAAACTAACAATTTCCCTTTGTAATCACAGGCAATACCTTTATTATGTTAGCAGATGATAAGCATATAGAAACGAGATACAGCAGCGCATCACGGCTTTCACAGGAGGGCTGGAAAACAGGGAAGGTTCACAGGCAGACTACTAACAGCAGTCCTCAAAAGGTTCCCCTAATAATCACCACTATTTAAAAACAATCTTTTTTTTTGCATTTTTCTGTCATCAAAATTGTCAGTCTTTTGAAAAATGAGTAATTACCTGTTATTACTTAGTCTTTAACAAAGCTGACATTGGTACTTACCATATATTCAATCTATTTCCAACTTTAAACAGAAGGAGGTGCTACAAAGACCACCAAGTCAGCCCAAAGTGCAGAAATTAACCCTTCAAGCACCAGTTCTTGCTGTTTTGTTTCTTTCTAGCAGGTGTACCTGTCTGGTTCTTCGTGATGGTGTCCCACCTTCCCCTAACACAACAAGCTATAAGCACTCAGGGCAGGTAATTTTCTTTTATTTTATCTGTGCATAAGCATGCTTCTGCCCTCTAATGGAGAGAGCACGTTAGATGCATTTGAAGACATGGAGAGTGCTCTCCTCTGGGCAGCAGGAACTAGAACATTTCCTTCACTGTTAGTACTGCAAGAAGAACCAGTATTTTGGAAGCCAGAGCCTGATGGTTGTAAAACCTATATGCAGTGTCCTCTGCCTCTATACAGCTAAGCTACTACAGCGAGCCTCCAAGACAGTAAGTGTCTGCTGTAAATGGAATGTGAATGTATGGGCTTCTCACCTGGAGGAGGGCAGAGGACCTGCTAGGTGTGCCTTTCATCTTACCACGGCCTCTCGCCATTCACGTAGGCTCCTCCATCCTGGTGATCTCAAAAAGCTCTTCATCGAGATGCACATTACCTACTCTGTGTATGGATTTTCTGTAGGCAAGGAGCAGACCTCCTGCCCTCCAGCCCCCAGCCCCAGTGAGGTTCCTTTCCACTGAGCTATCTGCAGGGCAGGATGAGTCCTAAGACACCTTAGACACCTCTAGCCACCAGCCCAGCTTCTCACTGGTTAGAAACCCAGCAGGCAGCAGTACCTAATGGACCACAAAGGCCCCACACTGGGGTAGGAGAGAGCAACCGAATGGCATGGCAATGCCTTTTTCAAAGAGGAGCTTGGCCCAGGGTCAAAATGGGCCTTGGAGGGGGCGAGGAGCTGGTGACTGAAACATGGCTGGGCTTGTCCCCCTGAGAGCAGCCACCGACACCCACCAGCCCTCCTGCCATAGCTCCCACCTCCTCTGCAGCAGTGGGCTCTGGGTGCAAGGGGATGTCTCACTGGGTGTGCCAGCGATGGTGTGCCTGCATGGCACGATGGCACTGCTCTGCTACTGACCCTGGTGCTCCTCGCTGCACGAAGGAAGGACTATCTGACTGCACAGGGCTCCGGGACTAGAAATTCCCAACACGCTTTTTGAGATGAAATCATTTTAAAGGAATGCAGCTCTCACTCCTCGTAAAGTCGGCTCTGCCATCCCACAGCCTGCTGCGCGAACGACAGCGCGCAAGGCAAGCCACGTGACTCTCAGAGAAGAGAGTTATTTCCATGATGTTGAGGTAAAAAAACCTTCCAGCAAGAACCAGCACTATCTAAGGAGCTATCAACAATTTGGATCAGGCTTTTGGTGTCTTTGGATGCTTGGTGGCACAGAAAACACTCTCCGTGCCTCCCAAAACCACAGAGAGAACTACTAATGACTGCCAGCATGTGGGGTTTAAGTATGAAGAGCACCCAGTTCCAATCAGGGGCCGACAGAAGAGATGAACGTGGTCCTACGATGGCCAAGCTGCCCCTGCGCAGCCTCGTGGTCCTGCTCTGCCATCTGCCCAGCACATCACCTCAGCAGGAACAAGGGGATGGATGTGTCAGGACCCCCTGAGCTGGTCCTTCTGGCCCCTACAGACCACGAAGGGTCCATCTCCCTTCCATGGTATTTACTGGCACGATGTCCCAAGCTCATGTGACGGCAAGACCCGAGTCCTGCCTCGCTGCAGACGTCAGTGCACACGAGCGAAGGGGCTGTGCTGAGGTGTCTGCGCTTTGGAAAACGGTTTTCTTGTAGGATCCAACTTCCTTTCTGTTTCTCAAGGCAAGAGCAGAGGTGGCAGGAGGCTTGGGGGAAGTGCAGGCTGCTGCCAGCTTTCAGTTCTGCCTGCAGAAAGCAAATGGCATCTGGATGGGTTTTTTTTCCTTCTTCTTACTCTGGAGGGCTTTGCGAGGGGCTCTCCCTGTCGGGTGCATGGTGGGAAACAAAACAGAGAAAAAATGCTAAGAACCAAAAATACCAGAAGCAGGAAACAAAGAAGTGGCTAAAATTAGAGTCTTCCGAGGCGGGTATGGACTCTTCCCCAGGAGAAGCAGCAGAGGGAACTCCAGGAGCCTGTAGTCCAACACGTCCCGAGGCTTTCACCTTCCCTGCCGGTCCGTCTGCGCCCCGGGAGCGGTGGCCGTGGCCTGCAGCCAGCCAGGAGGGCAGGACACAGGAGGACATCGTGTCACTGCAGTTGGCCCCTCCACCTGCACCCTCAGCTCCTGCCTGCCCTGTGCCAGCCCCACTCCTCCAGCAAACCAGTGTGCTTAGAAAAGTGTTCAGAAGCTAAATCCTCCTCCCTGCTTCCCGTGCCCGCTGTCCACGCTGCCCTTCCCGTCCTGATGTTCCATTTGCTGCCTGAACACGCAAAAAAAGCAGCAGCTCTTGTTCCCAGACTCCTGTCCAGTCACTGTAGCTAAAACATCTCTTTTCTAACCCCTTCTCACAACCTGTCTCTTTTCAATCCCTCTTTCTCTGCACTCTGCCTGCCCTGAGTGCCTCTGGCACGTTGCACAGCCCCAGTCCTCCAGGCATCTGCAGGTCTGAGGAGTTATTCTCAGCAGGGTTTTTAGATGACTGCTGCTGCTTTGTTCTTCTGGCCCAGAGGATGTCAGTTCCACTTCAAAAATGTTTACAACTTGTTGTTTATTTTCGTGGAACTCAGGGCTATGTCTGACACAGAACATCTAACAGCCATGAATGGGCATAGTCTACTGATGAATTAAAGCCCTTTCATGAACCCACCCCAAGAACAAATAACAACATTCCCATCCAATACCTGACTGCATTGAAACATATCAAGAACCACCCAACCCTTTAACTCCTGTTCTGTTCCTGCAAAACAAAGCTGCAGAACATAAGGCTCTTCTCAAAGCTAACCAGAAAAAAAAAATGACGACAGTACCATTTGATGCCAGGGCACTTAAAGTCTGTGAGAACAAGGTCAAGATTGCAGCTCACCAGCGGACGTAGCTCTGTTGGCTAAAGGAAATGGGAGGCAGCCTTTGGTTGAGAAGCTGATGAAGTTCATGCAAAGCTCCGAGCGCAGCTCTGGATGGGCTCTAGCAAGCAATTCCCCAGGCTCTGATGCACTGCAGGTTAGTGATGGCATCACACACGACCCTCGACATGACCATTAGCTCACAGGGATTCAGTCTGGCAGGATTCTTCCTCTGCTTGGTACTTTAAATGCAAGAAAAATGATGCTAAAACTCTCTCCAGTGTTACTCTCTCAGGAGTTATCTTGCTGCGTAATCATTCAGGTGGAAAATAATGACACACTTAGGGAAATAAGCAGCCAAAAGACATTGTGGTCAACATCACTTGACCAAGCAGGTCCAAGAAGCGCAACTGCTTCAGCGTGGACTTTCCCCACATCTCCATTTACCAGTTCCTGTCTCCACGAGCACAGATTACAGAATCTTCTTTTGGATAGCATGGACGTGTCCCTTTGTAATCCTGAAGATGCCCAGCACACTGGTTTGTGCTGTCACTGTGCTGCTTGGCTTATTTCCCATACAGAGAAATATCACCCTGCTTTAGGAACTTCACAAACCATTTAAAAGCTTTGTCACTTGAATAAAAGAGAGAATGGGAAGAGTTCTGACTTTGGGAAGGAGAGCTGGAGCTTTTGTTGTCCCACTTAACAGACATTTCCATTTCCAAAGACAGACAGATGATGCTTGATGTTTCAAAGGGATGCAATGACATTGCTGGCTTGGTGCAGTGTCTGGCATGAAGCTTAGAGGCTGATGTTAATGCTGGAGAAAGGCTGAGTGAAAAAGCAAAGAATCAGCAATGGATGCGTTTCCAGCAGGAGCACGCTGGAGGCAGTGAGGGAAGGAAGCGCCTGCGTGTCCTCCCCTCCCCGTCGGGTGGGATCCAGGTGATGGGGCCGTCGTGCATCCGAGTGCGGAACAGCATTTCACTGACAATTGCACAACTCCTTTGTGACAGCACCAGCACGTTCCCAACCCGTCAGCTGCTCCCAGAAACACCCCCCCAACACTGAGCGGGGCAGGGCAGGGGGACAGGGGTGACCACAGGCCCACACCAACCTGTCTCTGGGTCCTCCATGGCACCTCGCCTGCACATGACATGTTCTGCCTCGCTCCACCGTTCGCTTGGCAGCTGTATTTTCTGCTCCATTAATAACCCCCTCCCTGCTTCCTCTCTGCTCAAAAGGCTCTCGGCAGACTAAAAATCAAGCTGGCAGATTTGATGTTGAACCAAGTGCTTTCAAACTGTATTGAAGCTCTTAATTATTAATAGAGAAGTTGTAGTGTGCCAGTAGGAAGCCACACGGCAGTTTAGGAGGGAAGTGTTGGTACATCAGGAGCCAGCATCTTAGTCACATCGTTTCCATCGTGCCACTGCTTCTAATCCATGAGGTCATTCTGCAAGTCTGGAGGCATTAGTCACCACCAAATTGTATTCACAATCAAGGAGAACTCAACAGCCCTCCAGAAATCTCTCGTTTTCTCTGGCATTCAATCCACTGCCATCTTACATCCTCCAGAAAAGAAAACTCTCCCATCTGCCACCCCAGCAACCGTATGGGATTCTTGGAAAATGAAGGCAATTAAAGCCCCTGTGGGATCCCAGCCCCCAGATCAGCTGGGGGGTGTTTGGGAGGATCAAATATTTGAGGTAAACACAGCCTGTGCCCTGCTTCGCTGCTGAGCACAGTGTGCCAACCATTGGCAGCCCAAACCTCTGTACTGGGATGAGGGTGCCCTGGTCACGGGAAGAGGGAGCTGCACAGAGCTGACTGGCACATAACAGAGCTGTCCTTGCTGCCACCCCCATCACCCTGACCCCAGGGCAGAACCCCAGGGCAGGACCTGCATCGTCACCCTGCATTGCCGGTCCCCAAGAGCCCGCAGCAGCTCAGGGCTCAAGGCAAGGCGAATCAGTCTTTATTTCCCCAAAACAAAACTCCCTTGTGCTGGCAGCGGCGTTCTGCTGCAGGGAGCCACCGAAGGGACAATCGGACTGCCCGCAGGGCGGCAAGGGCAGCTCCAGAGGGAGATGCCTGCAGCTATTTTGCCCTTCAGACTAACACGAGCCCCCCAAAAGGCCACGCTCTGCAAGCAGCCAACCCACCCCACGAGCTGTGGCTGTCAGAGAAGAAAAGTTGCTTTGACTTTTAAAGCAATTTCTGGAAATGGTCAGAAAAGCTACTCCACACCGTAAAAAATTCATTCCTGGCTACGTAATCTTCCTCGCATAATTTGATAGAAGGCCATCTCCAGACTCGAATCCCAACAAAGAACAAAGGCCATTTATTTAAGCCCTCATCAGCACCACAAGCTAAAACTCTCATCTGTGCATCACGCAGATACTCCTCACACGGAGCAAAGAACTCACACCTGCCCACATAAGTCACACACATCGGGAAACACAACGAGGATTGTTTTGCCCTGCAAGAGTGATTTGAGAATAACGGGTGAGGAAAGGCACTGTGTAGTAATTGTCTGCATTTACTTGATTTGCCTGATTTCCTTTGGATTATTTGTGCTTGTGCTGCTTTGTTTTGCAAACTGCAGACATCGGTTACAGAGAGCTGACCAGAACATTCCACTCCAAACCCCAAAGGTTACAGCACTGAATTGATCCAACTGATCATATTTATCAAAAGTTCTGCTTTTGTTCTGTTCTTTCTTTTGCCATCTCTGTTTTCACTGAAAAACCCAAACTTTGTAATAACGCTTTTGCCTCAGCAGCTCTCAGCAGCAAAGTCCTCCTCCTCCAGTTGCACATCGCCTCCCAGTGCAGCCCAGCTGGGAGGTGTGAGCACCACAACCCTCCCAGTTTACTGGCCCGACCTCAATTCCTCCGCCTGCAATCACGCTGGAAACAGCCTCTTCTCCCTCCCCATTAATCAAACACAGTGAACATTCATACACTCACAATTCATGTTTTTTTCAGCCAGCCATTTTTCCACTTGTATTTGTGATGTCTCCTGTGCTCCCCCTGCACCCCCCGCTGTGCCCAGAGCCCCCGCAGCCATCGGGGGGGACCCCGGGAGGTCTCAGGCAGGGCTGGCTGTGAGACCAGAGTGAGTCCATCACCAGGGCTGGGGAACCTCCAAGGATGGAGACTGTAATACCACGTTAGTACTGCACCATTACACGTGGAAGAGCCTGGCTCTTGTAAGAGAGCTGAAAAACACTTCTTACCATGTCAAACACAACTAAAGCCACAGAAAGACAGGATTTTAAGTCCCATCTTGGGCTGCCATACCTAGAAGCTACAGATACATCAGGCAGAGGTGATTAGCTGGTGTCATTAGTGGAAGAAGCAGCAGTGGGCGGTAAACCAGCATGGGCTGGAAGAGCCCCAGCTCCCCCGTGGTCCTCAACGCACAGCTCAGGCTCAGCCTGGCTTTGTCACAGGGAGACCTCTTTGCCTTCAAGCTCACATGAACACAAACCCCTCCTGAGTAAGGCTCCTCCAAACTGCAGCAGTGCCCCTGGTGAGGCAGGGCGAGGGCTGATGCTGTTGGAGAGCCTGGGGAAGGCAGAGAGCTGCTGAAGCCTTCCCACCACCGCCGCCACCACCACCGCCGCCACGGTGCCGCACAGCAGCGTGCAGACAGACAGACATCCCGGCTGGGCTGGGAGGGGTACGGGTTCCCTGCCCCTGGGAGCTCCCGGCAGGGTGTCCCGGAGCGAGGGTCGGGTGGTTGAAGCAGGCAGCTCTTCCCATGCCCGTGTCCCCTCCCTTCTCCCCCCGTCCCGCTGGCCGGTGCCGGTTGCCACTGGGGCCAGGTGCCGGCAGCCGCGGGGCTGCGCCGGGCGAAGCAGGGAGCGATGCCAGCGTGGGGGCAGGAGGTAATTGGCGGCGGTTGTGACGCTACTGATAATTTCCCAGCTTAGCACAGCCCTGTCAATGGTGTCTGCAGAGCAGCTTGTGCACAGCCAACGTGCAGCTGGGCGGAAAGCGGACGAGGGGGAATTAATCGCCGGGCAGGATCCCTTACGGCGGCAGAAAGGAGCAGGGGGATTGGGTTACCCCTGGTTTAGGTTAAAGTGGTGGCGTTACAGCTCCAGCTAATTTATGAAGTTAATTAAGCACGAGGATCCTCTTTCAGAGGGAGACAGGATGTCTTTGTGAGCGAGCAGCCCTATTCTCCTCCTGCCCCTCCGGGGGAAATTGTCAGCTTTTCGCCAGGAAATCGGATCGCGCGGGAGGAGGGGGCCCGGCCCCGGGACAGGCACCCCCAGAGGTGGTCCCCATCTGAACCCCGCTCACGCGCCGCCCCAGCTCATTCACAGCCCTGGCAGTCGTAGCTGCTGGGCGACTGGGGAGGTTTGGGACGTTTTCAGCATTCCCAGTGCCTGTGTGGTACGGCTGGAAACCAGCGCTGCCTTCAGAAAACACTCCCACGTTCGTCAAAAGGCTTTTACAAGGGAGAGTCTCAGCTACATCCTTGATTTTGAATTGAATCTGCCTGCAGAAAGAGGCACCAAAGAATGCGCTTGGCCGTTTCTTTAAAATATTTTGACTGTGGTGACATTTATAGGTGGCAGAAAGACCTAATTTACTATCATTTTGCTTTCAGCAGTCTCAATAAAAATTTTGGCTAGGCTCAGGGCTGAGAGATTCTGCCCAAAAGAAAGCGAGACACAGCCTGAGCAGAGGTACTCGACGTGGAGCTGGGATGCGGGGGCTGAGCAGGCTGGGGCAGCGTGGCACAGCAGCCACAGAGCACATCACACCCTGGACCCACAGCTTGGCCCGAGGCAAAGGGGAGAAGGGGACAGCAGGCAGGAATGGGGAAGGGGAGAAGGAAAGGACTGGCCAGCAAGAGGACGAGTGAGATCTGCACATCAGCTCCTAACAAACTACAGACTGCCCTGGAGCCGCCCCAGGGAAGGCTTTGTTGCAGCATCTCCAATTCCTGCATCCATTTCCCCACAATGCTCTTAATGTATTTTCAAATGCTGCTATATTTGAAAGTAAAATTTCCATTAGCCAATATTTGTCTGAGGCAGTTTCTTTGAAGAAAATACTGCCATGCAGCTATCTCCATGCTAATTACATGAATTAAGAAAGCAATGAAAGAGCAATGTCTGTATGTTCTTTTCTGGGCTTTCAAGAAAGCCTGCTTTTAAGTGTGTGCTGCTGAAGTTTAAGGTGCTTTTTTAGACCTCTTGGAGGGAGATCTAATTTAATTCTGTTTGTGAGGAGCTCCTTTAGATGTTCCCAGAGCAAATCACACAAACAGAGCGGTGCTGTTCAAAGGCAAAACCTCCTGCAGTCTCCTGAGAGGCAGCACTGGGAAAAGCTGTGGACAGAGGTTATGGGGCTGGGGACAGCGTGGGACACAGCGGGAGCCTCTGAAGAGTCCGTCCGTGAGCACCCGCACACCCCACGCAGGTGACAGCACCCAGAGGAGCACACCCACAGTAACACCAAAGCAGCACATTCAAAGCAACCACATAACTCATTCCTGCTGAGAGAAGGAAGGGGCATCTGATCCCGTGGGTAAAAGGGCTCTCAGCCTGACAAATTACCTTTGTTTTAAGGGATGAGCCTGTAGAAAATATTTTGACGTATGACTTCTAGTTCACATGGGGTTAGCCACAGAACTGGAGACTTATTTTATGAGAATATTTGGCTTAATTTTCAAGTTCAATTTGTGGAAAGTTTCTAGACCAAGAGCCAACTGAAAAGTGAAAGAGCTAAAGCTCTGAAAGCGTGTTGTGCCAAAATGGGGGGGGGGCGGATATGAAAAGCCCACACAGCAGCAAACCAGATAAACCATCCATCTCGGACCTTCTCCTTCTGCAACCCAAAGCACCGAGGTGCTGGGGGGGCTGGCGTCCCTTCCACGCCAGACTCTTCCTCGGGGTCAAACAGCATTAACTGCCTCTCCTCCAATGAAAGTTTGTCATTGCCATTTGGGAATTATTTCCAATTTTGGGGAGGGCAGAGGCCCTCCCAAAACACCATCACTGCTCTTGTGGCCCACAGGTGCCATTCTTCTCCACGTACCTTACAACACCTCACGGACAAGAAATCCAGGATTACTCAAACACAACAGAGGAAAGAATTATGGAATGCATACATGTAGATGTATACATATGCAAGCTTTAAAATGTATTGCCATCAGCAACTGAGCCTCAAGGATATTTATCTGCGGAGCCTACTGAGCACGCTGCGGGTGTTTTTCACAAGGTGGGTTTGAAGGTGTTTGCCAGACTGAGGTTTACGGAGCTCTCTTGCTGCTGGCACAATCTGGAACTCCCAAGTTCAAACTGCTTTTAAAAGCCCAAACATACAGGCACCCTTGTAGCAGTCTGCACCAAAAAAAATAAATCAGTCATAAGATAGTTTGGATATTATGTCATCTGGAACAAGCCAAGCAACAGCCTGGGGATTTTAAGATCTTTTCTCAAGTAAGAAAACTGGGAGATAGGCGGTTCTGCTTTAAACTGGAAATAATCTCCAATACTCTTGAGCACGAAGCCAACCCCACGTCTAAAATGCGAAACGCAGCACAGCCCCCAGCTCTCTGGCTGGCCCAGCGCAGAGCAACGCCCCAGCTCCTCCAGTGGAGGACGGGAGCAGGACGCTGGAATACCATCCTTTTTGTGGCAAGAACCTGGCATTTCTCCTCTCCCTGAGTCCCACCCCCCTGCTGTGAGCCTCTGCAGAGCACTCCTTTTCTTCCTGGCACAGAACCTGGCACCTTGTTTTTGCAGTGGTGGCCCCAGTCTTGCTCTTGTAACCTTCTCATAATTCCCGGGACTCCCAATGGGAGAGGAATCAACCACAGGGGGTAACCTCCCCTGAACTGCATCAAATGCCACTGCTGAGGGCAGGTTCATGGCCGAGAACCCTCTGCCCCTCCAGACAACGTTACGTGCAGGTCTGTCACCAGGGGTGGCCCAGGGCTCCTCCCCATCCCCACAAGAAACACGGCAGCACCTCAGGACTCTGTTGGGAGACAGCAAAGATACCAACTCTGACCACCCACACGAGGAGGGATCGCGGGAAGGGAAGACAAAATCGTTGTGTATCACAACACTGCTTGGAAGCCACCAACAATTTCCCTGGGGACCACCCAGGGCACCCCTCACACCAGATCCGGGCCATCCCACCTCACTGGGACCACAAACACCGCGTGTAAAACCCCTGTCCCAATGTACAACCACAGTTGGGAACAGGTCTGCTCTTCTTAAAAAGAAATCTAGCTAAGGTTTTTCGGGGGGAGCTGTTGTCACAAGATTTTACCTAATCCCTAAAAAATGCCATTTCTGGTTGGCGGTCAGAGAGCCGCCCCTCGCGGCTGCCATCGCCACGGAACCCAGCGCAGGCGAAAGCCCCGTGTTCCGGGGCTGGGCTGGGCTCACTGTGGCTGCACAGAGCTGGGCTGGTGGGGACGCTTCTCTCCAGCCCCAGCAGCCACCAGCTGTGGCTCACTGGTAACACCGTGGGCACTCAGGGGTTTAACGCCCCCAGCGAAGGGCAGCAGAGGACCTGTGGTGGCAGAGTGTCCCGGGAGGACCCCAGCCCCGAGTCGCTGGCCCTGACAACGCCTCTCCCAGCTCTTGGCTTTCCCCGGAGCCGCGGTGGCTCCCGGCCAGCCGGCCACAATGCGGTGGAAGGAAGAAGAAACAGCTTTGTTTTGCCCAAAGCCTCGCAATTAATCAAGTTCCTATTTCCTCCTTACCTACCCCCAATGCACCAGGCAGTTTCTGTGCCACGTGAGAGTCCAGGCACCCTGTGCCTACCACAGGGCTTTCTTTGCAATCCCCTATGAAGAGAAACAGAAAATGAAGCTAAAGTAAAAAGAAACATCTTTCCTACAGCAAGTACTGCTCGGGTGGCGTTAGGAGTGCAGTGCAATGTGGGAAGCTCCCGAGCAGGCTGGCAGCCTCATCCCTGCTGGCTGCTGCCCCCTGGGACACCCCGCTGGGCACCAGCTCTCCCACCCAGGAGGAAGAGGAAAGAGCACAAATCACCCCATTTTTACAGCGACGCACAGCAATACGAAAAAACAGTCTTTTTCCAAATTAGGAGTGGGGCTGAATATTGGGGTGGGAGGAGAGTGGGTAAGAATCCAGGTTCCTTAAGGACAGGAGTACTTGATTTATGAGGAAGTTTCTTAAGCAGAAGTCGCAGAGATGCCATTTCAGAGAGACATTCCCAAAGTGGCTGACGGGAAGGCAGGATGAGGGTGGGACCGCTCCTGCGCCTCCTGCACCTCTGATCACCGCTGTTCTTCAGGGACACAAACAACACGAGAGAAAGGAAAGAGAGTCACAAAAACCTCTGCAAAACAAGGGCAAGCGAGCAAAAGGGAGAGGAACTCGTGAGGACTCGGCCATGCCAAACTGGATGGCAACAGCCCAAGATGAAACAGCACTGCTGGACCAGGACGTGGCTCAGGCACTCAGCTCTATCGCAGGGCCGACAGGAGCTGATCCTGCTCAGTGCTGGCAGCACGTCCCCAGCGCCATAGCCCTGCTGCAAAGAGAGTGGCACTGGCTGAGACCACAGGGACACCCTCACACCCTCCTGTGCCGCCCTGGGGCGCAGAGCAGAGCCCCCGCAGGCTGCTGGCACTGGTGCCCTGGTCCCCACGGGGTGGCCTCATCCTGCTCCTCCTGACACCAGCAGAAGCATTCAGCTGACAAGGATGGCAAAACTTTTTGCCAACTCAGCAAGATGTTATCTGGTGAGCGCATCAGTTCGTTATTAACCACCTTCATTTGCATTTTAAACATGTGAACTAGCAGTGGCTAAAGAGCATCTCCCTTGCACCGCCGGCTGCTCATCCAACACCGCCGTCGGAACTGGTAACTTCAGCTGCAGCCCGGCATTTCCCTCGCTTGAAATGGAACACTTCTGAGCAGCTGCATCCCAGCTCTCCCTGCCAAATCCAGTGTGGTGGGATGGCATTTACTTTTCGGATGCTGCTACTGGTGCTGCTCCTTGGACAAACTGCCCTGGCCTCTCCAGTTCTACTTACCCAATATCATATATCACAAATATCTGTAAAAAACCCAACTGAAATGAAAAAGCAGCTGAGTATTTCTAGAATGTCATCTGAAAAGGCAGAAAGGACGGTATTTTGTGACAGCAGCTGACAGACAGAGGTCACCACTGACAGTGCCCAGGGGTTAACCCCCCAGCCGTGACACAGTCTGGCTTTGCCAGGACTGCACAGGTTTGCTCATGTTTTCAAGTATTGTGTTTTATAGGAAAAAAGATCCCCTCTTGAGGACAGGTTTCTTCCACTGTAAGAGTTAAACTGGCTGAGAGACGGGGTGCTGGGGCAGCTGCTGTGGCACCCCTGAGAGCAGTGTGCCTCGGAGCACTTGCACACACCACCTCTGCCACGCTTGCCCCCAGCTCTGCGGGGAGCACGCAGTGCCCTGTCCGACAGCTGCTCTGTGCGGGGAAAGTAAAGCTGAGCATGGCTGGAGAGCCCTTGGGCTCTCACCGCCCGCATCGCCTCCCAGGCGAGCTCTCTGCAGGCCTTCAGGGGGGTCCTTCTATAAATAAAAGAATTTATGCAAGCTGCCAACTCCACACGGCATCCAGACCCGACACCCTCAGATTCCCCCCCCCAGCCCCTGCTGCCCTTTGCACCTGGCTGATCTCCCCGCCCAGGGACACGGCTCCTCAAATAAGCAGGATCTGTTCTTACAGCAGTCTGACTAACGGAGCAGGGTACAGTAAAGTTCACATCTCTCCCACTACTGACAACACCACAACATTTAAAAAAAGAAAAGAAAAGAAAAGCTACCCAATTTATTTTTGCTGCAGAGCTCTGCGTTCCGGGCGGGCGCGGGGAGCGGAGCTGCTGAATAAGCCTGTGTCATGTTCACGTAGGTATCTGGCAGAGTGGAAAAAGTGACTTAAATTCTGTGAGGAACCAGCAGCATTTAAAGCTCTATTTACTTCTCCTCACATGCTTTTGCTTATGTGTGTCACAGCTGACAACTGCTGAAGCTGTCTGAATTTTTAAGAGATTATTTATTCCAATAAATACTGTCCTATCCCGTCTGACGCACCGATGATGCCACACTGGTTTGCCTGCTGCTGGCCATGGGTTTGGGCTGGTGAGGGACCTCAGAGCAGAGCAGAGGGAGGGGACAATGGGGAGAAGGTGCAGCCCTTTATGGGGTGTCCTGGCCACCAGCCCCAGGGTTTGAGTGTGCCAGTCCCCTCTGCACCGCCAGCCCACGGCTCCCTCCGACCACTCGGCCCAGAGTGGTCCATTAGTCATAGAATCACAGAATGGTTTGGGTTGGAAGGGACCGCAAAGATGATCTCGTTCCAACCCCCTGCCATGGGCAGGGACATGAGATATTTGAGATTTATCTCATTTTGGGGCAGGGAAGGAGAAATCTGGTTAACTGGGATGTCTAATGAAGATTTATTCTGGTCCTGCAAATCAAAAGTACATGGGAATAACCTCTCTTCCTTAGATTAACTGGGTTATTTTTTTCATGACCACTGGACCTTAGATCTGCTCCTCATTTCTTTCCATACCCGTAGAGGGCAAGAAATAGCCATACTTGGTCAATGAGCAAATAAAACAAAATGCAAATAGACACACAATGACTAAACCCAAGTTTCCCAAAGCTATTATTTCCCCAAAGGCAGGGTCCCTGGGGCGAAGCCTATGCCGGGGCTGGGTGGCTGAGTGGAGGGCTCCACTTGCCTGGAGGGGAGGATGGGCACTGCCATCGCTCCCCACCATGGGCCTCGGTCCCAGGCACAGCCTCCCCCCAGCCAGGCCCTGCTTCCCCATCATTTGGGGCAAGCCTGACTTCAGAGACCCCTGCCACTCTGTTGGGATCACTGACTGGGAGGGTGCAGGGAGGGGGAGACACCATTGAACGCAGGCAGTGCCATTAGAATGGTTGTATCTCCTTGAGAAATTGGGCAAAAGTGCCTGACAACACTTCATTTTGCACTTGGTTTGCACCTACAAAGCAAACTCCAAGGGCAAGTGGTGTGGATTTTGTGTAGGGAACCGCTCTGTAATGATCACCCGGGCACAGAGCTGAGCAGCATGTGAACCTGTCCCATGTCAGAGGCACCCAGCCTGCCCAGCCACGTGCTCCAAGCACTGCCCCGTGGCTGGGGCTCACCCCGGCCCCACCGCCCCCGAAGGACAGCAAGGAGCACCGAGGGACACACGGCGTGTGCAGCAGGGTAGGGGAATCAAGGCTGTAGGGGCCACAAGGCAGCTTTAGTTCTGGCATTTCCTCGTGCGTGAGGCTGACTCCCAACCCTGAGGGTTCCCTTCCAAAGTCAAGGGGCTTCTCGGGGCTTTGGAGAAGCAAAGCAGACCCAGCAGGGTCACACCGGGTCAGCCCAGAGCCCCAGCTCGGGGTTATTCAATAGCTCGGTCCCTGCTATTTTTAGGGACACCCACTCAGGCAGCTGACGCTCCAGTCCCACCCCACAGACAGAGGTGTATTTCTGTGCCTGCTCTGCACAGGTGAAGCCCCATCCCACTCCCATCCCACCGGCCCCAGGCTCACCCCAGCCCTGTGGACCCCAGACCCAGCTCCCGGCCGCCTGCTCGACACCCAAGCACACACACGCCTTGCACCCATGGTGCATCCTCGGGGCACCTGTGGGGCCTGGGCAAGCTGTCATCTTGGGTGCTCTGCCACCCACCCCAGCCCTTCCTGTGCGCTGCTGATGCTCACCTCCCTTCGAAAAGCAAAGGCAGAAGCCCCCAGACATCATCTGCACGGTTCTGACTCACAAGAGTGCAGGCTGGCAACTGTGTGGAGCCACCGTGCAAAGCTGCAGCCCAGCGAGTTACTGGGCTGAACATCACCTGGCCCCAGCCCACCTCCAAACAGTCCTGCACAACCAGAAATCACTGTGAGAGGGGAAGCAGAAACTCCCCGGCCCCAGCTACCTCCTCCAGTAAGATCTGGCCCCATTTACTGTCCAAACCATCCCACACGTGGTGCTCAGCTTCACTGCACAAGCCTGCAGCAAGCCATGGGTAGGAGGCCACCAGCAGCACCCAGTGCTGTACCCCACAGCTAGTGCCAGACTGTGGTCCTACACTTACTTTAAGCACTAAAAGGTGACTCCATCTGGAGCACCCATCTCTGCTCTGGCACACAGCGCAGGTCTTTGAATAATACAGGGGACACAGATGACACTAATAAACAAATACAAGGGAGAACAAGCAATACAAAGCGAGCACCCACCAAGGTATTGGTTCCCCCAGCGATAACCCCACACTGGAGCCACCACAGTGAGGTGCTTTCAGAAAGGGTTTTAAAAACTGCGATCTTAAATCCTCTGCTTTTCCTAATCACCGAGTTTAATTTGCAAACTTCCCCCCTTCAGCTGAAGTATGTCTGTGCTAGAAACACAGCGCTTCTGGTTCCTGTTTCGCCATGTTTTCGAAGGAAGATGTTTTCTGCAAGGGCAAAATAAAGCAACTCAACACTTATTTAGAAGCAAACGCCCCTCCCTGGGACTTTGGTGGCCCCGGGCAGCCAGCCCCGTCCCTCCGCGCCGCAGCGACAGCTCCTGGCATGGGACAGCACTCCTGCTGACTCACGGAGTACAACTCCTGCCCAGAGCAGTTTTTCCATAAAAATAAAACCAGTCCTCATAAATCAATGCATTCCCATGGTAAATCCCCGACTGGTGGCTGGGAAGGAAGAGCCTTCGCCCTGCAGCAAAACCGTTTCCCCCCAGGATGGTGAAGGAGGGAGGACCATGCTGGAGGGAAGGGAGTCTGAGAACAGCCACGTTCCCTGGACAGGGGGAACGGAGACAGGGAGACCTCAGCCCTGCACTGTCATCACACCCAGAGGCTGGGGAAGTGGCACCCACTCACCTGGGGGATTGAGGAACCCACCCAGGAGCAGAGCTGGGGGATACACAAGCACTCACAAGGGAGCAGAGAGGCTTTTGTAAACCAAAGCTCAAGCAAACATCTCTAATTTCACAGACAGTGCCCACCATTTCTAGCATTGCACATTTAAAGGCAACCTCGGAATGCATTGGTGCTCACCACAGCAAAAGGAACACAAGAAACCTCCCAGACTTGCAGTCTTTAACGTTTGTTCTCCAACGAATCTCCCACTGAGATCAACACGAGCTATTTTCACAAGAGCATCAGTTTTCAGCCTACTAAGAAGCAAGAACATCAAAACCATCCAACTCCTTTTCTGGCAGTTTCCCAAAGTGTTTTTGCACTGTGCCACAGCTCCCGTGCAGCCAGCAGCCACCATGCCCAATGTGAAACGTCACGTGGGGACACCCCACGTGGGCTCTGCCACGGCTCAAAGGATGAAGGAGGAAGCACTGAACCCAGCTGCAGCCGCTGGGGAGGAGGCAACTAGTGAGGGAGGTCTGATGGCCTTGGGGCAACACAGCGTCACAGCTTTTCCTGAGCACAGACTGGAGTTTGGTACCTTCTGACCAGCAAAACAAAATGTGTCCCCTTCACAGCGGTCAGGCTCTGTCCACTTCATAGCACGTGTGCAAAGGGACACCAAGCCACTGACAGGCAACCCACCGGCGCCACGGGACAACACCAGCAAAGATTTCAAAGTGACATTATCACCAAGAGGCTCATGGGGTGCCCGCTTGGCCCCTCACCCTCCCTGGGTGGGCACCCAGCTCCAGCCGGGACCAGAGGGATGGTGAGGCTGGAGGGGACACGGGGGTCACTGTGCCCACCCTGCCCATGGGGGCGAAGGGCGAGAGATGCACCAACACCTGAAGGCACCAAACCCCAGAATCAAGCAGGGAAAGGCCCTAATTAATGAAGGCATTTCCCCTGCACAGAAACATCCCCCAGCTCATTTTCTGCAGTGGTGCATTTAGCAGAAAGTAAGGACTGGGTGAATTTCTGGTCTGGAATGGTTTTTAATGTACTAACCTTCGCTGTTGTCCCATAAGGGAAGCAGAGGTCCCTTTCTCGAAGGGAAGGAAACACCGAATCCAGGATTCTTTTGTACTTGTTTTCTTAAGGAGCTCCTTGTTCAGAAAGAAATCCCTTTTTCTTTCGAGGAGGAACGCGGGACTCCCTGGCCTCCACACACCTGGAATTTTACAGCTCCTCAGCTGCAGAGCTGGAACCCTGGCGAGCGCCAGCTCCCAGCTCAGCCGGCCGGCAGGAGAGCCAACCCCTCCGGAACCGGCCCCGATACACGATGGGAAACTACAGAAAATGGGGAAGAACGCAAGAAAATCCTGAAGCAGAGCTCAAAGCTGGGTCTCGCAGGACCAGCAGAGAATTTGGCAGGGGTTTGAAGGAACGCAAAGGGCAAAGCTCCCCAAGACCTTCCCGGGCTGCCACATACCCTAATTGTGGGTCTGGGAATTACAGGGGAGCACAGAACCCCTTGCACGGCAGTAACAGCTACTGCAGACTGACTGCAGCGTGTGTGGCTGCCCCAGGCTTCCTGCAAAGCCCAAATTACCCAGCCCGTTAACAAAACCAGAAGCAGCTTCATACAGATATTATTTGGGTAGTCCTGCAGAGCAGCAATGACAAAGCCACCAGGATACTGGCACCATTTAGACACCCTGTCCCAACCCAGAGCAGCCTGCAAAGAGCCGTGGGGCAGGGCAGGGGACAAACCCGCTGCTGGCAGCCCTCCTCATCCTCACACTGCAAACCAACCCCCCCAGCAGAGCACTGGCCACCGGGGGCACAGGCTGCAGACCTGCCAGGGCCATGGGCACAGACCCATGTGCGTGGGTAAGCTGGCACAGAGGGGCTGGAGGGACATCTGTACATCCTGCTTACAGAGAATAAAATGAACTCAGACGCCTCATTTCTCATTGAAAGACTGGATTAAAGATATTTGATTTAAATATTTGGGGTTATAGGGAAGAAAATCTTTGCCTTGTGGTATTATTCACCTTAAGATTCACTTTTCAACCTTTAGCCCAACATGGACTGAAAACTTGTGTATTCCTGAGTGTAAAATTGATCACACAATCACTGATTTGAGGAAAAGCATCAAATGCCACAAACTCTATCAGAGCTGTCAGAGCTGCTGGTGCATCCCTGCTCATCTCCAGTTCACTTGGCAGAGCTGGAAAGGCCCCTTAACTGGTGCTGAGCAAATGGTTCCACTGCTGGTCTGCTCAGCTAACTCCTCAGGAACAGCACGATGCCTCCGTTCCCCAGAGCCCCACACACCTTCAACTGATTTAGTCTGCTGAACTGAAACTTTACAATTGCCTTTAAAAAAGAAACTATTAGGACAAGGCAACTCTCAGAATCTGAAAAACTGTGAATTTGGCAAACAGCTCCTGTAAGGTCACAGCAAGACTCAGGCTCACAAACCTTGCGGTACTGTAAGTCACAGCATTTGTTCCCCCTTGAAGGATAAATAAACTGAAGACATCCTCTTGGGGGAATGGTATGTGACTGCCTTCCAGAGCTCCAACAGCATGGCCACGAGATACCGACACATCTTTACTCAGGACACAACATGTCACATGCAATCCTTACATAGAGGTGTCCTACCTTTGGGATGCTCTGTCTGCCACCCTTGCAGGCTCGCAGCAGGGACATCCCCCACGCAGGCAAGAGAGGAGCTGAGCCTGGCAGAGCCCCGCAGAGCCAGCGCCAGGCGAGGGGCCGTGCTGGTTTGGTACCTGGGCAGCGCATGGTTTCAGTGGCAGTGATGGTGAGGAGAGAGGCAGAGTGGATGGATGGAAGCCAGAGCCTGTCCTCTGTTCACACACACGCTCACGCAGGCGGCTGCCCACTCTGTACTTACCTTTCTGCCCCTGCCAACCGCTGCAGGCAGGGGCCTGAGCTGTCCCCACAGGCTGGTGGCGAGGGCTGCACCCCTGAGCCCCCAAAACCCAACCCCTGCTGTCAACCGAGCCAACAGCGAGTGTCCCCATCGCCCCCAGCACCCGCCCTGCTGCTCACCCTTCCGAGCCCTTAGCAGTCCTGCTGACAACCAGAAGGAAGCAGCTAAAGCAAGAATGTCACCCTCTGCTCTCAAGGGACTGGGGGCTCCTACGGTTGAGTGGGAACTGGAGGTGTTTGGGGGCTGTGGGAGGACTGGAGGGGTGGGAGGAAGGTCTCCCTCAATCGAGAAGGTCACTGCACGCGGCGAGGCCGAGCGCTGCTGTGGGGGACGCGGATTCCTGCCGGCCCAGCCGCAGGGACGGGCAGCGCCGGGGGGAAATTGGCTTTGGCTTGCAAGGGCTGCAACGGCTCTTGAAGATCTGAGCAGATCTTCACACGTACGGGGAGGGAGGTTCTGTGGGAAAATGCTCTCGGGGCGGGCAGAGCCGCGGCAGGAAGGAAATTCCCCCAGCAGAGACGGCCATCGGTGCGAGGGCTCCGCGTGTCAAGTCCAGGGGACTTCATAAATAACTCGGCCGTCCCCAGGGAGCCATTGCTAAGGTCGCTATTTTTTCCCTTGAACTTTCCAGATGAAGGAAGCAATAGCAGAAGCAATGGCACAGATTTGGCCAGAGATCAACTGTACTGACAACAGTCATAGGATTTAACTCCGAAGAAAAGTCCTTTGTGTCTGCTGGAGTTATCACAGCTGGGTCGAGCGGCTCAAGCAGCAGCGCAGAGTTCTGCTCAGAAAACACTCCACATGTGCAAAACAATCAGAGCTGGAACTCACCAGCAGACACAACCCACAGAAACTAATTCCACTGCTTAGATTGAGTTACAAATGCAGGGCACATGCTAGGTGCCCGTTAAACACTAAAATGTTAAACTGTGTTCTTCAACAAACTGCTGGGACTCAGAGTGAGAAACAACCCTGAGTAAAGATTAAGGATGGAGAGCCTATAAAACACTAATTACCACTGTACTTACAGTGAATTTGGCCTGGTGGGTTTAATCACTTCTAGTTCAAGATCAGAGTTGAGGCTGGGCTGGGGAGCGCTGTTGGAGTTGAGGAAGCTGTTTACGTTTGAAGAGATGACGGATTCCAGGCTGGAGTTGATGATACTGTTCCTGTTCTCCTCTAGAAAAACACCAAAGCCCAGGAATCAGCTGCCATCCCACACTGCCATCCATCAGCGGGGAGGAGCACGCTGCCCCGAGCACTCCCAGGAACGACCCCTGTCCCAGCGGGGTCGGGCCAGGCGTCCCCCCGCGCCCAGCAGGCAGCCTGGTGCTCACAGCCACCTTTCACAGACATTACACGTTACACTATAAGAAACACCAGGGACTCTTTTTTTCTCTTTTCCTTAAGATGCAGCTACATTTTGAATGAACACATTTTTTAGCATGAAAATACTCATTTTTCTCAAGGCATTAATGCTTTACATTCCCAAAGACATCCGAAGCACTGCACAACCTGGAAACAATTCAAATGCAAACTCCACAGGGGAATGGATATCTCTGTGACTGCAATCAGCCGCCGAGGGACGGCGCAGCTGTGTGACAGAGCAGGAGGACATTTCAGAACACGAAAGGGACAGATCACCCAGTTCAAATTTACTCAGCAGAAAGTGCTTCAGCCTCGACGTCAGCTCCCACCGACCTCGCCTGGCCAGGCCTGTAAGCAGAACGGGGTCGGGGTCTCCGCTCCATTCCAGCTCAGCTCTTCTGACGTGCAGAACCACCCTGGGGCAGAACCTGGGCTCCACCTCGGATCCCAGCCAGTGCCCCATGCCCACTCCCGCCGCAGTGCCGGCTGTTCCGCACTGGGAAACGCTGGCACTGCTCTGCTGACCATCTGGAGCTTCTTGGAGTTTCTTGTTTCCCTCTATCATATTCTGTTAAGAGATTTCCCTCTTATTTGTGCAGCCTCAGCAGTGAGGAGTGAAAATATTATGCACTCCAAGCCGACATGCGCAGCATGGGCTCCCTCCTCAGCTCTACACCGAACTGCCTGAGATCACAGCAATTAATTTGCATAAGATGCCTTTTCTGTATAAGCAGTAATTGTAATTGGGAGAAGCAATTACCATCCCTGGTGGCACGGAAAGCAGCCCTAGTGCAGAGAACTGCTACTCCTGTGACCTGATAGACAGGCACCTGCTGGAGAACATGAGTCCTACTTCAACAATAAAGATTTCAAAAATTCTTATTCCAGTGCACACTAATATGGTCAAATTACTACCAGAGAGCACATAGTAAAAGGGAATCCCTCATTCTCAGTCCCTTTAATTTGTACACCTCTGCTTGTGTTAGGAGAACCTGTAATACTCATCCCTATCCTGTACACATTTAAAAAAGGATAAAAGAGTGCAAGAGGAACTCCTGGGATGGATGGAAAGATAATCCTGAACATACAGCAGAAAGAAACCACCTGTATTTCCATAAAATAGCTTGGTCTAGCTCAGGTTGAGCTTATCTTCCAGGCATTAGCCAAAGACAAAGATGTGTTAATTATGTTGATACACATCAACATGTTCCTGAAACTGCATTTCATGAACCTTGATCTCCAACAAGCCAACAAGGAACAAGCAGCACATACACCTCTTAGTCCCCAGCTTTGTTCCTCCAGGGTGCCTAGCTGGAATTTTTGCCCAGCCATGGTTTCTAACTCGCCACTCTGACATGCCAAAAGGAAAACACCAATGATCTCGTCAGCTCTGAGCCATAGGGCAGCTCAAGGACAAGCCATGCTTCCCCTAAACCAAGCCAGAAAATCTCATAGAGTGATTTCCCAGGGGCAGGTCCTCTGACACGAAGCTATGAGCTCGTGAAAGCCTGCCTGGGCCCAGAAGGCACTTTCTGATGATAAAGATTATCCAGGCAGGAGATAAGAAGAGGGAAAAGCGAAGAAAAGCAGCGCTGACCCCCAGCACTATTGGCAGGCAGACATGGCAGCCAGCAGGTGAAGGAAGAGAGAAACGAAGCTGGCTACGGACCCACAAGGCCAATCCAACCCACTCCTCTGGTCCCACACCTGCCAGCACAGGTTGTAAACAGTGGCGTGACAGGCCACCTCTGCAGCGTGTGATGGGGGCCAGGGGCTGTCCTTGCCGAGCCCCGCTGGGCTGCACGGCCACACCAGACCCTGTGGGGAGCACGGACCTGAGCCGTCAGAGCATGGTCTAACACTACCCCTTATTATTTGCAAACATGTTCTGCCCAAGGCTGAAGTCCGACAATAAGCTCCCTAAGCCTAACAAATCAGTGTCAATTGTCTGCCTAATCTCCGAGCCAGCTACCAGCCAATATTGAATTAACGTCCCCATCAGCCAAGAAACTGGAAGTCTTTCATCTGAAGAGGAAGGGAGATGAATGGCACAATATGAAATTCTTGCTTTATTCGAATTCCTCCTTCTTAGAAGGCTGCTGCTTCGTGTTTTTAAAAGCTTATGTGAAGGATTGCTTCACATGGGAATAAATAAATGCAAAAATAAATAAGTGAATTTAGTTTCTCTTCTAGGCGAGGTGAGGACGGTCCAGGAAGGCTCCGGCAGCCGGGCAACTCCAGCATCTAACAGGCAACTGCTTAGTTAGCAGCAAATAAATTGCTTGGGTTGAAATTTTTCAAAAGCTTTTGCTATTTGCTGCTGCTGTGTGATACACCATTTCCAGAGCACGCGTTGGTGCTGCCCCTGCTTCCTTAAACCCACGGCTATCGGTATGACATCCTCCGAAAGGAGTGTCTGATAATTAACGGTAACTCCATCAGAGGCGGACGAGCCCACACGTTTTGGAGTCAGCAAAGCACGCAGCAACCACTCCATCCACCCGCAGTGGTAAGTCCTGGGGAGCGGGGTCGATCCCAGCTCCCCACGTTCCCCAGCACGCCAAGCTGAGCCCCTGTGCACTCGCTCTGCTCGCCAGGCTGCTCTCCAGCAAACTGGACCAGTTCCCTGTGCAACTGGCCAGTTCCCAAGGGCAGGGCTGGAAGCACGTGGCCAGGAGGAAGGGCAGAGCTGGGAACTGGGCTCACGCTGCAACGAGAAGCAACAGCCTGAGCAGACACGTTTCTGCCACTCCACGGGCAGGGATGGGGCACTGACTCTTTCACCTAAATATCTGGAGCATTGATTAGTGACAGAAATGGAAAGATGATCTTCAACATTTTTAAACTGCTGGGGTACCTAATCCTCAGAAAAATGCAGAACCTGCTGGCTGAGTTTTCATGTCTGTAAAAGGCAAAGTGCTGTGGCCATCCAAGAAGGGTCTCGCTCTGGAGGCGCAGGCAGGCGGCCTCCCTGGCCCCCGTGTGGCGTGCCCCGCGGCAGGGGCACATCTCGGCAGCTGATGACGGCGGGGACGGGGAACATGAGAAGGGGAATGTGCAGGGCTGTCAGGTGGGGAAGGGACAGCAACACTCTACACCGTGCTGGTGCAGCCTCGCTTCAAGCCCCTGGTTAAGGGTGGGATGCCAAACGATCTTCACACTCCCCATCAACGTGATCGCAGAGGAAACTGAAGCCTGATCCCGTTACAGGAATCATCTCTTCCATTGACACCAGTGAAATTGCATGGGAATGGCACGGGAAATAGCCACAATTAGGGCAAAACCCCTGCCAAGAGGGAAAGCCGGGAGCCGGGGCTCGGTGCACTTACGCTTCTCGTTGGGCTGCGCCGTGTGGAAGAGCGTCAGGGGTCTCTCGCTGCAGGAGGGAGGCTTCGAGTCCGTGCTCTTCTTGCGAGATAACAGCAGCTGCGAGTTCGATGGCGGAGCCTCCGGCACCGTATTAAATATCTGTTAAAAATAATAAACAAGTTGTTCTTTGGCATCACCCCCTGCCCAGAGCAGCTGCCTACCTGCCTGGTTTGCACCACTCGGTGACCGCTGCACAGCCGCCTCTAAGACACGCGTTCAGCACGGCAGCATTTTGGGTGCAATTTCCTAAATTCCACATTCCCACCCTGCCTTCACTCCTGTTCTCTGTTCTTCGCCCACAACACACATTGCAAGACGTGAAGAACCCGACAGCCTGGCACTCTGCTGGGTTTCTGAGGGTGTGTGTGCCCCAGCTGGTGATGGCGAGTGCCCCGAGCACGACAAATCTGCGTGTCCCCGCGCACGCTATGCCGCAGCGCACCCACTGATCCCGACCAGCCTGGGGAAGTCTGCCTGACTTCCAGCCACAGCTGTCAGCACATGGAGGAATCACATTTTTCTCAAGGGGATGGAATTTTAAAACTGGATGAACCTAAAGAGCAGCGGGTTGGTTTGTCGTTGAGATTTGGTTATTTATTGTTGCTTTGCTGGAGCCCCAGGCTCAGACACCAGCAGTGCTGCCTCGGCTCTCCCAAGGTCTTCCTTCGTGACACCTCCGGAGCACGCAGCCATCACCCCTGGTCACCATGGGTGACACCTCTGGAGCACGCAGCCATCACCACTGGTCACCATGGGTGACACCTCTGGAGCACACAGCCATCACCCCTGGTCACCATGGGTGACACCTCCGGAGCACGCAGCCATCACCCCTGGTCACCATGGGTGACACCTCCGGAGCACGCAGCCATCGCCACTGGTCCCCAGCAGCCCTTGCCTTGCAGAAAGCCACCAAACGCCACCTGCCAGCTAGCAGGAGTGGCTGCCAGCAGTTAACTGGTTTGTTTCACACACCACCACCAAACTCCTCACACACACACATACAAACCCTCCACGCTGATTTCTACAAACACATGCTAAAGAGCCAAGATGTGTCAGCTGGAAATGTCGATGTCACACCTCTTCCACCAGCGTGCAGAGGCGGGTGCGAAGGGCAGCACCGGGGGCCCTCGGAGGGGAACTAACGAACCGTTCTCCGTGGAGCAAACCCTCGCTGCTAAGGACACCGCTCCCCGACCTTTCTGCCTGCAGGGACTCACTGCCCGGGTGAGCTTTGGCCTCCGAGCCCGCGGATGGATGCGGTGTGGGGAGCAGGGATGCATCCCTGCACACAGCTCCTGACACACGCAGACCCCTGTGACAGCAGTGACAGCTGCCTGTGCCTGTGTGTAGCTGGGCACGCTGCGGAGCAGATGGATGGGTCACGGAGTCCTGCGGCAGCCTGTCCCGAGAGCTCCGCTGAGCTCATTCACACATTCCTCCGGGGCTGGCCGAGCAGCCGAGGGAGAAGCAGCCCAAGCTGTGCTCTCTGCATGCAGCACTGCTCATTTCCACCCCATGGCATGCCTGCCCATGGCCGTTCCCACCTCCACAGGGGCTGTTTCCCACGCTCCCCACAGGAGTCTGGGGCCTGGGGGCTTCCCAGCCCCTCGCACGGCTGCTGCCCCCCACTCCCTGCCCCCCCAGCCCTCCCCAGCTCGAAGGGCTATTCGTGGCACATTGCTTACCCCCCTAAAACATGGCACAGCTGCACATGCCTCGGGAGCCTGTGCGGGGTGCTGGGAGCCCTTCGCTCTGCACGCTGAACACAGCCCCCCCGGGGCAGGACCCTGGGCACGGGGGCTGCAGGCACCTTGTCCCCCTGGGGTGCCTTCCCCACACCCAGCACAGCCACTGCCTGCTTTAACACGCTCTCGCTTTCAAATTGTTTTCAACGAGAAATTCTACTGGGGAAATATAATGAAATAGGTAAATCAGCAAGCTTAAAAGTATTGATTTATGAATGGCATTTTATGCAGTGATTTCCCACAGCACACTTGAAAATAAACTTCCAGGGGTTTGTTCCCCTTTTTTGGTCTTTAATAAGAGAAGATAGATATGCTCTTAAATTATGAACACTGTGACTAAAACCAGCTCCAGCTTATCAGGAGGGTGCATTTTTAAACACAGCAGGAACATCATTATGAAACAATTCCACTAAAAAGCTCCAGTGCCTGGTACCTCACACACTCCAACCCATCATATCCAGCTTTGTATTGCAGTGAGAACACCTCAGCAGCCCAAACATCCACCGCAGCTGCAGCAGGACACGGCACAGCCACAGCTGAGCCCCGCGGGCTCTGCTGCCTCCGGAGAGCCACAGCTCTGGCTGGCACACTGTGGTGACAGTGGCACACCAGATGAAGCAGAAACACCAGAGTTTCTCCAGGGTGGCCCTCAACCAGGAACCTCCTCGGTGCCCCAAGCCCACTGCAGCATCTCCCTGGTGGTAAGGGCAGAGCGGAGGCAATCGGGATGCGGAGGCAATCGGGATGCGGAGGCAATCGGGATGCGGAGGCAATCGGGATGCGGAGGCAATCGGGATGCGGAGGCAATCGGGACGTGGAGGCAGGGCTTTAAAAGCCGCTCTCTCTACCACCTCTCAGTGGCACAAAGCACGCGGGCTAAATTTAGCTGCTCACAATGGAGAAAAATCAATTAACAAAATTAGCAGCTACATTTAAAAAAGCACATCACTGATTTTGAAGGTCTAAGGAGGGAGGAATCTGAGACCTCAAGAACTGTAGGATAAATAGCTCACTGTGGATGCAACTTTGCCATTATTATCTACCAGTAAATGGCACGGATCTCTTCAGCAGTGAAGAAAACCAGCACTGCTGCACCCAAAAACTCCAACTCCATCTCCCTCAGCTCAGGCCCCGCTTGCACAAAGCCCCACTCTCCTTCACAGCAAAGTTTCTCAGTTTGTTTCATTTCTAATTTAACAAGAATAGCCGAGACGTGCTCCTCACTGCGCAAACCTGCGTTACAGCTCTCCCAGTCACCGAGTCCAATTAATGGGGAGAGAGAGACAGCTTAATAGGCAGAGTGGGAGAGGAGCAGCCAGGATTCATAAATCACATTTACAGCCCTCCCGCTCACTCAGCCCGATGCAAGCGGCAGTTCTGCGGCTCCACACCACCTTCCCTCTGTCTGCAAAGGCCCAGCAGCACCTCACCTCAGACGGTATCTAAAGGGATTTGCAGTACCCCTCCCAGCTCTGAATGAAACACATCCAGGTGCTGCTCCATCCCTTACCCTGCGTCTCTGCCCGGGACAGCAGCCCTGTGCTCCCACCCCCAGTGCCGAGGATCTCCTGTGCGTGACACTAACGACCCCACGCTGACCACTGGTGACACGGAAGGTGAAAACCAGAGTGGTTTGGTATCCTGCCCACGCCAGCAGGACAGTGAGACACAAGGGCATACAAAGATCACCCCCAGGCTCTGCTCCAGCCAACAGCTCGCTGTGCTCCCCTGCACAGAGCTGCACCCCAACTCGCCCAAGGAGCTTGGAGAACAAGAAGCTGCAGTGATGTTCAAACTGTTGGTGGTACAAAGTCTCACATCAGGACCACCCAAAGCCACTGCCACGAGCACCACTAAACAGTTCAGCTCCTTACAGAGAGTGAAAGGAAGATGAGGTGCTGAGGGCTTTCACTTCAGTACTAGTCCTCACCGGTGACCAAGGACAGCGTTTGGGTCTGGGTAACTCCCTGCATGAACCAGTCTCCCGTTTGCCACCAGTACCGGCTGCACTAACGTTTACCTGGTCAGTCTGCTGGCTGGAGGGAACATCACCAAGGCAGTAAATCGATCTCTTAATTTTGTAACACCTCAGAGCAACGGCCTTTTCCACAGAGTCATAAAAAATTAAGCTTTGGAAAAGAACACAGATGGACATCTGCAATTGTCAGATGTAAGAGTGATTCAGTGTTACTTTTGGCTGAAATTGAATTTTTAAATCAGAAATACGGTGTTAAGTGGCAATCACTCGAGGAACTAGGCACACAGCACAGCATCCTCATTTGCTCTTGCACAGGATGCACTCTTGGTTTGCCTGTCATGGCAACATCCAGAGCCACAGGAGAAAAATCTTTTCATCCATTTAATTATATATAATCGGGATATATTTTATAACACATTACCTTAATGTATTGTATTCACAAACATACACAGCAAAGGCTGCGAGTCGCTAATGGATAAATCTTATTAAGGAGCAACTGGAGATGACGTTGGCTGGGGGGTGGCACTGCACAGCCACTCCTGCCTGGCTTTGCCAGGGATCCCCTTTGCTGCGCTGGAACACCGGGCAGGCACACGGAGCTGTGTCCCCTCCTCCCCAAGCCCTGATCCCTCTCACCCCAACACTGTTCCACACTTCCAGACAGCGTGGTGTCAGTGCAGCCCACGGGAAATCACCCACAGGGGAGCAGCCCCCCTGGGAGCTCCAACCACAGACAAAGGCAAGGGCTGCTCTACCTCGGTGCGCAGGGACCTCCTCGAGGAGAACATGTCTGAGAAGCTTTAAAAAACACCTGAGTTCATTGCTGTTATTGTGAGTATAACAAACAGTTTGGGTCCGAGACCTGGGATCCTGTTAAATCTCCAGAAAGGACTCGACGTGTGGGATTACCCACGGGGTTTAATGGTCTGTGTTGGATGCTCTGGCAATAAAGAGCAAACTCTGATTTACCAGTCGTGCCAGGAACCTCCAGAAAGTCCCTGTTTCACTGACTGTGATTCCAGACCACGTGTCACTGTCGTGCACCCAGGGCCCACGTTAGCCCAGAGGCACCGACGACGGGAGCATGAGTTTGTGTCAATCCCTGGAGACACTGCATGACCAGCACCATATCCTGCAGCATCCTTTTCTGATACTTTTATGGCTTCGGGATGAATGTTTTCCCCCAGGGATCATCTCAGGTGGGAGATGAGCCAACCCTCAGCTGGGGTGACTGTGGGCAGGCGAGCTGGGACCGCTGATGAACCCTCCCCAAACCCCTCCCCGCTGCGCAGCAATCAGACAAACCTGCCAGAGACCACGTAAACAGGCTGCCAGCAGTTATTCAGACCAAGAGATATTATCACCAAGCTGGCTTTTTTTTTGGTTATACAATGACAACAGCAATTTTGACAGGAGAGGCATTCCACTTACCTGGGGGAAACACAATGTAATACCAGACGGTTGCTGATTGCCAGGAACCATTCAAATCAATTACATCTTCCCTGCGAAGGTACTTGATCACAAACAGTGTCTGTGAGTCACTGCTGTACAACACCAGGCACCAGCAGCACCAGCCCAGCGAGCTGCACACTGCTCATCACTGGCAGCAGCTCCTCTGGGGACCCTTCCACCAGCTCCAACCCATTCCCATTAAGGAATACACTGGGACAGAACAGTCCTAAAGCAGGAGCTGAACTGGCACTAATGCTGCATTTCAGAGATTTTGCTCTCCCAGTTACTGCTCCCTGTCTCACTTCTTCCCAGGACTGTGTCCCGAGAGCCCTGGAGGAATGAGGACAGGGGTCCCCAGGAGTTTCACTCACAGCACCCCGGACACACAGACACTGTGCAGCAGGTACACCCACCCACAGAAGTAACTGGTGACAACTGCACATAACCAACTTGCAGATTCACCCTTCTGTGCCATAAATAACTGCTAAGGAGGGGGAAGCATCGAAGCAGTGGGACACCCTGGCTGGTGTGCAGACAATCCCTGCAGCCCACCCAGGCGTGCTCACTGCAGAAATCTGTCATCGATGCCTCCACAGATGCCAGCTGATGGAGGGCTGGGCTGGCACAGCAAGAGGCAGTTACCAGCTGGTTACCAACTACAGCCTGAGAACCCTAGGTCTGGAGCCTCTATGCCATATCTTGAGCCGTGCCCATCGCTGGCCTGGGAGGTGGCAGCAGCTGTGTCCCCCCGCTGACACATACCCCCCACCTCTGCCCCTGCGAGGCAGGGCTGGAAGAGGGGACTGCAGTTTATAAAGACAAACTGGTTTTCAATAAATTAATTGCCCTGGAAGAAGCAAGGCAAGCCATTACCTTCTCATGGTTTTCTATTAAAATTTCAATCACAATGTTCTGAAATTTGATGTCCATAATGGCAGCAACTGTTTCCTCTTGAGGTCGAAGCAGCGTTGGCCCAAATACCACACCCAGATTAGCAACAGTCATCAGGTTCTGCTTGTGATTATCTGCAACTCTGGAGGAAAAGGGAAAAAAAAAGTAGGTAATAGAACTAGTGTGCACAGACCCCCCAGCCTCACGGCTGGCATGAGGCTCACGACGCTGTTTACAATTTTTACACTCCTGGTGAGCTCCTTGAAGGCTCAGCCATGTGGAAAAGTACAAATTTAACTGTTGTGTTAGGAGAGACCTTTCAGCCTCAGTGAACTGACTAATCCCACAAAACCCCAGCGCTGCGCCGGCCGCTCAGTCTCGTGTTGCAAACCACTCCCAGGAAACATCTTGAATCATTAATGCTCAAAACCCTTCTAAAAACAAATTGTTGGACCCCTGACACACGCTGCTCTCCAACTGAATGAGTGACCTAATATGTTCCAAAATCCAATTCCATCTCACCCGTGCAAGCTTTTGCCTGCACCAGAGGTCAGCCCCATCCACAACGGGCTGGAAGGAGACTGGGCTTCGTCCCCAGGCCCACGGGCACGCACACGTGCCCTTCTCCGTCCCGCCGAGGAATGTGACAGGGACACCTGCTCCCCCAGGGACCCACCAGCCTTCCTCCCTGTCATCTCCATCTATTTTTACGGCCACGAGTACTGCAGCCCAGCGGGAGCAGATCGGTTCAGCAGAGTACATCAGCTCGTGCTGAGGACCTGGCACTAACGTGCAGGTGGGGGGGACAGCTTTGGAATAGCTCCAGTCCGGCACTGGTCTGACTGGTGCCAATGGGGCACGTCCTCTGCCCCGGCTCGGCCCCAGCCCCGCACCGAGGGCACGCTGCAGGGTGGGATGCAGCACGGGGGTCCCCACACGTGCCAGGGGACACAAGTGCTCGGTGGCAAACGCCTGGTTGAGGCACAGACCGGGCTCAGCGGGCTGTCACGTGCTGGAGTCACACAGTGCCACGTAAGGCGAGGCCACGTGCGGGTGAGGCGGGGAGGACGGCGGGGGAAGCCCTGCAGCCCCAGCTCCACCACTCTGTCTTGTGGTTTTCTCCTGACCTCTTCAACCAGGAAACTCGGTGACTTCAGGCGGTGCAACTGCACGATCTGAGCCTAAGGGGGTTTTAAAGTTCCTTTTCCCTTTGCTTTCTGTCCTGTTTTCCCTGGACCAACACAGCGGGCTAGCACAAAGTGAGGCTGAGACCCAGATCTAGCTGGATTATCCCAAAAAGTTATTGCCATGAGCTTTTATTACTGACCCCAGGCCAAGACACCACAGTGCTCATTTATGTGCGTGCTCAGCTTGTTTCAGCACAGCGTTAGATAGGGCTGGCTGAAAAGAAAAGATGCTTTCCATCCTTCTTCAGCCAAATCTCACTTGAACCAGCAAAGAATTCTTCATTCCCTATCCCTCTATACAGCTCCTCAGGCAGCAGAAGAGGACCTCATCACCGAGGGATGCTCAGGGGCTCAGGACTGCTGGCTCAGCTCCTCCCCAACAGCAACTTCAGACGTATTTACCACCTAGGCAAGGACTCTCACCTCTGGTACCTGCCACATCTCTGGAGAACATGGAGAGCTGTCACCTCCACCAAGTCTGGGTTTGGGTTACAACTCCAAAGGTGCAGAGGTCCTGCACCTCCCTCTTTGCTGTAACTTCCCCCACTGGCAGGAAGCTCCGAATACATTACCACAAGTGTCCGAGAGAAAGGCAGAACTCCAGTAGGAAACAAAGTCTTACTTAGGGAAAAACTTCCTTACTTAGAGGATAAAACCTCCTGCTTATACAGGGACTCAAAGCTTTCCCCCACTCCAGCCCACCTCCTTATCAGGACATTGACAAATGCCAAGGATGTTTTTACATGGCAATATCATCTGTATTTCAGACCCAAGTTCACATGCTCCTATTTGGATTTTGAAAAACCCAGCTGTAATTCAAGTAGTTCTGAAAAGTATTAATAAAATAATCATTTTAATGATCTTCTGTGGCTAGTAAAACAATGTTCATTTATAAAAAAAACAACTGAATTGATCTAAGTCTTACAAAATTAGGTCCCTCCATTTCTCATTACCGTGACCATGTAATACATCACTCTAATAAATGGCACTGTCACTGCCTCGTTACGGCTCGGCAGCTGCGTGCAGCCCTGGTAATTATTCCAGACGAAGCTGTTAATGGCTTCCCCACCAGGACAGGGTCCTGCAGCATTGGCCAAAGGGCTGGCTCTGCCTGAGGAATGCCCAGGCACCCAGACCCAGCACCTCCAGCCCACTGCCAGCACCAAACTCCTCTTCACTGCCTTTGCCCGGAATTTGTACGGTGTGGGAAGCCCTGTGGAACCTTGCAGGTCTGGTGGCACACGAACTCCTCATCTGTACCACGGGTGCTTTCCCAGCAGCAGTCTTTGCAATGCTCAGTTACCAAACCTAGGCTACAAAACATGATTCACCTTTCACATCCTTCAGATTCCACACCCATTACCCACCTGGCCATTTACTATAAATTATACCTCCTCATCACCCCTTGTACTAGCAAATAATGCTGCAGTTTCTAAAGACAGGGTGTTCTCATCCCAAAGTGCGCTTAATGTCAGTGCTTTTCGGCAGGCATTGTTAGTGCCATTCCTGAGCTGCCCTTTAGAAGGTTTCCAAGTATTTGCTGTATTTTCCTTTTAACCTGCTCTTTCTTCCTGGCCCCCAATGTACTCTGAAAGCAACTGCACTAGTATTAATTTAGATGGGTCCTTTTTCATCTCTCTCCCTCCATCCACGCCTGGCAGAAGACACTTCCAGCACAATCAACAACTAATGGAGGAAGGGGCAAAGCAACCTCTTAACTCCTGCTTGGTGCTTGCAAGGTGCCAGGCTATCGCTGACTTTTGGACCCTGGGCTGTTCCTCCTCCTCGCAGCACACCACGGTCCCCACGTGTCTCTGGGATCAGTGGGAGGTGACCCTGGCAGCGTGGGACAGATCACAGAGCCCCTCAACCCAGGGAATATCTGCACTCAGCAATGCATCACCAACCAGTAGCCCTGCAAAGGGACTTTGTTCCGTGAAGACCTGACACACTTGGTGCAAGTCCAAGAGGCTCAGCCACCCAAGGGGACACCCCAAGGGCTCCCGTGGGAGCGCTGTTCCTGCAGCAGGTCCTGTTCCCCGGGGGTGTCCGTGGACACCCGCTCACTTTACATTCGCTTTCAGAAAAACAAAGGAGAACGCGAGCGGAGTAAATCCATGTTGGGTGGTAAATTAGATTATGCCTGGGTTGCCTGGATACTGTATAATCACCGGCATGACCAAACATAATTTAATACAGAGTAATTGGTAGTCAAGCTTCAGTGCAGAGAAAGCATACAGCAACAGTAAATATTCCTCTGTCCTCTGTAGCAGAGCCGCAGCGGAGCCGGGGGTGCCGCTGGCGGGGGAAGCGCTGCGCTGGTCCCTCCTTTATTCTACAGACATTAATGGTTTAAGTTTCTCCAGCCTGGCCAACAGCTCATATTTATTTTCATGGAAATCCAATTAAACAACTCATTTGCTTCTCCTCCGACCTACAGAGAAACCTGTATTGTGGGAGCAGCGGAGGATGCTCGAGTGCAGCACACGGGAGCTGCCCAGTGCTCCCAGTAACACAGCTGGGACTCGGCCGGGGTCTAGCAGCAGCTGCACAGAGCCAAGAGGCACCAAAAATGTACCAACTTGAGACTGCTGGGCTGTGAACTGGCATCAGTGGGATTATCTAACACTGGTGGACACAGTCCTGCCAGTACATGCTGACAGCTCACCCTGCTCCCACCCGGCAGCCCCAGCCACGCCGGGCACCTCCACGGGCACCCAGCCCTGCTCCCACAGAACTCTTGCTTTTGGGGGCTGGAATCACTTTGTGTATTTTATATAGAAAATACACATATATAAGCCTCAGCCAAGGAGTACTGTTATTAGTTCAAGTATCTTCCCCAATTCAGAGAAAAATCTCTGAGAAAACAAACATCTGAGAGGGAACAAAGGCAAAGTCTGGAGTGTTTCTATTTCCATGCCTGGGACAAACCTATGAAAACAAAGTGCTTGTTATGGCTGTCCTGACAAGACCTTATAGGATGGGAAATAATGCAGCTAGTTCAGCTTGCTACAGGTAAAACTATATTCCATGTCTGCCACCACCATTAGAGCTGCTATTTAACGTGAAAAGCCAAGTGTGCAGAGGGCTGGCAACCCCCAAAATTATTTAGGCTGCCCTTGGTACCCCAGGGTACAGCCCCCTGCATGGGGCAGGGGCTTCACGAGGCTGCTGGGCTTCATGCAGGCGAAACCCTGCTGCCCTGCCCCTGCCCCCAGCTCCCCCCTTTCCCCACCATCTCACCGGGTGGCACACGCTGCTGGACGGAGAGCGGCGGCTGCTGGCGCACACAGCCCGTGGTATTTATCAGATAAAATCTAATGAGTTCTGGGAAATGTTCCTGGGTGCATTCAAGTCATCCCTGCACATTATTGAGTTTAATTGGGCTGCAGCTGATGAGCGTGTAGGTGGAGAGCTGGGTGAGGGCTGGGCTGGTCGCTGCACAGCAGCTCCAGCTTCGCCCCTGTCCCGGAGGAGCTGTGCCAGGAGGGCAGCCCTGTGGCTCCGGGGATGGCTCAGCCTCTCAGCCCATGGGGGGTACCCAGCCCCGCAGCCCACTCGCCTCGTGATGTCACTGTGGGACACAGAGGTGTGAAACCCGCCCGTGCGCAGCCACCTTCCCACGCAGAGCAGGACCCAAGGGCGCTGCAGCATCCCTGCCACGCCTGGCACCCAAACTGAGCATTTTAAAATAACACTAACAGCAATAACCATGAAAATGCCTTCAAGTTACTAAAAGGCGATTTTTAAATACAACAAAGCTCCCCTCCTGCGATACCAGAACTGGAAACACAAATTCTTCATTAAGTGCTGTTGTAAACACAAATGCCACCCATTGCTCGCAGCCAGGCTGTGTCATTAAAGAGAAGTGACACCCGCAGCACTAACTGCTGCTGTCCCAGGAGGCTCAATGGGTCATTTGGACAATCATTCTCAAAGGCACGTGTGCATAGGAGGAGGTGACGGGGACACGGCTCGCGGTGGCAGACAGCCACGCCGTGGGAAGAGCAGTGGGGACAGGAGAACCGGGGAGCACGACCAGCTCCCCCTCACCTCCCAGGCTGGGGTGCACACACACAGGAACGACACGCTTCTAACTGCATAACTGTAATAGATCCAGGCGTGTTTAACAAGGCTCGGGGTATGTCTGCGCTCCTCGGGGCTGTTCTTGGATGCGGGGAGCTCTGCGAGGGCCAGAGCAGCCTGGAGCAGCAGGAAGATGAGCTCCGAGCTCGCTGGGCTCGCTCAGCTGCCACGTGGTCGCTGCGTGTTCTCAGCACGCAGGAACGGGGTCGGAAGCACGGGCGAAACACCGCCGTCGGCAGCCCAAGCCTGCTGCAGGGACTCCAGCGGGGAGAGCCAAGTGCTGAGGAATGCAGATGGAGGCCAGCGGATCCAGAAGGAGGACAGATCACCAGGGAAATACAAAACCTCCCGGTGAAGACGAGGAGAAACTTTTCTGAGCGCAGCTGACAAACCCTTCGGATGCACGTGGAGAATTGAAGGGGGTTCAGCAAGCAGCCGCATTGCTCTCGGGGTTCCCTGCTCAGCTGGGACAAAACATGTTCCTGCACCAGTTCTGGGCGCTTTGACTTGCTCCAACAAGACTCTGGTTTTCTCCTGGGTGAATGTGGCCACAGCTGGGTGCTTGGGTTCACTCCCAGGGAGAAAAAAAAAGCCCTCATATCGCACTGAACAGACGCAGCGGCCAAACGAGTGCGGCACGGGGCAGCCGAGCCGGGGTGAACACCAGGCGTGCTGGGACCCGCACGGAAAACACACGGTGCTGCAGTGCTGCTCTGTGCCAGGCTCCCAGACCAGATCACCTGGGCTTCCAAAGCCAGCATCTCTGGCTCTGGGTGGCAGACCTCCGGGGGACCCCAAACCTGCTCCCAACCCTCAGCCCACGGCTGGGCAGAGGGGCACAGGGCTGGCACGTTCCCCACACCCTGGCACAGGGTCAGCAGCACCCTGGGTTTCCACTGATGATGCAGTGAAAGCCACGGGCACAGCCACATGTTAAAATGTCACTGTGGTTTCCACCTGCAGAAATACAGCCAGCCAAAGGGGAGGGATTTCACCCTCGAACATCCCCCGGGGATGGAGCTGGAATGGGGCTGCCAGGGCTGCACACGCTGTCCCTGTGCCGCTGCCACCCCGCAATGGCGATGTCCTGTCTGTTTGTCCCTTCCCACAGGACAGCACGCCGGGCCCCTTCCCTGCACAGCCAAACCCCAACGCCACGCCAGGGAACCTGACCTTCACCACACACACCCAAGGGGCAACACCTTGAATGCACTTCCCACACCCCACACCCAGCCTTGCGCTTCGTCCCTTAACGCTGGCCGTACGTGTGCAAGCCCAGCATCCAGTTACAGCTTCAGCCTGCTCTGCTCAGTTACAGCATTCCCCTGCACAGTGATAATAATTATCTTGCCCATTAGTAGCTCATGCTGCAGAGGGGCTTTGGCTGGCGCCGGGTTGTGCCTGCAGCCCCACGAGAGCCATCCCATGCACGAGCACCACGGCCCCAGTGCCCCCAGCAAAGCCCCCGCAGCACGAGTGGGTTTTCCTCTGAAAACAGAGATCAGCAACGCTTCCCCACTGCACTAAGAAAACCTACACAGCCAGCGGGGCGATAAAAGCCTGCAAGAGCAAACAAACGTGCAGAAGAATTCCTTTGAAAGACGCGCCGCGATGGCAGCGACGTGCCGAAGCCTTCCCGACGGCTGGAAAGCGGCCAAAGCAAACGGGCTTCCAGCAGCCTCCCAGCAAGAACCAGCACCGGTTCCAGCCCGTGCAGCTCCCGCTGTCCCTGCAGGGAAGCACGGGGAGTGACGCGGAGCCAGGAGCCAGGCCCTGGGGTTCGAGCACGAGTGGCCCTGGTGCACACCTGAACCCTCGTGCGAGGGCACCGGCTGCAGGAAGAGTGACAAAGCAGGCTTTCTGCCTTTCCTTTCTTCCAGCTTAGAGCTATTTGGGTGACATTCCCTCCACAAGGTTAGTGCCCTCCCCTCCAAAACACTGAACTCCTAAAAAATGGTTAAATGGAAAGAAAGGGAATACAGAAATAAACAGCTTTATGGAATAAATTAAAGTCATGGTTAACAACAGCAGGTAAAATGCTTGTCCCGTCTTCGCCAGTGGAACAAGGTGTTGCCCAATGATGGGAAAAATAATCCCACCCAGACCCTGTGCACTGTGCCACACAGACATGGACAAAGCCTCTCACCCCATGGCGCCCTTCCTGCTGCTTAGGGCAGTAGGCAACCATCAAACCACAGCAAGCTTCCAGGGAACTACATTAGAAGAGTACAGTAACTACTGAATTTAATAAAATAACAGCCTGCCAACCCCAACCTCACCTTGGGGTGCCCGTGCAGCCATGGACAGACCCTGAGGTGGGTGAGATCAAGGCAGCAGAGGAGCCCAGAAATGCGTTTCCAGACTCCCACCATATCCGTACGCACACACATAAAGCTCAGGGAAAGCAGGACCAGCTCCCTCGGCTCAGTCCCAGTAAGCCAGGCCACCACCAAGCCAGAGAACACCCTACACAAACGTGGCTGCAAGAAGTCCAGACCTCGGCGAGCCATGGGGTTTGGTCACTTTACGATGGCCAAGAGGAGAGGGGTCTGGGTTGGGCTGGGGATCACTCCCAGCATCCCAGGGAAAACCGCAGCTCCAAGACATCTTGGCACCAGTGACTTTTATTCTCCTCCTGTTGAAAACAGTTATTGACTAAAATCTATAGAACTGAGTTTGGTTTAGCAGTGGGTCTGTTCAGCATAAAGCTCTCATTGAAACGTCGAAGTCCCACTCTGCCTGCGGGGATGGAGGAGACCCCACCGGGGAGAGATGCCAGCTGCTTATTGGAAATCTCTTACTCAGCCTAGATCCCATCTGTCTCTGTACATAGTTTCGGTTTCACTGCGATAAACAATTTAAAAGAATCCAGATAATTACGTGCTATCAACAACCTCTATCCAGCAACACAAAGTTCAAACACAAGCCCACAGGAATCCACACAATGCCTGGTGCCCCTCCCGGAGACCCCGGCCGGCGGGAGCTCGGCAGCGATGCTCAGCCACAGGAACTCCACAGCAGGCCCAGCATATGCTGCACCACATGCCACTGAACGAGTGGTCTTGCCAGCACTGGTGATGTAAGCTTTAGCTGAATTTAAGACACCCATTAGCATAGCTAGAGAGATGGCTGTTGCGCATGGTGAAGATACAGGAGTTGCAGAGAACCTGATCAGAGAGATGCTGCACTCTCTGAAGTACGTTCCTCCCCAGCTAAGAACTGGGGAGCCTTCAGAAAATAAATGGACCTTCTGGAGAAGCATGGAAGAACAAGCTACCAGAAAATGCCAACAGCCACTCTATCGACAATCCAGGCTGAGGAGGTTAAAAGTTCATTTGCAGAAGCAGAACAAACCCTTTTGCTAATTTACACATTACAGGAAGCCAAGCCCTAAAAACACAGCAAACACCTACAGGTTTGGGTTTTTTTTAATTCTGCAGAATTTCATATTAAAAACAAAACCAGAAGAGTAAGAGGAAGCCATAGCTTGCGAGGGGAAGGGCATGTGCCCAGCCTTGTGCTGTGCACAGCATGCCCAGTGTCCCCAGGGAGCCACACACCCCCAGCCACACCGTACCCCCACCAGTACCTGCTGAGCCTGTAGTGGTCTCTGCTCGGCAAAAAGCATCCACAGCTTCTCAAACGTGTGAGGGGGAGATGAGGAAAGGGCAGAGAGAAGCCAAAGATGTTCCTGCTGCCCCACGAGGCTTTGACACCTCTGACTCCGAAGCACGAGCAGTTGGTAAGGACCTGGTGCATCCCACCAGAGCCACTCCTGCAGCACGGGCTGCCCCCTGCAGAGGGGCTCCAGTGCTGGGAAAAGGTCCCTTAGCACAAGTCTTGAGTGGAAAAAATACCAGGAAAACATGGGAACACACTCACAGCCCCCTCGTTACCCCAGCTGCTAATTGCCACGCAGCTTGGGCCCACGCTCGCTGTGCTGCTGCTGTGTGCAACGCACCCAAACGGCAGCAGGAGCAAGGAGCCCATCTACTGGCACATTATCAATAATTCAGCGGATTATTTTGTGGTAGCTGAAGAAAAATGGAGGCAGGCCATTTGCAAACAGATCAAGATCACCTAAGAGACCGCCCGCGATGGCTGGGGAGGTCTGAGCGCCCATGGACCGCGTTCAAGTGCTGCCTCTGCCTTTGCAGGGGGTTTCTGTGGGGGGGCAGATGAGGCACGGGGTGGGCTCCGTCCTCCCTGCTTGAAAAAACCAACCCCCTAACAAACCACGTGAAAGGGAAAGTTATATATACATAATTATATTATATTAATAAATATATTAACATATCTCATTAATGTTTATCAATATGTAAAGGGTGAGTGTCATGAGGGTGGAGCCAGGCTCTTCTCAGTGACATCCAATGACAGGACAAGGGGCAATGGGTGTAAGCTGGAACATAGGAGGTTCCACATAAATGTGAGGAAGAATTTCTTCCCAGTGAGGGTGACAGAGCACTGGCACAGGCTGCCCAGAGAGGGTGTGGAGTCTCCTTCTCTGGAGACATTCAAAACCCGCCTGGATGTGTTCCTGTGTGACCTGACCTAGGTGTTCCTGCTCTGGCAGGGGGATGGGACTGGATGATCTTTTGAGGTCCCTTCCAATCCCTGACATTCTGTGATCCTGTGATCTTCAGGAGCCTAATGCAAAAACCCAGCAAACAAGGGAGACATTCCAGCTAACACATGCCCTTCACCTGCCCTGCTGGACCCCTTCTGCTGGCTGCAGGGAGTCCGCTCCATCGCTGCTGGCTCTTCCCCCATGGAACAGAGAAACACACAGACAAGGGGCTGCACTTGCTGATCGTGTCAAAGCATTAAAACAACAGGGATTTTTATTGATCTGAGTGCGCTCGGCTCCAGTCGGGAGGAGGACGATTTAAAATAGTTGCTTAGAACTGTACTTTCAAAACCAAGGATGTTCTTGGTTTGGTTTAGCATGATCAGCCTCAACTTTCCTTCTCCCTTACTCTGTACGCTGGTTCACACCCTTTGTCCTGCCCGCCTAGGGTACGTATGGGCAACACACACACACACAGTGGCACTGAAATGGATGAACACCTCCACAGACACAGCAGGTGATGGACCTGGAGGCACCGGCGCTCGCTGGATGCCGCGGTGGGGATGAAGCTCTGGGGAGCTGCATCCTGGCTGGGCTCACACCCCGTGGTGTCCCCTCTCTGCCTCTCCTTAAACTGCCCGTACCACCGCTCACAAGGGGGTTAGATGGGACTGAGGATGCCTCAACACAGCGGCTCTGGGGATGCCCAGCAGCACCAGTGGCACCAGCACTGGCTCCAGCACGCGATGGAGGCATGGTGCTCACCGGGCTGCAGCCCCTCGGCAGCACCCACCCCAGCTCCCCAGGACTCAATGCTCCAAACCAAGACAAAAACCAGATAAACAAAACAGGAGAAAGAAAGGAAAAAAAGGGAAAGAGGGGAAAAAAAAGCACAGCAAGAGCCAGACCTGGGACAGAGGAGCCCCAGGCAGGACTGATTCTCCCAGCTACTGCACGGCAGAGCTTGCCTACAGGGAGTCACCTCTCATGTCACCTTTCACAGCCCACGGGAGCACCCAGACCCTGTGGGTCACTCAAAGTCCTGGGGGCTCACCTGGGACCCAGCAATGCTGCGATCCTGAGGGACCAGAGACAAGTGCTGGGCCAGGGACCGGCACTCCCGAAGCGCGGCACGCGGGCGGCTGCGCGGGGACCCGCTCCCTGCCTGCTTTTGGCAGCCAGGTCAGGCGAGGAGCACAGGAGAAGTGCATCGCAGAGGCCGCAGCGGCTAGTGGAAATTTCCAGAACGTCCTGGACAAGAATGACTTACTGGAAGTAATACATAAATCAAGCAAATGAATAGTTACCAGACAGCAGCACAAACAGCTGCCACGGGGATGAAATCAGCCCTGCTGTGCCAAGAGGCGTCAGCCGCCCCGCCGCCTGCACCTTCGGGGGGAAACGGGGAAAACGGCCCGGGGAGCTGCCCCGAGTCCTGCGCAGGTGGCTCGGTGGTTCCCAAAGCCACCAGGCACAGGGCACCCCACGGCGGGCACCGCGCCGCTGCCAGGGACCCCGGCCCCGCGGGGCTCAGCGCGGGCGGCACAGCCGGGGAGCACGGCGCGGGGCTGCCAAGGACGGCGCTGCTCCACGCGAAGGAAAACAAGTGCCGGGTTGTATTTTTAGGCAGAAGACCTGGAGGATGTTTTTCTTCTCTTCCTTTGCCAACAGTCCCTCGCCCAGCAGAGCCCTCCGAGCTCCGTGCCAGCCCCTGCCCCGTCCCGCCGCGGGGCTGTGATGGAGGGTGGGCTCTGCTGGCTCCGTGGGGCCATGGAAGTGCAGCCGCCCTGCAGAGCCCGTGGAAACCATCTGCGCTGATCAGGGGAAAACAATTTGTGCTAGAGATAGCAATCACTATCATGTTGGTTCAAACACGTAAACTAGAAAACACCACCACAGGAAAAACAAAGGGAACCAGTCACTGCTGGCCAGGCTGAAGACCTGACTGATGACAGACAATTCACTCTGCTAAATACACACATGCACATTTCTTCTGCAGCCTCCTTGTTTTGATCTTTTGCCAGGAGAGGAGTGGAGGTGGGGGGGCGTCCCTGCTCCTCGGCGGGGGCACGCGGGGCGGCCGCAGCGATGGACAGGGGGCTGCACAGCCCTGCACAGGGTGGGCAAGCACAGCACAGACCTGGAGAACCTGGGTGTCACTGCCATGGGAACAAAGCAATGCTCAGGTGTCAAATTATGTCCCTGGAAAAATAAATAATTCCTAAATTCTTGAAAGATAACCAGAGTAAAACCCTGCATCTCTGCACCTCTAAAGCTTTTATTACTTAATGAGGAAGCACATTAAAAGAGCAGAAGAAGACAGGGATGCTACCACAGCTCCACTAACACAAATGGCAGTGTGCTGCAGCCAGCTCTGCCCCGCAGCCCCACCGCCGCAGCCACCCGCGCGCTCGGCAGCACCGCACACCTCAGCTGCGTTAACTTACTCGGCAGCAAAAACAAATGGTTTAGTCAGAGCTGGCACATTCTACTGATAAAAAAGCACTTGAAACAACGGTGCAGCCACTGCTGGCGATAGGTGCTGGGCCAGGAGCAGATATGTGCAGGAAGACAACCGAGAAGCGTGCAGGCAGGAGCGCGTTGCTAGGTGACGTGCGGTGGGACAGCCTGCTGCACCCAAGGTGCTGTGCAGCTCCGAGCAGGGATGGCTCTCCTCCCTGCCCAAGGAGACACGGCGAGAAAAATAACCCAGAACAGAAAGAGGAAAGCCTGAGGATGGTGTGGGGAGCCCCAGCCTGCTGCCCCATGGGCTTGGGGAAGGCTGGGCTAACTGGTGATGGAAATGGCACTGGGGAGAGCGGGGAGCGCGCGGTGGCGAGGGGCAGTGCCACTGCCACACGTGCCAGGTACCACGCACGCTCGCACGGCGAGCTCGCCACGGCTCCTGGCAGCAGCTTTTAAAAAATGTATTTGTTATTTCCAGAGCAGGGGACGAGGAGCACTCTCACAGCCATCCCCTGCAAACATCAAAGCTGCAGCAGCAAACAGAGCAATGCAGACCCTGGTAACCAACACAGCTACGAGGGGAGGAGACGTGACCAGAATCTCCCTAACTCCTGTTGCTGCACCCTCAGTGGTGCCCACTGGCAGTGCCAGCAGATGGGGGCACGGGGCTCACTGGGACAGTCTGGACTGGGGGGTTCAGCCTTTCCTGCAGCGATCCCCTTGGGAAAACATCCCTACAAAGAGATTTCCTTTTGGGAACAGTAAATCACAGCTGGGTTTATCACAGGACTCCTGACAGCTTCAGCATGTCCCAGGAAGGAAAATTAAAGGTTTCACCTATGCATGGGTCAACCAATAACATCCTAATAGCAAGTTCCACTGGAACCAGGGTCTCTAGAGCAGAGGAGGAGATCTGCAGCATTACATTCCTGCTGCAGGAGCAGGGACAGGGACTGCTCACACTGCATTTCACAGTGGGAAATTGCCTGGACACCTGAACATGAGACAGGAGGCAGCACAAACAGGTACAGAGGCAGAAATCAACTTCATTTGCTATTTATACTCTCCTCTCCCCCCACCCTGCCTGTGCCTGTCCCCGGGATCTGTCCTCCCCCACCTCCAGCTCTCCTCTCGCCGCACCCCAAATCGCAGGGGGCACCCAGGCACCACGGGAAACCCACAGCAATTCTCTGTTGTGCAGAGGGCACTGCTCAACCCCCTCAGAGGCACTTATCCCACATTAACAATTGCCATTTTTAATGCACCAGCCCTATCAGGGTGGTTTGTTGCTGTTCCTAACGGCAGCCCCACGCCACTCGAGGAGCACCAGAAAACACACAAACCAAACAAACCAGATGTAAGACGACGTGGGACAGAGACTCTTTCTCTATCTGACTGCTACAGAGTGACTTCTGCTAAAAGTGTAAGAGATCTCCACAGCAACACTGTGAGAAATATTTTTTAGCTCATCTGATAAAAATGCAAATCTTGATTATTCATACATTACTTAAATAAAAAATAAACAACCAACTCAAACCCGAAGCAGATGAGGCAGTCCCCTGCGAGGAGCACAGCCCAGGCTGGCAGGGCTGGGACAGAGCCCTTCAGCTTTGCCCCCCTTAGTTCTGCTCACCCTGCTCTCAGCTGCCCTCACCAGGGACGGGGCAGCACCCAAACCCCAGCAGGTCCCCCCCCACCCCAGAGCATCCCCCTTCCCGTGCAGGTCACCAGGGGCAGCCAGGCCCCATCACTTCTGCCATACTCTCCCTCCCTCCACACATCTGCTGCAGATGTGAAGCTTTATCTCTGCCTCAGTGTCTTTACTCCAGCTCCACGGTACCACTGCCTCGGCTGGTTCATTTGGCAGAGCCACAGCAAGGAGCCCTGGGGCGGGCTGCCCTGCCCTGCTGGTGCTCCTGCAGCAAGGGGCTGCTCCCAGGGGATGGAGAGCCATGCAGGGGCTGCAGGACTGACCCGGGGGGGATGCTGCAGAGCCCCTGCCCAGGGCTGGCTGCTCCTCACCCCGTCCCTGGGACCCCCAAACAGCCCCAGCTCTGGGGCTGGGACAGCTTCTGCAGGGCGGCGAGCTCAGCGAGCAGCTCTGGCTCCTCAGCTTCCTGCCCTTCGCTGAGATAATTTTTTTCCCATTAAAGAACCACTATGAGCTGTTCCTCGTCCTAATACAGCACCACCACATTCATCGTTTGTTTGTGTCCTGTTTTAGTTCCGAAAGCAGCATGAACCCCACTGTACTACCTGCCTCCCCTGTCCACATCCCGAACTCAGACACCACCAGGGTTTCCTTTAAAAGAAAAGCACTTGAGCAGCTGTGAGATCCCTGGACATATTTGGCCGATGGGAGCACCTGGAGCCGCCCAGCCCTTGGCTCAAGCCTGCAAATGCAGACAGTTTGGAGACCAAGATCTAAACCAGCTCTTCATTTTTCAACAGCCTTGCCGAGGAGTCCGTGGAACAGATACAAACCATGTCATAAGAAAGCATCTGGAGTCATTTTTAAGCCTATTTCAAGTATAATTTGTTATTTTTTTTCTCTTAAACAAATAACGTCAGGGCCTCCCAGACCTTCCCTGAGCAGCCGTGCCCATTAACTCATTCCCCAGGTTCCCAAGTCCTGCTCAGGCAGAGGGCAGGTACAACCCACAGCCTTGAGGCTGGCACAAACACCTGATGATGCTCTCACTTTTTAAACGCTAATCAAAGGTTTCCATGGCAACCAGCAGGAGCAGGAAGAAGATAGGAAATTATAGGTCAGCTCTATCACTGAAAGCAAAAAAAATTATCCAATTCCTTTGGCCCCTGAGAAGTTTCAAGGTGATCTAGAGGTATTGATTAATCAGGTTGCATAAAGGCAGCAAATACACCCCAGAGTAGTCCTTCTATTGCAGCAGAGAAACAGCTTTTAGTCCTTTAATACTTGATCTGAAACCCAGTGAGGAGCTTAACCACGCTGCCTTCAGGATGGCCAAACCCACTGCCATGCCATTAAAAGCAACACCACGTTCCCAGGAGCGTGTGGGTTTCCTGCTGCCGTGGGGCCAGGGCACGGTGGCACAGGCAGGGGACAGCAGGGACAGGGTCAGCGGGAGAGCCCCCTCCCTCCCGCACTGCCCGCTCTCCTTTCACTCACACCCAGGTTTCCAGTTACTCGCCAACCAGATATGAGTCAACACCACACACACAGGGAAACTTTTCTACCACTATTAACTTTCAGAGGAAGTGGAAAAAGGAGAGAAAAACATATCAGTCATAAACGTACTTTGCCAAGTGGTTCATGAGCAAGTGCAGCATCTGCCTGTTTTTCTCTGGGAGCCGGTGAACGAGGCTGTGGATCTCTGACACCCTCGACTCCTGATTCTCCAGTTCTGCATTGGAAATAAAAGATGATTTATCTCCGCGTCAGGGGGTTATTATGGAAAACAGCGTGCAGACATGAACACTAACACCAACAAACATCCCGGGACCCGAGGCTCCCCACTCCACCCTACGCCCAGGCACGCTGCGGATACCCTCCACAACACTTTTCCTTTCTACCAACTCCAACTCGTTGTTTCCAAAAGGAAGAAACTGGGCTGAAGCAGCGAGTGGAGAGCAGATGCCAGCCATGTGAAAAGCCAGCTGTGGTCAGGGAAGGGGCTGGCTGTAACCAGAGTGCTTCTCCCCTTCCAGCAACGGGAACACCAGCACGTTCCTGTTCAATGTGTTCCCAAGCAGCGCCAGGATGTGCTCAGCACAGCACCCAGCGAGGGTTTCAGAGCTGGTCCTCAACAGGCTGGTTGGGTCTGCAGGAGCCATTCACAGAGGCCACCACCGATGTGGCCAGGGACCACGTGAGCCCTCCTGACCCTCTGGTCCCCCCGGTGTATGCACAGGCTGCTCAGCCGCCAAGGGAGAGTTCCCTGCTCTCACACAAAGCATCTCCCCAGGGCAGCCAAAGGAAAGCAGCACAGACATCTGATCTCATCAAAACACCGGAGGTGGTGTTTGAACAACGGCCTCCCTCACTTTGGCAGATGATGGTTAAAACAAGACAGAGCTGCAGCAGCAGGTACTGCCACTCCGCTCCCCCTGCACCATCTGCCTTCCCTTTTCATCCGCCCAGTCCCAAACAACAACATGCCCCTGCTCTCCCCATTCTTGTTCTACTTTCTGGGACTTAAGAACAAGGAGGTTGGTGGGGAGGCAGTGGGGCAGCAGAGGTTATGCTCTGTTACTTGCAAATTACTCTCCTCTTTCAGACTGGTGCCATAAACATCAACAAACTCACTTGCTGCTTTGATGAAGCTCCTTTGAAACTGGTACATCATGAGCGGCCCCGGAAGCATTCTGGGAGATAAAAAGGTACAAAAGTGGAGAAAACACAGCTGAGTAACACACTCCACAGAAATAAAGCTTTGCCCTTGCCATAAATTCAGCTCCAGTTTTTAAAGTCTAGAATTAAACAATAGCAACTTTAATTATTTCCCCCCATCAGAAGGAATAAGATCTATTGAAGCACCTTTGATTTATTCTTCATTTTCTGCACCACACTAAATTCATTTTTAATTTTAGCATTCCTTCAGTAACAGAGTTTCAGTACATTAGTGAGCTTGTGATTTCCAAGTAAGTTTAAAAATAAATTAAGAAGAGAAACAAGCCTAGTCACAAAACTTCAACAGCCACCATCCCCATTAAATTCCCCATTCTCCCCTCCCACTTCCACATCCCCTCCACGGGACCTCATGGTGCTGCTGACATTCTTAAGTGCTTTGCAAACAGTTCAAACTCTGGAGCAAAGGTTGCAAATCATACAAAATTATGTAGTGTTTTGTGATTTTCTAGGCTGGGATCCACCAAGCTAATTATACTCATCACCCTAATTGGATTTAGCCTCTGTCTCTTGCGCTCCCTCTCAAAGAAAACCCAGTGCACAGAAGAGCTACAGCAAGCAAGAAGCTGCAGTTGTGACAGGTAGAAGCACGCTGTGGGTAATGAGGTGCTGGCTGCTGCCAACAAACCAACCCTCTGGGAAGATGGCCCACCACGAGAACGGCATTGGCTGCACCCCGAAATCACAGCTACCACAAAGCTCAGCATCCCTCTTCCGAACAGCCCCGAGGGCAGCACTGGGCTCCCCCTCTGCCACACGCTCCCGAGGGGGCAGCAGGTGAGGCTTCTCTGCCGTACCTCAGGTAGGTTTTCAGCGCACTCGTTATGGTCTTTATCTCCCACTCCGCACAGATCTCCGTTTCTGTCTCGGGGGCTGTTTTGGGATCTAAGGAAAAAGACAGGAAAGAACAAAGTGAAGATAACACCAGCCATGCTCAGCTGCACGGGAAGGCCAGCCATCCCATTTATTAACTCTTCCCCCGCCCGGTGAGCAGGGGCCGGTCCCCAGCAGACACTCCTGCAGGGGACCACAGCCTGTGACATGACATGGGCCACGCTCACCTGCATGGGATGAGCAAAAGGAAAACAAAACATTCATTGTGAGCAACAGGGTCAGCAGTTTGACCCAAAGTGTGACACTGCCCAGGGCACAGGAGACTGCTGTCCAGTGACAGTGGTGACAGAGCAGGGCACAAACACGACACGGACCCCGACAAAGGGACACCCCCAGCACCCTGTCACCAAGCACCACGCGCACCACAAGCTCCAGACACAGCTCCCCTTTGCACAAAGCCCCACAGTGAGGTCGAGGCGCTGGTTTTACTGATCCCTGTGAAAACACCCGAATGCTTTGACAACAAAAGAGCCCTCAGGGAGCAGCGACCGCTCCCTTCTTCGGCACCTCTGCCCACGCCGGGACCCTGCTGCCATGGGGCTGCACCGAGCTGGCCACACCAGGGGTGCTCCTCGGTGACCGCTGCCATCTGCACACACCAACACAATGGCATTTATTTTTGAATCTTTGCTGACCATTACAGCCACTCAACTCAAAAGCCACCATCAGGCTGGCACTAGGTGGCCTGGCCATGGATACCTTGCGCACAGGGTGAGGACCAGCATTAAAGACAGCGACTGCTCCGTGCCAGAAGTGAGGAGCCCTGCGCTGGTGGTGGCTGGGGAGGTGGGCAGGAACGTGCCCTCCCCGCAGGTGTGAGCTGGTTTTTGCTCTCCTGTTGGGACACTGCTTCACGAACACCCTGTGCTAACCCAGTCCTGCACCTCTCGGCCGCTCCCGAGCCGAAGGCTTTGACTGCCCCGAGGTCTGGGCGAGCAGGAAACACAGCAGGGATCCTGCTCCCTCTGAACCCCCTGGGAAACCTCTGCGGGGACACAGGAGACACGGCTGTGGGTCCTTTCAGTGACACTGACGTGCCAAGCGTCCCTGGAGAGCCGGAGCAGGCGCAGAGGCACTCACTGCCACCAAGGCCAAGCCTGACACCAGATACAGCTGCCGCCACCATCTGCTCCCACGGGCTCAGCTCAGTGGGTATCTGTCCTCCCACAGCCACGTCCAATGCACTTCTGAATGGTAAAGCACAGTGTAATCTTAAAACCAATTAAAAGAATGCACTGAATAAGAGTTAGGCCTTCCCTGAGGGTTCAAAGGGTTTATTCTAATTAAAAAAAAAAACATCAAGAGGAGCACTTGAAAAAGTAAACATTTCAGAACTGTATATTCACACAGGGGTCACGTGTCTGCCGCAGCAATCACACAAACGAACGTCATCCCTCCTCCTCCATGCCAGGGCAACTTCGACAGCACCGCCTTTGTGAGGAGGCGATCTTAATAGATGAAAAATCAGCTTGGCATAGTAAAATAAATAGAAATAACTAAACCAAAACCCAACCAAGCAAAAAATCCTTCTTAAAAACCCCTTTTTAATAGCAATGCCTTCACTGAAGTTGAACAAACAACTCCAGGCTGGCCATCTTTTCAAAAGCTCCTCCAGGAGTTTATAGGCATGATTCATGGAACTCCACGGTCGCTCTCAGGAAGAGGCTGGGAGCAGATAATCAGTTCCCCTTGGCCTTCGAAGTCAAGAGTCTGCAAAATGTTAGCTCTGTAGGTTAGAGATGTAGCATCTGTCTCCCCAGCTGCAGCCAGCACCACAGCCAGGAGCTCCTGCCTCTGCACAAGGACACCTTCCACATGCACTGGGGTGAGTGTGAAACAGCACCCACAGGCCAAATTCTGCACTAACCCTGTAGGTGCTTATCGCTGTCACTCACTCATCTGGTGTGTCTTGCGGATACAGAAAAGGCTGAGGTGAAAGGGTAAGGGAGAATTAACTTCCCCAAGCTTTTATTCCAGCAGAGACTGAAGAAAGTGCTTTGCTCGCCCACAGCACTGCCAGCAGCAGCAGCATCACCCCCGTTCCCCTTCACTCATGTCACAAATGCCACACAGGACAGCGTTTCCTGGCTTGCCCCGGGCTGTGAGATCACAGGGGGTTGTCACAGCCTCACAGGGGGGACGTCTAAGGAAAGAAAAGGGAGCTGCAGCACTCCAGATGTGAATCAAGAAGAAATCAGCATGTAGTTTTTAATGGCAGGATTTACACAGAGATCTGGGGGTGGGAGGAAACCATTCCTATTCCCAAAAGATAGGGACGTGTTTTGCCAGTTTGTTTTCTTCCTGGAGGGAAACAGCAGCAGCAGCAGAGGGGACAGGAACCCTGTTCACCTCTGTGCCTTTGTCCCTGCAGACCCTGGCCGAGCACGGTGCCGACCTCCTGCAGACACCTTGTGCCAAAGGCCTTCCCAGCAGCGTCACCGACACCAGCCGCTGCTCGGGGAAACGTGATCTTTTTGCCATTTACACTGCATGTGAACCAGTAACGCTGCCCACATTCATTTCTAAATATAAGGGAAACCTGAAGTTGTGAGCAGAGTTTGGCTCCCCTGTGCCCAAGGGCTGGATCCAAGCACAAGTGTCCGAGCTGAGCGGTGCTGCTGTCGGCAGGACAGAGCCTCGAGGGCACCCCAGAACAAGGAGGGTGACAAGGGGCACGTTTCCCTTTGACACCTGGAACACTGGGATTGTTCAAGATGATTTAATCACCAGCAGTTTGGAGGAAGACATGGAATCACAGGTTCTCAAAGCATCCCAGGACCCACGGCATGGATGATGCCCAAAGGGGGTCCCTGCTACCAGCACCCCCGGCACGCACGCGCCTCTGGCGGTGACCCAGCACCAACAGCTAACGAAGACATGTCAGGACAGAGTACACCCACCGCCGATATATCACCGCGCTACGAGGGCGACAGCTGAGCGCTTCAGTGGCTGAGGAGATAATGGATGCTGGAGCCTGTCCAAAACTTGAAACCCTCCCAGCTCCACAGAGCTCTGAACCCAAGCAAGTTTCACCCCCTGTCCGAGCCCACCGCCTCGCCCCGGAGCTGACACTGTCCCAGGCCACCCCGTTGCTCTGGCAGCTGCTGAGACGATGCCCCGCGGCAGGAACAGCCCACGCAGGGCCCTGGTGTGTCTGCCCTGCTGTGCCCCAGGCACCCAGACCCCAGCCTATTTTTACCAGCGGGCAGCAATGCTCTTTAAGCGATGCTCGAACGCAACGGTGCCAAATGCGTGCACCGTGAGGCAGCTCGGGCTTATCTGCTGGGCTTGGCTGGCGAGCAGGGCAGGCTCACATGCCCCAGAACCTACGCCAAACCTCTACTAATAGAAGAGTCAGTCCCCAGCTCTTGTGACTGCAGAGAACTTTCCAAATGCCACAGCAAAACTGGTGCAGAGAGGTCCCCTTGCGTCCGCCTCTGATTTAGAGCCTTGCCCTTCTGTTCCCTAATTACCCCTAGATTATCAATTTTGCATAGGTTAATGCTGACAACTGTAACAGCCACCACGGGCTTTGCTCAGTGAACCCTTCGTGGTGGGAAAAGAAGGGGGGATCGGAAGAGGAGAAGGAAAGATGCTGAAAGTGAAACACAACGGATTAAAACTTTTTGCAAGGAGAAACAGGCAGCGAAAGGAGCACGGGCATTTTGTGAGGGCGAGGAGAAGGAGATGACGATGCCAAGCAATGGTAACAAGCAAATGGAAAGAGGAAGAAGACCACAAATGTCACTCCTTTCCCCCAAGGAGCAGCAAACACATTCATAAGGGCGCTAACAAATTATTAAGCATTGTTTCCTCATTATTACACCGATTTCATGCGCGGTTCTGCCAAGCCTGAGAAGCATGAGCTGGGACTGGCCGAGGGCAGCTGCTGCTGCTCCAGCCCACGTGTGTGTTTTCTCAAAACAGTTCTTCAAGTGTCTGTCTCGTGTGTGTCTGGACAGACAGACTGCCACAGGGATGGAAACACCGCCTGCGAGGTCAGGGGATGAAAGGGTCCGTTGGGTCACACACAGCCACAGCCAACCTCAGCACCAGCCTGGACCACAGACAGGGGCAGGAGGAGCAGGGGTGGTCCTGCGAGGGGCCAAGGGCTGGGAAGGCAGCAAAAAGACCAAGGAGGGGAACTGCCCGCAGTTCTTTTTGGGTCAAGTATAACGCCTGGGCTACAGCTGACACAGAACCTGGGCTGGAGTCAGGCTGCAGATTCTCCAGAGCAGACCAACACAGGGCTCTGCATGGCTATGGGGTGATGGAAACCCACCACCACCACCAAGGATGCGCTCCAGGGAAAGTCAGCCATAGTGGTGGTGCCAGACCTGCACCAGGAACAGCTACCAGCTCACTGACAGTGACCAGACCTGTTTGCTCCTACACATTTCAGTGCCCAGATTAGAGCACGCTGGTTCAGAGCACAAGAGCACTTGTAGCAAACACCACAGCCTCTCTCTTGCCATCGTATCATCTCAGAGGTGAGGAGAGGTTTCTGAGAGCTGCTGGGCAGCTGCGGGGTGGCTGCACAGGGTGTCCAGTGCTCAAAGCAGCCCCACAATGTCAACACCAAGCTCGGCTGTGGTGCAACCTGACACCTTCTCTCCTCCCAAGCACCCAGAACCGCAGAACCCGATGCCTCAGGCATGAGGGAAACGCATGCTTGAAAGGTCTGGGCAGGACCGTGTTAAAACAGGCACAGGAAGGTCCAAGGGGAAAGAAAGAAGAGCCATAGGCAGCATGCAACACACAAAAGAAAAGAATTAAGAAGTATTCTGGGAACAACGTGGCAGGTAAGAGATTAAAACCCAAAGCTTTCAGCTATTTCTTTGAAGATTTTAGTTTGCAGTTGGGAAGGCTGCCAAAATCCACAGGGCATGTGAGCAGTGGCTGCACCAGGGGACCTTTTAAAGCCATGCCCTACACGAGTCCTACCTTAGCAACCTGCCAGTGGCACCCTGGGATCTCCCAGCCTCTAACAGCACGTGTCCCTAACAGCACATTCACCACAACTAGGCACCCCAACAAGAGCCTCCTTTCTCAGCTGGCAAGACTTCAAAGCAGCACAATCTACTTGCCTTTAACGAAACAGGAGATACTTACCCATTAATATACTCAACAGCTTTTGAACTCTAGAGTTTACTCCAACGATTCTGTAGAGCCCTTGCTCATTGATCCCTAGGAAAAACAAAGAGCTTATTAGGAGAATGTCAAAAGAGCACTTCTTTCATTTCTTTGGCTTCTCTAATGGCAAAAATAATTAAACTCTCATCAACGAGGTACAAAATTATAGAAGAGGGTAAAATTTGATGTCAGGGCTTTCATGTATTGATTAAAAGTATTACCCCCCAATTTACTCAGCAATAAAAGATCCAGGGACATCACCTTTCCCCCACACCACTGTCAGTGAGGGAGTATGCCTTGTTTGGTCTCATCTACCCATTTGTTCCTTTTTCTTTTTTAAATTTATTTGCTCCCATATGGCTTTTAAGCAATGACCTGGATGTTACACAGAGCTGTGGCCAGCAGGAAAAACCTCTGGGTATTCCCCTTCCTGCAGGATGCTGCAGAACCCGGTAGCTCCCAGGTGTTCCTTTGCTCTCCACAGCAGTTTCTGCAGTGCTGCCACTATCACAGGGGAAAACGTCCCGTTTCAGTAGCCCACACCATATTACATTGCCTGTGGGCAGGAAGAAGACCCCAAAGAAAGAACACAGGCAGGAATACTGCCAGCTCAGAGCCCTGCTCAGCCCTAAGTCTCCAGTGAGGACTCTTCCTCACTTACTGCGGGCACCAGCGCTCTCAGAAGCAATGTGAGGGGGATGCTAACAAGCCAGCCCACCTCTATATAAATAGTCTTTGCAAGAGATTTAGGATTGAGACACAGATCTACTTGTTATCCCACACAAGAGGAAGGGCTTTGCAGTGGTACTGCATGAAGGGATGCTCCATGAAGTCCCCAGCTTTGGTCCCTTCCCTGTCACTTCCTAACTCTGCCCCTGGTGTTTGCTGAGCCCCTGCTCACCCCAGCCACAGGGCAAACCACGGCTCAGCAAAGGCACCTGCCCCAGCACGTTACAGGCTTTATCTGATGTGGGCTTCCGAGGGCTAATGAATCATTTTTGTTCACGGAGAGAGCAGGTAAGCAATTGCTCCGCTACCAACAGCTGCAAAGCCATCCCCCAAAACAAGACCATCTGGTGAACTGCTCTACCTCTTGTTTCGACAGCATGTATGCATTTCTTGATAATGCTGAAGCCGATGTTATCCAACTGGGCAGCTGCAAGGGAAGAGGAGAGAGAAGCGATAAACACGGAGCCGAGGGACGGCTTCCCACGGAGCACATCGCTGGCACTCACAGCAGTGCTGCACTGCTGCGCAGAGGAGGCCGGGGGCAAGGAGAAGGAGATAAATGAGGTGTTCCCAGAGGAAAGGCACAAGTACAGTAGCTTGTACCAAGTGTAACCCAGGCAAGTGCAGAACACTAATCCATCATTTCAGCCTCCGCATCCCTCTGAAGCGGCACCTCCCCTCCGGCCGAGCCGCACAGCCCCGGGCTCTGGCAGAGATCACATCCCCACTTGGTCAAACACTAACTTAGGATCAAGGTGACATAACCCACAGAGACCTTTGCCTGGAAAGCTGGCACTGGGGGGTTGCTTGGAAAAAAACAGGAATCATACTGATTTTTGACACAACCAAACCTTGCAAACAGCACACAAGGTTGGACAAGTCCCAGGACATTCCTACAAATCCTTTCAGCTAATCAAGCCATCGATGTGCTGGGGAGATGCCTTCATCTCCAGGCCACCTCCATCATTCCCACTGAGGACCACCTGCCTGTCTGGGGCACGGGACCGACCTCCCAAGGCTTTGCCAGGGGCAGCAGGGTGGGAGCTTTCGGTGCCTTGGGCTTCTTGGGGCTTCTGAGGTGGTTTTGTGCAGATGCGTGTTTTTTTCAAGGACAAGCCATATGGTGGGTTAGAGCACTGAAAAGTTATGGTAGAAGGAGAACAGGGAAAGAAATAAGCAGAAGAGAGAAGGAGATAACCATGAGGAGCAACTGCAAAGGAAAACAGAGTAAAGAAATCGAAAGAAAGGTAAAAGCATGGAGGTAAAAACAAACACAAAGAGGAGAGAGCCTACGACATGTGGCAGGGGAACAGCAATAAGGACTGAGAGATGGGAATGAATTTTGGGTCAGATCACTGCATCTGCATCTCCTGTGCCCAGAGAGAGGGGACCTGTCACTGGGGAGCCAACCACAGCCACCAGCAATGCCTGCAGCCCACGTCAGGCACACTCCTGCCCCCAGCGATGCAGAAGCCCGGCTAAACAATACTGGCTCACAGACACTACAGAGTACATCCCATTTGCCCTCACTGTGCACATGTGCACAGCTCAAGAACAGCCCCTTCTTTTATTAGCACAAATGAAGTATTTATTTGGTGCAAATTAGGATGTCCTGAAGGCAGCTGACTCTGCCCGAGAGGAAGATCTAAAACATCCATATTAATGGAATGTAAAACTCAATTAACTCATGCCATTGCAGGTTTTCACGTTTGATTTCAAGGAATTACTAACACACAGACCCACATACCTGCTGGAAGAACTCATCCCTGAGTCAGCTTCCCACCACTGCACGGAAAACACTGCCTGCAGACACCTATTTGTTACGGAAAATTACTTCCTCCCTGCATAAAGGTTTGGGAAACCCTTCCTACGGCAGAAGCCCCACAGAGAGGAGTGTGCAAAGTCACCCCGGGCTCCAGGGCTGGGCTGGGATCCCGGGGGATGCCTGCTCACCTCCCTCCTGCCACCTCAAGCAAAACCTTTTCGCTGCAGCTGGCCCTCGAGCTGGCAGGGACATGTGTGGGGACAGAGCCACCCCTGCTCCACTCCCCTGCTGCCAGGAGGAAGGTGTGGGACTATCCCTTCAGCACCTGACAGTGTCACACAGCGCAGCTGAGCGGTTTAAGATGTTGAAGCCCAGTAGGGAGAAAAGGCTTAGTGTTAGCTTAAAAGTAGATGCCTTTACACCTGCACAGACTGGAGGGAATGTCGTGTTGTAAGAGACATAAAACCACATCTTATGGAGAGCAAAGCAGGAAGGGCCGAGAGCCCCGGGCTGGCAGTGTCCCTGCAGCAAGGCACTCCTTTGCATCCCCCCTGTTCACACCATTAATTTAAACACAGTTTCACTGGGGCTCCATGATAAGCTGCCAGCTCGCTGGCTGCCTACGGCTCGCATGGTGCAGTCCCTTACTAATGGCTTGTTTTGAGTTCTCTGCTGGTGGCAGTTCTTGTTTGATGAATGCCATGAGAACCTGAAACGGTGAAACAGTAAAACAGCTCTATTATATTTTTCTGGGCAAGCACACAGAAGTGCTGAGCCAACACAAGCACACACATTGCAGGATGCCTGTGCCATAGGATGTACCCAGAAGCTCCAGGGCGTTTGCAGCTGGGGGGCTCTCCACCATGGCTCCCAACCACGGATGCAGCATAACAACAATGTGCCATCGATCAGTGGGGCACAGCCTGCCATAGCCCAGATCCCTGACAAACACAGGCACAGGGGTAACCTGAGAAGCAGGAAACCACTGTGTAGAAACCCTTTTGTCCAGGCAAACCCATTCAGCAGGCTGTGTTAGCCCTGGCTTAGCACTGGCCATAACCCCCATCTTTCCCTATCCCTGCACGGCGCTGTCCAGCCAACACAGACACCATTTCAGGCTCCCTGCCACACACTCTAAGTGCCAACCCATTCCAAACCCAGCAGTTTCCCCTCAGTCCCTCACACACGTGAACGTGAGCAGAAGACCCCGACAAACAGGGGCGCTCCCCTGGGTGCAGCCCTGCAGAGCCCACGTCCCAGCGCGAGGATGGACCACACGGCTGGGTGATGGCACAGGTCAGGAACCCAGCAGTGCCTCCCCGTGGAAGTCACCCAGCACAGACCCCCAGTAAGCTCTTCCACTCACTGCTGAGCTCTGGATCGGGACAGGCAGGCAATTTATTTGCAGCAGTTATATCCAGAAATAATATCTGATTAAACATCCAATTCAGCCTTAAACTTAACTTTTTATGAGCGCTGTAAAAGCTTGATTTCTCCTCTCACAGAAACAGCTTCTCTTTATCTCATTCATCCACCCAGTGACTCAGTTCAGCAGCAGCACAGACCGAAGTCAGATCTGTATCTACTGCTGTCCAGACCCTACACGTGCTCTGAAGCAATCCACAGCCCTGAGCCCTGGTTCAGCAGCTCAGACCCCACTTAGCTTCTGTTTGATGGTGGCTGCAGGCCAGGAAGCGGGGAGAAAGGAAGGGACAACCTTTTGGGGCTGGAGAGAGCGGAACTGTGTGAGTGTGGAAGCAGTATGTGGTCCCTGTAGCCTTGGCTCCATCCTCAACTCTGCTCTCCTCCGTGCCCTGACAGCAGGACTAGTGCAGTGAGAGGGTTCACCAAGATTCACAAAATAAGTGAAGATGGAAAAAACCTGCTTTATCAAAAGCCCCACCAGACCCAAGCCTTCAGCTGCTGACCTCGACAAGCACTGCAGCAAGGCGGGGGCAGGAACGTGCACGGGAGGGACGGGACCAGCAGCCCCTGCTCAGATGGATTTAAGCCGTGTGGAGCTGCCTCCTGCCTCAGCTGGAGTCAGGAAAGGAGAGAGGGGAGGCAGTGGGGAAGAGCAAACTCTCAGGGCTGCCACAGAAAAGCACGGCCAACACGCTTTGCTCTTCACACCAGACACCCCTGACCCCCACCCTGTACGGTGAAAACGGCCTCGGCCGTAACAGGGAGAGGATTTACAGGCTCCTCTGTTATCAGAGGCAGTGTTTTCTTCTGTTCATGCATTCAAACCTGCTGCAGGGGCAAAGCCTACAGCCCTGCTATTCCCCCTCCCCTGGGGCTCTCATTCCTTGGGGGGAGATGTGAAAACAGGCCAAGGCACACGCCACAGGCTCTGAGCGCAAGAGCATCTCCACACACAACTGGGATGCAGTATGCACACTGACAGCTAGCAGAGAAATATTTTACACCAGCAAAGGTGACACCTATCGCTCGTATTACAGCTGTTACACACACACACACTTATCTGACCTTCCTATACCATCATATCTCTAGTGCTACTGAGCTGGTCTCACCCCATTCTATTTTTGCCGAGCAGATTATTTCTGTTTAATCCATTAATTCCTTTACTTTGTGCTGATATGGCATATCAGAGCATCAGTAAGGGGGCAAGAAGCCTGAATCAGCTCTGTTCAGCCTCAGGCAACCTTGCTGACTCCAGCTGTGTGTGCACTGGCCGTGGCAGTGCAAGGTCAGAGCAAGCTCTTCCGCATTCCCCACCACACGCTGCCGTGCAGTGAAATGCCACAATCATTGCTATGAGACTTTACAGAATTAAGAGCTACAGAGAAAGGGAGAAACCAAGAGGCAGAGACCAGAGAGAAATGAGTTTTCAAGTCTTAGTTCAAGTCTCAAACAGGGAGCTGCCAAGACTGGGAACTGAAGATTGCTGGGGAGGGCCAGGCCACCCAGAGGAGTGCAGCAGCAGATGGGGCAGGCAAAGGGCTCGAGGTCTGTGAAGAGTTTATGAAAGTAATGACAGCTTTTGATGGGGTCCTGAATTAATAGGGAACCAAGTAGATATGGAAAAAGGAGAGGGAAATGGTGGGCAGGGGAAGGGAAATGAGTTCTTCCATGGTTTTCCATGCGATGAGCACAAATGACCTGGAGGACGTTTCCACAGTGCAGGGCAAGTCCTCCTGGTTTGCAAACTGGTGCACGTAAATTCATCTGGCTCCAGCAGCTGACTGACACCCGCTCAGCTCCACGGCTCAGCACTGCTTCCTCCCAGCTCCCAGAGAAGATCAGGAGAAATTACCCTGTAGGCTGATGGCCATCTGGCCACACAGCAAGGTGTAAAACCCAAAAGCTCTGTAAAATCAGGTCGTGGCCAAAAAGCAGACCTCAGGATAGCACTGTGAGTCTCCTTCAGCCTAACCCAAGTACGGGCAGGAAGCGGAGGCACAGAGGTTTGCAGGGTCAGGACCTGCACCCGGCTCCACTCAGGCACTGCACTCATTTCACGTCCTGATAGGAAGCTCCTGTATCAAGGGCTGCGTGGCAAAAAGCCAGCCTCCAAATCAGTTTTAAGTGTAGCTGGTGAGGCAAGCAGTTCACTACCACAGACGTGGTTTTAATAAGGGCTAAAGCACTCTGGGATATCTGGAGATATCAGAGGCAAATGTGAGAATCACTGCCCGAGATGGCTCGGGGCACTGCTTCGTGAAGGTCCCGCCACACTGCCCAGAGCTGGGGAGGAGGCTCCACGGAGCAGGCAAGGAGGATTGTTCTCATTTTTAATGAGATCCATCAAAATGGAAGAGGCATTAAGAGATAAGAAACTTTGCCAAAGCTTCCTTGGCTGATGAAAGCCCAGCCTGTACTCATCCGGTGACGACGCACAGGGAGGACCCTGGCATTGGTGTCTGTGTCCAAGTCTCGCTGCGCTTTGCCAGACGCCGAGCTGCTCCGGAGAGGCACGGCCGATGCGTGGGCTGTGCTCACCACCAGCACTGCCAGCAAACAGCTGTCCACAGGGCTGGGCTGGGCACCGACACGGGGCACCCGCAGGAGCTGCCCCCAGCCTGGGTACAAACCAAAGCCACCGGCCGCCAGCACCCCCCCCCGTGGGCACCCAGCTAGGGATCAGCACGGGCTGGCAGTGCCAGCACCCCCCCCGTGGGCACCCAGCTAGGGATCAGCACGGGCTGGCAGTGCCAGCACCCCCCCCGTGGGCACCCAGCTAGGGATCAGCACGGGCTGGCAGTGCCAGCACCCCCCCCCGTGGGCACCCAGCTAGGGATCAGCACGGGCTGGCAGTGCCAGCACCCCCCCAGAGCAGCAGTGGCCAGCAGAACCGGAGGGCCGAGCACTGCCCCGCCAGCCCCGCGCCCGACGGGGTGAGACAGTCCCCTCCGACACGCACACCCGTCCCATGTCAGCCCAGGAAACGATCTATTTATACAGACCAGCCCAGTCCTGCCCACACCTCTGCCACCACAGGCCCTCAGTGAGGCTGCACACGTGTCACCAAGGGCAGGAGCCTGGGCTCAGGGGGAGAAGCAGCCTGGCAGCGATGAGCCAGAGTGGAGCATCACCCAGCCAGCCCTTACCTAAGGAAACCCTAAAGGGGCATTGAGGAGCCCCAAGCTGGGATCAGCTGCAAGCTTGCCAGCTGAAGACCAGGATTAGACAACACCAGTAACCCTGGGAAAGTCATGGACCTGACTCAAGCTCTTACCACCTCCAAAAGAGCCGCCGATACCCTGCGGGATGACTCCAGTTTAAATCACAGCCCCGGGAGGATTTCTGGCTGACAGCACGTAAGATGGGAAGGTCACAGTTTGACAAGCACTTCTTTCAGAAGCAGTAATTACTTCACCAATTGCTTCACCAACCCTTCCTCCCACCCCCATCCCTAATGTTTCCCTGCTTTTGCATCACCCCTCCACAAAGTTTAGACAATAGTTATTTTAACATGTTTCTTGAGCCAAATCACCACGTACTGTCCTGGCAGAGCCAGGGGCTGTGTCCAGGGAACGCAGAGCAGTGACAGATCATGGCCAGGCTAGGACAGAGTTGAGCAAGTCCTGTTGTCTGTGCCTCAAAAAACTCATTTTGCCCCCCTGTAAAATGGAGAAAAGATGGAGCTGTCCTGCACAGGCTTCATATCCAGCTGGGGCATCACCCACCCTGTCCTTCACAAGCATGAGGCACAGCAACTAACTCTGCAAGGACCATCTGGGTCACATAAAGCCAAGAGGAACGCAGACAGGATGAGATGGATGCGCAGCTGATGACACAGAGGACCAAGAGGGAAGGGAGAAGCCACATCAGAGAGAGCAGAGGAAGAGACTGTTTTGTGCAAGGGCTGAAAATGGGTGTGAGGAACATTATCTGCAAATTATACCTATGAGAAAAATGCTTCTACTCAAGATGAAAATGCCGTCTGAAGCAGCAAAAAAATTAACTATTTACTACCTGTCAGCCCAGGCTGGGCTCCTGTGTGACTGATGGCTCTGGGGGAAGGAGGGAAGGGATCAGAGTTTTGAGTATTGCAATTACAGCAATTCCAACCCTCTGGGAAATGCCTCAATTAAAGGCTTTGAAACACAGGACCTAAGAGCCAGGCCCAGGTGTAACTGCTCCTCTAGGAAGAAAAGCAAGTGCTTTCTTGACTCAAGTCTTTGACTGCCCGAAGGCACGCCAGCGCCCCCTGCACCAGTGCTGCGACCTGGGGACACCAGGGTGCAGGGCGGGCAGGAGGGGATGCACCCCAAAGTGTCAAGGGAACGGCTCAGCACCTCTCTCCATGGCCCCAGGTCCCACCACCAAGTTTCTGCACCAGGTCCCTGCTGGATGTTGGAGACGGCTCCTCCCCAGGGCCACCCTGCAGTCCCCATGCTGAGCCCCGGGGAGCACAGTGCAGCTCAGTGTCACCAGCACCGTCAGCTCAGCCTCTCCTGCTGTCCCACCCAAGTCTGCACACCACACAGCACAGCCACCTTCTCAGGGTCTGACTTGGAAAGGAATACTTACTGCCTTCGCTTTGGCTGTCCTTGTTCGAGTTGTAGACCTGGAAAACACAAGAAGACAGACTTATGAAGACCCTGGCTTCACCTGGGAAGGGACTGCTGGCATGTCTGGGGTCACCCTGGACCTGCCTCGACCTCCCCCAGCAGCACGGTCCCCAAAAACCACCTTCTGTATTCAAAACGTCACGTCGTCACAGCTTTGGAGCTGCATTAAAACAACAATAGCACAGTTCTTAAAACAAGAGAATGCAGATGGGAGGGACTAGGTAAAAACAACAACTAAAGGTGGGCATTCCTCTCCTCCATGCTCTTCTCCAAGATGCACATAAAGGTTAGAAACTTCGAGCAAAGCAGACAATTCCCTTCACACCTTGCGGGCATCCCAGTAACATCTGGGAGGTGCGACTGAGGCAGGGAGCAGGAAGCCACCCTCACTCACACGTACTTACAGCCTGGGAGAACAGGTCAGGCCAAGAGTAAGAGAGGAAAAGTCATTAGTTTAGAGAGGACCTGAAATGTGGAAGGCTGAGGCAGTGCACCCAGCCCTGCCCGTGGCACAGCACCCTCTGGGGTTCAGCTCAACGCTCTCCCACCTTCAAATACAACAAAAAGGGGAAAAACAACAGCAGAAGGTTTTAATCACAGCTTGAGGATGATTTAAAAGCCCAGCATAATACAAACTGCAGCTGTAAGAATACCAGCCTTTGGCAGGCTGTATTTCTCCAGCTCAACACAGTAAATGTTTTAAAATAACCCCCAGCCACCCCAGCAGCACCACAGCGAGGAGGGCGCTCCATCGGCATCCCGGGCGGGAGCCAGGGGTGGCACCACCCATCCCCAGGGGAAGAAAGGTGGGTGCAGGCTGCTGCACAGAGCCAGTGGCACGCACACCCTTCCTCCACGGGGAACAAAGCGGGGAGCCCCTGCCACCGGGCGCGCAGCACGGGGAGCTGATGTCATCACATGCTGCCTCCAGAAACAGCAAGGGAAGGAGGTTCCAAAGGTGACGTTGACAGCAACACACACGGCAGCAACGGGCAACAGCACCGAGGGGACGGGGAGGGGAGAGGCTCCCGTGCCCTCCTGCCTGTCAGCCACAGTGCCAGCCTTGGCGAGAGCCACCAAAGCCACAGCTCCATGGACACCTCTGGGGTGGCAAAGGGGACACAAGCAGCTCTCGTCCCGCACGCCGGCTGCACGTGCTGGTCGGGGCAGTGAGCTGGACAAGGGAATTTAGCATTAAAACCAAAATGAACCCATTCATTTGTCTCCTGCAGGTTCATCTTTAACCGAGACCTGTCCCTCGGTGCCACCCACCGCACGGCCACAGCCGCGCTGGCACCTGCCGCTACGCAGCACAAGACAAAGGAGAGAGTTTTGTTTGCAGGAGAAAATCTATCAGCCCACATCTGGAACCTGGGGGATGATTCAGCAGCAAAACCAGCTGTAGTCAGCAAGTGATTCTTCCTCCAGGAACAGTGTTTATATCAATAAAATAAAATAAGTGAAAAGAGGGAAGGAAACCACAGCAGGCTCCTCTGCCAGCGGTGCTGTCTGGTAGCCCTGGCTGTGAAGTCAACCTTCCCTAAAGAAGTTTTGCTCTCTAATTTCAGTGCCTGTGCTGAGGCCTCATTGATGGGACCAGGGACACAGCCTGAGGTGACTCTTACTCAAAGGGGTGCAGATGCATGGCCCTTCCTCAGGATCCCCCGCACATTTCGAGCCCTGCACACTGCCCTGCCTCACCCCCCACACATGGGTTAACACCACACACCAACAAAAGGGTGACTGGGCTCTTGCAGCCTTGCTTCCCAGTTACAGCCAGTCACTACCCAAGCCACTCACCCAGTCAGCACCCGGCTTTGCCCAGGGCTGCGGTCCCAGCCCAACCACTGCCCATCCTGAGCACACACCAGCTCCTCTGCTCGGGACACCAAAGTATTCTCCAGTCCTCCTGGGTCAACCCAGGTGTCAGCTGCTGGCTCTGGCCCCTGGCACAGATCACCACCTGCTGTCCTTCTCCCAGTGGTGTCCTCTGCTGCCCAGCCCGAAGGACCAGCCGTGCAGCTCAAGGTGTGGTGCACAGCACATTGGCTGCAGGGAGAAATGTGTCTCCCTGTATATTCGCTCTCCCAGTGGGGTGACATGAAATGATAGAGAGGTTGTTAATCATCAGAGCCTGCTCTTTGAAAAAGGGAAAAGGACAGGCAAGGAAACACCATATGCTTCTGCCATTAACTGCAAAGCACGCACACAGTGAAAAGGAAATTTCAGGCAGAGGTCAACTATGCACCCATAAAGCAAGGAGATATTGACAGCCTCCATCATCCATCTCCCCAAGGACAACCCCTTTATCCACTGTCAGTCTGTTAATCCACTAACACTGCTCTACATCACCAGGGTTTTAACCAAGCCCCAAGTCTGCAATATCATTTCCTTGTCCAAGAAAAACAGTACTTTTAAAAAGAAATCCTTGCCCTATACCACCTCAAGCCTTTGGAGGAGAGAGATTTTTTTAGGATAAGTTTCCAAGTTTGAAGAAAGGTCTGCTGTGTAAGAGGTCAAGAGCAAAGCCCTAAGGGCCATCATCTGCCACGCTGTCACAAACGTGCCCTTGGTGCAGCCAGCCTGGGCTGGCCCAGCCTGCAGAGACCCCTCAGGCCCTGGCACAGCAAAGGGCATTCCTGCCCAGCCTGGCTTTACGGGTATTAACATTCCACTCCTTCCAAACCAGCTTTGATAATATGCAAGGCTTAATGCACAAGGATGCATTTTAAGATTAAGCCTCATATGTGAGTCAGTCAGTTGATGGCCCAACCTTCCTCCCTGCCAAAGGGCGCTGAATTTTAAAGAGGTTCTTACCATTCATTATACCCCGCTCTCCATCGATTACTGACACAAATAAAGTTACACATTGTTCAGACAGGAGCATGTTTGCCCTGCACCACCCTCCCTGTAATTCCACCACGCTGTTACACTGCCAAGTCATCTCTACAGCACCATGGAAAATTCTAAACCCAATGACTCCTGCCAAGGGCTGGAGGCGGTGGGAGCCCTGCGCTCCCTGGTGCTGCCCACGCACACCGTGCTCCCAGAGCCACCTCGCACTGGTGAAGGAGCCCTGCGACCCAGTCCACAACAGAAAAACTCGCCCAGCATGGCTGGGGAGACTTCCAGTAACCCCCAGAGCTACTGGTTTGCTGGATCTGTGTTCAGACAACAAGGCTCCTGGAAGCCCTCCATACGGAGCCGCTCTTCCAGCAGAAGCTGTGAAGCCACCCCTGAGCCCCCAGGTCCGTGCACAGCCCGAGGCCACCGCTGCCCAGGGTCCTCGGGCAGCAGCACTGGTCTGTGGGTGCAGCCAGCGTGGCGACCACTGCTGTTCTCCTTCGCCACGTTCGAATCCAGCGCAGGGAAACGTCCCACCGCTGCCTGCCCACCACCCCAAGCATCTGCCCAGGGCCGGGGCTGCTCTGCCAGGACAGAGGCAAAGGGACAGGCAGTGTGCAGGGGGGAAACACCCCACTCGGTGGTGTAAAGGACTGAAATACTTCCCCGTAGGATTTGGCTGGCAAAGGACAAAACCGTCGTGAAACAGCTGTGAGATCTCCACGCGATGCCCTCTGCCCTGCCCCAGGCTCGCTGCCCCAGCACACCGATGGGCACCACCGGGGGCACAGCCTGCACTGCGGCTCGGGACGTGGGCACGGCGTGGTGGATGCACAGCGCCGAGCCCTGCGGCTGCAGCCACACCTGTCCGGGGACAAGTGGCCAGAGGGACGGGCTGGGAACGCACGGCCTTCGGAAACCTCTTCTAAACCCTCTCCCAAACAACTGCTGGATTTGAAGAGACAGACAGGTATATTTTTTTCCCATCCCAAACCCCTCTCTTGCGTGTCTGTGCACAGTCCCCACGCTGAGGTTTGCTGCAGGCAGCCCTGCGCGGGCGAGCGCCCGGTGCCAGCTCGGTGTGAGATGCAGCACGGGGCTCTGCCACTTGTGCCAGTTGACAGGTTACACCTCGCAGGGTAACAACACTTAACAGACAGCACGAGAGAGGTTTGCTGAGAACAGACAGTTCTGCAGCTGTGCAATCGCCCCGGACAGCGCCAGATGACAAAACACCATAAAACACGTGTATTGTATACACACACACACCAGTTTCCTGTTGTTAACACACTCTGGAGAAAACAAGACCTAAACCCAGAAAGCTTCTCATGAAGTAAAAAGCTTCTTTCACTTTTCAGTATTAGTCAGTGACAAAGGGTAGGAAATCTGAGAGAAGGAAGCCCGTGCTGGGAGGTGCAGGACCTGTGTCCCACGTACCACACGTGGAACAGGGTCAGCCTAAACCTCACAAAACTGGAGCTAGTGACGACCTTGGAGACAAATTCCTACCCTGCAACACCACAATCATTTTAACATCACACTCTCACTAACTATTCCCATTTGGTTTTATCTCCAGAGCCAAAATATCTTTACTAGGAAGACTTATATTTTTTTCTATACATAAAACCTAGTACAAAATTTCCAGACCGTGATGCCTTGAGTTTAGTTTGCTAAATTCATACTGTGGATGGTCAAATACCCTGAATAAAACCAGTTTAGAAGCTACTGCTGCTTAATTTTGCAGAATCACTGCTATTTAGAAGCTTAAGACAAGGCCTTTATGACCTATTACTGAAAAATTCTGGGATTCATCTGTAAGTAATGCAGAAGCACAAATTTCACAAGAGCACAACAGAAATTGCAATTCATTATTATTTTGAAATTTTCCTGCAAAGTTAAAATCCCCCCCAGAACACTTGCACTGTTCTCCATTACTAACTCAACATTTAAGATAACTTATCATAGAACAAGTTAACTCTTCCTGGTGAAGCATTTCACCAAATACACAGTATGTTTTGCAGAGGGAACACTTTTTACAGAGGTGATGAAGAGGCAGAAGGAGCAATGCAGACCACTGTCCCCACTCCAGTCCCCCCTCAACCTTCAATATAAACACCCACATTGAGGTTGCAGGTAATATAAACATAAACTGTAGATTTCCATAATCAAAACCTGCCCAATAGCCACCATCCACAGCCCAAAATACTCCCACAGCCACTGTTCACAGCCTGATGCCATCTTCTGCTTCCACACAAACAAACCAAGAATCCAATCCATCAGTTTTCCCACCTGATCTTAAATAAACTGCACACAGGAGCATGCCAAGAGCTAATGGGTCCATGGGCTATTGGGGATGAAACTGGATTGTGGGAAAAGGAAAAGGAAGTAGCTGGGGTTTGGAGGGGGAACTAAGAAAAGTTGATGTTGAGTCATTTCATGATTATTTCCTCCTTTTGCACTGGCTGCCCATGATGTCTATTAACCTCCACAAGAAATTCACTGTGCTTTCGCACGGCAGTCGTATGTGTGCACACATCCTTTATATGAATGCACTCCATTGCATATACAAAGCAGGTTTTTATTTAAAATTCAAAATGGCCCAACCTAAGCTGCATCCCTTGGAGGCTGCACAGAGTTCAGCACAGTTCCCAAAACCTCTCAGGTTCCAGCACCAGCACTGCCCAAATGGCTAAAACCTAGAAGAGAGAATTATCTGCCTTCTCAGAGGTGGGAGGTGGCAGGGAGCTATAGAAAGCCTTGACCTCCACCAGGGCCAGCAGTCCTGTCCTGCAGCCACACACAGAGGGATCACCATTGCAGAAGGCACCCACCATTTCAGCCATCTGCTCCATGCCCTGGCATGGAAGATTCCACCTTTTACTGATGCTGGGACCTACCCTTCAACCCAGACTTTCCATCTGACTAAAACTACTGTCAGCACGGGCCAGCCCTGCCAGATTTCCTTGGTCTCCCTGGAGGAGCACAGTGTTTATAAAGCCCTGAGCAACAGGAGGAAATGCTGCAGTGTTATGCAATTTCCTTGTGATTCATATTCAGAAATCCTCAAAAAAACCCCATGAACAAGTTTTTCAACTTTCAGCTCAGAAGATGCACAAGCCAAAGGAGTATAAATAGAAACCATTATATCCCCTCAGAACTGGTAGTCCAACTGGCTTGCCAGCCACCCAAGGACAGGTTGTGAACACACAGGCAGGAGGAGCACAGAGGTCTCACATGGGTGTTTTGCAACCTTTTTAGAAATGAAAAGGGACAATGGGGTGAAAACCAGCATGCAGACCATAGTCCAGCCCCTCAGACTGACTGTGATGGTGCCAGGCAGGGTGGTGGATGCAGCACTCTGAAGCTGCAAAGCAACTGCTGCACGAGGGCTCCCTGAGCCCAGCAGTGAGAACCCTTACACATCCCTTTTCCTACCTATTCATCTGCCCTACACGAGAGGGACAACACAAGACCCACTTGGAACAAGTCTTTCCTCCTAATGGCTTTCTCACTTGGACACCAACGATGCACCTGACCCCACAGTCCAGATCCTAAAGTCCTCATCCCCTTCAGAACACAAAGGAAACTGAAATGCATCAAGATCAGTCCTGGAGAATTGGTTTCCAACCTTGTACAAAGAGCTGAAAGCTTGAGAAGCAGCAACCACTAAGCAAAAGGTTTATGAAAACTGTCCTGCAATGTCTGGATGGTATTGCACGTGCTCAGGTGCTCTTAGGAGAAGGCCAGAGAGTAGCTCCTGCACTCACTGGAAGCGTTGGCAGCACACAAAATCCCCTCTGATGAACTCTCCTGAAGGTGCTGTAGATGACAACAGGTTTTGCATGATCTTGGGTATCTCAGAGTGATTTCAAGAGAGCAAAATGTCAGTGAATTATTGAGCACATTCAGTTTAAAACATAAAAAGGCAATATTTTGTTTCTACTGGTTTTACCACCAAATACTCCATTATTTCAACAGCAATTCAAGAGAAAAAGAAAGTGAGAAAATAGCATTTCCAAGCCTAATTTTAGCATATATGGGTGGCACATTTTCTCTGACTGCGAGGACTCCCAGGAGTTGCCTCCTCGCTTCTTCAGCCTGCTCTTGGACACAAGCACTTTCAGGGACCACTGAGAAAGGCCAGTCAGGGGGCTCCCTGTTCCTTCTGGCCAGGCACATTAGTGCCCACTTTTCTTTCCACGTGGCTGTTACTGCATTCCTGTCTTTCCCACACCATCCTCGTGCCTGCGTGTCCACGGGAGGTCATGGTGCCTCTGCTCAGCTCCGTGGGCAGCAGCAGGACACCGTGGTTTCACAGCTGGCACAGGCTTATCTCACACCACCCTGCAGCTGGGGGAACCATCTCACCCTTGGCACGCTCTCCCGCTGCTGTTCGCAAAGACAGAGGTAGAACCTACACAGCTGCACAGGGAGGCTGATCCAGCTGAAAATTCATCTAGTGAGCCAGTTATTAGTATCACTATTACTTGACAGTCTGCAGCCAGATCAGGTTCACAGCGTGGGCGCACAAACATTTGGTCCAGCACCAGAGAAACAGAGGACAAAGAGCTGAGGATGTTCCCCACTGCCCAGACGTGGGTCACGGAGTGCATGGAAGCACACCACGAGCCAGCTCCGGCCCTCAGAGCCAGAGAGCACCTCTCCAACCCCTGCTGTCACACCCAAATCCTGCCTGCTGACACCCAGAGCTGTGTGTGACGAGGTGCACACCCCAGACAGGCAGGGACCATTCGCTTGGCTGCGGGTTCCCAGCACACTCAGCCTCCTCTGCTGCGGTGTGCACAGGAGTGCCCAGAGCTGGGCCAGAGCCTCCAAGGCACCCGAGGGTCCCACCAGGAGCTGGGGTGGGCACCGTATACCCTGCCCCCTGCAGCCAGAGGGCAGGGGGAAAAGGAAGGAAGGAAAGAAGGAAGAAAAAGGCAAAGAGCGAGATGGGCACGGGTCCACGGCAGGGCAGGCAGGATCCTTGCACCTGCCACCCGAGCAAGCTTGGCACACAGCTGCAGAACTGCTATGCTGGGACACAGCCCAGGAGCAGGATGCCAGCAAAGCACCGAGCAGGAAGGCTCATGTACAGAAAAGCATATTTCCTTGTTAAAAGCAGGACACCTGGCAACCTTGATGAAATCAGCCCTTGTTTCTGGCTCTGCCTTATCAACCGTGTTCTATTTTTGTCCAAGAGCCAGATTTTCGTACTACAAGCAGGATTTTCAGAGCTAGACTACACTGTGTTGTGGCTACAAATAACCTTCCTTGCTCTCTGAGCCAGAAGGATACAGATAGGAGCGAAATCTTTCCCAGCCCACATCCCTGCAAACCTCCCTGCAGGGGGAAGGGAGGAAAAAACACGCCTTGCTTCCCAAGTGCAAGACTTGGCAGGGCAGCAGCAACCCGCTGTGAAATGCTGGTTTATGTCATCCAGACGAGGGCTGTTCATTTGGAAGAGGGTGGCCCAGGGTCCCTGGCAGCTCCTTCCTTCCTTCCTTCCCTCCCAACCTACTGTTCAGCACTGAACTAATGCATTGCAGTCAGAGCCACCCTCCTGCCTCGCTCCCCTTTCCTTCCCTCCAACATAAATTTCAGCTCAGAACTCACATCGATGCCTCAGCCTGATTAAAATTGAAAAAAAAAAGTAATCTATCAAGAAGTGAAGCATCTGGGGGCTTGGATCCTCTACACGGGGCTCGCTCTTCTGTCTGTCCAAGCTGAACTAAATGATGGCTCTAATTAAAACCAAGCCCACGTTTCATGACAAGTGCAGGCACTCCCCAGAGGCTGCGGGGCAGCCATCGGCACCGCCACACAGCCCTGCCTGCCACGGCGCGGGGAAGCCACCCAGGGCGAGCTGCCAGCCTGCCGCCTCCGAAGGGGAGAGGGGACCGAGCGGCAGCCACTCGGAGGGGGGAGAAAAGGGGATAGGTGGAACAGAGCATGTCAGATACACAGCAGTCTGTAGGATAACGTAACTAAAGGTCAACTGGTTTAGAAAATCACATTTTTGGAATAACTGAAGCGCTCAGAGCTCCACAAAGCAGCGTTTCCAAGCAGATATGTTCAGACTGCGCAAGTGACTGATTAAAAGTGAAAACTTTACCAGTTTAACAGCTTCCCCTAAGTTTTCTAGGATGCCTGAGCACCAACTTGCACATCCTCCTCTGCCAGCTCTCTGCACTGGAGTGCGGCCAGCTCCTCGCTCTCCCCCGAGCACACACGCCCTTCCTCCTCTCAGCATCTACTGACGAACAAGGAGTCTGAACACATCTAAACCAACTTAATTTTACATGACAGCGTCATCTTTATTTTTAAAATAACTGTAACACAGACATGCCTCGCGTTCCTCCTCTGTGAAAAGAGGTTTTGCACTGCCCAGTTGCTCTAAACAATGGCTGGTGGTTCCATGCCAAGACTGCAACCTCTTTGAGTAGAGACTCCTTTTAATCCTCGGTTTGCAGAGCCGCTCGTGGGGGACACGCTGGGTTGGCAGCGCAGACCATAGCGGGGACCTCAAGGCTCTGGGAAGGTCAGCAGAAAGGGGACCATGATCCCATCCTTGCCAACCCTGCCCTCCGTGCCCAGGGAGACCCTGCGAGCCCCGGGTGGCTGCAGAGGTGGCCTCTCAGAGCAGTCCTGGGATGCAGCGCAGGGCTCACAGTGCCCCTTTCACCTCCCTGGTGTGGGGAGCCAGCCTGATGGACACTTAAATGGTCTCAGTGCCCTTCTCCAAAGCTGCAGCAGGACATTTACCCCTTTGCAGGCATGACCTGAAATTCCACAAGGCCAATAACCTCCCTGGGAAGGTACTCACCCCCAGCATGTGCACAGCACTCGCGAGGAGCAGCTCTACCACGTGGCATACAACAGATGCTGGTTGAGAGACAATGCGGGGTACATCCACCCTGCACGGGGCTGCAGCCTGAGCCCAGTGCAGCCCCTGCCCTCAGCAGTGCCCTGCCTGCAGCCTGCCTGCTCCTGTCAGAGCCCAGCCCAGCCTCCCCGCTCTGTGCGGGCACGGCGCTGTAGGGGTCTGCCAGGAATGGCAAACAGAGGGTGGCACAGGAGAGAGACCAAAAGTACAGAAATAAGATGATTAAAATGTTTGGTGTTTCAAAGGGCAGACTTTCTTCTGAGGCTGCAGCTAGCGGGAAGAAAAAGCCTGGGTCAGGGACTGTGGTGGGACTGTAGCAGGACAGTAAATCACTACTTACAATGAAATGCCAGGACCAAGAAAGGAAGAAATAAAGAAAGAGGCTGGTTTTGCAACTGATTGTACAATGACCCATTTACTTTAATTTTTAATTTAGAGCAGGAAAAAACACTCTAACAGTCTATTCAAATTGGTGGAGAAGTTTGTTCTACTCACATGGAGCTATTCCCATGTTTCTTGAATTGCCTGCTCAAATAATTCTAAGCAGAGGTGATATAAGAGCAGGGAGAAAAGGAAAGCAAACACACTCTCTGTGGTCTTTCATCCCAGTGGAGTGCCCTGTGCCTGGAGGCTGCCAGCACAGCTGGACAGATGCAGCTGGAGGGTGGACAGCCAGGCTCACACCAAAGCACTGCAAAGAAATCACTTGATGCAACCACTCTGCAGCAGTTCCTTAGGCTGGTTTGCCTCTTCGGGCCAGACTCAGAAACAAGTTGCTGCACGTCAGCTCATCTATCCTGTTCACACACACACTGCGCTCGCCGCCAGCACGCCGTAATTCAAGTTCGATGAACCATCCTTCCCCAGGGACCCTGCAAACTCACATCACCTCTCACCACCATGCTCACCTCCTGGCCCGAACCAAAGGAGAAGGAAAACACATGCTGCAGGGGAGCTGGTGGGCGTCCCGTGCAGAAGATGCCTGTTGTACGACGCCCCACGGACCTGTGACCAGACCTATGCTCACATCCTCGGTGGGTATCAGCAGCAAGACAGTACAAGAGGAGATGGGCAGCTGCCAATGCTTCCCCAGCAGAACCAACATCTTCTCCCAAAGGGAGAGCAAAACCTAACTCATGCCATGGGACCAACCATCCTCGTCTCCACGTAAAGCCCAACTTTCATAGCCAATTTGTGCAGCACAGACCACAACGAAGAGCTCCGTGGCAAAGCCAGCTACAGCAGAGAATGCATTAGAGAAATGATGAGGCATTCCTGTGCAAGAGATGAAAACCAGAGACAGGAGCCACTGCTCTGCTCCTGGACATCCCCAACAACAGAGCTCAAAGAAAGAGAAGAGGTCACAAACTTTCCAAAAGTGGGTGGGATAGCACTTTTAGATGTGCAAAAGCAGTCCAGAAGGTTCTTTTCTCTTTTTAAGATCACTTAAAGTGCTCCTCTCAGTATTTTTCTATGACCCAAACAGCTTCTTAAGCAAAGGACAAAGATCTGCCAGACTGAAGCAGCAGTGACTCTGGCTGGGTGAGCTATCAAACAATGAAACAGCATTTGCTGGAACCACAAATAAAAGCCTGGAGTCAAGGCTTAGGACCTCACTGGCTTAAGTGCTTTAGAAACAAAATAAAAGCTTATAAACTCAATGGAAAGTTATTACTATTATAGGCTTAAAATGGGTTACAAAACAGGAGAGGAAGAAGGGAACAGGAGTAGGAGCATGTGATATAAAAACTAACAGGGAACATGACGAATTATCATCCTGTCTGAAAACTCAGGCTGATTCTCTGAGCATCCTTTTCTATCACCTCATCCCCAAAAAGGACAAAGAACTTTTGGGGGCAAGAATGTTGAACTGTGGGATGCAAAAAAGCCAAGCAGGAGCTCCAGAGGGCCAGGCTCTGCTGCCCAGCCAGGTACCTCCAGCGGGACAGAGGTGCTGCCTTCACACGCTGTTTCGATGCTCCAGGTGATGCCAGACTGGTTCAGGGCAAGTTCAGGGCAAGTTCACTGGGTTGTCTGGGTCAGGGATCAGATTAGAGGCAAAGAGAAAAAGCAAACAATAGCAATTTAGAGATTGAGAGGGGGCAGAGTGGGGAAAAAACGTTTTGTTTAGCAAAGACAAAGCGATGAGGAGATGGAGAAGCAGCAAGTGGAATGAGTCAGAACTGAAAGAAAAAATCTGCTGTAAGCAAACAAACCCTGACAGGATGAAGGCCATGAAAAATCTTCAAGATAAAGCATACACAAATAGCCATCTTTCTCTGGAAAACCCACAGAAACACGTCTGTGGGGACGAGGGGGCAAAAAGATCAGTGTGGAAAAGGCTGTGAGGAAACAAGCCGAGGAGCCAGACCCAGACTGAAGGCGTGAGAGCACCAGAAGAGCAAAGGTGATGGTCACCTCGACATCTCACCCACCAGCACTCTCACGCACAGAAACCAGCCAGAGACCACCACCAGTAGGCAAAGGTGGTCTGGGGGAACATTGTTCTTCTGCCTCTAATAATTCACTTTTCTCAGTGAGCAGCATTTACAGCCAGCCCCAGAGAAAAGCACCGCTGACATTAGCAGTAGGCAGCATGGTTTGTCCCCAAGTCCCACCTCGCCTCCATCACCAAGGGGTTTTCAAGCTCTGCTGCAAAGACTTTGCTACAGAGGTAATAGTGCAGTACCCAAACCAAGAGAGAAGGTGGTGATCTCCAGGGAGTCAGAGATGAAATTAATTACAACAATAAAACAGATCTGCAGCTCCCAGCGAGTACGAGGAGGAGTGTGAGGAGGCGGGGAAGGTGAGCAGTGGGTGCCCAGCCAGCCCCCGTGGCGGCATGGGGTGCTGGGACCAAAGTCCTTCGAGTTATTTTTTTGAATGAGCCAAAATGACAGGAATGCCAAGGTTGAAAGCACTGGATCGAGTTCAAAAGACATCATTTCCACTGGGAAATTAATCTCTCACCATTTTGTATAATTAGACAAGGAAAATGAAAAACAATTTCAGCAGGAATTCCCAGAAGCAATACACAAGGAGGAGGAGGCGGGGGGCGAGGGTGCTGCATGTTGGGCAGGAATGCAAGGCTGGGCTGTTGGGGTTTGCTACCAAAACACCACACGTTTCCCCAGCAGCAGCTCCGAACCAGCCCCAGCACCGCCGAAACGCTGCGGGAAGGGCACTGGGACCATGGCAGTGGGGGCTTCACAGGCGTTGCTTCCCACCAGCCACGTCAGGGACCACCGCGGGAAGGGGCTGTTCGCTTCTGTTCCTTCCCCCCAACCAAACCAAAGAGGAGGCTCTGAGGAGGGTGCAGGTCCCACCACAGCAGGGACACCAGGATGCCCTGAGATGCTGGCAGCGGTCACCATGGCAACCCCAGCCTCACTGCGGGCCTGGAGCCACGGGGGGACCCCACGGCTGTGGACAGGGGGAGGGAGCAGCACAGACATTACAAGCTTTGAAGAGCTGCGCTGCAGTTGAACACTGCCTGCCCCCAAACTATCAGTTGCTCGGTTCTGGGCTGCAGGAGAAGGAAGACAGAGGAACAGAGCAGGGCAGCAGCTCTGATTTTGGGCTGTGCTGGGTCTGGGGGACACAGTGGGGAAGTGAGTGTGTTCCCCAGCCCACACACCACAAACAGCCCTGGCCGAGGACAGACACGGGCACAGACAGCCCGGCTGTGGGGGCACATCACTGCCCCAAACCCACAGCCCCCAGGCTGGGTGGGCGAGGGCAGCTCCAGACACCCCACAGAGCCCCTGGGGCACAGGGGGGCTGCCATGGCCCCTCGGGGCACAAGTGCAATGAGTGGGCTGGTCTCAGCTTGCCATCTAGTGGAGAGCAGCCGTATGGCCTCCCCCCAGGCTGCCCTGCTCCATTTTGTGTCACTGGGGGATGAGATGATGAGCCTGACCTCCGCTCCCAGCACCGCACGGCGGGGACACCCAACACCCGGTGTGCAACATCATCCGGTCACCCAGGGCCAAGCGGCCGCCCCGGTGAGGGTCAGGGTGGCCCTCGCTGCCACAGAGGAGCTGTGCTCTGCTGAGCTGAGTCACGGCTGGGAGCCTGCAGGCGGCTGCAGAAAGGGAATCGAGTCCGTCACGCTCACTGTGACACGTCCGATCACCCCGAGCTCCGGCTGGCTGCAAGGAAGAGCCCTCAGCACCCTGCAGCACCAGGCAGTATCACACCTCCGCCACCAAGGAAAGGCTCTGGGTGCTTGGGCAGGTTCATGGGCACTCACACGTTCATGGAACTGTCACAGCCGGAAGGGACCTCCAGAGCTCATCCAGTCCAACTCCCCTGCTGTACAGCAGGATCCCCTCGAGCACATCCCTCAGGGCTGCATCCAGGTGAGGCTGGAAAATCTCCAGAGGAGACTCCACCCCTCTCTGGGCAGCCTGTGCCAGGGCTCTGCACCCTCACCCAAAATTTTTTTCTCATATTTCAATGGAACCTCCTGTGTTCCAGCTTGTGCCTGTTACCCCTTGTCCTGTCACTGGGAACCACTGGAAAGAGTCTGGCTCCATCCTCCCTCAACCCACCCTTTAGGTATTTATAAACACTAATTAAATCACCCCTCAGCCTTCTCTTCTCCAGGCTGAAGAGTCCCAGCTCTCTCAGCCTTTCCTCACAGGGAAGATGCTCCAATCCCCCACTCATCCTCGTTGCCCTCTGCTGGACACTCAGACACACTGACCTCACCTACCACCTAATTTCATCAGGTGATTAACAACAGACCCACTGTAAACTCCAAGCCATGACCAATAGCTACAGGTGGGAGACGGGTCTTGACCGAAGGCCAAGAAAGACTTTGGTTTGGGATTGGATGGAGGATGAGAAGCTAAGGACAAGACGGACAAAGCACGCTGCTGAAGGGCAGCCAGGAGTGGGCACTCGGTGCTCCTTGCCCTAGCAAAGGAGTGGCACATCTGAGCTGAAGAACACTTTCAGCAAAGGGCTGTTGGTTGCTGACCCCAGCAGCTCTCTCTGGGCTGCCATGCTCGCTGCAGACTTGGCAAGCAAAGCCACAGCCTTACTAAAATGCTTATCTTGTTCAGTCCTTTGCTACAAAGCAAACAGCCTCGCTTGTGCCTCTCGGTCCTGCAGCCTAGCGCAGCCGCCGCAACGAGCCAACACAGCTCTTATTCTTGACTCAGGTTCCAACCAAGCTTCAGAATCGCTCGGGCCTCCATCACATACATTTGCAAACTGCATCACCAGAGGAGAAAAACCATAGGAAACTTATCCTGAGCAACCTAACAAAAACGAACCCAGTTACGGAGTTAGCATTTTCTCCTATTCCAGCCTCTGTAACATAAAAGAAAACCCAAAGTCAACACAGAGTTTTTAGCCAAATTAATAACAAGTGGTAAGAGTTAACAGGCTGATAGCTATCTGGAGACTGCTTTGACTGCAAGATATATAATAAATCTTTTCAAGTTGTGACAAATGTCTTGGCTAATGCAGCCCACGTTCTATGTTTAGATCTTACCAAAATGTAATACAACATTTGGTTTTATTTTTTTAATTACAATTAAGAAACAAACTCCAGTCCACTTTGGCCTCTCCACAGCCCGAATTTGCACATGGAATTACCGTCCCCACTGTGCCAATCTTTCCCACATTCAATATCCAAATCAAAGGAAAACCAGACATTCTTTCTAGTAGGGGTTTTTTGCTTACAAAAATCCAGTCAAAGCATAGAATGGATATTTTTAGGAGTCCAAAGGTTAAATCCTTGTCTCTTGCTCAAGGAATCTGTGTGGAGTAGGTGACATCCCACACCCTGGTGTTGCAAGGTAACAATGCAAACAGAACAGACCAAGAACTCCACTTCTGATGGATCGAGGAAGATAACTGAGGACAAGGAGCTGCCTCGTCTGTCAACACGCACCACCTCTGCCAGTAAAATACCTCTCAGATCCATTTCCATACAGGCTTCATTCCCATGGCTCCCACTCCACATGTGGAAGGCCAGGTTTGAACACCATTAGCATTTAAGTGCCATGAGGTATTATTGCATCAATGTGCAGCAGCAGTCCTTGATGTGCTGGATGAGCAAGCTCCCCGAAGCCGATGGGCACGATAGGGGAGCAGAGAAACACGCAGGCGGCAGCACAAAGAGCTGTGTTGTTGAAGGAGTTCACCTAACCAGATTCTGGAACAGGATAATCCGGGCAGTCCTGCCCTCGTTACTTCAGAGCACCTTTTTGCACGTAGAGTGCTTTACAAACACGCCAAACCTCTGGCTGCCTTCTGCAGCCTGATCCCAACAGATCTGCTCTGCGCTGTGCCAAACCTGGCAACATCAGCAGGTCCAAAGGCACCTGGATGACTGTGTCCATGCAGCTCCCACTGCAGGTGACTGGCTTTGCAGTGACAGCTCCCAGTGGAGGTGAGGCTGTGGGAAGGAGGTGAGCAGGCTGGGGGAGAACAAGGCTTGATTCGGACGAGGAGCAAGAATGCATGCTTTGTTTCTGAAGAAATTGAAAGCATTATCCTGTGTGCAGGTGCCTCCACAGAAGCAAGGCAGGGGTTAATGTGGGAGGGAAGCAGACAGCCAGCACACTGGAGCTGGCGAGGTTGGTACAATTTACACCCCAGCCTCTTCCCACTACAGCTGCCCCAGGGCAGGGCCACCCGGGTCAGGAGCCAAGGTGGAGGAGGCGGCTGCTTCTCCCAAACAAGGGTCCCTTTTCAACACGAGAGATAAAAGGATCAGAAGCTGTCCTGTGCACACAACACATTCACTCCTTTTCCCCCTCTGTGCCTGCATCTCCCGCAGTGTCTGTTCGTGGCAATGTGTCTGCAGGTGCAACTCCACATTTGCTCCCAGAAGCACAATTTTGCTGCAGGGAGGGAACCAACGTGGCAGAGGTATCAGAGATGGGTCCAAGCTGCACAGCACATGCCCTGTTCAGCAGCAGCATTTATTCAGCTTGGAGAAGGAAAAGCTTTGTGGGGACCTGACGGTCCCCTTCCTGCGAGGAAGGCATCGGACAGTGCCGCACGGCGGGAGGACAAGAGATGATAGGTGTGCATTGGAAGAGGAGAGGTTCAGACTGGATGTCAGGAGGCCAGTGAAGCAGCAGAGCTGGAGCCCAGGGAGGCTGTGCAGTCTCCTCCCTCGGATGCTCTCAGCACCCGACCGGGTGACACCCTGGGCAATCTGCACTGAGCAGGAGGTTGGGCTGGAAACTTCCCGAGGCCCCGTCCTACCTGAATTACCCAACAGATATAGGATTCCAGGCCAAGACCTGGCTGGAATCCACAATGAAATCCTTTAATGAAATACAGGGCAGCACCCCCCCACACACACACAGCCTTCCCGACCTCCCAGCCGCCGCACCTCTCCAAAGCCAATGGCCTGACTGAGCCCAGCACGCACAGAACAGCCCGCGTGCACCCACACCTCACCTGCCTTTTATCAACATTTTTTTCTGACAAACGAGCACGTTTTCACAGATTTGGGGGGGATGTGCTCAGATCAGCTCTGTGGCAGTGGGGCTGTGCTGGGACAGGACACTGCTCCCTGCATGGATGCTCCTCTGCCTGCCAGAGGCACAGACACCCACCCCAAAACCACACGGGCTGTCCCGTGACAGCCCTGGCTGCCACATCCACGGTTTCTTTTCACATCCTGCTACACTTTTGGCCACGCCGAGGCCCTGAGGCCCCCAGCCCAGCCTTGCTCTGCACGCGAAGGCCGCTCGGCGGTGCCGCCTGTGCCGTTCACTGCTGGGCAACGACCGCGGCCGCACCGGCACTCCTCGCAGGGAGCCCACGCAGAACCAGACACAGCTCTTCGAGCTTGGCAGTAAACTTCGCATACACATCAAAAACTAAAGAAAAACCAACTATGAGTGTTCTGAAAACCTCCCGAATGCGTTGCAGAGGTGAGGATGGCTGTGCAGCTGTGGCACAGCGAGGACGCTATCGCTGAGCACGGGGAGCAGGGGCTACGCTCCTCTGCTCACACTAAATCTGCAGTTCTCTACCAGACCCAGAAACGGCTGCCAGATGAGCTGCAGGACCCAAAAAGTCCTGGAAACCTACAGCGTATTTTCTTCCACTGCTCTTTTTGCCATGTTTTCCTTTCAGCACAGCACAGCAGCGTGTTTGTGCTGGCCAAGCCTACCCTCCTCCCTTCCACCGCACCTTCAAGCAATCCAGGCACAGGAGATACAGTATTACCTCAAATATTTAACCAAGGGATTAAACTATTCTCTTGGCAGGAGGCACGAGCTGCCCCACGGATACAGCTCTCGCACCGGCTGGCAGGCGCTGCGTGACAGCCTGCTTCGCAGCAAACAATCTGCCCCAGGCTACAGAAAGCTCTCCACAATTTTCTCCGATGCTTTTTCGCTGACATTTCTGCTCACCGGTTCCCGGCCGTCCATCGCCTCCATCCACAGCCTGCGGTCCTCTTCTGAGAGCGCCTGCATGGTGATCACGCCAGGCCTGCGAAGGTAAAGAGAATGCCATAAGTAAACTGCAGGATGGAAAACAAAGGTAAATTTCTCATGAGAGAAAGAGAGAGGACAACCTTCTTCCTAGGCAAGCCCAGCAGCATGGGGCTGAGCCCAGCCTGACCTCTCCAGGGATGTCCCCGAGGTCCTAACCGACACCAGCAAACGAGTGGGGGATATCTCCAATAACCAACACACATTTTCAGTGTTTTTAGTGTAAGAGAGCTGGATGCCAAATCCTTCCTCTGGCTTTCAGCCAGACAGCTCACCTGCACTTGGGCTAAGCACGTCCATGCAACAGGAGAAGGCAAGGAAGGTGAGCAAGCAAGCAGGACACCCGTGCATCCCAGCCCCCCACATCCCACCACCACTCCAAACACCGGCTCATCAGGGAGGACCTTCTGCTGTGGGAAGAATTTCACCCCCAACATGTTCGTGCCGGCGTGGTGAGCACATCTATATAGTGATGTCATGCAGCAAGGGCAGTGATGCCATCCTGGTGCTTGCTTATTTATTTTAATGAGAGGGGGAAAGAACAGGCCCAAGTGCCTGCAAAGAACACCCCAGGACCCAGGGGACAGCAGCAGTCCAGCCCTGGCCCTAGGGCCAGCGCCACCTCCACCACTCCTAAGTGTACCCTAAGTCCACTCCTGGACTGCCCTTTTCATACAAGGAGTTAAAACATAATTATCTAGCTCTGATCAGCATGACCCCAAGGTCACGATGGTGGAGAGTATTTGCACAACTTCATTTGTGGTTGTGTGCTTGCACAAAAGAGGAAAACACCGCAGAGAGTGTAAGCCAACACTGTGATCCCACGGGTCACGTCATGGGCTGATGATTTACTGCATCTCACGTGGCTGCAAGCTTGGCTTTCCATCCCCAGCATCCCAGCTCATCCTGCAGCCAGCAGACCCAGACACAAAAAGCCGAGCCCTGGCCCTCATGCCCGGCTCTCTGGCCTCCGAAGGGGCAGCCACATCCCAGCAAACCCCGCAGCGCCCGCACAGCGCCTGGGGGACCAGGCAGGGACCACTGCGAGACAGCCGAGGTCTCTTGTTTGTTTGGTCTAGTCATTCTGCTTCCTCCCAGGCTATTTTCAGACGCATCAGCAGAGCACAGCAGCTATTTCTGCAGGAGGAGAGCAGGCAGGAGCCCTGGCAACGAGGGAGACGCAGGCACGGCCAGAGCACTGCGTGACTCGGTGTGGGCATCTCTGCAGCAATGCCCAGGGACTGTCATCCATGGGAAGAGAACCTCTGAAGCTCTTCTTCCCATCCTTGGCAAAGCACAGTGGCTCCAGAAAGGCAGCAGAGAGCCAGGATCACCGGGCTGCCACGGCACAACAAGGGGGAGAGAGATTTAACCTCAGGAGCTGCCAACCACCTACAGACCACGTTCAGCAGAGCACGTCGGCTCTTCTAGGCACTAAATCCTCAAAGACTGATAAGGCCTTGGAAGAGGGGTAATTTCTAACTGGGGCTTCCCAATTGTGATTCAGCAAGAGAACGGGAGCTGCAACAACACTCTGCAAAAGGTGTTTGGTCTTTGGTAAGAGCTGATCTGCTGCTAGAAAACATTAACAGGGGCTCTCACAGCGGCGGGCTTGGCCCATCTTCTGTCACTTCTGTGGCACCTATGGGCAAGGAACAAAGGACTAACCTTCTCCCTAACTCCGCTCCCATCCAACCAGCCCCTGGCTCTTGGCACACACAGGGCAGCTTCGCACTGTTTCACCAGCAGAAGCCGTGCCTTCAGGTTTGCAACAAACCCAGGTCCAAGTAAACCAGACATAATGTGTTTGATCTCTGCTAATCCCATTAGTGAGTCAGTCAATACTCACCAGCTTAGTGGTTTGGAAGTTTACTCATTTCTAAGGGAAAAGGAAACCACTTAACCCCATTTGAGAAAGAGAACGTTCAACATCCAGCGCCAAATATCTTCAAAACACTGAACAAAGCTCCTTGTTATGCAGGGACAAAGCAATTCAAGAGTAGTCCCTGGTACCTGAGGAGCTGCAGTGGCATTGGAAAATGCTTCCCCCAGCAGGAGCAGGCTTTTCCTTGGGTGACAGCAGGTCTCAGCTGCACCCCCTTTCAGCCAGGGCTTAAGTCTGAGCTTAAGGCAAGCTGCTGTCTGCAGGCACAGACAGAAAGCCCTAGAAGGGCTCTGGCTCAACCAGGGAGACATGGGAAAAAGAAATATTGGGACTTCTGTCTCTTTAGCCAAGACAACAAAGCAAAGAAGTTTAAATTGTTCATTTGCATTAAACTGGAGGCTGGACTGCCAGCGAAGTGACAAGGTCCCAGGGAGACAACACTCGTATCTGGTGTGCCAGGTTCCCTCACGCACAGGGCAGAGAGGGGATAACAGGAAAATGTTTGTTCTGCCTTTGAGCAGATAACAACTCTTTGGGCTTCACTTCAAAGTCAAACTTACTTAACAGCATGAAGGGAGGGGCTGTGAAACTGAATTAAAAACCTATTTAGATTGCAAATAGCTCTGCATTTCCTCCCACAGCCTTCATTTGCCAAGACAGCCATTGCACCACTTTCCTGAGCAGAACCATCTTCCTAGCTGTGATGCATTCAAACTGCAGCCCACACATTACACCTCATTCACTATTTATTTGGAGGATGCCCACAGGGTACCACGTGCTTAACAGTCAGGTAGGACGGCTGGCGCCGGAACAGCATCCTCCAAAGGCTATCAACTGCAGGCGCGTTCCGCTCGCTGTCTGCAGCCAGCCTCATTTCCACCAGCTTTCCTTGAAGATCACTGTTTCCAGAAGTGTGCTCATTAGATTACAGATATCTCAATTATCCAGGGTAGAGCCTGAGACGGGGAAAGCCCTTCTCTGACTTCCTTTCCCAAAATATAAACAAAAAGTATCTTCTTTGTTCCCTCAGCTACCATACAAACCATCCCAAATATTGGGGCTTAGCTCGGTGTTTTGCCAATCACTAGGCCCAGTACAAAGGACACAGCCAACAGAAAAACAATCCAGTAAGGAGATTCTATTGCACATAGAGGAGTCAGTATATGGGGGATCGCTGGGGGTACAAACAAGTCAAACAGATCACACACAACAGACATCAACCCCAGTGACCCCAGGAATGACACAGCACGACCAGTAATAGATGGAATAAACAAAGACACAAGGTATCCCATAGAAAAAATGGGAGACAACCAAGTCAATAGGGTGATCACATACGATAGAAGTAGCCCCATGTTGCCTCCCCACAAAGCGTTTGTAAGTGCCAGACCTGACTGGGATGCAGTTGCATGAGGAGCCAGGAGGTCCTTCCCCAAACAGAAAACTCTGTGAAGTGCATCCACCTCACAGACAGACTCTCCAACCCTTCCTGAAAGTGGTCCCAGCTTTTATCCCCACAGCAGGACACCTGGCACTCATTGACCCAATGCAGGGCACCTGGGGCTCATTTACCCAAGGGCTTTCCCTGCAAGGCCGGTCACACCTTGGAGGAAAGCCAAAAGGCAAACTCATCCCCTCCTCTTAAAGGGCCATGGGGACCACCCATATGTCAACCTTAATTCAGGGCTCGGGGTTCAGACCCCAGCACTTCACTCGGTTGTGCTGCTGGGGAGCTCTCACCCCTCCCAAAGCCTGATGTGGCACAGACAGACCCAGGCTGGAGGAGCTGCTGTCACCTGGCTGGGTCTGCCCAGCCCTGAGATCACCACATCAGGGCAGCAGGACGCCCTCCTGCATCTGACCTCGAAAATACACAAACATGAACTGCTGTGCAAACAAGATGCAGGACCTGCTGATTCACTGCTCGATGCTGCGTCGTACATTTCAACCTCCAGGCACCAAAACCCTCTGCCTTCTTCTGAGATGCCAGGGGGGAAAAGGACAATTCATGATCAGCAGGAATCCATTTCCAAACTGAGTGGATGCAGATGTGTGAGACCAGAGTAGGACATGGTAAACACTTTGCAGGAAAGTGTATTTTCAATATACTACTGTCTAAAAACTTAAGAGATTTTTCCATAAGAAACCTCACAGGAAATTTGAATGCTCTCAATATCTCAGCTTTTGTGAGAAACAGCCTGGGTTCAAGGAGCTATGAGTAAGCACGCAGAGAAAATGAGAAAGTCCAATAGCTTTTCCTTCTTCCAGAAAAACAAACAAATAATGAAAGCAATCGAAACAGATAAGAACTTTCAACTCCTGCAGCAGCTTATCACACCGAGACGATCTAAACTGCTGAAGGAAAAACCCTAGGAGCAGATTAATAACAGGGTCTGGAGGGCTGAGCACGTGGAGAAGCCTGCAGCCCCGGGCTGAGTGGAGCCGTGCACCCACAGACAGGACCCCACGCTCCTGGGATGCTGCTCCAGGCTCCAGCAGCCAGCTCCAGCCCCCAAACGAAGAAAAGGTGTACATAAGGGGGGGACTTTGTTCCTGGGTTCAGCAAGCCTCACTTGTCACCGTGAAGCTTAAAGCCCCGTCCGTACCCCCGTGCAGCGCGCTCGGCAGGGGCAGGGGCTGGCGTGGGTCTCCCTGGCTGCCATGGGGGGAAGGAGCTTTGCCTGCTCGCTGCCAGCCAGCCTGCGAAAACCGCTTTGTTGGAAAGGTCACTGGGAAGGTGACACCGCGGAGGAACAGTACGAGTCGTGTGGCACGTGCTGTCCAAAGCGCCGGCGAGAGCCGCCGGCCGCCGGCCGCAGGGAGCACCAGCAGAGGTGGGGTGGCCACCGGCCCTGGCACAGCCCCAGCGCTGGGAAGTGGGGACAGGGGGGGCACTCAGGGAGACACGTGGATCCATGAAGTGTGCGCCCAGAGCAAGGTCAAGCACCTTCCTCCTGGGAACCACCTGGCAAGGGACCCGCCGGGGCAGGTACGGCACAGCTCACCCGCGCGATGCCCGACGGAGCGCGGTGCCAGCCTCTCCGGGGGCACACGGGCATAGCCCAGGGGAATGGCACTGCGTGCAGGGCTTACTGCCTTTATGAATGACTAAGAGAGCAAAACCCCCAAATTCCAAATACCCTCTGTTCCCACAAAAGCCAACTGGTATTTAGCTCCTGGCTCAGAGCAATGACCTACATTATCCTATCTTACAAACCCTTTGTCATCAGCCAAACGAGACACTCCTCCTCCTGAGGCTCATTTTGTAAGACACTGCCTGTCATCCCTGTTTACAAAACTGATTTAATGCACAGAGACTACAAATAAGTTTAGTTAGGAAGAAAGGACATTAACAGTAGAACACAGCATCCATCACACTGGGAATGGATTTCAGCCAGTTATATTTCAGAACACCATTCTGGGGCTGATTTTGCTGTAACAAAGCAACACAACACTCCTAACTTCCCCAAAATCAGAACTATTTGCAAATGCAATGCCAGGGATCCCTTAGACCTCTCACAAACACCCGTTCACAGCTTTTCAGTCTTCAGCATGGAGAACTTCCACATCTCCTTATCAGACAACAGGAAAAGGAAGCACTGTTGTAATGACAGATCAGGCTCCAGATTTTGAGCTCAGCAGTGCTGAATCATCCTTACAGGAGAAAAAAAACAATTATTTTTTCCCAACAAGCAAGAGTTTCACTGGGTGTGATTTAAAAAGCTCCAAGCCTGCACCCTGTGCTGCATGTACACCAGTTTCCCAAAATGCACCGCTGACAAGCAGCCCATTTCTGAGCTGATGAACACAACCAGGGAAGAACCAGCGGCGGCTGCCACCTCTAGGCTGTACAGCAAAGCAGGAGCTGGAGCAGCAGGGTCCCCTCGCTCCTGCGTCTGCCTCAGCACAGCCCTGGGATTACACAGTGTCCTGCAACACCCTGCAAGAGCCCCAAGAGCTATGCAAATTTTTTGGTGGTAGTAGACAAAAACACTTGAGTAGAAAGTGCAGTTTCCTTGTATGTACTTATGTGTGTGTGGCTGTTAGTATGGGATTTGGTATGTATGCAAACCGTAATTACTACGAGTTTTATACAGCCAACCCCAGCGCCGAGCCCCACAGGCACTGCTTCCTCCTCCTACCCCATTGGTAAGATGGACACAAGTTGCCAGGCCATGACAAACAAACTGGTCACTAAACCAGTCTGTGCACAGAGAACGACCGACTGAACACGCTTTAGGAGAGCCTGGGAAGGAAGGGGACTTCCCGTTGCCCCAGGGGACTTGACTCTTGCTGGACATTGGTTACAAATCTAACCTGCATTTAGAAGTTGCATACAGAAAAGAAGGGGAAAACTTCTGTAAGCCCAAACACAGTACATACGTGAGACAGAAGCATCTTGGGGGTGTTTGCCTTAATCATATCCAGACCTCCTGCATGGGGCTGAAGAACAATACATCAAGTTGCTAACTTCTCTATTACTAGAGACAATAAAAAAACCCACAAAACAAAAAGAAAAAAGACCAAACCCACAACTAAAACCAAAACCAGCCCAAGACAAAAAGCCCCCTACACAAATCAGCCCAGTCTGTTCTGCAGAAACAGAGCCCGGCACGGCTCCAGCAGCCTGCGGTCAGAGATACGCTATCAGCTCTGCTCAGAGGGCGTGGGGGCAGCGGGGCTGAAGGGTTTGCTGGGCTCGGGTCCTCAGGCCAGAGCTGGTCTCCTCCAGCACAAAATGGAAAGCAACACCTCCGAAAGCGTTACGCTCCTGCTGCCCGAGCCTGGCCGGCCTCCCGAGCAGCGGGCACGGTGCAAGGAGCTCCGGGTCACCCGTGTCCCCAGGGCCATGCACAAAGCCAGCCAGGCTCCGCAGGACAGCTGCAGGGTGGCACCCGTGTGCTGCCAATCCCCATAATCCCAGGCTGGCAGGGAAACCATCCCTGGATACATGCAGCTTTGTCTCCAGTGAACCTGGCCACCGACAGCCTCACCTGCAGCCCTGCCCACACCTCCTGACACCCAGCGTGGAGGGGGAGACAGGGTGGGCACATCACACGCTCTTCTGGCCACTGCAAAACCTGTTGCCTCCTCTTCCTCTTAGCTGAACTATTTTGGATGCAGAGCTGTCTGTACACTGGGGGAAAAGCAGCCTTTCTGCTGGTTCCTCTGCCCTGGCTGTCCTCTGGGGCAGAGGCAATCTCCTGCAGCAGGAATGTGTGCATGAAAAGAGCAATTTCTCAGGTTTCCCCGCCTCGGCCGCTCCCCTGCCATTATTTACATTTAGCAGGCATACTTCGGGAGCAGCTCTTGATCCCATGCCTAGCAGGCTCCAGACATCAAGGGAAGGTTCAGCTGCCTCCGAACATGCTGCAGAAGAAAACTATTGTGGTGGCTGGCTTCTCCTCCTCCCAGCTTTATTTGGATTTTCACATTATAAAAAAAATATCCTCAAGGCATAGGAAAAAAATTCCCTATGTCAGCAGAAATACTGCAGCTTTCTGGAGGAAAGCACAGCTACAGAGAGCAGGAGGCAGCCCCGGGGTTATCTTACCCCTCTGCCAACACAGGCAGAGCTCCATCCCCCCACCCTGGGCTGGCACCCAAAGCTGGGCAGGGCAGGGCACCGCGGGCATCCCAGCCTTGTTCTGCACCTCGGGTTTGGTGAACTCGGGTTTTCCCGAGACCTCCTGGGCATTCCCACGGTGGCCAGCGGAGGGGAGCACAGCTGGAACACGAACAGGCACACAGCTGGGAGGGCACAGACATTCAGTGGCTTTGGAGTCAGCTTTTGCAAACCATGTGAACTTCCTGCAGCGAGGAAGATACGAGGCAGTGACTAACGCCGCTCGGAATAGCAACCCCAGCCTGGTTTTCCTGTTTATGTATGTAAGCTGTGCATGATGCTAATTAGGTATGATAACAGGCTGTCGTTCCTAGGCACTACAGATTGAAACCACACATACATCTGGCTCAGCTGCTATGTGATAAATCACATCAGAAAGCATTTGACTCCTTCAGGAGAAAGAAGTGAATGCAAAGCGCCCAGAGGTACAAGGTGGACTTCCAATGTCACCCACCCATACCGGACCAGCCACAGCCAGCACAAAAGCTGAAGTTATTCCAATGTACACCCAAAGCTGGAAAGAGGCACCATACCCTGCCAAAACACCCACGGAGCACCTTTTCCACACTCACAACCATTCACCTTATGTGGCCAGAGGCTGCAGAAGTGCTAAAACACCAGTAAAGTTTGAGAGACCTGAGTAAACTCAGCACCTTGTAAACCCAAACACTAAACACACTGAGAGCACCTGGCCAGAAGCAGCAGGGAGAACGTGTTTCCATGGCCTAACGCGTTCCATTCACGGGCAGTACGGCTGGAGGGGGAGAGAAACACGGGAACTGCACACGAGGTGCCCCGGGAACCCAGGGATGGGCGGCACAGCCCTGCCCCAGTGGGTGCACCCCGAGCTGCAGCCCTGCCGGGGCTGTGACACCCCGAGCTGCAGCCCTGCTGCGGCTGTGACACCCCGAGCTGCAGCCCTGCCGGCGCTGTGACACCCCGAGCTGCAGCCCTGCCGGGGCTGTGACACCCCGAGCTGCAGCCCTGCCGGGACCGTGACACCCCGAGCTGCAGCCCTGCCGGGGCCGTGACACCCCGAGCTGCAGCCCTGCCGGGGCCGTGACACCCCGAGCTGCGGCCCTGCCGGGGCCGTGACACCCCGAGCTGCGGCCCTGCCGGGGCCGTGACACCCCGAGCTGCGGCCCTGCCGGGGCCGTGACACCCCGAGCTGCGGCCCTGCCGGGGCCGTGACACCCCGAGCTGCGGCCCTGCCGGGGCCGTGACACCCCGAGCTGCAGCCCTGCCGGCGCTGTGACACCCTGAGCTGCAGCCCTGCTGGGGCTGTGACACCCCGAGCTGCAGTCCTGACGGTGCTGTGACACCCCGAGCTGCAGCCCTGCCGGGGCCGTGACACCCCGAGCTGCAGCCCTGCCGGGGCTGTGACACCCCGAGCTGCCGCCCCGCCGGGGCTGTGACACCCCGAGCTGCCGCCCCGCCGGGGCTGTGACACCCCGAGCTGCAGCCCTGCCGGGGCTGTGACACCCCTCAGCACTCACCGATCGACGGCTTCCACATCAAAGCAAAACCTCTTCTCGATTGAGTCGGTTTTCCGCCGTGTGCAGGATTTGAGGGTAACGGCTTCGTCTTCTCCCTGAGAGAAAACTGCAGATGAGGCTGAGAACAACCGACAGCACGCCTGTCCCCAGCACCCACTGTGCTTCCAACACACGTGTTCAAACCTGGGGAGGTTTGGCAATATCAGCCTGCTAGAAATACGTATTTCTCTCTCTGACACGAGGACTTGTCTTTTCACCCTTGCATCCATGTTTAGGCCAAAGCGTGTCAGGAGGAGCCTTCCTCCCTGAATGCACACGATTAAATTTGTGCATTAAGCATCACACGACCCATGCTTCAGGCAGGCAGGGAGTGTTGGACCACAACTTTTGAGCAGTCAGCTTTATTTTCCATTGCTGAACAATGCATCATAGACCCGGCTGTCAATTTTCACCCCAGGCTGCATTTTTGGCAGCGCTGTGCACACGAGAACTCTTTAACGGGAGCAAACATGTCTTAAAATGTTTATTATATAACAAAGCAACAACAAAACCATTCTCCCATCCAGGCATCTGCATCCAAGTTGTACTGGATTTCCGCACGCCGAGCGGCGATCCGGCAGGATCTGCGTGCACTGCTGTCCTCTGCTGGAGGAAATCCCTGCTCAGTCCCTGCCAGCACAGACATTTCTCCTCCTGCAATTTTTAAAATCCGCTGATGACTTAATAGAAAATGAATTCTGAGCAAGTTCCTGGAGATGGCCATTTCTCTGTGCTCTCTGTGCTGGTCTTGATGACACCTGGCTGACCACCCTGTTCCCTGACATCACCATTTTTCCAGGAAACATATTCAGGGACCCAGAACAGACCCAGGAAGGACAGAGCTGAGAGCTCCCTGCAGGGCTTCTCCCCAGGGTTCAGCGGAGGTTACCTGCACCCACTGCTCCCCAGCTCAGCCTGCTGCTGCCACAGGGCTGCTCTGAGCTGCCAAACTCCCCGTCCGGTATTCAGGGAATGCCCCTGCTCCAAACCCACTAATATCCGGCTCCAGCCACAGCCTGAGGCACCCTCACAAGGGGCTGACACGGCATGCAGTGTCCCGTGTGACCCATGAGCAATGGGTCTCCTCCTGCAGCACCAACACGCCTGTCGCGTGGCGCCTGCTCCAGCCAGAGCCCGGGGTGCCGGCAGTGCAGCCACGAGCCCCCGGGCTGCTCCACGCCTGACACTCGTGTCTGCCATTGCTGACAGGCCCTGCAGCCAGGACAGAGCTGTCCCAGCATTTCATGCCAGGATTGTGCAAGCCACGAGACCCCAGGCAAGCAGCCCCACTGCCAGTGGCTGGAGCAGTTCCTGCCCCGCACGAGAAGGGCTCAGGGTTGTGCCGGCAGCGCCCGCGCCTCGGGGTGCAGGGGAAGCCATGAAATGGGCAGAGACCACATGAAACACAGTGCAGCCGCCGATGATTACAGGGCTGGGATATTTTAATGCTGAGTTATAATGAAGATGCTCCGAGGCAAGAGGAAATGAATTTCAGAAGCTGCCCTTTGCCAGCAGGGAGCCGTGCGGCAGCCTGCCCAGCCACCCCCCTGCAAGGGGACGATGTTTGCAAACAGCCCCAGCCGGGGACACTCCGAGGGGATCCATTGTTCCTGCTGTACAGAGGAGCAGAGCCAGACCCAGCTACAGCCGGGCGTGCGCTGCCCCAGGAGCAGCAGGGACACAGTGTGCTGGACCCCACACCCCACACCCACTGCCCCCCTGCTCCCCCACACCCCACGGGCTCTCCTGTGGCTCTGTCCAAAAGCAAACAGCTGCATGGGCCAAGTCACAGGCGTTGGGGAAGGAGCAAAACAATGCACAGGTTCTCTTCTCCGGGCCTCGGAGCGGGAACTAGGGAGTGGGGAGCAGGCACCCACGGAGCTGGAGTGTGGTGGGTGTGTGTTGCACAACCCCAGTCTGCTCCCAGCCCCAACCACTGCCACCCACAGAAACAGCCACAGCCTCACAGGGCACAGCGCAGATGCACAGCTCCCGTGTCCCCAGAACTGCCAGGAACAGCGAGAGTGGAACCAAAGATGCAACTGCATCAGCATTTAAAGGTCTCTCCCTTCATAAACAGAAATAAGTGAATAAAGGACAGACCTAAAACAAGAGGCAAAAGGCCCAGTCTCAGCCCAGAGGCAGCTGCTGCAAACTGGTCCCCACAAACAGCTGTGTGCAGACACCAGGCTGGAATAAGGAGCTGAAGCACGGAACAGAGCCATGTCCGAGGGCTCTGCCCACTTGGGAAACCAGCTCTGCTCTCACTTTCCAAAGATCTGGGGGCTTTGGGGGTTTCTCTTGTCTCTTTTTTTTTTTGACAAGTTGCAGAGCTAACTCCCCATGTGGCACCCGCTGAGCCTGGAATGAGTGTGACCCACCCCACTTGCATTTGTGTCACCTTGGTAGAGAGCTCCCCGTGAGCAGCGGGAGGGCGTGCAGGCAGCAGCTCCGCAGCGCTCCCCCAGGCCTGGGGGTCTGCTGCTGCCCCCCAGCACTCACCGCCTTGCCTCCAGACTTCTGGTCAAACGGCACCATGGTGATCCGCTTGGAATCCCGCTGGTACGTGCAGTAATGCTTCACCCAGGAGGTCCCAAAGTGGCCTGCAAAGCAAACGCAGGTTTTATTCCCAGAGTTTCAGTGCCCTCCCATTAACAACCCGTTATATTTAACAGTCATTGAACACGACAGATTTCTGGACCTACGGCTCTTGTTGGACTTCACAAGTGGATTAAGCATTATTACCCCCCTTCTGTTCAGGGAAAGGCTTTTATCAGGCACTGGCAGTGATTCTGCCTCCCAGGGAGAACCTGGCTCCCCCATTCCCACCACAATATCCCACCCGTTGGGCTAATCCCTCTCTCATGGATTTTGCAGCTCGCTGAGTGAGCCTTCATACCCCACGCCCCAATAAACCACCTTCCTCAGGTGCCCACTGCCCACATTGCCCACCCTCACACCTACGTTTCTCCTGCACGTAGAGATAACCCTCCATTGTGTAAGGGCTGATGTTTTTGTGCTCGTGAGGATTCTCCTTCATCTTCTTCATCAAAGATTCAACCTCTGACCTTGTTCCTTCAAAACGATTTCTGGTCTGCAAGTGAAAACAGGAATGGTTTCTCCAATGCATGGACACAACGTGGTCTCCTCTGCAGCGAGGAGGATGTATTTATTTATTCTGTGATTCTGTTAGAGACAGAATGTTAGGGGTTGGAAGGGACCTCTGGAGATCATCTAGTCCAACCCCCCTGACAAAGCAGGGTCACCTAGAGCAGGTCACAGGTCTATAAGAGCACAGAATACATATGATGTAAATGACAGATGTGATACATATGTGCTTCTGTGACTGTGTTAGCTCTGCAGGGCAGTCACAGTGACAGGCACGTGGCTCCGTGGCACAAGCACATGGCACACTTACGTTCTGGATGCTGATTGTCAGCTCTGTCTTGAAATCACTGAAGTCCTTTGCAAGCTCGTAGCCGTGGTGGTAGAAAGTGAAAAGCCCCTGCAGAAAGGCCAGCAGCTGCATTGGGGTAAAACGAATCAAGATGGTCAGTAGAGACCCACAGCCGCTGCCAGAGCAACCGCTGCCGGGGTGAGGTGTCCCCCCGGGGGTGGAGGGGCTTGCTGGCAGTCCCTAGGAAGATTCCTTGTTCCACTTTCAAAACCTCCTCTGAATGGGCCCTGAAGCTGAGTCTGTGCTTCCTCCCCCAAAAGCCAAGTGAAGCCCCTGTCCCAGGACCCCTCCCCACCTCTGTCCCCTCTCCCTGCATCAGCCGGGGCCCTACAAGTGAGGCCAGGAGGTGTTTTTTTCCCAGTCAAGCCTATTTGTCTGTTAATTGCTGCAGGCCCCTCGGTCCAGGCCACCTTGACAGAGATGTCCACACAATAAAAAATGAAATGTTTCCAGCACGCATGTGGCCACCGAGCTAACGGCTTCAGTGCTCTCTCCCCTCAGATCTCCCTGTGAGAGGGGCTGGGACATGGGGCTGGAGCCCCCAGCCATCCCACTGCAGGGATGCCCCACACCACAGCCCTGCTCCCCACGAGCCCCCACTCTCCATGCAGTCCCTTGGGTTTTGCAGGCGGAGACAGCTTGAGCGCTCACTTACAGGTTCCACGAACTCAAACATCTTCCTCTCCTGGACCTCCTGCACCTTGAAGACATACTCCAGGGAGACCTCGTAGAAATGCTGTCGCACCAAGTCCACCTGGCTGTCTGCCTGCAAGCACCGGGGAGATTACAGAGGAACTATGAAGTTACTGCTGCCCGGGAGCGCTTGGCCCCGCGACCAGAGGACATCTGGGTCTAATGGGAACATGTCCGTGCAGAACAAATTCAGCTTCAAACCCCAGTCCAGAGCTGGACAGATGGCACAGCTCTTTCTTCGGCTGAAAAATGACTCCTGTCCTCACCTCCCTGACAGCTGCGTGGAAAAGCACGCGTTAGAAGCGAGAAAAATGAGAAGTTGCTGCACACTTGACAATAAAAGGCAATTCTCTGCTTTCTGGAAAGCACCGGAACAGGAGACTGCCCCGAGCATCCCGGGGCCGAACGGGGCTGTACACACACACCCCCTCTCCAGTGAACGTGTCACTTCAGTGGGTCAGCACAGAGCAGATCCCCTCTGCTTTGCAGGTAAAGCCCAACTGAGCAAAACCAGGGATGTGCCCTAATCCCAGTGTGTAAAAATAAGCTCATCACGCATGTAGGGCAGAGCTGCAGCACTGGAAGCGGGGTGAGGGACACAGGTATCCCCAGCACATCTTGCTGCTATGTTTGCAAGTGACACTTTGCAACCCGGGGTGTCACCGATGGCAGTGGTGCCCACGGGGAGATCAGTGTGAGTGACCCACCTTCCCTCTGACCTCCGCACCAGTGAACTGGCTGGTCAGAGCCTCGCCCCAGCACAAACCATCGAGGCACTGCGCCACAGGGGGCAAATTCCAGGGCAGAGCCGGGTCCCCAGGGAGGAGGATACGCCGTACCCCACATGCCATCAGGGTGGGACACACGGCTGCTCCTGCACGCTGCAAGGCCCAGCTGGCAAACACCTGCCCACACCTGAACAGCAGCTTACCCCTGATCCCCGTGCGTGCCCTCGAGCCGTGTGCCCATGCGGCGCAGGCGGAGGCACTGAGCAAACCCAGTTCTCAAAAGCAGAAAATATGATGCAATCAGATAACTTTGCCAGGAGTTAAATGGCAGATTAGACTCTGTGTGTTATTTAATTGGTCAGCAGCCAAAGCAGCAGAGAATTCCCATGGTTTCCTCCCCTCCCGGCCTCGTCGCAGCTGCACATGTGGCCCCTATCACCCTCCAGATGTAGACAGCAAGAGCAGGGTAGGAAATATAAACCACCACATCTCCCAGACACAAATGCTCTTCTCAAAGGACATCAGGGCGACTAGTGGAGCTTCAGACTGCTCATAAACCGGTGGTGGTAACCTCACCCTAAAACACTGCCATCCCATCAGCACCTTTTCCAGGCACAGGGGAGGTGCTGGATGGGGTGAGCACTCCCACACGTTGCTGGATGCCACATCCACGTTTCACAGCTTACATGCTGGACTGCTCTTTCCATGGCACCCCCTCCTCGGTGGGACATGAGCCACCAAAACCAGCATATGCTTCCTAGTGCCCCAGGGGAAAAGGCCCCAGCACTTGAACTTGGGAGCAGGCTGCCTCCGCAGTGAAAGCTGAAGTCGATGTTTGGGGTGGAAGATGCCAGCAGATGGCACCAGCAGCCAGGGTTGCTCACCAGGCACCAGCACCTACATCCCACACACAGCCACCATCCACATCCTGCACCACATCCTGCACAGCACCTCACCTCCCTGCTGCAATGGGCTCCCAGGCAGCCCCACAAGGCTGTACTCTGGCCAGAGCATGGGACTGCACCTCTAAAAGTCACTGCTGCAACCTGACAGCCACCAGTGGATCCTTCCCTCCCTGGAAAAAAATCCTTCCACTCCTGTGTCTCACTCACAATATTTCAAACATGAACTAAACCAGAGGTTTAAAGGGTTATTTAAAAGCCATGGGCACCACATCGCCACCTGAGCTATCCCAGTGCAGGAGCCACTACCTGTGCCCACCAGTTCCCCCAGAAATAGCTCAGTGACACACCAGCATCACACCCAAAAGCAAGGACATGCATCCTGCAGGGACCTTCCCGGCTCTGGGCCAGCGCAGGGAATTCCAAACTTGGAAGAAGTGATTGAAAACTCAGTGTCCTCATGCAGTAAGAGCATTTGGCACAGCAGCTATGTCCCGAGCCAGCAACAGGCTCCTAAGGCAGTTTAAATCACTCCTCCCATGAAGCCCAAAGCCAGTGCAGCCACTTTCAAAGAAGGCAACTCGACATCCATGATTTGCACTGGCACACGGGGAGTCTGCAGCAGAACCAGTTCCTTTCTGCTGCACTCTAATTATAAACTCTCCTATCAAGCTATCTGTTTTGGGATCTCTCTGATTTTACAGCCAGGAAAACCAGTGCTATATGCTGCGTGAAGCATTCAAAAAGCTCGACAGTTACTGCTAGACACAGAAACCAGTGGTTGCTCTCACCTCCTGAAGCTGGGATTCTTTCTTCTTAGAAGACAAGTTTAAGTGCTTTTCTAGGACACCACAATACTTCTCAGTCTCCTTGTCGTATTTCTTTTTGGCATCCTACAAAAGAGAAACAAAAGTGTGATGCTGAACACAACGGCACCGGGACAGCCGTGAGGATCTACAGCATCCCTACGGCACCGGGCAGGACCACAAGTCCCAGGCAGGAGCTTCCCCCTTCCCCCAAGGGGCAGCAGCTGCTGTTATCCCTGAGCTGCAGGAAAGCAGCTTGTGCTGCCAGAACCCAAGCCGTGGGGGAGCCCCTCCTCTATTCCCAGGGCTCAGCAAAACATCCAGGTCCAGAGCTGGTGCAGAGACAACACAGCGAGGAAAGTGCTTGCTAACCAGCACACCGTCACAGTACACATCCCCTGCCCTGACAGCCCTTGCAGGGGTTTATCCCACGTGTCACTCAGGACGATGACACAGTAATTCACTGTTTGTGGCAGCAGTGTTAGAGGAGGATGTCAACCTTCACTTCCCTTCTGCACCTCTCATCCCAGCCTCACCACCCCAGCACACCAGGGTGAAATCCACCACTGGCACTAAGAACCAGATCCTTTCTGAAGGACCCTTTCTGTGGTTTTTTTTAGCTGCACAAACCAGGACAGCCCGGGCTGCATCGTGGTGCCACCGCAGCTCCTGTGCCCGCAGGGACCCGGCACACCGCTGCCATGCAGACACGGCCCCGCCGGGCTGGCGTGTGGTTCTCGCAGGCAGCAGCAGGTTGTTATAACAACAGGAGAGCCGCAGACAGTGGGTTTAATTTCAGAACAAAGGCAGGAAAGGAAGGGGGGGCCAGGCTGTCTCACAGCCGCCCTCAGCCACACCGGCTCTTCCCCAGGCCTGTCCTGCCAGAAGCCACCCAGCGACACACCGGGGTGGGGACTGCAGACTGGGGGGCTCAGGCCACTGGGAACCCCTCTCAGAAAATGCTAATTCCTGCTCAGAGTGAGGGGAAAAACGTTCACTTCAACTAGCATGTGATTTTTGGCCCTTGGCACGTTACTTGGCTGTGGTTGCACTCAGAACACTGAGGCACTCTCCTGGGAGCTAGACGGTCCCCGTGTCCATCCCCAGCAGCACACCACCTCCTCCCATCCCTGCAGCACGCCAGGTCCCAGCCACCACCGTGAGGCTCTGGGCTCTGCTCCCACAGCCCAGCAGGGCTCCCAGGGCAGGCAGCACCTTACCTTGGCAGCCCCGATCTGCTCCTTGCGGAACTTCTCCAGCGGCGTGATCAGCACCTCGCTGGCGTTCTCGATCTACAGGCACAGACAGGCACACCTCACCCGCCACCCTTCGCCCAGCTCAGCCCCACACCCATGCTGCCCCCACGGAAACCCTTCTGCAGCCCACAGAAACCCACATCTTTGCCCCCTCTGGCTCTGTGCTGGCTCAGGGGCTTGTCCCAAACCTGCTCCCCACCCCAGCACCAGCGCTGCCCATTTTCCAACAGCAGGACCATCACCGATGCTCTCAAGTGTGTCCTCCCCCCTAGTTCACCTTCCCCTCCCTCCGCTCTCCCTGGTAGCTCTGCCTTGGGTGACCAAATGGGTGCTGGGGCTTGCAGCTGCTGCAGGCCACTGGTGCCAGACCACCCACCACAGGCAGAGCCACCATCAGCAGCAGTGATGCCACCACCCCGTGCTCCCAGCCATACCATGCGCATCCGCTCGTCCTCCAGGTTCCGCAGCACCATGGCAAACTCCTGCAGAGACTTGGCTGGAAGGGACAGTCAGCATTTAACATTTTATTTTATTTTTCAAGTAAGAGAAAAACTGAACTGGGGGGGGTTTTCTGTTTGTGTTTTGGGGGGTTTGTTTTTTGGGGTTATCACCTTTGCTCTCTCCTCAGGAAGGTTTCCAGTTGCCTACAAAAGCAACCAGTAGCAGACCATCCCCAGCACCATGTTCCCAGCTCCAGAGAGAACCACCACACCTCCACCTCGAACCAGCCCTACCCAGCAGCTGGCTGCTGAGCAGCCCTACAGCTCAGCACTGGCCTCAGCCGTGCTCGGCGCACGGCCACCAGCTCCCCAGCATCTGTGTGGCAGCCAGGGGACCTGGATGAGAAAGCTATTCTTGCTGAGAGACTGGGCACAAATAAATACACAAAGTTGAATCAGGGCTAAAACTCATTTGCTCTCCTGGCTCTGGATGATGTGCACAATAAGCTCTAAAAGTTCTGCTGGGGCAGAAGCAGGACAACATGAAGTGCAGTGGCTGAAGCTGCTGCCCTGCACCCCAAGAAGCTCCGCAGTGGAGCCAGGCTCTATTTGGGTGCCTGCTGGGTCCTTTGCTCCTGCAGCCAGCAGCGAGGCTGACGCTCCTCTCCTTAGATCACAGCCCCTCGCAGTGTATTTAGCCATGGCCACAACTCCAGAGGGTTTCAGATACGAGCAATCTTCTTCCTTCCCTATCCAGCAGTGCTATACTAAGGCCAAGCAGCAACAACTGCTCTCCCTGGGAAGGCTTTGGTGATACTGAACCAGGAGAAATGTGCCGTTCCCAGAGAGCAGGAAAGCACCCAGAGAAGTTCCCATGCCCCTTGGCATCCTCCCGTGTCCTTCTCCCCCATGCCCTGCTCAGCTCAGGGGTCTGGAGCACAGCTTCAGGGCCACCCCCAGCACGAGGCCCCGGGCTCACCTATGCAGATCTCATCATCCGTTTCAGCGTCGCCGATGCAGCGGAATTTGAACTCATTGAGAGAGTCTGCAAACTTGCGATTGGCCGCCGACAGGTCTGCGGGGAGAGGGGAAAACACAGACATCAGAGAAGGAAAAAGCCCACAATGGCATGATGCAGGTGTGTAGTCCAGCTGGCAAGTCCCCATGGAGGGACCCATCCAACAGGGCCCCCCCACTGCCAGGGAACCCCCAAGAGCACTGCCCTCCTGTCCGCACCCCAGGGACGGGGCTCTGCAGGTCCTGACCAGCACCCACCAGAATACACTACAGAAGATGCAAGCTCAGCACACCGTGAGCACCACGCGGGAGCTCAAGCCCAGTGCCACCACGGGGCAGTGGCAGAGGGTGATGCCCCCACAAGACAGCGCCTCTGCACAGGCTCCCAGTCCTGCTGAACGAAGGCACCGTGCAGGGGTGATAACGCAGAGATTCTGAGATCTGAATCCCATTAAGTTCTTACGTGCAGTGACCTGTGTGGATCCAGCTCTGGCTGTTCGTGCGCCCCCGTCCCCCTGCGCGCGGACACCGGGCACCGCCTCGGCGGGGAGCTGGGCCTGAGCACCACCAGGGACTGCAGGCATGAAGATGCAGTGCTGATTCCCCTGGGCATTTCTTCACTCAAAGTCCAAAAATTCAGTGTTTTTTTTTTCCTTTCCAAGCACAGGTGGAAAGCACACATGTGCATGCTGAAACTGTTTTCTCCTCTCAGACACCAACAGCCAAAAGATAACCGCAAAAGAATTCAAGTGTTTTGCTTTCCCTGTGGGATAAGAGAATTTAAAGCTGCTCTCTGAGTGTCTCTGCTCAGAGCCCTGGGGCTAATCCAGCCCACAGCTCAGTCCTGGCTGCCTCCACACAACTGGTGCAGCTCCCCTCCACGGACCCCTTCCCTCGCCGGGGCAGCCGGACGGCTCGGGGACTTTAACCCGGTCCCAGAGCTGGGTGGCCTCCTGCCTCCCCTGGAATAATACTGAAGATGACGTTAATGACTTAAGGAGCCATTTCCTCTGCCCCAGCTCAGTGCTGACCATCAGCCACGCTCCCCAGCGCGGCCTCACGACACCCTGCCCACGCTACACACAGCAGGGACCATGCAGGAGCCACAGCAAAGCCGAGAAGCCTTTGGAGCCGGCGGCATCCACCAACAATGACCCACAGCACTTATAAATAGGCGAGGGAGAGGCAGGGGAAGCAGCAGATAATTCCCGGTGCGACAGCGATAAGGGGGATCGCTGGCAGCGCTCGCTCAGCGACACGGCCAAGTCGCAGAGGCAAGCGGATGCTAAAATTAGCAGCAGGCTCGGCCAGAAAAGGGGAGGGGGGCAACCCCAACGCACCTCATGGCAAGCAAGGAGCCGGCGCAGAGTCCCCATCACCCTCCCTGTGCCACCTGCACTCCTAGCATCCTCTTCTCCTAAAAGCTTGAACCTCCCACGTACATTTTGGGGAAAACCCCCTCGGGGCACACAGGGAACACCGGGTGGCCACTCCATGGGCCAGCTCAGCTCCTGAGGCTTCTCCTTCCCCAGGGCTGTGGATGAACAAACCCCAAATCCGACAAAGCCTCGGCAGAAACTTCTGCTTCCTCTTGTGCACAAGTAAAACCACCCAGACCCCGCACCGTGAGTCACTGCCGGGCTGCGCCGAGGGCTGTGGAAGTCGTGCTTCCAAGTTCTCTGGCTGCCTTCATCAGTCAGCCGCAACACCAGGGAAAACCACTGCAAAGCCAGAAAAATCCTTCTGCCTGAGCAACGCGACCAGCTTGGAGTCTGGGCACCAGCCCTGGAAAGAGAGGACCTGGGCCGGCCGGGATGGGTCCTGGCAGCAGCACCCAGGTTGTAACGTGCCCGTGGGGACAGCGCAGCAGCAGCCAGCCCAGGGATGCCCAGACGTGGACACAGAGCCTGCAGCCCTGCCACCAAGACCGCTTCTGTGCCCACCGTGGCTGCAGCACAGAGCGCTGAAGGTCTCCATGGGCAGCAAAGCAAGCACGATGTCCGGCAGAGGCATCCCAGGAGATGCAAACAACCCTGCACAAGCTGCTGAAATACTGGGAGAGCAAGCAGTGGCCCCTGCCACCCCAGGGCTGCAGCCACCTCCGAAGGGTCTGGGATGCAGCCGCTGTGGAGCAACGTGCCTGCCTGCACCCGGGATCTGAGACAAAACCACACGGAGAGGCACCTGGCAAGCAGCAGCAAAGCAGATCCCCATTCCCCTGCAAGGTAACACCCACATACCTGCTAACACAGCCAGGGCTCCTCCGCCCCGCGTGCCACGCGTGTGCCCGAGCACAGCTACACACGCCGTGCAAAGCATCACTGTGCCCACCTCCCCTCCAGCGCAGGACCGTGCTGCCCCGCAGCCCCCACAGCCACACTCATGCCTTCCCCCTCTGCAGGCTGACCATCCCGCAGTGGGTCTGCTATCCCAGTCCTCCCCATCATCACCTCCCACAGCTCCCCACTCACACCCCTGCTGGCATGGAGGGACGATCCCTTCGGGGAAGTCCACTTGACAGAAAACAGGCACAGGCATGCCGGAGCTCCAGCTGCGTAGCTACAGCAACCCATAATCAAAATAAAATGCCCTTTCAGAAGTGATGTATCTGCTCGTTTCTGTGACACAGGGTCACCCGCTCAGCCCCTCAGGGGAGCAGCCTGGCAGCGCTCCCCTCCCCGAGTCCTTTCCCTGCCTGGAAGAGGCTTCATGACCTGAACTGGGTGCGACGGTGGAGAGAACTGCAGAGGATGGGGACAGATGTCGTGGAAGGAGATGTGACCTCGCAGAGGTACCAGCAGGGCCCATCCAAGGTCTGATCCTGTCTCTCCCAGCAGCAGGTCGGAGAGCAGCGATCACACGTGGAAGGAGGTGACCTGCACTGCTTGTCCCCAAAGTACCCAGCATCACCCGTCCATCAGCATGGCAAAGGGGGGGCTCTGCCTCCGGCTGCTCCATGCCCACAGCACCTGGGGCAGCTCCTGCACAACTCCTGAGCCACAGCTTGGCTTTTTTGTGAACTGTCCTTTAGGAAATGCTCAGGAGCCAATTTTGGCCGTGCCTCTGGAATGTCACCACTCTGCCCCCACAGCAGGGGATGGAGCATCTCACAGAGCTCTGTCCTGCCAGCACCCAGGGTCTGCCCTGGTGAGCACCAAGGAGGTGGCTGCTTGCAGAGTCACAGCAGGGACACACAGCGTGCCTCTGAACACTGCAACACCCATCCCTCACACAGCCAGCATCTTCACCATCCACCACATCCCCACCACCCACGGCAGGAGCAGAGCAGAGGGGTGACGGCTCCTGACAGGGCCTGGCTCAGGGGCCAGCCTGCTTCTCCCCTGGTACCCCACATCTCTCCTCCCTCCACCAGCTGGGGAGCCAGGTAATCACTGGCTGAGCTCCCATCCCAGCCTCACACCACCAGGCACCAGGGCTCCAGCCCGCATGCTCTCCTGTGCAGGGCTGGATCACCCTGGATCACCCCAGTGTCCCTCCTCCTCCTCAGCTGAGAGTTAAATCTCCTTTCTGGGAAGTGGCCGCTGTTACGTCAGAGACTGAAGTGGTTGGGTTTTACATAAAAATCCCCTTCCGAAGGAATTTGGAACTATTGAACAAGGCCACTCATAGAAGGAAGACTGTGATTTCACAACCCTCCCCCATGTGTGCAGCACCCGGGCACAATGGGGACAATCCTGACCCTGGTTCAGGTGACACAGCACGCGGCGCTTCGGCCACTCTGGGGAAGTCACCGCTCTGCAGCCCTGCCACGAGCCCCTCTCTCCCATCACCAGCTCCCAGCTCCTCACCCAGCTTTATCCTTCAGCTGGAAACCTCACCTCTGTGTCACCCCTCTTTGTCTGCAGCGTTTCAAACATCTCCAGGCTTTCCCAGAGGGACCTGAAAGCCTGAGCAGAAAGCAGGGAGCTTTTCCCTTCGATCACAGCGTACGAGGGGCTGAGAAGAGAGCACGACTCCTCCACCTGCCTGCTTTGCCCGGCTGGGTCACACAGCTGGGAAACGTGACCACAGGACAGAGCGGAACCAGAGAACATCAAAACAAGACATCAAGAAGACAGATGTCCCCTCCTGCCCAGTCCCACTGCCCACCAGGGACCGCGTCCCCCAGCCCAGCACCATGTGTGAGAGATCAGGGAACACATCATACTGTTGGCTCAGAAAGGGGGCTCTCCCCAGAGCTGACTCTGCAGCCAGTTGCTATTTAAGCTGGAAAAAGCAAAACTAGCTCTGGGTGAGCTATGCTATGGGGACACGGGGACAGAGGCAGGAGCAGCGGGACACCGCGGGCGGTTCAAGTTAAAGACAAACCTGCTGACGAGTGCGGGAGTGAAGGGTTAATGCTGCTGCAAAGGGGCAAAGGAAAGCAAAGGATGCTGATGAGGCCAGTTGTTCCAGGCTCTGGGTGTCTGACAGGGGCTGTGCTCACGCAGACCGGTATTTCTACACTTCCTGCAAAGAACATTGCCTAACAGCCTATATTTAATGCTCAAGTGGACAACAGGAACCGAGACTCCTGCCCCTTCCTTCCCCCGCAGCAGGGAATGGCTGCATGTCCCCTGTGAGCCCCCAGAGGGACAGGAGGGTCCCCAACAGGGCAGGAGCCTGTCCCCTCCTCAGCAGCTCCTCTGGCAGCAGTGGCTCTGCCTGTCCCCTCCCAGCAGCACCAGCAGCCTACAGCCCCACGCAGGTTCCCATCCCCTTGCTGGGGAGGTGACCACACTCCCACTGACAACCACAAGGACAGAAGCCATCAGCTCCCTCCTCCTGGCTTTGAAAAGATCCTTAAAGCTTCTCAAAATAAAAGTGCTTCTACTTCACGGTCCCTCTTCTGGGTATTTTTAAAGAAAACACAACCAGACTTCACTTGCCCGTGGGTGTGCGAGGGGGATGCACTGACCCCTGCCCACCCACTTACCTGGGCTGGAGATGGTCCCAGTCCCATGTCGGTCCCCAAGGCAGTCACCAGCTGCCCCAATAGCCTGCCAGGAGCCTCAGACACCGGATCCAGCTGGGGGATCTGGCCTGGGAAAGAGCCCAGAGAAGGCAGATCTGGGGGGTCACCAGTGGAGACCACAGCAGGGCACAGCACAGCCTGCTCGCCCACCCCACACCTCCCTGGGACATGGGGACCCGCACCAAGCACCCCCCGAGGGCCGGGATGGGTAACCCGGGGAACAGCCAGATGATGGCCCACCACGGTGCTTAGGAAGCAGCAACATGGTGTCTGACCCCGCAGCCAGCACCCAGCGAGCCAGGGCTTCGGGCACAACGCCGGAGCAAAGCTGCCACGGGCTCACACAACGTCCCACAGTGCTGGGGGATGCTGAGAGGTGGGGATGACTGACTGGATCCAGCCCACTCCCCAACGCACGGGAGAACTCGGCCATGCTGCTGAGGTTGGGATGCTCTGAGCAAACCACAGCCTGCAGGTGATGAACCAACCCAGCAACGAGCGTCTCATGCCTGGAAATCAGCGCTGGGAACCACCAGCATGGAATTTTAGCAGCCACACAGGCCCAGCCCAAGCACTGCTGGGGTCAGCACAAAGCACTGGGGCAGTGTCACTCGATGCTTAACTTGTTCCAAGAGGTTTAAATCCCCCCTCCTTGTGCTTCCCAGCGGAGGTCAGCAAAAGCCCCGCTCCTGTGAGACGCCGCAGTCCTCTGGACCCGGCACAGTCCCTACACTGCTTTCATACATAATTAGCAATGACTTGTTTATTAAATAACTTCTCCACCGGGTGGCTGGAGTTAATCAGTGATTTAGGAGGGGACTGCAGCTGCTGGCAGGTTCCCCCTCTCTGATTCATCGGCCGAGTAAATACACCAAACCAGATGAGCAGAGACTGCCCCACCTCCAGCAGCAGCTTCTGCCGGCGTGCTCGTGCACAACCGCCCGGGGAAAGGCTGCCCTGGCTTGGCACGTGCCAGAGACTGGGGTTTGAGGGTGTCCCACCACGTGGGAGGTGACCCCAAGGACCTGTGCAATGGGCACAGTCCCTGCACTGACCCTGAGGTGGGGAGAGCATCGCTGCCATGGCCCTGCAGCACCCTCAGACCCCATTCCAGTGCCTTTACCACAGCCTCGAGCTGAAGGGCAGTGCCAGGTCTCATCTCACCAGCACACACGGGGAGGCCAAATCCCCCTCCCCAAATCCCAAAACTCCATCTTACCATGGAAAGCTTACAGATACATACACCCTACGAACCAGGCTTCAAGGGAAGCACCCAAACCCACTCAGATGTGCTAAAGCACAAGAAAAATGGAATGATCTGCCCAAGATGGCCCCAGGACTGCAGACCCAGGCAGTGGCACAGTGCTCAGCCCTTCACTGCAGCCACAGGAGCACACTGCACTGCCACCCAGCCAGGGCATCCCCGTATGCCTCGCTTCACACACTCAACGTGCCTTCGTACGGCAAAATGTTTGCAGAGGGACAGAGAACCCATTGTAGGATGAATGGGACTATTGACTGGGCTCAAATAGCAGATCAGATCTGAGTAACACGTTGAAGACATGAATTATTTCCATGGTATTTTAAGAGATAGAAGTTCTGTGCTTTATGAAAAACGCAGTCAGCCGTTGGAAGGACTGCCTGGGTGCACAGCTAAAATTATCCCGCTGCCCACCAGCCCAGCAGCCTGGCCACCCCATCTTGCCAGCCCCAGATCAATAACACTGGGAGTTCCTGCAGCCAGAGAAGGCAGGAGCCCGACCTCAGCCCCCACTTGCCAGCTGCAGCCCTGGGCACCAGCTCACTGCAGCCAGGTACCACTTCACAGGAAACTTCAAACCCACCAAAAACAACTTCAGGGAGACAGGAGTGGCATGGGACTGTCAGAAACATCTGGTGGGGGATGCAGGAGGCATCCCAGGCTCCTATCACCACTCCATCTCCAGCAGCCGCCTCCTGCTTTGAGGCAGGATGGTTTTTCTGAGCCCCACTTCTTCCACCTGGACCCAGCCCTGATCTTTTTCCACTTGTGGGCACTTTAGCGCGGTGCAGAGCCTGCCTTGCTGCCGATGCTCTCAGCAGAGGTCTCACCACCGCTCTCCATCCTTCCTGTTCAGTTTTTCTTAGCACTTGCCCATCACTTCCTACTGCACCGAAACCCCAACAGCGACTTTGGTGACTCAGATCTTTATCTCACAGTGGCCAACCCTTCAGAAACCCAGCACAGGAGTGGCTCTGTGTGTTCCCCCTCCCCATGAGGGGGCCAAGGCAGCAGGGATGGGTTAACAAAGCAGTTACCAAAGCAGTACTCAGCACTGCCGAGGGTCACACCCAAAGGGACCCTCACTGCAGTGCTGGGCATGTGAACCACCAGCAGCGATGGGCTCAACAACCCCTCCATCCCTCCAGGAAAGGAAGATGTGGGGTGCTCCCATGTGCCCTCTCCTGCCTATGTGGAAAGTTTGGACTGTTTTCCCTACTCGCCCAAACAGGATTTTTTGGAAGTAACTGCTCCAAAGCAAGGGCAAAGGAAAGTGATAGAAAATAAAACAACTTGAGGAATCCAGGAGCAGGCTGTGAGTGCAGCCCACACGTGCCGGGTCAGCAGAGCATCGTGAGCCACCTCTACCTGTGGTGAGGACAGGGAAGGAGATGATAAAAGCCATGAATGATGCAAACAGCCCCCAGAGAGACTTTCCATTCCTGGAGACGCTGAGACGGATGTCTGCAGCTGCAGGAAGGCACATCCCAAAGCAGGTCCTCACTCCCCACAAGGAGCACCGGCGCTCAGAGAAACGCAGGCGAGCTGCCAGCGAGCAGAGCCCTCCCGACAGCGGCTGGGACCCGCCACCAAACCCCCAGGGCCATCTCTGCAGATAAGGGGCCTGAAGCTGGGTACCAACAACCTGGCAGGCAGCTTCAGGCTGACCACCACTGTGCTGGGAACTGGCATGCCAGATCACCACAGCCGCCCACCCAGCGGCACAGCACGGAGCCCCCTGCACACATTGCCTGGGGGGGGCTTCCTGGTGCTGGGCATGAACGGGGCAACTTCCCAGTCCTCCCACAGCCCCCAGAGCATCACTGCCCATGACTGCTGGTGTGGCACATGCTGCACACCCAGCACAGCCCACTCACACCCAGAGAAGAGGCAGCTTGCACGGGGGCACAAGCATGGTCCAGGTGTGCGAGGAAGGTCAGTGTCCTCGGGGTGCCACCCCCACTCTCCTGCGCTGGCCCTGAACACCAACAGCGTTTTGTGCACTTAGCAGCAAAACAAAATGAGATTTATCTGCTTCCCCACCCAGCTACCACGCCTGGCACTTTTCCCTGTGTTTATTTTTGTTCACATCCTGGTGTTGTTTTATGGCAGAACCCCCAGCCCATCCCAACCCGCAGCAGCCAGCGATGATGGGGAGGCGGTGGGAGCAAGGGGAGGGGGCTCAGGTGGAGCGGACCAGGTCTCCGAATAAAATCAAATGCCAATATTCAGCACTCACACACAGCAGAGGCGGGTATCAAAAAACAGCAAACACAGCGAGGGCTCCAGTGCTTTCCAAAGCTTCAGGGAGGTGGTAACGAAATGGAAAACTACTGCCCCGGCTGGCATCTGCAAGGGCAGCCGACCACAGCGGGTGACAGGGCTGAGGAAGCAGCAGTGAAAACCCTGGCAGTGAGGAGCAGGGCGAGGGGCTCAGCACGGTGCTGCCCAGGGAGCCACCTGTGAGAGCAGCTCCCCTCTGCTCTGCACTTCCTCAGCTCAAACCACGGCAGATAGCCCCAGCTCCTTCCAGACAACGGGGATTTCAACTGTGGCAGTGCCCCCCACCTGCCAACCGCTCCCCACCGGCCCCAGGCGGGTCGTGCCAGCCCATCAGCCTGACACCTATGAGTAAATGATGGAAATGCCACGCTTTACTCACTGCTCCCCACTTCCCCCAGCTCCCTCACCACCACAGCCTCACGCGCTGCCCTGCTAATTATCATTTCTCCTCCGAGCCTTTTCCATCCCTCTCCTCTCCGAACCCTGGGACGAGCCGCAGGAAGGCAGCAGATGACTTTACCCTCCTTGCCACAATAATTCAATGACTGGAGCCTGGAATCACATTTCATTAGAATAAAATGCCCTGCCCAAGACAGCTAATTGATTTAGAGGACGCTAATCCCAAAGAAATGTGCTCCTGACCCAGGCAGTGCCCATTAGTGGAGCAGAAGGCCGGGCAGGGGTCTCACCAGGAGGGGGGTCTCAGCATGGGAGGGGTGTTGGCAGAGCCCCCAGCACCAGGTGGGAGCAGATTGCTGCAGGCACCAGCCAGGCATTTGGATTAGTTTGTTATTAAGTCTAATTAGTTAATACCCAGCCCAGTGGGGAGCTGGCTTGATTTCTCAAGGGGCAGGTGTGAAGCATTGGGGTCCTGTGGGGGACAGTGGGTCTCATGGACCTCCCCACCCATCCCATGGGCAGGACAGGAGCTCTCTCCAGCACATCCCAGCTGGCACATGGCATGTGCTGCCCACAGCATGGGGCAATGACTCCTCTGTCCCCCTTGGCTTGGCAGCCACCCCTGTGCAAGGGGCTGTGTCCCAGCAGTGGCTCTCACCAGGGGCTGGCGTGCCCACAGCCAGGGCAGGGAAGTGGGGTCAGCTCCCAGACCCTCGAAACGTGGCTTTGCAGCAGCCTGCTTCCTTCTCCTCCCAAGGAGGCTGCGGAAATCCTTTTGTCTCCGGTGCTCCTCCACCTCAGCTGTAAGAACAGGAAAAATCCCACCGTGCTCGCAGAAACATCACTGGCAAGTGAGTCAATTTTTCCTGCTTTGGCAGGAAAAAAATACACATAAATTAAAATCTCCAGCAGAGCACAGGGAGGCATGCAGGGTGGGAAACGGGGTGCATGGCCCCCAGCACATCACTACCTTTAACCTGTGGCTTCGTGGCCACCGACACTGAAAGGGTTGGGAATGCAGCACCAGGAAATGCTTCCTGGCTCCCCGCAGACCCTCGCCCAAACACTCCTGCTCCAGAGCCCCGCTCCCCGCAGCAGCACCTGCCTCCACAGCTGGAAGGAGCGGAGCCCCAGGCACCCAGGGGATCCCCCTGCTCCTCCAGGGATGGGGCGAGGACAGGGCTGTGTCCCCAACCCTGTCAAGAGCAGGGCAGAGCTGCTGCTGCCCCTGGCTGTGCGGGGGGAAGGAGGGGAGAGCCCAGAGCCACCCAACCATTCTGCTCTGCAACGGGGCTGGGTTTTTTTTGTAAAACATTGCTAAGCAACCAGCACTGGGTGAGGGCACAGTTCTGGACAGACGCTGTTTCAGCTAGAAAAAGGAAAAAAAAATAGCAAAGGGATGCCTTACCGAGCAGTATTATTAAAAAGGCACAGGCAGCTGATTTTACAGGTCACTCGGCCGGCGCAGAGCCCTCTGCACTGCCCTCGTGGGGTACCGACGCAGGATCGGAAGCTGCTAAAAAGAACGAAGCAAGTGGGTGTGCACACATGCAGACAGACACCCACCCCGGGCAGCACACCAGCAACTCCTGCCCCTGGTGACGGGGTGCCCCAGGGAGCACCGCACCCCAGCCGTGGGTCTATGCCGCAGGGAAAGGCGAGGAAGCAGCACCCGGACCCTTCGCTGTCCCCTCGCCCCCGCGCTGGCACAGGCAGCCCCGGCCCCCGCGCGGCACGGCTGCGCCCGCCGCTCCACGTGCGGGAGCCAGATGGTCCGGAGGCTGGTGTGCTTCCCACAAACTCCAGGAGAAACCGGCTTGGCATCACCAGAGACATCCCCTTCCCCCTCCGCACAGTGGTCCCCGCTCCGCAGAGCATCCTGTGGCCACCGGCCCTGCCCAGTGACATCCAGCACCCCGGGCACACCGTGACCCCCCGGCCCCGGGCAGCAGGTGGGGAGGGAGCACAGGAACACAACTCCCAGCTCCTCCAAGCCACACTTGAGACCATCATGCTATTAAGAGCCAGGGGATGCCCTAACGACCTCGCCTGGTCAGGAGCGTGCAGCCCGCAGGCCTGTGGCCACCGGGCGCTCGCAGGGAGCGATGCAGAGGAGCAGGTGGGACGCGCCAGGAAAGCAGCCTGGGCTGCACAGCGACAGCCGCTCGCGTGCCCGGGGGAGGAGGAGGGATGATTCACAGCGACGAAGCGAACAAGCTGTGCGGGTTTGGGTACGAGCTCCCCCTCGCTTTGCTCCCCTCCCCACCCACCATGGTCACGCTGCAGCTACTCATCACGGCGCAGCCCAACGCGGCCCCTTCGGGTCTGCTGCAGACGGATGGATGGAAAAACACCAAGCACAGCGACGGGTACCCATCTCCTGCTGCCCCTCTGCTGGGTGGCGTGGAAGAGCTGCCCAAAACCACCAGCACCATGGCACCATGGGCAGGGTTTGCTTTGCCACGCCACTGATGCTGCCCCTCACACCAGGCGGGGGGCTCCAAAACCCCTTTGCTTGGGTGGGGGAAATGCAAAGCCCCCCAGCATCTCTGCCCTGTTTTGTGCACAGACGCTGCTCTGGCCATGGCACTGTTCCCTGGGCATCAGGGAGGAGCACACAATGACTTCAGGGTGTCTGCGGGGAGGGGTGAGAGCAGAGGGGTCGGCAGCCCCCCTCTGCCAGCCAGGGAAGCACCGTGTTGTGTCAACCTGCAGAAAGCACGGGGACCGGCGGCAGAGCCCTGGCACCACTGCCTCCCACCCTCCCCGCAGCAACCATGGGAACAGCATTTCCTTGCACACATTCCCCACGTCATCGTGAGTTGTCACCCCCCCCAAAAAAAAAAAAGAAAAGGGAACTCAAAGCAGCCCACCACCCCCAGCCCGTGTGCTGGGGTGCGCAGGTGACACCACACACACTGCGTGCACTGTCTGGCACGGTGGGATTGCAGGGGCAGAGACAGGAGATGTGGCTGTGCTGGCTCATCTGCAGCCTTGGAAAAACAGCCTCTCGCCCCAAATCAGGCAAATCTGCTCCATGCTGGAATATGGTGCAGCAGGTACCTGGCTCCCAGTGCTGGAGAAACACTGGGACATCCCACCCAGCCCTCAGGAAAGGTCCCCCCCAGGCCACCCTCTACATCCCCCTCCCCAGGTCCATCCACCTTCTGCCCAAAATTTCCTCCCAGGACACAAGTGTGCGCGTTCAGGCTACGCCAGCATCGGCAGCACAGCCAGTCCCAGCCCCTGCCAACTGGTCACCATCACCACACTGGTGTATTGGGACACATGCCCAGAGGTGCTTCATAGCACGCTCCCAATTAAAAAGATCTCCAAGCCCTGTTAACGAGCCTTCTGCCAGCACAGTTTAAAAGACGCAGTCACGAACGCACGCTCTCCTGCTCGCCCAAGCCCTCCTGCACCCCAGCTCCCCTCGCCCGTGCTGCCGAGGGGCCGGGTCCCTGCACCAGCTCCGCAGCCACACGGCGCTCGAGGAGCCCACCCTGCTCTCACCAGCACCCCCCAAGCCACCAGCACTGCAGGTGCACACAGGGGGACCTGCAGGCTGCCCGGGGGACCGCCGGGAGATGGGCAAACGATGCCCAGGGATGCCGTGACAAAGCACAGGTCAGGCCCAGGGGCAGTGCACGCGGGTGAGCCACAGGAACACCCCGGGGTGGAAGGCTGTCACCACCCGAGTCGGGAAGCGGGCAGCGCTCCAGAGCCCACCGCGGCTGCACCACGTCCCGGTGGAGACCCACTGTCAGAAACTATGAGCATCTCCCGAGCAGGAACACATTCCTGTTGCTAATTTCCACCAGAGAAGAGGAGGAGCTTTCAAGTTGTGCTTAAAATAAAGCAGGGTAACATCATCTGTACTATCCCTTGTTTGAATAAAATACCAGGCAAGCTATCAAACACGAGGCTGCACAAGCCACACGGGTCACGCAAAGGAGAGAGAAGCCCCCCTTGCCTTCGGCCCTGCTGGCATGGGGCAGGACTGCCCGCCCGAGCTGTGAGCACACACCTCTCCCCAGCACAAAGCATCCCACGCTCCAAAAGCGACAGGGAAGGGGGGAAACACACCCAGCCCCGAGCGCTCGACAGCCAAACACCACTCCTGATGGCACAGCCAGGGCAGGAACGAATGCAAGTGGCCACAGCAACCCAACTGGTGGGGGGCTTTTATTTTGCACCCTCCAGAAAGCGTAACTTTCCTTTTCCTCCAGACCCAGCCTGCAGCAGCACAGCTGTTTCCTAGCCAGGACACCATCCCTAACCATTAATGCTGGCACCTGCACAAATAAGGGCCATTGCTGGAAAGGCCAGACCTAAACCTCCATCTGCCAACCCCTCCTCTCCTCCCTGCACAGGCAATGGGAAGGTCTGGGATGTTACTGCCTCCTTCAGGGACCAGAAGGGCAATAGGATGCAAACAACCCAAAAAGGGCTTTGGGTTTCTCCTCCCCAGCACTGGTGGGTGCCTGTGGCACTGTGGCACAAGGACCTGTCACCCCAGACAGCACCACACAGCTCTTCCCCCAGCACCCCCGAGGCTTTCACCCTGCAGAGGCAAACAAGGGCACTCGAGCGCACAGCATGGTGCTCTCTGCCCACCCAAGCCAGAGCATCCCCCAGGCTCACCCTGGCTGGGGTCCCTCTCCCGGGGGACTGAGTGTGCCAAACAGGCAGGGACAGGCAGCAACGGGAGCAGCCAGCTGGGGCAGAAGGCAACTGAACGTACGGGCCAGAGTCTGAAACACCTCCTCGTTCCCAGGGTAAGCCTGGTTTGTATCAACACTGCTCAGGTTAAACACTGGACAAAAGTTTCACTTTCGCTTCCAGGCGAGCGGGTGCCAGCTCTGGGCAGGCAGGGCGGGCACACAACACCCCTCACAAAGGCACCTCGGCTTCGGCAAGGGGCTGCCGCGACGCGGAACCAAACCCGTGGGCACGCGCATCCCTGAGCGCGCGGCCGTGGGCAGAGCCCGTCACGCTGACGGCACCGCCAGGAACCACACAACCACCCCAGCTTCATTTTTAAGCTGTGTGGCAGCCACGGAGGAGGAGGTGCCCCAGGAGAAACCCCAAAGCTGCAGCAAAAGCCCTCCTGGCATCGCCCGCGGCGGTGGCACGGGCTGTCTGCACGGCCCCAGTGCTACACGGGCGAACACGGCTCATCCCACCAGGCGGCTCGTTAAAATCAGGCACTGCACACGGGGACTGAAGGGCAACCGTGTGTCCTCTGCACGCTCCAGGGAAAAAGCCCAGCCAGGAAGTGGGGGCAAACCCCAGTTGCTCACCGCAGCCAGCACAGGGCACACCGGCAGCAGAGCTGGCATGAGACCCACAGGCCAGTGCCGCAGCATCTGCCCAGGGAAGCCGGTGGGGCCAGACGAGCTCCCCACCACCCTCCACCCCAGCATCACCCCTTCCCCGCATCCCCCTCTGGTCCTGCCCCTCCTCACCACCCAGCTGCAGCTCTGGGGTGACCTCACCAAAAAACAGCCAAAGGAAAAATGACCCAAAACCCCAAACCAGCCCGGCTGTCCTTTCTGGGAGCACGGGCACCTCCGCCCTTCCCGTGGGAGCCCCACGCATGGCACCAGCCTTGCACCCCTCGTGGGGAGGGGGTCTGCCGAGCCCCCACTGGCCCCACCACACAAATTGCAGCCTGTTCCGTGCGAGCACAGCAGCGGCCGGGGCGTGGACGAGTGTGGTGGCTTCAAATTAGTGCTTGGGAGCTGGAGGAAGAAGCAAAGCAAAACAAGAGCAGAAACGTGGCAGGGCACTGGACTGCAGCCCCAGCGCCCAGAGGAGATGGCGGCCCACGGGGACACGGTGCCTGCCAGGAGGGTGTCCCTGCTCAGCCACCGCGGCGGCATGGGGGAGGCGAGAGCTGCCAGCCGCCTGCACCCCACGTCCCCCATAGCTCCGCCTGCTGCTCCTTCTCCGAAGCAAGCTCCAAAGCATCCTTGCATCACCACCTGGGCAACTGGGCTTGGCATCCCCCTCCACCACAGCACAGGTGATGCCATGGGCAGCCGCCACCCCAGGACCAGCCACCAGCCAGGACACAGCTCCCTGCCCGCCCCGTTTCACAGGGGACACCCAGAGGGACCAAAAGCTTCCGCGTCCCTGGTATCGATGGTCACCACCACTCCTTTGCTGGGGAACAAGTTTCACAGCATCCAAGCTTCAAGTTCATTATTTATGTCTCACTTGAGGTCTTTGCATTTGCAAAACTTTCTGAATAATTGATGTATGGAGTATAAGGGAGGGAGAGGGACACGTTTTGCTGAAAACCAGGTCAATCCTCACACCAGCCGAGCAGCAAGGGGAGACAATAGAAACAGGCACAGATACTCACTGGGGGAAAAAAACCCAGTATTTATATGTGTGTGTGTGTGTGTGTATGTATGTGTGTATATATATATATATATGTGTGTGTGTGTGTGTATATATATATGTGTGTGTGTATATATATATATGTTTGTGTGTGTGTACACACTGCAAAGATGCCCTCAACATCAGAGGATATTTAGCAAGACCAGCCTTTCAGCAAATTGGGATTATTTTCAACCTTCTGAACTGATTCCTTTTTTAAATGAAGGAGAAAGCGCTGTGACCCAGACCCATTTCTTTCCCTACCTTGACAGAGGGCAAAAGCAGGGGAGCTGCAGAACAGCTCCACCAAACGCAGAGAGAGACTTCCTTACGTACCCCTACACCAGCCTCAGTGTCCCTGCACCCACTCCTGCTGCGCCAGGGTCAGTGGCATGGGGGCTGCAGGGGCCAAGCAGGGCCGCGGGGTCCTCCTCCCTCCTGCATCTTCCTCCCTCCTGCATCTTCCTCCCTCCTGCATCTTCCTCCCTCCTGCATCTTCCTCCCTCCTGCATCCTCCTCCCCACCATGGCCCCATCCAAGCCGCCCCTCCGCCTCGCTCCTCACCGATACACAAAGAGTTACGTTCCCCTCGCGCCTGTCTTAAAACAAAGAGGATGTGAAACATTCAGCAGAAAATGCAAGAGGAAGGAAAATGAGAGAGGATATTGCCAAGACTTCAAGTAACTTCGGTCGCAGGCCGCCTCGCCGTGCCAAGAGCCGAGACGCCCTCCCAGCCCCTCGCTCCAGAGGCAGCATGCCCTGAGCTGGGGTTTGCTGCTCCTGCTTGGTACCACATCCCCACGCCCTCCACGACAGCCAAGGCAGCAGGCACAGAGGCGATGCTGGCAGCGAGATAAGGCCACCCTGCCCAGCCCCGGGGAGATGAGACACTGGAGACACCAGAAAAATAAGAGCTGGGTAAGGGAAGCGAGCGCTGGGCATTGTCAGGAACAGCCCCTGGGTACCACCCGCACCGGCTCACGCGGTGCCATCCCAATCACCTGCGGGAGTGCAATGGGAACAACACCTGCGAAAGGCAGCTCTGCACCCCTGGAGCATCCCCATCCCTGCTCAGACGGGTGCTCAGGGGGGCTGTAATGGCTCAGGCAACACGGCCAGACCTCACCCCCACAGCCCACCACGGGTAACACTTATGGAAAGAGCTGGGCCAGATCCTGTCCCGCCCCAGGTCTCTCCCTGAAGAGGTGCGAGGCATCGGTCCATGAAGTCACTCTCGCAGCAGGAGAAGGGTCCACGGGGGGGAGAAGGATGCAGAGCATGGCTGAGCATCACCACCAGGGAGGGGACGCTCAGCCCCATGGCCAAAGGGCCCTGCAGACCACCCTGCGGGCCACATGCCACCACACACGTGCAGGCGACGCACCGCGAGGCCGGGCAGCGCCGGTGCTGGGGCATTCATTAACACTCCAGCAAAATCATTGTTATTCGTGCCCCTGCAGCCTGGGCACCAGTGGAACACACCCGGCCCTGCGCAGGAATTACGGGCTAATCCAGGAACGCTTTCAATAGAGGCTACAAAACAATTCAGCCATAAAAACATCCTTATCTCCGGAGGCCGGCGAGCGTTCTTCCTGCCCTGGCGCGGGGGCCGTGCGGCACCACCACGGCCATGGCCGGGGGGAGGAGAGCCCACCAGCGGCTGGGAGCACAGCTCAGCACACCCAAAAATACCTGCTGGGCACTGTGACCACCACCAGGGCACAGTCCCCTCGGCCAGCACCTGCCAAGTGACCCACCAGGAGTGCCTGCTGGCTGAGCCTGCGGACGGACGCCCCCAGGACCCAGCACTAACTCTGAGATGTATTTCTGCTGCAGAAGGAGGCTGCAGGAACTGCTCTGCGATGAACCCAACGCCCCGGGCAGGCCGGGCTCAGGCTCGGCAGGCAGAGGCACAGCAGCAGCAGACAGCTCAGACCTGCAGAACCATCAATGCACCAAGAGCTGTCGGGTTTGGGGTATTTTTTGACCCAAAATGCCAAGAATTGGTACAGTGAGGGTCCATGTACTCCAGATGTTGCCAGCTGCTGCTCCAGCGCAGGGGACCTGCGCCGTGGGGAGACCCAGAGGGAGCAGGAGTCAGCCCCACGGTTCCTCCCAGGCTGGGACGGGGCGGGGGGCTTGGAGGAGCATCATCAGCCTCAGCTCCCACAATAACCCTGCGGCCAGGCTGGTCACACGCGGTGCCACGGGGGCTCCACGGCAGGGACTCGTCCCTCTCCTGTCCCACCACCCCACGGCACCGAATGGGAGCCGGGCAGGGCCAGCTCGGAGAGGTGACAACTCGCGCTGCTGGCGTGCTGGGTGGGGTAACCTGCCAGCCCACTCCGTGGGGGGAACGCAGGAACAGAGCGGCCGCTCAGGGAGCAGCCCACCCACCGCAGCACCTCGAGGGCACAGCCCACCCAGCCACGGCACTGGGTGGCCATGCAGAGGTGTCCCCAGTGCCAGCCATGGGGACAGGAGCCAGCCCAGCCTCGGCACAAGGGGAGACGGGGACACTGCCAGCTGCAGGGGAGGGTCTCCCCAGCCCTGGTGCCACAGTGTCCCCCTCCCACACAGCCCCCACAAACCGGCGGATAGCAGCTTTGTCCCCCCACCCGTGGGTCCTCCACATAGCAACTGTCCCCACTTCCCCATACATCGCTGGGGACAGAGGAGACGGCATCAGCAGGGCCAGAACAGGGACACTGAGCATCCCCCACGCCGAATAGAGAGGGGGGACAGAGGACAACCGGGGGGGGCACGACACCCACCCATCACCCCAGCCAAACCGCCCCCAAAGGATGTGGCCCAGAAGGACACAGAGGAGGACCTGGCGCATCCCAATGGACCCGGACCACGACCCGGCACATCCCGAGGGCCCGGCCGGGCCCCACGCGGCCGGGGGGATGCGGGAGGGAGCAGGTGGTCCATGACGGACCCGGACCAGGATGCCCCGGACCAGGATGGGCAACGGCGGGCCAGGTGGGACCGGGGGCAGGCGGAGCACGGCCGGCTGCGCCGGGCCGGTGCCGGGGGTCCCGGCAGGGTTGTCCCCGACCCCTCACTTACGTTTATGAGCGGCGATGAGCGACTTCCCGTCCTTAATGAGCTCCTTAATGAACTTGTTGGTCTTCTCCAGCTCGGCCTCGTGGGAGCGGAGCCGTTCCCGGAACTGGGGGCTGTCCAGGCAGCACTCGCTGAACTCCAGCGCCGGCAGCCCCATGCCGCCCGCACCACGCACCGACCGCAGCAAAAAAAAAACAATTAAAAAAAAATAATTAAAAATTAAAAAATTAAAAAATTAAAGGTTTTTTTAAGACGCAGCACGGGCCCGCCTCTCCAGGGAGGTGGCGCCGCCGCGGGCGCGCCCCGGGAGCGGCCGTGCCGTGCCGGTCCGGTCCGTACCGTGCCGAGCGGAGCGGTGAGACGCGGCGGGGGGGGAGGGCGGAGCTGCCGCCGCTCTGGGGCCGCCGCCCGGGCAGGGCCCGCGCTGCCCGCCCGCCCGCGCCGCCGCCGCGCCCCGCCCCCGCGCCGCCACGCGCCCCGCCCCGCCGGCGCCTCCAGCCAATGGGAGACCTCGGCGCGCCACGCTCCGCCTCCCCGCGCCGACACACCCCCTGCCGCCGTGGCCACGCCCACACCGCCCGCTCAGCCAATCAGCGGCCGCGCCTGCGGGGGCGGGGCGGGCCCGGCGGGGCCTGCGGGAGCGAGGAGCGCGCACCGCGCGCACCTGGGGCGGTTCCTGGTGCGGGTGGGCCGCGGCCGGGCCTGCTCGGGCCCGCGAGCGGCACCGGGACACAGGAGGGGCTACTCGAGGCCTCCGCCCGGCCGTGCCCCGGCCCGGACGCTGCCTGCTCTGCGCCCAGCTGGTTGGGCCTCTGGGCTGCGGCCTTCCACATTTTTCTTCCCATTAAACATCTGCGTGGGAGATTATTCCCCCGGGTTTAATAGTGTGAGCTGAGAACATAAACCCTTAATCCCCTGCAAACGGCTCCTCAGGAAGGAGTGCCAGCAGCGAGCAGCGCCCGGTGCTACGGAGGGAGCGTGGGTCCCCATCCCCAGCACGGCCCCACGAGGTCTCCAGCCCCGCGAGGGAGATGGGGATGCTCAGGACAGCACTCCGTGGCCATGCACAAACCCATCTGCCGCTCCCCGCAGCCCGTTTCCTTCAGGAACGCGCCAGGAATTTGGCCTGACTGCAGCAGCTGCCTTGTCACCTCCTTCCCTTGGCTGGGAGCTCCCAGGAGCAAACTGCAGCCCAGGAAACCATCCCTCCTGCTCATGGCTCTGGGTCCCGTAAGGTGGAGTGCAGCTAACTGGCAATAAAATGGGAGAGGCTGCCAGTGCGGGCTCCAAGGATCTGAGAAAGCCCATTTTTGCCATAAATGGTGGCACCAAGTCCATGGCCAGCCACCCCACAGCCTCCCCCCGGCACAGACACACACACGTACGGGCGGGCAATGGCCTCTCACCCCGGACTGTGACAAACAGACACATTTGCAGATAATCCCTGGATAACTGGAATTCCCCCTCTCCCCCCAGCTCAGCCACGCAGGCTGGCCAGGAGGGCGAACACGAGCCCGTCCGCGGCACCGCCAGCGCGTTCCGCACCCAGCGTGGCGGCGGGCGGCGTTCCTGTCCAGTCAGCCGTGAAACGCGATGCGCAGCCCGTGCCAGCTTTGGGCTTTTTTGCAGACTGGGGAAGATGGATGGTCTTGCACAAAGCTTGGGCTTCACACAGGGCTGACAGAACAGGATGCGGCCCAAGCCTGATGTTCAGAAGTTAATCCGCCCCTGTTTTCCAGCGGATGGGCGCAGGCACAGCCACCTGATACCAGCTCAACCTTTTGTCTCTGCTTTTTTTATTCACTGGCAGGTCTAAAGCACGATTTTCCTCAATCTTCACACCACAGCCTAATTCTGGCTGAGTCACTGCCTTCAAATATGGTTTGCGAGCCACGTTTTTTTGCATGAGGTCTCCTAATTATAAAAAAGGATGTAATACTAATTACGTGCTTATCTTGCAGGCAAGATGTAAAGTTTAATTAGCTGTCATTTATGCCATATGCATGCAGCCCTGTAAAAGCACTAGATATTATTTGAATTACACTCCTTAATTCTACACTGTACAAAGCTACACGAGCGTATATTTCGGTTTTATCCTTCTCCATTGCCATTGTTCATATTAAAAGAGTGTTCCAGTGCTTAGAGCTAACACAGAAAAACCTGTAAGTAGATTTATAGGACACTGCCTCAGAGAATCAGAATATTTGGGGCTGTAAGCTGACTTTTTTTCACCGCTTTTCCAGAATCACAGAAAGTAACGATGCTCAGACTGTCATTTTCTGATGGGAGGCATTACAAAGTGCTGTCACACGTGAAATACTGCACACACCACAGGTCTGGAGCTGAGACCTCAGGCAGGCAGAGATTAATGCACCAGATCACAGGCTTGTCTCCCCTTTTACCAGCTTACACAGCATTCATCAGGATACACTCGTGTGGAGCAGAGCAGGGCAGCAGGCACTGGGGAGGAACAGCCACGGGCATCTTCCAGCCCAGTTTTGCTAGGATTGTGCATCCAAATTAAAAATACCACTGAAGGGAAAATAAGCAAACAAACAAAAAAAAACCCAACTTCCACATCCACTTGCCTGTAGCTAATAGCTTGCATCCCTCTGCAATTCCAGAGTATTTGCCTGCCTGCTTTGATTTATTTTTTTAAGCAGCTTGGTTATCTCACCTGCAAGTGAGCAAAGTCAATTGGATGCTGCGTAGGGGTCCAATAACGCTGCCATTTAAACCAGCAGCAACCTGCCCAGAGATCCCCGTGGGTCTGCAGCCCGCACTCCTCCGTGCCTCTCCAAGGCTGTGCTTACTCGTACTTCCAGCAGATGAAAGCTGCGGCCGCTGCGGTCCCACACTCCCACCCGCCCTTGACCACACATTAACACATTCTCCCTTGCTCAGTCACCAGCCCGCATCCCACAGCTAACTCACTCAGGGAGCAAAGTCAGCAGAAAACTAATCCAGCGTGAAAAAAAAAAAAAAAAAAAGAAAAAAAAAATCATTTCTACCTAGTTTAGCTCACTCTGAGATCAAATAACCACCAGTGTTGGTGCAGGGGTGGGGGCGACCCCAGCCACAGCCAAGCAGGAGGGTGCAATAGCATCAGCTCAGCCCCAGCTGCTCTTCCCAGCCCTCCCTCACACCAGTGGTACCTCTGGGTGGGTCACACAATCAGCTAGTTTAAGCAGGTTGGTTTGAAAATTAACAATTTTTTTTTTTTAGAGCCAATTGTCAGCTGGATCAGCTCCCTAGTCTGGCCAACCCCCATCTCCATTTTCCTGCCCCCGTCCTTCTGCTGGCTGCACTGGTTACTGGACCTCTGCGAAACACTCGTTGCTAACACACTGGAATGAGCCACTTCTCCTCTGGGAAAGCTTTCTGCCAGTTAAGTGGGACCAGTCAGGTAAAGCAGGAGTGACAACAGGAGCGGGAGGTGGGGAGCCAGCCCCGTCCCCCCACAGCAGCACTGAGCCGCAGTGTCACCTCACAGCATCTCACAGCCCATCTCTGCAGCCTCGGAGTGACAGGTGCCCATGGGGACGTGGTGCTGTGGTGCATGCTGAGCAGGAGCATCCATGCACAGGGGCTGCAGTACCTGCCAGGGAATGTTAAACCCAGTTATCCCCAAGTGTCTGGCACTGGGGATTTTGGAAGCTCCCCTCTGACAGCTTATCCCCAGCCCCAGCAGGACTTCCACTGCTTGTCAAAATAAAAACCAGTGCTACAGAGGGAGGGGAAGGTAGAAAACCACCCCATAAGCAGGTCCCAAAACACCAGACACTTGGGCACACTAATGCATTTCTTTAAACCCCAGGAGACTGCAAGAGGCATGCTGAGGATCAGAAACCAGGAGCTACACAAGAGGCTTTGTGGGATTGCCCTCCAGCAGCAATGTTCAAGGTCTATTTATTATGTGACTGTATATCACACACATCTTTCCTGCTCTCAAGGATTTTTATTGAGCTAGGCACAGATGAAGCATTGTATATGGCCAAAAAAAAGAGTGTTCCAGATAATGCATTAGACCCTCGCAATGGATCTGCATGAATCCCCTGTTGTAAACCAAAGGGCATATATTGACCTATTGTACTGACAATCTGAGATCAGGTCCTTGCGCTTGGACCTTTTGTTAGCTGTGACTACAACTCCAGAGCAGACACCAAGAGCTTCCCCTTCTCCAGTGCAGCCATGTCAGCCTGGAAATGCTCTGGGTGTGTTCTTATCACACTGCCCTTTTCCATGTGGCTGCAGCAAATAGCCTTGGAGACACTTTCAATATGAGAGTGCTCCCTCCACTGAGCACTCAGGAGTTTTACATAGAGCTAACATGATTTTATATACATATTACAGTGGAACAGTACCAGTTCACACTTGTTAACCTTCAGTAATTTTTTTTGCAATACTCTTCATTAGCCACTTAAGCTACCAAGTCTTCCTGGGTTTCACAGACACCACCGGTTTGGCAATTGTTTTTAGAAGCTGGTTTTGTTTTGAATGGAAATAACCATGTGAGATGCTATTAGTCTGGTGTCCTACTTGCAGCAGAAAAGATCTCCACATCTATTTCCTTCCAAGTGTCTCTATCTGTTGTTTGTGCCTTGGGCAATCAGTTTTTCTCCCCTGCAGAGAGCACATTACTGTAACTCTAGCTGCCACAAGCCTGCCGTCTGTCTGGGGCTAATTGGCTTCTCCTCCTGCCTTTGCTCTGCAGCAGGCACACCCGTTCATACGTGCCCAGGGCATGCCAGCTACTTACAGCACAGTCTCTGCCAAGCTGCTCGCCTGGCACGTGCTCCTCCGGGATCTTGGAGCACCGAGGAGAGAGCAGGAATCACAGTAACGAAGCCCACAGGCATCACAGCCGAGGGGAGCTGTCTCCAGAAGATGCACCGCTTCCTTTCATCTTCCTGGCAGGTGTCAGAGCAGATAGACCACGAGCCAGCTACCAACTGCAGCAGCAGCATGTCTGGAGCAAGCACAGGAATGTTCCTCGGGCTTGAGAGTTCTCTGTGCTTGTGCTTTTAGCCAATTTAGGAGGTTTGTTTGCCTTGTTTCCTTGTTAAAAATAAAATAAACCCTTTTTCAGTACTCTTTAGCTAAGACCAAGAAGCTATATGTATGCTTGACCCTTCACCAGACCCCTCAGTTTTGCTAACTGGGCCAGTCCTTCCACGCTGGAAATAAGGAATAAGGCTGGAGGAGGTGGCACATTTCCCAGCTCTGTTGATTTTTGGCACAATTCTCCAGAGTGCTGTTTGCCTCCTCCCTCCCCAACTGCAGTGGCAGCTTACTTACATTTCTACTACTCCATTAAGGTTTATATACTGCTCCCCCACCTGCCCTGACTGCTAACCTCCCTTCTCCTGGTCAAGTTTTGACCCCAAAACCAGCCCACTGTCAGGACCCCGAACTCAGACCCTCCCAGAGCACAGGGATGCTCCTGAATACCTTTGGCTTTTCCTAGCCTGGTGTTATGCCTTGACTTATTTCCAGGGTGATGATCCTCATGGTGCTAGAACCAGGAAAGCCTGGCTTCTGCACTCAGTATCTCCTTTGTCTTCCCTTAATTCAGTGGAGGTACTGGTGATCAACAGTCAGAAGCACCATGAGATCCTTATGCTGAAGTACCCCAGAAGAGCAGCTTTTAGAATCGTTATGCTTGGGTCTGCTCAGGAGCTGGACATAAAATAACTTACAGAACAGAAACATTATTTTAAAGAGTAATGACTTAATCAGGAGATTGCAGAGGCTCAGCTACCCATCAGCACAAGTCCCTGTTTGATTCAAGCCACAATGACCCCTTCTCCATCTCATTTTGGAGCACCATTCACACTGTAAACATTCACAACACTGTGCATACATGTAGAGACAGAAGCAAGCACTGCATTATTATGTATTATCTGCAGCATGATTTAGCTTGTGTTACAAACCATGAAGACAGTGACTACATGGTCATAACTTCTGGAGATGTGACAGTCATTCAAGCATAAAGAGGAGGGTAAGAAATTACTGGGTCAGGGAACTAGGATGTCTAGAGGCATTTAGCACCTTTAACATGATGCAGGAAGAGCACACATAAAGGAACTTCACTGCTTACATGTGTGCATTTGTATATATAATTACCTTCCAGGCAAAGACAGGGTTAATTGCACTGAAGATCATTGTTTCCTTACTCAGGGTCCAGGTTACATCTCACCTTGAGGGAAGGGTGGACTTCCAGCTTCACCATTGGATGGTGCCAGCGTGTGCAAGGTTCCAGCACTCCTGACCCTGCAGCTACAGGCTGAAGTTGGGGGTTAAACTGACAGCCACCTTGACATTCCTATGGGACTGCATCACTGTGATGAAAAGGTTTCTGAAAAAAAGAATAGTGTTGGTCATAGATGTTCTCTAAATTCCCTAGGAAGCTTTTCCTAGAGGAAAATAAAAGTACTGTCAGGTGCATTTTGGGCAGGGACAAGGCATCAACCAGGCTGCTCAAGCTGCAGCTTAAACACACAAAGGCAAAGGAAGAAACAAGTTCTCAATTAACTGGAAAAGTGAAATTAGTCATGCCCCTGGGAATCACTGGGGCACAGGAAGCTGAGATGGAAAAGTAATAAGTGAACCAAGGGCTATGAAATCTTCAAAGATGTTCATGGAAGAAGTATTTAAATAACAGGGTTAATTATAGATATGACAAAGTTTCATTGTCAGGAAAGGCCAAACAGTCTGTCTGTTCTTACCCTCATTTTCTTTCGGGAAATACGAAATCTCATCAAAGGCCCAGCCAAGCAGCTGCCACTCATTTCCTCTGCAAACACCAGTTATTAGCCTCTCCCCATGTTCTACATGGGAGCTTTGGTCTCGTAATGCTCCGTGGAGAAACACTTCCACAGGTCATTGTGCAGGGGTGTGTGGTGGGGAGAGGGAGCAGCAGGCAGAGGGGGGCGTAGGAGCAGGTCACCCTCTCCCAGCCAGCCCTGCTGATGTGCACCTTGGAGATGGGACAGCAGCAGTCAGCACCCAGAGACATAACCTTACCTTTTTTATACCTCCTGCTTACCACAGGCTGGAAGTCAATTGCTTTCCATCACACACACCACATATCCCCTTTGAAAAATATCACACAGATTCGTGCCAAGGAATTCATACATTCCATAGCTCTCCTTTGTAAGTGACACCTTTAAACTGGTCAGACTAAGGGGGAAAAATCATAGTCTGGCACAGCACAGGCATCAGATTCCTCTGGAGCTGCAGCCCGGGGAGCCTGGCTGTGCCAGACGAACCACAGGCTGCGTAGCTGGGCAGGGAAAGGAGCATTGCATGAAACCCATAAAGCAATTCCCAGCTTCTGCTGCTCGTGCAAAGCTTTCAAACCCTCCTGGTTTGGAGGAGACAAGGGTACATACCAACAGCATTCACCCAGCTGAGCTCTCGTAGGCAAACCATGTCCCTTATGCTGACCCCAAACCCAAGGCAAGGAAGGTTTTTGGCCACCACCCATTCCAGTACTCACCACTATGCACCTCTGTGCTGCTACAGCAAGGACCCCAGCACAATCCCCCAGCCAGGAGCACTGCAAAGCTGCCCTAAAGGCTGCAGCCAGCTGGAGCAGCAGCATTTAAACCCTGCTCCACCCCATCTCCCATCCACACTGACACCCTGCAGCTGCTCCCTCTCCCAGCTGGCTTTGCCATCAGCGCCCCAGGGAGTGGGAGCCCTTCATGGGGAACACCTGGAAGCTCAGGGTCACACAATCACAGAAGGGACCTCAAACCCCATCTCATCACAACCCCCCTGCCATGGCAGGGACACCTCCCACCAGCCCAGGTTGCTCCCAGCCCCATCCAACCTGGCCTGGAACACTGCCAGGGAGGGGGCAGCCACAGCTTCTCTGGGCACCCTGGGCCAGGGTCTCACCACCCACATTGTAAAAAAATCTCTTCCTCATGTCCCATCTAAACCGAGCCCTTCCCTTGGCCAGCGCCTTCACCTGTCCCACAGCTCAGTTTTCTCCCAGTCAGGCGTTTGAGCCCACGTGCTGCTGCCTGCCCCGTGCTGCCCCTGGCTTTATGTGGCTTGCACAGACCAGAGAAGGGACCCAGCTGTGACAGAACACACCGCAGCTGGCTCAAACCCTGCTCCAACAGACACCGTGGGGCCATGTCCTTCATCTGCCCAAGTGCAGTGGTGGGCTGCCATAGAACTGCGGACACGTGGGGGACAAACAGCCCCCAGCCCCCCCTGCCCAGCTGCGAGCTGCCGGGGTGCGCGAGGCGGGTGAAGACTCCTTCTTGCAGGCGCCTTCTGGGCTGGTTTGAAGCCATACAAAACCTCTGACCACTTAAGAGGGGTTATATTATCATAAGGCAATTCCAAGGAGAGGAATGTTTTCCCAAAATTTGTATAACCACTGGAAAAAAGTCACAAACCACTGTGAAATTGAGCTGAAGCTGTGTTTCCAGGAATTAGAACCAGAGGTTCCCAAACCAAACTCCAGTTTCCTCTCTGGAGGGCTTCCAGAGATGTCTGCTGTGCATTAGCCCTGGTACGACCCGTAAGATGGGTGTCAGTGCTGCCTCTCCCTGCGTAAATATTGATTTCCTCCTGGTTCTGCTCAGTGGTCCCAGCCCCCGGTGTTCCCTCTTCTTCTGTCTCTGCTCCTGGAAACTGGATGGAGATTTCCCTCTCCCCCAGCACTGGGTGACACGTGCTCCAGCTTTACATCACCTCCCCACTGTTGGCTTCAGTGGAAATTGTTATAATTTTCACAATTACAGCAAGGCCACTGCCTTTCCTGGATAAAAGTATCTTCAAAAGTAGCTACAGGTATCTCCAAAATCCTGTGGAAATTCCCACTACCTGTCCCACCTTTGCCCAGAAACCCAGACAAAGGGCTTTGCTCCTGGGGCTGGGACTGGGGGGGAGGAACTGGCCACCACGGCTGAGGGCTGCAGACCCCCCACATCACCGTACCCCATGCCCACGCTGCTCTGCACTCCCTCTGGACCCTTCTCTGCAGTCTCAGGGGTGGGCATTTCCTTGTCCTTCTCTCTGCAGAAGATGGGGAAGGGCAGCTGAGGGTGCCTCTGCTCCTGGTCAGCTCCAGGGGTGCCCGCAGGGATGGGTGCGCTGGGGACCGCAGGGTCTCCGGGGGCCAGGGCCAGCTGGCCCAGGGGAACTGGAAGGGGGAGGAACAGAGATGCTGCAGCCGGGCTGGTTTACAAGAAAACAGAAGAACAACCAGGAAACAGATCTGTATTTTGTTAAGTTAATGAATGTAAGAAGGAGCTGCCCTGCGGGGAGGTGTGCCAGCCCCTGGCCCTCCAGCCCGCAGCCCACCCTGCTGCCAGAGGAGGACTGTAGCTCTGAATTCAAGGGTGTATTGTCCCCTCCAGGGAGGTGGCTTCTTCCGAGCCGAGAGGATCAGAGGCCGAAGCTCAGCTTTCCTTCTCCGTGTCACGCAGAGGCTGCCCACAGCCGGGGGCTCGCAGTGGGTGGGGAGTGAGGACCACATCGTGGTGCTGGGAGTGAGTCAGGCGCCGTCCCGCTCGCAGGGGGATGCAGACCACCTCCAGTGAACGCGTTTTCCCTGCAAACCGAGAGAGCTGCGTGGGAGAGCAGCCCCCGAGGAGCAGCGTGGGGCGGGACGTACCCCAGTAAATAGCAGAGTGTTAAACTGGTTGTGGGGACGTGTAGAGATCAGTGAAGTACCAACACCCATGGCTCTGTGGGTCACCCTTCTCTGTACCCCAGGGCTCTCTGAGGAGGTGGGAAGGACTGACGGTGCCGGTTCAGCGATGCCAGCAGCAGAGGCACGGCCGGATCCTGGCTCCTCGCTCAACCCACTCTTACCGTGTCAGCACGTAAACATCACCCAGCCAGCAACTGCCAGCACGTAAACATCACCCAGCCAGCAACTGCCAGCACATAAACATCACCCAGCCAGCAACTGCCTGTCCCCAGGGTCAGCACAGTGGCCTCAGCACCTCTGGGGACTGAAGGTGTGCAGCTGTGGGAGCAGGACTACAAAATTGTCCTCATCATCTCCAATTGTTTTTCCAGGCTTATATTTCATCTGTTCAAGGTTACGGTGTGGAGTGTCCTCACACTGAGCAGGACAGCTCAGCCAACACAGCCATCGGGGCAGGGACACGGTAAGCAGATCCTCCTCCTCGTGTTCGCCCTGCTGCAGAGCACCCCGTCGCTGCACCGTGTTTACCTTCACAGCAGTGTTTGCAGAGGAAGTGCCCTTGAAGTGTGGAGATAAGATACTGATGATTGGGAGTGATTTCATTTGCTATTAAAAACATTAAGTGACTGGAGAGCTTCTCATCTGTTACCTACTGCAAGGGCACCCAGGGCATGGTGGCAGCCCCAGGGATCTCAGGGCATCACTGCCTGCCCTGCCTGCACCCAGCACTGCCATAGCCCCAGGGACCCACAGCATCACTGCCTGCCCTGCCTGCACCCAGCACTGCCACAGCCCCAGGGACCCACAGCATCACTGCCTGCCCTGCCTGCACCCAGCACTGCCACAGCCCCAGGGACCCCACGGCATCACTGCCTGCCCTGCCTGCACCCAGCACTGCCACAGCCCCAGGGACCCCAGAGCATCACTGCCTGCCCTGCCTGCACCCAGCACTGCCACAGCCCCAGGGACCCCAGAGCATCACTGCCTGCCCTGCCTGCACCCAGCACTGCCACAGCCCCAGGGACCCCACGGCATCACTGCCTGCCCTGCCTGCACCCAGCACTGCCACAGCCCCAGGGACCCCCCAGCATCACTGCCTGCCCTGCCTGCACCCAGCACTGCCACAGCCCCAGGGACCCCAGAGCATCACTGCCTGCCCTGCCTGCACCCAGCACTGCCACAGCCCCAGGGACCCCACGGCATCACTGCCTGCCCTGCCTGCACCCAGCACTGCCACAGCCCCAGGGACCCCACGGCATCACTGCCTGCCCTGCCTGCACCCACAGCAGAGACCACAGCCCAGCCAAGGGTTGGCTTCCCAGGGATTCCCATCCCTCTGCAGCCCTGTCCTTTCCAACCCTGCTTTTCTGTGGCTCCTCACTCACTCAGGTTCCCAGGGGAGCAGCAGTCCCTTTCCCTACAAAGCTGTCCCTCTGAAACCAGTACCATTTCCCAGTTAACAGCTCTGGCCCTGTGTGTTCCCCCCAGCCTGGGTTTCCCTGCTCTCTCCTTGCCGTGGCGGGCTGCAGGCGGGTGCAGGGGCTGTGTGTGCAGGGTTGCACGCCTGTTTATATTCACTTGACTTGTGAGATATGGTTTGGAACAGGCCTCTCTTAAAATAAAAACATGTTCTTTACTGTACAATTAAATATTTGTGAATTTCACTTGGGTGAACTGTATTTTCTACGATCCTGTGTAAGCACGACTTACATTCTTCCCCATTGCCTTAATTTTTGTATGGTTAATTATCTTGCTCATTATGTCTTTATTAGCTGCAGTGAGGTTTTCCTGTGACTCTACACAATAAAATATTAACCAAAAAAAAAAAAAAATTCAAAAGATTTTTAAAATTACTTTGAAATTGAATTCATCTTTCACTAATTTGATCTGTAGGAAGTACACTGGAAAATCAAATACAGAATATTTCTGAATTATTCAAGAGTACTTCCCCGTGCAAGTACATCCGCCCAGTCTGGGCACGCAATTATTATCTTTTATAATAATAGTTCCATGGCATACTCAAGTGGGTTGTCACAGCCTCTGCCTGCAGATTATCTGGCTCACCAAACACTTCCCATGGCGTCGTGTTTAGCTCTGGATGGGTTGTTATTGACAGCAGGAGCCTGGCAGGGCTGGGCTGGGCTTCCGCTGGCCAGGGCTCCCCGTGGCCAACACATGGCTCTGTGGGGACAGGACCAGACCTCTGCCCACCAGGATGTCCCTGACTTACCACCGGGGTCCAGGTTGTGCTGGCAACAGCAAAGCGTGGTCAGACTCCAGGAGAGGAGGGTCTGCAGAGTGCAGTGGGCACTGATGGTGCTCACATCAAGTGCGGTGCCCCAGCCAGGAAGGTCTGGAGCAGCCCTGCCCTGGGAGCCCCCCAGTATCTCTGTCTGACTGTGCAGGACCCCTCACTGCTGGGCATTAGGTCACTGTCAATGTAAATGTCCTGTCAGGTTGCTCATGTTTGATCCAAGGTAACTCCTAATTTTGCTGGTTTCTGGACATACATTTCTTGAAAATAATTCAGTGTGAAAACCCAAATGATTTTCCCCACTTCTCCCAGAATCGGGCGAGTTCCTCACTCATTTCGTACCTCCCAGCCTGACACTGGCCACCCCATGTCCCCGTGCAGCCGAGGGCCACGGCACAGCCAGACCCCCCCAGCCGGGACAGCCACCCTACACCCACTGCACAGCCCCGCGCCGGGGGGACACACAGACCAGGCCCAAGACAAGGGCAAGCTGCGATGTTCTGGGTTAATTGTGAGGATGCCAGCAAAGGGGAGAGACAGAGATTCCTTTGTGCGGGCTCCAAGTGCCTCTGTTCCAGGAGAACAGCTTAGAGCCGACCTTGCTTTGTGTGGCCAGCCCTGGCTGACACTGTTTGCACAAGTGGCTGGGCTGACAAAGACAAAATCAGGAATTCTTGGAGATGTTGGGCAGTGAGGTAGCTCATGGAGCAGCCCCCAGACACTGAAGCCCCAGTTTTGTTTTCTTCTGGGGTTTAGATCAGAAAATCCAATGGCACAATGAGTGGAGCTGATGTCCCTGGGTGAGCGGCCACGCCGGGGTCCCGGGGCTGCCCTCCCTCCCCTCCCACACACCCAGCAAGGGAGGAAAAGCCTTCTTAAGCAAAAGAAGAAAGCTGGACCAGTGACACACATATGGAGAGCCAGGCTCCTTCATGTCCATACATCCGTGTGACCTCCTGGGGCCCAGTGCAGTCCCCCTGCACCCAGCACCCGCACCCCGCCAGCGCCGCAGGAGCACGGGGTGATGCCTCCTTACACCAGAACAAGGAAAGAGAAATCTGCTTCCATTGTCAGACCTGCAGGAAGTAAAATTAACCCCCATCAGTAAAACCTGAACGTGGTGGGAGCCGTGAGCAGCGTCACACACTTTCCAGATGCAGCAAAATGCATTTGGTGCCCAGTCCCGGGCACGGGGCTGACTCCAGTGCAGCCTGTGGGGCTGGGCTGGGTGCCAGGGGTGCTCTGGGGTGAAGCTGGAGGGGCACATCCCCACAGTGCTCCCCTGGGAAGGTCCTCATGCAGCTCTGGAAGCAGCGGCTGTGTGGTGAGCCCTTCCCAAAGCAGGATGGGTTTGGGTGGGAGACGCTGGCAGGCACGGGATGTGTCCGGAGAAGACAGCTCTTCCCAGGCACAGTGTTTTCCTCCAGCCCAGGAGCTGCAGCACTCACACAATGACCCCCTCCCAGTACATCCAGCAGTGGCACGGCATGAGGACCAGCCAGGGCCATACATAGATGGGACTTTTCCACCTTCCTTTCAGAGCCACCACGGCCAGTGACGGACGCTGCTTGGGCTAACAGCGCTTTCCCAAGCGGGAAGAAAGCTGCCTTGCCTTGGCATGACTTCCAGGAAAGTGGGGGGGGGGGGGGGGTGCTGGGAAAGCTGTGGAAACCACATAACAATGAGAGGAAAGAGGAAAGTGATGCTAATGAGCAGATAGCAGCTACAGGGCCTTACCTTGGGTGGGTTTTGTAAACAAAAGCAGCTTGGAAAAGCTGCCACTGTAGGGAGCAGCGGGCGATGCACCGCTCCCTGCCTGCAGGAATCACCCGGGCATCAGCAGCCAGAGCTGGGTACCCTCAGCCCTGAGGAGCCTCCTGGGCTCTTTGGGTCAGTGTCTGGTGAGGCTGGGCAGTCCAGGGGGAGTGAGAAGCCTCTCGACAGCGACAGCCGGCCAGGCCAGTGCTGCTCTCTGCAGTGGCGGACTGATGCTGGGTTTGATGGAGCAGGAACTGGAGGGAGGAAACAGCAAGGGAGCAAGAAAAATGGATTCTGTCAAGCTAACTTGATCTATTTTTAGATAAAACTGTAATTAAGTCAGTACTTGATAACAGCAGTACTTTTAAGGTAATAGGGCTTCTGTTACATATCTGATTTGTAACAAATGCAACGTGGCACCTATTAAATGAATCAGAAAACGTCTGTTGTCCCAGAAACGTAATTACAGGAGAAGATTCCTCGTTTGGTTAGTGTATCCAGGAGAGCCCTTTGGGAACCAGCTCCACTCTGAGCTGAGTAAACAACATTTGGTTCAATATATAAGGTCACCCGTTAAGAAACAAAGGATGGGAGTCATTCCTGGGGAGGGGGTGCTCCCTCCTGGGAAACGGTGACTGGGAGACCAGAGGGATCCTGGCGAGCGAGCCGGGGCTGAGGGCAACGTGTGAGACCCCAGGAAAGGCAAACAGGATGAGTGCAGAGTGTCTGGTCGGGAGCACGGCTGGTTTGCCAGGAATCGGGGGAATGAAATGGTCTTAATGAGAAACAGTCCTCCTGCCTGATCCTTCCTCACGCCCTCAGCCGCAGCCTTGGAGGAGCAGAGGCCTGACACCACCTGCGGGTCACCCAGGGCACAAACCCAAACCCAGAGCCACTGCAGTGGTTCTCAGGAGCCAGCGGAGGTGACCTGGGCCCTGTGCCCCAGAGGTGGGTGCCCCCCCAGATGTGCACAGTGCCAGCCATGCACGCTGCCAGCGGGGCCAGGGCTGCCAGCTCTGCTGCCTCCCAGATGTGCTCCAGCTGTGGATGCTGCAGCCATGAGCACCATCACCTGTACGGGCCTCAGGTGCCCCGTGGGTGCCAGCTGTGCCCCAGCTCCAGCTGTGCTCCCCTAGCGCTGCTCAGTCCCCCCAGTGCCACACCTCCCCTTTGCCCGTTCCCGCTTGTGTCCCAGCTGCGCCGCATCCTCCAGCGGTGCTCGCCTCGAGGCGCTTCCAGCTGTGTCCCCGTCCAGCTGTGCCCCCTCCATCTGTGTCCCCCTCCAGCTGTGTCCCCCTCCAGCTGTGTCCCCCTCCAGCTGTGTCCCCTCCAGCTCTGCCCCCTCCAGCTGTGTCCCCCTCCAGCTGTGTCCCCTCCAGCTGTGTCCCCGTCCAGCTATGCCCCCTCCAGCTGTGCCCCCTCCAGCTGTGTCCCCCTCCAGCTGTGTCCCCTCCAGCTCTGCCCCCTCCAGCTCTGCCCCCTCCAGCTGTGCCCCCTCCAGCTGTGTCCCCTCCAGCTGTGCCCAGCTGCGCCCTCTGGCGGCCCCGGCGCCTCTCGCTCCTGCATAGCCCGGCTCTGCTCAGGCACCTCGCCCATCCTTTCCTTTACTAAAACCTCTATTAAATTTACAAAGGAATAATTAAAAACCAGTTAAAGTGCTTGTTTTCCCCTTGAGCCCACACGGAGCAGTTGGTGCAAAGGGGCTTCGCGGGAGCTGTTGGTTATATATCATTAGCATAAACACGCCAATTTGCAGATAATGCAGAAGAAAAGCTTCTCCCCTGGTGGTGTTCATACAGTAAGAGTTCCTATCACCAAAAAAAAGAGAACAGAGCATTCAATAGGCGTCAGAGCAATTCCTCACCAGGAAAAAAACCCCAACAATTTTACGTGTTATCTGGAGATCGTGAAATAGACTCAAAAAGGGAGTGGTTCCTAATTTTGCACTTCTCTAGCCCCCATCTGGAGTAACCCATAAGCCAAGTCGTACCTGCCTCTGACCAGAGTTCCACATGGTGGGACCCATCCCTCGCCCGACCCGTGCTGCCGTGTGCCACCTGCCCACCGTGCTGTGCCACCCCGTGCCCCCCGGGGAAACTGGCATCAGTTTATGTCAAGGCTGCTGCAAACTGCGAGCATTTTTTTTATTTATCTCCCATCAGCTTCCTGACAGGCTCTTTCTGGGGAGAAACAGGCAGAAAGAGGACAAAGAGTGCTGGGGAGACTTTGACTCTGCAGCTTTGCTGCATCCCAGCAAGAGCCCTGGGGGACACGGGGCAGAGGGGGGACACGGGAGGGGGCAGAGGGGCAGCTGGGCACAGCGTGCACACCACAGCCTGTTTGCCATCACCCTCTCAGTGCATAGAAGCTCTCCATGGACAGAAATGGCTTTGCAGGAAGAGAGGGCGAGGGCTGGGGAGCACACCCCGACCCGGAGCCGGCAGCAGGGTTTAACCCCATCCTGCAGGCTGGCAGGTCCTGGGAGGCCCTGCGGGTGGCAGGGGAGGCGGGCTGGATTCAGTCCGTGTCTTTCACCTGGGCTGGAGGCCAGCCCCAGAATAGCAGCCCAAAAACAAGGTCACATGAGAGGAAAAAAATAGCAAGGCGAAGGATTATCCATACTTCCTTGTGCTATGTGGGTGCCGAGCGGCAGAGCCCGCCGCTGCCAGGCGCGGTGCCGCTTCAGTCCCCGTGCGCTGTGCCAGCCCATGCCAGCCCTTCCCCAGGACCTGGCACTGCCCCGATGCCCACATCCACCTGAGGGACGCTGCCCTGCTCTGGAGCCGCCGTGAGTGGTGCGAGGGGGTGCGGGGGTGGGTGTGCGTCGCTCAGTGTCCCGGGGGAGCGGGGTGAGGGGCAGTGTGACCCCAGGCAGCTCCTGCCCGCACCGGGGCAGGTGGGCAGCTTTGGTTCCTGGCTGGCACCACCACCCAGCCCCGTGCACCCCAACCCAGCAAGCGCGTGCCTCCTCCAGCATCCCCCAGTGCCCCCAGGCACAGCATCCTGGCAGAGCCACAGCCCCTCCCCAAAGGGTCTGCAGCACGCGCTCCTGGTCCCTGAACTCCTGGGCAAGTTTGCGGGCTCGGCCGGGGGTGTGTTGCTGGGGGACACCTGGGGTGTCCTTTTCCTCTCTCTGGGCTCGGAGGCAGGGAGCTGGAGGGGGGCGCTTTCCACTTCAGTGCTGCCCCCAGCCCAAACTGGGCTGAGCCATCAGCAGTCCAGCTCCAAGGAAGGATGCAGCCAAAGCCGGGGGCACGGCGGTCTCGTAGGTCTCATTTTAAACCAAATGTGCAGGAAGTTTTGTGTGTCTCTGCTGCATGAGGGTGGTTTGGGGGGGAGAGGAGCTGCTGGGGTGGGGGGTGTGTGGGGGCTCAGCTGCACAGGCACTGTCTGCATTGGGCTGGGTGCCAGCCAGGGACACGTACCCAGTGCTTCCTCAGGGCAGAGAGTGGCTCTAGGGTTAATTATTCACTGTGCTTCCCAACGAGCCCAAGGAGTATGGATTATTTACGGGACTCGTAGCCAAGGAGGCCAGCGGGTGTTCCAGGTGAGGATGTTCCTCAGCTCAGGCAGGAAGCAGGGGCCAGCCACGGAACGCCGTACCGAGAGCCTGGGATATAACACGGGCATTGGCTGCAGTGGGGGCTCCCGGGCAGCGCTGGGGGGCAGGGGAGGCAGAGCTGGCTGCCAAGCACTGACCCCATCCCCGTGGCTCACAGCGCAGGGCAGCAGGGCACTGTCTGTGCCTGGGCTCCAGCCAAGGCACTTCTCAGCACAGGGACTTTCTGCTCATCTCCCCGGCGAGCAGCGCGGGCGCCTGTGGCTGTTTGCTGGGCGCTGTCTGTGGCACTGCCAGCTGCTGGCTCCGTCCTGTCCCCAAACACAAGGCTGATTTTGGCAGGGTGCCGCCAGCGGTGCCCCAGGTCCCGCACGGCCAAATGCCAACCACAGCGGGGGTGTGACAGAGCCAGGGGAGCCGTGGGGAGGGGGTGCTGTCTCCCTGCAGCTCCCAGACAAGGGGGATGTTTCCTTCCGTGGGAAAAGGGAGCGGCATTTCCTAATATTCCTCATGTCTTAACAACCCGTTCACCCAGGGAAGCCTGAGCCACTCTTTTTTGAGATTCAGAAAGCTCTATCTTTCTTATTTTTCCTTTCTATTTTCAATGTGTGGCTTGTTCAAACTAAAGCAGAAAAGGAATATTGATGTGCTGGGAAGGCCCATTGTCCACCTGTGCCCTCGGACGTGTGAGAAGCTGTCCCTGCTGGCTGCTGTTAACTGCAGTCAAATAGAGTGTGTTTTTATCCAAATCTCTGGGCTCAGACACTTTCAGTCTGCACTGGCTGTCCAAACACATGAGCTCTGTGTGAGCCAGGACTGAAAGCCTATTCTAAGCAAGCCTTAGATAATGCGGCTTAACCACTGCATCAAAGGCCCCGTGGATGCAGGTCGAGCTGTGAAGTCATCGCTCTCACTTCTTTAACGCTGCAGCCAACGCACAGCAACCTGCAGCCTCTGTGTGCAGCACAGCCTGCACCCTGTGAGCCCACCCTGGCACCCGTGAGCCCACCCTGGCACCTGCGAGCCCACCCTGGCACCTGCGAGCCCACCCTGGCACCCTTGAGCCCACCCTGGCACCTGCGACCCCACCCTGGCACCCTTGAGCCCACCCTGGCATCAGCACCAGGCACAAGCTCTGGCGAGGTGGCCCCATCCTTGGGGAGATGGAGCTGCATTTCATCAGGCTGACAGCGCTCCAGAGAGCACTTCGGCTTTTAAGGCCAAGCTGTCCCCACGGTGCCAGCCCTGCGGCAGCCGCCTGCCCGAGCCCCTTCTCTCCGGCTGCACCAAGGGGAGGGCAGAGACCCCCCCTGTCCCCGGGTGCACCCGGGAGCTGATGGGGCCCAAGGGGTTCATCCCCTTCCCCGGTGCTCGCCTGGAACTGCACGGGCTGCGGGGATGGGAGCGAGAAAAGCGAGCGAAAGAAACACTGCTTTTGCTCTGCTTTGGGGGATTTTTTTCCCTGGTCCTGTGCCCGCTGGTCCTTGGCCATGGGGGGGGAGTGGGTGCGATCGAGCATCGCCGCCCCGTTCCCCCCCCGCATCCTCCCGCCGCAGAGAGGCAGCTTTGCATCATCATCTCTTTGGGTTTTTTATTTATTTTGTGCCTTTTCTGCCCTCGCTGGACACGGCAGAGCCGCAGCAGGAGGACGCGGAGCCGCGGTAGGTGCGGGGGCCACAGGGCTGGGGGGGGATGTGCAGCTTGGGGCGAAGGGGCTGAGCCCCCCGGGATGCTCGTACACCCACGGGGGCCAAAGCGAGGGGCAGAGAGGGTGTTCGGAGCATGGAGGTGGGCTCAGATGCGGGGAGGGGGGGCAGGGTCCGGATTTCAGGGGTGCTGCTCCCCATCTGATTTGGCCAAAAACCCCAAACCCAAACCCTGCGAGCCCCTGGGGGGGAGGGAGGCTGCAGAAAACAGGAGTGTTATTTCGAACTGCAATCTCAAAATGACTGCAAATTAACCTAAAGCTTTAGGCAGAACCCAGCTCAGAATTTGAAACAGAGTATTTAAATAACCCAAACATTTTAAATTGCAAACCACAATATTTGGACCATTTAAAAAAATAAACAAATCGGAGGTTTGCTGAAGTGACACAGCACTATAAAATGGTTCTTTTTTGATGCAAAAAAACAAAGTCCTTGGACTGACTGTAGCCAGACACCCAAGTCCCACTGAAAGTATTTTTTGATTTGCATAAGATTTTGTAAGTTCAGATCTTACCAGAATTAATTGTGCACAGCCAACCTCTGCTGCCCCTGAGCTGTTCCTGCCCAAAGGGGTAAGCGCCGAGCATCGCCTCCTCCTCTGGCTCTGGAGCCGTGGCTCCCCGGGCTGTTCCACTGTCCCCAGGTCCCAGCAGCAGTTGGGACGGGTGACTTCAGCTGGGGACGTCCAAACCAGCAGGGAGGGGTCAGGATCCAGGCTGGGAACGCTGGTGAGGGAGGTAAGAAGAAAATGAGTAAAAGCAATGGTTGAAGAAGACAACGTGGAAGCAAAGAGGGTTAAATTAATGCTGTAGGACTTGCCAGGTTCCCTGGCCAGACCCCCAGCAGCACCCTGCTCCGTGCCTGTGCCGTTTGCACCCCGAGCTGGCCCAGCACCCCGTGTCGGGCATGCACACCGTGCCCAGGGGCTTCAGAGACCACACACTGGGTGCAACCGGTGCAGCCCAGGGTGCTGCTGCTCTGGGGGTGGCACATTGAAGGTGCCTCAGGGCCTCGTGCACAAGCTGCTGCCCCCAGCACTATCACTCAGAGGCACCAGTACCCCCCAGCACACCCACCAGCCCCAACAGCAGCCCTCCAGATGGCTGCCACGGCCATCCCAGTGGGAGCATCACCTCGCCACCCCCTTGCTCCTGGGTTTGCTCTCTGCTCCTGGGAAAGCTGCACGCGAGCACCCCAGCATCGCCCCTGTCCCCACCAGCATTGCCCCTGTCCCCACTGGCTGCTGGACCCGATGACTGGCTGGAAGATGGGCTCAAACGATGGTAAGGGCAAGCCTGGGCATGTCCCAGCCCTTGTGGCATCACCTTGGAGAGCGTGTGAGACGTGGGGGAAGATCTGCACAAACAGGGTCTGGAGCTGAATGGGTTCCTAAGGGCAGGCTGGTCTCAGTGGCTATAAGGCAGCACAATGTCCCATTGTTCTCCCTGCAACACCGGGCCAGCCCTGCTTCCCCCGGCCCCTCGGAGCGCTCAGGATGCGCAGGAACACACACTTTGGGTGAGGGCTGGAGAGAGTTCAGGCCCACCGAGGTCTCCAGCCAGACCCAGAGCTTTGCAAGCCCTTTGGATAAACTTTCCTTCCCAGCTCCACCCCAGCTCAGGGGATAGGCTTTCCCTCCCAGGCTCCCCAAATGACTTTGGCCTTCCTCCCACTCCTGAGACCTTGATCTTCCTCCCAACTGAGGCAGCTCATCATGCAGCTGGCTACAGCTCCTTCCACTTCATTCCCCATCAGCTGCATGGCTCAGCTCCTGCCTGCTCCTCCAGCCGCAGCCCTGCAGCGCCCAGCGCCCCCGTCCTCGGGCACAGCCGTGCCTCCCTGTGCCCCCTTGATCGGGGTTTTCCCCTTGGCTGAACGGCACGGACAAGCCCAGACACTGAGGGAGGTGGAAGGGGAGCTGGGGGGACAGCACCACTGCCCCTTCCCTGCAGAAATCAGCCTCCTTCCAGCTGGGTGCAGTTTTCACCAGCTCCTGGGTGCTGGATGTGACCCTTAATTAGCACAGGAACCCAACCAAACCACAAATGCTTCCATCCCTTTCTCAGCCAGTGTGAGCCACAGCCTGGGGCAGGAGGCACCAAGAAGGGCTTTCAGGAGACACTGCAGTCCTGAGCCACAAGCACACACATTGCAGCAGGAAGTTTCAGGGTGCTCCTTAGAGGAAGCAAACTGCAATGTCTGATTTTAATGGGGCAATAATTGCTAGCTGGTGATTGAGTCAGTCCGATCCCAGGCTGGCTGTGGGAGGCTCAGGGCACCCACGACCACCCTCAAGACCAAGTTTGCTGTGGGTGCTGCTCACAAGGGTGCCGTGACACCCCTCCTCTCACCCTGCCACAGGGCGTCCGCTCTGCAGGGGGATCTTCCTCGGCATCCCGTGCAGTAAAACCCCTCACCCGCACTGCACCACGCTCCCCTCAGCCCTGCACACCCACAGGCATGGGGACAGGGGTCATTCCTGCCACTGCTCAGCCCCTCACGCCAGGCCGTGGGAGCGGGGAGTCGCTGCAGGGCGGCTGGGGAGGGGGCTGGGGATGCCCTGATCCCCGGTGTCAGCCTCGCCCCACATTGTTTAAAAACCAGTTTGGGGTAATTGCACAGTGACCTCTTAAAATACAGCTGGCTCTGCCTGCACCAGCTTCCAGCTGCAGGAGCAGCACCTTCCTCTCCAGAACCACAGCAATGCCAAGTGGATTCATCCATCGTGTTAACTCCCCTTTTAATCCTTAGCTTCATAACCCCCAGATCACAGGAGTTTAGGTGAGGTGAACGTACTCCTTTTAAAGGAGGGTTCAGAAATAAGAAGATGCAAGGAATGGTGGAGAAGAACAAGCATTAACAGCAGGTCAAACCAAACCTATCACCAGCTACAGACAAATTCCCCAAAGGCAAAGCCCAACCATCACCCGGATCCCTCTCACCACCCCCTGCCCTGGCACAGGCTCAGTCCCCACAGGGTCACAGCCACCAGGAGTTTGCAATCACAGTAGCCCCCAGGGAGGCATTGTCCACCTTTCAAAGCAGGCTGCCAGCAGAAAACCAGTGCCAGGGGCAGTGGGCACAGCCTGAGCATGGGCAGAGCCGTGGGGGGAAGGTTCAAGGCTTTTCTGCCAGCCAGCCCCAGCCCTGAACTTCTTCATACGAACCAGCTGCCACCAGAAACATGCTGGAGAGCAGTGTATGCCAGGGCACGTTTGTCCATGCAACTCAGAGACCACAGCCAGGGCCTTGGGACACGTGGTAGCACTTGCACTGTACCTTAAAAACCCTTCTAGTGAACACTCCCTAAAGGAGAACATACACTGCAGGGAGGTGGCTGGGGAGCCTACCCTGGCCCCCACAGGCTGCCCTGGCACGGCTGGCCCTGGGGACCAGTGCATCACGATGCAGTGACTCGTGATGGGGTGTTTACAGACATCCTGTATGCATTTTCTGCCACTGCAGCACTGTGTGTGATTATCATTTGGGCTGGGGCCTGGCTGGGATTGTCTTTCCAGCGGCTCACAATAGAAATCTCTTTGCAGAAGAATTGGTTGAAAACCAGTTCAGCGAGAGAGAGAGAGAGAGAGAGAGACACTATTGCTTTGTCACGGTGTCTCTGCCCGGTGTGTGGAGTGGCATTTGTGACTGCACTAATCCTCCCTCTCTCCATGTGTTTGAGAGGAAAGATGTCTGATTCAGTATTTCTCAGCAATGGCAGTTACCATTTTGTGCCTGGTTTCCAATGTCAGTGTGTGTTGTTTCAATGCCGATGGAGAACACGAGCAGATGCCGAGGTCTTGCAGAGCAGTTGCAGAAGCCATCAGTGACTTGCGGCTTTTCTATACTCTAAATGCTGTCGGGATGATGTCTTTAACACGGGGTGGCACTCCTTTAAAGCACAGGGCAATAATTATGGTCACTGAGCAATTACCATCTTCCTCCTTCAAGTGGAGGTGCAGAAGCGGCCACGCTCTGCCCGGCCACAGGGCACAGCACAGCTCCTGCCACCACACACCCTGGCACCTCTGCTGCACGACACCTGGCTGGGAGAACCACGCAAAGCTGCTCCCACCCCTACCCCACACAGCCTCCTGCAGCTGCAGAGCCCCTTCCCGGGGTCCCTGCTGCCTGTGCATCCCCTTACCAGGGTGTGCACCCCCTTACCAGGGTGCATGCTGCCCCTGCATCCCAAACACGCACCCTTGCCCAGGGAAAGCACGTGGAGCAAGCAGGCTCGTGGGGACGGATGGAGCAGCCACCTCGTAGGCAGCATTTCCACCCCTGGTGCATCCAAGCCTGGCAGCTCACCCTCAGGGTATCGAGCAGAGAGGGCTTTCCGCACGAAGTGTTTCGCAGGCTGTGGGAGCCAGGCTGAGCTGCTGTGCCCAGGGTGCCAAGCCCCAGCTCTGTCTCTGCACCACTGACTCACAGGGTGACATCCCAAACCCCTTTTGTCCCCTTCAGACTCATTTCTGGAGCGGTCCGACTCATCCTCCCAAAGATTTGCACTTTGCCCACAATGGTCTAGACACAGGGTTCATAAATGATTCATGACTTGCTTGTGCTCATAAAGCCTGTCCTTGCTTCTGGCTCTTAATTTAGCTCTGTGCTTCAGGAGCCGAAATAAGGGCGTCAGCCTTGACCTCGGCCCTTTCCTTCCCACGCCTCTGGAGTCAGCAAATCCCTGTCCCACCTCCAGACGAGCCCTGCCAGTGCTTGCCCTGTTTCTGCAGAAAGCCTGAGCTCGCTGTCACTGCCCTTTGCAAGCCACTGCCAGAGACCATGGCTGGATGGCATCTCCTCCAGAGATGTCCTTGGGCATCCCCAGCACTGCTCAGGGACAACCTCCTGGTGCCCAGTGCTGCCCATGCTCCCACGTCCGCCTCCTCCACCCATGTGTCCCCCTGCATGGACAGGGTGGCAGGGCCAGGCATAATCTCCTCTGGTGATACCCCATCAGGGCCCTCCCCGGGGTCCTGTCAGAGGCACCCACCGCCCCGAGGTGGAGCCAGCCCCCTGCAGGTGCACAGTCGCCCTTGTGGGCACAGCTCCCACCCCGGGTTAGCAGGCAGGCAACGAGCTGATCTTCGGGGCACGGTCACCCTCACCTGCTCAGGGTGTCCCCAAACTGCACACCGAGCCTGTCTGATCTGTGCCGAGGTCACAGAACAAGAGCAGGAGCCCCGAGCGAGTTATTCCAGTTTGCTCTCATGCGGGCGGACAGGAGGGGGAGATCTTTACCATGACAAATCCCCGTCTGTGCATCAGAAAACGAACTCCAGGTCCAAGCTGTTCTCTTATGCCAGAACTGCTCTGCACACCATAAAGCCCCCTGGGAGTGATGCTGGTGGCTGGAGCTCAGTGCTGGATGACCTGGCTGCTTTCTGCACATCTCCCCTGCCACACACTGCCTGGGACAGTCACACACATGGCCATGGGCACAGGCCACCTTCTGCATCCCTGCACCATCTGAGCAGAGGATGGACCACCCTGTCCCCCCCACACATTCCCAGCCCCCCAGACCTGCAGGGCCATTCCCATGGCTGTGGCTTGGCAGCTCTGCCCTTCACCCACTCTGATTTTTTTTCCCCCCAGGGAGGTCACTCATTAATTCTCAAGCAGCTGCACATCCTCACAGTGCATGTTTACGTTCCACAGAAGAGTACTACTCACTTGGGTACATTTTCCACTGGAATTTCCAGCTCCCTTTATATTTGAGTTTAACTGCAGGTCAAATCTTGGACATAAAATACAAGCATTTAACATTAAGTAAGACACTCTCCCTTCCCCTTCCTTAATATTCCCTTTGCTGCAGGGTGTTCTGAAAAGCTTCTGACTGATGGGAAGAATTTACTAATTGCTGCACTCTAAAGGGGGGTTTTGTAGCTTACACCTCACCTGGTGCGGATGCGATCGGCCACGGGTGCGCAGGCGTGGGAGCCACACAAACCACAGCATCAGGGGATGCTCATTCACTCCCTGGGAGCCCTGCAGGGGCTGAGTGCGCCGCTCCTGAGTAAGGAAAAGAGAAAAACCCTCTGGGGCCACAGCCACAGCACCCCTGGCTGGGCAGGTCACTGCAGCCTGCCCCTGGCTCTCAGTATTGCGGGGCTGTGAGCAGCACTGGCACGGTGCAGCAGGAACGGCAACACTCGCATCCTGCAGGACCTACAAGGCTGCTTTTTTTGTCTCAGAGTTTCTTGGTTTAGTTTTTTAGAAGATCCAGAGCATCTTTCTGCTTCCTATTATCACTAGCATCCTCAGCTGCCCCCCTGTGGGCCAGCCTGACCCCACAGCTCTCCCCTAAACCATCCGTGGAAACACGGAGCGCTCGGACAGCCCCGTGTGCCCTGACTGCCCACTCGGGAGCTGGAAATACACAGCGTGGGTGTCACCTCCGCAGGCAGCGCCCTGCGAAGCGCTCTGCTGCAGCAGCTGAGCCTCGACAGGTAGTTAAAATTGCAGACTTCTCTTCTGTGACGTGCTTTTTATGGTGGCTGGTTGTTTACGGAGATGAGAGAGGGCAGAAGAGCCTTCACAAAAACATCCCCTGCCCTCCGAGGGTGCTGTTTCGGAAACCCACGGCAGTGCCCGAGGCAGGGCAGTGTTTTCCTTGGAGCGGTGCAGGAGCAGCTGCCTGCGGTCACCCTGCCTTCTTCACTGGTGTCACAGCAAGGGCCAAACTGGTGCCCACCTCTTTACGGACACAGGTGCCTCGGTACGTGCCTGTCTGGGCTGGGGAGGACCAGGATTAGGGCTGTGTCACCTACCGAGGTCTGGCACGTCCTGGTCTGTGAGTCCTGCTCCTTTCTAGGCTGGAAATGAGGATGACAAAGGGACAGCCAAGTGTCCGTGGGCCTCCAGAGCCACCCACTGCCTTCCACTGAGAAACCCCCAATATTTTTCTCAAGATGATGGGTCAAAGCAGCGACCTGCCTGGCTCTACAGACAGCACAAGGTGGAGAAGCACAGCTTCTCACACTGGTTTACTCCAGTGGCTAGTTATCCACGGCTAATTATTCTGGGGTTGTTTGCTGACCATCTCATCTGAACTTAAGACTCAGCTTTGAGCTCGCCTTGCTCTGATCTTCCCTTTTAAACTCTCCTTGCATGCTCTTATGCACTGCAGTTCCACACTGTAAGGCATTTTCTGCAGCACAAAAGTCATGCAGATAAGAAAATTATTATTTATTGGAGGATTTTCCTGATAATAGCAATTATTATCTCAAGCTTTTGTTGCACTGTTAAGTCATTGAGCAACAGCATGGACAGGCAAACACAGCCCAAGCTGTTTACTGAGGCAGCTCAGATTAAAAAACAGGCAGTAGCATCCATAGCTACTAGATTGTAAATTTAAGATAAGATATCAAGCAGCAGAATTAAGAACAGAATTCTTCCACCCAGTTTTTCATAGAACTTAATAACACAAGCTATGTAGGCATTATACAAATATGTCAGAATGAACATAATTAACTGCCTGCATATTTTCAGCATAGTAAACCACTGCTGAGCTTATGGTGAACCCCGAAACCAAGTGATTTTCCTTGGAACAAGCGAGACAGACTGTGCTGGAGGAAGTTTGATTTCTGAGTGATGATATGTCTACTGATGGTTAACCATGAGGATGGATGTGGGGTTTCACTTGGCCTGAAGATGAAACCCTCAATTCCAGCATCCTCTGCTGCTGTGGGGAAGGACACAGTATAAAGTCTGAACCCAAACTCTAATCCCAGTTTTGAAGCCTGAGCCAACCCTTGATGGAGCTTGGCCACCCTTCAGAGGAGCAGCTGCAGGAAGTGTTGCATCTGACAGCACGGGAAAATTCCTGCTTTTTGCTCCTCATTCAGCCTCATGCCTTATTAGAAACAGCACACTGAGACTTCAGCCCCATCTGAGCGACTGGGAAGGGCTCGTGGGTGACAGGGGGTGACCAGAGGCGCAGGGACCAGGCACGTACCTGAAACAGGGCCACCAGCAGGAGGTTTTGCTCGGGGTGGGACCAGGGCTCAGCAGGGACTTGGTAGGACAGGAGAACTGGGTCAGCCCCTTGGTGTAAGAGCATTGCATAGAGTGAAGTTCTGGGGTTAGAGTCTGTCATTTGGTGTCGGCTGCTGGTTTTACTGGGCAGAGCTGGCTGCAGACAGCACCTCCCCGCTGCGAGCAGCCACACATCGAAATGCTCCAAGGGACAGAGAGAAGGGAGGAGAGCTGGAGAACAGCACCCCTGACCAGAGCAGGAAAACAAAGGCAGGAGAAGTCTGCCTCTGGCCGGGAGCGGCGGCGGCTGGCACTGCCGTCCGTCCGTCCGTGGGTGGCAGCCGCGGGGCAGCGCCAGCCCAGACAGCCCAGGTCCTTGTGGTCTGACATTTTGCCCAGTGTCCTGCGTGGACACCAGGGGCGGGTGGCGGGGGGGACGGTGACATTTGCAAGCCAGGTGAAGTGTCACCCACTTAACCTCCCTGGGCAGCGGGTCCTGAGCAGGGTGTGGATGGCGTGTTACTCCACTAATTGCCTTTTTTAATTAGGACAGCTGTTGCAGTGGGACGGGGCAGCAGAGCTAGAGGTGCCCACAGCCAGTCCCCTGGGGTGAGGGAGCGAACACTGGGTGCAGCTGGGCCCTGGGCTGCTCCCAGCTGTCACCTCCTGCCACCCAAAGGTGTCCCCTTGGACACTCTAGGGACAACACATCCTCCACGCCGTGCTTGGCTGGAGAGACTGAGCTTTTCGATTCCCCATCCAGTGTGTTCTTTCCATAGAGCAGGTCCCACACATCTGGCTTGCCCTGGGAGTCAGCGCTTAAACCCCCCCGTGAGGCAAAGGGATTTGCCTCTGCAGCCAGCGTTGCTCGTGTACGTGTCCATGGTCTCAGTCTGAGCCCAGACAGGACACATGAGGCAAGACCCTCCTGGCAAAGCTCCCGCTCTTGCGCTGGATCCACTCCTGGAGCTGGAACTGTAATTAACTTAATGAGCAGATTGCAAAAGCCGTGGGTGGGGAGGTGGGACAGGCTGGGAGGTAATTAGGAAGCAGATTGTCACCTTGTTTTCCTGTCTCCCCACGGATGCCACCAGTTTGCTGAGATGTTGTACTGGACATCCCAGGTTGAAGAAGCAGCTGGGATGCCCCAGCCTCAGGGCCATACAGAAGTCACTCCTGGCTTTGAAACAAAACATCCAGCTGTGGGCAGGCCACCGCTCTGTGCAGGGAGGTCCTCACCCATGCGGTTCTGTCCCCAAGCCGTGCACACATCCCCAGGCCACCTCTGCTTGCAGAAAGATGGGACAGGAGCTAAAGCAGGGCTGGGATGGCACCAAATGGCCAAATCCAGCCTCACTGACCTCGGGTCTCCCCAGTGTGGTAGGGAGGTTGGGCAGGGCTCCTCGCTCTCACCGGCGCTGGGACACTGCTGACAGCAGCCAGCAGGGGTGCGAGGGGTGCTGGGGGAGCTGCCCCCGCTGCACTTCGTAACAGAACCCCCGTCCCTTCCTCCTGGGCAGGATGCAGCCTTTGCTTAATCTCTCTTTCCTCCTGTCTCTTTTACCTGATGCAAGCCCAGTGTGACCGAGACGGAATGACTGTGTTTTCTGGTGGGAGCAGGAGATGCTGACAGCAGGCACTAGTTAAATTAATTTCTACAGTTTTGGCCACACTTTATACCACATATTCCATTTACAAAGGGTAAAACCTGACTGATAAATATTTCATTAAGCAGTTAATCATGTTGCTGGAGATAAAATCACCTCGCCATAAACACTGACTAGAAACACGCCAATGCATTCTGCTGATACACACAAAATGATCTATTACATATTTATCATATGCTTTGCCTAATCATTTCTTACGTCCTTCTGAGAGGATGCACAGTCCAAGGAATTTGAGCTGTGCCTTGCACTGCCAGCCCTTAGAAGGGAAGTCTGGGATGGTGATAACCCCAGACCCACTGGGCTGCAGCTCCTGGAGCTACCAGTGCACGAGGAAACCTCTTGCTGATCTCTAATCCTTTCCTGGGTGAGGAAATCCATCCCATGCCATGGACTTCTCAAACTTGTGATGAATAAAACCCCTGTTTATCCCAGAGATGTTTACTCTGCATGCTCAGGTAGTTCTCAGATCTCCCACCTCAGCCCGTGGTGCTCAGTGCAAGGTGCTTCAGGAACCCCTTGGGACAAGCAGTGGGTGGAGGAAAGGCAGAGCCTGCATTCCTTAATGATATTCTACCTGTAGTAAGTGCTCTCCGTTCCCATACAGTGTCTGATCTGCCTGGGAAGTGACTCTAGGTGGCTGCAGCCAAGAGTGGGGCTGGGAAATGAGCCCATCAGGAGGCAATACTGCCTGAGCACAGCCAAGTCCCACGAATGGGATTTCTGCTTTAATGGAGAAAATAACACTTTCCAAAGTGAAACCAACTGCAGTGTTTCCACTGAACTCACCAGAGCCCGATCCAGGAGTCGCTGATCTCATGAACTGCAGGCTGACAAAACCAGAGGAGGCTCCTGGGTTTAGCTGGCTTCTCGCCTGTTTGGAGATTTCTGGATCATCGTTATCTGATCACCTAAATGACCATTGTGATTAACTGCACTTTTTCTCCATGCAGCCACACTTGTTCTGAGGAGGTGCTTACCAGAGGCTCTCCACAACATTTCTTTCCAATCCTGTATAAAGGATTGTATCCAAAGCCAAGAACAATTTTAATGTATTCGAGTCAACTTCCAATCTTGTTTTAACCCATGGTAGCTGAGATATTTCTGTAGTAGCCACAGAGGGAAAAAAAAAAGGAAATATATACTTACAGGAAGGAAGTACACTTAAGGAAAGAAATCAGCTCACCTTAGCTGGTCACCTCACCCCTTCAGGGCCAACCTGTGGGACAGGTGATTTTAAAAGGGGAAGGGAAAGGACCTCACCCCTTGTCCACGGCCCCCAGCGTGCGCTATTACTTTGGAGCTCGCACAGGGTTCGCCTGTTATTGGCAGCGTAACCGGCCCTCCATGTTCAGACTCAGATGCTTGCAGCGTTTGGGATTTCACATCAAAGCTGCTGGTTTGGCCGCTGCAGCGGTCGGTGATAAAGTTCGGAACCCAATCCAAACTTCTCAGAATTTCACAGCTATTCCAGTCCCGCGCCGGGCTCGTCTGCCCTCGCTGCTGCAAGGAGCACGCACACTGCGCTGCTCCAGCCACCACGGTTCAGTAGGACCTGGTTAAAATTAATGTTTGGGTTTAACTCTAAGTCCTTTTTTCTTCAGAAAGCTATTTCTGACCTTTTGGGGTTCTGACATCTCCTTCCGTAGCCCAGGAGGAAGAGTCAAGTGCCCCCAGGCTCCCTGTGCCTGCAGACAGAGCTGGAGTCACCCCAGAGCAGACCCCCAGGTCCAGTTCCCAGTGATGATACCATTCATTCTCAGTGGTGGTTTTCTCACCACGCAGCAAGGGAAAGCTTTGGGAGCGGATGAGCAGTGTGTTACACAGGGGTGGGAGGACAAAGAACCACGAACACAGCTGGTCTTGGACAAACACTCTCCATCTCAGGCTCCAACTCCCTGTCTTAGTGCAACCAGCAGTGTCAACTGCTCGGCAGCAGTCATCCCCCTCTCACAGCAATCTCCTCGTGGAATATTTTCTTTTCTCCATGAGGCACCACTGGAGTGTGGTGTTTCTCAGCTTAGCAGCCTGGAGAGAGCTTTCTGCTCTACTTTGAGCTATTTCATGATTTTGTTGGGCTTCTACCCAAAGAAATAAGGCCCTTTGTGTTGTCTTTGGTTCAGGTTCTCTCCCTCACTCATACTTTTTAATTCCCATAAAAACCTAACATGTTCCTGCCAAAAGTATAATAGTAGGGCCATGAGTGGTGGTGTGCGTAGAGTCCCAGCTCCATGGTCATAAAAGTATGAGAACAGCAATAGTATTTAGCAAGGAGAGACAATGGGAGTGGAAAATAGTGTTCATTCAGCTTCACTTGTGGAGTCAAAGGCAGCTGGTGAGCACTGAATTCATTCTAAAAATAGCAAAACAACCTGAAAGGAAATATGTGAAAATGAAGGAGCCATCGCCAGTCGAGCTGCTCTGCTAGAGGCATCCGTAGCTGCCCTTGAACACACAGACCTCTGCGTGACCAAGCAGAGCATCCCAGCCTGCTCCTCGCTGATCCTGATCTGAGCTCTTGGCTTTGGGATATTTGTTCCTCACTTCAAAAGTGTTAAAAAAAAAAAAAAAGCTTCAAATAATTTGTCCCTGCATTTTGCCAATGCATTCAGCTGCTGTATTACTGATTTAACATCCCCATGTGCAGCAGAACACGGACTGATAGTCAGGAGGAAAGAGAAGCTACCAGAGGAACCGAGGCCTGGGCTGGCAGGGAATCTTTGCTTTCTTTATGGCTGTGTTTCCCTCTCCTAGGAAATCTCTCTGCTCTGATAGAATCCCCAAGGGGACACATCTGAGAGGAAGGGATGAAGTCTGTGTCCTAACCAAAGCTGGGTGAAAAGGCTGGGGGGTTTCCAGCAATAAAGTCTTTATATCCGAGGTTTCAGCTTTTAGCAATCCAACTTGCAGATGTTTTTCTCTGCTGCAGGATTTGGGATCCACTTGAAGGAATAGTTCCCCCTCCTTGCAGCTGCATTTGCAAATTTAAATACTTAAGAGTTTACAGCCAAATGTTTAGAGATGATATGTATATATGTGTGTGTATTGCAAGGAGTTGTGGTCCTCAATATCTCCCAGGTCACTCTAAGTACCAACCATGGCATCCCCACACAGTGTGATACTGGTTCCATCCTAATGTACCAGTAGCACAAATCAGTGCTAAAGAGACATTTTTACAATCTATAAATATATAAAAACATACAAACAGTGACTCTATAATGTTTTCCATAATATGGCTATGGGAATACATGACATTCAAAGTAATTTCCTATCTCTAGATTTATACTGTGCCCTGTCTTTTTCTGTTCATAAATCCACTTCTCTATAAGCACTACAGAACTGCATATATGAAAGACAGCATATTCATGGGAGATCTTAAATGTAGTTTCTAGGCTAGAAACACTCAGATAAATTTGAATATACCTGGAATACGTGCAGGGCTCACCCACACCTGATGCCTCCTGATCCCATGGCCACAGTGGCACTTCTCCCTCTCCAACATTCACAGCAGCTTTCTCTTATCAGGCTGATGATGCCTTGGGGTTTTGGCACAGGATCTGCTTAAACATGGATCATAACCACACAGTGTGTTGCAAAATGAGGTTTGAATACCATCTGGGTGCATTTCTGCAGTGCCCCAGGAGAGCACAGGAGCCCTGCAGGAAGGAGCACTCTCCTGGGATGGTGCTTGCTGGTGAGGAGCTGGTCATGCCCCATGCCCAGTTACACACTTCTCCATCAGCCAGAGCTTTGCCTCTCCCTTTTAACCACTTTTACTGAGGTGCAAGGGTGCACAAACATGGTATAATCAAGACTCAAAGTTCCTTTTCCCCCCATATACTGTTGGTGAGTGCATGGGTAAGCCTCCTGCTTGCTGCCCAGGCAGGGAAAGCATCCTGCCCCCCCTGCTCATCTCCCACAACGTCTCAGGTTTGCTCTGATCTTTCCCCTGTGTGCGCCTTGGCCAGGTGAGATGCAGAGTGCCAAGATATGAGGTAATATTTACTCTCTGGCACGCAGTATGTGTTGCAATACCTAGTCATAATAGTGTTTGAAAGTTATAATAGTGGAGAGAGTTATTAACCTGGGCTCCCTTCCTGCCCCTGTGGGTTTCAATCAGACACTGGGTGTTTTTCAAACTCTTTTTGAGGGTATAATTTTAGTACATACGTCAAGAGAAAGGAGAAAGAAAACAGAATCTACTATGATAAAATTAAAAGGACACAGTCCCTACAGCCTGGCTACACCCAGTGAGGAGATTACACACACCCCCCACCACGTCCCACGCCAAGGAGCATCACCTCTGGGGCTGTGTCACTGCCGGAGCCACCGTCCGCGCTGTGAATCACCTGCCCCGCAGCCAGCCCGGGTACCAGCCAGGGACCACCGGGCTCCCTCCCCTCCTTTAAAAGCCTGGCAGCAGCAGCGTGTGCCAAGCACTCGGTGCCACCACCCCTGCCACACGCCGCTGTATCTCTTGCAGCCCGGCCGCCGGGAGAGGCTGAGAGATGGCCGAAGGGGAGATCACCACCTTCACCGCCCTGACCGAGAGGTTCAACCTTCCCCTGGGGAACTACAAGAAACCCAAACTCCTGTACTGCAGCAACGGGGGCCACTTCTTACGGATTCTCCCGGATGGCAAAGTGGATGGGACCAGGGACCGAAGCGACCAGCACAGTAAGCAAACCCGATGGGGCTTCTTGGTGCCCCTCCGTGCGCCTGTGATTTACCAGCCTGTATCAGCAGGGAGGGGGGAGCTGGGGAAGATGGGCTCTGTACCAGGGTCTCTTTCCTCCTGGTGCATGACACCTTGCAGGAGTCTGCACACACACCAAACACACCTACAGCCTGTACAGAGCCTGGGCAGGCACAGTGTGTACGCTGTCTCACGTCTGCAGAAGTATCAAGTCTGAAACTGGTTATCAAAATAATTGCAGGCAGGCAGACCATACAGGACCAGAGTGCTGCCTGCAGCATGGCTGGCTATGCAGCAAGCTGCCAGCTGGGAAAAAAGGCTTAGGAGCAGCCTCACATCCTACACACAGAGAGCCATCACACGTAATTCTGTGGTGTCTCTGCGTGTGCTCTGGGTTAGAGGATTCCGCACAGCCATGGGCTGAGCAAACACAGTGTGTCCCAGCAGCACACTGCGCTGGGTGTCCTCAGCCGTGCTCAGCTGGAGCAGGAGGTCAGGCCCAGCTCCCTCCGTGTGCGGAACAGATTTCAGCTGTGTTCTGCACAGTGTCCCCTCGCCTTTGGGGAACTTCCCCTTCATGTGCATCTGTGTCTCACAAAGCTTTCATGGGTTGTCAGAGTGTCCCCTTGCCCATCCCTGTTCCTGCAGATGGTGATGCCAGCAGCTCCAGCCCATGGGACACTGGGGACCTGCTGCTGGGATGAGCTGCCCACGCAGATACCAACACTCCTTTTACCATCTGCACATCCCACTGCCCCTCTAGGAGCATGTTCATTCTCCTTAACTGGCACCAAGGTTCACCCTAGGAAGCTGGCAGGACTCATTCACCAAAAAGTGCCATTTTTGTAAACTGAACTATGAAGTGCTGCAGACTATCTGACATAGGGCAAACCTGAATATCAAAAATTAATAGTATTACCCTGTACAGCAAGGAAATGTGCATGTTTGTCCTATTCAGTAGTTGTCTACATCACCAAAGGCATCAAGACCTCTTTTCCTTCCAGCAGCTCACACGACCAGAGCTGAGCCTGAGGCTCTCGTGCTTTGACCAAGCCACCCCAAGCCATTAGGTCAGAGCTGAATCCCTGGCCCTGACCCCCCAAAGCCCCTTTCCCTGGGCAGCTCTCCCTGCCCAGCCCAGCCAGGCTGTCAGCAGTGACTGGTGGGGCTGCCCCAAGCACCCCTCAAAGCACTCCCACAAAAGGGAGAACAGCTGTGACACAAATCCAAGGAATCACTTGGGAAGTTTCCAGCTTTTAGGGCTCTTCCACTTCCAAAATGCTTGAGAGGATTTTTCAAACTGATGCCCAAGGAGAGCTGGAGCAGCAGTGGGGCTCTGTGGGCGGTGGGGCCGGGCTCTTCTCCACCGCCGTGTGCTGGAGCTCTCATTTCTTGGCAGACACCTCTGGGCACACCATATCCTGAACGTTTCCTGGAATGTAACTGGGACCTGCCAGGCTCCTATCTGGTTAGACGGAAGGGCTGGGAGGAGCCTTACAAATTCTAAGAAAAGCTCTTTTATTTTCTTTAAACCACAAGAGTACATGTGGCTTTCTCCCCCAAACTTAGCCTTTCTTCTTGTTATTGTTGCTTTAACGAAAGGCAGTTTATAGCAGAATTTTAATTATAAAGGCCGTTTCCCCACCACTCGCGCAGAACGCGGCAGCGCTGAGGGACGGGCGAGGGTGAGCTCACCGAGGCTGGACAAACACAGCACGGGGCAGGCAGCCTCCAGCCTGGAATAACCCAAGCCCCTGCGGGAGGCGGAGGAGGACGCTGACCCGTGGCACAAGACAGGACTGGGCTCACAGGGCCCAAGCAGCTGCAGGGGCTGTAGGAGCTCAGCGGGCATCTCTGCCGTGTTTTGCCAGAGCTGAGATTTTGCTGAAGTGAGAAGGGGGATGCAGAGATGCCCATGTGCCCTGCGGAGCTCAGCACAGGTCTGCAGAGCCAGCAGCAAGGTGGCATCTCCTGGGACACAGGGTGCTGACGAGGACACGAGTGTCCAGCCTCAAGCTCACCATCTCACTGCATGGGTACCACCATACAGCCCAGCCTTTTTCTCCCCAGAAAAGCAAGTCCATCACCTTGGAGTGAGTGTGTCCCCTCCAGCTGCCGGTCCCTACGGCCACACCACGCACACAGGCAGCACCCTCTGCGCCCCAGCACGCTCACACCTCGCCAGTCCCTGGCCTGGGGCCGCGTATTTGGAAACCTCTGCCAGAAAGGAACCTCCTGTAAATGATCTCGTAAACTTGGATATCCAAACGTACAAATATTTCCAGAGGCAGCTCCTGGAAGGGCTGTGTGCCAGCAGAGGAGCAGCGCTGCCGGAGGGGTACCCTGTCCCTGAGCACTGGCAGCTGCCCACGGTCCTGCCCTGGCAAACACTGGAGCTGCTCAGGACCACTCCCCCACGCACAAGATGCTCCCATCTGCCTTTTGCTCCACATGAATATCAAGAATTGTTATTTCATCCTAAATCACCTTACCAGGTGCTGGCCCCAGGAGCAGGGAGGATCTCTAAGGAGAGCAGGAGTCACTCACTCCAAGCCCTTGTCATCCAACCCTACATAAGCATTCCCTCACTGCCTCTTGTGCTGCCATGCATGGGCATCTTGAGCTTGCACTGTGGGATGAAAAGAAAACTTACCAGGACATTGTAGACCCTTGAGGATGAAGCCCACGCTCATTTTCACAAACAGCCATATTTTCTGTTACTTCTCATTAGTCCATAGAAGGAAATATCTGTACAGACCTGTAAAAATCACAAGAATTTGTGCATGAGTCCTCTAGACCCGCCGTTCTCCCTCCCTCTGTGGCCATAGACCTTAACATCCCCATCAGCAGCTGGAGGCTCCCCCTGCTCCCCTCTCTCAGAGGCAGTTTTTAGGACAGTATCATCATTTTTATCTCGTTTCCCTCTTTCCCCAGCTGGACTCCTCCTTGGTCACATCCTGGGGCTGCAGCACCACAGTGCATGCAGACTGGGCTGGGGGCTCTCCCACTGCATAACATTACCATTCACCTCATCCGAAAAAGGATAAGATAAAATAAACTCAATTTAAAAAGAAGGAAGGAGCTGGAGCGGCAGCATCCATTCATACTTCATTCAAACCAACCTAAATATGTCTGTTACAAATCTCTACAGTATAAGCTCGGGAAAAAAGACTGAGTAGGGGATGGGAAGGATCATTCAGAAGAGCTGGGTTTTGCCAGTCCCTCAGACTATAACTGCAGTGCTCCATGCATGCAGCTAATTGTTCAGACTTCAGTTTTCCTGCTGACCCACGAGAGCAGCACAGGGTGCTCTGAGCACACAGTGCTGGAGAGCTGTCCTCCCCAAGTGTCTCTCCAACCACATGGACTCTTCCCTTGCCTCTTCATGATAAATAAGCTAAACAAGAACTTGAGCCAAGTTTTAATCCTTTTCCAAGACTCCTGTAATTAGCAAAGTAAGGAAAAAAAAAAAAAAAAAGGAACCCATAGGGCAAAAAAAAGTCACCAAAGACAAACAGAAAGGTTAAATGTGCTGTGCTGGGTACAGGATGCTGCACAGAGGGAGGTGGCCCAGACACCCTGGCCTGCAGCTGACCCACTCCCCTCCCACAGTACAAGACCAAAAAGGAGCTTTTTTTTGCCCTGGAGTTTCTAGTTGAGGTCCAGCCTCAGTGACAGGGACAGAAAGCTGGTGCCCGGTGGGCTGCATGGACCGACAGCATCACCACCAACCCCTCGCTCCTGCCCAGCCCCTGTGCTGGCAGGCTCAGGTCTTGGGTTAGTATCAAATTCACATTAATGACTCAAATTAGGACAACCTAAGATGTGGCTCATGGCTACCTATGGGAGGTGAATTTCGGATGAAGATCAGCCCTTTCTATTTCCCCACTTCCCACCTATGACGTGCTGGGTAACACCAGCCGTGGCACGCTGCTGGATGGGATGCTTGGGATCAGGGGTTTGTAATGCAGGCATCTGAAGTCTGCCCAGCCTTGGGTTAGCTCTCGAAATACTTCTTCATATGTCACTCCCTAAGTGTCTTGTCAAAACCACATGAGAAATTTGTAAATTAGAGCCAGAATTAAAACCCCAATCTCCTGTGTCCCATTCCAGTGTCTTAACCAAAAGGCTGCCCTTCCTTTGATGTAAAATAAGGAAAAAATTGGGTTTTGGTTCCTAAAGCATGGCTGTGGGGTTTCTTTGAAGGAGAGGGTACAAGAAGACACTTTTATTACACGCTGTACTGTTCTTATAAACCCTTTATAAGCTGGGCTTCAGGCCAGAAATACCCTAACTTTCCTACCAGCTTGGACATTATCTCTGACAACCTTTTAATTTTTTCCCCCCATTTTCCTATTTTCCTTTCCCTTTCCTTGTTGTTTTATTTTTACTCTCAGTTCAGCTGCAGCTGAGCGCGGAAAGCGTGGGAGAAGTGTATATAAAGAGCACCCAGTCTGGGCAGTACCTGGCGATGGACACCAACGGGCTGCTCTACGGCTCGGTAAGGAGGAGGTTATGTGGGACCAGACAGGCAGAGGGTTTGAGGTTTGCAGAAGTCTCGTAGCTCTGAGTAATGCAAACCACAAGCGACAATTAGCCTCTGTTATTTTGGTAGCTGGACAGCCACTCTCCATCCGGCTTTATTTTGGGGGGAGAGAAATAAATAATCAAACGGCACTGTTTACCACCCTGCCTCAAACACTTCACAAATACCTTATTTCATACCTGGAGCAGTGGCTGCTTTACACCCTGTGTGGCAGCTGCCAGCTATGGGGGACCAGGCAGGGCAGATGCACCTCCACCCGGCTCTTCCAGCCTGGCAGTGCCGTGCCCGTTCCTCTGCCTGCCTCCCACTGCCCCTCCACGGGACAGTTCAGGGCTGCCAGAGGAAGCAGCCCAAGGCAATGGCCCCCAGCCACTGAGCAAAGACCCTGTATTTTTGCTGTTTTGTTCCCCATGCTCATGCCCTGAACCCACAGCCAGCACACAGGTTGGTGCTGAGCAGGAGCTGGTGCTGGGTTACTGCCCACCTGAACGCCCAGGTCACAGCCAAGTGACTGCAGGAGTAGCACAGGGGACTAAATTAAGGCTGCTTACCTCCATGCTTTTAATGTGAACTTTACTGGGGCACAAAGGGTTCAGAGGTGGGTCTGAGCTGGGACTGCTGTGCTGGGAACATGCATCCCCTCCCTACGGCATCGCCCCATCTCACTGTCCTTACCTGGGGGTCTCTTCCAGCAGTTACTGGGTGAGGAGTGCCTGTTCCTCGAACGGATGGAAGAAAACCATTACAACACGTACGTCTCCAAGAAGCACGCGGATAAGAACTGGTTTGTTGGTCTGAAGAAGAACGGGAACAGCAAGCTGGGCCCGCGGACTCACTACGGCCAGAAGGCCATCCTCTTCCTCCCGCTGCCCGTCTCGGCCGACTGAGCCCGGCCCAGGAGCTCAGAGCTGACCCGAGCCCCAAAACCCAACCACCGCCGCTTCCTTTTCACCCTCGCTCTCTCTTTTTGGCCAACAAGACAGAGCCAAACGCTAGAGCTCCCAGCTTTAGGTAAAGGCTGTACCAAGAGTAGGCAAAGCAGAGCTCCACTGCACGAAGCTTTGCAGAGCTGAGGGGGAAAGCCCCCACACCCCAGGGTCCACTGGCACATATTTATCCAGCTCAGTATGTATTTCTAGCACGCCCTTCAAGCAATTTCAGACCTCACCACCAGTCCTGTTACCAAGCACCAGTCTGGGTAACTGCTTGCAGATATCCTCGGCGTGTGACACTCAACTAGCACCAGAAAAAGGCTCCGAGCCCTCGGCATCCCAGCGCCCCTCCCAACATGAATATTGCTGTATTTCATGCTAGTATCTGCCATATGTTATTTGTATTTATTTATTAAGTAAATCTGTCTCTTCTACAATCTGTTCCTGAGTAACTCGAGGCACCCAAGCCCTTGATGTTCCCGTGGGGATGGGGCAGAATACGAGTGACTGATGAGGGTGTGATGGTGCAGCAGGAAGGGGGTGCATGACCCTGGCAGTGCATCGCACCCCATTCCCAGGGGCTTCCACCCCCGGTGTCCAGCTAAGTGGGGCTCTGTACAAATGGCACTGGGGCCCCTTGGTGCCTCCAAACCCTCTGGGAATCTGGGTTTCTCCTCTCCCAGTGTGAAAGAGATCTCCCAAGCAGCTCAAGAGCACCACACTGCCATGCTGTACCCCAGCTCGTCTTCCCCCATCTGCCCCAGGCACCTGCAGGCACCTACAGTGACCTGGCACGAGCTGCACAGGGGGACAGGTCAGCCCAGGCACCACTGGGAAAAAGCCCTGCTGACTCAGCGCTTCTCTAATTGCTTCTTCCCAAGTGGCCAGTGCATTTTACTGTACAGAGAGTTTCCTCATTGTAGACAAGCCCAAAGCCTTTAACTTACTGCTTTCTGGTGATATTGCCTTAAAAAGTACCTTGGGAAGAGGTTTTCCCCTGTTGCACCTGTGTGACTTACCGTGGGCTGGCTGTGGCTGTGGGTGAGGAGCTCGAGGAGACTTGGCCGGGGGTGCCAGGGTCGATGGGATGGATTTGGCAGCACAGGAGTGCTTTGCCTGTGCAGGGCTGGAGCCCTGCAGCCCATCCCTCGGGATCGTGGCACGGGGGGCGCTGCCGAAACTCCCGCTCCGCTCAGTCTCCTGGCACTCTGGGACTGAGGTTTCAAGCTGTGAATAAAATACGCTGGTACAGCGGCAGAACAATAAAATTTGATAGGAAATGTTGCAGCAGGCTGTATTTGGTCTTAAGAAGTGCTGGAGTGAAAAAGAACAAATCTGTTCAGGGGGGTGTGAAAACAGAGCGTAGTGCTGCCCTTCACCCTGGGCCACAAGCTGGGCTGGGGACCTGCACAGAGCCACTGAGCCTCACAATTCCTGAACGCTTTTCCTAACGCTTCCCCTCCTACAGTCCCTCCTTTGGGCCTGGCTTTCCTTATTCAGCACTAATGGGGTGGGAAAAAGGCATTTAGGTACACAATGAAACTCCTGGGGGTACCTGTGTTAGGCTGGAGAGCCAGGGGGGTGACGGAGGGGCAGCCACTGCCCTGCCTCTTGCCAGTGGGTATAAATCCCACACCCATGTTTCTGGCAGAGCCACGGGGCCTCTGCTCTGAAGAGCGAGCTGAGCTCACCCACACAGCACCCATGGGCTCAGGCTGTGTCCCACCTGCGCTCCCCTCACTCACTTCTTTCCTGCCATGAGGGACAGGGACATGGGACAAGTGCTCCCTGCTCCTGGCAAACCCCAGATAAGCCATCTCTACACGGGAGATAGGAAGAAGCAGCACTATGCCTGGCATGTTTCTGCAGCAGTAATTAGCTGCTAATTACTGCACTTTACAATTGCTCTGCTAATTACTGTGCTCCTGAACTTTTGCACTTGCTGGCTCTGAAATCTTTTCCCCAGCGCTGATAGCATCGCGGTTAATCGTCCTCCCGGGCAAACAGGGAGCTGGCGTGGGAACGCAGAGCCCTGGCAGGGAAGGAGCATGCGGCACAGATATGACACCCCCACCATTGCCATCCTACACCTGCAGCACCGGTTCTCAAGGCAGGGACACAGGCTGAACCTTCCATCTCTGAACCTTCTGTGCTGCTATGAACTTGTAATTGCCTCCCTGCAGTGGATGAGAGTTCATCATAGGGTGGTTTGGGTTGGAAGGAACCTTAAAGACCACCTCATTCCAACCCCCCTGCCATGGGCAGGGACACCTCCCACTAGAAGAGATGTTTGACATTTAAACTAGTACCTGGCAGTGTCCAGTAAGGACTGAATATCCACCCAAATCCTGGATTTAGGCCAACGAGCTGCAGGAGGAGAAAGGAAAAGAGCAGGACCAGCCACCACCTATGGCCCTGGTATGGGAGCTCTGGCGGGTCCGACGCCTGGGAAAGGCTACAGGTGATGTTCCAGGGGCAAACACAAAGCTGGGCAAAAGGGAACGATGTGGATAGCCAACAGCATCAACACCTCACTTCAACATTGTGGTCACTTTCCCTGTGAAAGGCTGGGTTGTCACTCAAGTAAAAAAATTAATGACTGCATGACCCAGAGATCCAGGTTTCTAATTAAACTGGAAAGTTGGAAAGCGGAATGCCAGATTTAGCTGTGCTGTCTTCCAGCACCTCATTAACTGCAGGGCATTCCTCTCATTAGACTTCTGCTGCTCAGAAGTTACCACCACAGGTACACGCTTGGTACCCAACTGGGGAAAAATGTCAACGCTTCGCCTGAAAAATGCTCCCTAAGGGAGGCACGGTAATTGCTGCAGACAGACGGACAAGCAGGGATGACATTACCCAGAGAAACCACGCTCACATCAGAGAGTTCTGTCCTTAGGGTGAGAGGTGAGGGGGGGAAAAAAAGACTTACAAGATTTACTGAAATCATTACACTTGAAGATCTTTCCCAGGAAGTGCAATGTGCTGGGAGAGGGTTCCTGGAGCATGCTGGAAGGAAGGAAAAACAAGTGCTGCTGCACGAGAGGTGAGCTGGGGAGGCACAGCCCCGCGGGCAAAGGGCGGCCATGTTCAGACACTCACTTACTCACAGCATCCAAACCAGCAGCAGCCAAGGGGCACCCGATGAGCTTCAGCCTTCTTCAGCCACGACCGTGCGCAGGTCTTGCCAGGAGCTTACAAGCCTCCACATCCTAAAGAAGTGGGAGAAGGAGGAGGTGCAGAGAGGGCAGGGTCCTGTGTGACCCCACAACCCCTCTTCCCAGTGCGGAGGTCTGTGACATCCACACACAACTTCACCAGGGCTCTCCAAAGCCACATTTTTGCCTCCACGCCTGTCAGCCCTCTCAGGCTGAGGGCATCCCTGAGCAGCGCTTTTTTCCACGACTGCCAAATTCAGAAGGGCCCAGGGACGGGAAGGTCAATAAAAAGGCACGGATCCCAACCAGACTGTGCAGCACAGTGGTCAGTCAGCTGGCTCTAAAAATGTGCAGAGATCTTAACAGACTGCAACCTCACCAGCAGAGCTCTGGGCTGCCGAGCGCATCCGCTCCCTCCTTCTGTTTGGCTCCAGGGTCCTCTGTGGAGATTTAAAACCCGACTGCTCGTTCCTGTGAACTGTTTATCCTGCACCAGGAAGAGGGGCATGAAAAGCCACACAAACTATCCCACTAGGAGAGCTGAAGCTATTTTTTAAAAATATTACACTTTACATTAAATAAACAACTCGCTGACACGCTGCCATTTGTTAGGGAAGAATGTAAATCTGGCTCTAATGGCTCCCACATGTTCTCCCTGTACGACATAAAAATGCCCAAGAAAGGTGAAAGCTGGGCAGGGCTGGGCTGCAGGTACGTGAGGGTGGTGACACCTCTGCTCCACAGGACAGACAGACCTCCAGTCCATCACAACCTGCCTCCAGTCCATCACAACCTGCCTTCAGTCCATCACAGACATCCTGCCCGTGACTGCCTGCTTGCAGCCCCTCACCTCTGTGTCTCTGGGGAGAGGATTCCTGTAGGTTCCACACCTTTTTGACAGCTGCTGTCCTCACAGCACTCACAGAGCTCATTGCAGCATGGGACCCCGGGGACCGAGGGGCTGCAAAGGTGCCTGCAGTGTGAGACCCAGCACAGCCCCTGGAGACAGCTACAGCACCCGGCAGCCGGTCTGGGGAGAGCAGGGACCCAGCACACCCACGATCCGGGACAGTTCAGCATCCGCGGCCGAAGAAGTGTCGCGAAGGCGAGCAGCGGGGGTGACCTGCAGTCTCCGAGGGGGACCCGGCAGGAGCGGGCAGGGCTGTGCTCCTGGGGCGGGAGGGGAACCAAAAAATAAAGAAAATTAAAAAGCACCGAACTCCCAAATTGCTCGCTGCCGGGCACACGGGAATTACGCCTTTCCTCTGCAAACCCCTTCGCTGTCCCTGTGTCGCGGGGTGCCCAGGAGGTGGCGATGCGGAGGCGCGGCTGTGCCGGGGAGCAGCGGGACGGGACGGGGGGGACACGGGGCAGCCCAGGGCACACATCCCCGCTGCCGGGACCAACATCTGGATCGGCATCTGGCTGACAGATGGAGCCAGAGGGAGCTTAAAGGGGCCCGGGAAGCGGTGGATCCCCCGCTGCCTCTGGTGCTGCTCCCACCCCGGGGACCCTCCTGAAGCCCCCCAAGGGACCAGGGCCAGCAAGGGACCCCCCGGGGGAGCAGGGAGGGGAGAGAGGGGTTACACTCCCAGCAAGCCTCGAGGAAGGGTTTGATCCCAGGCAAAACACTCATCCCACAAAGTGGCTCCTCCATCCCCTGAGCCAGAGGGCTGCTCGGCCCGGGGGACAGCGCGTGGCCCGTGGGACAGTGCTCTGCTCAGCCCAGCCTGCAGCAAGGAAGCCTGAACTAATCTGTCATTAAGCACTGGGAACTGATGGGAATCCAAGCAAAAGGAAAGCTGGGGTTTCTGCTGCTTTCCTGTGGTTGGCATTTGGAGCGGCTGCCGGAGGACACACACGTCTCGGGGCAGGCGAGGCTGCGGGAGCCGTGGGACGGTGCAGCGTGGGCAGCCAGGGCTGCAGGGCCCCACAATGCCATGGAGCATTGTCCCCTCGGGGGATCCCCGCAGCCACAGCCCGAGCCTGGCTCCTGGTGATGCTCATCCCTGCAGCTCTCCCTGGCACTGGGGAGCAGCAGTGCTGTGCCCTCACCCTCCACACACCCCATCCCCAGCAGCACCCCACTGCACCCCAGACCTCCCTCCCCACCATCCTCAGCCTTCCTTGAGCGCGGACTGTGCACGGTGCCAAACCATCTCATGATGTGCTAACTGAAATCAGCTCTTGGGACAGCACATCTATTCCTGTGTGTGCTATAACTCTGGGTTTAGAGCCAGCGTCTGCAGCACTCCAGAGCTACAGGGGGAGCTGGGGTAAGGCTCTGGTCAGGGTACTGGGACAGTGTAAATCAGATAATTAAAGGGGAGCAATTTCCATGGTGAAGGTCACATTAAGAAGAACGGGGGAATTTCCCAGAGCAAGGTCTGGCAGACCTCTGCCTCGAAGCACTGCCACAGGCTGTGCAGGCTGGGCTGTTTCTAAGCACGTGCGGCAATTCGTTCTGGCTAGTGCAGACAGCTTGTGGCAACTGCTAATCCCAGCTCTCAGGTCAAGCCCCTCAGGAGGAGAGAGGCCCCTGCTCACAGCCCTCACTCGTCCCAAGACGCTGAGCATCAGGAAGCTGCAGCTTAAACCTCAGTGTAATCCCCACACAAAGAGGTGGTCACCAGTAATGGGTTTACCTGCTTAATTCTCCCCGGCCTTTCCTGGCTCTCAGGGTTTTCCCTTCCCCACTAACTCAGTGCTGCAGGAAACTCTGCTTCCCACATTAGGCAGATTGTCTGCAACAGGATAGGCAAATGCATTTATCACACCAAATTCCCAAGCCGTTACACCACAGACTTTCTGGGATATGAATCCTCTGTCACTCACATCCTCCCCTGCCCCATTTCCGGAGCTGAGCTGCAATGCATATATCACCCGAGGCACAGAGCATCTTCACTCCCCCCACAGCCCCGAGGCTCTTCCCCCGGAACCATCTGCTGTCACCACCAAATGCCCAGAGGAGCCCTGGTGCACACAGCGACCACCAAAACACCTCCCACCTCCAGTGCCAGGGCTCTCCTCTGCCCCACACAGCCCGTGGCAGGGGGTCCCAGGCAGTGGGTACACATGGGACGAGCTCAACCCACTCCCCACCACCCCAAATCTACTGTTTCCCAACATGGATTTCCTCCTTGCAGGACAGGAGCTGGGAAGGAGGGCAGGTGGACACTCACACACACCAAAAGAGCCAACCTCTGCAATGGGCCTCATAGATACAGGGGGTCTCTAGACTCAAATTAGCAAACACTGGCCTAGTTGTGGAAGGAAAGGCTCTGTTATACAGCACTGCTGGGCAGGAGGCTCCCAGGGAAGCAGAGCTCCTGTCACTGCATTTGCTATTCCAGATGCACTCGTGGCATCTGGGGAGCCAGCAATGGGCTTCTCCTCCAGGCTGCCCTTCCTAAACCATCCGAATTGCATTTATCCTGCAGCTGATGTTCTTTCTTTTTTCTTCTGAGATGCTAACAATTCCATCTGGATGTTATTAGAAAAACCTCTTGGGTCCACCAAGTCTGCTGGCAGCAGGCTCCTTCCTCGCTTCCTGTGTCCGGGACCCCTGAGGCCAGGAGCTGCAGTGCCAGCGTGCAGAGAGCAGCAGGCAGCCTTGTTCAGGTGCCAGACCTACTGCCATTCCCCAGAACACCCCCACTCTCAGGAACCACCATGTGCCTCAGTCTCCTCACTGTGCAAAGAGCTAAATATCCCTTGAGGTGATGCCAGTGAGAACCCAGTGCCCAGCAGAAGGGACGAGCCCCCGTGTCCTACCTGCCCCAGGTGCTCATTGCTCAGGGCTGCAGTGTTTCCAGAGCCCTCGGGCTCCAGCCCCAGGGAATCAGCGTGGTCTGATCCCTGTGGATCTCGTGTCTTCCTCTCTTCTGCCACACACCTGAGCAGTCACCTGGAACACAGAGGTAGTGACACCATTACTGATGAACACAGGGCCTCCTTGCTGCTGATTTCAACTCCCCATGGACGTCCCTCCCCAGCACTCCCGCCTCCCCCACTCCAGTCAGTCAGTCCTTTTCCCTTTTTCTGCCATTTGCAACAGTCACTGTGTGCTTGCACGAAAACCCGATTCCCCAGGGCCGTAGCTGACAGCTTCCATCACTTGGGGTATGGTTTTATTTAGCCATTACAGCTACATCCTGAGCGCAGCCATAAAGCACATTTATCCTTTATGACTTCACTCGGTGCCAAATTAGTCACAGTTTACGGCTCATGCTCCGTGCGTGGCGTTCACCGGGGGCTTCGCTGGCTGCCGCCTCGAACTGGGAAACGCAGGGGGTGAGAGAGATGGCACCGGGGGAGCAGCCCCAGGAGGCTGCAGCAGCACAGGGGCTGCAGGGAGGGCTCCCCTCAGGAGCACCGCGGCGGTGCCACACACACGTGCCCAGGTCTATGGGCAAACACGAGTCAAGCCTTTCAAACGACAACTGTGATTCCCAGCTTGTGTTAAAAACACGCCTTAAGCACAGGATACAAAAAGAGGAGGAAATTTTTTCCTAGGCACAGCCATGGAAAGCTAACAGCTTAGACACACCAGGCTGCAAGGCTTTTGCTCTTCAGAGAATAAGACCTCGAGCTCAGGTCCAAACCCTCCTCTCCAAGGACAGTTCCAGCTCTCCAACGCAAACCCAATCGCAACTCAAAGCCATCTGAATCCAATCGCTGCTCACTCAGGCACATCCAGCCTTGTCACCGAGCACAGAAATTCAATATATGGGAAGAACTTGCAACAAAAACTTAAATTCTGTTTATTTTCATAGCAGTAGGTTTGGCCCAAACCCTTTGCTCTTGTAAAGAGAGTCAGTAACTCTGCTGCTTCTTTTTTTACCCTCTTTTAATTACTTTTCTAAACTAAACAAAAACCAACAGGAAGGCTGTGGGCTCTCTCACAGCATCTTTGGCGAGATGCACACTAGCCGAAGGTACAATTCCAAAATAAGTCACTGCAGTAACAAATTATAATTAAAATATGGTTTTCCCAGTTTTCCTCAGAGTCCAGACAGGTTTTCCCCAATACAAAAAAAGTATGTTTTTTTTCCTAGCCAAACAGCCTTTCTAAGCAAGAATTTGAGATGGGCTTCTACAAGGAAGGCAGACCTTGTCCCTACCGTGTCTGCCCATATCAACACTCCGAAGAGAGGAAAATTTTTCCTGTTTCCCCATCCAGGTTCCTCCATACACCAGGCATAATCCAGTGGGAGCAAGAGAGGAATTTCGGAACGGGAGGTTTTGCAGGGGGATTTTTCACAGAGCACAAATCAATGGCACAGCTGGAAATGCATTAATGGGGACAGTGCACGGGCCCCAGCTGAGCAAGGCTGGGGGCTGTCGCAGGGGGAGCAGAGATGCTGCAGCCCTGCTGCCCAGTCCAGGAACTGGGAAACATTCCCAGGATATTGGGGAGATGTCAGATGGTGCTCAGTGTGGCCCTGGTAAAGATGGAGGGAGGGACACATTGCCTGGCCGAGCAGAGCTGGACCCCGAAGGAAGCCAGCAGGAAGCCCACTCGGGCTCGGCCCCCCTCAGTTCCCAGGCTCCTCTGGACAGTTTCCTTCCATTCTGGAATCTTGTTATGGAAAAAAGATGGTGACAAAGTAGCAGGAAGGGAAAAGCAACGCAAGCATCTCTCAGGCTCTGCAGCCCTGCAGAAGCCTTTCTGGCCGGAGGCAGAGGCCGGTGCGTGGACACGGCGCCCCAGCGCAGGAAGAGCATCGCCCTCCGCTCACGTCCACGCTGCCCTGCTGGGTAACGGGGAGAGCCAGGCCCTCCCGCTCGCTCGCCAGTCCAGGTTTTAGCTTTCTGAGCATACCGTGTAGTTTATATTGTGTTAAGCCCATCTAGACAGCAGGCAATTTCCTCGTGCTTAACAGCCCTCCTGTTCCTCCCCGACATCCGCCGCACGCCGGCCGATTAACGCTGTCTGCACCGGAGCAGAGGAAGGTCCCCACAGCCCCCAGCCACCACCCGCTCCTCCAGCCTGCCCAGGCAAGGGGTCTGGGGCTGTGCTTCTATAGCACACCTCTTCCCTCTTAATGCTCATTACACAAATTAATTTATTCTGTGCACGTGCTATGGACAGCAGAGCGCACACCGCAGCTTCGTGGACCATCCTGCTCCCCCAGCCAGGGGCTGCTCCATCCCCGTGCTCCCAACTCTTCCATGCCTTCCCTTCTCCTTCCACACAGAACTGCAGGTTTTAACCTCCAGCACAAGAATGTTGCTCAGCTTTAATGGAGCCTGTTTAGAAACTCCTGCTGTCTCACTGGTGCCATTTCCACATGTCCAGCAGCCCCAGGCAAAGCCAGCATTTATCTACAGGGCCAACACAAACTGTCACCGGGAGGCAAGTCTGCAGATAAGTGGCACAAGGAAGAAGAAAAGAAGAAAGCGAGGGATGTGGAGGATCCTTATCCCAAGGACGGATAAGGACAGAACAGCAGCACTGACTCTTCTCAGTGGCATCCAGTGGCTCCTTTGCTGGTGACCTCATGGAAGGACAGTGACCCCAAAGCACCATGACTTTTCCAGAAGGACCTGATAGTTTTGCCTGCCATCATTACACCTCCCAGGGGGGCACAGCCTGCTGATGGCACAGCTGCAGTCGTGGACAGTGCCCACATGGACAGTGCCAGGGCATGCTGCCTGCCCTCTCTGCCTGCCCCAGCTGCCCATCAGCTCGTGGCAGGATGCTTGGCCCCGGCTGGAGCGGTGCTGAGCCACCATCACCGCCACAACCATCCCCCAACCCAGGGATCAAGAATGAGAATTAAAAGAAAAATAAAAAACTCTTTGAAATCAGTTTTAAGTAAACAAAAAATTGATCTCACAAGCCTTGGTAACCACAGGCATAAATTTAGGTTTGGCCGGGTCCTGTGTTTTGCTTGGGTTCTTCTGCATCCCATATGAAGGCTATTTTAAGATGATTTGCTCGAGTGGTTCAGCACATCACCAGGGCTAACATGCACTCCACAGTCACCTAGGAGCCTCTGCTGTCCCCATGGCCACCAGCTCCCCGGAGCAGAGAGGGCCAGAGCTGGCCTGAAACGCAAACAAAGTCCCCGATTCCTCGGGCTCCTACTCCGGAGAGCACGGGGAAGTTTTTGTTTGGTACCAGATTTTGCCGAGGTTTAAGGCTGCTGTTACTGAAGTCTTTTATGTTTTGCAGAAACTTCTACACAAAGCCTGATGCAAAGCAAACTGAAATCCCTAACGATGCCTGTAGGATGGATAAGTCAGAAAATACCCGTTACTTTGACTTATTTCTGAACAGTAAAACCTTTCAGCAACAACCTAGTGAGCCACAGTTATTCAACACAGTGGATCTGCACATGGGTTTCCTCATGAAGGCACTCACTGACCCTCAACACCTGCTGGCTTCAGCTCTCTTTACATAGCACAGGCTGTAATGGTGCCAGCTTACACAGCTCCCCAGACTTCTCTGGACACTGCTCCCTCTGGTGCTCATTTGTACCACCAAGAACAATTAGCACTACATGGGCAAGCAAAAATCACACTTCTGAGGGACCTGAATGTGAACTCACACTTAGTAAAAACCACACTTCCAGATGAAACACATGTTCACGTGCAAACTGCCAAGCCCTTTCCCCATCCATACTCTGGATGCTACATCCAGGGGATGGCTGTATTTGCACGTCATGAGTTCTCTAACGTCCCTTCACCCCATCAGGGGATGGAGGGTGTGTCAGAGCTGGAACACCTCTTGCCCCATCTCTCCCTCAGAACCACACGCTTGCACTCAGCTGGTCACATCTCCTGCCGTTCTCAGCTACACTGAGCCTGCTACTTGTTTTTATCCACAGCTAAAGGCACTGGCAGGGGTCCCTGAATGCCTGCCCTTGCCCCAGGACAGGCAGTCATGGCAGCTTGTCACCTCCCAAGGGTGAGGGGACAGAGGCACAGCTCACCGAGGTGTCTGCACACTTGCATCACTCCAACTGCACGAGCTCAGCTGCAGTGGGAGGAAAACCAGAGCGTGCCAGAGGCTGCCTGACAAGTGTTAGAAAATTTACAAAGCTGCACAGAAAAACATCTAACTGCTTCACTTTCCTGAGAGATAAGGGCCTGGGGGCGGCGTTCCTTGGCCAGGAGGCTGAGTGCTTGTGAGCTTCCAGCCAGACTGAAAGCAGGGACCCAAAACACAGTCCTTGTATTCAGACTTTACTCCTCCTCTACCTGCTAGCAGAGCATCCAGCTGCTGTCACTGCTGGAGCAGAGAGGCAGAGCAATGAGCTCAGCCCCAGCAGAGAGGAGGTTGATCTCTGCTGGGACTGGGACCATCAGGTAAGGGGCAGCAAGGGGAGCAGCACCACTGTGCTCTCAGCTCTGGGGGCCTGGGGGTGGTGCCAGGGATCGAGCCTGCTGCAGAAACAGGGCTCCAGCACAGAGCACACAACAGTGCAGACTGCTACGAAATAAAAGTATTAATTACACTGACATGCCACTGGTGTGGCTTAAGGCCATATACAGCTGTGCTTTACCTACCATGAAGAAAAATTACCAAAGCAAATTCCTGCCCATAAAACATTTACAGCTCATCCCCAAGTATTTATCATTTGAAGAATGGCTGTTGCTATCAGTTGAGACTGAGGTGCTGTATGATAGAAAAAAAATATCTAACTAGCATGATGGCAGGTTGGATTTATGTATTCCTTCACTGTGAGTGAATTACTCAGTTTTCCAGAACCCTGAGACAGAATCCCTTCCCACTGCTGAGATGTACAGTATGTGCTTTAGGCAGTTCAGCAGCTGTGCATCCTGTGTGTCCTTCCTGACACCCGCGAGTCCCACTGCACCATGGTTAGAGTGCCTGAAGTACATCTGCACTTCTCCAGTAACTTAAATATAACTATATATTTATATTTGTCATACATTCAGGAAAGATGATTTTTCCAAGTCTTACAAGGCTTGGAACAAGCAACAATTATAATCAGAAAGTGAGCACACTGAGATATCACCCATCTTTTAATGGGATAAGAGTTCCATTTCTATCATTATGTGGGTATATCTGATACTAAACTCAAGATACCTGAATACAGGAAAAAAAATCATGCTTCTACATAGAAAATATCATCCTGTTGCTGTCAGATCTGATTTGGGAGAAGATTTTCACATCTCAACAGAGAAAGAAAAAGTATTTCTAACTGCAACCACATAAAATGATCGGGAATTTCTGTGAATTTCTGTGAAAAATAATCTGTTTGCACCACTGGCACACACAGAGAAGAGCAGGAGGAGGTGCCAGGGCCACACTGTCACTTCACTTACCAAAAGGATGGCTCTAGCACGTGTGCACGCATCCCTTTTCACAAATACTACACCTCTTACCCACACAACAGCAGCTTCAAACCTCCTGCATTCCTCCTGCATCCCTGGATGGAGAGAATAATGCACATTAGCCATTAGCCAAGATTATCAGGCATTAGCAAGAGTCTGCACCTTGCTGCTGGAGGATGAACCCTGCCATCATCAGTGTGTTGGCTAAGGAAACCTGGAATGGCCCAGGGAGGTTTCATGCAATGGACAATAAGGGATTATATCTAGATGTTTAATTTTTTTAAATGAATTTTTATGCTTTTGCCCTTTTTATTCAAATCTGATAGATCTTAATCTCTTTACCAGGAGCATCAGTGGAGCTGTAGAGCAGCAGCATCTCTGCCAGCAGCCACAACGGGACCCAGGCAGCAGATCCCTCGTCCCCAGGGCTTGCCTTTCCCCGTTCCCCGAGCGAAGCGGGTCCGCACAGCAGCCTGCGAGCGCCTCACTCAGCAGCACACAGGAGCCTTCACCACCTGCTGCAAGCGGGAAGTGAAAAGGCAAATTTTATTGTCTGGAGAACTGCGGCTCCATGAAGCAGAAGTATTTAAATAGATAAGGATCTTCTTGTCCAGGAAACTGAGCACTAATAATAACATCTCGGCTTCCTGTAAAGAAGGCTTCTTCCCCAGCTGCTTTCCACGGTCTCTGCCTCCTCCCATCCTCCTGGCCCTGCCCCAGACCTTGTCACCCCCCTCTCAGGCTACCAGACACCCCACTATTTTCCAGGCTGCCTTCTCTCCATTTTCCAGGTTTCCCTCCTCCACCAAACACTCAGATTTTCTGTTTGATGCCCTGCTCTGTGTTCTCCTCCAGGCTGTCTTGGCAAACATGCACAAAGAGAAAGCCTCTCCTCTCCAGCTCTGGCACCCACTGCCACAGCACCTCTCAGTCCCCCCATCCTTACTGGGAGAGCCTGGTCCCACTGGTACAGACTTCCTGTGCCAGCACAGACTCATCCCAGAGCCACCACCAGCATCTTTTCCTGTAGCTTCCCAAAGCTCAGGGGGAGTTTTAGCAGGGATGAAGGATGACACAGCTCGATGTCCCTTCTCCCCATCAACTTGCCAAACTCTGGCTAAAGCATGGAGGTGTTCCAGCTATCCAGACAGCTGAAATTATTTACTTATTCATTCATTTTGTATGGACAAGATTCCCAAGTCAACCCTAAAAAAAATTAAAAAATAAAAAATACCCACCTCAGGACACCAGCTCCATATGTGGGTGTGGGGATTCACTGCTGTGGGAGCAGACAGGCACTTTCTGCAGCCGGGTACCTCATCAAGGGAAGGCAGGACATTTCCTGGAGCAAAGACAATGCCCTAATTTGTTCCTGCCAGCGCAGAACAATGCATTCAAGGAGCCAGCATCCATCGCCTGCGAGAATGAAATTGGTGGTCCCCATCCAGCCCCGCTGGAAGAGGAGTCCCTGTCACCACGGCTGGCGTTCCACACCGGTGGCTGGCTCGGGAGCCACAGGCTGGGGGCTCCTGCAGGACCATCCCCACTGCAGCCCCTCACTGCTCCTCTGGTAGGGGAGCCCTATTCCCCACAGAAAAGAAACTGAAGAAAGAGATTGAGCAGCCAGAAACAACGAGCTCTTGGAAATCAAGTATTACCCCGAGGAAATGTGGGACTGAGCAAGTTGGGTCTAGCAGGGAAATGGGGCAAAGCAGGGCTGGCTGCTGCTGGGAGCGTGCAAAGCCCTCAATATCCTCCTGCTGCCGGCAGGACCGGAGCATCTCAGCTGAGCCACAGCTTTATAAGGTGACAGATTAGAATACCAATGTGAATACCAAAGGAATAGAAGAAAATGAGTGAAAAGAAAGTGTTTTAAGGAAAACATGTCTTCTTTCCATCCTAAAGAAGTTGAAGAGCCAGGACAATTTTTACCCACAGCCCAACACATTTACTGCAATCGGCTGAAGAACAGAAAATTCACAGATAGACAGAAAAACTATCATTCAGTCAAGTCTAAAGTGTCCTCACACTGTTGGTGAAAAATCTTTGCAGGTTCTGCTAAAGCAAATAGGATTTCAAGTTTTGATCTCTTGACTTCACTAGGGCCACGATCCTACTCTGCATCCTAAAGCCAGCTTTACAAGAGGAAGATGTATGCGGGGTCAGGAATGCCCACGAGACATGTCCGGGCTAAATATTAATGAAAATATATAAATTAGGGTTCGGATTTCTGTACACAAAACCCTAAAGAAATTGGATCCCACGTGGCAGTTTTAATTAAATAGTAGCTCAGCACAGCTTGGAATATTATGAAAATCCCAGAATGTAATATATAATTATGCATCTACAAAGCACCGTTTAGACCAATGACTCAAATATTCTATTGATTTAAAATACATTGTCCGAGCACATTTCACATAAGTATGTGATATTCGTTAGTTTAATAAATATGTGGAGAATACATGGAAATATGCATCAGCTTTTAGAAACCACTGATCCATTCATTAGCATGAGAAAAGTGAAGCAAAGGCTTCACTCCTTTTGTTTTATTCTCATGCAAGTAATGACTTAGGAAATGTACATTATCATACACACTCTAAGCGCAGTCCCAAGTCTATAATCCCACGAAGGAAGCCTGTGCTGCACATAAACTAAGCCTACTGGGGGCTGTTGGAGCTTAAGTTCCTAAAGTATTATTTTTAAGTTCCTCTCCATCAAGGATGTTATGAGTAATAAGAGTAGCAGCAATTGTGGCTTTTTAGGAAGCGTTCTTCCCAGCTTGTTCTAGAAAGGCTCTTTTAAAGGGCGCATTGCAGAGCCTGTGGTGTGCTGCCTTGGCTAGCTGGTATAAAGTAAGTGCATTTTAGTTGGCATCTGGTTGAGGCTATATTTTCATTTGTAAAAATTGAAAAATTCTTGGAAGAACTCCACAGCCTACACAAAAAAATGTTCTTCTTGAAAACTAGTTAGGAGTTAATGATAATTCCACTTTGGGCAGGAAGGAAGGGTTGAGGCTGGACGTCCCCGAGTGAGCCAGGAGGATGTTAACCACAGCCCTGCTCCACTGCTCAGGTCCAGTTCACAGCCCGAGCTCCTGCTGAATGGGACAAAACACCCCATTTCCAGCAGATAATTAAACATATTCCACAGAAGCAAAATTACTTTTATAAGCACTAAGTAATTTTGAATATGTGACAACTCTCTGAATGGAGTTCAAATCCAGCTTTTCCTTTGATACATCCCTAGAAGGAACTTCAAATATTAAATCCTGAGAAATGTAGACGAAACCACGTAAAAGCTGTAGACATCCTAAATACGTACAATGGGATCCCTTATGCTGAAGATACAGTGAAACATTCATAGACATTACAGTTAAACTCAAATTCTGATTTATTCCTGCATTTAGCTACAGCCCAGTTACAATTCTGGTTAGGGCATCCATTTGCCTAAAATAAACATTTCTAACAACCTTAATGAGCTTTGGAGAGACCCCGTGTTGGGAAAAAAACAGGTCACTATTTGGAAGGACCTGCTGTAACTCCCACATGAGCAACAGGCTGTGGCACTGGAAACAACCAAAACGGAGCTGTAAGAGTACAGTGGCAGACATACAACCTCTCCTCTCACACAGAAGAAAAAAACTGCTGTGCTATTCATTTACTTTCAATGAAATGTCCGGATTTAATATGGCCAACGTGAAATTCCTGGCTGTGAGGGTGGTGAGACCCTGGCCCAGGGTGCCCAGAGAAGCTGTGGCTGCCCCCTCCCTGGCAGTGTTCCAGGCCAGGTTGGATGGGGCTTGGAGCAACCTGGGCTGGTGGGAGGTGTCCCTGCCATGGCAGGGGGTTGGGACTGGATGAGCTTTGAGGTCCCTTCACACCCAAACCATTCTGGGATTCCATGAATTAGCATAGGTACGGGCAGGCATGGGTTTTTGTAGCTCTGTAGCCATACAGGGACATATGTAGCACATAGGAATATAGAAAGCACCCATAGCTTGTGCGAGAGAGAGAGTCACAGCCAAGCAAACCTAGAGAGCAGATGGTACAACATCTTACCCAGCTCCGTGCCCTGCATGTCCCCGGGTGGGTCTGGTGGGGTCCCCAGCGGCAGTGCGGGTTGGACCCAGCTGGCTCCGCTCACCAGCTCTGCCCTCTGCAAAGCAGGGTACCAGGGAGATCACCACCTTGGAAGAAGGGAATGGGAATGTGACATACATGTCCTGTTAACTCCTTTGTTAATAACCTTCATAACCCAGGATGTGGTGCACATCAGAAAAGCAACTGCCCCTTCCCCCCGCACCACGGCCCCATCTCATAAATGTTTCATTGCACCTCTGGAAAACAAACAGTTGCTTTTTAGCAGTCTATGAAACAATATTGTAAACAGCTCAGCTATTCTCCCCTCTGCTCTGGGTAGAAGAAAGAACAATGCTCATTCAAGGCTGAAAACCCTCAGCCTCAGCCACACCAACCCGGGGATGCTCAGCGTTGCCATCCCAGCCCACTGCCCCTGCCCCGGGGAGAGACGGTGGGGCTGGTTGGAGGGACGTGGTATAAGATGAGCAAGGAGGAGAGAGGGCTTAAAGTGAGCAAAAGCAGCAAGCCCGGCCGATAGGGGCTGCAGGATTTCAGCCCGGAGCTGGTGAGCACGCTGGGCTGGATGCGCCTGCCTGCAAAACAAAAAACCCAATAAAACGGGCAGATGGTCCTGAAGGCACGGGGAGGAGAGGGGCTGGAGACAAGGAAACCAGATATTAAAAAATGTAAATGAGAGGGAAATTATAAAAAGCATACAGCTCCTGTCCCGGAGGGAACAGCTGTGTATGCTAATCCCTCCTGGGCTGCTCCTTTTGGATCTCCCTTCCTTCCTTCCTCCGTCCCTCTCTAATAGCTCCCTTGTTCCCGCTGGACAAAACCGGCCCTTTGTGGCTGCTCTCAGAACAACATTAAAAACAGGAATAGGGAAATTGTAAACAGGAGTCTTTTGGCCTACAGGCCAAGGCACACACCGGCCTCTGAGGTCTACTTCATGCTAAGCAAAGAAACAGATCTTTGTTGCTAAAGGGATTAGGGCTGCGGGATTTCTGCGGCTCGGCGGAGGCATTCAGCTGGCCTCAAGTGGGGGCTTTGTAAAGAGATACCCCCATTATGGCCCCGCCGCGGAAATGGCTCGCGCTCTTTATGCCACGGGGTAATGCGATATTGTTGGGCGGCTGAAGGGCTCTGGTGAAGCAGGGCCCTATCTACTCAATGGCAAATTCTTTCCCTGCTAAATAGATGGGGGTGTAATTACCTTTACTGGCTGGGGGGGGGAGGGAAACCATCCATCTTTAACCCTTAGGTGCTTTTTTTTTTTTTTTTTCCCAACACACCGCAGGGTTTGCCCAGACTGCGGTCACGGTGGAATCCCACATGAGTTTCTACCACCTAAGAATTTTATCTCTAACTCCTCATTAAGCAAATAAGTGCATGCCATAAAATATCAGCTGCCTGTGTTACTCCCAGGCTCTCTGAGACCACCTTTGCTTTGCACCCTGCACGGGATGCCGAGAACCCGCACTGCAAACCTCAGCACAGCCCTCAAACAAAACCATCCTCCTCCTCCTCCCATCTTCCAGCCCCACCACTGCGCTGCCCAGCACTAACGCTGCAAAACCCTCCATGGGGTTTGGTGTTGGGGGGGTGAGCTTTTGTCTTTTTAGTCTTAGAAATAATCGACTAACTCCTTTCTGATGAACACTAACCTACATTCAGGTTTTCATTGAGACCATATTCCTCAGTTAGACCCAGCCCACACCACCTCTGTGTCAGTAGTATGGATTTTTCCATGGTTAACTTCTAATTAAATTCCCCAACTAAGTGTGAGAGCCACGAGTACAGGCATGCACACCAGCAGAGCAGGGTACCTTCCAGGGCAGCAGAAATCCCTCCTGGAAAGGAGGCAGCCCCGAGCCCACCTGCAGCCAAACCCTCTCCATCGGCACAAACACACACAGCCTTTGTGTTTGTACAGCATGGGATGTCCAGAGATGGGTGTTTGCACTTCTCTTAGTGATAACTAATAATGACTCATTCTTTTCACCCAAAATCAAGAGTGTCTGCAACTGGGAAGGTGGCTCTGCTCTGGAAAAAGAATAGAAGTTAGATGCAACATCTAGAGAAAAAAAAAACACAAATATGAAATTATTCACATCTGGGACCAAGGGCACAAGATCCTGCTCAGGTCATGGAAGTGTTTTCATTGACCTGCACTGGCTGTGCAGCTCTGCCCCTGCACCCTCTGCCTCCACAGCACGTCGGTGCAGGGAGAGGCAAGGGAAGAGCTGACATCCAGGTCACCATCCGAAGGTATTCCCATTTTTCAGTGACACAACCTGGCCATATTTGAATGGAGTTCATTAGAACCCATTGATCTGAAGCCTACAGTTTGGACACAAGGGCAGCTGCAGCATTACAGCAGCACTGACACCAGTTGCTGCAGGAGCTCGGCAGCACACTCCTCTGCACTTTGAAGAACTATTTGGCTTGATACTGATAATAAAAAAAGCAATTAGCATGAAGTCCATTTCTTAAACATTTATTTTTTTTCAGGCACTGCCTAAATCTCAGCCCGCTGCCTTTCTGGCTCTAGATTCAGACTCTCTTCCCAGGAAAACGTTTGTAAAAATAATTTGCTATAATTAGAAAAATGATTCATTGAAAATTCATTACTGGAACCCTGTCCTGCGAGTCAGGGTGAGGCAGGCTCCAAGGCACTTCTTTCTGTGACATGTTACTGCTAAACTGACACTTAGGTTTGTTTTACAAGAACTGTTTTTTTTGAGTTCCAGCTCCCAGAAGCAAATAATCATGTGAGGTTTGCTGCATTTATTAAAAATTATTGATTCTAGCCCCTGTGCCTGGTGAGAGTCCCGACTCCCAACAAGAACAGCAATAACAAGAACGGGGTATAAATCAATTTGACAGTATCTCCTGCAATAGCTGTGATGTGGCAGCACTGCTGACAACTGTTGCTGTTCCTGTTTGCAGGACTCGCAGTGTTTGGTCCCCAGGACCATCAGCTGGCACTTGACACAGCCTCTGCATCCTGCACTGTGTGACTCCTGGGGGTTACCACCGCTTCCCCCCGCGGGAGAAGGTCAAAGAACATTTGGATGATGTGACCAAGCCCAAACGATGCCTGATTTTTAGGTGTTCCAGTGCTCCCAGCAAGGAGCAATGTTATCCCACACTCTCCCTGGGGTCAGCACAGAGGCTCCCTGCAAATGGAAACCAGCAACTCCAGCCAGGGATCAGCGCTCCCTTCGCCATCCCTCGCTCTGTCCCTCTGTACCAGTGCAAAGCCCTTTGGATACAGCATCCTGCTGCCCCCCCGCACTGATACAGCATCCCACTGCTCTACCTATCCCAGAGCTTTGCTCCCAGCAAAGAAAAGCACACTTTGCTCATATTTGTTGAAAAGGAGGATGGCAACAAAACCCCTCTGACCTGGGATTTTGAGCTTTTCATATCCCTTCAGCCCTGGGACTCTTCAAACACGGCAGAGCAGGCTGGGGGCTGAGGGATGGTAACTCTCTGACCAATTACAAAGTAATTAAAAGACCCACCGTGGGCTCCACAGAGAAAGCTTTGCATATGGACTTTAATTATTACACCACAGCCTCGCCAGAAAAACACAAAAGAGGAGCTCCGGCAGCTCGGGGGATGCATATGGCTTGTGTAGGTGGAGAAAGCCAAGAGCCTGTTACTCTGGGTAGGAAGTGGATTTTCTCTCTCCTATAATCTTGTTAAATTACTCTGTTTTTAAATCAATGATTTATATCTCTCTCTTCAAATCCAGAGGAGGGAAAAAAAAAAAGCCCCACTCTAAGCAGCAAGTACAGGAGGAGCAATACATTTTCACTTTCATTTATCCTCACATTGCAAAGTTCACTCAGCAAACCAAAAGTGTGAAAGGAAAATACTGGGAAGGACTGGTTAAAAAGAAAACCTTGGCTGAAATGAGACGGAAAACAGATTTCCCGGATTAGGCAAGTATCAGAAAATAATACACAATGTTAGACATCTGAAAAAGGAAGTAGGAAAATATTCAGGAATTTGCGTAACCCATTTCCAGCCTAAGAAAAGCACAGCAAAGGGACATTCCAAGCAGGCAGCCGTGCTGGGTCTCCACTGGGCCATGGCAATACCCCGCGCTTGTTTCTCGTGTCTGGGTATAACTGGGGAAAGATTCCCAGCCAGATTTTCATTTGCAGCGCTTGCTGGTTGGAGTTCAGGGAGTCTCCCCTCCCTGTCACATCAGGTTTGCATCTGGGTAGGTCTAGCAGCTTCCGTGGGGAACTGTCTCTTAGCAACACTCACACAAATGAAATAAAATAGAACCCTGCGCAGACCCGAGACGGGGCCGTGCCGCAGCCCGCCCGCAGCAGGTGAGGGCTGGCGGGGGGGATTTGCACCCACAGCCACGCATTTCAGACAGGGAAAAGGGAAAAAAACCCAAAACTTCTAAAATTTCTACTTAAGAGGGTTATATACACTCTACCAGCCACCTGCACAGGAATACCAGCGACCTCAGTGTTTGTTCTGGGCACAACACGTCACCTTCGGCTGTGACCATCGCCCCAAGGAGCACAGGGAGGAGACCCCAGGGGGATGCAGGGCTGGGAGGGGTGCTGCCCACTCTGATGTGTTTTCCTCTGTGCCATCCCCAAGCTGGTGATATAAAAACGTTTTGGAGGCACACATGGACATCACAGCCAGCTCTCCTGCTCGAGGTGATGCTGCAGAGTGGTGCAGTGCCCAAGGACAGCCCCGAACAGCAAAGCCTCTTCCCAACAGCTGAGTCTTTCTCCTCTCCCACTCAACCCAAGCACCACAAAGTGTCCTGTACCCATTAAGCCCAACATGCCCCAAACTGGAACAAGTCAGAATGATTTAAGAGGTACCAAGGTTGGCTCTTTGGTGGCAGTTTGTCCTTGCTGGGCTCCAAGGACAAAGTCTTGGTTTGTTTGCTTATACAGAAGCTTTATTTCCCCCTTGTAGCCTGTGACTCATGCAGCAAGCCCTGCTCAGGGGTACGAGCCTGCACTGGGCTGAGGGGATGGGGACCAACCCAACCCAAGCTGCTCTGGCTTTTTAAACTCAGAAAAATGTGAAACCTCCACACCTCAGAGCCAAGAAATTCCCTTACCCAAAACAATCGTGTCCTTTCCCACAGGGGGACGCACAATGCGTTTCAGCTGTTGTGCCCTTGCCTCTTCAAAACAGGGTTCCAATGCCTCCGAGGGGTCTGACCCTCTGTTTGTAGGCTGCTGGGGGGGCTCTTGGCTCCCCCTGTTGCTCTGGGGGACACTATAGAGCATTGCTCATCCACTTTAAATCTATCCAATTAACATCTCATCTACCTTTCCATTTCCCAAAGCCTCCCTGTGCTGCCATCACTGGCTGCGTGTGACAAGAGGAGCTGCGTGTTGGGAGGAAGCACGGACATCATGGATGGATGTTTTTAGCTCTGCTGACTCACTGCTCTTCCCCCCAGCTCCCGGTGTCTGAGCACCACCCGCTTCTCCCCCCGCAGCCCACGTCGCTGTCGGTGGACCCGTGGCTGAGCAAGGCAGGGGGGAATACAGAAGAGCCCCTATTTCTATTTTTGGACCCTGTGTGAGGTGGATGGAAATCACCAGGCTCCCAGGTTCCCATGGGAAGCCATTAATAACCTCCTAAACGCTGTCACATCCTTTAACGTGCATGCTATTATGGGATGCTGAGAGAGAAGCCATCGGGGCTGGTGAGCGCGTGGGGCTCCTTCCCCTGCGCTGCCCGCCAGGCACTGCCAGGACGGTCCCACTGTGCCCCAGCCCCACCACAGCATGAGATGTGACTTTGTGTGCCTGCCCCCACTGCTGATGGCATATTTGGCAAGGAAATCCTCCCACGTGGCCTCGAGGACTGCGAGGGAAATAAAGCCAACTGTTCATTGAGACATGCCGGCTTCAAACCAATTAATGTAAAGAGCTTATATTAAAGGATCTCACTTAGATGCAAATCCCCTCTTGTAAACAAACCTTTCGGGTCTTAGTCCCAGTCTCTAAGGGAAGTTCCAATCTGATTAGTTAGTCCACATGCCTCGAATTCCCCCCTGTAGTTACCAAGGAATAAAACTGCAAATTCTACCTTTTTGCTGAGATATATTAAACACTTCCCGGATTTCACCTTGAGGTGCCCTTTTCAGCGATATTTAGTGAAGCCCTCCGGGTGAAAAACAAGTAATTTGATTTCTTTCTTTGCACGAGTTGTTCTCCAGACCACCACCCACACACCACAGTTCGAGACCTCCAGAACAGTACAGCACACACTGCATTTTATCTCCCATATAGGCACCGCTAATGACTGGGCTTGGATGAGTGCCTAAACCAGAGAGCACAGCACAAGTGCATAGCTCAGTATATTAAAGAACGGGAAACGAATTCATGAGGAGTGTGTTCAGCAGCCCGGGAAAGCATCTGTGGGAAAAGTGCTTTGTGTAGGGGAGCTTACCTGGGCAGGACAAGGGCTGAGTATTCCTGCAGAAGCGACACACACGGAAAAGCAGCTGGATGAGGAAACACCATCACCCCTACGCAGGAAATGCATTTGTTGGCTGATGGTTTAAACACGGTTAGCATCCAAACGGATCCACAGCCTGCTCCTCTGCAGCTCGAGTAACCCCGAGGAAGCTCTCCTTCGAGCATGAGTCATTCACCCCTCCACTGATACCCACTTTCTTTTCTCAGATAATTAATTTGGCTTCTCAGTCTTTCCACTTCCATTTAAACACACAAGCCTGAAAACTCCCCAAATCGTAGCACAGCCTAGCAAAGCCGTTAAGCAACATCTGTCCCTGCCCTGTGTAGCTTCAGCCCTGGGCCAAGCTGCTCCTCACAGCAGGGAAGTGGCTCCAGGTCACCTCAGTGGGTTTGATCCTGGGTCAAAACCAGGCTGTTTTCTTTCCCTTGCCTTGTACATCACTTTTTTCTATACTGTTATAAACAGATGCAGGGAAACAAGAAAATGACCAAACTATGAGAGCTAACTGAATATTAAGAAGCATATATGTCATTTATTTGGGTTTTTCCCTGTCTTTATAAGCAGACCCTAGGTGGCACCTGGGGCGTTCAAAGAGGTGTGTGCTTTGCTTCTCTTTCCTTGCTTACAGTCAGCCTTTGCTCGGAGGAGAGGTCCCTTTGCACGAATCCCTCGTAGGCTGCCAGCGATTCCCCCCCTGTCCAGGAGCTGCAGGCTGTCTTGGCAGGCACTGGGTGTGCCAGAAAAAGAAGAAGAAATCCTCTCAAACCTGCAGAAAGAGCAGCAGAGACACACAGAGTCATCATGTCACATTGCTGCCCTGCCCCAGGACATGCACTGTTATCATACCTGCTCCAGGAGCAGAGCAGCTCTTCTGTCAGCCCCAGGAGATCCAGACCAGCACAGAACAAGTGTCCACCCTGGCTGGAGGCACCAGCATGGAAAGTTTTGGTCTCACATGAAATTCCTGACAGGAGGTGACATTGTGGGTGTCCTGTACCTGTGTGCGTGCAGAAGCTAGACTGAGCGCAGTGCAAGTGAACGGGGAAGGAGCAGAGCTGGTGCTGGGGACACTCGAGTTTGGCATCGAAAGCGTTACAGAAAACATGCCGTAAAGTTCCTCTGGGGCTTTAATTTCCCTCCCCCCAAATCTTCCTTTGATTCTGATCCCCTCCTTTCCTCGTGTCCTTTGAACTTTTAAAAAGGCACTTTGAAGACATGTCATAAAGCAGCGCTTTCATTCACCATCTCCTCTTTGATGCTCCTGCTGCTGCATGTGAGGCGCAGCCCCGCGGGACCCCGAGGGGCCGAAAGCCGAGATGGGCAGGAAAGGGCAGGGAGGTACAAGTTTGGCACCAGCTCGCTGGGGACACACAGGCACAGCCCTTATTCCTGCTGAATGCGCTGGGCTGTACGGACCTGGTGGAGTTATCCCCAACCTGCTCCCCCGAGGGCACCGCAGAGCCCGAGGGAAAAGCAATGGGGATGGAGGAGCAGCTGGCTGGGAAGTCCTTCATCCCCAAGGCCATCCCCATCTCCCACACACTCCCAAGACCCGAGAGCTAGGAATAAAATGCCAGAAGAGGCCCCCTACCCTGCGGAAGGAAGAAGGATGAGTAGCCCATACTCTGGTCCTGTCCCTGCTCCTGACCATCTGCTTCCAACCTGGGAGTTTTAATTTGGCCTCTCTACATCCAAAACCACTATGCAGCCAATTTCTTCAGGTTGGTCATAGGCAACTGCCCAGCCCAAATCAGTCCTACTGCAAGAACTGGCCTTTAACAGGTAACACAACTCTTCTAAGGAGGATATGTGAGATGCAAGTTTTACTATATTAACTCTATTCACTGCGTCTTCTGTTTCAAACCTGCATTACTTGCATTTAAACAAATCCTGGTTTTCTCCTTCATAATTTTATCTTGAATCTCAGGAGATGTTCTTAAAGCCCTGAAATCTGGGATCCCATGGCATGCACAATATCTTAAGTTTTAAAAACTTAACCACAATGCTTAGGGCAGAATGGCTAAAAATAAACAAGCCTAAAAAACCAAAAACTAATTAAAAAATAATAATGATAAACTAATGCAAGTAAATAGCAACTTGCAATCCTGCTGCCAAACACACATAACAGTGTTAAATAATCAAAGTAGTGTGAAATAATCCCATGCACACATACTACCCATTCCCCAAGAACAGGTTTCCATCCCACAGGAGGACAATGCAGCTGCCCAAGCAGAAGGACACAGATGTGGAGCTCACCACCAGCACCAGCCCTTCGGACCCTGGCAAAGGGCACGGCTCAGAGCACCCTTCCCATATGGAGATATCTTCCTCTCACAACAAAGAGCTTGGAGCTGCAGCCCAGGCTTAGCTTAGGTAACATTTTCCCCCCTCCTGAGCTTCGTTATCAGTTAGAATTGGGCATTTCCGTGGCGAAGCTGTTTCTGCAGCACAGGCTTCTGTGGCACGGTGCCACCAGTCAGAGCCTCTCAACTTTATTTAACCTTTGCACAGGGAATTGCATTAACTCATCACCAGAGAACCTCTCGGCAAGAGAGAAACAGATGTTCAGGCATTAGATAAGCTGCAAGCAAGCCCATGGTGTTTGTCAGCAGGGATAACAGTGCAGTTGGGTTTGGCTTTGTTATTTTTTACAGGCTGACCAGTGGTAGGGGTTATTGGAAATAAGTGAAAATTATCCTGAAAACTGCTTGAGGGGCTTTTGAAGGAATGTTTTTCCTCAGTAACTCCTTTTTAACTGCAATACCAATTTACTTATTTTTCTCCCTCCCTCCCCCCCCCCCCCCCCAAAATTACAGCCAAATATCTGCTCCTGAGACTGAATGCAGATGCAGCTGGAACAGCAAATTTTAACTTGCTTCCAACCTGGGAATTTTGCACTTTAAACTTGAGATAAGGAGAGGACTTCATTTTAAAGACACGTGTCCCCTAACAGAAGATAAATGTGTCCAGAGGGACCACCCCACAGTGCTTCTGAGAAACCAGTGCTGCAGAAAATACCAAAATCTAAAGAGCTGTTACAATTCTAGTGTTCTAATTTATTAAATTATCCCCACTTAACACATTCCTCCCTGCTTGCTCTTTCAAAAAACCACTAGAATATCCTCATGAAAATTATTTCTTTTGATTTTGTGTAACTTGTCAGGCATCTGTTGGCTCTGCTAGGAGCTCAGACTCTGCTCGGTGATTTAAGCCAAAGCAGGTCTCTGGAGTTAAAACCTGGCTATTACTTCTTCCTGAGCTGTGTGTAAGACACTTGCACCCAGGTGAAACCTCACATTTGAGTTTTCCAGAGTGCAGCATTTTCATGTGCTGCTATTAATTTCACTACAGGCCACCTTGCACTGCTCAGAGTTGTGTTTTTAAGCCAACTCATTTAAACCCTGCATAAAGCACTACAAAGTTGCTTGCATTTGTATCAATAACTGTCTGACCTTTTTATGTGAAGAAAAGCTGAATGATTGCATTAGACTGCATTAACTCCAGCCATTGATAGGCGAGTCTGTCCCAACCAACATCAGAGGGACCAAACTTCCAATCCACAGAGAGAAATCACCTGTCCAAAGCCACAGAGACACAGCTCTACAGATCTCAGAAGTTGTGGATAAAGGAACTGTAATTGCAATTCAACAACACAGTTGAGCTTCAATTATATATATATATATATATATGTATAATTATGTATATATATACACTCACACACTCAAAGGAGAATGAGATTCAGGGGGTCACAGCCCCTCTATGCTTAGGATTGTCCCCTTAAAGCCTTTGAAAGAAAGGCCAGGCCCTTTGTGGTGCCATGTGTTATCAACACCCAAGCAAAGCAATAACTGTCCTGCCCAGAAGATCTTACAGAGGATGAGCAAGATCTGGCAAAGCAATCATGGTTCTTCTTGGTGCGACCAAGTAGTGTTTGGAAGCACCCTGGCAGCCTGGTTCCTTCCACAGCAGCTACCTCCACACAAGCAGGCTTGAGGAAAGAGGTTAAAGAGAATAATTTTAGGTAGTAAATGAAAAACGAGTATTTTGTGAAGGGCATTTTGTGTTACTAACCTACAGCAGATTTTTTTTAAGACTCATTCAAACATCTAAAGCTGCAAATATAAAAGCTGGCACTACCAAGAAACCCACTGCCCAGCCTATCTACATCTTAGCTACCCAAACATCATCCAAAACTCAAGCCCTGAGGTCTTCATCCTCCTTAAGCCCTGCTCTCCCACTAGCATGGGAAGGGCAGGAGAGGAGCAAGCTCAGCAGCTGCCCTGCCACTGCCAAACCCACTCTTCAGCAAACTAGGTCAAATTCACATGCTTTACTCTCAGCTGAAGGTCACTACTGTCTCCCCAGCCTGCACTGGGCAAGCTAAAATGTGTTTACATTGAGAAGATGTGGAGAGGTTTTGGAGCTGGAAGTGGTTAGAGGGAAAACAGGCTGTGTAGGAGCATGCATCTAAAATGCTGAATGCAGAGGCAGGAAAAGATTAAAAACACAAAACATCAGACATTTCCCTCTAAGGGCAAGAGTGCTAGCCTGGTCAAGCACTTGTAGGTGTTCCTGGTACAAACTACAGCATCAACCAGAGGTAAAGGTCTGGGATAGCGTTTGCAGAGTGCAAAAAAGTGCAAATTCCCCTTTATGGAGGCAAAGTCTGACAAAAGCATAATGAAAATACGCTTCTGACAGACAAAAAAAGTGACTCCCTGGCACACACAGAAGCCCACACCAACTTTCCAGCCTGCCCTCCAAGCATGAGCACTGGTGTTCCCAGTAAGCACCTGAAAGCTCAGAAAGCATCCAGAGAAAAAGTAAATACGTGATTAGACCGAGCACAACTTTTTGCTTGAATTTCTGCAGAATTATGACAAGTAGTTCTGCAATAGGAGGAAGGGTTGCCCTGCAATCCAAGTGCCTGTCCTGACTGCCATGCAGTTGGGAACACACACTTCACCAGCTGAGGGTGTTCATCACAAATTACTGTTGGGAAGATCCGTCAGAGGAGCCTTCACACAGAGGTAGGTTGGAAACACCCCCACATCTGGAGCCACAGCAAACTTTGGAAAAGCACAAATGTGGCCCAGCCTGGTGCCCCCATCACCCCAGTATGACCCCAGCACCCAGGTGGGCTCCTGGGAGCCACAGGAAAGGGACACATCTTGACTTGGAGGTTGCATCATAGTCATCCTTCACCCATCGTACTGACCATCTCTGTCCCAGTGGCATGGTTGTGAAAGCTGTAGCATTGCCTGCACAGGAAAGCGATGTTAGGAGGCTAATTAATGTATTTTGGCTGTCTTCTAATGAAGCTGCACAGCTGGAAGCAGGCAGGGAGCCAGCGCCATGTGACCGCTGGACACATTTCAGGAATCTCTTTCCTCAAGTATCCAGTTGTCCTGCACGACATTTTTCCCCCTCCAAACTGAACTAATCAATGTCTGGCTGCTAGTTATCATGGAGGGAGGGGGAGAAACACGCACAGAAAAGCTGCTGTACATCAGTGGCCGTACTATAAATACGCTGGCGATGCAGCTATGCACAGTATTTTACTCCACCATTTATCTTCGCGCAGGCAGGAAGGCTGTGAGCGGATGAGTGCCTGCCATGGAGAGCAGTTTTAAGGGAGGTTATTGCATTCTTGACTTAAGCCCATTTTTCTGGTTTCCATGCAAACGTCGATGAATTTTAAAAAGGGAGCATTCAGTCTGGACCTTCCGATTCAGACAAAATACAGTATTGCTCTATATGGGGATTATACTCTTGCTTGGCAGAGGGATGGATCCAATGGATTTCTTCTGCTTCTCACAGTTACAGCCCCGACTGTCCCAGTTCCCTCCATCACTTGCTGCAGCCATTCTCACCAGCACTGGGCAGAAACACATATTCTAAACACATAGGAGTATGTATGCTTGCACCTCAGACACGTACACATGCACACATACAGGTGTGTGTCCAGGACCAAAGACAACAGGAATGTAAATATGTTTTACGCCTAATTATGGAAAGTACTTTGGCAGGAGGCAGCCAGGGGCACAAAGAGCTACTGTTGAGATCCCTCAGCCACGGCCTCCACTCAGCACACAATCGACAATATTTAGACAGTATGGGCTGGTTCCTTCCTTTGCAAGGTAACTTCCCCTGCCTGGCAGCCCTCGGGCAGGCTATAAAATGACCTTGTGTTTAAGGACAGTGTCAAATAAAACAGGCAGTCAAAGGAAAACCGCGCCTGCTCGCTCTCCCTGCACCTCCACCCTTGGTTCTCTTCTGCTTTGTCTTCAGGGCACAGCCGGCTGCTCCAGTTGAGCCGAGCTGCAAAGCCCCTGGAGCAGATGTCCCTGCACTGGGTGATCCCATGGCACACGCCAACGGCTGTGCCGAGCGGGCTGGCAAGAGCGCGCTGCACATGGGGAAGGAAAGTGGGGAGAAAAGACAGCAAGCAAATTGAAACTTACTCATTAATCCCAAAGGAATTTGGGTTTGGGTTTTGCCTCTCCCATCTCTCCCCCTCCCATTTCCCACCTTGCCCAGGGAAATGCCCAGGTGTTCCCTTGCCTTTCCACCGTGCAGCTTTGCCAGCGATCCCCACCGTTCAGCGCCCCGTCCCGATCTGCTACCCCAAACATTCGGGTCCAGACCACAGGGCACACTGGCTTCTGAAAGCCTGGCTCTAAAACCAAATAAAAAGCTTTTCATTGACACTCAAATGTATGTGCAGCAAGTCAAAAGCCTTATTTTCATGTTTTACAGTGCTCCCACCTGAATAAATTCATTTTAAGTGCCCCTTTTCCATTTGTGGATTATGAAATGTTGGGAGGTCTGGGTGCCATAGCCAGGTACCAGAAGGTAATAGATCACCCATTGCAAAGCTTTGCAGAGCCTCCGAGTGCTGCCTTAGACCTTCAGCCGCAGACAGACGGACAGCAGCAGGTCTGCTGCTCACAGGAGGAGCCTGGTAAGCCATAAAGCAATAGTGGGACTTGAATGTGTCATGGCCCAGTGGAAAAAAAAAAAAAAATAGTAATATAAAATATTTCCTAAGCCGCCCACCTTCCTGCTCCCCTTCGGAGCAGAACAGCTCCATTACACCACAGGGTGTGCTGCAGCCAGAACCTGTGCAAGGGAAGGAGGGCTTCCACCGTCCCTCGGTGTGAACACACACACAGCTCCGATCAGGTCAGGGTTCTTGTGACCACAGATGTGGTTCTGGCCATTTTCAGGTATAATGCACAGCATCACCTTACACTACACGTCAGTGCAAATGCTGGTGTGTGCCACAGATGGAGGCACACTCGCCTTACACATTAACACCTACAGTAGAAATCTGGAGAAATAAAGTGGCAGGGGATTGTTGGTGCTGCCTGTATTTAATTTTCCAGACATTTTTAATCACATGGAATGATAGCTGAAGTGTGTCAGAGCATCACTGGCTACTGATCCAGAGGACAAAGATGCTCTGTGCACACAGCTAAAAGATCTGAAGCTCTGTCCACAGTGGGAACAGGTATCATCCCACGAAACATAAAATATCAGCAAGTTTAACATCTTTCATAAAGATTTGAAAGGTTTAATATCCAGACCACAATTACTCCAGAAGCAAGAGGTACTATATAAGCTGGCTTCTTCCTATTCAGGGTAGGAGAGGTTTGCCACAGCCCTTGGTAGCTCTCTGGCATAGCACAGATGGTTGAAGCTTATTCCACTCGTGTAAGGGAACCTGTGTGACAAATCAAACGGGCGTTTGGCTGAGGAGGCTGCAGCGTACAGCTCCTCTCTCCCCGCACATCCCAGCCCTTCACAGTAATGCAGGGACAGAAGCACTAGGTGGCAAAAAAAGCCAACAGGTCCTTATTAGTTACACTGCAAAGGAGCATTAACACATCTATACCATTTCAGGTAGCTTAACAACCATGACAGGTACCAGTCCATATACTCATCGGCATGTTTTACTGTTCCCAATGAAAGAATGGAAGCAAAGGCTCACAATTATAGAAAGAAAAGGGAGAGAAGTGGGCTAAACTTCAAACTGTTACTGAATGCATGTTACCAAAGTACAAACAGCATCAAAGTACACATAGCACCTCTCTTGGATTTCTGTGCACTGTTTCCTTCCAAGTAATGGCAGTGTAATAAAGCATCAAAATAAACAGTAATAAAACAAAAAAAGCTAGAATTGCTCTGCATTCCAGATGAGAACCATCTGCAGGGGCAGATCAGCAGATCTTTCCTCTTTCCTGGCTAATTAGTTGGACAACGCTGCACTCTTATAGGTAAAATTATTCTCCCAGTCTCTTCTATCACTTCATAAATTAAATCAGTATTTTTGGAAAGGAAGGAAAAATCAATAAATACCTCTAGATAAATGAGAGCAAAAGAGTCCCTCCAATGGAGTTCAGATGCCTGCCTTCGTGAACAGCTCCTGTACAGCCCCTCTCATTCTACCTGCATTTTCTCAAATGGATGAGGGGAAAAAACAACCCTCAAATGCTTTAAAAATTAAAAATAAGACTATAACTTTACCTATACCAAAATAAATACAAGAGAAGGGAAGGAGAAGACCAATGTATTAGCTGTCTGACTTGTTACCAGACAATAAACAAGGACAGCCTCATTAATTTTGGAACCACTACTGCCAATTATGAAAGCATTGTTTGCCTTACACACTGATTAGAAAAGCTGTTTATTTGAACTAATAAAGCAGTAAATGAGCTGAAATTGTCTTCTTTATTTTTAATATGATAAATGGACTAAACTATGAGTACATCTGTTCTGAGCCTCTTTTCCACAATATGGTATGTCTGAAGAGCCTGAAAAATGCTCTTTGTTATACCAACATTTCAAATTAATGATTTTCTGCAAAGCATCACCTACAAAACATCCGTCATGAGTTCCATCCTCGTTCTGCATTTAGTTCACATTCTGAATTAAACCACATTACATGGGGAGGAGAAAACTACCTAGGTCTCTGAGCCTCCCCCCAGCAGGACAAGCCCCTGGTGATCTTGAGCAGGGATATGCATGGGAATTGCTCTTATTTTAAACAGATTTCCACCACATAGCAAAGGAAAGTCCCTACACATATCCATGCAATACTGCAGCAGTCCTTGCTCCTAGTGAGACACCACACTCTTGTATTTTGCAATGGAGCAAATGTTGAGTCTCATTTTCTGCCCAAGAGCTGCACTGACAGAGCTTGTTCAGGCAAACACACGCTCCAGCGCTGGGATCTCCCGGGATCGGTTCGGCTGGAGCTGGGATGCAGCCCTGCTCCCTGCACTGCCTCTCAATGGGAGCTCAGCAAAGCAGCAAACGGAGAAAAAAAAAGTCAGCAGATAGTGAACACCTTATTTGAGGCTGTGGTCAAGTAAATTGCTTTTCTGAGAAGGGATTCTTTTAATTGTATTTAGTGGGGGTTTTAGGGCAGTCACGGTGAAGTTTCTACATAAAGGAAAAGCAAACAGCTGAAGAGTCCTCCTTAGGCTTTGATCCTCCCTGCGGAGAGCAAACCATGAAGGGTTTGTTAAATCCTAATCCGATTTAAAACTGCTTTTGAACGTGTATGGGGAGGAAGTGCTGGCTCTCGCTGTCCTGGCCAGCCCAGGTTTTTAAAGCCATGTTACTCTGCTTGTGCAACACCAGCATCCCCCTCCCAGGCAGCTGTTGCTTTGGCCAGAAACACACACCGAGAAATAAAGCTTATTCACAATGGACAGTTAATACACCTCTTTTTTTAGGTGCCCTTTTCTCCCTGAAGACAGACTCATTTTCTCAGCAGAGGTAACAGCACACCCCACTGGGTTGCGATGGCAAGAGGAGGGGTCCCCTCACTGGCCCTGACTCTGCACAGCTCCCCATTCCACATCTCCAAAGTCAAGGAGGAAAGTAGGAAAAATCCCTCCCTGTGCATTGCAGCAGGATTTGGACAATGAAGCCCTTGCAGGATTAAGGATGTCCAACTAGAGAATGCCCACATTCATTTGCATTTAAGAGCAGGAAGACAGGGATGCAGCAGGAACGCTGGCCGGAGAGCGATGCTGCCTGGGTGGGGAAAGCAGAGGGGTTACCTGCAGGTCTCACAGCAGTTGGCAGATGCGCTTTTATGCCACACATCGTTTATTCCAATACCTTATTATTCCCTGGACCTGTCTTTTGCTGTCAATAGAGAGCACCAGCCTTTGCTGAGGGATTATCTGGAAATGCACCTTGGCACAGGTACGCCTGGAGCCCGGTGACCCTGTGGTGACAGAGCCTCAGTGTAGGACTCCACCACACCAGGAGCTGCACAGCCAGAACCACAGCCCTGGCTTCAAAGAGTTTACAAAGGAGAAAAACAGGAACCTTAAAGATTTAGGATCTTCACATCTGGATTCTGTCATTGTAACAGGATAAAACAAAGCTGTGATCCAACCTTCTTTGGTCAAATGTGGATCAGAAGATGAACATACACATCTCAGCTTGGTGGGTCATTATTTTCTATGTGCAGTCCAGTAAGAGGTTGTTAGGAGCAGAGATTTCTAAGGCCCCAACACAGCAGCATCAGAAACATGCTGATAACTGAAAAGATGTCAGAACAGTTTCCTTGGAGCCGAAAAGCAGTGATTTTGCCTTGGACATGGTCTTGAACATGGTCTAAGGGCTGCTTCAGCCCAACAATTAATGGCTTAACATTGTTCAGAAAACTGCAAAAGGTGGGAACAGGGGAAAGACAACATGGGGAACCTCCCCTCCCTTCCAGGAGCAACTTCCAAAGAGCAAAATGACCTTTACTTCAGGAGAACGTGCTTATGTAGCAAGAATGTCATATTTTTAAAAAGATCTCTTTTCAAACAATTAAAATACACACCCACACCATATGCAAGTACGCAAGTCAAAAATCTCTGCTTTACATCACACGCAGCACTTTTAAACGACATCTCCTTTTTCCGGGGTGGAAAATCACAGTCAGCATTTGTATATAAATATTATTACACAGCTTGAACGTACAAGCCAGGAAACAGAGAGTGCTGCATGACAACGTGCTAAAAATTCCTCGCTGCAGTTTTTTTACGTTAAGAAACCAGCACTGTTTGTACAGTAATTCCATTGTCACACACCACGTTGTGCTCACAGCTCAGCACAGCTCACACAGCTACGGAACCAACGCTTCGTCCCAAAACTGAAGTACAACAGCACGTAGGAAACCATCTCCTCATCTTGTGATACTGATGCACTGCTCTCCTGAAAATTACAGAATAATTTAACCTGTTGTTTTGCCAATCACCAGGCCTAGCACAAAGGATGCAGCCAGCAGTAGAACAAACCAGTAACCAGATTCTATTGCACACAAGAAAGTCAGTACATGGGTGATCACTGGGGGTACAAACAAGTCAATCAGATCACACATAACAGACATCAACCCCAGGAACGATACAACACAGCCAACAACCAGTGGGACAAACAGAGCAACGAAGTCTCCCATGGCAGGGATGGGAGGCAGCCAAGCCAACAGACAGATACAGGAGAGAGGCAGCCACAAGTTGTTCTCACAGAGCCCGCGTTCACGAGTACCAAACCTGACCTGGACCCAGTTGCAGGGAGAGTCAGGAGTCCTTCCTCAACATGGACGCTCTGCAAAGTGCACCCACCTCACAGACACTGCACCCTTCCTGCAAGTGGTCCCAGCTTTTATCCCCACAGCAGGACACCTGGCACTCATTGACCCAATGGGGGCACCTGGGGCTCATTTACCCAAGGGCTTTCCCTGCAAGGTCAGCTGCACCTTGGAGGAAAGCCAAAAGGCAAACTCATCCCCTCCTCTTAAAGGACCATGGGGACCACCCATATGTCAACCTTAATTCAGGGCTGGGGGTTCAGACCCCAGCACTTCACCCGTGCATACATTAAATCCCAGGCTATGGTCATGTGCTGACTACACAAATGCCTATGAAGAGTAACATTTTAGTTAGGAGTGTGAGCACGTCCTCCAAAAAGAAACTGATGAAGAGGTCCTGTGGGCACACAGTCTCTTTAAAGTAATAATGATATTACTTGTCTTAATATTACTTTATTTTAATAATAAAAGCAGTTTTTACTAGACAGATTTTTGATCACAACAATCCTCTTTCACAGCCTACGAGCGACTAACAGGGCCAAAGACCAGGACTTGACTTTGTTTTAGGCTAAGATCAAGCTTAGGATCAGTTCACCCACCATGCAATAGCCTGAGCCTCTCTGTGGAGTGGCATGAGATCCTAATTTCTCCTGGGAGATTTTAATTTGCTGTTCCAGGGCTGGAGAGACAGCAGTTTAATAGTCCACAGCTTTTCCATCTCCAAGCAACAAATGACAAAACTTGAAATTGAAGTCTACAACTTTCAGTTCATCAAACCCTAATCCCCCCATCAAACAGTGAAGTCTCTCCTGCTAAAAATACCCCAAACTGGCCTGCACTAGCTGCTTCAGCATCCATAAATAGTGGTTTGTTTTTTGAAAGCCACACACTTCCATGTGTCCACAATGTGCTATTTCACTTTGAAAACAAAAACACTTCCACTGGAGATACACACTGTTCCATTAAAAAAACTCTATCCCATCCCTGAGGCATGAAAGCCTTAAATGGGGATAAACCACATCCAGAACACGCCTATCACAAATATCCCACTGACAGAGCATTCAGGACACTGCAGCATTTACACTGAATAATTTCAGTTTGTGAGCTCTAAGATCATCAAATACAGAGTAATAAAAGAACCCCCCCATTAGCACAGACACACCACAGGAATTAGCAGGGCAGCAGACAATTTTACAAGGTTCCCGCTGTACAGAGCAGAAGGGACATTAGCATCTTCGACAAGTCATTTCAGGCTCAATTAGAGAGCCTGGGACAAAAAAGGGATATGATAAAAAATGACAAGGACTCCCTCCCCCTTCAACTGCCCAGCTCCTGTCAGGGTTATCAATTAACGGATCAATTACCAGAATTCAACATTCCCAACAATTCTGAAGGGCAAAATTCGACTTGATTATGAAAATTCAGGGTCATTTCCAAACTGTAACCATTCCATTCCTAATGACTTTGGTAATTAAGACAAGTTTTGGAGTGAAACATTGTCTCTTTGGACACATACTTTAATGAAACCAATGAATACACAGGACAAAATCTCTATAAACAACTTTTCCCATCTAAGATTAATCCTGTCAAAGAATATTGGACATAACTCCCTAGCCCTGGGAAGCATTAACACAGATTAGAAGGACAGGAGACTTCACTTTCAAACTGAAAAAGTGGGGGTTTAGACCAGACTGAAATATAAGTCTCATCATTCCTGTAACTCTGGGCCAATGAGCCCTTCCATGTCTTTGTACCCATTTCTCTTCTCTAGTTTACCATTTCCCAGACGTTTGTCCCACAGATAAGAAGCTCCTACGCTGTGCTGTGCACCAGAACTTTTGCGAAGACGTGCACAGGGACTTCAGAGTATTTTCCCTCGGAGGAACTAGACCGTCACATCCCATTACATTTGCAACTGGGGCTATTTTTGCCCGTGTGCATCATCCAGCGCTTGTCCTCGTGGGCTCTCGCCTGCCAGGGCGATGACTAACTTTCTCCCTTCACTTGTTCCCTCCACCCCTGAGAACATTCACATCCATCTGGAGTTTCTCACAACAAAATATTTTTAAGCTAACCAAAACACCATAAAACAGGATCAGCAAACTCTACTTGTCCCCACATCCTCCCAAGTCACGGTGCACGACGGCACCAGCATCACAGCCCCAGGCTGGAGCCATGGAACCAGTGCCCTTGACCTGGGGCTGGTGGAGGATGAGGGCTCCCACTGATGCCAATGGGACTCTGTGGAGCAGCCTGGGCAAGAAACATTTTGAATCAGGGTCTGCACAGACCTTTTCTTAATCAGTCTGGTCCCATTCATTGTCTAATATTTAATTTAACTTCCCGTTTTAAAAGAAATGAAAGGGAAGACCAGCTTCCCCCATGCCCCAAGCATCAGCCTGGACTCTCCACCCCAGCAGGAAAACAAGGCTCAGGAGGATGTTTCACACAAACTACCCATCTTCTGCCCAAAGAATAGAAGGCTCTGGAGAGAAACAGTAACAGCAGAGAGGGAGAACACAAAGGTGCCCCAAAAAAATCTCATGAGTATCAAAGCAAGGAAAAAAACCTTTTTCAGATCCATTAAAGGCAAATCATTTCACATTTGCTTTTCCTTCTGTTGCTGTTCTAAGTTTCCACATTACCACACCATTAATTAGGCAAAATTGCAGGAACTGATGGGTATTTTGACAGAGCATAGACTGCTGGCCTGGGCCCAGGAGAGCTGCCATAACACTCTGATATACAGCATGAGGGGTGCCGTGGGTTGGTGGCTCCTTTTTTTAAAAAAAGGCAAAAAAGGAACACTAAGCCCTGGTAATTCTGTGGAAGGGAACAGGTTAAGGCTGCAAAGAAAAGTGGAGTTTAAGTGTTAAAAAACCTCACTTTGAAATCAGTATATTTTCCAGTCTGTAACTTTCAAATGGATATAATCTGGGTAATTTCAAAGCAGGGACAGGAGGAAATCAGTCAGGAAAATATTTAAGTGTTAGAATATGGTAATTATACACAAGTATGTGACTCTGTAATACCCAGCAATACTTCAAAGAAGGAAGGGCTGAGTTAATTCTATTCTACTGCTGTACCCCATGGAAGAGTAAATGCATGAGGGATGGTGCAACCAGGGGATCAGAGCTGATCCTGCAGGGAGGGACAGCCCCCCACCTACAGGGGTCTGGGGCCCAGGCACCAGCCCCCCAGCATCAGGGGCTTCCCAGCACCAGCCCTGCTGGAGGAGGGAGCAGAGTCACCCAGGAATACGCAAAGCTTTGGTCGCTTTAGTGGGATTTCTTGTCTGGCTATTAGTGACCAGTATCCAGCCTATATCAGGTGGAAGGTGTAGATCTTATTCCTGCCAAAATAAAGATCAAAAGGTGATATGTAAGTGTTTGCTGTTCATTAGTGACATCATTTCTAAATAGAGCCTTACACTGAAAAATTTTATGGCTTTTGAGGAAAAAGTTATAGCTTTATCTGTTCCAAATGTGAGTGAGTGTTAGAGAGGGTTTCAGGGAAGGATTTTTCCAGGGTGCTGGCAATAATTTGTAGCTCTCTTTATGGACTGGTGCTGGAGAAGTGAGAACAATCCCAGTACTGGGATTTTTCAGGCTCAGACTGGCCTGCTATAGCAATGCAAACAGCAGCAGGCCCACAAAACACTGCTTTACAGTCCCTGTGACTTCTAATGTCAGTACTTTTCCACAATGCTGCTTTCTTTGCCAGGGAACACAATTTCCTCCATATGAAAATTCATTTTCTTAGTCACAAGTAAACCGATTGGGTTTTGAGGAAGGTGTGTGAGCAGGTGACAGGCTGGGACCATCAGTTCTTCCTTTGCATTTCAAATGTGCATATACACCAACCACCACAAGCCTTAAATCCATCAGGAAAGACAAGCCCCAGATATCCTGCACTGGGAGAGAACGTGGAGAGCAACACTTCCAATGCCCTGAAAATATGTTTGCAGTTGTTCACTTAGTTGCTAAAAATGCTCGAGTCACATGGGAATGCCTGGGAATGCAGCCCAGGAATTCCGTTTGTAAGCAGAATTGTGTTTCGGGAGATTATTGACCTGAACTGTAAATAAATATTCAGAAAAAAAAATAAAAATAGAAATATTCACAATTTCTGGTCCTTGAGATGATCTATCCAGTTAGGAACAGTTGGAAATATTTCCCATAGGGTCCTCACCAGTCTCCCATCGAGTGGCCAGGTCCTGTAGATTTGAAAATAACCCGCAGCCCTTCGGGAAGTGGGTCCAGTTTCAGACCTGGAGCCTGTGATGGGAACAGCCATATCTCGGATTTACAGTCCCTGCCTGATAACAAGCGCTGTCACTCTGCCAGTGCAGCAGCAGGAATGATCACAGCACCTTCAGAATCCCGTTCAGTCACTACAACCAGGCCATGTCTGCTCCCTGCCCTAGGATTTCTACCTGTGCAAACTGCAGATACACAAGCCAGCCAGTCTAAAATCTGTGTGCTGGGAAGGTACCAACCACAGAATTTGCATTTAGCTCCATGGAATTCTTTATCCCAGTGACTGGCAAAATGCTCTGATATACCAAGCTCAGATTTTGAGACTGAGACAGCCAGCACACAGCACACATTAATCAGAAAACATCTTCAAACTGGCAAATTTGGAAAAGCAAGTGCAGAAGGTGGTACACTCATGTGGAATTGAAGTTGCTAATAATGTCCAATCCTTAAAAAAACCAATTTATATACAAACCTACAACCCAATAATCCCCAACTAGGAATTTTATTGCACCAGTGCCCTGGATGCTCTTCACTCATTCAGGATCTCCTTTCCCACACACACCCCATTGAAGAATCCCATTTTTCCACCTTCCTCACACAGATGGTCTTTCCAAACTCCTCGTTACCTTTCACTTGACAATTCACACACTTTTATCCCACCTTGCCGAGCTCACGGTTTAGTTAATGGTGTAGGTTCAATTACTACAATTGTTCATAAACACCAGATTATTCATGTAAAACCAGGTCAATGGTTATTAAAAGCTGAAGTGAATTACCAGACAAAAGCACATCATGAATTACTGCAGCAAGCAAAAGGGCTGGTGTTGTGGTTCCCACCTCAAACCCTGCACACACGGGCTGCTGCCAGGAGCCAGTGCTAGAAATCACCCCAAAATAACTCACAGGATACCCCTTGGTACCACCCCAAGCCTCTCAGAGCGTGTCTCACAGCTCTCCATCACCCTGAGGTGCACCCAGCTCCGTCCTCTGAGGTAAAGCTATGGGAGATGGAGGAGCTGCCATTTTCTGAGCACAACTTTCCAGCTGCAGAGATTGCTTCACAGACTTTGTTCAGGTTTGCTTCATTATTTGTAAACCACTCAAAGAACTGGTACAGAATTTCTCACCAGGGACCATGGCCACAGCACCAGTTCAAGACTAAAGAGCATCCCTTACACCAGGCTAAAACGTTCTCATCCTCCATGAGCCAGTGCTCCTGATGCTGATTTCCATTCTTTGTGTTAAAACTCAAAACCAACACTGGATGTTTCCATAGCCAGGTAAGGTCACAGAGCAAAACTGCGAGGGAAGGAAGGAAGTGAAGCACAGTTGGTGTTAGTTATGCAAAACAAGATGTGACTTAAAGGAAGTGAGTAATGTCTGGATGCAAGCAACAGGTGCCTGATAAGAGAGGAGGAAACCCAGAGCTTTCATCTGTGCCACAGAAGCGGACAACTGCGATAGCTTCATTTGTAACAGAGATAACGATAGTTAGTCACCTCCAGGGTGGATGACAAAGCCTCTGAAGTAATCACATAACAAGAAGAGGGGACGTGCTGCCCCCATGTCAGGAGCCTGGCTACGTGCTGTGGCACTTCAAGGCAGCAAGAGAAAGCTCAGGGACGATTTCATGATGTGTCACTGCATGGGTGAGCCCAGCACGTCCCTCTGCCCACCAGATATACAGGGTCTGTTTTGACACCCACCCACCCATCCATCCCTCCTCACTTTTCTGGGTTACAGCACTGGGCTTCTCTCATACTTCCCACAGAGGCTGTGGGGGTTGTGATCCAAAAGGATCCAAAAGGGAAGCCCCTGCGAAGCAGCATCTCCTGGGGGAGCAATAGGCTCAATCGTTCCCAGTCCTGCCAGATTCTGCTGATCTTAAAAGCTCACAAACACAGTCCTGAGAGAGCTACACCCCACATCTTGCATCTCTGCATGTCAGCAGGCACTTCTGTTTTCTGTTTGCCATCTGTTTTGTAGCACCTGACTTCTGTTTGGCATCTCGACACAGACCTGGCTCAGGCTGCGACCGATAGCCCACGACACCACTGCCAGCAGAGCAGTCACCATTCTGACAATACTTTTGTCATTCCACACCTACCAGAGGAAGAAGTGCATATTCCATTTAACGTGTCTGATTGTAAGGGGAACTTTTTTCTTTAAAGGTAGGGAAAAAGAAATATAACCTCACTACCCATGTTTTTAACACACATTCCTCTAAGGCAGACCCAGCGTCTGAATCTTGAAGCCCCTGCATGCTTTCAGAGGCCGTTACGTGTATGCTGCATGGAGCACACTATATAGCCTTGGTGTGAAAGCCCCTTAAATATGCTGTGCCTATGGCTATCTGTTCAGTGCTCACATAAGCATGTGGCTTCTTCATGCAATGTCATCTCCTGCTGCTGGCAGTAGGGAGGAAAACTGCACTCCAGCTGTCCCCAGGAGTGGGACACTGACAAACCCCGTGCTCCAGAGCGGCCCCGTTCCCCTCTCCCAGCCACACACACACCTTGGATACTCGACCTGCATTCTGCACAGTTTTGAGGGTGGATCGTGGCCTTGCAAGGCACAACACATTTTCTGTCCTCATTGGGAAGTAAAAAAAAAAGGCAGATATTGGAGGTTCCAGGAACAGGCAGCATCAGCTGGACAAATATTTTGCTGCTCCATACAGTTACAGTAAAACAAATAGTATGACCTGAATCTGACAGTCAAAGTAACACAAAGCCCTACAGAAGATAAGGATGTACCTCTACCACAAAGCATGGGCAACCTTTCAGCTTTTCCAAGGATATGCAAGAACAAAAGCAAAAGTATTTCCTTTACAGGCAACGCAGTTGTGGCAGTGCCACCATTCATCCCAGGGAAGAAATCACAATTGAAAATCTACAGCCAATTCAGGGTTTAAATGGGCATGAAGTGAATAAGCAATTAATTTCCTGCAGAAGGAAGGAATGTGGAGTTCTGTATCACTGGTACTGCCAACACGTATACACATATTGCACATCTCGGGATAAGCGGTGTTTCTCTTAAAGCCTCAGCTTCCAGGATCCCACAGTGGTAACGTGATGCTCCTCCCTGGCACTCATCAGCCCCAGAGAGCCCACATGGCAAGGACAGTCTCACCCTCATAGGCAGCAGTACAACCTTGTTTTTACAGAAGACCAAGGAGATTTGAGCAGCAGAGCACCAGAGGTGGGGACAGCCACCAGCCCCCACCCACCCCACCCCCCCCACACCTTCTGGACGTGCAGCGGCCAGGGCAGCGCATGCATCTTCAGCTCCTCCTGCTTGCAGAGGAAAGCCAGAAGTGTCAGGAGGCTCCAGCGCACAGATAATCATACACCACCTTCATGCTGGCTTTTTGCTTCAGTGACCCACAGCTCAGCTCCTGAATCCTGACCCACACCAGGGCCCGCTGGTACAGACACGAGCTGCAGCATGGGGGAACCCACAGGGGGTTTCAGTCCGAAGCAGCCACACGGACCCAAGCGTAGCAAACACGATACCCTCTAGCAAGAAACACCTCTGTCCGTAGGGAAGAATGCCAAATTTAAGTATGTTAGGGACAGAGGCAGAAGGAAGAGCTGGATGAACTCGGAGATTTACCATTTCTGAATTCCATGCTTAAAAAGGTTTCACACAATTTGCAGTGATACTTGCAATATTCTGAGGTTTCTCACTCCAGGTTTTCTCTCCCCAGAACCATATGGCCAGACCCCATTTCCTCCTCACCCCTCCACACACACACAAATAACAATCTTTATTTCCTCTTTTCAGTTTTACTGCTCGGGCTTTTGTCAAGAGCGCGCTGTCCCGGCGGGCTGTGCCCGTCATGCTGTGCAATGACAGCGTTAGCCGTCCCTGCTGCTGCACAGCAGTCTGCAGATGCCACCTTGGCAGCCGGGGTCTCATGGGGAGATGCTCGCTGTACTGCAACAAAGGACTTCCTCTGTGTCTACTGTACATGGGGCCCTGAAATACAGAACCTGGCATTCATAGAGAGAAGCCTTTAATTCTGAGCTGCTGGCCCCTCACTCCGCTGCAGTGTCACAGCACACCGGAACGCTCAGATCAAGGTTCAGAATTTATGCACATGCTAGTGAGGAAAAACGGTGGGGTCAGAGCAGATTTTCTTTCTCAGGCATTCAAGTCTCTCAGCTTTGAGCTGGTTTCCAGCACCAAATACAGTGAAATGTTGGGGTTTTTTATTTCTTCCCCCTATATAAGCTCTTTTAAAATGGCTAATGGAAGAAAATGCAATTTACTTGCCAGTTTTCAAAATCACAGACATGGAATCCCTCTGCTTGCCTGGCCTTCAAGCAGTATTACATTGCAAAGAACACGACCAATAACAAAGCAACATTTTTAACAACTATATGCTATTTATTCCCAAAAGCAAGCACCAGCCCTGTATATTTGATGTCCAGTCATATTTTACATCCTCTCAGATAAGCTGTTCTTTAGAGAGTCTCCTTCTTTTGTCCTTTCCTTGTGAAATTGCATTTGCCCATGACCCACGAACACTGCTCCCACTCGGAAAGGTCTGAGACAAACACATACGTAACCAAACAATCAGCCTTAGAGCAGCCGCTCTCAGAGGGAGAAACCTTTTCTGTGGGGTGCATCTGCAATAACATACAGTGTTTGTGTGAGCACCAGATAAATAAATAACACGGGCATTCTTCCAGTGCTGTGCAAGCTTTCAAATATACGTGCCAGAAATACGGCAGGAAACGAGAAGGGGTTTGGTTTGTGCTCTGAAGCTGACCCTTAAAGCATTTCCAGTGTAAAGCAACCTGTCTCCACAGATCCCGGAACACCGTGTGTGCACAGATCAGCCTGCAGCCGCTTCTGCGCCACCTGAGAACCGAGGCTCTCCATTTGCTCAATGGGAACTGAAGCACATCGGGGCATTTCCAGGCTCTCAGGGTACGGTGAGGAGAAGGTTTTCAGGGGAGCTCAACATTGAACAGCAGTTGTTTGCTAAAGATCACATGAAAACCTGGCCCTGAGGGCCTGCCTCGGAGTGCCAGGAGAGCACTCGGATGAGGTCCAAGAGGACTAAAGCTAAACATGGAAAAAATTGCGAAGCTGAGAATAGCCCAGGAACGGCCTCACTCCACCAGGCAGGACCATCCTCTTCCTCACGGCAGTTCTGGGGAACCTGCCCAGCGCCATCCTCCCCCTCTACCTTCTCAAGGGACAACAGCCATAACATAAACAGCCGTGCTGCAGACGTGACACGCAAGCACAGCTCTGGGGCTCGTTGCCATTTTCACACAGACCCCGCCAGCAGATCGCAGCGGCTGTGCCGCACGGTGCGTGGCGGTGCTGCGGGGACACGAACCGCAGGACTCAATGCGGGAAAATGAAGCCGAATGCTGAAGGAAAATCATTAACACCGCCTCACGTCACAGCCGCACACCCCAAAAATGGACATAGCCAAACCCTCCGCCCAACGCGCCCCCGTGTCCCCCCAGCCGCACGCAGCCAGACCCGGCTCTGCTGCCCCCCGCCCCGCGCGGGCACCGACCGGGGGGCACTGCCGGGGCACTGGGTGCTCTCGGGGGGAGTGGGGCGGCGGGGCAGGGGGAGGGGGGCTCGGCTGTGTCACCCCCGGGGCCGGGAGCACAGCACCCCCCACCCCCGCTTCCCCCCGCAGCGGCCGCCGTTACCTGCAGCCCCGGGCGGGGGGCGCGGTGCATGCGCAGCTGCCGCCTGCCCTCCATTCATAAAAAAGAAAAAAAAAAAAAAAAAAAACCGCACAAAAAAACCCCAACACAGGGAAAGAGAATAAGAAGGAAGAAGGGGAGGGAGGGGGGGAGCGGAAGAAAGAAGGAAAAAAAAAAAAAAAAAAAAAGAAAAAAGGGGGGGAGGGGAAAAAAAAAAAAGAAAAAAAAAAAAAAGGAGAAGAAGAAGGAAAAAAAAAGCGCGAGCCGTCCCCATCCTCCGCATCGCGCTCCGCTCCTGCCCCCATTCATAAAGGCAGCCGCGCATGCGCATTGCGCCCCCGTGCCCACCCATTCATTGAGTGGGGAGGCCGCGCATGCGCAGAAGGAGGCGCTGCCCTCCCATTCATAAAATAGCCATTTTCCCAGGCAGCGGCGGTTGCAGCATCGCCGCCGCTGACAGCGCCGCGCTCGCAGGTCCCTTCCCGCAGCCCCGCCGCTCCTGCCAGGATTTTCCCAGGTCCGGCCCCCCTCCTCCGCCTCGGATTTAGGATTAACTCGCCTATGGAGAGATGGTCTTAGCTGAGTTATTGAAAGTAAGTACGAGAATCTGTGTTTGCGAGCGAGTGTTAAATATTTTCAAGTAGAAAAAAATAAAGCCTGCTCCCCGAGGGAAGATCTCGCACTCCTTCTAGATGTATTTGCTGGGTCCCTTAAAGATCACTGATCACGAGCATATTTCTGACTATGACTTGTCTAACAGCAATTATCTGTGGTTATATACAGTGGGTAACTGCATGGTGCTTCGCAACCTAAAGCAGACTCTGCATTCTGAAGAAATACCCTCTTTCTGGCAGAATTTGCATCTGTGTCCCTGTGTTTCTTATTTATACCTCTTCTCTGTGTTTCTTCATCAACAGCTGCAGTTGGTGTACGTATATGGCAGGCAGGTTTCACCATCCTTCCGTCGGGTTTGTTTGCAGAGAGCTTTTAGGGCAGAATAAGGCTCTTCTTTCGGGTGATGGGATGTTCTTTGCTTCATCCCTTCTTCCTTCCCCCAAAAAGGAGCATTAATATATGGTCACCTGGGCTGACAAATAAGAATTGGGTATTTCTTGCTTCGGAATATGAAAACTGATGATACGCATTCCCTCTCTTTTCCAAAGCCTTCTGTCTTGTTAGTGTCAAGTCGTTCTGAGCTGCCTCCATATCAGGACACTTCAGAGATCCGATCAGCCACTGGTGTGTCAGACCTTCCCTGCATGACCTTTGCTCTTTAGCAGTTTATTTCGTACAACTGTGCGTTTTTTTTCTCTTTTTTTTATTGGCCTCAGTGCCTTATTCCATCACTGTTCTGTTCCCTGTCTTGCTGTACACTTGGTGGCTTCAGTTTTAAATCTGGATGGATTATGTATTTTAAAGGCTAGATAAGTAATAAAGATGTGTATCTAGAATCATTTCACAAAGGTATATGAAATACATGATATATGGAGGAAAAACCTGTCTTGGCCGCTCTTCTCTACCAACTGCGTAGCAAAGATAAGCCAGGATTTTATTTTCTGGTACCAGTCCTGGCGTCACAGGAGGAAGACAAGCCTAGAGACGACATGTTCTGAAAAATTCATTGTCAGAAGGGGAATGGAAAAAACAGAAAGGGGCATATAAAAGGCACAAAGGTCTTGGAGGAAAGCAGGGCTGGAAATGCAGACCTTGGAAATGGCAGTGCAAAGGAGTACCAGCATTAAGCACAGGAGGAAAAGGCTTCACTCTTTTTCTTCAAGTGACCAAGGATCTTATTCCTTGATTTAAATCTTTTATAGCCCCAAGTTTTCCTTTCAAGGGTGAAGGAGAGAAAGAAGGAGAAAGGGAAAAGCATCCCTGAGTTATCCAGAGTAGAAAAGGCACATTCTAGATTCTTTAAAACTTCTTCAGCTGCTGCCTTTCTCCCATGCCATGCTCAGGGTACGGTATGTCAAAAATCAGCTCAGCAATTGCTGTTTAATTAGGTAAAGAGAAATGCAGCTTTACCAATATTAAGGCTCCCCCCCTTCCTTTATTTTGGGTGAAAGAATAAAGCTACAATTTGTGCCCTGAATCACAATGATCCTGATGACTGGCTTCCCCCTTCTCCATATAAAAATGAATGATAGCAGGAGGAGGGGTTGTTCTCAGTTATTGGAACCCCGCTGGGGATGTCTCATTGATAAATGTGCCATTTTCCATGGGCTACTGTGTTTTCTGTCCCTAGAAGAGACTCTGTATTGGTATTATAAAATTAAAAGGCTTATTTCTGAATACTGCAGCTCTTTTGAAATTCTCCATGAGGTATGTGCAGGAGAGAAATTATTTGTTCTCCTCCTGAAACAGCAAAACAAAAGCTGTTTTCATGGAATCATGACTAATTCCCAAATCATCCTGGGAAATGCAACATCTCCAAAAGCAATCTCCCTGCCCCAAAAAATCCTGTTATTGGGCTTCAGCAAAATAAAATTCACAGCCCTTGCAACACTACAGCAATAATTAATTCACAGTTCTGATAGTTTTCCAATTATTAACCATAAAGGCAAAAAAATCATTAATCATATTGCCATACAATTTTCTAAATCCAGCCCAGTACTTCAAAATGCCTTTTTATGGGCAAACAGTTGCACAAGTACTGTTTGGTTTTTATTCTTTTTAAACACAATACAATGTATTTCCTTAAGAAAATACAAAACCTTTCTGATAAGGTTACTGTTTACTACATTAGCTTAATAGATCATATCTGAGTTTAGTTTTCTGGCCTTAAAATAAATGTTCTTAGCCAGTAAAAAGCCTTGACTAACAAATTTAAGTCCCTAGAGATCTGAATGTCACTGGGCCAAAATGTGCTTTATTCACTCGCACTGTAGGAAGAGCCTTTAGCTGGACAGAGACAGCGCCTTGGAAGCCTACAGGTCTCATTTCCCAGGTTCTGAATTTCCACACTCTGGCAAGGATTTAGTGCCATGTTTTAAAGATGGCAGGTTTCCCTAATAAGCTTTCTAATTTTTTTTCCTTATTCCTCTCAAAGAAAATTCCAGCTGTCCTTAGATAAGGCTGCTAAGGGGGGGGAACAAAAAGAATTAATATCAATATTTGGTTAACATTAAGACATGCTTTATGGAAAAGTGCTGCTTTTTTTTTTTTCTTTTTTAAAGCATTTACAGCTTGACTCAAAATTGAGACAGCCTAACTCAGTCTTAATGAACTCCAACATTATATATTATTCTTAATCACACATTAGAAATGTGTGCTTATGGAAAGGTCTCCTTCAAGTGTCGTCTTCCCTCATTACCAGCTTTTATTGAACCTTTTGACTTCCGTCAGCAGCAGCGTGTCCCTCGTCACTGCCGGCAGGTCTGGACAAGAGGATGTCCTTAATGGCAGACAAAGGCAATGGCAGAATTTGTTCCCTTATCACCAGCTCCCCTCTGGGAAGCGAGTCCTTTATTGATCGCTCTCATTCGCTCCAGTGGACACAAGCCCCAGCCAGCAGCACCCTGCCCACTCCAGGTCCCCTCCAGGTCCCCGCTCTGCCGTGCCTGCCCCAACACCCCACTCGGTGCATACGCTGTGGAAGCCCTGTAGGTCTTCCCTTTGCCAGTACATCTGGATGGCAAGGACAGGTCTCACACCAGATACCCCAGCTTTGTCTCTGATGCATGGCCAGGGTCTTTCCCTCTTTTCCCAGTGGTGTGGGGAGGAGCTGTGGGTTGCTGGTGATCCCAGGGGGTGCAGCTCTGGTCAGTGCTTTCTGGGTGAGGTTTTCTAGACTGTGTCACCAAAGCACCAGAGGAGAGAAAGGAGTCAAGGTTGTTCTAAGAGCAGTGGGACCTCAGAGGAATTTTGCGCTGGTTGCCATCATCCTGACTGGTGTTGACTTGCCCAGGCCTTGGAATATATGGCCTCCCTTGACATTATACTATTTCAAAGTATATTGTTTTCAATTATGATATTTCTTTGTATTCAGATTTATCTGTAAAGATTCAATTGCTTTTTTTTATTTTCTTCCCGTTGCCCCATTGTCTCAGAAATTCACATCCCATATAACAAGGAAAACAGGCAAATTTCTGCCATTGGTTTACTGCAACTCTTACTACAAATACATAAATCTTAATGAGGTGATGGTCACACCTCTTTCAGAGGCTGTAATTCAGCTTTTGCATGGATCACAACAGGTCTGGTCTCACAGGAACCAAAAGGAGGTGTGAGCCAGCTGGGAGGTGACAAGGTTCAGAGGTCTCTGGTCCATCCCCTCACCACCACTGACCCCCAGCCAGACCCTGGGCGAGTTGTTCAGGCCTTCCCACAGCCCCAGTGCATGGCTCCCACAGGCACCCGCCAGGGCTTTCAGCTCACCCCGGTGATTCTTCCACCCATCTTCCCAAAAGCTTGTGATGCTCCAATATTCAGAAAATTCCTGGAAACCTGTGATCAGAAATTCTTATTGAAAACTCAGGTTTGCTTTACTCTGCTCATGGTAAGAAGGCAGAAGGTGTCTCTTCCCACACCAGTACTCTCCACCTAGTACCATTACAACCATTATAGATGTCTCGGAGGTGCCAGCACCGCACCAACTGCGTGTCCAGCAGCTCCTGAGCTCACAGGGTGCAGGTCCAGGCTCAAGAGAGGGGGCACCAGTGATGCCACAGAACATGCAGAGGACAATCCAGTGCCAGTGATCCCAGAAGGCTCTTCCCTCACACTGGTGCTGTTCAGACACAACAGAAGGGACAGGCTGCTCATGAGGTGTAATTAAGGTGTAATTCATTAGAAAGCAGTAAAGCAACCTGGTGCTGGGTGGGCAGGAGGTGGGATGTGAGAGCACATTTTCCCATTTTCCTGTTGACTTCACCAGAACTCTGGGCACTGGGGATGTGTCAGAGCCACATCAGTGCTCCCCAGGGCTGGGATTTACAGGATTGCTTCCAGCAGGACCTGATTCTGGACTCTAAGTCTCCTTTATTCTCATTATTCTTTTGTTACCGCACACATCTAGAATGTTTTTAAACATGTGAGAAAGAACTTATTAAAATTATTAACTAATAGGTAACTGAGACAGTTATAAACATCATATCTGTCTGCACTCATTAAATATTCAAGATCCATTTTGGTTTTCAGTAACTGGAAGACAAGTTATCCAATTCCACTTTGAAATTAAAGATACTAGAACCTTACTGCTTCAAAAATTGCTCTGAAGACATTAATGAAAATGAGTTTTCCTGGGGTTTTACATGACTTTCTCACAGAATTGCCTACAAGGATGCAGCTTTCTATAAAACAACAGGATTTTGGACTTGCCTACATTAAAACATATGATCACTTTTGTTTTAATTTCATCTGACTGAAGAATCTTACAAAACTTTCAAGTCTGAAATAATACCAAAAACACTCTAAAATAACAGTTGGTTTCCTACACTTTGGGACTTGTAATTATCTAGTACAACAGTAATTTTCAATTGGCAATATCTTGATGAAGAGATGAAACGAGCACTGCAGCACATGTATGAACTTGACTTCTGAATCCAATTTTACTCCCTTGGAAGGAAGTGTATTTTGACTTGAAAATTGTATGTGGTGAGCAACCATACTGTCCCTGGATGGCATGGGGGAAGAGAAGTTTTCTCTCCAGGGGAGTTTGTTGACATTTCTGCTTTGAAAAGAGCTTCATTGTTTCACCTCCCTCTACAGAATGAATAAATCCCAATGTAAGAACATACTCATGAATTTTTCTTCCTGTTGTCTGCTTTCAGAAAATTGCCTGTACAATTGCAACCCGTGAATTTGTGCCTATGTTAATGCTGTAATTTGTCTGTAACTACTGATGACCAGAGATTAACTAATTTTGTTTGCAAGTATTCTGTATGGCATTTTTTCTCAATCAAAATGCAGTTTACAGTCAGGCTGGGTTAGTGCAGTGGACAACAAAGGCACTACATAACGTTTTGTAGCTTTTGCAAAGTTATGGTGCTTAAGCATCTTAAATCTCTTATCCTGCTTTATTATTATCTCTTCAATTTTTCTTTTTAATTGACAATTTTCTTTAAATGACACATCTTGTTATACTAAATCTGTTCAATTTGAGCAGTTAATTCAGTGTCTGTGAGCAGTATCCCACCACCATTGCCAGAAAGAGAAGATGTGTTCACAACACCGATGTGACAAACTTCAGTCCTTTCTTACCACAGCAGATGAGCCCTCTGGGCAGAAATGTTCTTTCTCAGGGGGTCTGACAGTTACAGCTCCTCTCTAGTAACCATCCCCTTTGTTAGCCAGGGTGGCTTCCACAGGCAGCTTGAGGTACTCTAGTTAAAGGTGGGGAAAGGGGGACATGGACAGCTCAGCTTATTCTTTTTTGCCTTCCCTCCCAACACCGTCTGGCGTTTGTCACTGTTCCTACCCAGGGCTGCTTCAGACATACAGTGGCCAGTTCCATGGGCTGTATGCTGAATTAGGTCACTTCAACTTCTGAGCCAACACCAACAACTGCAAGATGCAGTTGACCACCCCAACCCCACCTTGCTCACCTGCACAGGCCTTTGGAGCCAATGCAAGAGCCTCAAGGTTATACCCCTTCAGCTCTTGTCCTTTTCCAAGGTCTTAAATTCTGCCAGGTCACCCCAAACACTGTTTTTGATAGGAGATGGGGCTGGAACAGAAGCTGTGGTTTCTAAGATACCAACATTTCTGCTCAAGGCAGTGTTGTCCTTCCTGACAAGCACCTCACGTGCATGATGGGTTCCTGGTGGGGAGGCAGAAGGGGAGGTGAAGAAGAGCATGGTGTCCTGCTTCAGGAGCAGGAATGAGCTTTCCTGCTGCTGAGCAGACATCTTACCTTGTGACTGTTTATAGGACTATCTGGTATCCTTATAGCTGCCTGCAGACTGGCTGTGTTTCAAAGGATGACTTGCTTGTATTGTTCCAGTCATCCTGGAACAGTTTCAGACTGGTCGCAGCTGCATGTGTCCCTTTGGGGAACTCACAAACCAAAAGAGGCCAAATTATGATGTCTTAGATCTCCCAGGGAAGCCACCAGGATCTGTGCTTGTATCCAGGCAGGTGCCCCTCAGCTCACAAGACTTCAGGGGAGCAGTCTGGCTTCTTGACTTGCTTCTGATCCAGCATAAACCCTTAACCTGAGAACTTCCTTGGGTTCTTCTCCTCTGCTGTGAGAGATGGAGTGCTGTGTGTGAACACAGCAACCTAGTACCTTTTGCTGAAGCCTTTGTTTTCATGGGATGCAGACCCAAAGCTTAAAGCAGACAGAGCTCAGGGAATGATGTGCTCAAGGTACGTGCCAGCGGAAGCACAGAGACACAAAAACTGAAGCAACCACACCATAAAATATTGTCATTGTTGTCATCTGGGCAGATCCCGATGAGGGAGAGCCTCCTTGCAGAATGAACACCACCCAGCTCACTCTCTAGTTCAGCACTCAGGGTGTTTGCCCCAGATCTGTCAGCAGCAATCTTACTGCACTGCTGAAACTTCTGGCGACAAGACCATCAGCAGCAGTGTAGTCATGGTCCTTGGAAAATTCCATAAATAGAAATTTATGACTCTTCAGTGTAGCTCAGAAGGTGAGAGCAGTTAACTGTGGAAACCCTCTGCTCTGGAGTGAGAAGGCAGGGCAGAAGCTGAAGGACTTGTGTAGCACTAGCACCAAAAACTGGTGGGATGTCTGCCTACGGTGTTTTAAAGGTGATCTTCAGCAAGAGACACCATGTCCAGAGCAGGGGGCTGAGAATTAGGCAAGCTGGCTCTTATTTGGCTGTCTTCACTCCAGAGGTTTTATCCAAGCAGATCCTGTGCCCAAATATCTGCAGGGTCTTTGAGTTCACCACGTCAGGGCTTCCATTCCCCTCGCTCTGCAGTAGTTTGCCTATTGGAAATACAATTTGAAAGAGCATTATAATGAAAACAGGCGATGAATAATTTTCAGTGTTAAGGATCCTAAAGTGTGGTATTTAGTCCAGGGTTCACCTCCTTTCTGTGATTATTAACTCTGAAATCCTGACTACCTCAGCATTATCTCAGTTAAGCCACCCTTTAACATCTGCCTGCATATGGCCATGTCTGTGTACCGGGGGGTTGGGTGTTTTAAGCGTGCCTGTGGCTATAAATCCTTCTCCAAATTAATCTGATGACATAACTTCCATGTGATGGCATCACTGGTTCTGGACCATTGCAGGCTGTGCAATACAGAGTTAACAGGAAACCTAAATGCCAGCTCCTGTCCCCAGTGGGGAAGGATGCCCTTCCACTTGCTGTGCCCCCATGCTGGGGTGAGGGGCTCCCCTGCAGTGCCGTCAGCGATGCAGAACACCCCCAGTGTGCTGCCCTGGCTCAGAGCTGCCTTACTGGGGAAAATCAGCATCAGCCCAGCCCCGCTGCATTGATGGAGACAGTGGATGCTGCCCAAGGGCTAAACCACTCTCCTCAGCACACCCTGCACCTGAGAATAAATAATGATCCACAGACCTGGTCTAAACCTGCCATGAATGGACCAAACTCCAGAGACTCAATAACAAGTGGGAGTGAGTTCAGGCCAGAACACAGAGCCCCGTGCTAGAGCTTATTTAAAAATTATGGAGAGGTGATGAAGGCAGCGCTGGCAGGGATAGGAAGGACCGGCCAGCCAGGCTTGTAACGTCATTCAGCATGTCACCATTTCCTCCACAACCTTCCCTCTGATACCAGCTCTGCTGCACTTGCTCTTGCCAGCCAAAACAGCTGCATCTCTCTCCTTAAAAAGAAAAAAAAAAAAAACAACAAAAAAAGCCCTGTGAAGTCATAGAGTCACAGAACAGCCTTGGTTGGAAAAGACCTCTAAGATCATCAAGGCCAACCATTAACCCAGCACTGCCAGTTCACCACTACTCCATGTCTCCCAGCTCCATATGTCTCTGAAATCCCTCCAGGGATGGGGACTGCCCCCTGCCCTGGGCAGCCTGGGCCAGTGCTGGGGAACCCTTTGGGGGAAGGAATTGTTCCCAAGATCCAATCTAACCCTCCCCTGGCACAACATGAGGCCATCACCCCTTGTCCTGTCACTGTCACCTGGGAGAAGTCAAAGTCTCCTGCAAACACAACACTTAGACAATACAGAACTATTTTGCTCAGCTCTGGCTTGCAGTGAGTACTTTTTATATCCGGGCACTGGATTCTGATATACAAAAGAAAACTGATTATTTTTCTTTCTGCGTGCCCCATAGTTATCAGAATCACTGCTCCTTTCTATTTTTACATACAGTAAATAGGAATAGATGCTTGAGAAACTCTCTTGTTTCCCCAGTCAGGATGCCAATGAGCTATGAACAATGAAAAAAAATTTTGCATGAATGGCTGAGACCCAGCAGAGCATTTTAACCAGTGCAGAGTAACTAGAGCTGCATTACAATAACCATCACTGCCACTGGATAAAGCACTTCTTCCTGCCCACCCTGCGCAGCGGCGCACAGAGCCCGGCCGGCAGGACGCGGTGTGTGCCACCCCGACCACACGCTGCCCTTCTGGCCGCCCGTCCCCGGCGTCAGCCCTCTGTCCTATCGATCCCAGGAGACCTGGCAGGTCCTCAGCCCCTCAGATGCCAAGTGATCCATCAAAGCAACGATTTACAAATATAATAGTGGACTCTAGTAACATTTGTCAGTGGGTAATAATGCACTTCCCTTTCTCCTTCCAAAAATGCGTAATTAGTTCACGCTCCAATTTTCAAAGCCTTGTGGTAAATTTAGGGGAGGCTCTTGCAGAAGGGCACACATTTACTCTCGCTCACACACACTTCTTGTGTGCAACTTGCTTGTAGTTGGATGCAGTTTTTTCCTGATTTTTTTCCCTACTGCTGTAACATTAAAATCTTTCATGCTGTTGGAAAAGGTTTATCTGTTTGTCCGAACACAAACAACTGGCAATGCCTTAAGCTGTTCCCTGTTTCCTTTTTCTTGACACCAGAAGCTTTTCCCCTCCTGCAACTTGCTCTGAAGCTTTACTCACCGCTTCTTCAAACTGATCTCCAGCATTATGTTATTTATGAATAAAGGTCTCCCTGTGAGGAAATGGCACATCTACTAGAAAACAATGTGCACTTTCTAAATTTGAACCGAGTCGTTTCCGTTCTTTGATTTAAGTTTAGTTACTTCCTGTGGTTTCTTGTCCTACGCCGCCGCTGAATCCTTGGATCCGCTCCAGGATAAATTGCACTCCTTCAATGAAATTAGAAACTGCGGGGACAGACGGCTTAGCCAGCGTAGCTAGTAAACAGCACTTAAACTAAATATTAGCCCACTTAGTGCTTTGATGAGCAGTGCCTAATTACCTGAGCGAGGTGACCTATCAAGGCTGACCCGTGCGCGAGCTGTGCCCATCCGCTCCCACGCTGGTTTGCAACCAGACAAGCTGCTGAGCCAGAACTTCCAGCTCCCGCAGGGGCTGAGAGCAGCCTTGGAAACCAGCAGCTCCCCGGGGACACAGGCCACTTCCTCGCCAAAGCCAAAGCTGCCCTCCCACAGGCAGATTCTGGGCTAGCAAAGACAAGCGCTCAGCCCCACACTCCGAAGCATCTTTGTACCAGCCACAGTTTTGCATCAGGTTATTTTAGGGAGCAGGTTAGATTGGGGGAAAACCCCAAACCTTGGTTAAGTCACGTCAGGCAGTTTGCTGTCAAGAACACATGTGAGTATGCACCATAACCCTAAGATGTGCTTTCCCTTAGTACAAATGATGAATGGGCACTGCAGCAATGGTAGGACCAGGAGCTATGTATGGCCGAGGTCAGGGAGGGGAGCACCAAGCAAAGGAGGAGCGATGCACTTTATACCTGGGCAAGTGCTCTGACTCCCTTGGACACACATTCACCTTGTAAACTCTTCTGCATAATAACCATCCTCAGCAAGAGCCCTGTTTGGGCTGGGGTTGCAGGGTAACTCAATAATGTACGCGTTCTTTCTCTTCCCCACCCTTTTTCTTTCTCCTTTCCTTCCCCCAGGATACTTAAGAGCAGATTTGTCACCGTTTATCAAGCTGCTTTACCAATGGAGCCCCGGATTCCCCACAACATCACCGTTGTCCCCAACTCTGTGATGGTCCAGCCCTTGCTGGACAGTCGGATCCCCTATGGGCGGCTGCAGCACCCGCTCACCATCCTGCCGATCGACCAAATGAAGACAACTCACATAGAGAACGATTACACCGACAACCCCACCGCTTCCCAGCTGGCAGCCCAGAAGCGTCCCCGAGGCCCCCACGAACAGGTTGTGACCAACCAGCACCTGCAGCGCTGTGAGCAGGATGTCACCCACCCCTGGATTTCGTTCAGCGGGCGCCCCAGCTCCATCAGCAGCAGCAGCAGCACATCCTCAGACCAAAGGCTCTTGGACCACATGGCCCCGGCGCCCGTGGCGGAGCAGTCCTCCCCCAGAGCAGTGCGCATCCAGCCCAAGGTGATTAACTGCAAACCCCTGGACCTGAAGGGACCCGTGTCTCAGGAACTGGACAAGCACTTTCTCCTGTGCGAAGCCTGTGGGAAATGCAAGTGCAAGGAGTGCGCGCTGCCCCGGACGCTGCCTTCGTGCTGGGTGTGCAACCAAGAGTGCCTCTGCTCGGCACAGAACCTGGTCAACTACTCCACCTGCATGTGTCTGGTCAAGGGCGTCTTCTACCACTGCACCAACGAGGACGACGAGGGCACGTGCGCTGACCACCCCTGCTCCTGCTCCCACTCAAACTGCTGTGCCCGCTGGTCCTTCATGAGCGCCCTCTCCCTGGTGCTCCCCTGCTTGCTCTGCTACCTGCCAGCCACCGGCTGCGTCAAGCTGTCCCAGAGATGCTACGACCAAGTGAGCCGGCCCGGATGCAGATGCAAAAACACAAACAGTGTCATTTGCAAGGCACTGCCAGAGAGCAAAGGAAGCAGGCCAGAAAAGCCCTTTTGATAGTTTGGGAGGAGGGGGAGTGGGAGGACGCTCCACGGAAGGGGGTGGCGTTGGCTCTTGTTAATAACCTGTGTTCTGAGGATAACCTCAGCCTTTTGCCTTCGGAGAAAGCAGAAGCGACTGTTTCCACGAACTGAAGCACTTTGGGTTATTCAGGGTTCTTGGAACTGGTCAGAATTTAAATATATGGGGCCAAAGGAGGAATGTTAATAATGTAGAGTGAAGGCTGAAAACCTATGTATATCGTGAAGTACAGCTGCTTAAAAACCCCCGAATGGGACGGACGGACGGCTGCTCACCATGCCTGCACACCCTGAGAACCATTAACTGCTCGCTCGGCAGGCACGGCCGCACAAGCAATACCCACTCCTGGCTGCACAGAGCTGCATTGGATTCCTCATATTCAGGGTGGGCTTCTTGTTATCACTTTTCTTCCAGACTCTGAGTTGCTACCAGCAGCCTGCTGAAGGTGACGGGTTGCCTCCCTCCTCCCCCCAGTTGCACATACAAAGTACACGTTTCTCAAAAGCTTTCTGTGTCCCTCAAAGGTTTTGAGCCAGAAGTAAAGGCACAGTTCATTTGTTCAAGGGTCTTTAACATTTAGGCACGTTGCTTTCTTTGAACCCACCTGACCACGTCGATCTGGACCCTCTTTTTAAAGCCAGCTGGTAGCAGGGTTGCTCCCTCCCCGGGAGGAAGAGGGGCAGGATGTGTTCAGGCAGTCGTATCCACATCGTGTCCTTCTGCCTGGAAGCTGATCCGCAGCATCAGGTTTCATTCAGTGGAATATTAATTTAAGATCAACAGTACAAACCCTCTCCAGAAGGCTGTCGGCCGCATCCCGTTTGCTCCCCCAGTGCTGGAGCAAAGGGGATCTTAACTTACGCCACAAAGCAAAGACGTTCAGTGTTTGTTTCTTTAAACCTCTTAAGCTCTGTTAAGAAGTCACAAAACCCTAAGTGTACGATACACATAGGCATATTTTCATAGGGATATCAATCCAGTACCTCCTCTCCTGGAACAAGCTCTTCTTTGCTCATTAAATATTAAGGTTGTTATTTTTTTTTATCGTGGGGAAGAATGGCATTTGCTTGAAGTACAGCCCATTCCCCCATCTCTATTGCTGCTGTTCAACTTTTGCCTCCTCTGTACAAAAGTGTGTCTTTTCAAATGTAGAGAATGCTTTTAGTGTTTATTTTAGTGTTAACAAATGCTAGGGGCAGCCAGGGGAGGGAAGAGAGCACACATACGAAGTTTGCCCATGGTTATCAGTAAGCGCGTGCCGCCGGCTTTGTCCGTGCACTCACCTGAGGGCTGGTGCTGCGTTCCCTTGGGATGCAGCAACCCCTTTTCTCTTGACAACCACAAGGTGCTAAATCAAAACCTTTGTCCAAACATGCAACACCGTAATGAGTAGGTAGGTACTTGTTGCATGCAGAAAACCAATCTAGTCTCTCTTTTTTTTTTTTTTTTTTTAATTAGAGGAGATTTCCTCACTAAATGCACAGCAGTGACAATGAAATGTCATCTCTAATTAGATAAGCAATAGGCAGAGCTCATGTAGCATTTCCAGGAATCCCATTTGCTTGGTTGCAATACAGTTGCTGCGTAGGGGTTGGCAGGAGCGTACTGATGGGAGCTCTGGTGTCTCTTGTTTTCAGAATTCATTTAACCTGGATGACTTGGAGTTTAGTTAAGCTTAATTGTAGATATTTATTGAATGGGAAATTTAAAAAAATGACCAACAAACTTTCTATATTTATAACATTTGCTAGCTTGTATATGATAAATCATAGAAAAAGGGATACTGTGTCTCTCACCAGATACCAGTCCCTATAGTTTATCCTTGTGTCGATGGTATGGGAACACCAGAAAGAAGGAAGCAGGTGAGGATCCAGAGCTGTATTTATTATCTTGCACAAATTGGAGAGGAAAAGATGACAGGAAAACCAACCCCAAACTAGCTGAACTGTTGGTTGAATGTATAAGGTATTGTATTTAATAAGAGAAATCATTTTCCTAAGATGCAAACGGGCTAGAAAACACAGCAGGAGAGGTATTTACCTGCTGCCCTCCTCTGTCGGGACCATATGTATCCAAATGGCCTCCACCTAAGGTTGTTTTGGCTTTCTGACCCTCTGTCCCTGGCTGTTCCTGGGGGATCTGTGCTGAAAACCTGCAATAGCAAAGCCCATGGCTGAGACACGTGGTCCTTGCAAGCGAATACAACGCGGAGCGGTCGCCACTGTGCCAATCTACACTCATGTATATACACCCCGCCCTCCCGTACGGATTCACTCCCCGTGTACATAGCTGTAAACTATTCCTCTGTTGGTTTCTTTTAATGTATAAACCCCGCTATGGTGTAAGGTGATCCCGTGCTGGCAGACTGTAAAGCGTTGGTGGATGTGTTAGAGCAGTGGTCGGCGTAGCAGAGCGACCCTCCCTCCTCTGCTCCCCCAGCCCCTGGCCAGGGCAGAGCTTGGGAAGGTGGGGATGAGCTGGCGCGGGGGCTCTGCTGTCAGAGGGTTTGTCTCCGGTCAGCAATGTCTTTATTCCCCTCCCCCCATCCTAACACCTCCATTCCCCACTCCCCTTTTAAGGTACTTGGGTCTCCTGCCACCCCTGGGATGTACCATGGGCACGGTGCTGTGTAGCCTCAGCCCCAGCGAGGGCACGGAGGCAGCACCTCTGGCCATCCTCCCTCTCTGCAGGCCAGGTCCCCCCTTGCAAACTGATGAACATCTGCTAATTAGCACAAACCTCGGGCACAACATTTGCTCTCGACCACAAAGGCAAGAGGGGAGGCAAGGACAGGTTCCCCAGGGCTGGCTCTGGAGGAGGAGGAGGATGGCAGGGTGCTGGGGCTGCACTGCCCTGACCTGCTCCTTGCTGTAGAGGATTCACTGCCAGGTTGACCCTCTGCCCACACACAGAGAGATGGCCCAGAGAGCAAGAAGGGGTGACTTTATGATGCGCTGGCACTGCCACACCGTGTCCCCAGCTGGAGCTCATGTCAGCAGAGCAGCTTTGACAGACAAATCAACCATCACAGTGCCCTAGTGCCCACAGGGTACAACCAGGAGCTACTAAATTCACACCATCGCTCCCCAGGCTCTGCCTTTCCCACCTGGACAAGTCCTCACCCTTTCACAGCACCGGGTCTGCCCCTCCCACGCTCGACACACTGATAAAGGCTTCTCCCTTCTCCACCCCACCACATACACACCCTGAGAAGTTACCACAGAAGGTTTTCTTTGTATAGAATATTTATTTTGAAGCTCTATTTTAATAGTATTTATTTTAGAAAGTCTACTGTTGTAAGAGTTCTTCTGTTTGTGAAGAAAAACAAGTACTGATGAATGTACTGATCTAGAAATTATATATATATATATAAAAAAGATATATTGTTAAATATATAAATGGCTGTTGTGGTTTTTTAAAAGAAAAAAGCCCAAAGAATGTTTATAGCAATTATTCTAAAAATACAGAGTAGCCTAAAATCAGTGATTTGACACCAGGCACAGCAGGAGCAACGGAGGGAGCCGAGAGCCTGGGAGGGATAACCCGTAACGACGCACGCCAGCCCCGGGGACACCGGCACAGGGGACAGACCCTCTGAAATACACCAGGGGGTCAGGCTGCTTCCTCTGGGGTACAGCTCAGCCCTTAGCTCACACCAGTATTAGCTCTCTGCAGCCTCAGCCATGACCCACACTCTCTCCCAGAGAGCAGGGCATCATTTCCTTCGCAGTTATTTATTTTTAGAGACAAAAAGTCAGAGTTGCTCCTACAGTGTGATTTACCCAGGCAGGGCTGTGCTACCAACACTGGTGACGGGCACCACCAGGGTCCTGGCAGGATTCAGAGCATCCCCAGCCCTGGCCAGCCCAGCCTGGGGTCCCTCCGAGACCCCACACCTCAGGGCAGCCAAAACTCCAACACCCCATGGCAGAGAGGGCTGGAAAAGGGCAAGGACCTGGTAAGGACCAATTCACAGGGGGTATCTTGCCCTTGCTCAAGTCAAAGATGCTCCTGCTCGCCCTGCCTGGCCCCCAAGCCACATCCTGCAGCCCCCACAGCTCCCAGCAGCTTCAGCTGCTGCCTCATGTCCCACCAGCATCCCATTAGACTGCTAAAAATAAAGTATTGGGGTTATTTTTCACCATTCCTGTTATTTATTTGCACGCACTCTGGAGTTATGACTCACTAGAAGACACGCCGTGTTTTGTGTCAGCCACAAAGGTACCCCAGGAGCTTAACCTGGCCTGAAACAATATCACTGAAACAATGATGTTGAGTTAGTCACCGGGTCAGATAAAGAGACAATAACTACACTGTACACACCACCACATCCAAGGCCAAAAAATCTGCAGAAAGGAAAAGATGCTGAATTTGTTATGCTGGTGGTGGGGTTGGTTGTTGGTTGTTTTTTTTTAAAACAAACAGACTGAGCCAAAATGTACAAATTTAAGTCAGAGCTTGGCAACACTGACTGATGTCTTACACATAAAGCTTTAAAAGTATTAGCTCGGTATTCACGTCTCTGCTGGAAGCGAACCAGAGCGCTCGCAGTGATTTGACTACTAGGTGTTCAACCACTATGTTTTCAATCAGAATTATCACCTTTTTAAACATAATTTTTTACACTGTTTTCAATAATTGGCCATTGAAGGAAACCAATTCCAACACCACGAGCACGGGTTATAAGATGGCAAAGAGATATATGGAGCTGAAAGTACGGCAGACTTCCCAGTTCCCTGCCAGACCCAAAGCCCTGGGAGGTCAGAGGAGACGGGGGATTCCTGGTGAATCCCAGCATCCAAGATGCCCATTCAGCAACGCACTAATTCTGAGCGAATGGGCCCAAACTCACAGAAAGGAGATAAAAAGCTCGTTTGCAAATTTCCTTAAAAACGATTTTGCTGAAATATGTACTTAATAAACACGCTGAGATGTTTCCAAGGGCTTACAAAGCACCCATGGTGAGCTGTGAGGTCTGCCAGCATTGCCAGCAGCGGGAGGAGGGGACGGGCAGAGCCAAGGCAGAAGCCAGCCCCCACATCCCGCTCGTGGGGGCAGTGACACCAACCTGCCCCAGCTCCTCCAGTAAAGGATTTGGTTTAACTCTTGGCAATTACACGGATGTTTTCCCACCCTGTGTACACTGGCCTGCAGGTGCACAGGTACGCACACACGCACAGCCAGAGCGGGGTTATTTGGTGCCGTTCCCCTCGGTGAGCACCTCTGCTCTGTTCACATGGCAACCAGATAAGGGATTCAAGGTCTAATCTGTCATTAGAAAAGAGTTATTAAAAGTCAGCAGATCCATATCCATGATCCTGCTGCTGATACAGGAGCTTTTCTTTCATGTCTTGGCTTCCCAGGTGTGATGCTGGGGCAGGCAGGAGCCTGGCTGTGGCACAGGACTGTGCTGCTCCCATGCAGGTACCACCTCCTGGGGCACTTCTTTCCCAGCAATAAATGATTTTTATCATCAGGATTAGACACCAACAGTGTGCAAATGGGCACGATGGTGGCTGTGCCAGCAGCGAGAGCCCCGTGTCCCGGCCGGACAAGGAGCTGGCTCCTCGCTGGGGATCCACAGACCAGCACATGTCACCCACGGATGAAGTTTGGCCTTTTGTGAGCAGCAGACAAATGGCCAGGATAAAGATAAATTGCCTCTGCATTTTGTTTTACTTCCTAATGATAATAACCTCCTGTGTGAGACTGAATCACCGGGCTGCCTGCTCTGACCCCCGCCGAGCACCGTAAAACTGCAGGGAACTCCTCAAAGAGCTGAGAACAACACAGCCCTTCAGAGGGCACCTGACACAGCAAATGCTTCTTTTTTGGGGAAATAAGGAGATGGTTATAAAGGTCAAGGCAAAGCCTTTCAGCAGGGAGACACGGGTCTCACCCCCCCTCTTGCACCCCATGCTAGCCCAGGGTTCAGCCCTGAGCAGGGCGGGGGGGCTCAGAGCCTCCCGCATCCCACACAGACCCCAGGGGCTGAGTGGGGCACCAAGTGCCAGGTTTGAGGCAGAAGAGGGGTGAAGGGGGCTCACAGGAGCTACTGGTCACACCCAGGCCACCGCAGCCCATCGTGGCCACAGGGAAAGCAGCCCTGGCCACCCAGCCCGGGCACAGCAAAGCTGCTGCTGCTTCCACAGGGGCTGTTCTGGCAGGTACAAAACCAACCAGCAAGCTGAGAAACGGCACTCAGAAGCATGACCGGAGGAGATATTTTAAAAATAAAAAACCCAAACCACAATCCTTTTGTCTCCCCAGTGTCAAGGCAGCCACACTGATTTCACACAGGTTTGACAGTCACCCAGCAGCAGCGTGGGCTGAGTGACAGAGCTCACCCCCACCAGCAATCCCCACAGCCTGTTAAACCCAGAACACAACCAAGGAGATCAGGGAGAGTTTCTGAACGAACCAGACAGGGTTTCAGATCTCTAAGGTTTCCGTTTACTTCTGCCAGACCATCACCCCACCACTGCACAGGCAGTGGGGCAGCATCCCTGGGGTGCCACCCCAACAAGGGACCAGGCAGGCATTCCTGAACCATCTCCTACTCCCTTCCCAGCCCAGCTGGGTGCTGCAAACCCAAGCAGGTCCAGGAATTTTTCAGTAAAAAGCCTGAAAAAAAATTACTTTTCAGTGTACCTGAAAAGAGGGGAGACTGAAATGCATGGCACCCGTTTGCTCCAGAGCACCACAGCTTTCACTGGCATTTTTCTCCCCTTACAACAGGGAATAAATAGAAGTTTATGCATGAAGAAATCCTTATGAATAAATCATAAACCCGAGCTCCACTCAGCGCCAGGTATGGTTGTGATTATGGGATGCAGTTCTGCAACTGGGTTTTCCTAATCAGAAACATGATATTCTCCGAGCATGAAACTGGGACGTTCTGCACCATGTCCCTTCGCTCCAGTTCCAGCACTGGAGCATCCAACCTTGCATGGCAGCAAAATCCTCCACTAAGAAATGTCCCACCCTGAACTGGGAAGGGAATGGCTCACGTTGCCTCTTCACTGTAGCTGTCTTGTCCAAACAGATGCTAAAGCATGAATGGATGAATAAAAAACCCATTATTGTTGATATAGTATTTAATTGCTTTTCCTGAAAGGGTGAGCTATTAGCACAGGTTCTCCACTTTGGGCCCTGCAGAGTCCATGGCCTGAAGTGCCCGGGGCCCCACCAAAGCCACACTTTGATCATCTCTCCTGTTCAAGGATGAGGAATTACAACTCTGTTTTCACCAGCTACCCTTTCCCTCCGCAGCAGCCTCACCACGCTGCTGCACTCCTGCAAACAGCCTCAAGGCTGGGATGACCCAGCTCTCCTGATATTCCTGTAAATAATCCCTATGAAGACAACTACCACATTTATTTTCCCCTTACATGGGTGTCTGTATGCATTGCCAAGGGTCCCCAGCTGTATTTCAGAGCGACCGAAGCGCAGCAAAGCACTCGTGCCTGGCCAAGTGGGATTCACTGGGAACTACAGACAGGACAAACCCCAGCTCACCAGCACAGATCTGCCTAAAACTCTGACCAAAGCAACAGCATCTTGGCAGCTGCAGTGCCCACGGGGAGGTCCCTGCCACCCACAGCACCCCCTCCTCGCCAGGGGAGCATCGGGAAGCAACACCCACATGTATTCAGCCAGGAGGTTTTGGCTGCAATTTCTGAGTGAATAGGAGGTGAGGGTGTAAAATAAGGCCAGAGAGTCCTCACTGAGGTCCAAAGAGAAAAAAAATATAATTATAAATACCCCATGCTGCTGGGAAGGGATGGCTTTTCTGCTAGTCCCAAAGAAGGGAGTGGAAAAGGTGGGTCAGAACTCCAGCACAGCAGCAATATATCTTAACGATCCCTCAGCCTTTGCAGGGCCAGCCCGGCTGAATGCTGTAAACTGCAAAGGAAGCCCAGAATGACAAACAATTGTAGGAACCTGGACAACCAAGTTCCTCTGGATTTCATGGGAAGTGCAATTTTCAACCCTCCGAGCTGTCTGTCTGAGGGGAAGTGGGCAATAAATAGCAGCCGGGTTGTTATCAAGAGGATGTGAGCTATTTATAAAAAATTCTTGGGCTTTTTGAACTCTGTTTAAAGAGGCAATATCCTCAACTTGGGTAATTGGGGGACTAAAATGCTAAAGCAAACAAGATTACTCAGCCACCTTGGGAAAGTTTAGTGCTTACTTGTGTGGTTCTGAAATTTCGAGCATATTTAAACAGCTGCGCTGTGATTGTCCCCAAATCCAGAGGAGAGCACGAAAAGGTTTTTCAGACCCATGCACATGCAGGGACACCCCAACAACCCAGAGCAGCTCCTAACACACGGGGACATCGCAGCCCAGCGATCCCAACGGCTGACAACTACGTCACTTGGTTAAATATCTTGTATAAATTCAATGCCTCATCTGCAAAGGGGCTTCTACATGCCCTGTAACACACTGGCTCCACAGCAGGACTGAACCCTAAGGCAAAGCGTGGGTACCCCACCAGGGATGTTCTATGTTCCTGTGATTATATCAACCCATGCACACTGCAACAGCAAAAGGGGGAGATTTCAAGGAGGAAGGGGAAAAGGGAACTGACACCTGGGTAAGGCAGGACACACCAGCCAGGCAGAGCCATAAAGACCCACGTGCTCGAGGGGAACTCATCCCATCCCTCTGACAAAGGCTTAGGATTATTTTTGAATAAATTAGGAACCTCTGCTGCCTTTGCTGGGCTGAGCCCCTCTCCATCCAGCCTTCAGCAGCACACAGACACACACACAACGTTCAGGGGTCTACAGAGAACCCGGGGCTGACAGCTCACAGCACAGCACTGAGAGCTGTGGTAGGGCCCAGCCATCCAAGGATGGATGGATAAACACCCAGGTCATGTTGGTTATGGTGCCCTCGCCCTCCCAGCACCGTGTGGGGGACCAAGGAGCAATGGTTATTCCACAGGGGAGCTTTGAGTGCAAGCCTCCGAGCTGCTCCCGTTCACGAGGTCCTGACCCCCTGGGTGCAAAGCACCAGCTGACACCCACCAGGGAAACATCCCTCCCGCTCCTCCTCACTGTCCCCTGGTCCCCGTGTCAGGATGTGGCACCAAGTGGAGCCCTCAAGGCTTTCCACTGCCTGCTTTTTTATGTTTCTGAGCACAGCCGTCACGCAGCCAGCGCCGCTCCTGCGTGGGAACCACACACAAAGTGTCCTGACAAAACGATGGCATCGCCTAAAACACACAAACAGGCTCCAAAAGAAGGAAAGCCATGAAATGAAGGATAACAAACAACAAAGAGAAACTGGTACACAGAATCTGTTAGTGTTTATGAGTCACTGAGTCCTTCCTGTCTCCTCTTAGAAATTGTGGGCATCCGCTGTGGTCCATCCTCTCCCTGCAAACCACCGAGGTGCTATTTTCCTCACAGCCCAGTGCCCGGGGCGGGGGGAGCCACTGCACAAATGAAAGATTCTTTTTTTTTTTTTTTTTTTTCTTCAAAGTAGGAAGCCAAATCTGAGGAGCAAATGCTGCGAGGCGTGTAAGCAGAGGCGACTGCAGAAGCCTTCGCGATGAGATCACCAAGAGCCTTGGCCCGGCGCTGTTTTCCGACGGCGGAGGGCTTAACAATGGAATGGATGGGAAATGCCAGGAAAAGTTAAAGAGCTTTGGACACGAGGGCTTTGAAAAAGCTCATTCTTTATTATTAACAAACAACTTCTCCCCATCCTCCTTCCTTTCTGCCTTCAGCAAATGAGGGTTTATTTCTTAAATACGTATTTTTTTAATCTTAGCATTTTTAACCTTCCCCAGTGCACCCATTCTATTTCATCCAGGGTGCCCCACCATGCTGGGATGTTGGGATGCCAACAGCTGCATCACACCTCCACACACCATCACCACCACCTGAGCTGTGCTCCAACTTCAGAGCCAAGGTCTCTGCTCCAGGTTGCTGGTGGGTTTGTAGGATGATGCAGTCCCTCCCCTCCAGCAGGACGGATGCTGCTCAAGCACCCAGGAACCCCCAGGAGCAGAGACCATCACTCCAAGCCAGGCAGAGCTTGTGAAAATGCCTTCTTTAACCCAAGGGAAGGATGCTCAGCCCATGCTTCCTGGCTTGAACTGGAATACACAAGCTAGAACCAGGAACAGCAAGATTCTTGGGATTTTTATGTGAAAGCATCACACCACAGAGGATCTCAGATGGCTTCAAGAGAAGCCACCCAGGCTCACTCAAACCAGGGCCAGCCTTCAACAGCTCATCCGAGCTGCAAGTAAAACACTGGCTAAACACATTGGCATATTTAGGGATGTTCAACAACCAACTTTGTGTTTAGAGATAAAAATACCAATAAGGATTGTAAGATGCTCTCAGATGGCATTTAACAGCAGAACAGAACACACAGCCTTTAGAAGAATGATATGTAACCCTACGCAGCGCCTCGACACGATGGTGTTGAGCACTGCCAAAAGCTCAAGGGAGACTGAATCTTCAGTATTTACTGTCCAAATTCCCTCCTTGCCTTTTTCCTGGGGAAACACCACTGGCCACTGGCCGGTGATGTAGTTTCTAGAGCTTTAATGGCAGGACAGAGCAGAGCAGGAGCTGTGTCCTCTGCCTGAAGCAGGTCTCATGAGTGAGGAGCTCTCAGCAGCACACCTCCATGGAAATTCCTGTTCAGTTCATACAATTCCATCTGTCACTTCACAAAACTGTTCTCCTGCTCCCTCTGGATTTCTTGGTTTCCACACCACAACTACTGGAAATAAAATTATTATAATAATGATTATGCTACAACAAAAAGGCTACCCCCAAAATTACACACTCTGGGAGAAACAAGGGAGCTAAAAACCCTGAAATGTCAACCATAGTGTTATAATTTCATGTTTGCACTATCTGGAGCACATGTCCAGCAGCCCCTTCCATCACCAACAGCATCTCCCTCACCTCCCTGCCGGAGGAGCCCCATGCCCAGTGGAAGGGATTCCACTGCCAACAAGGCTAAAAGCACCAAAAAGAATTTTCAGTCCTAGCAGTGTGAGATATGGAGTGGAACCAAAACAGGATATTTGCAGCTGTTTTGTAGCCATGCAAACTGCTGCAGGAGGAGCTGAGTACCTCATAGGGCACCCAACCCACTGTTCCCAAAGCGAGGATAGTGCCACCATGAGATGGGTGCCTGGGGCTGAATTTCTCATTCAGATTGAACCATTCCAAAAGTTGTACCTTTTGTGCCAAGAAAGTCTCTTCCACTCATGTGTGCACTGTAAAAACCTGTGCTGCAGCTTGAGAGCCTCTGGGTGGGTACAACTGGCTGCAGGAACAGCCTTTGCACCCAGCCTCGTGCCCAGTGAGCAGTGACAGAGCTGCAGACATGCTCAGCCAAGAGCCAGCAATGCCACTTGGACCTTGCAGCTTCACCTAGACTGACAGTTATTGGGAAACATCACAGAAACCTTTGCATTCACTGAAGAATATTGAAGAGATTTAAAATAGAACCAAAACATCGTCAGTTTTTTCCACATCCACACAAGTTGCCATTTCTGAGGTTTTGCTATTTCATGTTCTTTCAACATCAGGTTCTTTCACTATATGATCACTTGTATGATGATGTAGAACAGAGCCAGCGAGCCTGATCCCATAACCCTCACTGTCACCCAAGTGTTCAGTGCCACCCATGGCTGCGGGAGCCACCACGCTCCCGAGACCCATCCCTGGCCACCAGATGTGAGCACAGCACTGTCTGACACCGAGCATCCTCCTCACCAGCAGCTCCCACCGCCTCCACCTGTGGGAACACAAACATTCCCTTTTCTGCCCCTCAGCCCCAGCCAGAGGTAGGGGAGGTAAAGCACTTCCTGCACACAAAGCAATCCTCCTCTTTGAGTTTTTGTTTGCTTTTTCCCTATGTCATACAGAGCTCATCATGCATTAGTCCCACAGCAAAAGGGGCAGGAAACTTGCCCACCCAAAACCACATGTCCTGCTTCCTCAGCAAGGGAGAGGATGGCATTGCCCACGCGTTGCAGACACGAGGGTGACATTGCTACAGACCACCAGACCTGTGCTGTTTGCCCCATTGCTGGTCCAGCCTGAAGTCATACCTGCAGGGCCAGATTTATACATAAGCCAGTGGAAAAAAAAATTCTGGTGTGTCCCCACTGGGATCTGCTGGTGTCTCAAAGCCCCTCTCACATGCAGCATCAGACACATCCCCATTCCAGTACCTCGTAAGGCAGAGCATGCAGCAGGCCCTGGGACAGGCAGGGCTGGCAGACAGCATGAATAAAACAATAGGTACCACTCATCACCCTGAGGGCTTCCCCATACCGGGGCTTCATTTCCCTGAAAAACAAAGAACAATTCCCTGCATCATGCCTTGATGGGTCTTGGGTTTAGTCCCCAGTCCGAACACACACAATTTTTTCTTTTACATTTTTGTGTGATGACTTGCATGACAAGCCTAATAAAAGCCTAGACTTATAACCCAAAACACACAAAAATGTAATACTGTTTCATATTAGCTTTCAAAGTACTTCGTTGACTGTAGGAAGAAACTGCATTAAAACATTAGAACAACAAAATAAAAAAAAAAAGTATGGAAAAAATATATATGTAAAAATGACCACTTAAAAGTCATTGACTGTCACAGAGATGACAACAAGCAAATGCATCGTGGTGGGCAGAGCTGCTCGAGGCACTTTTGCACAGGGGTAGCTTTGATCTGGAAACACAGACTGGGGCAGCTGCACACTGCCACCCTCCAGCAGAGCCCACAGGCACAAGGTATTGGGGAAAAAAAAAGGTAAAAAATCCCACTTGCTCATCCATCAAGAGCTTTGCTGTGCCCAGAGCCCTTATCTGCCCCGAGGGTTCGTGCTCCTGGGCCGGTTCTGCTTCACTGGGCTGCAGACAGCGGCTGGAAAGTCAGGCTGCAGAACTGGGACAGGTCCCGGGGTGGGAGATGCTCTGGGGAGCACACAGGGACAGGCACAGAGGAGCCCTCACAGGTCTTGGCACAGTGGTACAGCCACACTGACCCCCTGCCTGGTCTGGGGAAAGCCTCCCCGTGAGCCTGTGCAGAAATTAGATGGGAAGCGTGGGCATGCTGTCCAAAAAAACAAATAAAATTTTTTTAAAAACCCAAAACTACCACAAAAAACCCAACAAAACATCTATACTGTAACAGGGAAAACAAAGAGCATGTGTGCATCAAACCAGGATCTCACTTCCCTACCACCCAATGTATTTATAATCTACCTGGGGGTCTTGTAGACTTCTTTGTTATCTGATGACCCTAATGGCTTTGGGAAGCAGGCAGTAAAAGTGTAAAAGTGTGATCTATTTCTGCACAAACTGCTCCGTACAGGAATGGGGAAAGTCCTTCCCAAAGCTGACAGTGGACCAAACCCACCCTTTTCTGACCCCGAGGGCACCAAGCAGCTGCAAGAAAAACACCAGCAAGAATAGAAAAATGTTTCTACTTATTTTCCTAGGCTGCCTGCCATCGCTGGGCGCCCAGAGCAGGGCAGGGGCACAGCGAGCCCCCCCAGGTGTTTGCAGAGCTGTCTGTGTCAGCAGGTAAGTGCCACTGGCACCGTGCTGCAGAGCGGCAGCAGCCTGGCCAGCCGAGCCAGGGGCAACCCGAGGTGGGTAAGTGGAACCCAGCCCCACTCCACACACAGGAACCAGGAGCTAAACTTTAAACCACTTCCTCTGCCTCCTAACAATGCACAGAGGAATTTCCACAGATCCCAAGGCTGCCCTGACTTCCATTTCTAAACCTGGAAAAAAGAAATGCCAGGACATTCCTTTGTTGTTCCAGCTCACTTGCTGTTTGATCTGGGGTTTCTTTCTCCAGCTGAGCCAATTAAAGAACCCCAATTTCCCCTGGAGAAAAAGGATAAACTGGTAACAAACAATGCTCTTGCTTCTTTGATTTTTAACTAATTGTTTTCGAGTCGGATCAAAACCTGCCCCCTCATTCTGTCCGTGTGGTTTGATGCTTAAATAGCAGCTTGGCCAGAGAGAGGAGAGTGACAGAGGCATTTACAGCTGCATTCCTGCCCTCTGGAAGGAAACCATCTAGTGCTGCATTTATTGCACAGCACCTATTCTGGATCACAGGAGCAGCCTGAAAGATATTCCCCCCCAGACCACAGCCAGCCCCCAGCTCAGTGCGGTCCCATGGTCCTGCACCAGCTGCCAGGGCAGAAACTCCTCGATGCTTGCACCCACTCCTGGGAAACATTCCTACTCTTTGCTTTCATTTGCAGGGGTTTCACCCTTTTATCCTTCCTGTTCCACTTTGTGTGTCACCTGCTCTCGTCCCTCACATCCCTCTGTCCCTTCATCCCCCAGTACAACCCCTTCCCTGCTGTCCAGCAGCATCCTGGCTGTCCCCTGCCCCACAGCCAGACCCCCACCTGCAGGGACAGCCTCCTCCACTGGTGTCTGTGTCTGGAAGCTCCAGGCACCAGCAGAAGGAGCTGGGAATGAACATCAGGACACCCAGGAAGGCTGTGGTCCCTGCAAGGACCCAGGCAATGCACTTGTGCATGGTCAGCTCCCACGTGGCCCCAGCATTCGTGTCCCTCACTGCTCCTGGTGGTGTTTGGATGGGAAATGCCATTTCCTTGAACTTCCAAAGAGTACAAAATCAGTACAAATCACTGTGCTGAAAAACAAGCTACAGGCTCAGATGTGAAGCACTAGCCTTCAGTTTGCTTCAGGAGCTTTTAATGGCCACCAGAGAAAGCCAAGGGAGATCTGGGGGCACAGTGGGTCAGACCTGGGGGCACAGTGGGTCAGACCTGGGGGCACAAGTGGGTCAGACCTGGGGGCACAAGTGGGTCAGACCTGGGGGCACAAGTGGGTCAGACCTGGGGGCACAAGTGGGTCAGACCTGGGGGCACAAGTGGGTCAGACCTGGGGGCACAAGTGGGTCAGACCTGGGGGCACAAGTGGGTCAGACCTGGGGGCACAGGCTGAGCAGAGATCACCTTGACGTGCAGTGAGTGAAAGAGCTAATCAGAAACCCTCCAACCAAAAATAACCCAAGCAGCCGCCTAACCACAAATAAATAGCAAAGCTAGCAGGGGAACTCTTGCCTCAAGTGTAAGGAAACATCTATTCTTCTGCCAGGAAGAGAGAGAGACGCGAACCTTGAACTTGGGGAGGAAGGACCGGGTTCCTGTTGTTCAGCTGGAGTAATTGATCGCATACGTATCGAGAGAGGCCGAAAGGGGAAACGTGCTGTTCGTGGAACGCCAGCACAGAGCCAGTGCCACGGCACGGGGGAGACACAGCCCCTCCATCACCTCAGCTGCAGCTCTGCCACGGGGCTGCGGGTCCATGAGGACATGGCCATGGCCTTGAATCCAGCTGTGGGTCCTGCACAGCTGGAACGAGCCTCCAAGTACAAGTTCAGTGCAGACAGCAGCAGGCTGGAGCCCCAGCAGACCGTAAGAGAGATCTGCTGCAGCACAGCATCAAAGCTGGGGGTATCATTAGTGAAATTCCCTCCTTGTGATACGGCAGAGCTGAAGCTCAGACCTCCATCTTTTCCTTTTTTTTTTTTTTTGGTGGTATCTTATCATCCAAGAGCTCATTAGCCAGGAATTCCTCATGCTGTTTATTTTCCACGTGTCCATATGTTCCCCACAAACTCAGCCTAGTCTCTGTTTCAAGTTTATACTTAGAAGCAGTAATTGGAGGGGATGAACAAAGGCACGAAGGAAGGCAACACAAGCACAAACAAACTTACCAGATGTTTCGCATTCCTGCATTTCCCCGAGAAGCAGGATCCTTAATGTTTTGATCATGTCATCACAGTACAGAGCTGCTGCAGTCCAGAATACAACTGGCTCCTCTCTTCTGACTACTGGCCACAGAGGCAGTAATTCAAGTCACCACCAGCAACCCAAAGCTGCTCTTGCCACGAGCAAAAGCAAAACCCTGGATGTGCCTGTTCAGCATCGATGCCTACAGTGGCTTTGTCCCAGGGGTGGATTTGGCTTTAGTCTTTGAAACCACAGGACAAAACTGACCTCAATTCACACAACCTGCTTGTGAGGTGGAGCGAGGGCTCACGCAGTCCCACGAGCCCCGTGCTGAGCCGAAAGCCACGCAGGCAGTGCTGGCTGCAGAACTGACCCCAGCCCAGCAACACCCCCTGCCCCTTTTCCAAACGCCTCTACCCACTGAAGGGTGTCAATACTCTGGGAAGGGCTGCTGGTGGGACAGATGGCTGGTTACCATACCAGTGCGTGGCCACGTCCCTCCACAGGCAGCCACATCCGCATCCCCTATGGTTTTGGGGATAACATCATGCCCTCCCTTCAGCCCCCAGCACTACTAATTGAACTGATGCCACCAAGAGCCACAGCTCCTGCTTCAGGGGCAAGCTATCCCCCCATGCCAACCCAAGGAGCAGTGCCACGGGGTGGCCGAGGGCAGGCTGAGCCCTGCCTGTGGCACAGGCACAACCCGAGCCACCCTGCTCGCATTTACCATGTTTTAAACACACTTTATTGTTGGTTTATCTGCTGCTAGTGCAAACCCCTGTAGCCACGCTGGCATCCCACTGCCTGGGCTCAGGCACCATCCCACTGCTCCTCCAGAGATGGTTCCCCCAGCCAAGTCCCTCTGTGCTGGGGATTTGCATCCTCAGAGACTGACACCGCTTTATCTTCAGAAGAGAAGACAACTGGTTGAGTTCTGTAGGTGTGAAGTCTTTTGTGCATGTTCTTCTTTCAGTTCAAGAGTGCTTTTTCCCTTTAAGTTTTATGCCCATTCCAAGTCAATTTAAACTCACAAAATAAAGCAGCATTAATCTGAAACGGGGCTTTGCACTAGTTGAATTGAAATGCTCTATGTTTGCTTGTAGATAAGGCCTTGTTTTTCAACACAGCTATTGCAAAACACTTGGGACAATATTGGGATACTTTACAGAATGGAAAGAATTGGGGAAAAAAAGGATACTGGCAAAAACAGCCTGAGGAGCAGCAGCCGAGAGCGGCCGGACCGGGGAGACAGCATTTACATTATGGTTAGCAGCCTCCTCTCCCATTCAGAGTGCAGCAGTGAAAACAGGCCCTAAGATTGATGAGAGGAAAAACTGCCACCACAGCAAATAGAATGACTCATGCCCACTTGATGGTCTTAATTTCTAATCTGGAATAGTAATTTTCTGCTGGACCAGATTAAAAAAAATTTCCCCTCCTACTGAGCCCACAGCCCGCAGGGATCCAGCAGCCCACACTGGGAGCACTGGTCACTGCTTGGGCTTAAGGGCTGAAGGAAGCCTCAGCATTCTCTGAGCTCTGCCTCAGCGGTGCACCAGGGACCACAGGCTGGGGATGGGAAAAAGAAACACAAGGCAAAGAAATCCCTCCTGTCTGCCTTCCGTTCTCAAAAGCAGAGCCCTTAAACCATCACCACTGTGGGCTCGCAGAAAGCGACTGAATACATGGAATTAATTAAAGGGAGAACACTAAAAGCAGACTAAATACTGGAAGTCATGTACCAAAGCACACCCAGCACCGTGATCGGAAGGGGAACTTCCCAATTTGATTGGGGAAAGCAATTTACTTCAATTAGCAGGGACATTAACAGAGTGCTTGCTTAATAGAAGCATTGCATCTCCCCAGAAGCAAGCTGCCCCCCCTGCAGCTCTCGTGGCACTCACTGGGCTTTCCAGGAGGTGGGTGACAACCCATCCAGCCCTGCCTGCAGCCAGGCAACGCGAGCACGTCCCTGGGGCAGAGGTAAGTCATGTCCCAGTGAGGAGCTACACATGTTGGGCCAAAGAGGAGATCACTGAGGGGAAGGGCTGCAGGCAGAGCCTTCCTCTGCCCCCTCCTCCTCCTCCTGGCATAGCTCTCCCCTGCTGTCAGCTGGCTCAGGCTCTGCTTAACATATGGATGAGGTCATTCCCAGCAGCTTCAGGAAGTTTGGGACTGTAAAGTGCTTCTTCCTCCCCATTTCCAGCTGGAAAGCTTGGGGTAATAGACCCGGATGCTCTGATAAAAGCCTTTCTGTAACAGCAGTGATGCAGGGGGACCAAAGGCTGCTGGTACCCATCACAGGATTTAACCCCAGTGCTTTGGAGCCCCTCTAGATCCTTTGAGCTGCAGACTGAGGGCAGTAAAATGCCTCCAAGAATTCAGGAGCTGCTCCAAACAAACAAAACCACCAAGAGGCAAGGACACCAACACAAACACCCACTCAGACTGTAGGGTTTAAGCATAAGCAGCTCGCCCTGAAGTCTGGGTACGGGGCTCTGCATCCCATGCCACAGGAAAACCATTCCCTAGGAACCATTTAAGACCGAAACTCCCACTGAGCAGCAGCCCCTGCCCCAGGCACTCACTGAACTACCACACAAGTGGGAAACAGCACTGACACATTTGCTTTTGGACCCTGATGCCCTGCAGGTCCTGGGCTAAGGATGCAGCAGCTGGACAAGGTGATGGGGACTGTCCCTGCCCCACTGTGCCACACCTCTGCTTGTGCCCCGGCTTCTCAGCCTGGGAATGGTGACAGTACAATTTACCTGAGCATGCTCCGCAGTTCCCTGATAAAAGTGCTCCATTATAACAAACAAAATCACTTTATGTAGTCAGAAATATTTAGGTCTGAACTCATGCCACGACAGAGCAGAGAAATGGGTTTTCACAAAGCATGCAAAGGGCAGCTCAGAGCTGCAGACACCAGGTCCTGCACCCAGCTAGAAATGATGGATCCATCATCACAGCCAAGCAGCAGCTCAACTTTATCAAAGCCCTAAAGCCCAGCTCCCCTCGATGCAGGTGGCAGCAGAGACAGCTGCTTGCATGAACCAGACACGTGTCAGCGTTGTGCTCTCCCCCAGCACCTCAGCAGGGTTTGGCAGAGCCAGGCAGGTCCGCAGTCTCCACCGCTGGGATCTGCCCCATCGCCCCACACAGAGAGCCCTGGAGATGAAGAATTAGTGAAACTGCTGGGGATCCTTCAGCAACATCACTGGGAAGAGCAAGAGGAGGCTGCCAGGAGCCACAGCTCTGCACTGGCAGTCCAAACTGAGCACTGGCCAGTGCAAGGTCCCACCCTTCATCTTTCTCCTGTGGAAACTGGAAGGGAATTCACCCCTCCAGGCTCTGCAGCCACCCCCTGGCCTGACCCTCAAATGAGGGCTCAGCTGAGGACAGAGCAGTCCCAGCTACAGCCCGCAGCATTGGCACGAAGAGCTGCCAGCCAGCAGAACCAGCTCACATCTACAGCAGCTAATTATTCCAAAGTGCACCCCAGCTCTAGCCCCATTACTGCAGTCACTGCTTTATATTTTAACCTACAGCTGTTTCAGGATTTGAATTTACTTCAGGGGGGAAAAGTTTTAAAACAACATTGCATCAGAGCAGCTCGAGTGCAGAGAGGCGAGTTCCAACAACACTCCATGCTAGCAGTAAGATTTTGTGCTGGTCCCACTTACCTCAACACAGCTTGGAGAAATGAAGCAATAACTCAGGCATGCCCTCACACACGTAAGCAGCACACCCAGCAGCAGTGGATGGTGCTGCTGCAGGTCACAGCCGATTTGGGGGTCCCAGACCTAGGCTGTGGCACAGAGGAAGCTGGCCTTCCCCAGGCAGGGCTCCCCATCACCTGCTGCAGGTGTGGAAGCCCCAGAGCAAATAACAGCCAGGCAGAGCTGGGGGCTTTTGAGCTGTGACCCACCCGGGTCACAGCTGTGGGCAGTGATTGCTGCTCCATCAGCCACTCACGGGGCTCAGGTGGGTCCAGCCAGAGCTGCTGCCCAGGGAGTGCTGCAGGGCTCAGCCAGGGTGGCTGCAGCCACTGCCTTCCAGCCTTGGCACTGCACGGCCTCGTATGGCATCCTGCAGCGTGGCATGGCCTGGCTCAGCATCCTGCAGGGTGGCATGGCCCAGCACAGCATCCTGCAGGGTGGCATGGCCTCACAGCATCCTGCAGCGTGGCATGGCCTGGCTCAGCATCCTGCAGCGTGGCATGGCCTGGCTCAGCAGCCTACAGCACTGCACAGCCTTCCGTGGCACTGCATGGCAGCATTGCTCTTGCACTGTTTCCGTTTTTTGGCTGCTCCCTGCACCTGTCAGAAGCGATGGCATCTGTGATGGCAGCACTGCCCGCCAGCCCTGGCACCACACAACACCACACCTTTTTTGCTGCCAGAGCCTCTCTCCCGGTGGCAGCAGGAGGGTGCCCTGAGCTTCTCCACCCCCTGACACCCGCAGCAGGAACCGCTGGGTTTGGGGCAGGGTGCTGGAGCCAGTGCAATGCACGTGAGCGGGCTGGCAGGGAGGGGAGCAGCGACAAAGAGCCTGAAAACATCACAGTGATGCAGTCTGCAGGCAAAAGCCACCGGTGCAGCGAGGACAGGCAGAGCTGCAGCGGGGGGGGGATGCTGCTGCACACCCTTGGCTGCATCGTGGCCCCACGATGCTCAACCGCCTGTCCTGGGGAGGGAGGATACTGGGATGGCCCCATCCATCCCACACATCTGCAACTCCTTTTCTTTTCTTTGTTTCTTTTTTTTTTTTCCCCCTCCCAGATCACTTTAAAGGTCCAGGTTAGGGCATAATTAGAACAGCAGTTAGGGTGGTGGCCTGGCGAGGGCAGTGACCTTTGGTGGTGGCAGGAAGCGGCAGCAGTGGGTGGGCTGGGGGTGCAGCCCCGCACCCGCTCTGCACACAGCGCCCGGCAGGCACCCAGGAATGAGCTCTTGGTTGTAATTGCTCCTTCTCCAACCCCCATCACAGCCCCAGTTCCTTCATCTGCTCAAAGACAATGGACGTTTTGGCGCGTGCTGAGCGATGCTGAGCGTCCCACGCACCGTCCCACGCGCTGCGCTGGCACCGTCCGCTCCTGCACGAGGTGCTCCATCTTCTCTCCATCCCCCAGCCCGGCAGCGCCAGGTCTGACCCATCACATGCAGCCAGGGACTGTGCCAGCGTCACTCGTCCCCCAGCACTGCCACATGGCCACCAAACCGCCCCCGTGCACCCCGGGGCGGGTGTCTCCACGCGGGGCCGTCTGCGGCCGCTGCGCTCCCTTATCGCCGCCGCGACCTTTGCTGGTTGCAGATTAGTGGCTGGAGCCAGTTGGATTTGTTTGATTTCTGTTGATGGTTATTAGGCAGAGGAAGTGCCAGAAGGGATTTTGACCTCCAGTTTAAATCTATTCCAATTAGAGCCACTGAGCCTTTAATTACTGCGCTCCAGCCACTTTGGTTAAAGCATCAACAAAAACAAATACAAAATCTGGTCAAAGATGGGCTTTTCTTCTCCTTGACTCTTCAATCTGCTGCCTGTCTCGTCCATGTGCTGTGTGACTGTGGGCACGGGGCATTTTGGCTCACGAAGCCCCTCGTGTTGCCTCTGTACCAGGCAGCTGCCGCAGGCGACACCGCTCTGGGTGATGCCCGTGGGCAGGAGGCACGCTGCCCTGCACACCACCCACCTCTGCCCGAGGGATGCTCCAAGGGCCAGCTCCTGCTGCTCAGATGGCTCCAGCTGACAAACACACAAGGTTACGGTTCAGGGGCTCGTTAGAGCTCACTGAGATGATGGGTACTTTGGAAACACTGATTTCTTAGCATAACTTCTATAGAGTAATTCAGGGTTTTTTTCTAAAAGCTGTCCAGAGCGCTCTTGTACTCTGCTCAGCCCCGGGATGTGGTGGGTGTTTTATGCACCCTGGGACCACAGCACCTTTTGGCTCCTGGCACAGACGCTTTCTGCCGCTCCAGACCCCGGGCAGAGCCCCCCACCCTTGGCTTTATTCCTTACACCCATCACTAGTAGGTTATACGAACGTATTTTAAGCTCAGCAAAACAGGGCTTGTGTCTGTGTAAGTCCTACGAGTTATAGTTTCTAGGATACATCCTGTGTATTTTTTATGTTAAACAGTAACTAAACCCTTGCACTCCGATATTTGCCTTTCCTGACTGGCTTTTGTCCATTCCCCAAAAATTACGGACAAAAAGCAAAATGGAAATCCTCGTCCTGAGCATCTCTGCAGCGCAGGCTGACAAAACGCTGGCAGAAAGGCCAAAGGTATTTACTTAGTCGCTGCAGATGACCACAGACCTGCCACTTACGTGGTATGAAGTGAGCTGCCACAGACCCAGAACCATTATTTGAGCTCAGAGTCGGTGTTCACCCACACCAGACACAGGGGTGTCTCCTCTGACCCCACCACCACGGCACGGCCCTCCCAGAGCTGCTCCCTGCAGAGGAAGGATGGAGCAGGAGGTGTCTGCAGCTTCGGGCCACCGGATGAAGAGAACCAGGAATGCCAAATATTCGAGTTCTCCGAATATACACGACCAAATAAGGCCCAGATGCCAGGAGAGTAAACACGAGGCTCATCTACCAAGTTTGGGCAAATGTGATTCAGAGTTCCCCAATGCTACAGATTTTGCCTCGCAGGATAAACTTAGTAGTTCTCTCTGTGTACACTTTTTCTTGTTTAAAAAGGCACTCTCTGTGTAACCTCCATCTATCTGTCAGCCCCAAACGCTCGTTTGCGAGGGCTTCACGTTTGAAAAGTTCACCCACGAGCCAAAACCTCGAACAAACCACTTCAGGAGGCAGGTAAGACACATGTATATGACTTAAAAACCCCCAACACCCCCAAAAAATGTATGAAATGGCCATTTCCAACCTGCCAGGCTGCCACTGTCTCGGGGTTTGGCAGCCTGCTTCCACAAGGGAGATGGACACCTGGAGGTGGAGATTTGTGGAACAGAATTCCCACAGGTAACCCGCGTTTGGAACCAACCCCCAGGCTGCCATAAAGCACCAGAACCAAAATAACCACTGTTCTCCAGCAAAACCTGCTACGTAAGTGACATTTATTAATGTTCTGCTATATTTACAGGTTTCACAGAGTAAAACTCCAAAGTGAGTGACCACTTGGCAGAAAGCACAGGAGTGCACAGGAAATCTACATTAATAACGCAGCGTAGTCTCTGCTAACACAAATTAGAAAGCAAGGGTTACAGGGGGGTTACAGGGGGGTTACAGGGGGGTTACAGGGGGGTTACAGGGGGGTTACAGGGGGGTTACAGGTGTGCTGTATCAGAATTGTCTCAGGAGTCCCAAGCCAAAGGAAAAAAAAAAGAAAAAAAAAAAAAAAAAAAAAGGCCCTTTTTTTTTGCAAGGTAATTTTTTATACAAAGTTCCAACGTGATCTTTCATTTTTACACTGCCAATGTGCACTGTGAAAATCCCTAAAGAGTCCAAAAAGTCAGGAGTAAGAAAGTAAAGTATACTACAACATTGAGAATACAGACTATTAAAAAAATTCGTCCTTGTGCCACCTCCCCAGGGCTCCTCGCTCCCAGTCCCCCCCCACAGGGCCACTCTCCCTCAGCCACCCAGGTGTGTGACCACAGCAAGGTGTGTGACCACAGCAAGGCCACCCCTCGCCCCTGGGGTCCGTCCCTTCGGCCACCAGCACCACGGCAGCTGCAGAGGACAGAGCCCCAGCCCGCTGCCGGGAGGGAGGAGGAAATAAAGCAAGTCTGTCCCCTGCTGGCTCTGGGGACAGGGCTCACGCTGCCCAAACCACCACAGAAACGCTCTAGAGTATAAGGCTTTATGAGCACGTCACGGACTGCAATAGCTTTTTCAAACATTAGCCACTAACGAGTCAATGATTACAGAATTCTGCGTTAATTATTAAAATTTTACACCTAAAAACAAATAGAAAGAAATGCTTCTTTTTTTTTTTCTTTTTCTTTTTCTTCCCAACAGTACTTTTATTTATTTATTTGTTTTAAAGCAGGTGATTTATTTATTTATTTAATTTCTTCTGCTCCAGAGTCTTGATTCACTTCCTGCAGGTGTCCTGGTGCTTCTGGAGGGAGAATTCACTCACGCAGGAAGACACTCGCCAGAAAACATCTGTCGGAGAAGGATATTGGATATTGTTATTTCGGAGAAGAGAAGGATGTAGTGCACAAAGAGTGCAGGATGTCGACAGGCTCACAAAGTATCTCTGGGCACAATGACGTGACTCCAGCAAAACACTCCACAGTTCTGGGCATATTTCAGTTCTGAAGAGTTAAAATTCCTTAGGGGAAAAGAGACACCAAACCAGACAATGCTCTTAGAAACACTGGCATAACCACACAGGTGTAGGGAGTTACACTGCATTTACACTCTGAGAACATCTGACTCAGTCTTTACTTGCTGCACCCACCCAGGACAATGAGTTTTGTACCTTCCTACCAAGCGTTCTGGTACAAAAGGGACACCAGCTCTCAAACATTGCCTGTTCCAGGTTAAATAACCCTGAGATCTGACCCAAACCCCCTGAGATACCACCAAGGAGAAGGTCCATCACTGGCACACGGAGACTGAAGAATAAACACCAAGCTACTGATTAGATTAATTTTCACCAGTTATTATTTTCTAAGTTGCACTAACTATTCCTCTCCTCCTCCCCACATAATTGTCTAAAAATTACCCCTGCTCTGAAATGAACATGATCATTCACCATGCCCTTTTTATGCTGCCCTCCAGAGGAAATAAAATCTTAACAACAGTAACAGAATGAAAAATCCAAGTCTTTTGAGGTTTTCCCGCTCAGAATTTAGGATTAAAGATTTATTTTCAGAGGAAGTGTCAAAGTCATAATATTAGAAATCCTTCTGGACGTTTATCTCAATATATCTAACAGAGAGAGGGCTTTTTGAAAGCTCTAACATGACCAGAAGATACACAAACAAATAAATAAAAATTTTTACAAAATTCTACGCCTCCATCCTCACAAGGAAGGGGTTAAACAAGGTCTGTAACATTGTCACTTCAAATCCCAAGCACAGGGAAAGCCTGTGTGACCACAAACCACTCCATTCCTTTAATAAATGAAAAAGTAAGTTTCAGTAGGAAAGCAAATTAAAAATAATTGTTCAGTGAGAACAAACTGCAGATGATACAGGTGATGCTTAAACGCTCTCACCACGTGACCACACAACAGGGGAAATCCCCCTCTGGTGATGCAGCAGGGATTTCAGAGGATATTACAAGTCCTGGAGGAGGTCATAAAACAAAACTTTATTGAACAGAACTAAAACACTTAACTAAATGGACTGAACTATTTGTACACACTATCACCAGTGGGAAACGCTGCACAATGGTGGGTTTGTGTCGCACGTTCTCATTACAGACCAGAACTGGAGCAGAATCTTACACAATTTGTAGTTTCTAATAAAAGGAAAGTGCATTTGGAAAAGCAAGCCTTGGTTTGAAAATCTGAAGAATTTAATGACCCCCAATTTAAAGCCGGGGTTATTTTGGTTTCTTTGTACCACTGTCCCAGCTGCAATTGCTTCAGCCCTGTCTGGGGGAAATGTAGTGCTGTTCTGAAGGGAGCATCGTGTTGCACTGCCATCTGGGAAGCAACCTATTACAGGATTTCCTTCCCCTCGGGGAGGGACAGTTAATGCAAGGCCATTATCTGCTGGAAGCAGGAAATTATGCTAGAAGGGTTCAACTACTTAAGCCTCCTGCTTTAAAGTCCCGTTAAGAAGGCAGACGCGTTAAGGTTCAGCCTTAGAGCAAAAGACTTTGAGGCATTAAGGCTTTTGAAAGATGTTCAGGCAGGAGAGTACGTTTGAGTCTGTGGGAGGGGTTTGCAAAGAGCAAAGGTGTGCAAGAGTTTCATTTCTTCAGGAACCTGGCAGCAAATTTAACCAGCATGCAAAATTCAGACAAATTGTTCTTTCTGGGACGTAGGCCAAAAACACTGGCACAATCTTCTAACCACATTTGGTGACCTTTACTCGTGTTCAGGGCACACCACGTGTTTCAGGCATGCTATTTATTCTGAAAGACACACTTGCCAAACACAGTGCAATACCAAGGGACAGAGATTTTGTTCTTACAATCCAAGTCATGGAATGTATTGAATATATAATTCCTCAAAGAAAAAACTCAGGAAGAAATGTCAGGTATTCCTCTGTTCCCCACCGAGTCAGTCTGGACTCTGTAGAAACAGAAGCTGCATAAGGGATACCAAGAAACAACTGTTTTCTGCTGCCTGGTGTTCTAAAAATATCCAGGCAAAGAAAAGTCTAACTTAAAGAGTCACTATAAATAGAGTTAAAAACAAAACATAACCAATTCCAGAAAGCAGAAGGTTTACCTTTAGTAAATAAAGAGAACTCTGGTTCTGGGGAGAGTGGAAAAAGTATCTGGCATCTTCCTAACCTTTGCGTAATTAATAAATCCTCTGAGAAACAGCAGAAAACCTGGATGGAAGAAACACATTTGTCCAGTTAGCACAGGTGTTGCTTCTTCAATTAGAAAAGGAGCAGTTTAACTCACCATTACTGTACAGAGGGACCTAAGCTGCTGGGATGCACAATAGCTGATTAAATACAAGAATTTTTTTGGTATCAATGACACCCAATCTTTCAGTTTCAGGCAATCTCAAAAATAAACTTTCATTAGGCAATCACAAAACTTTTGTCTCCAAATGAGATTCAGTCACTTCCAAAGGAGGGGAAAGGAAAAAAAAAAAAAGGAAAAAAAGAGACCACAACTCATTCTTCCATTTAGGAACAGATACAACAAGTCACTGTGAAGACAAGCATTGCTCTCTTCTTTACTCCTTCTGGGTGATAAATAGGATGCTGCCAAGCAATGACAACAAGAGGACTGTGTTTATGTGTACCTTTAAAACCTAGAAAGCATTCAGGACAAGGAGAAGTACTCTGAGGGTTACACTGCAGTTTCACATCTATGTGCACATATTTTAGTAGCCAGTAAAGCTATGCTCACAAAAGCCCTACTTGTCCTTTACAGAGTGTTCAGCATGCATTCCCTCTTCCCCCCAGAAAAAACACTCACCTAGTACAAGGAAGACCCACCAAAGCCAGTACTGGCCATCAAAGTAACCAGGGAAATAGGTGGAGAACTGAAAAAAAAACCCAAAACAAACCAGAAATATAGAAGTTAAAGCATATGGAAGTTGCTGAAGCCATATCTGTTCTCACCAATTCAGCAGTAACCACATCAAGCCCACTGCATACAAGAGAGCTTATAGAATGTGACATTTCATCAACTGCACAGACTGCAGGGAACAGGCTACTGCCACAAACTTTCATTTAAGGTTTTTCTACACACGTCAGACCAACTGTACCCAAGGGGAATGGACCAGATTCAATACCCAGCCATAAACTCCTGCAATCAGTGAAGCAGAAAGACACCACTGGGCAAATAATCCTATTTTCCCTCCTGTCTTTGATGCCTGTAAACCACAGCTGCAGTTTCTGAAGCCCGGGTCTGCAGTGGTGCATCAGGCTAATTACACTGTAAGGCTGGAGAGTATGGCAAACAAAAGTACAGTTGACAAAGAAATCTCAGAGCTGTGGAACCCTCTGACAATGTTTTCTATTGGGTAAATCACTGCCTGTGCTATGAAAGGCACCGACACAATCAGAGAGCTGAAGGCCAGTGGTAAATACAGTATAATTTTTTTTGTTTTCATTCTCTTCAAGTTTAAAAACCTAACAGAAGGTAAGCTTGTTATCAAAGTTCAAATCAAACCCACAGTTAAGGTCACCTGTTTGTGTCACACCTCTTAATCCAGCAAATAGTTCTTAACACCACTGTTACAAGACGACCCCAAAAATCTTTACTTCCTACAGAAAAAGTTAACATATGCTGTATTTACAAACTACAATATCTAGCCCAGAGAGATTAGGTATGAAGTGGCAGCCCTAACACTAATGTTCTCTACTTCTACTTATGCACAGCTAAAGAGAATTTTGCTTGAAATTCACAATGTGGCCTGGGATGGCTGCGTGCCACTTTCACAGACACTTGCTGTTCATGGGCTCCAAATAAAGCTTTTCTGCTATTTTCTCAGTCACTCCAAAAAATAATCTGACTTTTTTTTTTCCCATTCCTTCCAGAATCAGCACATCTATAACCTTTTTTTTTTTTTTCCAGAAAGGTTTCTCTTTTTTTCCCCTCCAAGCTCTAAGAATACGACATCAGCCTTACCTGCCTCTGTAGGCAGAGGTCTGTGCCTCACAGGGGCACCCAGGCTCCCACAACACAAACCAGTTCTGATCACTCACCCCCTTCTTCAGGGGATCTGTGATCTGGTGGAGGGAAGCCCAGTGGACGTTTTAAGGGCCTGGCTATGCCCAGGGTTTGTATGGAAATGAAACAAACCAGGGAAGTGTGCTTCCTCCTGATCCCCTGCTGCCTGTGCCGCAGGCATGTCACACCAGAGGGCACCAGCGGGCTTCTCCCATCCATGTGACAAAGAGGTGGCTGCCTCTTCTTTCTCCAGCAAGAAGCAAACCTCACACCTCCTAACCCTCAGGTCCCTATTTCCCTCTCCTCATCAGGCATGCTCACGGTTATCCCACATTTTAAAGGATTTATTTTTTTTCAGAGGAGCACCTAAAGATCATCACACAGGAGAGAAGCATCCCTCCGCTGACAGCAGGGCTTGCTTTATCTGGGTAATTACAGAGATGAGATCATTGTTACTGCTCAACACACAAACACATTTCGATCCAACACAGCGGCTCTGTCGGAGAGCGCCATACGTGGGTGTGCAATCTTTAGTCTATTACAATTATAATTCCAGCACATAAACAGGGCAGAATGATGAAAAAGCTCTGTTCTCAGTGAATAAGGGACTTAAAATCTATTTTGTTACAAAAAGCTAAATTTAAAACTAACTTCAGTATAAGTGAGATAAAAACAAACAGGGAAAGGAGTATCAGTGTCTATGGATGTGGGTCTGCACTACAAAACTTACCCTGACGATAAGGATCCACTTAATAAGAGACAGACCAAACCCAGAAATGGCCCCATATCGTCCTGCAGCTGAAGTAGTCAGGCAGAAAGACAGGAAAAATCCAATCCAGTTGAAGAGAAATGCCACTGGGAAAGCAGGAGAAAAGCAGCAGGTCAAGCCATCTTTATATTCCAAGGGAAAAACAAAAGCATAAACCCCTGCACACTGTTTTTTCCTAGTGCTACATAAACATAAGTGTGAAAATAACTATTTTGGGTCACTGCCTGAAAAAAGGTTAGGTTCCATCATGTACTTACTGAAGAAAGTTAGCATGAAGATGCCATCATTTCCTATCCTCAGCTGGTCGGTGTCGTCAAAGTCATCCCGCGCCACAAAGTCGTCATCCTGCAAATCAAAGGCAGAGAAGACGTGGGTGGACTGAAGTCATTCCAGGCCACAAAGCAACCCCAGTTCTGCATGGGGCTCTTCAAAAAGGATCAGCAAATCGTACAGCCCTCAAAAAGCAGTGTATGATGGAAGGATACAAAATGCTTCATTTATGTTTAAGGGGACAGAGGGGGATCCTAATTCTCAAAAGGCTCCAAACGCAAGCAGCAAAAATCCCTGCTTCTCATCCTGAGATGATGCAGGCCATGAAATGCTAACTCACTGCTAGTATTTTATTTTTTCTAAGATAGTTAAGATTGTGCATGTTCTTCTTCTCGCTGTAAAGAATCCTCCTACTCATCCAAAAATTTAAAACTTATCTCAGCAAGGAATTTGGCTTCTATGAAGAAGTTTAACCAGCAGTGGACATTTAATGCTAGCAGGGGTGGAGGTAGAGGCTGAACAAGAGAGAGTGTTGAAAAAACAAAAATAAACTAAAAAATGAAAAAAATAATTATTCTGACAGAATGGTTTTATCATCCTTGTATCAGCTACACTGACCTCTGGAAAAGTCCATTAAGTAAGCAGCAGGAGTATCAAGGGTAGCTATCAAGATGGCTGAACAATTAATCCTAAATCTTTTTTTAAAAAAAACAAACACACAAAAAAACCTTAAAAACCCCCCATGTGCCAGCACACACAGATACAGCACAGCTCCTCTGTCAGCTTGCCAGCCTCATCTGGATAGCACATGCTGGCATTACTGAGATGTCTTACATCAGCATAACCACCCAGAGGAAAACTTTAAAAACCCAACTAAATCAGCCAAAACTCTTGGGAGTGTGTAATATCACCCCTCCAGAAAGCTTAAAAAAAAAAAAGTCATGGTACTTGACGGGCAGGAGTTAAAGCAGAAGCTCTACAGAAGGACACACAGCCAGCCCTGTGTACTCACTCTGCCAGGAACCAAGGGAATTGTGGCTTCAGCCTTGGTTCTCTCTGCCTCGTCGTAGCTCGGCAGTGTTGTGGCCACGTTGTAAGATGGAGGCTTCGGAAATCCTGACTCATCCTTGTAGGCAAAATAAGCTGAAAAAAACCAACCAAACCATACAGAAGGTAACTTGTCAGTTCCGTGTTGGGAATGAGAAGTGCTTCAGATGACTCCAAAAGAGCCCAGGGTCCTGGACTGTAGCAGCCTGTGCCCCTCCTGTCCCCTCCCCACCCTTCCAGCCCCTCTCCACCCCAAAACAGAACGTGAAAAACACTGGATCACCTTATTTAATAGCAAGTAACATGCAGAGCACTACTCAAACATGCCTGGCTGCACTTATTTTTAAAACAATGACACATGCTGTGTCTCTCCTGACTTCAATAAACAGAAGTAGTCATATTTTCAACCCCAAGTGAGTCAAAGAAGGATCACTGCGAGCCTCAGGCCACTGGTGAGCACTTTTTCCAGAGAGAGACTCCACATTGTCTTCTGATGGAGGGGAAAGGGATTGGAAGCAAAATCAAACATGGGATTTCTGAGCCCAATCTCTGAGCCCCACTATGGAACCAGACCTACTGGGACACAGTCTCAGTGGGCGTGCCAAGGCAGCACACTCAAAGGGCAGCTTGAGAAACACAACATCCAAACTCCCACCCAAAGCTGGCTGGCTGCTTGAGAGACTGTCAGTATGTTGTGTTTGAGTCACAGATCTTACCTGAAAAATTAACTGTGAAAGTTCAAGAGGGAAAAAATGAAAATATTTACCTAAGCCAAAACCCTCTGATATCTAACCAACACAAAACAAGCTGGTGTGCTAAAAGCTACTAGCAACACGACAGTATGATGATTCAGGAGTACAACCCTTATGACCAAGTCCTTAGTTACTGAAAACTGCAGAAAGAGTAAATTATTTAATCCCTTGTAAGTACCAAGACCTTTTATGGAAGGAGCACAGCACCATCCAAACACCAAATAATGAGAGAAGAACCACAAATCCTCACAGCACTTTGATTTTAACTGCCTTCCATCCACTGAGAACACTGCAATGTAACCTGACCACCACTCGATGGGATGACATCAGATGAATGTAGCCAAAATGCATCTTCTAAACCACAAGGAACAACAGGCTCTCTGGATCAATTCTGATCCTTTGCAGCCTTGGTAGGGATGCTGCAATGCCAGCTTTCAATAAGGAGAGCAATTAAGGAGGCAAGAAAGAACAAGAGAGCAAACCTAGCTATTGCCTTCCAGTGAAACCCACCTGTATTCTCTGCAGAAATGCTGCTGTACGGCGGAGGGGCATCATTCACCACTGCTGCAGTCTCTCCTGGCTCCTCTTCATTCTGCAGCTGAACAAACCACACACAAGAGAGGTTAACGGGGATTCTCAGGTTCTGTGAAATTATCCCTCTAGTTTTAATTGCACACAACGGATTCTTCTGGAAGAAGACTGTTCTACAGCACCATGGGACGCTCAGGCAGCTGCTCAGCTTCCCTCCAAAGCACTCCCACTTGAAGTGATCCATGTGCCATCTCAGTTTTAATGGGTTTTATAGCGTATCCTCACACACCTGGGCTTGGACAAAGCACAGCACACAACTCCAGTACCTTTCCATCCCCCTGGCACCTCCTCAGATTGCTCAGCTCACACTGCATTCGCATCTGTCTCAGTCAAGGGAACAGCAGGAGATACCCAACAAAGGGCTCCATTGCTGCCTGTGGCTTTGCTAAGGAAGGTTTCTTCCATGGATACATTACATAATGATACATATAAGTATGAATCCTGCCATTTCCCTTCAACCTTTCACACCCTGTGACAGTTTATTTTGCGCACTGTGCTTCCCACAGGCTCTGTATAAATAACCACACAGCTTATCAAATACACAGTGCCACTTGCACGAAGCAGGCTTTGATCAGAGAAGCTGGCAATACCAGGCCAGAAGTGTTCAAAGCAGAATGCACCAGAAGGGAATTTACAAGTCAGCTGCCACCTAATTTTTTTCATCTTTCTATTTCTAATCATCTCATCAACAAAGAAACTGAGGATTCATGCAGAAAGACAACTCATGTCAAACAAGCTCCTTTGGACTGAGCCCCTTGCCTGAACCACCCTCCTTTGTAATCACCACGGAACAGCAGCAATCCTGCAACTCCTTGAGCTATCCCTCCTGCACACCCCTGCTAATACTCGAAGCCATCCATGACATTTTGCTTTCTTTTCTTTGGAGAGACAGGTTGCCATTCAAGCCCTTCCTGAGCATTTAATGCAGGGGGTGGGGTTATGTTCTTATTGTACTTGAATGTCTTATCTGGGGAAAAAAACAAATCAGCTCACACTTCTAAATGAAGGTCTTGGTTTATAGATAACTGTTTTGTATCTTTGGTTTTTATTCCTTTTCTGCCTAAGATCAAAGATCAGGCTACGTCCATGTCCTCTGTGAAAGTCAAAGTCAAAACTCAGTCAGATGTTTAAGTGCAATTCGTTGGATGTTTGCATGCAAAGCACAGCTGTGTGTCCAAACCATGAGCCCTCCGAGCTTGCTGAGAGCAGTGTGGGCTGTCTCATTTTCTCTGCCATTGACTGGACAGCCACACGCCTCCATCAGCTGCACAGCCACCAGCGTGCACCGAGCGAGTAACTGCAAGGCACTGGTTCACTGCACTGCAGCCAGACACGATGTCCCCGCTGGCTGTTCACCCAGCCATCCTCTCCCCACCCAGCTGTGTCACAGCTCCCTATGCCAGTCATGCCAAAAGGATTTCACACACCCCTGCTGTTAAAGGAGTTTAACCCAGTAAGGTTTAAATGACTTCGGTTAGCAGATGATGACACGAGCAGTTCTGCTGGCAGGTCCAAGGGCTTGGCTGAGAGGGGGAATGGGGAAGAAATGACACTGGGAAGCACTGGGAAAAAAAAGCAGCAGTACTGTCACCCACCAAAAGCAACAGAACATCGCAGCCCTGCGCTCCATTTCACTGTTGGATGAGGCTCTCCTTGCTGCTCTACCAGTGAGCCCCCATCCTCTCCCTGTTCACACCTTCCAAACAGGAGAGCTGGAAAAAAAAGAGGGAGCTGGTCAGCCCCAAGATTTCTGGGTAAGAACTTCCCACGCAGCACAAAGCCAAACCACTTCCTTGAAGAAAGAGAAATTAATTGATCCGGATGAAAATCTAATCCGTATTACACCAAGAGCACCTCCTAGCACAGATGCTGTGGCTGTCAGCAGGAGACAGCTAACACGACCCCACACCCCATCCATCCCTCCCTGCGCCCCAGGAGTGGGGCTGTGGGGTGCACAGGGCTGTGGGGTGCACGGGGTGGCGGTGGCAGGTACCTGCCTCCACAGCTGCAGCTTTAATTAGCCCCAGGGCACACAAGCAATTGGCAAGATAAACTGTAGCAGCTCCTACAACAGCAGAGCATCTCCAGCTTTTCCCAACCAGCTAACTCAGTGTGAGCCCTCACCAAGAAACAGCAATGCCTTATTTTATAAACCCCGTAGAGTTCAGCCATTAGAAGAAAATGCACACTAACCTGTGAAGCAATTGCCTATTAAAATAAGCTTTTAAAAAGACCAAACTCGGAGGCAGTCTGTGCACAGCACGAGAGGGGCAATCTGAGTGATAACACAGTAAAGCACAAGCTAGCTGATTCAGCCTCTCCCAGCTCCGTAGTCTGACTTCTCAGAAAATGCTCCTCCATGCTTATTTTCTGGCTATCCATGAAAATTCAATACTTCTGCACATTTTTTCTTCTGCCTCCGCAGGACCCAGCCTGTTACTGAAGGAGGAAAGGCTCTGACACACTGGACAGCCCGTGCCCTCCATTACCTGCTCTCCCAGTGAGGGGGTGGCAGGAACCAAACCCCTGTTGTCTGTAAGAAAGAAGACACAACCTGGAAGTACAGTCACCAAGGAGGAGGAAAGGAAAGCACCAGATGTGACAAGAGATGAAACAAAAGAAGACACAGACATTTGATGTAATGTTAACTCCTACCACTGGAATTCTTGCAAGGTTCTTCTTTCAATAGTAAAAAGAAATACATACTCGTGGGGAAAGCAGCTGAACTCGTGGCTAGCTTCAAACCATCACAATTCAGGTAAGGACACAGAAGATGTAGTTACTTTTTGACGTGGAGCTGGAGGGTGTAGAATGTATACACAAAACAGATTTTTCTGCTAATGGACAAGGTACACAAATGCCTTCCAGCCTTTTTAATGAATCCAGGCATCTAAAATTCAACTAAGTGCTGATTAGCAAAGCAGTAAGGGTTCATGTGACAGGAAGAGTGAGTCAGCAGCCCTGGCATGGCAGCCCCAGCTCCATGCCATGGCAACAGGGTGTGCGGGCAAGTGCCCCCCGCCCCAGGCCACTGCCCAAAGCCTCCAGAACCCCGAGAACATCACTAAAGCAGTGGTGGGCTGAAGTCTATTTTGCTGAGGCTGTGGGGCATTCTTTCTTTGAGTCACTGATGGATTTCAGCTTTTAAAGCATGACTCTGGTATTTGTGGCATTAAAAATAGATAGCCTGTAACAGCAATGCGTACAGTTATTAAAACAGGAGTTTGGCTGTGAGTTTTTCAATCGATTGCCAAACAAGAGGAAGATCCCTGGCAGAATGGGGTAGGACCCAGGGAGATTTGTTTTCCAAAAACCAGGAGCTTGGCTCTGAGCAGGACATCACGGCTGTCCATCACTTCCCTGGGAGACAGATCACGCGTCAATACCCCCAGCACAGCAGCACTGAAGTTCAAAACTTGCAAAATGTTTTGAAATACTTCCAGGTGAACTTTGAAGAAAGCCTTTCCAATAATTACATTTGTTAATTCATCCAAATTTTCTAAACTTTGGATCTTTCTGTTTTAACCTCCCCTTGCCCCAAGCCCACAGGCTGCATGCAAGTATTCTTCAGAGTAAATCAGGATTACTACAAGCTTTGTCTTAGCAGCAGCTCATCACCAATACGTTAACTCAGCAGTATATCACGGATGTTTACCGCATTTCAGTTCTTATTTTCTGTCCTGGCACGCAAGGTAGAACTGCACAGAAATCCCACAGGAATCCCAGGATGAAGGTAATCCTCATTAGAGCTCGTTTTTGTCATTGCTATGGCTTCTCTAAGTTTTCAAAAAGGCAGATTTAGGCTAATGACAGAAAGAGAATCGATATTTTTTTAAAAAGGCAATAGGATTTATTTTGTCAGAGCAATGAAACGATAACCTCTGCAAGCCAAATGTTAAAAAAAAAAAAAAATTAGAAAAACGTGTATCACTACTGAATTGGAGAGTGCTCCAGCAAGGCAAGAGCCTGCCCCCAAAAAGGTCACCCTGCCCTCCCTTCCTTTTCTCCTTCCACACCTCTGGCCTTTTGGAAGCAAAAGAAAGTTTCTGCCAATTCCAAAGCAGAAGAGAATTATTTTAATTGACTTATGCTCCACTTTAAACACACTCTGATTTGAAATCCTGACTTTCGCCCAGTGCTGTTGCAGATTCCTACAACTTAATATCAGCTTATTAATCAGCAGGAATAATGATCAGCTATTAGACAAGTCCACCCACGAGCTCAGCCCTCTCCTTGGTGTTAGAACTAGGTTTTAAATCTTTGATAGCCGTAATGAAATTTCACACACTTACAAAGCATAAGGCCTTACCCCAATATTTAGGATCCCGTTAACATTTCTGGACATTAAGACATCACAGAAAAAGAATTCTGGACCTTTTAAGCATTTTAAAATATCCCTGGTTTTTTAATTGTCATATGAAGAACGTTAAGTATCTTCAATGAAATAAAAAAATCCCACTGTGCTACCATACATCAAATTTGGATATTTCACAAGAAGAGGCAGAAACAGAATGAACAGATACACCTTAATACTGAATTTTTCTTATGAGTCCCAGTGACAAAGAATCACAATTCACACACACAACTTTTGCTCCTTGCTTTTGGTACGGCTCCTTTAAAACGTGATGCCAAGCCCACATAAAGAGGCACCACATCTCCTGTGAGCCACTGGAGAGCCCGAAGGCCTGAGCTGCTGTTCTAACATCTGCTTCCCAGTGAATTTCAGTGACGAGAGAACAGTCACCAAAGCAGCCCAGGTAAGGGTCCATGGTCACAATCCTGATACTTTTTTAAAGTCTGCATGCAAGGCTATTTGGCCATGTTACACAAGCTCCATGATGATACTGGACTTACTTTTTGACACAGAATCACTAAAACCTTGCAAACTCACCCGCCAGGCACTGCTGCCCACAGAAGTGGGTGTTTCAGACACTGGTCACCTGAACACAGCTGGGGCTGGACACGAGGCAGCTTCAGCCAGCGCATGCGGCCCCACGGGCTGCAGCAGAACCAGGAGTGGTGGCTGTGCCAGAGACCTGACTTTACTCTGCAATTTGCTTTCAAATTTGTACTGCTATGTCAATGGACACCTCCTATTCTACTTATACAAAAAAGACAAAAAAATGTGAAAACAACCTACCCTGGAAATGTCATTACCCTTCTGATCAGTGCCCTGTATTGTTAGCAAGCACATCTGCACACTACCAGCCCCTCACCAAGGAATGAATAGCCACAGACACCACTAATTTTAACTGCTGACATTACAAACTACAGTGTATTCTCATCTTTTAGTTTCGATCTGTGTGCCCATTTCAACTGAAAAATTAAATCCAAGCTTAAGGTAGGCACAAAGTGATAACTGCCATCTGCCTCCCTATTTCACTCCAGCCTTCACAGATACCCAGGAAGAGCTGTGGTCCTTCATGGATTTAACCTGTCCTGACATACCTTCAGCAATGTATTTCTTCTTCAGCTCCACTGAAAGAAAACCAAACAAATGGAAAAATCTTTCTTCCTTATGTTTCCCATAGATACTTCCCCTTACGAAATGATTCATGATCCATGTAAGCCTTCAACAAGTGGAACAGGAAGAAATATCACTTAAAAAGGAATATGTCTTCATTATTTAACACACCCACCATTTTCTAGGTGGGTTTACATTACTCATATACATCACATGTACTTTCAAATGCCTCAAGTAAAAAGCATGCCTCAGTTAACATACTGTGTAAATAAACCTATTAAAAGCCTGGCTATTTTTTCCAGAACGGAGGCTAGTTTCTATTCTAAGGATGAAATACAGTTCTGCCACTGAACTCACAGTCCAGGGGTTATAATCAAAAGGCCCTAAACCCCCTAAGCCTAACAACATCCCTGTGTACCTTTCCCAAAGGCAGGTCTAAATGACAACAGGCTCCCAGTGTCACTTTGTGGGACACAGCATGGCCTGGAATAACAACACCAGGGCGTGCTGCAGCCTTCCTTCCCCCCAGACAAATCCCACAAGCACAGCCTGGTCACCCGGTCTGCAGAGGAGGAACCGAAATCACTGCTCTGCCCCCCACCCTGCCCAGCTCCTGACGGAAAGGGGCTGGGGGAAGTGGAGATCCTTTCTCTGGAGTTTTAGCTTTATTCTGCATCGAGCTGCACTTCCTCGATATTTTAGATCAGATTGCCACACCATCCAAAGGCGTCATCACGGGCTATTTTTTATCAGATTATCTAATGCCAGAACAAAGCACAAGGGCTAGAAAGTTAGATCTAGAAAATAAATCATATGCCATTGTACATCCCATCACTGAACAGACACAGGCTGAGTTTGCAGTGAAGGGGCTGCAGGGCAGCACAGGCTGAGGAGCAGAGCAGAAGAAACATATAGATTTCAAGCTCAGTTATCAAATCCTGGTGTCCTCAGATTATCCTCAGTAACTATCACCTTTTTTTCCCCTGAAAACACACACATTCAGGGACTCCCACAAATATCGTATATGTTCAAATAGTGTCCACACCTCAACAGCACTGCTCCTACACACAGGTCAACACACCAGTAACACTTCCCAGAGCAGGGGGTACACAGCCTGGCACGCTTGGATGGGATATCCCTGTTAGCTTGACACAAACCACCTCGTTATGTGATAAAATCCACTAATGCATTAAAACAGAAAAAGTTCTAAAATTCTCAGTTCTCCACCGCCTCATACACACAGTAAGTTTCAGTGTATGGAAAAAAAATGGACACATTCAACGCCAGAAAGACTCTCCCACCTCCTCATCTCCTCTTCATCTAAATATCAATTCTGCATCTTTAGTTCCATGGTTTTCAGGGGTTTTGGAGCAGCACAAGCATTAGGAGCCAGTTCAGCCATAACACACTTCACAACAATGCAAATACCAGAATTCTGGCAGAGGATAAGGTTAAAAAAAGCAATTTCTAAGCAGCTACGCAAAAGTAGATGTAATTATACACAAGTTTCCAATTCTGCACTCCAGATACACCAGTCATTTCACAGGGCCTCCGTTATCTGCTTGTCTTTAGCAGTGTAAATCCCCTGGGCACAGCCTGCATCCCTAATCTCTGCAGCACCAGCGGTGCCTGCTGTGTGTCTGTGGGATGTGTCAGCAGGACCTGCCCAAACGACGCCTTGAAGAGAACCGTGTAAAGGAAACCAGGGCCGTGCTCATCCCTCCGGTACGGCCGCACCGGAGAGCAAGGCAAGTGTGTCCTTCAGCACCTTCTGTCACCTCCCTCCGCGGGCTGGAGGTGACGGGACACGGAGATCCCTTTGTGAGAGGTATTTGTGAAGGTGTTTGTCGGGGTCAGCGGCAGGGTTCTGTTGGGAAAGGCGATGAGTGACGAGAGCCGGTTATCCAAACCTCCCGTTTCCAAGAACATCAGTCAGAAATTTGTCTTCACGAGTGAACACAGATGGTTTGTACAGAATGGAAAAATAAAAAAATCCGGAGTTTTGCTTAACTTTTACATGTCCAGTACGTAAAAACCAGAGCCCTCCAGCTGCCAGGGTGAGACCCACACCCCCGGCGGGCAGGCGCAGCCCGTAACACCCCACACTGACAGGGGCTGTCAGGGCAGCCGCTGCTCCCCAGGGCCCCCAGCCCGAGCAGAGGGCACCGCCCGGAACACGAAATAACGAAACGCCACGAGCGCTCACCGCCGGACAGCGCGCAACGAGCTCACCCCGTGGCAGAGCCCACGCGATGTCCTGCGGGATGGGACCGAGCGTCCCCGCAGGACGGCCGGGGGACAGCGACGGGCGCCACCGCCGGGGACAGCACCCTGCGCCAAGGTCGCTGCGGCCCCTCCGCTCCGCTCCACGCCCGGCCCCGGGGAGAGGCCCGGGGCAGCCCGGCCCCGCAGCCCCGGCCCGGCCCGGCCGCCAGCGGGGTTCACCGCGCCTCGGCAACAGCCGAGGCCTCCGTCCCGGGCGCCGCCGCCGCCGCAGGCCGCGGGCCCGGTCACGCCCCGCTCTCCCCTTTCCCTGCAGGCCCAGGCCCGGGCCCGCCCGCCGCCCCGGGCCGGGGCTGAGGCACCGCCCGGGCCCCGGGGTACGGCCGCGGGGGGAGACGGCGGCAGCGCCCCCGGCCCCGCAGCGCGGGGTGGCGGCTCCGTCCCCGCCCGGCCCCCGGCTCCGTCCCCCCACGGCGCGGCCTACGGAGCCCCGGCGCCGGCCCGCCCGCCGCCCCTCACCTGCTGGTACCGGCCGCTGCCGGGCTCGGCGGCCGCCATGGCGCTCGGCGGGGCTCGGGCGGCGGGGCGGGCAGGACGGGGCTCGGCGGCGGCGCTGCCCGGCCGCCTCCCAACGGGCGCTGCGGAGGCGGCAGCCCGGTCGTCGCTCGCTGCGGGCTCCGCTCCCGCCCTCCGCCCGTCACGCTCGGCCGCGCCCGCCTCCCGCCCCGCTCCGCCCCGCGGGGCCGGGCCAGGGCCGCGTCCTGCCGGGAGCGGGAGCCGCCCCGGGGCCGGGGCAGGGCTCCGCGGGGCTGGGGGGCACTCACAGCCTCGAGGGGAGCCCGGGGTGCCCGGTGGGGCACGGCGGGCCCGCAGCGCGGCCCTGGCGGCTTGCGGGAGCTGCAGAACCCCACGCGCCCCGCGTGTCCAGTGTGGAACTTCAGGTGTGGGTCCGAGGGAACGCTGCCACAGAGACTGCCGAAAAACCCAGGGGGCAGAAAACTGATGTAAACCCACGCTGGAGAACATCAGCTCAGCGCCAGCACCCGCAGGAAGCACCGCGGCCCAAGCTGGGTGACCCACCCGGCACCCATCCCCGCACCCAACCCGCCTGCTGCCAGCACCCTGCCCCGCGCGAAGGGGCCGCGGTCAGCGACTTCTGCGTCCGTGGCCTTTCTGTTCCCGTGCACCGTTCACCTGCAGCCACGCGTGTACAAAACCCCCACCCCAGTCCCTAAGGCTGGTGAGACAAATACACCCATTTGAGGGTGAGGAAGGGTGAATCAGCCCCGAGCTGCAAATTCAGGGAGTCACAAGCATTGAAACCTGGGGACGGGGGCCTGACCGGCACACTCAGACATACGTACGCGCTTTGGTGCTCGTTACTCAGTACCATAACCAGGCTGGACTCTGTTTTGCCTGTGCAGGAGCAGACAGTTCACCAGTGACTTAGTGACAGGAATGGACACAGTTCTCACCCCGAAGGAGAGGCAGGAATTGTAAAGGATTTTAGCCAGGAATAACCTCAAATAGTGACCCTGAGCAGAATGAGCGTTTCTTGCGACACCGATACCTTTGAAGGAGCTGGAATGAGAGCTGCAGGCACAGACTGCCTTCACCTTTCCACACGATTCACAATTTGCACTAAGAATCTCTGCAGTGAGCAGCTGTCCTGATTACACGCCCGGATTTACTTGCCGTTGAGGTGGGATTATATCCCTAAGTAAGGCTGTAGCCACAGAGTTAATTAACCATACACTGATTGACTTGGACATTGCAGGGACTAAAATAAGAAGCAACCTGCACATGTCCTCAGAGAAGATGCTGCAAAGTATCCTGGTGAAATGGTTTGTGTCACAGCCATTTTGAGGCCAGCTGAAGGCAAATCACCACCGAACGAGGCCGTCTAATCCGAGCAGGACTCCCTCAGAGGGGTGATGGCAATTCCTCCCAGCTGCCTTCTGGGTATGTATTTTATTTTCTTAGGTGGGGAAGCTCTGTCGAAAGATGCTGTGGTTACCGTGCATGACTGGTTCTGCTCTCATTCCCCACATGGTTTTAGGCAAATCACTTCATGCCTCTGTGTTTTTTGACTTTTCCTCCAGTGCTAAATGTCTTTTCTCCCAAGAGAAGTTCTGAAGCTTGAAGTCATTGCTTTTTAGTGACTTCCACATGGGATGTGCTGTCAAAGTATTTGAAAGTAACTGAAAGTATTACAGAGGGGTAGTACAGCGAGTCTTCTCAAATCCCAGAGCTGTACAAGTGTTCCTTTAATTATTGTGTATGACTGAACAAAGAAGGGAACACTTAATCTACACTTTGAAATAAATATTGAACTCTGAAAGCTAAATAATAAACCTCAAAGGCAGGGCATTTTAGCTGTCCATTGTTTCCAGCAATCTATTGATAGGAAATTAGTTTTACCTTGAGACACCACTATGTACCTTGATGCTCTTTAGGATCTTAGTATTTGGTACTCATTACCATGTTGTACTTGAATAATCTTTTAGCCTGTTGCCAGTTCAAAGCTTTACTGGCAGAGGACAGTATTATTTTTATCTCGAGTTGGTTTAAAACCACGTTACTGATGTATCTACAGTAGGTCAGGGCCTCGCTGGGTCTGTCTGGTTTTGCTGCCTCTTCAGAGAAACAGAATGGGTGATGACCAGTCTGTGCAAGCCCAAACCCCGGCTGTTTCCCAGGCAGCGTGGCCGCACACCTCTGGATGTGCCCGCCTTTACACCACCCGGTCAAACATGCTCTGAGCACACGGGGACCCAAAGGCCCGTGACAGCCGCTGGCCAAGCAGGCTGCACCAGCCCTGGGCCAGCCTTAGCACAGGTCGGGCTCCCGGCACGGCAGATGCAGGTGTGGATCTCTGCACGCAGCTCTGGACACGCACGCAGCTGCAATTTTCCATGACTGTTTGTTGTAACAACAAAAGCTGCTCGGTCATGTCGGGTCTGCTGTAACAGGAGCACCTACGCAGCGAGCACAACGGCACACGCTCTTACAGCCCGAGCAGAGCTATTCCTTGTTTACTGGAGCACAAAATCACGCCCCAGCAAGCCATCAGTATTGTAAGGAAGGGGAATGGAGACAGCAGCAGCACTGAGATGGAAGGCTCTCCCAACAGAGCTCCTGAATCCAACAGCAGAACCGAGGTTCGGATGTTGAGTGATGAAGCCAAGTTCGTGCTGGCTGTGAACGGGGCAAGGCAGGCAGCTGAGCTCTGAACCCCCTTCATCTCTGCCAGAGCTGGGCTTTTGGAGCCCCAACTCACTGATTTCACCAGTGATCTTTGTCTCTCCATTATTTCTTCAGCCTACTGGAGAAATCGCAATTAACCAATGGTTAATTTAATCTTGCTATCCAGATTAAATCCCTTACTGCATAGACTAGCAGTTTTTAACCTGGTGAGCAGTGAAGCTCTGCCAGCTTTCCCCTGGGAGCCTCGTCTGCAAAACCAGGAAGGGGTTGGCATGTGTGTGCTCTGGAGCTGCCTGCTCGTGCTCCGACCCCCCAGCAAACTCCTAACTGGGCTCTGGGTGCTGCTGGGAGAGCTAAGCCATGAGCAGGGCTTGCAGAAAAGAGCAGCTCACCCCCAGATCTATCCAACATGAAATCTTGTTTCTCCTTCTCTTATAAACAGGGGTGAGAAGGTGAGTGGAACATGCTGGAGCAGGAAGAGGTGACAGATGGTGGTATAAGAAAGTCTCTTTAACTACCGGATTTGGAGAGAGAGTCCTTTATGGACCTAATATTTTAATTGTTGCTTGTTTTAGGAAAAAAAATCCCAGTGCTCCCAAGCAGTTCCCGGTAGCAGAAGCCCTGGTCTCTGCGCACTGTTGACTCTCATCACTTCAACACAGAGAAAAAGAAAATGCTGTGCTTGTTAGAACCCCTTGGTTAAACTTCAACTCCTTCTGCAGAGGAGTGTTTGTTTCCTTCCATCTGCTGTCTTTGCAAGGAAGGAAAATCAGCCTGTTCAGATACCAGGAAGTTCTTCAACATTTGAACAGCTAGCTGTAAACGCAGAAACAATAACATGCAAAAATTATCATACCTAAAAATACCCTGGATGCAAGTCACACGTATAAGCCAGCCCTGGAGCAGTTCCTGAGGAACGTAAGCCTGCATGAAGTACGCAGATACCCAGGGTGTGGGCAGAGCAGGGCAGCTGGGGCGGCACACGCACGTGCCTGGCTCTCTTGCACCATTGTAGTTTTTTCCTCTCATCAAGTTTTGCTTTTACTGGGAGCTGCCTCCTGTGTCTTTGTGCACCGTATATGCCAAACCCACTTGCACAAAAGATTAGAGAGCCAGACCCTTTGCCATTGACAGAGACCCACAGCACTGAAACCAAACCCATCCCAACGCTGGGGCTGTGTGAGCAGCGGGGCAGATGCTGTAGGGCTGATCCTCAAACACAGCAGCTCTCCATCCCTCGGAGGGGGCAACGCGCCGCGAAGGTGGGGCAGGGGATGGGGTGATGGCTGTCCACATGTCCCTGATGACAGACAAACATGACAACCCGCAAGTCACCCCTGGAGGGACATGGCTGATGCCCTACAGCTCACCACTGTGGGAAGTCCACAGTGTCTCTTGCAATCAATTCCTATGCAGTCTGTGCCTCCAGTATTTGCTTTTCAGAGATCTCCGAGCCCTCCCCGTGTTTCCATGGTAACGCTGAGCGATCCGATGTGGGTTATCTGCAGAATCGAGGTGCTGGTACACTCTCCCGTCCTGCAGCAGTTTTGCCTTCGTGCACCAGCAGCTGCCGGTGTGCTGCGGTAACGGGGATGTGCTCAGCAGGCTGGAGGGACACTCACCAGGTCCCCTTCATGCTGACAGCCCCAGGACGGGAAATGTTCAGGCCTCAGTCAGGTCCCTGCTGTCCCTCCATGCCAGCAGAGGCACAGCCCCTCATTTAGGGGGGTCTTGTGCTATGAACCCACCAACGCTGTAATTTCTGCCAGCATCCATGGGACTGACGGGTCTGTCGCACCAGTATGACCCCGATGGGAAAAGTGGAAAAGCTGTTTCGCACAGAGCTGAAGCCCAGGCTGCCCTGCGCCGCGGGAGGACCGAGGATGCCGCTGCCGTCAGCTCTTCACCCAGCACTGCAGCCACCAGAATACTTCCCTGCCTGCTGGCTAACCACTGCTGATGCAAACACACGGCCCTTTCCATTTATTTAGTCTCTCTGGCCTAAAACTCTTCCTGTGACTGACCACAGCCGCCTGGCCGCCTGTCACACCCATCATTCCCCATCCAAACGCACACCAAGCTGGGACCTCTCGGCACCCACGATGAGACAGTGTCAGGAGCAGTCTAGCCAGGCCGTTTAAATTATTAAAATAAGAAGGAACTGCACAGGCTGGATCCTAGCAAAGCAATTAGTATATTATTCTTTCTCTTAATGAAAGTGAAAAGCTGTCTAACTTCGAAGTAAGAGCTCTGCAGCTCAACAATGACCCAAGACTTCGCAAGAAGAGGTCGGGCACGTTTCCATCACAGCTTGAAGGCATCCGGAGTAAGAGCAGGACAGCCTTTGGGGACACCACGGCTGTCAGGAGCAGCACACCCACCCGTGGGTCTGTCTGCTCGCTGGAGGGGGGCTCTGTCCCCGCAGCCCACGGCACAGAACAGCCCGGAACACTCCCAGTGGGAGAGGTGCTGGTTCCTGCCCGGGACACGGCTGGTGGCTTCGCTTCAGGGATGGTGGGGACTGCCAGACCCCCCAAGCAGCTGAAGGGCCGGGTCAGGCGGGTCCCTCAGTGACAGGGACACCCCAGCACGAGGGGATAAGGACAGTTAAAGATCTGTTGCCTTTTGAACGCCTTTGGGGAAAATACCGGTTCCCACGAGCTTTGCCCAGGCACAAAGCCCACGCGGGTAACCTGGAAGCGGCGGAGCAGACGGACAGCAGCCCCGGCACGTCATTCCTGGCTGGTTTTAACCGCTTCTTGGAATTCTCTCCCCAAATCCCGACCCTGCGGTGCCCCCGGGCCGCTTCCGCAGGCAGCGACCGCCCGGAGGGGCCGGGCCCGGCGCTCAGCGCCCTCGGGCGGGGCGGGCACGGGGGGCGGCTGCAGGCTCGGCCCCGCCCGCCGCGGGGATCCCCGGGCGAGGGCAGCGAGGCGGCCGGGCCGGCGGGGGAGCGGGGCGGCGGGACGGGGCTGGGGTGCCGCCATGAAGCTGATCCTCCTGGAGACGTACGCGCAGGCCAGCGAGTGGGCGGCCAAGTACATCCGCAACCGCATCGTCCACTTCGGGCCCGGGCCCGGGCGGTTCTTCACGCTGGGGCTGCCCACAGGTGGGTGCCGGGGCGGGCAGCGGGGCCGGGGCTGTGCCGGGGCTGTGCCGGCGCTGACGGGCCGCTCCCCGCAGGCAGCACGCCGCTGGGCTGCTACAGGAAGCTGGTGGAGTACTGCCGGAACGGGGACCTCTCCTTCCAGTACGTGAAGACCTTCAACATGGACGAGTACGTGGGTGAGTGTCCGTGTAGGGCAGCGCTGGGCCCCGTTACCGGCTTGTCTGTCCGTCTGTCTGTCCGTCTGTCCACTGGCCGTGTCCCCGCACTGGGTACCGCATCCCGGGCACGCTGGGTGGGTGCCGAAGCCCCCACGTGCAGAGGCTCAGGGCAGGAAGGATGACACTGCCTTGGCCGAGGGAGCTGGCGGGGACCATCACCCGTGTAAGATTCATTAAGGAGCATCAGGCCTTGCTCGGTGTCACACACACACTGCATCTCACCTGAGCTTAGGTACTGACCAGCTACACACCCAGCTTATCACTGCCAGCCGAGATAGGGTGCAGTATTAACCACCACCTTTGCTCGGGGACTGCAAAGGTCACTTCAGCTCCAGGTCCCTTACAAGGACCAATGTGATCCCTCCGAGTGCCCTTCCGTAACCCACATGTGCTCCCGTTAAGATAGCAGTGATGAAACAGCCTCTTCAGAAGAAAGAGTGCAGAGATCAGTGGGCAAGCCTAAAGCTCCGAAGGTGAAAAACATACAGGCTAAATATTTGCTGGTTTTACTCTGGTCAAGAAGTTTTTCTGTGAACAATCCTAATAAAGCAGCATTAGGGAGTAGGCAGTCCATGGTGGGTTTATAGGATTCAAGGGGAAAAATGATGCAGTAAGTTATTTCCCAGGCTTCTGCAGAGTTTTTTCATCATTCTTGCTAATACAAACTAGGAGGAATGCTGAAAAGCTGGTAACCCATGAGGCCCAGTGCATGCCTGCTTTCTGGAACCACCACTGCATGTTCATGTGAGCACAGGTCTTACGGGAGCTATTGTGACTGATTTTAATTTTGCTGTTTAGGGAAATAAAACCAACTCATGGAAGCTGAGGGAGTCACAAACGACAGAGGAAGCAGTGCTGTGTTAGCCACGCCACTGCGAGGACGTGTAGGTGGCTCGTGTTATGTGTGATACTCTTTCGGTTGGTCTCAGTCCTGTGTGTGCTCTGTTACCAGGTCTGCCGAGGGATCACCCGGAGAGTTACCATTCCTTCATGTGGAATAACTTCTTTAAGCACATTGACATCTCGGCAGAAAACGTTCACATTTTGGATGGAAACGCACCCGATCTGCAGGCAGAGTGTGACGCGTTTGAGGACAAAATCAAAGCGGCTGGAGGAATCGAACTCTTTGTTGGAGGTGACAGCCCAGAGGACTAGCAGTCTCTAAACACTGGCAGGAAGCACTGCCTTTCCTCCACCAGCTAGTTACCTCCTTTATTATCAGGAGAGTTCATTTGCAGTGAAAGCCACCCCATACACCACCTCCCTGGGTGCTCGCATGCTGGCAGCCTCCTCCCAGTGTACTGCTCCCCCAGTTCTAAGCATTCCAGTCCAGTGGGTGAATTGTTCAGGAAACGATTAGCAGGAGAAACAGGCAGGGCTGGAGTGGTACCGAATACAAAAGGTATTACTAACAGGAAACTGCCAGGAGCAGTCAGTGCTCTGAGCCAACAGGAGCTCAATGCAAGCTTTTCCCATCAGCTTGCCTTAAGATTCTGCCATCTGCTTGTTGTCCCAGCACAATTAGGGAAGAGTCTTTGCTGGCTTCAGAGGTGGTTTTTGCTGTTATTCCTACCAGGCACAAATTTGAGCTTGAGCAGAGAAATTACTCTCAGATCTGTGTCTAATCCTGACATGCAATGTCCTTCTGACAGGAGCGCTTCCGCCAGTAACCTTGGCAACCACTGACCTGCCTCTCAAACTCTCTCTGTCACAGGTATTGGCCCGGATGGTCACATTGCCTTCAACGAGCCTGGATCAAGTCTGGTATCCAGAACACGAGTGAAGACCTTGGCTATGGATACTATCTTGGCTAACGCCAGGTTCTTTGATGGTGACCTCTCCAAAGTCCCCACGATGGCACTGACGGTTGGAGTAGGCACTGTGATGGACGCCAGAGAGGTCAGGAGAAAGGCAGTGACTTCATACAGTAGCTCTTGAGCTCTTCCTGGAGCATTATCCAGTCTTGCAGCAGCATTGCACCCTGCTGGCGTAGGCCAGCTTATGCTTCTCCTGCCCCAGGCTGCTGAATACCTGATCCTCCTGTTCCCTGGCACTCTCCAGCACTAGGGGAAGGGTCTTGCTCTGTCTTCCATTTTTGCTCTGCTAACACATTTGTGTAACCCTGCAGTACAGTTGTGATCCAGAGAGAGCCAGAAAGGTTTGGGAGGATGTTTGGGTTAAGAAGCTCATCTGGGGAAATAAATGCACGAATGACTGGTTGACTTGATGTTATACCAGCACATCATGAAAGCCATAGGGGATGGCTTTTAATTGAGTCTGTACCTTGGTTTATACTTAAGTCTCAGTGCATAGGTGCTTAACAGGGAAGCTCAGAGTATCAAAATCATTACAGTGACCCACCAGGCTATGATTTCATTGACAGACAAAACACAGCCAGAGCAAACAGAGCAGTGATACAGTGAAACACCTCTGAGGAAGAGGAGGGACATTTTCCCCTGCCAGGGACTGGGACAGCTCTCGCAGTGCAGCAGAGTGTGGGTGTGCTCTCTCTGAGTGCATCTTCTAGACCCTAACTGCTGTCCTCTGTGTCTTGGAGTCCAGGTGATGATTCTTATCACAGGAGCCCACAAAGCCTTTGCTTTGTACAAAGCCATCGAGGAAGGTGTCAACCACATGTGGACAGTATCTGCTTTCCAGCAACACCCCAACACTGTGTTCGTGTGCGATGAGGATGCCACGCTGGAACTCAAAGTTAAGACAGTGAAATACTTTAAAGGTGAGTGTCTGACCACACCAAGCTGCTGCTCTACAGTTTTTAAGTGGCACAAGCCACGCTTTGCATTAGATGTTTCTGTTTACTCAACTCCCAAAGGAGTGCACTCCTTAAATACAACACGTGAGATGTACAGTGATAATAAAAATGCAAAGGGAATGCTTGAGTGTGTGGGCATGGGAGCAAAGGAACAAGGATTCCAGTAATGCCTAATTTCATTAGCATCTAGTAAATGAGAATTTTGCTTTAGTCTGTCTACTTAATTCATCTTTTTTACTTGCCACATCAGGTTTAATGCTGGTTCACAACAAGCTTGTGGACCCCTTGTACAGCATGAAGGAGACAGGAGCAGGAAGGAGCCAGCCTAAGAAGCCATACAGCGATTGATCTCGCTGTTCAGGGTAGTGCTGAGCCAGCTTTTCTGTTGAAAACCAGCTGGGGAAAAAAGGGAATTGCTGCAGAAACTCGTCTCATATTTGTTCTTAAATTAGCAAAATGATTATGTGCTTGCTTCTCTCCATTAAAAAGACAGATGCCAAACACCTGCCTTAATTAACCAAATGAGGATGGGATCCAGATTACTGTGTTCCACAAACTTCCCCCACTAACTTAGTTGTTTAATCTATGAAGCAACTGCAATGATGTGGACTAAAGGCCCCAAAACTTAAATGTGAAGATACATCAAAGTACAGTGTTGGAGAAACCAAATGGGTGATCACTTTGGGATGTATTCCTTGCAATTAGGACAAGTACCTTGTGTGTCATTCCCCCTCCACAAAACACTCTTACGTTGTAGTCATTTAAAATGGGAACTGAGCTTGTTCAGCCTGGAGAAGGGAAAGCTTCATGACCTAAGCAGCAGCATGCTTCACAGCTACGAGGTCATCAAGAAGATGAAGCCAGGCTCTCCTGGGCAGTGCATGGGGGGAAGGTAAGAAGAGACAACGGGGCTTGAGCTGAGAGAAGCTCAGAATGGATATGAGAGAAAAACCAACCCATGAGGACAGTCAAGCACTGGGACAGGCTGCCCAGACAGGTTGTGCAGTCTCTGTCCTTAAGAGGTTTCCAAGACCTGACTGGACGAAGCCCTGGCTGAGCCCCACTTGGAGCCAGATGCTGGACTGGAGACCACCTCAGCAAAGGGGAGGCTACAGGCAGTGTTCACGAGTGCTGTGGTAAGAGTGCAGCACCACTAATGCAGTTAATGGTTAGTTGACACATGTATATGATTTGTTGTCATGCAAGCCTTACATGTTCTTTTCCATGCCCTGGTGCTTTATGTGCTACAGGAGGGTAGATTTGTTCAGATTAAGCATAAATGACTTCTCTCTGTGCTGCTCAGCACTGTTATTTGTGTCAGTGTGGAGCCTGAAGCAGTCAGTTCTCTCTCCCCCCCTTCCCATGCTTTACATGGCTACAAGGAAATGCCAAATAAGCCTCAAAGGAAACACTCTGTTCCCTCTGGCTCCAGCCTGTGCTCAGTTACAGCAGCCCCACACAGGGGGATGACAGCCTGTACTGCCACGACCCCACCAGTTCTGAAACTTGATTCCTGGGTTTCCTATCAGATGCTGTCACATGAGGGGCAAAACAAACTGGAGGAGCATTTATTTTCTTTATGCAGAAATTTTGTAAGCTGGTGATCTGTAACATAACTTTCTACAGTAAATGTCTTTAATTTTTATCTAAATGGTCACTTTGTATCTGGTGCTCCATCTCACTGTGCTAGCGAAACATGGAACAGTTTGTGTGGCTGAACAGGACTTGTAATGCCACCTTTGGTCAGAACACCACAACCTTCAAAGCATGAGCAAGACCTGTCATTTTGCACAAGATTTCCCCATCACCTAGAACCAAAGCTGTATTGAAAGCAGCCTGGTAGAAACAGCTACTGCTGCTCCCTGCCTCAAAAGCTGCCTGTTTCCACCAAACCTGTGGAGATCTTTAAAGGAGAAAGGAGGAGGTCACAGGTCTCTACCTAGGGCCACAAAGTGTCTGCAAATAATCTAATGCTGCTTCTGTGTATGCACAGAAATGGAGAAAGTGAGGTTTGCAAGACGGGGGAAAAAAATGAAATTCTGTGCCATGTTGCTGTGTTTTACCCACCTCTGTCCTGGCAGGAGGGGCCTGCCCAGCCTCCTGTGGGTTTAAGAGATCCAGCACTATCTATCTCCTCCATCCAGGCAGGAAAACCAGGTTTAAGCACATGCTTCTCCTTGTCACAAGCATTCCTCACCTGCCCACGTGCAGCTCAGCGGGATGAAAGCCCCCTCTGAAAGCCAGCAGCTTTTGGGCTCTGCTTGTAGTTAAAAATTGTGGCCAGAGTGGAAACTCCTGATTGCAGCTAGGAGCCAGCCCCATCCAATGCAGCGTTCCATCAGCAGAACACACGTGTTGTCTTCACCCAAGAGCTCTGCGTGGGCCCAGGTGGGGTCTGTGGCGTCCTGCAGGTGCCACGTGAGCGCCCCGGCCCCGTGGCACAGTCACCACCCTGCCAGAGCAGAGCTGTCCCATGCACTGACCTGTGCTGCCACACACATGCCACAATGAACACAAACAGGGAGACAACTATATTTACTGTCTTAAAGTGAGTTTAGTGCATGTGAAAGGTGCAGGAAATACAACTTAAACCATACACAATGTAAACTTTCCCTACACGCTGTCCTATAGCCTAAACCAAGGTGAGATCTGTTCTTGCCATCTCATCTTTTTAACCACTGCTAATTCTAATAATACAGACTTCAGTCTTCTGCGAAAGGAATTCAATCAGCACTCATTTTGGCCACATAGCCAAGAATAAATTTATTTACTATTGGTCAAAACTGAGTGAGAGGTGTTTGCCTCGAGTTTCTGAAGAGTTTCCAGCTCCTGAGCTGCCCATCTGGACACTGCTATTTGTTTTGAACACAGAATATGCAGGTTTAATTTCAAAATAAATTTTTAGACCATTCTGCAAGTGGAAAATCTTATTAAAAAATTAGTGGTTCCCTCCAGTAATTATTTTCATGCTCACAAAAATACTGAGCTTTTAGGGGAAACAATTTGGTGTCTGAAATAATTTGAAGTGCAACAGCAGTGGAAATAAGGGATCTAGTCCACAACCAAAACTATCAACTAATCAAATTCCTTATATGAAGAGTTAGTAAAAAATAAATTGCTTCACCATCTGAGAAGGTAATTTTCAGTATTTTGAAGAATTCAAGTTGATCTCAACTATGTATCCATAAACCTGTGGTTCAATATCTGATACTCTTCTCCCTCTCCCTGGCCACATATTCTGTTCATGGCCTTATCACTCATCACTGTCAAAATAAAGACAGGCAGAGTGAGTGAATAAACAGCAACACTGAGATGAGTCATCAAACTCATTCAGATTTCTGAAAGTGGCTGTTGGGTTGTTATCTGCCAAAGCATTCAGCAATGCAAAGACCCAGGCATTACAGCCAGTAAGAAGGGGGTTAATCAACTTTACCATCAGTAGAAAGTACCAGTGACAGAGCAAGGAGCTGCTTTTCAGAGACACAGGTCAGGAAATGCTATAGAAGCAACAAGCTCAGTTGCTGAATACAGAAGAAATGTTCTGTATTGTATCAGAAAACCTTCCCTGTCCAAGCAGCATCATTACACAGCTCCAGAGAGCACAGAACAGCCATAACAAAACTGCCCTAAACCCCACGAGGGATATGAGCCAAGCTCCTTGAAATGTCAGGCTCCCTATAGGAGACCCCCAAATATTTCTGTTCCTAGGATTTGGGCCTTCAGTTTTGTTTGTTGGCTTTTGAAAAAGGGGCACCTCTTAGTATATATTTTTCCAGTAATTTCCCACCTTCTGACTGGTTGTATTTGTCTTTAACAACTGATAGGGTTCTTAGGGCCTTCCACGCTGACCCTCACCACAGGATGGGTAAAGTGGTCTCCTTTGGTTTTGGCAACAGCCTCTGAAGTGTGAGCATCCTGCAGGGCAAGGCAGTTCCCATTCTTCTCTCAGGTAATGGAAGTGAAAAGGAAACAAACTCGACACAAAAAATGGAAAGCATCTGTCTCTGGTTTGTTCACCTTTTGTTGCTGGAGAAAGCTCCTAGTCTTCATCTTCAGCTTCCCACAACTCACCATCAATATGCATGGCTTGAAACAATCTGCAAGACAGCCAATAATTTACATCAGGATGTAAGAAAAAGGTAACATATATTTTTTTTTAAAAAAATAAAAATCAATGTAAATGTGACCAAAAATAGCAAAGCAGCAAATTTCACAATTTTTGCCAGTATCATACAACACTCCTACTGCAGTCGTTAGTTAAAATAAACTACTCTGCACTTCTACAGCACATTACACCAGGAGGTTTCAGTGCCTTACAAACATGATGTCTCAAGAAACCCCTGAAAATATTAATAATCCAAACTGTATTACAAGTTTTGGAGCATGCTGCTGTTCCTAGTTGGTCTTTGGGCAGTACAGAATCAGCAGCCAAGCCTGCCTGCTCCAAACCACTTACAGTCTAACCAGACAGCACAGAGCTGGGCAAACAGCTACAACAGATAAGCTGGGGGGGGATAAAAGGGAAGAAAATGGGGTTTTTTATAAAAAAGGATGAGCTTAGTCAAGATAGGTAGAAGTTAAGTTAAACTCAAAGAAAACAACACCAGAAGACAGAAAGGAAGAGAAAAAATTACTGTTGGGAGAACAGCTCTCTGACCTGCCTGCCCTTTCCTGTGCCCAGAGAGCAGCAGCACCCTTTGTCTCCTGACACATCTCTAAAGGTGATGGTGTAAGCCCAGCTGTGCAGCTTTTTAGAAGCAGCTATTTTACCCAAAACTTTGTGTTGTGCTATGATATGTCTGAGCATCTGCAAGGGAACATTTCACTACAGGCTGTCCCAGTGAGAGGCAGCAAGTAAAGCAGCAGGAACAGCCCCAAAAGACTTCTCCAGAAAGCAAAACCAAATCCTGAATCACTCCTGGCTTTTTTATTATCAGTTTTGGGTCCTTCTAAGTGTAAGTATTTGAGGGAAGAAACTGTGTCTTAAACTGTATAGTTACAAATGTCAAGGTAAGAATAATCTGGGAGAGACTGAGAGAGAAATAAGTGGTTCTGCCCTAGAAGACACACAGGTAAATAGGTACCTGTTAAAGCACGGGGAAGATGGGTCACTGAAGTGCTTGTATGGGTTCACCCTCGACAGAGAACCCATGCAGAGCCAGCAGAAATACCGCATGCAGCCAGTACACGTCATCTTGTTACAGCCATCCAGTTTCTGAGGGGAAGAAAGCAAACAGCAATAAGAGAATCTCAGCAGGGAGCCTTCAGGCCTGTCTCGACACGGTAACAAACGCACCAACGAACACATCTTACCCTGGCCCTTCAGAACACTGATGTTTTCTCATGGTCAAAAGAACTAGGAGCTAGAATCACTAACTGTACATTGGTTATAATACTAACAACACTGGAAATGAGTGTTTTTCCAAAGCTAGTTTTATTTCCTGGCTGGAGCCTGAAACACATGGAAAACCAATCTATAGTCAGCCTGGACCTGTGTGGTACTGGAGTCTGAACAATGCCAGCTGCTGGATTGTCCCTGAGCTCCAGAAACATCACCTCCTTTTCTGTGGAACACAGACAGAAGTGGAAAGTTCTCTTACCATTTCCTAGAAATTTACCTTCCCTGGTGAACTTGGAGGCTACAAATACATCTCTGCTCCAGCCTAAATACACAACTGATTTAATTTCTGTCAGCTGCTGTTACTATGGTTGTTCAGCCACTCCCCTCCATGCTTACCTCTATATGAGTCCCACAGCAAGGACAAGACTTGGAGTTCTTTTCTAGCCACTCTTTACTCTCCATCTCCTCCAGGGCTTTCTGAATCACTCGTTTGCCATAGCGCTGCTCCAAGAATCTTTTAGTTGTTTCATCTGCTTCTAAATACTCATTTCGCAAATCCATTAATTTCTCTGGGGAATAAAACAAAACAAAACAAAAAAAAGCCCAAACAGCTTTAGTAATATATTATATAAAGAAGTCCAGTTAATGACAGCATAAAGTATCCTCAAAGGAAACTAACATCATTAATTAAAAAGCAAGTAAAATATTAGAATAAGAAAGAAAAAGATGAGAATATTAAACCCCTCTACCTCAAAATTCAACGGTTTTACATCATTTCATTATACAGGAGACTGGTTGATGGATTTAGAACAAATGTATAATGTAAGATAAACTGAAAAATAGAAATATTTTTTCTGAACACACATTTAATGAAACATTCTCACATGATTTTGAGGCCAAACAGAAGCATCCACCCGATTCCAGTATCAACCCTTGACAACAAGAAGTAGTGGATTCACAGGAAAGGGTGAAAAAAGCACATATAAAGTTACTCTTCCCCTGCTGTGGCCTCTCAGAATTTGGCAGTCAGCAATTTAGGGACCTCCTGAGCAGTGGAGTGTCATCAAAGGAATAATTTTTAATTGCCAGCAACAGACCTACTGCACATGAATCTGTCAAATCCTTTGGAAAGCTCACGCAGCGATGAGTTTCCTTGCTTAATTTCTGACTTTCAGGCTTTTTCACACAAGGCTGAATTGCTTCTCGATCCGTTTCTGAAACACGGTGACTCACCCGCAGTGACTTTACAGGGAGAGACCCCATGGTAAGTCATTTTACAGAGAGTACAAAAAGCATAATTGCAACAGGAACATATGCCCATGGTGCAGCCTGGCTCTTGCATGACCGGTGTCTGACAGCCCGGCCGAGGGCAGTACACGACATCTGCCATCAGGTCCAAGCTCGACTGCAGAAGCAGGCGGTCGTAGCGTGCAAACAGCTGCTCTCCAACCAACTCTTTAACCTGAACAAAGACCAAAGAGAGATTACATGCATCTGAAATTCTGAGCCTGCTAGCTTCAGCAATAAAACAGTACGCTGATGAAAAAGTTCCTACAGCTGGGATGAACCCACTTTATATTCTCCGACAAGTCATGAAAATACTCCTAGAAACGCTATCTTAATAATAATCAAATGAAAAGCATGCAGTGTCAAATGCAATGGGGCATTAACTCAGGCCTCTGGCCAATGCTGGTGCTAACAGAGTAGGTAAAATATGTGCCAAGTGATCCAGTTTTAACTCCGATGCTTCTGTGTGGCTCAGAGTATGAAATGTCCCCAGGTGTATTCACAGTGCTCACCATGAAAAGCCACACCTTGTCTTCTGTAATTATTGGTAAGTTAGCAGAACTCTACCATCACTGCTTGCTCACTTCTATTACCTGGCCAGGAGTAGCAACAGAAGAACACTTCGGTTCTGGACAGTTGAGGCAGTGGACCTGTCCATCCCTGATCTGTATTTCAAAGTAGTCCTTCAGGCATGCTTTGCAGTACACATGGCTGCACTCAGTGAAGTACATACATTCACTGCCCAGCTTCTCACAGAAGCAGATATTGCACAAGTACATCTTACTGTTAAAGCACTTCCTCCTCTGAGCCTGATCAAAGTCCAAGATTTCCCTGATCAGACTCGACAAGGATTCCACATCCTGCACAGCTCTTGCGTCGATGATTTCTTCTTCAGCTGCTGCAGAGCCTGCTGCACCCCCACAATCCTTCTCAGCATCCAGAGGGACCAAAGCTGTCCTGCTCTGCCCGTTCCCTTGATGGCACATTTTTAGCTCATATGGGGAGGAAATATTCAGATAACTCAGTGTTTCCTCCTTCAGAAACTGCATCCAGGCAAATAAGACCACACAGCCTCGATTCTCTTCCCATACGTTGTCTAAGTGTTTGCAAAGAGCACTCAGCTAGAAAAGAAAGAACAATTCCAGGTTTCAGTAAGTTCTGACAACTCATGGTTCCTCTCCCATCGCCCTCCTTAGTGCATATTTAGATTTCAGATTCTGCAGTTTTTATAAACACATACATATAAAAATAATGCTTATAGATGCAAGCTTCCATTCCTCAGAATGGTGACCAAACAAAAACAAGTAGGAACCAAAAGCAGAGCCAAATGAAAGAGCCAAAAGAAATGTAATAATTTACACCTTAATTTGACTTTCACCTACTAGATTCACACCCCCCAGGGCACTGGTAATTATGAACTTCCTCACGATCACAAAAGCTCTGTTAAAATGTTAAAACTCTTCTGCACACCTGTGTTGGGGAGAGCCATTTTCCACTGAGGGTGAACACGGGTGGGGAGGTGGAGGGGTAGTCTGGTGGGAGCTCAAAATTCAGCACAAGTGGAGGCAGAAAGCAAACGGTGTATTCAAACCCGCTGTTCTGGAGGCCTTCTGTGGCACTGCCTGAATCAGAGAGAATTGAGACACCTTGAGAACTAACAAGAAAATGAATGAACTGTGACTGTTTATGACAGCACCCAATACATCTCTTTTCGTTCGATGAATTTCTGGGTTTGAAATTATTTATTCAACCCTAAATAACAAAACTTCTCAGTGCAGGGGAATTTCATGGGGCTGCATGTATGTGGTTAAACAAGTAAACACAGAGCCTGCACGAACCAAGAACCTGGAAAGACATATCCTCCAGGGAAAAAAATAATAATAAATGAATTTAATTATTCCAAATAAATAGTATTACTCATCTCTAATTGTGAAGTTCACTGAAGAGGTTATGTGTATGAGCATGAAATCACCGAGATAAAAACCCAACCATACCACAAGCACAGCACAGTCAGCACTCCTACAGGTCACCAGAGCAGCAACTGCCTAAGCACGTACCAAAGAATTAGCTTGGCAAAAACTAATTTTGGGGTAACACAAAACATCTCAACTCACCACTCACAAAAATTTTGAAGTTCTGGGGCAACTCCAGACAAATTCTTGTTTCTCCTCCTTGTGCAGACTCGGCTCTCTTGAACTCATCTTCATCATAAATGCTGGCCAAAGCCAGCAGCTCATCCTCCTGCGCTTCTTTGTCTTCTGAAGACATTGAAATGTTCTGTGGAGTTAACAGCACTCGACACGATCAACGACGTTAACGCATCCTAGCCAAATTATTAATTAGGGGTATCTGTTTTTACTGCTGCAAGATTGAGAAAGCCAACTAACTGATAGAAAAGAACGTAAAATGTCATTAAGCTTTATTTTACAGGTTGAAAAAATATTGATAGCTTTATAAAATGTTTAAAAACCCCAATTTAACGGGAAATTGAAAAGTCAAAAAGCAAATAGTGTGTAAGTGTTAGGGGCTAAAAACAGCTGTAAGAGGGAAAAACCAGCGAGTACACTGATGGCAAAGGTGACACGGGGACATTTCAACGTCTGGAAAGGAAAACACTGAAAACCAAGACAAACAAATTGATGACAGCATCCCTCACGCACTGTCCTGGAACTCACACGGAGCCTCGCTGTGACCGAAGTTACTGAAGATGAGAACCAGAGGCTTCGAATCCCCCGCGGGCACCGTGCCCACGCGCCCCGACCCGCCCCGGCTCTCGGTCTGGGGCGATAACGCCACGGTTGGTGATCACCGACAGGCCGCGGGTGTCCCCCGGAGGACAGCGCGCTGCGAAAAGCCTGGGGTTTGTCACCAAAGCGCGCGGGGTCACCGGGAGGGCCCCTCCGAGCTGCCTGCAGCCGAGCGAGCGCCCAGAGGGACCGCAGTCCCCGCCGCGTTCTCACTGCCAGCGCCCCGGGGCCTCCGGGAACGCCCCACGGCGCTGACAGCCGCCGCTGCTCCGCGGGCAACGGAGCCACGGGAGCGGCCCCGGCCCAGCCCGCCCCCCCGCCCGGGGCTCCCGAGCCCGCACGGGGCAGGGGGAGGCCCGGGCCACGCCGCAGCCCACACCCCAGCGCTGCCCCGGCCCGGCCCGGCGCGGCCTCTCCCGTTACCTCCGCGGCGGGGCTGCCGCAGGCGTGCGGGCCCGGGGACGGCGGCTGAGCGGGGTAGGGCAAGGGCTGCCGGGCGGAGGTGCCGGCCCGGCCCCGGCTCCGCCGCGCCCCACGCCAGAGGCCGCCCCGCGCTGCCGCAGCGCCCCCGGCGGCCGGGAGGGCCGCAGCGCCTGCCGAGGGCCCGGGGGGCGCGGCCCGGCCCCGGAGGGTCCCGGGGGACCGGGGCAAGGTGCAGCCCCGGGAGCCGGCAGCCGCCCCGCACGCTGCCCCGGCAGAGCCCTCCCGCAGGTACCAGCTGTACTTCGTTAGCACGGGCTTAAATTAATGAACACCGGTCAGCAAAAGCATTAAAGCCTCGTGTAGAGCAGAGAGGTCTCTGCACCCCTCCGGAGGGCTCAGCCCAGCTCTCTCCATGGCAATCAACACTTCCAGCAGAATCCAGCGCATTTATTTCTTGCAATATCGGGTGTTTGAGCTTTGGGTTTTAAACACATACAAATTGTTATCTGCAAGTTTAATGACAATCAGTACTAGAAGCAAATCATTGTATAAAGCTCATAGGGGAAAAAAAAAAAAGGAAGCCAAATCGGTCTTTTCCTGGGAAAAACAAAACCAAACACCAAGCATTCCAAAGAAAGGCCATGTAGAAGCAAGCACACCCCCTTCAGAAACAGGAACAAGTCAGGATCGACCCTCAGTGCAGGCAGCCCAAACACAAGTATTCACTCTTTCTACAGGCAGCTAATTTAACTAGAGACAGAGTTCACACAGCCTAATCAGCTGGGGAGGCTGCCAGGGATACACTCCATGTCTGAGAGCACAGTCACAGAGCAGCAGCTCCTGCAGATCAGACTATTTGACAAATGAATCCGAGCAGCCACAATCTGAGGGCACCAGCCAGGAATAAACACACCCCTCCTGCCACCCCCTGCTCTGCAAACCTTGTGTAAGGATGAACTGTGCAAGTGCAAATCAAAGTAACTCTAGAGCAGCACATCAGCACTGAAACAAGGGCTGGGTAAGATGAGCAAAGAAAGGACTGTGCTTCAGGCTCTGGGAGGAACACCCCTTCTCCATCATGATCTTCTTGCAGTCCTAGCATTAATGGGCACTTTATATAAACACTGCTGCTGTAACCCACAAGAGAAAGTGGAAACACAGCAGCATGCCAAGTTAGACTTCAGAAGGTGTTGTCTCACTGCCTTAACTCACCATGGACATTAAAAATGGAGAATCAGCTTAGGCCTGGTTGTGTAGGTCTGTAAGATACCAAAACTTCTAAATGCAATCCTAATGGCAAGAAATACTGCGTACTTGACCAAGGAATTAGCTACCTAAGTGTTCTGACTTGATGCATTGACCAAACCTCTCCAAAAGTTACTCAGAGTGCTGTAGTATTCACTTGCTTCAATCTGTATTCAGAACATACAAAGTTGACAACTTAAAGCTTTATTGTAGTTTGCAATAATATAAACAAGTGCTGAAATTCAGTCAATGTCCATTTCAGGAAGCTTCTTCTCAGTGGCTGTGGGGGCAGCGGCCGCAGCGTGCTGCTCAGGGGCCTGGCACCTGCTGCTGCCATCGCCCTGGCCTTCCACTGGTCCATTGGGTTCAGCTGGTTTCTCCTCCTCCTTTGGGAGTTCAACTTTGGGTTTTGGTTTTGTGACTATGGGATTACAAATATTTGTCAATTCCTAGAAAAAAGAAATAAAAAGTTAGAAATGTTTTTATCTACCAACAGCTCTACTTTAACCTGTTGCTCAAAGTAACTTTTGACAACACCAGATGGATACTTGAGGGCTGGTGTTCCAATACACATTTAACAGATCAATACCCAATCACTGTCCTTCTATAATAGGCTTCTCACCTCAGTTCTCTCGTGAGCACAAAAAAACTAGATCAAACTCATGGAAAATAGTGAATTATGCACTTACTTTAGTTTTAGCTTGTATATCTTTAGCTTTTATAACTGGGTCCAAAGTAAGACTTCTCTTGTTCTGAAGATTAAGTGTATTGTTCATCCACTCCATAGCTTCATTCGCACTCTTCTCCACTTTTGCTACATCTACTTCATCGAGGTGGTCATACTGTTCATCCTGGAACAGCCACAGCAGTAGGAACAGTGTAAACATTTGTTTTGAACATCTAAATTGCACACATACTTCTTCAAATTTTTAGCTTCAAAATACTAGAAACACTCCTTAGCCAGAAGGCTGTTGAGTCAGCAGAGCCATTAAGCTGATCACTCACAGGTCTAACCAGAGAGCTGAAGTTCTACCACTGATGGCATTTTCCTCTCATAAAGTCATCAACACCTGATTAAAGAGAGCCTGTCAGATTTTCAAGCCAACATCCATCCCTGAAAATATGGTAAATAGCGAGAACTCAGAAGCCAGCCAGGAGGTTGCACCAGCTTTTTGCTTAAAGGAGCTTAAAATTCAGAAGAGATTCATACCACTTCCTTGCATTTGCCAGAAATTAAGTATGGAAATACCTTTGCTTTGAATGCATGAACAGTTTTCATGTACTGTTGAATTTGCTTCCCTAAGTCCTCAAACGCTTTTGGTCTTTCCTCTGATTCCTGAAATCTTGCCTGAATAGGTTGACCCAGAGCCTGAAACAAAGTTCAACAGATATCAACCACCACAGAGCATCAGTGCGATCCTGCAAGGTTTCACAGGGAACATCAACATTTCTGAACTCCTTGGAAGTTTTACTCTTCCCTCTACTTACAGGAAAGATTGAGTCTCCTTCTATTGTTACAGGTCTAGTGGAGATGTGCTCCTTATGCACTTCCTAACCAAACCAAGTAGTTCAGTACCAGTGCTGATCTCTGGATCAGCAGACCTAAGCTCCCCAGGAGAACCACGTTCTCTAGATTCATTCAATTCCCATGGAAATTTAACCACCACTTACCTTCAACTCCATCAGTTTATCAATGTAAACTTGTTTGGGTTGGTCTTCACCATCTTCATAAAGCCAATTTTCAGTGTCCTCCAGCTTCAGCGTGAAACTATTTCGATCCTGAAGCAATCCATACAAAATAGGTAGGTGAGAATTCTACTAGGTGGCAGATGGTACTAAAGGATACTCAGAACTTTTCTGGAAGGGTTACATTTTTAGAACGTAAAGAACTAAGTCTGAAATCCTTTATCCTATTTTAGTGAAAAATAAGAAGTACTTTTCAGTGTGGCTTTACAGTGGAGACCAGGCCTATGACACCCACAGGTTAGATCAATACTGTTACATAAAAGCCTATTTTTTCCTTCACATTCTCATCATCCCTACATGAGCCAGTCTGAGAGCAGCGTGCAACTTATCTTTAGCAAAGGAGGTGCCATGAATCTCACATGACTTGCCCCAGTTTAGCTCTGCTGTAGGTTATCTAGGCTCTGTAGGCACCTTGCTGGCACAGCTCCCATTATCATCAGTGGGGATCCAGTTAAGAGTTTGGAGTGATTCATCTGACTGATGCAGTCATCTAACTTAGAATTAGATTAATTAAACACCAGGCTCCTTTTAGTACACCAGGAAAAGCTAATTAATAATACCAATGCATTTTCAGGCCACCTGTTCAGATATAGGTGCCCACATTTACTCTGACTAATCCCATCTATTATGTTTCTAGGCAGGGTTGTTCTTTGTTTATATTTTTTAATCTTAAACTAATCCTAAATACTGACAGAGCCAATACAGAATAGGTTGCCTTAAAATGATTGTGCAAGTGCTCCTAGTCCATTTCAGTCTGAAGATACATGCTGTCATAGTATCTTCATTGCTGCAACTGCTTTGGGAAAGCACACACTATGTCCTGGGTACCACCTCCTTGTGCCTGGGCCAGATTCAGAAGGTTATCTTGATAGCCAGAAAGGTCAACAGCTATTTCTCCAAATTTAAAGTCTGAAAATACAGTCTAAGTCAACACAGTACCTGATACAGGTCAAAGATTAGTAAAATAATACCTTTTGTTGCAATGAACAGTTGTAACAGACAATCAAGCTAGAAACACTTACATCTTCACTGACGAATCTCTCATAAATACCACAGAGTTTGTCTCTCATATCATACACATATTCTTCCACTGCATTCTTGGCATCATTCCTCTCCTTCTCTAGCTTATCCTGCATTATCATTTTACCCTGTGAACAAGTATTCAAATTAGTTGGCTAAAAAGCTAGTTATTTGACATTTATTGCCAGGACACCTTGTTAGTAAAGGCTTAAGTTTGACTAAAGATTTTGAAATACTGTGGTTTACAGAACTTTTCTAAACACAGCACGTGAATAAAAACTAATTTCAGATTTGGTGGGATATCCAATCCAACACAGAACCATCTTGCTCCATGATTAAGGAACAGCAAAATTTCTGGAGATGAACTAGTAACATTTTTAGCTTGGACAAGTAAGAGTTTACCTCATTCTCAATGAATAAATTCAGCATATCTTTCCCTATCTGCCACACCAGCTGATTCTCAATGGGAAGGTCCACTGTAGTAGTCTTTACTTTAGCCTTCTTGGCTTGAGGTGGTTGATCCACTTTCTTGTCTTTTGAGTCAGCCTGAGAAGTCTGCATTAAAGAAACACATTCAAAGTAAGAACAGCATCAACGGTTGATTATTCAAGACTTACAAACTATTAGAGAGGTAGTGCACCTCAACATCAGAACTACACACTATCTGTCATTCTGACACTTAGCTGCTAGTGTCAGAGATAATTAACACAACTACTGACCTTTCCTGGGCAGAATGACTAGATTCATGGGGGTGATGATGCTTATAGTTGAACACTTAAATATTTAAGTTATTAAAAACTAAATTACTATTTCTTCCATAAACAGGAAAGTCCACTCATCAGTACCTGAAAGGTCTGCAATTATCTAATCATAGTACAGACTACCAATGTATTCAAATAGAAGTTTAGCTTCCAGAGCTGTGACCAAGGCAGCAGACAGGCTCACACACTACATCTACTCATGAACCTTCCGGAAGTATCCTGTAAGAAAACAGAAGTCTCAGATGTTCATGTTACCTCCATTTCTTCAGACTCTGCCTTATTTTCAGGTTGAGCCTGCTGTTGTTCTTCAGTCTTTTGTTGCTCTTCCTGGTCTACTTGCATCTTCTGAAATTAATACAGAGATTCAATTTGACATATTAAACAAAGCATATGCAGATCATTGCCAGTTCTTATGCTCATCATTCATTTATATCTAATGCTCTTTAGGCAAAAGAAAGAATGAAAACTGAAGTAGAGTCTCAAGACAAATTATAAGCTTCTAGTCTCTGCTTAGGCAAGTAACAGCTCACTCCTAGTATGACTAAGTCTCACCTATACCTCACAGGCTGTTTCAAATCTAACACTGGCATGACATATTTCAATTAGTACTTGATCACATCTTCATATTTTAGTTGCTGGACACGTCTACTAAATCCTTCCACAAGTCTTGGAACCTTCCCAGAACCTGGCCAACTGTACTTCATCATAAAAGCAGTTTCTTAGCTAAATGGCTAACAGCAATGAAGTCTATTACCTCTTCCTCTTTTGCATGCTGATCTGTTTCCATAGGCTCTTCATTCTCATCAGATTTATGAACCTCCACTAAAGATGCACTTGAAACACTGAAGATACCATGGATATTTACTCTAACTTTGACTTTCACTTTTGAGCTGGATCCATCTGTTTGAGGAGTGACCTTCTGAACCAAGAAGTGAGCTAAAAAATCCCAGAGGAAAAAAAACATACCATTTGATAAACTGAATCACTGAATGTAAAGTAAAACCTGACTGTTGTTGACAACAGATCACAGCAATGGACTCAGAATATCAAATCCTACTCGCAGTCAAACAGTTCAGTTTTTTAGTCAGCAATGCTAGAATACACAGCTATTAGAAATGCTCTACAGTATGCTGTAAAAGCTGGTGTTACTTGTATCAAAGACTGCACAATTCTGAGAATGCCTCTTTTTTAGGTTTGCTGCAACATTAGGATGCTCTTTCTTTAGCCTGTTTGTCCATAAACTCCACGTTACTCCATTCATTTTACTGTGGAACCATGACTCTGGAAGCCTGTCCCTACAGCATCTGCAGTAGGCTGCACTTTCCAGACTATATAATTAGACAGAAAGAAGTCCCAAAACACATGCAAGACTATTAAATAAAGCTTAAAGCTACAGAATGGTCTTAACCTATAGCAGGATCTGGGTAAGGCAGCTCCTTAGGAGAACTGTAGTAGGCCTCGAGAGTAAAAGGTTCCTTTCTGTAGAACGTGAGGACCTTAGAAAACGGAGCAGGATGGTTCTTGGGAAACACCTCACAGTCACTGGAAAAGAAAACAGAACACTGGTTCAGTATGTGGGATAATGCATCTGATAAAGTTAACAAAACTTTTCTAGATACTTTTATACATTAAGGAAAAGCTTAAGTGACAAAAGAATCTCCTAACCTTTTAGGTTAAAATAAGACCAATAACCATGTAGACAGTACTAACCTGCCATCCATCCTTGGTTTTGTTTCCTGTCATTAACTTCAGAAAGATTATCAAAAATTAAATGAAATGGACACTGCTCTAAAAGTGTTATCTAGTTGTCAGTCAGTTTTAAGCTGTATGCAATCATGCAAGAAGATGGAACTATTTTTTACCTTAACCCTTCCTCTGCTGGAGAATTCCATCGTAAAGAAATAGGATAAGGTATCAAATCTGTGATAGAAAATTCTCTCACTTTGAAAGCCGGGGATAAAATGGCACACTGAAAGAGCACAAGAGCCATGTTACAAGCATTAAAACTTCAAGTGAATAGTAATTTAATTCAGCAAGTAGCTACTTATGCTGTTTAATATGCACATTTAGTCTAGGTTAAGGGACACTAACACTGATGGACTTGGGACCTGCATAAATAAGCACTGAAAACTCGTATATACCCTTCCTTTTAATGAAGCTGTCACAATTTGTGTATTTCCATTTTCAGAGTGCACAAGTTTTAAGTTTAGAGTCATCGTGTTGTTTGGTTTGCTATAGTTAGGCTACTGAATTGTTTTTAGTGCCAACATAAGAAATCAGAAAACCTCAACTGAAGTTACTTGTCAGAGTGATGTAGTACCAGAGTGACATATGGCTTTGGCATACCATAACACAAGATTCTCTTTTTAAACAGATTCCAACAGCTAGTGTGTACCACTGATGGCACAGAGCTGTAAACACACATGAAACACTTCGAGAGAAGTGATCAGAGCAAAATTAAGGTGCATTCAAGAGATGGTAGGACTAGTAACTACAGAGTATTTCCTACTGCTAAGGCATTCAACAGTGACCAATCCCAGCTCAGGACACAGATTTCCATTAACAATAAGTTAAGCTTTCATTTCCATCTATGTAACTAAGCAATTGCCATATCACAAGTTTGTCAGCAGTGCAATAAAAAAAAATTCTCTTGTTTAACCTAGGCCCCAAGAGGAGCTTGGAGGGGAAAACATCATCATAGGAGCATTATCAGACTCCCAGTTTCCAGGCATAGCAGAGTACATGTTTCGCTTCAACACCCTACATTGATCCATTGATTTGGCTTAAACAAACAGCACAAAGGAATCACTTAACACTGCTATTCTCATTCTTCCAACTGCTTTCCTGAAGCTCATTCAAATCCATTCTATGGTACACATGAAGTATCTTTCATGTTACCTGTGGACTCTGGCTCAAACATTCACAGGTTTCAATAAAAACACAGCTAAAACAAACAGACTTTTACCTGCAGCGCACAACCTCGTGCAACAGCCTCATCTGCATTTAAAGTTGTACTGACTTCTTTGCCAAAAAATTTACTGATCTTCTCTTTTACAGCAGGGATTCTTGTGGTACCACCAACTATCTCTACGGCATAAATATCCTCCTTCTTTAACTCTGGAAAGGAGTCAGACAATAGTTTGTAAAGATTAAATGTTAATGATTTACAATGTCAATGTATTTCTGTAAGCTAGAAGTTTCACTAGATCAACCATTATTTTAGCTTATTCTTTAATTCTAAGCAGTAAGAATTTCAGATCTTAAGCCTGTGTGAACAAGCTTAAAAAGCTTGTAACTGCTAAGCAAGAAAGTTAAATCCATCTGTCCAAGTTCTGTCAAGACCCAAATGAAGTTTGCATTATGGAGGTCTCTCTTCTGTATGCAGAATACAAAAGGTGGATACACTTACTGGCCTGCTCCAGCACACTGCGAAGGGGTGGTTCTACTCTTGCAAGGAGTCCATCACACATCTCTAAAAATTTGCTTCTGTTGGAAGAAACCATAAATAGAGGTATAGCATACCATAATCAAGTTAATACTGCACATACAACAGGATGCTAAAATGGAAAGAATGCCATTTTAACAATGTACTGCAGGGTCTTTTCTTCCCCAGCCTTAGTTTTATACTTATTTAGTATATTCTTCCAAACTTGGTTCTAGTAATCTAGGCACACTTACAACATTCACAGCCCTCCCTCCTAACTCAAACCAGCCTCTAAACATTATCGTTTTGAGCAGCACCTCTGCACATGTTGTTCCTGCATTTCCCACCTCCCTCCAGCCCCAAGAACTGGTACTTTATACTACAATTCTTTCTTGACTGGAGCACAAAGGGCACTCTAAAGCTTACCGTTGTAAACGTACAAGCCTTACCTGTTCATTGTTCCAGAGACATCTATGTCGTTCATGAAGCACTCTATGTTCATCGGCAGATCAGAGGCGTTAGCGCTCATCAGTTTTTTCAGTTTTTCACATTCCTGGTATAGCCTCAACAACGCACGAATCTTCGACTTGATGTCTAGTTTATATTTCTTTCCAAATTCTTCACAAAAGTATTCGACTAACATCTCATCAAACTTCCTGCCTCCGAGTGTTGTATCAAACGATGTAGCAAGAACCTTAAAAAATTGAACTCTTCAGTAACAGCACGATTTGTCATTACTTCTGTGAAACCAACTAGCAGTTAATGCCAAAGCATTTCTTAGTTTGAAATAATAGTCCAACTTCAAATGAAAGCAAGTACCACAACATAACTACCTAGGAAGAATTACACTGGCACAGTCATAACAGAAATCTGGTACAGTTCATTTTTATTCTGCCCTTGCCATCATCAGTAAGGACTTTTGATGAGCCTTGTCTAGACATCTAATCTATCCCAAACAGTAAAGCTACATCCCACACTCATCTTCCACATTTCACAGACACACTGGCAAGAATTAATCTATCTTGTATTTCAGGACAATCTAAGTAGCAATTGCATGATTAACATCTGACAGTTTGTGGATTGCAACTGCAGTAGCAGTCATACACATCCCAAGTGATGCCTTTTATTTTTTTTTTTAAAGCCTACCAAGTCTAAACCATGATTATCCTTTGCCTGATATTAGGTATATTCAAAATGCTGTTGGAGAAAGAACCACCATTACCATGGACAAATTCTGGCAGCTACACAAGTATGAGACTTCTCTGTGAATGGTAATTCTCACAAGAACTGCAGCACATGCACACAGCAGTTAAAAGCTTCATGAGGAAAAAAAACCATCTGCTGTTTCAAATGCTAAAAAGCAGCCTTGGGGACCCAGCCTTCCTGTAATGAGGTGACAACTTTTGAAAGACATTTAAGAGGATAGGGCAAGGCTTAGCAACACAATCTGTTCAGTAACTTGTACTGTAAGCAGACCATCAGTTCCCAAATTCTCCTTAGCCACTGTCAGTTTGAATCATGTCCCAGTTTAATATTTGATGCCTCATAAGGGTGGAACACGCTTACAGCAAGCTAAAATTAAACACGAAGAGAATAAACATCATTAACTCTTGCAAATAGGTGCTCATTTTTGAGGAAGGGATTATCTGCAAAGAACACCTGTAGCCCATCCACCTCAGCTGATCCTATTCTTCACACATATTAATTTATTTTAGGAATAGAAATCAGGAAAGTATCACATTATTTTCAATACTGTTTCAGGCTAGGTTTGGTCTCAACACTGTTTTAACTGCCTTGCTGTCCAGCTCTCTGTTCTAGACTCAAAAGCATCCCTTCAATACTTCCATGATTTCCAAGTTTAAAAGACAAACAAAGTAGGTTACGTTTCCTCTTTTGAGGAAAGAACTCTTGCCTTCAATTCACTACCTCATGCTTCAAAATTTGTGTTTCTCTAGCTGATTAAGAGAATTAATGGAACTACAAAAATCCAGGCTGTAATCTTAAAAGAGCCAACTAGGAAATGTTAATATTTGCTGGAAAACAGTAATGCTTTGACAACTTACAGTTACAAGTGTACTGTAACTTGCTTAGCTTCCATTCACAGCTTCAAGTAATTAAGAATGCTTTTACTCTTACTTGAGCATCACTGACTGTTAAAAAAAAATACTTGTCACACCATTCTAGGAATCCCTGGTTTATTGCTAGAACTCATGGAGTATTTTTTGAAAGCAGCATCCAGTCAGATACGATCATTTCTGAACAGACCATTTATTCCAGGTTTTTTATTCTTTGCCAAAGTCTGCTGATTAAGGCATGTTTGCTTCCTCCACATATGGCTCAGAAGCTCTCTAGTTCCCTGCCCTACTTTTAACTCCAGACAAAGTGCAATTTTAGGGATATGAACTGAGCTGTCTGGACGTGCTCATGTAAAGACAGGTGAGCTTGCCTGTCACAGGCCATGTATGTACTGATGGACATTTCTACTGGTAATTAAAATGGATGCATAACAGATTGTTTACTTTCAGTTTTCCTTTGTTGAATGCACAAATAGAAACTTGATACGCAGAGTGCCCCATATCCACAAAAACAACATTCCGTGGCTTCTCTTCCAAGGCAGGCAGGTCTTGCTTATAGATTCCATACGCAAGGGCAACTACACAAAGAACAACCAAAAAACATAGTTAGGACATTCAGTTTATTAATTCCTTAAGAAATAAATGGCACATCCGTAAAACAGCATTAGTATTTCATCTTACTTTTCAAGCTACTGAAATTGGTATCTCATTAGACAAAACTCCCAATGCTAAAGCAACATGGAAGAACATTAAACAGCATTAGCCCCTCCTAGTAGCTGCATTAAACCATATATTCCATAAATATATTTATGCCTCTGTAAAGCAACAAAAAGACAGACCAGAACTTAAGAAACTTTATCATCAACTAATCTATTTTAAGTTTACAAAACCAACAGTAGTTCCAGAGGGCATGGATCAGGGATAGATTAAAAGCTTTTTTATCTAATGAAACTACAATATTAATTGAGGGAGAGAGAGGAAGGTATTACCTGCAGTTGTTTCATTTATTAGTTTCAGACAGTTGAGACCAGCAATCTGTGTAGCATCCATCACAGATCTCCTTTCGGCATCTGTGTAGAAACAAGGAACCTGCAAGATCAGACAGCTGACATTAACAGCTAGAAGAGCCATCTGTAGCAAAGAGTTACAACAAGTTTGTATAGAGACTTGGTTTAGAGAACAGCTGAGGTATCCTTCAAATTTAATGTTAATTTCAGTTGCAACAGGAAAAAAAGCAAAGAACACATTACATGGAGACAAAATGGCTTTGTGAGCCTTCTTCCATTCCGCCTCACAAGCCACTGATTTTAGGAGCAAAGAACTATGAACAAGTATCAAGTATTATTTATTCTGCTAATCAGCAGCAATTTAAAACATTTTATCATGAATGAAGTCAAGTTTTAAAGATACAACTTCAAACAGAAAAGGCAAATACCTGAATATTCAAGTTTAATAGGGACTTTAATGCTGCAGTCTTTTCCAGTTTATGATACCAAATATGCAAGACTTACTATCACATACTTACAGAAACAACACAGTCAACTACAGGCTTCTTAAGCGCATTCTCAGCGGTCTCTTTTAATTTGGTAAGAAGCATTCCTGTCACCTGCTCAATAGTAAAGTTTCTTTCTTCTTCCATATACATGGCCTTGAAATAAAATTGTGTACATGCATATTACACTACAGTAAAAACCATGCACTGTGAATATAAACAGCATTTAAGAATTGAGGAATTCACATACACAAAGCTGCTCTGGATACAGGTGGGGGTTTTTAACCCTGATTGCTAGACAATGCCTAGGATGCCTTCCTCCCTGCTGTTCTGGAGTAAGTAAATTAGCTATTGCTGAAATCCACATCACAAGTTCAGCCATTGTTGAAAAACACAAATTTTTATCACTTTACCTGAAGTTCTAAGCAGACACCTTACACCCTTGCAGTATGTGGACAGCACCTAAATCAGTACACTGCTCAAGCAGCCTGTCTTCCAAGTTCACCAGGGAGCAAAGGAAAAAAAAGCACTGCTAAAACAGTTTGTGTGGGACTGGCTTTGCAAGGCAGAGAGACTGTGGAACTGTAAAAATCAGTCACACCTAACACCTGAAGAGACCATTTGCCTTATTAATCTTTTATTCCCTATTTAAGACTTCCCGTTCACAAGAGAACAGAAACTACAGCAAGTAGATTCAAAATAAAGAGATAAAAGGAAACTTTATCAGTTTCCTCCTCTGGCTCTTTTTCAAATACACCAGACTTACCTTGATGCCAGTTGAGCCCGTTGGCAGCTGGACAAGTTCATAGGCAAGGCTTGCTTTTTCAGCTTGAACAAAGGGATCTGAGAATGCACGACCATGAAATCTTTTAAAACTTTGTACTGTATTCTTTGCATTTGAAATAACCTAGAGAAAAAGAAATCTTTAATACAACATGGCAGGGGAACATCTGAATTTCAAACAGAAGACAGTTTTGTTCTCACGCTTCTCTCACCAGAACATTTTTGTCATTTGTGTGTTAATAGTATCAGGTCAGTTGCTAGAAGGCAACTTCCCTCTGATTGCTCAGGTAACCTACAGGAATTTGAGATTTAAAATAAAATGTATGCTAGAAAACTGAGCCAAGATTCCAGCAAAAATGTATTACAAAGGCATTTGATTCTCATTGTGTACGTGTAGGGCACTTGAAAAATGTTCACAACCTCTTTCCCATTTACCTGTTTCCTACCACCCTACCTTTCCACTGCACCGCAGGCAGTGAGTTCAAACATAAGCAGCTTACTGATGTAAACGCCAGTTCAGGTTCATCACATGCACGTGACAGTCAACACACAGATATCCTCACAAAACAGCTCAAGGACCTTGTCACGAAGCTTTAAAAAGTCAGGAGGGCCCCAAGATGATACTGTCAACTTGATTCAGCTGACAAGAGGTAGATTGTCTTTTATGAATAGCAGAGATCAGTGCAAATGGAGAAGTGAAAAATCATTACAGCTTCTTTTCACATAGTGCAAAAAAACTTGCTTAATTCTTTCCTTTATATTAGAGTAAGAAACATACTGAAAAAAAGGCCAGTAATTGACCAAGCAGACAAGCACTGTACCATAGAACATTTACCTGTGATTCAGTTTCAGTCAAGTGAAACTACTACTGTTTCCTAAGTGACCTGGTTTGGATTTTCTGTAAGTTTAGTTTCTGCAGGACATACCTCATCTCTACTGGATCTCTGTACCAATGAAATTCTTTAAGCTAAGCAGACACTCAATTCCAGAAAAACATCTGGTTTTAGTTCTAGCACAGTTCTTCTGTTCTTGAACAACAAGGCTGTGTCCAGTCATTTTTGTACTCTACATAATGAGTCTTCACACATCGCTAGGTATTTTAGGCTAAGAAAAACCAAGTGTTTGAATAGTCACTTCCTGTAGAGGACTTCAAAAAAAATCATGATTTATAGGGGTTTCACAGCAACACAAGATACAACACAGTGGGACCCAAATGTCATGAGCAGGACAAATCAGCTTCACTTCTCACTCCTTAAATCATATTTACCTACCTACACCACCAGAAACTGAAAGTATGAGCAAGAACACCTAAGATAGATATTTAGATTGCAACTGCAAGTCAAGAAAGCAATATATATTTACAAATTATGTCCCCTTTCTGCCAAAATGATGCACTTAATGGAATTTCATAGAATGTAGCCACATAACTAAAAGTTGTAATGCACATGAACTAGGACAAGCCAAGGTAGGTTGAAACACTACTGCTTAGCTTTTAAATTTACATTTGCAACCTAAAAAAAAGTTAGTATGTATTAGAATTTCTTAAGAGGCAAAGATGTTATTTTTTTTGTTACATTTCATTATGTACAACTACCAACTCTCAGATTTCTATCCAAGATGCCAAAGCAGCATTACACACTGAACAGCTGAATTAAGCTCAGCTGTTCACAGTTATGCAGACACTAGGAAGCCAGCTCAGAGACATCTGTAATCTTCATAGATAAAAAATACATTCTGCTAATCTGATTTTTGACTGCTAAAGTTGCTTTTACCCAAACTGTATGCTCACCTGGCTTTTAGCTGCAGCACCAATCGAGCGATTCTTGGGTCCAAAGGCTATACATGATCTATAACGAGAAGAAAGGTTTCCAGTTAGTAAGTGACCAGTAGAACTGCACTGCCTATCTTTTGTTAAAGAGCATTGCTAATATTCATTAACTAGTGATATTTTAAACAGTATTTGGTTCATTAACAAAGGTGGTTGCTCACTCCAATATATACATGGAATGTTCTGTAAGTTCTGGAAAGAAACAGGCACTCTACGTTAAGGTAAAACAGCAGTGCTCCTCACTGCAAAACAGCACTAAACACAAATTTATTCATGCTGCTCCAAGTTAGCTAATAATTAGGTAGACGCCCTTTACCTCAATAATTACCTGTATGTCTAAGGCACTCAAAGATAAATTGTTTACCAATAATGCAGGAAACGTTCAGCTGTCCAGAAGAAATACACAAGGTACCAAATCCTAACTAAGCTATGCAGTTTCAAAGCAAACCCTTCAAGAGCAGGAAGATAATAACTGCAGAGAAAGGCTGGTGGAGTTCCATCTGTACTCGCTGAAATAATGCAGATTACCAAAAAAAAAAAAAAAAAAATCATACTTTACTCCAAGCTACTTTGTGACAGCTCACAGTTCTGAAAGAGATAGAATTTTTTTAAATCCTCTTTTTGGAGAAACCATCAAAACCAGAACTGAAGACTAGAGCGATATAATTACATGGGGTTTATATTTTCCTCCAATTTGTTAACTTAACAAATGAAGTAAGGCCCACCCCAAAGCATATCTTGCAATGGATTTAACATTTCTGAATGAATCTGTTCTTATTTGAAACAAGGGATTAGTTAACGAAGCGTGAGGAAGTTCTGTGCTGTGCAGCCCCTATGGCCTGTACTAAGGGAAGAGAAGCTGCAGACTGTACAGCTAAAAATCCAATGAGCCCTGAGCAGGAAGCTGGTTATTAATTTACTCTGGTCACCAGAAAGGAATTAAGACATGAAAACAAATTGTTGCTTTTCTCCTAGACAAAAAAAAAAAATAAAAATATCCAACTGCTGTATGCTAAATTCACAAGCCATCAGTCCCCAGTCACCACAAATCCACTAATTTATATTATAGAACCCTTTAAACCTGCCAGACCAAAACCTCAAGGTAGAAGTCTGTCTCAACAGAAGGATACAGCACAGTAATCAAAAATACAGGCTTCTGTATTATATGCTGGGAATAAAAACCTAAACATGCCTGCCACCTGCTCGGCTTTATAAAAATGCCCACTTCTCCAAGGAGCTGCAGCTGGACAGATGGGATGGTTCTGCTCTGCTCCTTCCCTTTCTGCCCATCCCAACCGAGCCCTGGGGAGCCTCACCAGGACCCAGCACAGAGGTAAGTTCAGCTGAGGAGGGAGGGAAGGAAGAATCTTCAGCCAGTCTCGTTCCCCACATCAGTTCACCATAGGAACCAGGGGTAACTCATTAAATACAAATTAGACTATTACACAAGTGACTGGGAGCTGAACCACCATAGCACTTTGAGGAGAAACAGTCACAGTGAAGGTCATCAAAGGCCTAATGAAGCAACTCAAGCAGAGCTCTGAACTTCCTTAACACACCTGCAGGCACTACTTCACCCACTCACTTTCCCTCCCCAGGAGGTCACCCCATGTCCCCTGACAGCACACTTCCTCCACACTGAAAATCAGCACCAGCTCCAGAAGATCAGTTATACAACTGCTTCACTTCATACAAGTCCCTTCACCCTTATGTGATAATGAAGCTATCTTAATTTTTTCCCCTCTCACTTTTTACTAGCTTTCTCTCTACCACTTTTCCCTTTTAAGAAAATCATATTCAAAGACAAACATGTTTTGCATTGCTTTGGGATATAAGAGTGCAAATTTCACAGGATTCTGGAAGAATCCAAGTGCAGAGCTGAAAGCAGATTCAGTCAGCACGTCCCAAGTACGGTGTGCTCAGTAGGGCTTACTTTACCAACACAAACTATTACAATAACACACATCTGTTAATCCTCCCCAAAACTTGGATGTCATCACAGAAAACATCAAGTAGTGTTTAATCCAAACCATAAGCTGATTCACAAGGAAACCTGTCACAACACCTTGCACAACACCCCCCAGAGCTCACAGTAAAATGCTAACAATCAGGCTTTTTTTTTTCCCTCCCGTTTCACTCCAGCCTTCCACAACTGAATTATTTCCTGAAATAGGCATTGTGTAAAATATTTTATACAGCTCACCTCCTTCAGTGAGCGAGATCTGTATTCAGATCTCAAACACATATAAGCAAAACCTCAACTCCCCAAGTGTCAATACCTAGAGTTATTAGAAGACTGCTTTGAAATGCTTTACATTCTTTTCCTAGCACACCTAACCTTGAAACTGCCATATTATTGACAACACTTAAGAGACTAGTCGTTACTCTACCACACGTACTGAATTAAAAATTTCCATCTCCATTTACTCATTGCTTAGAGACAGTAACAGGCAGACAGAGCTGAGCTATTGTCTCATGAGAAGCAAGGTCATTTTATGCTTCTGGCCCTTTTAAACAGATACAGAGAATTTGAATGGGTAAAAAACCAAGACCATGCAATTGTCTCAAAGACAGCTATTTATTTTAGTATCTGCTTAAAATACAGCTATACTACCACATATAGTAAGCTGTAGAAACATTTTTAAGACAACTTTCCAAACAGTTCCCCTCCAGGCTTGATGCACCGGAAAGATCCCTTTCTACCTTTATTTTGCAATTCATTCTTGTAAGAGTTCTACCCCAGTTCTCCCTCTCCTTCTTAGTAAATTTCTTATTAAAAATAAACAATGCCTACTCTTCTGGAGAAATACTTATATAAGCTGAGTGAGAATATGCTATAAACACTGTAAAGTGTAATGTGCTTCAAGACCAAGTTCACCAGCAAACCAGGAAGGCAGGTGTCTGACCCTGCACTGTCTGTTCACATTTCACTTCTCCATCCCAGTAACTTCTCATTCTGATGGCTGGTTGCAAGTTTAAAAGACCCGATACTCAAAACATGCAGAGTTTTTTCGGGAAGCCTCGCTGAACAAAGGCACACACAGGCTGAAGGAAAGCTGCTAAGCAGCTTTTACAAGCATGGAGCCAAGAGCAGGCAGAGGAGCTCACACAGAGCCCAGCATCAGCTCAGCATTCACCTCCACACTTTCCAGTACCGGAGGAGGGCTACAAGAAAGCTGGGGAGAGACTTTTTACAAGGGCTTCTAGCAATAGGATGAGGGGTGACGGCTTTAAACTGGCAGAGGGGAGATTGAGATGAGATCTTAGGCAGAAATTCCTGGCTGTGAGGGTGGTGAGACCCTGGCCCAGGGTGCCCAGAGAAGCTGTGGCTGCCCCCTCCCTGGCAGTGTTCCAGGCCAGGTTGGATGGGGCTTGGAGCAACCTGGGCTGGTGGGAGGTGTCCCTGCCGTGGGCTGGAATGAGATGAGCTTTGAGGTCCCTTCCAACCCAAACCATTCTGTGATTCTATGATCAGGTGTGCCACAACACCGCGTACCAATTTAGATGAAATCACCAGACTTCCAGCACTGAAAGGTACGATCGCTTTTCCTCACACTCAGGGACTCAACCCTTTTCACCACAAGGGCAGAGCCGTGCCTCAGGGCAGGGGCCACACTGCCCAGAAAGGGTCACCCCAACACCTCTCCACGCCCGCCACACGGTCCCGGCCCTTTACGCGCCTATTTAACACGCCCGCTTCTCCCGACCCGCCGCGGCGGGAAGCGCCGCACACCTCCGACCTCAGCTTACCCCCCGGCCCCGCCATGCCGGCCACCGCCAGGCCCAGCGGGCGCCCTCCCTCCCGCATGAGGCCGCCGCCTGAGCGCCGCTCGCGGTCCCGGCGGAGGGCGGCGCGGCCCGCCCCGAGCCCCACTCACGGCGTGCTGCGGTCGCTGTACTCATTAGCGATGGTCTCGATGCCGCCGGCACGGGCCACGGCTACGTAACAGCTCTGGAAACCCAAATCGATGCCCACCACCGACATGGCTGCGAAAAGGAAAGCGGCTCAGACGCCTGAGGAGCGGCGGCTCGGCCCGTTTAAATGCGCGGCGGCGCGGGCGCTGCCTCCTCGGGGCGGGGGGACTTCTCGAAAGATCCCGTCGGGCCGCCGCCGACCGCAGCGCGCATTGAGGGCAGGGGAAGTTCTCGCGAGACTACCGACCGGCGCTACTGCGCAGGCGCGGGAGCGCACGGGGGCGGGGCTAGATGTGGCCACGCCCCTCCGCGGGCGCTGCGCGGGAGTCTGTCCCTTGCGCGGGAGTCTGTCCCCTGCGCGGGAAGTCGCCTTTTCTTGCATAATCCTGTAAAAACTGAAGAAAAATGCCATCGAGCCGAAACTTGGCAGCACTGCAAAGGCCTTTATGCTATTATTGCCTTTTAGGTTTGAGGCTTTAAGAAGCCTTTCAGTGCAAATAGAAAGGCTATTTTATTTAATTTAATATTTTTCCCTGTGATGGAATCACCTGGTTATAACAGATGGGGCTGGAAGGAAAACAGTGGGCCATGAGATTTTTAGAAAAATAATACGAAAATCACAATTTCTGGAAACACAGGTTTTGCAGACAGGGACCTGAATGCCTCCTGAGGTGTTTGCTGTGGGGGTATTGTTGTTTCGTGTCATATAATTCAAGAGGAGCACACTGCTGGTTCCATCTTCACCTTCCCAAAATGCTAATGAAATCTTCATCTTTTTCTATTCTAACCTCAAGTACTAAAAAAATTGAAGCCATGTTTATGATGTTTCATAAGGGGTCTGTTGATAGCATCTCTATGCCATTTATCTTTTACACAATAAGGAGGTAAACTGTCACGTGCTGGTTTTCCTGCACCTCCTCTGCCACCCCAAACAGAAGGCACAGGGATAAAAATGCGACATCTAAACCATACACAGGCACACACAGGGGTATTTAGTCCTCATTAGTTCTCCACAGGGGAATTCTGAGGAGACCTCCATGGTCAAACGTGACTGGGCTGAGCGATCCAACCCATCTGCTGATTGTTTCTGAATTACAAAAGAAATCCAAGGCTAAATTCATAATTTCATAGTTTGAGAATGCGGTTAAAAGAGAGTTTGGTTCCACCTATACTACCAATAAAATTTAGCATATGATTGCTTTATATCCAGTGGGATTTGCAGTACAGTCACTCTCTAATCAACACATAAAATGTTAATATTAGTATATCTGTCTTCAGGAAAATAATATTTGGGAATGGCTTTAATTCTGAGAGAAAATGTGCCTAAAATACAGCCATGTAATGTGTCATAAAGAGTACGTGTCCAAATTCCAAGCCCTATATTTACACCACGGCTCCTTATTTTAATGATACAGAAAACACATGGCAGAGAAATTCAATCTTTAAAGGAGGAAGGACTGTTGCCCCAAGGGCAGTTGCGTTTGCCATTCCTGGCAGGGCGCTGAGCGCTGCTGTTCTGGCAGCTGCTGTGGGCTGGGAATTGCATCACGGTGCTAAGGACGGAGTAATGATGAAGTGTTTAACTTCGGATGTCCTTGAGCATAGAGCGAGGCGTTATGAATATGTAATCCTCAAAAACCATGGGTATAAAAAAAATGGAGGAAAAGACTGATGCATTGCTGTTAATTTATATGCTATGGGTGATTTTGTCTGTTCTTCAAAGAATCCTCATCGTGCTTTCATTCAGCGGTTCGCTTGATCTGTGCTTTAGTTCTGATCTCAGTCTGCAGCCTCCAGACTTTCCCAAAACTTACTCCCCTGGGGAGCTTCACAGAGAAATCCTTGCCTGGCAGATTAAGAATCCTCCTTTTTCTATTACCTGGATGTGAAATGGATGTATGATTTCAGTGGAAGTGCTCACATACTGCAAATCTGCCACTGTGGTGTATCTTGGTGTACACTCGGGATCTTCAGACTCTGTTTACAGTGGCACATCTTGCAATTCATTAATGCTGGCCAAACAGGAAAATGAAGATGGGCTTAAAATAAGTCCTAGCTGTCACAGGCTATTCTTTGGGCTGCTGTAAATAGCTGTTGCATGTCATCTAATGTATGGTTCATAGGGCTATTCTGGGATATTCAAATAGAAACAGGCTTTGCAGTCTCCTCAGCTGAGGGTATCTGGAGGATCGTGTTGCCCCGAGCTCTGATATGAATCATACCCCATATAACACAGTTCTCAGAAAATCCTCCCTCTCTGCGCTAACAAAGGTTACTCAGGAACCGATCGCAGCAGTTACCTCAAGAATTTGCAGTGAAATAAATGCTGAAAAGATAAATGTCCTTCTTATTCTGGTTTCCATAGTTTTCCATCAAACTTGAAAGACATTTAGATTTTATGTGTTTACAAATTAAGCCATCACAGTTACTGAAGTATCAAAGCTGGATAACTGCCCACCAAACAGAACCCCAAACCAACTGAAAATTTCCCAACAAAACATAACAAAAGCAAATAGAAAAAAGTAGGAGAAATGGACACAAGAAAAACAATATTGGAAAGTGATGGGCACCATAGCAACAAACGGGGAAGTCTAAAGAATATACACACGCTTCCCCAAAAATTATTTGCTCCTGGATGCTGTATACTACACACAGATCATAGCTGTATAATTAAGGCTGGTTCATGGTTTTGCATATACTTCCTACCACTGGGAATTAGTGCCTCAGGGCAGCCTGCCCACGGGAACTACAGATGGAGATTGCCCTCACAAGTGAAATGAATGCACGAGGGGATACAATCACTGCCCGTAAACACAGTGGGGATGGGAGTAAGCACTTAAACTACAGAACAGCTGAGATGAACAAATGGATAAACTCATCACCAATAAATTAATTCATAAATCAGGAGGCTCCTGGAGCAATTGGAGTAATCAAGCTTTGGAAAGCCTGCTACTGAGAGCTGGGAAGAAGGAAACAGCTTTAAAGACGAATCAGCTTAAGTGTATAGATGGGATTCTGTGAATTGGTTCCCATGATAACTGGAAGCACCAGGGGTACCCAGTGGGGGACTCTGGAGTTTGTAATCCCAAAGCGTAGAAGTCTGAGGATCCTAAAAGACTGAGGATTGAGGCTGCAGTGACTCCTTGCCATGGCCTTCCCCATGACACCTGCACTTGTACAGCTGACAGATCCAGTTCAGCCCAGTGAGTCCACCTTGGAAGGGCAAAGGGCTGTGGCTGGGCACTGGACAGGAGCTCAGCCTTTATTTTCTCCATCCAGACTATCCACAAACCTCCGAAGAGTTCCAGCAGTTTGTGTGACGTGCACACACGTTTGGTGCAGGTGACAGCCCTCCCCTCTTGTCCCGTTGGGGTTCGGCTTGCCATCCAGGTTGGGGGCTGCACCAGCCCACCCCAGCCGCCAGCCCCTCCGCCTGCTGCTCAGGCTCCTCTGCACGCTGTGGTCTGCTGGCTGCCTGCCCAGGGAAGAAAAACATCTGAACTCGTTCTAAATCAATTGAATGCATTCCAGTGACATATTTAATGATGTAAGCTTCCACAAACCACACACACAGATGACGTCGCCGCTACGTCGACGTGCTTTACGCTCCATCGGGAGACATTCGGGATCTGTTGACACACAGAGGTACTTGGCGTTCGCTGAAATGTGAGCTGAGGATCTAAAAATAGGGGCGAGTTTTCTAGGCTGGAGCAGGGCACAGCCACCCAGCAGGCACCCGCCGAGGGTACAGTCCAAATAACACCACAGTCCCATAGCAACGCCACAGCAGTGCCGCCCTGCCTGGAAAAGGGGTGTTCATCTCAGCTTCACAGATCTTAAATTTAAATGCATCCTAATAACAAAACCTGGTTTTTACTTTTTATTTCAATGGGAACTGTGGTGGGCATCCACATAGATTACAGATTTTTGGGGGTGTTATCCCCTCCAATGTATTTTTACGACAGCTGACCTAACGAAGGCTAATCTGATTTGAGGCTCAAAAAAGTTTCCTTCATGGGCACGTTAACTCCCATGGCTGTCTTTTTTCTTTCAGCTTTCTTCACTGTCCTCTAATTGCTTGTTTATATGGTGGATACCAAAGGAGTCTGATGTTATGCAAGCCTGGAATTTTAACACGTAGAGCCAGGGTTTGCTCTTAGTTACTGATATAAATATTGAGTATCTGCATTGATTTTACTACAACAGACCTACATCCATACTGGCACTATTTTTATATATAAATCACTTTGTCAGACCTTGCATTACCTGTTAAGAAGTTGAAACAAGTACTTTTTGTGACTCTGCTAGAAGGGGAGTATTTTCACCAAGCAAATACCATGTCATAATACATTCATCAATTTCTACTGCAAGGAAAATACAGGAGAGGGAAGGAGGGAACCCATCTTGCTTGGGATTTCCTTCATCTTAGGTTGGCTGTTTTTTTAAGGCAGTCTCTGTAGGTACAGACAGTGTCTTCCATAAGGCCAAGCAATGTTTGGAAACAGTAGAAAAGCTTTGAGAGAACCCTCCTTTGCATTTTTAAAGTATTCAGTAACCCCAGGTGGATTCAGACGCAGCCAAAATGCATAGCAGCCCAGCACCAATCCAGACTTTCTGGTAAACCACTTTCTATCCTGTCCTGACATAAAGCTCCACTGCCTCAGACACTCTGCTCTGCTCTTGGATTTCAGTCTGGAGCTGTACTACAGGTGGGACATTGTTTCTTGGGAAGAATTAGGTTATTATCTGGAAATTCAAACTCCAAGTGCCCCAGCAAAATAAAAAGAATCACACCTTACTGAAGGTAGAGCTGGGTGGAGGCAGGAAGCCCTAGACAGGGAGTGATTCAAATCTATTGACTCTATTCCTTATCACTGAGGTTATTTTCCAGCCTACAGTTTGGCCTGAATAAGGACCTTCTGTGTTTCTGTCTCTCACTTCTAGTTTAATGCTGAAAATGCTAACAGCTCTACAATTGTTTGGCTTGGTTGCTTTTTGGGGTTTTTTGGTTGGTTTTTTGGGGTTTTTTTTAGGTTATTTTTGTTTGGTTTTAAATTATTATTACTATTTCTGTGTTCAATTCAAATTGTGTTTTAATTTGTAATTTTTTTCCATATGGAATACATGATGTGACTGATTTCTCTTTGGATATGTTCTGCAAGAAAGCTAGGGGGAAAAAGTAAAATGCACATTTAAAAAATGACAGGTGATTCTATCTCTAGTGCTCCCTGTTTATCATTATTATTGTCCAGCATTAGCCCTGTCAGCTACTTAATTGCTTGTCATTTGGTGGGAAGACTGATCAGTTTTGGATAACTGGCACTAGTCACCGGCAGTCTTGGCAAGGAAGTTTTAAGCATTTATTCACAGACTCAGTTCTTCCTAAGCCATGGAAAGAAAGCTCTGACAGCATTTTTCCAGTTTCACGTAGAGACCTTTACCAAACAGTGTGACACTTTCATTTCATGAGCAACATGTTTGCACAGAAAAGTGCTGGGGGTGGAAGCACAGCGAGAAATGTCTCTTCAGTGTTTATGCCACCGAACCTTCAGTATTTTCCCAAATTTATTCTCCTGTCTTGTCTGCATACTTTGTGCCTTTCCTGCCTAGAGAGGGGCACATTTTGGAAAGTAATTTCCCTGCCCAGCATATTTAGAAATAGGTTAATGACACTGCAACTTTAAATAGCAACCAAATGTGCAAAGGCAGGATTGATGGGCACAGTCAGTTCATTGAGCAGGAGCAGCTCCCTGGAACCGTTCCCTCCGGCAGCGAAGCCAGTGCTGTGCAATGACTCTGCACATTTAGTCCAGAGAGTCTCAGAGTCGCATCCTCGGGTGTGCTCATCTGCCCCATGGTGAATTACCTTGGGATGAAAGGACAGCTGTGAAACACAGATTTCAGGCTGTATGAACCTGCAGAGTTTGAACTCACAAGAACACTTTCAAACTCCTCAGGCAGAAGGATTTTAAGTGCATTGTTCCAAAAAGAGGTACATCTTTAGAGCCTCTGTGTAAGGAAAAGCCCACGTGCTCCATGGATAATCTGGCATGTGACACCAGAAATCTTGCTATACTGGCAAATCTGGGGAACTGTTGTCGTGCTGCATTAACGTCAGGAGAATTGCACAGGTGCTAAAAGCACCAGAAGTTGTTAAGTGGAGCGCAGATATTGCTATCAATGTGTAATTTACTCCCAGATTTTAAGTGATACTAAGGTAGAAAAAAGATCAGCAGACAGGAATTTGTTATAAAGCATGGATTATTATAAAGAGCTATTCTCAGCTATTTTGTGGTTTTTAAAGAAAATTTCTTATTCAATCCTAAAATAGGAAATTCTTCTGTCTGACTTTCTCCAGTAAAAGTGAGATGCCAGACATCAAAATTCAAATATTGAGGCCAAACTCTGGGGTGTTTATAACATGCCAGGTATCACGCATCAGAATTTAGCTGAGATGCCAGATATGATTAATCACAGGTTATCGCAGAACATCATCCAAAACAGGACAATGATTAAATACTGCAAGAAGTGCCAGATATAGAAGAAAACGTGATGCATACAGGAACAGCCACTAGCCTTAGATGTTATGGTTACAGAGTCTGGGGGCAGGAACTAACAGAATATTCAACAATTACTCACATGGTAATTAATCCTGATGATTGGAGTTTACATCTAACAGAATCCCTCAGTATCTTACCTTCCCAGTGTGGTATTTAATTGGTGCCATTGTACCCAGCAGATGTTGTTACCATGCCTGTTATTATAAATATTATGTGACACAGAGTAGGAAGTTCTGGCTCTGGTATCTCCTGGCTGTGACTTGATCATGCACCATCAGAGGCAAAACACCTCTACACTACATGCCTGCTGATTAAATACAACATGTATTTTTATTTTATATAATAAATGGATACCACCGACTCACAAGAAGCACATTTTAAAGAGCTATACAGCTGATATTAAACTACTACAACTTGGTAACAGTTAGTCTGTTTCACTAAATGTAGATGTCTACTGGAATGCTGAATTAATACTGAAAATGGTTGGATATAAAGTACTTCCAAGATAGCAGGAGTAATTGGAATTCAGCATTAAAAAATGTTTTCTTGAGGATTTTTGTCATGAAATTTACTATATGATTTTAAAACTGATCCCATGAGATAACAATGAGTTTTGATAAAACCAATATATGAAGCCACATTCCTCGCTTCCCTGAATTCAGGATATTGGCTGCTCTACTCATGCCAGCTGGCGAAGATTCCCAAGGGGCTGCCAGCCAGGTATATGCCATCAGAAAGCTCAGCCTCTGCTGCGCTTCTTTTTTTCTATCCCTAGACCTCTCCTCCCATGCCAGAGACTGTAAGGGGATGATGTAGGTGCCAAAAATACTAGCTGCTGTTGGCACAGCTGGGAAAATACAGTCTCTTGGGCTGAATGGAGTGGAAGAAAGAATTTGCCTTATGATTCCTAGATATTTCTGAGCTGTATTTCCTTACAATCAAGTATAGAATTCATTGGGTCAACACAAGCATGAGTTATCAGTATCCTCAGGCCCTGAGATTCATGTTTAATGGATTATTGAGCCATGGTTATGTACCCAGACCAGCAGCAGAATTAATCTTCTCAATTATACTGAGATTTCTTCTTCTGTCAGCGTGGAGTACAAAAAATTTGATCATCTAAAAATTAATATCTTAGTAAATGCTTGCAACTTTTTAGGAGTGATAATGAGTTAAACTATTCCTTTCTGAAATCAAGCTCTAACATTTTTTTGGAACCTTCATGTTATGACCAGAGAGCTATTACGCTTCCCAACTTGTCGCATAGCTAAAAGCTCTTGAGGAGCTGTAGCAGGCTGCCTGCAGCTGTGTTGAATTATTCACGTGGACTAATGAAGGTGAAGCTGTCCCAGTGTCACCCTTTGGTCAGGCCTGCTGGCAGGCTGCTACAGCAGCTTGGAGGTGGTACCCTGTAGCAGGAGAGACCTGGATCAATAACCCTCCTCTTCCTCACCTCTCCTGCTGCCTGCTGCTGGCTGACAGCAGCCATGAAGCCATCCGCGTCGGTCCCCCCAGCCACGCACACAGGCAGAGATGGGTTTTCTCAGTTACAGTCCGTTCTGCTGCTGGTTGCAGGTGTTTAAAACCTATCAGGTTGTGCCAGGGGAGGTTTAGACTGGGTATCAGGAACAGTTTCTTCACTGCAAGGGCTGTCCAGCACATCCCCATCCCTGGAGGGATTTCAGAGCTGTGGAGATGTGGTGCTGAGGGACACGGGGCAGTGGAGACTGGGCAGTGCTGGGGTAATGGTTGGACTGGGTGAGCTTACAGGTCTTTTCCAACCAAGGCTGTGCTGTGATTCTCCATCACTACTGAGAAAAAATTTTAAGTGAGAAGCAGGTTTTTGTAAGAGTTTGACGCAGCAGCTAGGCATTGACAGGGCAGGCACTGAGGCTTTCGGCGGGCACCGGGCCCGGCGGAGGGCTGCGAGGGGCCCAGCTTCCTGAGGAGACACTGGGCGCCGCGCCACGGCGACCGAGCGCTGTGGGGCTAGCGGAGAGGACAGTGGGGACTTGGCTGGACGAGATGGAAAGCGCGGGGACGAGGCAACAAAAGACCGCGGGCCTTGAGCGACTCCACAGCGCAACCCTGCGCCCTCCCGCCCCGCCGTTGCCATGACAACGCGGAGGAGACGAGACGAGGCGGAAAGCGCGGTCCTCCCGGCGCGTCCCCTCTGGCCGCAGGAGGGTTTCCTCTCTGTGGCAGTCGCTCCTTCCCCCAATGGGAGGCCGCGGCGGCCGGCATGGCCCGGCATGCACCGCGGCCCGCGCCTCACTTCCCGGCCGGGCCGCTAAGATGGCGACTCCCATGCATCGCCTCATTGCTCGGAGACAGGCGTGAGTGCGGCGGGCGGGCAGGCGGGCTGGGGCAGGGCGGGAGTGACGCCGTGGCGAAGCTGGGGGACCCCCGCAGGGCAGCGCCTTGAGGCAGCCGCTTGTGGGGAGGGGGTGTGGAGGGGCGGCTGCGGGCCCTGGAGGAGCGGGGCCAGAGCAGCGCCAAGGGTCCCCTCAGAGTGTGGGCCGTGGGTCCGAGCGGCGTGGCTCTGAGGGCGCGGAGCTCTCTCCTCGTCTGTAAGGACACCGCTCCGAAGTAGGGCTGGTGGCTGTCACCCGGTGAGTGACATCCCTGCGGTGAGACGATGAGAGTGCAAGCGGGGCTGTGGGAAGGCAGGGGGAGGTTCGAGGTGTGGCTCTTGGCGATAACGGTAGGTAGCAGCGTTTGGGGGAAAGCCAACCTTCCAGGTGTCGGCATGTTCGCTGAATGGTGTGGTACAGGCAGTTACCGATCTTCAGCGTAGACTTCCAACAGCCAGGTTAAGAAAAAATAAGTTCTAGGTTCATCTTACATGTTTACAAAGCTGTAAAAGAGAGGTAAATAAAAAATAAAGCGAGCAAGCAACCTTTACTCAGATATGGGTATTGCGTTCAAGTCGTTCTCTCAGTACTGAAGGGATCTGATTACCAAGCGCTGACATGAGGAAAAGCCAACATTTTTGCTGTTTTATTAAGTACAGCAGGTGTCTGTGTTCACCTCTCATGTATTCCTTGTGTTGGCTTTTCATTCGTTGATTTGGATTTTTTTTCCCCTTCCTTAGAATAATTTATTTTTTGTGTTTCAGTTTTCAGAGTATTTGGGGGTTTTTTTGTCTGATCATAAGAGTTGGACAGAATAGGGATGACCTCTGCATTCTCTTTCCTATTCGATATAATCTCTTTCCTATTTTCCAATGGAAAGTAACTTGGGATTTCAGATTACTCATGGAATACTTGTTCTTTTAATTTGTGATTTTATTATGAGTCAAGGAATGATTTCTTACATTTTTTGTTACATCTCTGTGTGCTTGATGGGTGTATACTGAATCATTCATCTTTGCTTCTAGGTTGTGGTTATTGAGCCCTGTTAAAAGTTTACTTCAGTCTCCTGTTTTTCATTAGTGTTAAAACTTATTAATGCTAATGTGGTGTTTACAGATCTATAGTTGCTGAGCTCTTCTGATCTGTTTTCTTGGTAATCACTTATATTGCTTTTAGAGCTTGATCTTATCATTTGAGCTTGCATAGAATTGCCTGCCTTGGCCATGTGAGTAGTATTAAAACCCTGGAAATACTGAGTTATACTATTGCTGTTTTAAAGTTCAGTTCTGTTCCTGTGGAGACAGGTCTGGGCTAGTCTGAGACGGAAAAACATTCACTTTGGGGGGTTTGTATGTTGATGAAGAGGAGGGACTATCCTTATTCTGCTTATATGTAAATCTTGTGGAAGAGCTCAAAGTTCAAGGCAAGACAAAGGAAACCATTCAAAGATGTTGTTTTTTTTTGTCCATTACTAGATGTACTGCCTCCTATCCAAGTCTGAGTTAATTGTGCAGTGTAGGTACAAGATTAATTAGTTTTCTAGTGCTCATTTAGATTAGTATTTCTAAGGGTAGATTAGGAAGCCAAATACTTTTTGCATTGAAAAAGTGATGGATTTTCAGAACATGATTCCCTTGAACTGTCACAAAAGGTGATGGCTGGAGTCGAAGGAGAAGCAATTCACACCTTTCCTTGTGAGAGGAAAATGCTCATTACTGGTCTGTCACTTTATGCTCTTAAATTCTAAATGAACAGTCTAGGAGTCTCTTCCTAGTTAAGCCAGGGCTGTTACTTTCTGATCAATTTAGATGGGCTGCCCTTGAAAAATAAGTATTTTGCTGTTTGGAAAAAATTATAAAAGGTAGAAATAAGTTACAGCAGTTGCAGTGAACTGTACAGGAGCTATAAAGTTCTGATTTCAGTCCTGGCTCTAAAACTAACTTGTGATTGTGACCTTGAGTGAGTCACTTGACCGTTGTTTGAGTTTCCTTATTTGTAAAGGAGGAGGGTGTCCATGAGAAGGTAGCAAAACAGCTTTTGCAAAGCTTCAGAATAGTGGAGTAAGGGCTAGAGCATGAAAATACGAGTTTTCTCATTTAACTGGCTGCTAGAAATGATTAAAGGATTTTACTGCAGTGTGAAAACTGAAACGTGGATGTAAAATGCTCACTAAATACTGCGGGTATTTGGATGTACAGAGCAGTAAGTGAAGTCTTGCTTGATTTACATTGCACAAAGTTCACAAGAATCCGATTGGTTTTATGATAAACCTTCTGCAGGCTTTAATGAATCTTAGTAAATTCAAGCTACAGCTAAGATCAGCTCAGTTTTACTTGCTCAGGATCCTAGGCCATCCGTGAGAATTTGACAGTTTGATACTCGCATTAAATTCTAGGATTTGAAAATGGAGCTGCCTGCTTTTCACCAACAGTGTTCTAAAACATAGCTTCAGTTACTTATCTGAAGCAGGTTAGAACCATGTGCAGTTATTGGATAGTTACAAACTGTACGCAGTGTGATCATCCCCAATAACTGTTGCACAATTCTAGCCTGTAATGCTAAAAGCTGTGCCAGTTAGGTTGATGAAAATGCGATTTTGGTGATGGGATTAATCTCTGCTCACTGACAGAGAATGGTCCTAGCAGCATTTTTGAAAATGTCGTTTACGGAATCTTAAAGTGGGGGGACACTGCAAGCTAGGCTAACCAGCAGCTGGTAGGTATAAAACTGAGACTGGGGTGCAGTTAAGCCTGTTGACAGTTGGTGTCAGTAGCTCAGCGTTTGCTACTTTATCAGAAGGCTTAAGCTGAAGCTCTGGAATAGAGGAAAAGTGTCTCTCTGTTCTCTTCATAAATAGTGAGAGAATGTTTTAATAAATGGAAATGTGGTTGCCTAAATTCTGTTATTGTTCATGTTCTGATTTAAGATGTAGAATAGCAAAAGTACCTGTGAATGTCTGGTTTAATCAGAACTACATGTGCTGTTAAGAATCCGTATGATTAAAAAATAATATTTTTAATAGGTAGAACAGACTTTGCATCAGTCACTTAAGCAATTCTGCATTTTTATAGGGAGGCAAACAAGCAGCATGTAAGATGTCAAAAATGTTTAGAGTTTGGACATTGGACGTATGAATGTACAGGGAAGAGAAAATACCTGCACAGACCTTCGAGGACAGCTCAATTAGCGAAAATCCTTAAAGAAAAAGAGAAGCAACTATTGCTGCAACAAAGGTAAGATGGTGTCCTAGACCATTTTATTTCAGTCTGTGTGATGCTTGCTTAATAATTGAACTGTTTTGTGCATTAGGTGGAATATATATGTTCAGGTCCCACAAAATTAAAATGTTCATTAACAACTGCTTATCTGAAATACACTTAACTTTTTTGGCCTGTCTGGAACCAAGTGCACTAAGCTAAAGTTAAAATAGATGGAGCCTTTTTTTATAATGACACAGTGTTTCCTGAATTCCTTGGTTACTTGGCCTCATATGTTTATGTGCTGGTAGAAGCAGGTTGGTGTGAAGACTGTAAATGTATTTATAACAAAGAAGAAATTCTGTTTAGGTTTGCTGTTATACTGTACAGTTAAAACTTGGTCTTCTGGACATGAGAGTGGATCTGTGCCAGCACAGTTCCTCTACGTTGCTTATTATGAGCTGTAATGGTTAAACAGGTGAATGAGAGTTGGATTGTTGGTGGTTTTAACTCTCAAGCATAAGGTAAAAATATCTCGCTGAATTGCATAATTATTTCTCTTTTTGACATCTGAGAAATTGGAAGACTACTCTGTGAGTAGCCTTTAATACCTCCCCCAGGTTTAATAATTGTTTTATCAAGCAGCTGCAGATGACAAAGAGAAAAATAATGTAGCATGTTAGTTTTCCATGGAATTCCTATGTATGAGGGCTCCGTTCTGCCATCACAACTCAAATTTAGTTACAGTAACTGGTGAGTTGCTGCCTCAGCCCCACAGAGAGACAGTATCATTTACAGCCATCATAGCCAAAATTGAGAGCTTGAAAACCCTCTGTTGCTGCCACTTGGAGCTCTGTATGTTGGCTGTAGGTCACTAGTACTGCCAGGATGTGACTTATGGAAGAGTGTGCACACTCTGCTACGTTAATGGGAAATGGGTGGTAACCTCTGGCAGAGGAATCTGATTTGGCTTTGCCAGCTGTTTCAGCTGAGGCAGCAGGATGAATCTGAGTGTTGAAATACTGACTTAAGTGGAAGCCCATTAGCTTGTGTCACGAGTGACATAAAATGTTTGCTTTTGAAATTAATTTTGATCCAATGAATAATTCTGAAGCAATTGTAATCCCCTAGTATTGTAGATAAGGAATCAGGAGTGCTTAGGTTCTAAAAAATCTGGAAGAGTTCTTCAGAAACTCAAGACTTTTAGTACAAAGATCTCAGTGTAAGACTCGGATTATTTCCTTCTTCCTTTCCTGCCTTATTTCTGCCAAAATCTGCATGCTAACATCAGGGGCCAGTGAACTGAAGGTGAAATTGCTTTGCCACTGTGCCCGAGTCTGTGCATGGATTGTTTTACAGAGGAGTTACAGGTCTGTCCAGTGTCTGTCATAACTGGAGGTTTTTGAGGTGCAAGGCGCATGTGGTGTGAAAAGTCATCTCATGAAAGGAAGACTGAGTAATCCTTAGATGGGAACAGTTTTTAATCCTGGTTAAATTGGGCTGGATTCACACTGGTTATGTAATGATAAGCTCTCTGAAGCTCCTTAACTGTGCTGTGAGACATCCAGTTCCTTAGATGTCAGTGTTACACTTCCAAGGATGAGGATTATTCTTCATGGAGAGAACGGCTTCCTATGTCACATTTACCCTTTCTGTATAGCTTGCTTTGGGAGGTTAGTTCTTGTTGCAGAGAAGTTGGGTCTCCTACAGGTCTGCTTCCAAGTATTTGTATCATCATCTTGAAAGATCTAATAATGAATCATTAACCAAAAGGCAAACAGAGTCTAATACGGTTAATATTTACTTTTTGACAACCACATAGAAGTTTTTTCAGCACTAACTCATTTCAGCAGTTGTTCCAGGATCCTTCTGTTTGCCCAGTGTTGACCCTACGATTCTGATGGACATTACGGAGGTTTCACTTACTGGTGCCAGTAATGCCCACTGCCTGCCTCTCCTAGAGTAGGTGTTGGGAGGGGAGGAAAGGTGAGAAAATGCCTATTCCTTAGTGAAATTACTACAGCGAACCAAAGCTAGGATGCCTAAGTCTGATTTATGGTTCTGAAGACGGTGTGGTGCCACAGGGAAAAGGACCAAGTGTTGTTAAGGAGATCTGTTTGGTCTGTGGGGGACTGACCCCTCTGAGTTGTGTAGCTCCACATAGTGAACTCCTATACTTATCCATACGTTAAACGCTAGAGGGAGGCATAGACCTGTGCCACGACAGCCTGGGTTAAGCACTCAATGAGTTAGGTCCTGTCTTCTGAAAGGTGCTTTGGGATCTTATTCTGTTTACTCAGTGTGGCTTCTCTTACCTGTGAGACACCTGGTTACCCATGGTGAGAGTATAAGGCCTTAACAGCCTTCAGCAACACGGGAGGGATTATAATTTGTATAAAAATCAATATAAATAGATTGTTCTGTGTCTTTTTGTGCTTGAAAGAAATGCATGGGAAAGCTACAGACTAATTATTTTACTCTTTGTTTCAGTTAATTCAATTATTGCTAAATATGGTTATACAAAACTTTTTTGTATCCTTTTCTCCTATGCTTTTCCCATCCCAAAAGGTTGTTGTCCATATAATATGAAGAAAAAAGAAGAATAAACCATTCTTAACACAGAAAATTAGAGGTGAATTGCTACTCTTTTTTTTCTTTCCTGGTTTGTAGGTATTGTTGTTTTTCTGGTTTGAGTAGTGACTGAAAATAGATGCTAAGTGAACTTTGGGCGGTGCAGGTCTCTGCTGGTGGGATACCAGTTTTCTAATATTAAACTCAGCTTCACTGTGTTGCTATTTATTTAATTTTCCTACTGCATTAATCAAAGCCATTGTTTTTCCCCCCCTTAATTAGCACTGGAGAAAGTACTGCAGAAAGGAAGACCAAGAAAAAAAGGTATGTGGGAAATGGTGACAAATTGTGCTGCTGTTTCAGTGTGATTTTGCACTGGGTATTGGTGGTTTGGAAGGGGTGTGTGGAGAAAGTCAACATTGCAAATACAGTTTTGATTCTGCTGCTTTTAGCCTGTTACAGGCATTTGTATAACAGACACTCCTCTCTGTCCAAAACCTCTCAATTCTTTGTCATCTGCTTTTCTCCCTGCTGACTGTCCTATCTCTACATGATCTTGCTTTAATAATAAAAATCTTCCTATTTCTGTCTCAAAGTTCATCAAGTGTATTTTAAAGAATTGTGCAAGAAAGGCCTGCTGTTTCCTAGGCTGTAATTGCTCCACCTACTCACCTTGCTCTTCCTTTTGTTGTTTTCATTCCCTTCTTGGAATCCAGGAAATAAACCTCCCCCAAGTACTAATTTGAGCCAAGAACTCTTTCTCTTTTGACGTTATTTCTACTTCACTTTGGAGTAAAGCTTGCTTGGGAATTCTGTCTTTATTAGCAGCCCCCTTTCAGGAGCAGCTAGAGCTCTGGCTATAATACACCTGCTAATCATGTTACGAGTTTTACTTATGGGGGATGTCTCTCCAGTAATAGCTTCATTAGCTCTCCGGATTTAGTTGACTGTCCTCTGTCTCTAAAGCTCATCTTCTAAATACAGTTTTTGGAAGATTTTTAAAGACTAGGCCTTCTGCTGTGTGTGGCACTCATCAAAGAAGGCACAGCAGTTTTTAAAAACATGCCTTTATTTTAGGCTATCATGTGGAATGTGACTTTATTGGAATGCTTCTTGGCAAGTGTCTTAGTTCTACTATCAGAATGTGTTTTATCAAAGGCTCCTTTCTCAGTAGTGTCCATTTATTGTTACAGTTACTTAGGACTAATGAGATCAGAATGTAACAATGTAGTTCAAACCTCTTGCAGCCTCATCTTTCTCATATGCTGCAGTCTTCTGCTTGGCATTGTGATTTTCAGAGAATTTGAGCTCTAACACAAAAATGAAAAGAGTAAAAGGATTTATGAAGGATGGGGTAGTTGGGTTACTTTTTCCTTTTAAAACTCTTCTGGGTCTGAATTGTTATCCTGTTTTTATGCAAGCACCAAATCCATCAATGTAAATTCCTTTCCAGATTGTTTGTGACTTATATTTTTATGATGATATAGGAAGAAATAGGAAGAATTAAATGTGGACAATTCAGTGAAGTGTTACCACTGAATATATACGTTCCAGATTTTTTTTTAAAAAAAAAAGTAAAAGTTAGGGTTCTGGCAGTAGTGAGTCTAACCTTTTACATAGTCTGTTTGTTTTGATATAAACAGTAATAAGTAAGCTACAGGCTTAACCAGAAAAACAGGAACAGGCAAAACATCTGTTGTACAATCTTGTGACCTCAGGTGACAGAGAGCTGTGCGTGTTGGCTTCAATGTTCCCATACTTTGGCTATTCATTGAAAGATCACTTCATGCATGGATCACATGTAAATCTACCTGTCTGAAGGGCAAAATCATGTCTTAGTTCACTTTTTTCTTCAGGCACTCAGCTGTGATTGTGCCCAAAATTGTAGATTCAACTTAAGTAGCATGTTTAAAATCACTTGGGGTAGTTGGATGATTGCAATCGAATTAGAAAGGACAAAATGTCTCAGAGAGGGGTGATAGCACATGTTACAAAATGCAGCAGTTGTTCCACACAAGATATTAACATTTGTGAACTTGTTTTGAGGAGAAGGAATGCTTGTCTGCTGGAGAAATTTTGTATTTTTACGGTGGTGTAGTACACCCCAAAATCATAGCTCTACCAATCTCTGACATCTGGGTTGTCACATTACTGAATTAGGACAAGGTGAAGTAGTGAATTTTACTTGCTCCCATCTCTATCCTCCTTCTGTAATTACCAGCAAGCCACATATTGCATCACCTGAAAACAAGTATCTGCTTGTTCCTTCTCTTGTAGATCTAGTTACTGCTTTTCTCTGGGAGAAGCAGTAGTAAGTGTTATATTCTGGTGTTGCAGTGAGTGGGTTTCAGATTATAAGCTAAATATTGGAGGTCCATGGTCAGCTTCTATGGATTCTATGAAAGGTGATTAGGAGAAGAAAGCTCCAAGTTATCATTTAGAGGATCCTGGACTGATTCTTGTCCATATAAATGGGTCTGCACATCTAATGAAACTGTTCAGATTTAAATCACTAGGCCCGTTATTTGTTTTCTGCATTTTAAGACTAGTTTATCACCAACAATAAGTATGTATTTAACCAGCCCTTATGAATTTATCTTTAATAAATAGCCATCGTGTCTGTGTGCACAGAGAGAACAGATTACAGATGTATTCTAACAACTTCAGTGGTTCGTAGCTTCATACATGCATCCAGGTTTGTCAGCTGACATAGCCATGGCTGATACGATGAAAAAACATTCCTCTTTCACTAAGAGCCTTAACGTAGGCATTTCCTGAGTTGTATTTAACCATACTCTCTGATAAAAACTACATTAATTTTCTAATGGAAAGAAGATTCTGCATTATTACATCTAGTGCTTTTGCATGCTGTTTGGTTGACTTAGCAGGAAGTGGGGTGAAGTAGCACCTCTACACTTTGGAGAAAGATCTATGGGAGAATTTAATTGTACTTTCTTAGAATTCATATTGCCTTAATCAGAGACCTGGATCTGGAGAGCAGCTGTCTCAGCAAGGGCTAAAAATGAGAAAAAAATGCAGAGGATATAGAAATCCACTTTGCTGTGTTTGTAATTCTCTTTATCTTGGGCTGTTCCCACCCCTTCTCCTCCTCCCTGGAAACATAAGCTTCCTGCAGAGGCAGGTAATTTGGGTTCTTTTGCCAGGAGTAATCTAAGAATGGTTTCCGTTGAATACAATTCTAATATTTGTGAAATCACTGATGAAACTTCCACTGATGCTTCATTGCCAAAATTTCCCTCTCTTTGTTAATTTTTCCCCAAGGCTTTAGTAGTGCAGGATGTTCATACTTCTCCTGCAGCCTTGTTCTTCTATTCAGCCAAGTCAGTAAAGACACTCCTCATTGCTAAGATCAGGATCCTTGCCAGCTTTCAAACCGAGCCTTTTTCTGTAGTCCTGTTTTGGTTTCCTTCATGTACATGGTGTCACTCTGCCCTTGCTCATATGGCCAAAATGCATTCATTCCGAACTGGAAAGGGGGTGGAGGGAGCACAGGAATTTGTCTTAGATTCAGGCCTGGAAATTTTCAGGCCAAATAATTGATTTTGGGATTACAACACAGTGTGAAGAACACTGTGTATTGCATGCTGTCTCTAGCAGGCCTGTTCTCATCTCTGTGTTTGTTTTCTTTGAGATCGAAAAGCGTGACCAGTTCCAGCAGCAGTAGCAGTGACAGTTCAGCTAGTGATTCCTCATCTGACAGTGAAGACTCTTCTACGTCGTCTTCTGATGATGACAGCGACAGTGATGAGAGCTCCTCTACTTCCTCATCCTCTCCATCCTCCAGTAGTACTTCCTCTTCGTCAGAGTTCGAATCGGATTCCAGTTCCTCCAGCAGTAGCAGCAGCAGCACAGACAGTAGTTCTGATGATGAGCCACCAAAGAAAAAGAAGAAGAAATAGTGGGGTACAGTGCAGGACTGTTGTTTAGAGAATGATAACGCTCTTCAAAGGTGTCTTGAGCACACGGTTGCCAAACAGTTTAACTGGTCAACGTTTCTACAGCTAAAAGTTTCTACATGTTTTGCATAGTTGTTCCTAGGACATGAAAGGTATTAAATGGCACGTGAGACTTACTGAGAGAGTATTTTTGTGGTTTATCCTTTTATGGAAAATTTTACTTTTTTAGTTGAAAAATCTATCATCAGATTTGTTTATATGAGCTAAGGTCCAGTAACCTGGATGTTTACATGCTGGAAAGCGAAAGCTTTTTATTGCAGATCATGCTGTGCATCGTATGCTATTATCCTGTTTATGACAGCTTCACTTACACGTAGAAAATCCTCTCAACTATTAGAAGCAAGTGTTTTACACTGCTGGCTGTAGAGCACTGTCATTGTTGAACCTGAATGCACAATGTTGCACACAGAGGGCCTTCCATCTCACTGTTAACAAATGTATGCTATGCTGCTGAGCTTTTTTTTTTTTTTCCTGATGCTTCCAGGTCGAGTCTTACTGCAACATAAAACTTTAAATAGTGTTCATTTGTTAATGATCAATATACTGCTTGTCCTGTACAGAGGCTTTAGTCTTTTCAACCCACCCGTTTCCTTAGCTCATGTATTTGTAGTATTTTCTGAGAGACAGAGTGTCTCTTGCAGCAGTGTCTGCTGTGTAAGAAAGGAGCAGTGCACAGTGGAGGAATGACTGATGCTGCTTAGGAGTTCCATCTTTGTGCCTTTTTTTGTAAATCCAATGTATCCTAGTGAGAGAAGGGCTCGAGTGGGTGTTTTCCAGAACTCCATTAGCTTTCCACACAGAATATGGTCAGTAAAACCAGAGAAATAGTAACAAAAGTGGGCACTGCTTTCAAGGAGATAGGAAAAAGACTATTTTCACTGGATGCTCAGTAGGAAAAGGAGTCACCTTTAAAGAGAGGTCCCAAAGGAGGAAAGTGTTTCCCTTTTGATATTTTTGCAAAAAAAAAAAATTTAAAAAAACTGTTGTGTGATGCAGGATTACCAATCCGTGTTGTTGGGCACGTGGTGACTGGCGTTAGTCTGCGGTGTAATCAGTCCGTTACTTCTGTGTCAGTGTGTACGTGTCTGTGAAAATCTGGCAGGGGAGGAGCAAGCGAGCGCAAAGAAACCCAACCCAACAAAAGCAAAATCCAAACAGACTGCAGACCAAGTGTCGCTGGTTGCAAGTTGAAGGTTGTTGGTTCTTTTGGTGGATTGAAGCTCTTGGCGTTAGTGTTTTCATTTGTGATGCAGTTTCCCAGTTTCTTGCTGTCAGAGTGCCCTTTTTGGGTAGGGGGCATCACACGTGGAAGAGTTCTTCAGTATCTTGGTTTAGGTAAAATATAGTAACTAAACTATTTTTTATATTTTTATGGAAAAAGTAGTGCGTAGAGTTACTTTGGAATAAACTGTGCTTATTTAAATGTTTGAAGATATGTATGTTGTGTTTTAGTCTGTAATCATCACTGTGTTTTACAGAACACTCTGCAGACTGTAAATAAAATTACCAGAAAGTTGTTTAAGTCTTTGTGAGTGAATGTAAAGTTAATAAATTATTAAATATTAAATTATTAATTATTAAATAGCCGCTGCTGCGTTCCCCCTTACTGCAAAGCCCAGCGCAAGGGGGGCGGTAGCAGTGAGGCCTGGGTGTGGAAGCCCTGTGGAATACGGGACTTTTCCAGTGCAGGCTTTGGGGCTGTTTCCACAGTTTTGGGGGGCCACGGGTGGGAACTGGAGCTGTGGTGTCCGGCGGTCACCTCGTGGTGGTTTGGGGACAGCTGGGGTCTCCTCACACACTTCACATGTAACTGTTGGCTGAAGGAGTTACGAACTCCGGGCAGATTTCTTTTTTTGGACCATTCTGCAGTACTTGCATATTCCCAGCCAATAATAAAGTGTTAATTTTTAACACATGAGCCCAGTCAGTGCAACATCCGGGTCCGGGGGAGAAGCCGTTTCTGTTTAAATCGAGCCACCGTCACCCAGTGCGGTCACTGTCCCCAGACCCGCCCGCTGTGGCGGTGCCCGCAGCCGGGAGCAGAGGTGACCGGGGGCGCGGTGGCTCCGTCCCTGGGGGACCGCCCTGGCCCCGCCCCTCGCCGCCAGGGGGCGGAGCGCGGCGCGGCCCCTCCCCCGCGCCATGCCACGTGACGCAGGCCAGGGGGCGGGGCCGAGGCACGCCCCCTTCGCCCCCCCCCCCGCTCCGCGGGGTCACGTGTTCGCGGAGTCCCCGTCGGCGGGTCACGTGAGCGGCGGCGGGGCTGCGGCGGCGCGGGGGCTGCCGGGTAGCGCGAGTGCCCGGCTGCGGGAGGAGCCGCGGCCCGGCAGGACGGGCGGAGGGAGGCAGGGAGGCCGGAGCCGGGCGAGGGGCCGCGGGCTGCCCAGGCTGACGTCGCCGGCCCTCCCCGACCTCGCCTCGCCGCCAGCCCGGCCCCGTCCCGCGATGGAGCGGCGGGACCCCTGGGGAGCTGCCGTCGCCTCCCGCCAGTGAGCCGCTCCCCCTCCCCCGGGCCTCGTCCCCCCGCCGGGGGGCTGGGCCTGTCCCTGCGCTCCCCGGGCGGGCGGTCGGTGACTCGGCGGTGGCGGCCCCGCTCTCTCGGGCCTCTTCGTTCCCCCCTCCCCGCCCGGCGGGCCGGTGGCGGCAGCCAGGAAATGGTCCGGGCCTAGCGGAGCGGCGAACGGAGGTGAGAGGCGGCCGGGCGTGGGGGCGCGGCGGGGCTGCCTGCGGGGCAGGGGGCCCTGCCGCGGGGGGAGGGCGGGATCTCGGTAGCGGCCGCCGTCGCTGCGCCCCCCGTCCTCCGCCTGACTTCCCGGGGAGCCTTCCCGGCCCGCCGCCCCCTCCCGGCTCTCCGGGCAGCGGTACCTGCGCGGGCCCCAGCCCCCCCGGCCCGCGGGCGGCGGTTCGTGGCGCATCTCCCGCTCCCCCCCGCGCACGGCGGGTGACACTCCGGGAGTGTTCCGCCCCCGCGGGAACGCGGCGGGGGAGGTGTCCGAACCCGGCCCCGCTCCCCCCGCCTGTCCTGCCGCGGAGGGAGCCGGGGGGGCTCCGCAGAGCCACACCGGGTGGTCCCCGTTAACGCAGACGTTCGGGGCGGTTCTCGGTGCTAACGGGGCCGGTGCTTTGCCCCCGCTCGGCTGTGGGGTTTGATCCTTTCCCGGTAATGGGCGGCGGGGCTTTGTTCCTTCCCCTTCGCTCGCTGCGCTCCAGGCCCTGAGCGGCGCTGGGGCCGGGGGTGTCCGGGGGTGCCGGGGGTCGTAGGACGCCGCTCCCGTAGGCGCTGCCGGAGGTGGGGAGAAGGGAGGCGGGGGGTTCCCGGCACGCAGTCGCCTCCCCGGTGAGTGACCGGGCAGCACCGGGCGGCCGGATATGCCTGGGGTGGGACCGGCCATCGCTTCACCTTGCGGGAACCCGCGCTGGCAAGTGCTGCTTTTTTTTTTTTTTTCTATTTTATATTTTTTTTTTCAACGGACAGAACACGGCACAGCGCTGGGCCGTGTCACACCGTGTCGGTACTCTCAGCTGCCGTGTCTGTCAGACGAGCAAGTGGTTAACTTCGTTTTGGGGCAGAACTCCCAGTCCCGGTACCCGTACCGGGGCCGGTAGGGGGTGTCCGGCTGAAGGGGAGCTCTGTGCTGCAGGGCTGGGCCCCTCTCGTTTCACCAGCCCGGCTCCTCGGCTTATTACGGTCTGGTTTGATCGTTTACTTATGAGGACTCAGGGTTTTACGTGTTCACATGTTTCCACTGATGTCAGTCAGACCTCCCACTGCCTCTGTGAGCTCAACAGGCATTTACTCAGCATCAGGAGTCTTTGAAATTAACTTCTTCTGCTTTTATCCATCACCTTTCTGCCAGCTCCCTGCCAGGTCCTCAACGTCTCCTCGTGGGTTTATTTCTGGTTCCTTTCTGGTTTCTTCAGAACTTGTGAATACTTCTCTGGAAGTCACTGGAACAGAGTGCTTTGCAGCCCCAGGGGTGCTGTTGCGAAATAGGGTCTGGTCAAGTGCTTTGGAGGAGTGGTTCTAGACTTGATTTGTCATTTTGTTATCTCCTCTAATGAGAGAAACATTAAACTCGCAGTGCTGTTGTTGTGTGAGATGATACGTGGAGTCTTAAGTCACACAGGTACTGTGTATGGGTTTTGTACTGGAGTTGTACAGTGCCTCGTAATGGTAACTGTGCAGTTCTTGTTGGTCAGTAACAAGGAAAATTTTACCCTTTGGCATTATTAATATCTTGGCTTTATTAACGTATCAGTGTTCATTTGTATCGTTTCCAAACTGCTCTACATTGTGTTTCCAGCTTTGTGCAAGAGCAAGCTCTCTTCTCTTGAGGAGTTTTAACAATCGGGAAAGAAAATGGTAGATTTCAACTCCAGTTTCAGGTCCCTAATATTTCCTTTAAACATCTCTGTACTTCTCATTTTATGACTTTTTTCCTATGTCTCAAGCATTGAAAGAGCACTGAGCCCCTGGAGTAGTACTTTTTGCAAGAAGGCACCCAGCAGCCAAAAAAATAGTAGTTCATATTTATGTGTTTTGCATTCTTCCCACTTATAATGATCTGAACTTGATAAAGCATGATGAAACTTCCATGAAATACCACTTGGATTTCTGGGTTGTCTTTTTAGTAAGCTGGAATGTACAAATGCCTCTGTGTGGTTAGGACCCAGCTCTCTAGTGAGAAGATGCCACATGTTTTGCTCTGCAAAAGCCCGACGCTTTGTGTTGTTCAGGTTTTGCAGATAAAGAGTTGCAGCAGAAATCTGTCCTGACGTTGCAGTTGGTAGGTAATAAGTTGGCACGTACGCACTAGTTCCTCCTTCCTTTTCTAGCTCTGCTGGCAGGGGTGTTCTGCTGTGCTCTGTGCTCCACCGTGGTTACTCCTGGGTGTCGGATGTGACTAAAGACATGCGTGACCTGTGTCTTACTGACTGAGAGCGTGGTTCACAGCATCTTTGGAAGCAGACAGGGGACTCTGTGACTGAGTGAATCTGCTGGTCCCCCCTGCCCCCTATTTTCAGTGCCTGAGAGTTGCCCTAACTGCTTATGTCTCTTTCTGATGCCTGCTGCCTTTTCCTTCCTGCTGGTCCTCTTGTTTTGTGAGTTTTTTTAATCATTACTACTCTTACTCTTTGCTCCAGATCCACAGAAATCTACAGTGTTGAGGGTAGAAATATTAACCAGGGCTACCCGTGTCTGAGGCTGAACCTTGAGAGTTGGGACATGAGATCAGCACCCGTCCCACAGGCAGATTGTGCCCTTGTTGGGTGTGCGGAGAGGGTGCGAGCGCCGTTCAGGAGCCCGCCTCTCCCAGCAGCAGGGTGTGTGTGGAGCTGGGAGGAACGTTCGTGGCACAGGGTCATATATGGGGTCTGCCTGGCTGAGGAAGTAAGAATACTCCTGTGATTTTAGTGACTTTGAGGTTTCTTTTCTGCTGCAGTAATTGCTCTCGGCCGCATAATTCCGCATTGTTACTCACATGTGGTTTGTTCTACAGGCACGTTTCTTTCCTCTCGTGTTACTGTAGCCTGACAGTTACCTTCAGCAGTGGCTGAGAAATAACTCGAGTTCACCTGTCTCATCATTTGGTTTTCATGCCTGCCTTGGAGTCTGTATGAAGAAAGAGGTGATGTTGATGTCCTCTTTGCTAAGCAGTGAGAAGAGAGCGCCCCAAATTGTGTGGAGATGGCGGGGCTGCAGGGTGAAGAGGGACTGTCTGGAAGTGAGTCAGGAGACTTTCACAGATTACATTTAGATAGGGGAGGGTTAGGTGGATGTAAAATGTATTGCTAACTGTGTTAAAATAAGAAAGAAAGAATTCAGGTTCATAGAATTGCAAAACAGAAGATGAAAGAACTTACCTGGCAGTTATTCTCCTCTGCAGTTACTAACAGGAGGCTCTCCAGCCTGTGAAAGGACAGGGGTTCTGTCGCTGCTTGGAAGGACAATTGCACAGGCTCGTGCTCCTTCCTCTCATAAAACCTTTCCCCCAAGTTTAGTCAGCCTGAATTTTGAAAGCAGTACTCTTCCCTCCCTGTGTGTTTTTCTCTTATGCGAATCCAGATTTATTCTTTTCAGATACTTGGACTGAGTGTACCTATTCCTCTTGAATTAAGGTTTCCCATTTCGAATAATGGTGTCGGTGCTCCCCGAAATGAAAGTGTGGTGCTGTCTGTGACTTTTGTGGAGGTGCCTGGTGCAGCACACAGCTGCAGCGTGGCACAGCTTCCTTGGCTGGTTCTGTGCCAGCTTCCTACGTGCCGTCCAAAATTCCCTTTTCCCCGTAGTGATATTGTTTGCCTCCTGCACTCCTGTCTAATTTGGTGTCTGCCATCTCCCCAGGCTCTCAAATTCTTGCTGCTTTCCAAGTTTCTTTCTCCAACTTTGTGTTTCAAACCTCTTTTTTTCCCTGATATAGTTAACTGTATTTTCTCCTCAAGTGCATCAACTCGTCGTTCTTCAAGTTGTCATGTCTCTTGTTCTTACTTGATTCATTAATTCTTGCTGATGAGTGTAAAACCTGGTTTATTAACTGGCAGTAGGGCCAGGTACCAACAGGAAAAAAAGAAGGAAAAACCTCCTTGTGCACAGTACTGTGCAAACACTGAATAAGAGAAGTTCTTGCCCTGAAGTCTTGAACTAATTTTCTCCTGTTAACAGCTCATTAAGAAAAGTTTTCTGCACTTCTTTCTATTGAGTTATGGTACCCAGTCCTAACAGTACTTCACTACACAGCTCAGAGCCCCCTTTTACTGATCTCTCCTTATTACACTTAATCTTAGTTTTTATTCATGTCATAACTTTTACTGTTTATTTACTTGAACATGTTACTTTCCGTATTTTGTAATTAAACAGAGTGTACGTTTACTAATATTGTCATCCTGTAATGATCATGCTTTCCAGGACAGACTGTTTCATCATCCCAGATCTCTCCCAGGGGATAGGTGTACTCCTGCAGGCTCTTGCTGTTTATTCCCAGTATTACATCGGGGGCATAAAGATGAGATGTGGTAGACAGCAGGCCAGAATAATGATGCAGTTCTCTTCAGTTGTAGCACTCTTTATTTTCCAGCAAAGGATTGATGTTTCCCCCATTATCTGCAGTTTCCAGCAGTGGCTCTAAGATGCACGTCTTCTGGACTGAACTCAATTCCTCAGCTTTTCAGTTCAGTGACTTATTCATGGATGGGCAGAAGGGAGCTCTGAAAATGTGTGTACCCCTCCTGAACCTCCTGGGAGCAGCTCTCCTGGGATTTGGAAGTGTTGGAAAACGTGTGAAACCAAAGGGGATCCCCAAACTTAGTGCTTTCAAAGCTCTCTGACTTTTACTGTATATGGTGTTAAAATGAGAGGGCACCCGGGTTTTGTGTGCTGTAGCTTTGTAGTTTCCTGGAAGGGGAGGTGAGTACTTGGTATCTCACCATAGTTGGATGGTAGATAATTTTTATTTACATACACTTTACAATTTTAAGGAAAAAATAATAGTATGTTTAATTTTCAGAACCAATCATTGGGAAAATAGTGTTTCTAACCAATAACAGAGTACTCTTCAGACAGGAAAAATTGTTTAAACTTGTCCTTAGCTCTGAGATTTCACCAGGGTAAATTGCTCCGTGTTAGGTACTTTCCTCAGCAGTTTTGGTTCCTGATGAGATTTCCCACCGCTGAAGAGTCTCTCCTGCTGTTTCACTGAAGTGTGGCAGGTCCACACCAACCCTTGCATCGAGAGCTGAATCGCCAGCTGTGATCAGGCAGCGACGTGAGAAATGGAATTGTGTTTCAGATACAGAAACCAAATAAATCCGAGGAGAACAGCAGATGTTTTGTTGCTTCTCTGGCTGGATACAGCGTGTGGAGCCTGAGGTGGTAGGCACCTACCCATAGATAGACACGGGCTGGTAGATAAATGTACAGGCACCCGGAGCCATATAAGGCAATGTTAGTGAGAGTGGGCCTCCAGCAGCAGAAAATCTGGGAACAAGTCGCGATAGCTCCGCGTGCCCTAGGCAGGCACTTCTGAGCCCTGCTGTTCTCCTCTGCTGCTGTAGGGCTGTGGAGAGCAGTAGGAATCACAGGATGCACATCCCTTAGTGTGATCCTGTTGCAAATGTCTGGTTTTAAATGAACATTTAATGTTTATGTTGGTTGTCTGGAGTATTTTTATATAAACTATGCTTCAAACTACTAAACATGTACTGCCACCTGTGTCACCATATATGCTAACTTTACTATAAAAGCTGATCATAATAGTACACCTTTGGACATTCACATGTATTTTTTTTTGTTGTTTCTCCGTTTAATTTAATTTCCAAAAGATGTTAAAGAGATTTCAGCAATGGAAGTGCTTAAATGCTTTTAATTAGGCTTTGATGTGCACGAATCATTAAAGGGAGTGGGATGAAGATAAGAGTTCACAATTCTCTTTGTATAGTTTGGCTGCAGAGCAACTAAAGGGAGTATTTTTCCTATAGGGGAGGTAAAATCAAACCCAAAAAAGCCACATCAAAATGGGAATTTAGTTTTTGTGTGATGTTACATATTTTGTGGGCAGAGGAGAAACTGGAGTTTCTTGAAAAAAAAAAAAAATCAGAAATGTGCCAATCTCATTTTCCAGTGCTCCATTACTATGGGCATAAGCACTTATTTAAAGAGCATTAAAAAATTACTTGATCAAAGTTCAAATCTGAAAAATTGAGCCATTAAGATGAAAATTTCAGAAAAAATTGCATATGGAGAAATAGTTAAAGCACTTAATGGAGGAACAGGTCGTAAATTTAATTTAGTGAGTTGTGTTGTGCTTTGGCATAGATGAGAATAGGAACCTGGTGGGAGCTGCTGGGACTGGAAAGTGCTTGATTTTACAAAGGTGTCTTAGTATGATTTTATTTTTGTAACTTCAGGGGCCTCAAAGCATAAAGATTGGCCTAGATGAGATAAAATGGACTGATATTTTTCCTCTCTCATGTCTTTTTTTGATGTGCTGGGTGGTCTTGTATGGAAAAGAGCTTACTGAGTTTTGTTTGTGTGTTTTGAGTAGGTTTTTGTATATTTGGGTGGGAGGGGGGATGGTGGTAGTGGGGTTTCTGTTTGTTTGTTTGAGATTTACCATTAAACCTCCCAGTTCTCATGTGGTTTGTGTGTCACTGGTGTGTAGCTACTGGAGGCTGAAAGCAGCATGGCCACTGTACCTGCTCTGTATATTGTTTTAAATCAACTGGTGAAGTTTTGAAACCCCTGCGTTGAATTTTGTCCTCGTGATGCTGATAGGGTAAATCAGCATCGTATTAAAACGTTGATCTGACATGGTGAAAACTATGGTGTAGATGATAGCCTTTAAAAGATAAAAGGTGAAAAGGCTTTTCCTGGAGCGATGATTACTTCTGGTGAAATATCTGCACCAATTATATTTAATGAGGGGGAGAAAAAAAAAACCCAAGAAGTTTGTAGTGTGACACACTCTCAGCCTGTAATTACCAGAAATATGTTTTACTAGGAGAGAGTTTTAACTTGTAGTCTTCAGCTTAGATTTGTTAATCACTAGTAGTCTCCTAAAAAAACTTTTCTTTCTTCATTTTTCTCCAAATTCTTCTTCTTTTGAGAAAAAAGTTGCATTCTTTTGAAGCAAGATCTGTGCTGAATTGATATTTAAAGGTGTTTTCACAGTGTCCTCTTCATGTCCCTAACTGGCCCTTCTCACTAGCAGGAGTGTACTTTGTATTTATACACTAATCCATTATACAACTTCATATTTTTTAAATTATCATGTGTAAGTAAATAGTGAATCATACCTTCAAAAAAATTAATCTTAGCTTGTACTTAATAGAATTCAGTTAATTCAGCCAACAATGAGGAGGTGCCAGCCGTGCCAGGTGCTGAAGAAAGGCCACAAAGTGCTGAATATCCCTGGCAGCTTTAAAAATGAGGAGCATTTCTTGCTGTGCAGTTTGTGTAGCCCTCGAAAGCAGTTTTCTCTGCTAACAGAGACGTTGGCAGGTTTAAGCTCTGTAACAAACACGTGCTGAGTGTCTCTGCGTGCACTGAATGTTGCATGAAGGGTTTTGAAATTCAACTGAATTTTGACAAGACTTTTGCAAGGTTGCTTGTGTTTTTCTTTAGCTTCATATGAGAAAAAGCTTAACTCCTCTAGTGGCAAAATACATTGAGTCTCACTGACTTCAAATTATATATGTTATTAGGATTCTATTGCAATTTCATGTCTGTCAGCTCTTTTAAGTTAGAAATACGTTTGGAACAGCGGTTCCAAATCAGCTTGCACAACACCTTCACTAGTTTGTTAAATGCAGAAGTTAGGTTTTTGGTCTGGGTAGACCAAAACCTATTAACCTGTGTACCCCTTCTTCTGTGGAAGATACTCCATAGTTGTTATTGTTCCTAATTCTCACACTTCTGGTGTCACTGCATGGTCCTGGGCTGACAGTGGGTTGCAAGTGAGCAGTGCTGATGCTCTGCAGGGACACCACGGAGACACTGTGTGGTTCCTGACTGCTCTGCATGGACAGGGAGCAGCATAAGGCCTGGTCTGTCTGGAGTGGCTTTGGTGGCTCAGTCTCTTTTTGGTGCTTAAATCTGACAGACCTGTGAACAGCACAACTCTTGTTTTAAGGCTGCATCCAGAAGAGTGAGAAAAAGCTGTAAGAACTTGGGGGGGGAGGAACCCCAACAAATCCAAGTTAAGTCATTAGAGGGGGGAAAAAAGGTAATGTCATCTTATTCAGTGGGTTTTGTATAGCTAATTTAACATTTATGAACCGTTTTCCTGAAGTGATTATACTCAGTGACTACTGAAGTTTTAACCTTTTTCTCCATCTGCTTGCAGGGATTATAAAATACAGGTGGCATTTAATAGGGGGGATAAAAGGTTAAAACTTCCCAACTTTTTTAGCTGGTGTTTGTTTGGAAGCACTGCAGATCAAAGCTGTGGCTTTCCTGCTGAGTTTCAGCTTACCTCAGTAGAGAGTTCTGGTCCCTTCCTCCTGCTTCAAATAATTATTTTTTTTGGCTTTGTCTGCAAATCTTAAATACTCCTTTAGTGAGCTTTTCCCAGATTTAAGTAATATGCACCCTCATCATCTTCAGTGTGCTTAAATTTAAAAATAAAGTTGGAAGTTATCAGAAAGTATCCCAGGTCTCAGAGTGGTCGTGTCATTCCCCTGTTAACAGCAGTTTTTAGAGAGCAAATGGTAATGAATTTGGTAAATTTTTGTTGCATACAAGTTTTAGGGTGAAAACTGGGAATGGGAGTTAAAATTCTTATTCTCTTTTTTTCTGATACTCAAAATTGCGAATTTTAAGAAGTCTGTGAACTCTTCCAGTTTTCAAAATGCAAAAAGCAGTCCTGGAAATGCTAACGGGGACCATTGGCTGTCACTTTTGAAGAGGTTTTTCCATGCCAACATGCATGAACTCATTGGCTTTTTGATGCTTCACCCCTCCACCCCCTTTGGTTGTTCTGGTAAGTCTGGAAATACAATTGATTTTTGTGCTGCTCAGTCGTTCTGTATCACACCTCGAGTGTGCTCCCGTGTTTCTGAGGAGAGTGCAACCCCAAGATAGTGCAGGTCCTGAACCCTGGCTGGCCTGCCAGTGGCTCTCCAGCATCCGTCTGCTCTTCTTCCATCAGTCAGCACCAACTGCTTGTCAGCTGGTGCAAACAAATCCACCTGTGACAATGTGATGCAAAAGACATAGGCAGTAATTTAATGAGACTCTTGTGGATTTGGAGATTTTTTTAATTTGTTTGTTAGGTTTGTTGCTGTTTAGTTTTAAACAAGGTGCTCGTTCATGCTCTCTAATGCTGATATTACTGTTTTGGGGGCCATGGAGTGCTGAAGCTTATCTGTGTTTAAAAATAACCCTGCCCCCAAAATACCACTTTTGAGCCTGCACAGATCTCCCTAATTCAGGGTAACCAGCTCCAGTAAGTGGCTGTGTTGGCACAACCAGGAGAAGTGGCTGTGTTGGCACAACCAGGAGAGCAGTGCAGGGCAGGAACCTGGCCCGGGTGGGACCCGGGACTTGGAACCACACCGCCACTAGACTCTCCAATTTGAAAAATTGCCTTTTGCTTTAAGTACCAAATACGTCTGGGTGCAGGATTAATAGCCCCAAAGTATTTAATTACTGATACTTGTGAAGATGCACCAGATAAAAGTTGTATTTAGAAAATAAGTTGTGCTTGAAAGAGCAAGAGGCAGAGATGCTATCAGTATTGATACAGCGTTGTCACGTGGTAGAGCCCTCACTCCTGTGAGCAGTTACAGGAGACTCGAGTGGTTCATACAGTGCCAGGAGTTGTCTGTGACCCCAGTGTTTGTTTTGGTTGGTTCTGCAGCAGAATGCATGAACCTTGGTTACGAGGGGAAGTCCAAGATCAGTGTCTGGTGAGACAGGGCAGGCAGATGATCTTTCAGTAAGGCCGGAGGAAGTGGCAGTTGAACCTGGGTCGTGTGTGTGATAAACTTGGTCTCCCTTTGCTTCTTCAGTAGTTGTGTTAAGGTGGGAGGAAGATGTGAACCTTGAAATGAAGGCAATTTTGTTTTTTTTCCCCTTTTGCTTTCCACTCTTTTAGTTTGGATGGCACCTCATTAAAACATCATCTACTGTTCTGAATCTTACACAGAGCGTATTTACCAGAGAACTGTGAAGTGAATCCTGTCTTAATCCTCATGCTGTAGAGTTCATAACACTCCAATGTAATGATGCCTTTTATGAAAGTAAATTAATGTGAGGAAGTCAGAACTATAATAGCCAGATTAATGTTGGATGTCTGAATAACTCTTGCTTAATAAAATTTAAACACCAATTGTCTTGGCTTCAAAGTTTAAACAGAAGAACATGTAGGCACAGGAATTTAGTTATTAAGTTTCTACCCAATTAAACTGCAGAATATTGTTGGGAAACAGTATTAGAATATGCTTTGGTTGGCCTGTGTGGACATGAAAAGACTGCATGTAAAAGTTTTGTGTTCGTGATGCTCCATCTTTGCACTGTGCAAATCACAGAATCTACATGTGATGGAGAACTGAAGGGATGAGGAGAATGTTGTTTGAGTGTGGGACTGAACTGGGCTGAAGTCTGCTGAGCTGAGGTCTGCATGAGAAACAAATTTGTGTTCCCGGTGGATGGCAGAGCTCTGTTGGGTTCAGTCTGCACAGTGATGCTTTTGGTTCTGTTATCTCCCGACGGGGGGACATCAGGGCTTGAGCTTCAGATGGTGTGAAGAAGAATATCATTGCCTTGGGTAAGAAAGCCTCGTATCCCTGAGAGTGGTTTTGGTATTGCAAGATGAAGCAAATAGAAATGCAAAAAACTCAGGAAGGCAACGCTGAAATTCTGCTTTGCTTAACAGCAGAAGTGAGCTGTACTTCCCTCTTGTGGCTCAGGCTCGGTTATTGATAACGAGAGGACATCGAGGCTCCTCTCTTACCTGGCACTGTGGCAGGTGCAGAAAATGCCGCTTTTCATAGATTGTGGCTTTGTTGTGTCACAACATCCATTTTAAGAGATGCTCTTTTCCTTCAAGGGTCAGGAACGCCGCTGTGGGGTCGTTCTTCCGCGGGATCGGTGCCACCCGCGTGTGCCCGTGCTCTGGGGCCAGGGGAGGCACAGCTGATGGAGGGACGAGCCTTCCTCTGCGAAGAAAAAGAGCTGGGAGCTTTGTCTCTGAGAGCTGGGCAGCTGTTGCCTCTGCCTGTCCGTAAATGGGACAGAAAAAAGGAAAACGGGCAGAGGTGATAGGCTCAGGGCCACTTTTTTCAGAGGAGGTGGGGGTGTTTCTGTGGAAAGCCTTTCGGGTGGGAGCTGCCAGCCTCGGTGGGGAGTGTGGGCAGCGTGGTCCCTGCCTGGTTTTCTGTGCTGAGCCAAGGGCGATTGGCAATCGTGGCTCTGTCACTAGAGCTTGTCCTTGGTAGTGGCACGAAATAAAACTGACGCCTGCACAAGGTTATTTAGGGAGAACCAGGCATTTGCACTGCTCTCTGACACTTTTGCACAAAAATAGGACATTTTAAAGAACGAGTGGTTTTGGATCTCTTAAGATCCCTTGAGTAAATTGCATCAAACCAGTCTTGCAAATTCTTCCTGGGTGTAAAAAGTTTTAAACTGTTTTAGTAGAGTGTTTTAGAAATGGACTTAACTTGCTTTTCAGTGAGCTGTATTGCAGCTGAAGGTAGAAGTTTCCTCCTTAATTTGGCTTCTAAAATCCGGTTGCTGGGATGATAACTTTTACCTTCGTCACCCTGCAGTCCTCACTCCTCTGTGCCCGATCTCGTGTGTGATGAATAATGTACCCATTTCTCATCTGAACTTGTTTAATGAGGTGTTATACTTCTGGAGCCTCTTTAGGATCCCCAGGTCCTTTCTCAGTAGTTAGTGTCGGGTTCCGAATCATCACTGTAATTCTTAAATCCCTCGTTGCAGTCTGGTGGCTTCTCAAGTGGAAGGTGCTGCGTGATGCTCGGGTGACCCAGCATAGCTTTGGGGAGCAAAGGGGGAAACTGAAGCGCAGGATGCCATCGCTTGCAGCATCACTGGACCGAGACACTGGAATTACAGCGTGCTCTCCCAGAAGGTACCGTGCAGCGTTCCTAACGGTGCTGAAGGATTTGTGCTCCTTGGAGGAGCCGCGGCAAGTCCAGGCGCAGAACGCGTCCTTGGGGATTTCGGCGGTGTTGGAGCAGGGCAGGAAGGAGAAGTGCCTGCAGCACACTGCTTGCTCTGCCCTCCCTGGGACTTCTCATCAAATATTAACCTGACCTTGGCCAGCTTACTTTGTTTATTTGGTTGTTTTTTAAAGCTCTCCCACCCTCACAGTACGTGCAAAGGTGTTCGTGTCCAGCTCTCGCAGTACTCTGTGATCTCTGTGTTGAATGTGCAGAAGGATAGTTGTTGGTGACACCAGAGCATGTTCCTGTTTCACCTCTTAGTGGGTTTTTTTGTTAATTTTGTTGTTGCAGGGCAGTTATTTTTAACTTCTCCCTTTTTTAACAGCTCTTAGGTGAGTGCATTCATATTAAAAGCTGACAGAGTGGCATTTTAGGATTGTGTACATGATTTTAGTGACGGGATTAGTAGTGATGCCAAACTCAAACAAGCTGGGAGAAGCCTGCCATGGCAACTTCTTAGATGCTCCTTGCTGTTCATGGGCCAAATATTTGATATAAATAATGGGTATCTTTGTGGGGGGGAGCTGGATGCAGCATTAAGGCAGTTTCTGGTATTTTTAAATGCCTTCTGAAAACATATCATTCCTTCCAATGAGGATTTCCAGCTTTTTTTTTTTTTTCTCTCCTTGTTTTTTTTTTTAGAAATAAAACTTCGCAGTTGTGTGTGGCTCACGCAGCTGGGTGTGCCCCGCGCAAAGCGTTAGATATTGTGTGCTCTCTCTGAAGACTGTTTATCGTTCGTGGCCAAGTGTTGTCAAACAAAATTTGTGTTTCTTCAGAGCCAATTAACTGGCACTGGATAAATGAGCTGTTTGATTTCTCTTGCTTGTGGAACCAATTCTGATGGAAAGAAGCCCTTGAGTTAAGTGAGGGTGTTTTGAAGGAAGTCAAGGTGTTCTGAACATGCTTGGAAGATCCACTAATGGCTGGTTGAAAAGTGGTGGGTTTGGATCCCTTTGTGATGGGTGACATGTGGAGGGTTCCTCAGGCAGACCTTCACCCGTGATGGTTTTGCCTTTCAGTGTGGAGGAGGATGGAGCGATGCCGGAGGGAGGAGCAGGGATGCTGCCCTCTTACCCGAGGCAGAGCAGGGGTGGCTGGAGCTCAGCTGCACCAAGCTTCTCCAAGCTCTTTGTCTCGTGGGGAAAGGTTTAATTCTGGGATGTGGGTGTGGAGGAGCAGTTCTGCCCTGTGCAGCTCTGACCCTGCAGCAGTGGTGGGAGCGGTGATGGGGCAGAGCTCCTTCCCACCCGTTGGCATCGGGATGGGGAGAGAAGGGAGCTTCTCGCACCAGTGTGAGACAGGACTGGTGAAAACACTGAGGACCAGCAGATAGTACATAACTGATCACAGCAGCACATTTTAGTTAGTGGATTTTAAAGGTTTGTTACAATTACAAGTGGTCTGAGAACTTTGTTTTGCAATTTCCTTTCCGCTGCAGTTAATTGCTGGCAGTGTTGATTTAGTGGGCGCGCCGCAGCCTTCTGCTTTTCAAAGTACTTCTGCTGCCTACGTTTTCTGAGCAGGGGCAAATTCATGCTCTGTTCCTGGCTGTGGAAGGTACGAATTTGGCTGGGAAGTTGTCTGAAGTACAGAGTTAAGGAAGCCCCATTAACTTCATTTATTTATGCTAGTGTGATTTTCATAGCTTAATACACATTGTAGGCTCTTAAAATAACTCTGTGTAGAGATTTAGAAGATTAGATGCAAACAAGTCTAACTCGAATCACATTCAAACTATTGACTAATAAAAAATTCAAAGTAATAAAAGAAAATCTAACCCAATCCCCATACACTCCCCATAGGAGTGGTACGAAGTGTGATTAGCTGGTGGAGTTCTGATGAGTAATTCGACGTTGACCTGGCAGGTATAGCCAGATCAGCTCTCATCTCAAGTGGATTGTTACTATAATGTTCCTTTGCTGTGACAGTATTGGTACAAATGTTGGTTTTTAACTCAGTCACAAGAGTTATAGGAAATGTTGATACAATTTTGAGAGATGATGCTTGTCTCTGAAAAATAGTAAAGGTCTTTGTTAATGTTTAAGCCTCTACTTGTAAAATATAGGTGTAAAATTCTTAGTTAAGATTATAATCTTCTAAATGTATAGCTGTATATAATGCAAAGTCTTAGTGTCTTGATGTGAGTGAAGTACTCAAAGATAGGGCACTCCTGTTCCTCGCCTCACATTTTGCCTTTCATAGTAACATGGCAGGGATTCAGACTCTTCCAGTTGGCCTTAACCGATCAGTATCTAAATTAAATCTGATACTTGTCTCTGTTTAAATCCTGCATGTGTGAGAAATGAGGCTGCAGTCTGAAGAATAAGCTTTTTAAGCCCCAGACTTTTAAAACAAGTTTGTCACTGATGTCAAAATGCTCTGGGGAGTGGTTTTGCCCACTCCAGTGGATGGGTCCCTCTCATTAGGTGGCTGTGATGTTCACGTGCAGTTACAGTTCAGCTAATTACAGGGCAGCTGGAGAAATAAGTAATTTTCACATATAATTTAAAAGCTACCATATTCATAGGGTGGATAGCAGCATCGAGTTGGATTCCACTGATGCTTTCACCTTGTTTGCAATGCAGGGAAATACACCAAACCCATCGCCTGAAAAATCTTACACTGTGGGATTGTTCCAGTTTTGGCATCCTCTGAGATCTCGCTGTATTCAGAGGAGTAGGCAAGATTAAGCCAAGTGAGTGAGAAACTACAGTAAGAGGCTGAAGTGTTATTCAGGTGGAAAGACCAATAGTTTTACAACTGAGTGATAGGCTGAAGTGTTCTTGTTTAGAATGGAATAGCTGGGTTTGCATAGGAATGCTGTAGCAATTTATTTATGTTTCTTTAATAATCAGGCAGCTGTCTAAAAATATGAAATAATGATTTTCTAAGCAGACAACATTTTCATTTTAGATGGTAAATTACGTGGAACATCATCTGTGTCTTTCCTGGAAGCAGCTACCATACTTTTTGCAGATCAGTAATGCACATATGTATAAATCTCTTGATATGAAGTATAGCACATATTGAGTTATACCACCTTATTTATCATCTTATTTTGTTCACTCCTTTGTGTCCCAGTACTTTATCAAGCTCAAAGGGAATCTTTTCTAACTTTGTTTTTGTGTGTGTGTTGGAACAATTTGATGTATTTCTCTTAACTCAAGCAGCAAGACCAAACTGCAGAGCCAAATTTTAGGAGTCAGGGAGGAAGAAAGACCTGGAAACAACATCAAAGCTTGAGGTTAGAGTATGGTGGAGAATGAAGGTATGTCAGCAGCAAAAATAACCCCAAATCTCCAGTAGAAGTCAGGCACTGAATGAGTGAGGGGCTAAGAGAGTAAAACTGCAGAATGTTTGGGGGGTGTGAAGGAGAAAAAGTGTTTTAGAGATGAATGGGAGATGCGCAGCGTGGGTTGGAATAACTAAATGATTCAAGCAGGTGAAATGGTTTGAAATAGTCACTTGCCTGAGGATGTTGTGGATTTTTTCTTTTTTTATTACTGCATGAGCTTTCCCTGTTGGCAGCTGGCTGGAGGTGAGGGGTTGCAGCTCTTCCGAGCACAAGGTCTCTTAGACTGGACAAACGTCTTGGTTTGGAGGAGTTGCAGGGGATTCCTAACTGAGGTCATTCTTTGGGCAGAGCAGGTCCAGGGGCTGACTGCCTGTGCTCGCATCCCTCCGTGGTTCCTCCTCTCATCAGGAATTATTTCTCTTTGTCTGTAGCAACATGAACCGTGAAGACCGGAATGTGCTGCGTATGAAAGAAAGGGAAAGGCGAAATCAAGAAATTCAACAGGGTGAAGAAGCCTTTCCACCTAACTCCCCTCTCTTTGCTGAACCCTACAAAGTTGTGAGTTTACACAGTTCTTACAAACACAGTTTTTATAGCAGAAGTTGTGTGCAAATTCGTATTTTAAATTTATTTTTATCTACGTTCTCTTTAGATCCACAGCTCTTATGTCAGCCAAGTATTTGAGCAGGGCTTGAACACAAGGATGGACAGTTACTAGCCAGCTCTCCTGGCAGATTTATAATAACTGCAAAGGAGGGGCTGCTTTGCAGGGAGTGAGAAAAGGGGTGATAAAACCATAAAAACTTTTTTTACTTTCATCAGCTTTTGCTGCAGTGACTCAAAACGTTTGAACTGCCCATTGTGTTATGCCACATTGCTTTTTTTGGGGTGCTTTAACCTGTTGCTAAACTTTCTAACCTTCAGTCAATGTAATCCAGACCTGGGTGAGTTCAGAAAGAGAATGATTAAGTAGGAGGTTAATTTTAATTGCTGAACTGCCTGATGTGATAGAATTATCAGCTTTAAATGGTAGGCCAGTAGTTTGTGTCTGATTTTTTTAGTTTGTTTTGAAGGAGTTGACTCTCTCTGTGATCTTGTTCAGCTTTAAGCCTGTGTTAGGTTTTCTTCCAGGTTTGCTTTCCTGAACAGAACTGAAAAAAATAACCTAATTCTGGGAGAGTTAAAGAAGTACCATTTAAGATTTTAATTACGTATCTCTAAAGTCACTTTGAAGCGAACTCGTCCCCTTATGACATTTTCAGCTGGTTTGCTAGAAGTAAAATATTGTGACTGAAAACTGTCTTCCTGCAGGAGGAGAGTTGAGAAATGGGGTTTTTTATCCCTGTCCTCCTATCACTTCCCTGCGCTCGATAACCAAATCCCCCGTGGATGAAGTGAACTCGGGCTGACTGGGTTATGATACAGTGCACCTGGTCTGGAAAACAAACTGGTTATGTGAGAAAGAACCCTTATAACTGCTGGCAACAAGAATTATGGCAGTATAAATACCAGTGTACAATTACATACAGTGGTTAAGTTGATGTATTTTTACTGTTAATTAAAACTTCTTAGGACTAATGGAGTCATATTATAGAGGAATAGGCTTTAAGGTGGCAGGAGGCATGTACAATTTTTCAGCTGGCATCCAGCTCACCAGTGCATTATTTGAAGCACTGATTAGTGCTGTTTCATCCATTCCTGCTGCTGAAGTACGTCCTTTCCTTATGCTTTAGGGGGTTAAATTACTGCTTTAAGAGCTAAAACTGGGAATTGGAAACAATGGCTGAAAAGCCAGGGATGCTAGCTGTGATCTTAGCCCTGAAATTTAGATTAACTGCAGTAGTTGTCAAATCAATTAACTGAAACTGAAGGCGTGATTATGTTTTTTTTAAAGCATTATTTTAAAAAATTATTTTCACAGACCAGCAAAGAAGACAAATTGTCGAGTCGTATTCAGAGCATGCTTGGTAATTATGATGAAATGAAGGATCTCATAGGAGACAGATCGCTACAAAAGCTCGTTGGAATCCCCAAACCCACCGTACCATCCACACCAGATGAAAAATCAAACCAAAGTTTCTTTGGTGATCAGAGACATAACCCGGGCTCGCATCAGAGCAGCAAATGGACTCCTGTAGGACCAGCCCCCAGCACTTCCTCGCAGTCCCAGAAGCGGTCCTCGGGTCTGCAGGGCGGGCACGGCGGGCAGCGCGGCGGTGGCACTAACACGAGTGGCGGGGGCCAGAGGCACGACCGTGACCCCTACAGCAGCAGCAGCCGCAAAAAAAGCCAGCATGGGTCTGAACACTCCAAACCCCGTTCTTCCAGCCCTGGAAAACCATCTGCTGTTTCTTCGTTGAGCTCCAGCCATTCGAGATCTCATGGAAATGATCACCACAGCAAAGAACACCAACGTTCAAAATCGCCCCGGGATCCTGATGCCAACTGGGACTCCCCCTCCCGCGTACCCTCGTTTTCAAGTGGACAGCACTCTAATCAGTCCTTCCCACCCTCACTAATGTCCAAGTCCAGTTCAATGTTACAGAAACCCACAGCCTACGTCAGGCCAATGGATGGGCAGGAATCCATGGAACCAAAGTTATCCTCGGAACACTACAGCAGTCAGACCCACAGCAGCAGCGTGAACGACCTGAAGGCCAGCAGCAAAGCACATCTCACCAAGCTGAAAATACCTTCTCAACCACTGGATGTAAGTTGCTGTCTGATTCGTGGCTGCTTAAATGTGAGTCCCTTTGGGCTGGGATTTTCCAGCTGCTTTAAAATCCCAATCTACGTGGCCAAAGTGTAGTTTTTAGTAAACACTGAGGGTTTCTTTTTGTTAAACATATGCAGCAAAGACCTGGGGAATGTACAAAAATAATTCATTCTGCCTTCTGCCATGTGGATACTGTGATTTTTATTAAGTAAAGGCTATGAGACATTCAGAAGGGCTAACTTCACCCAGGGAGGCTGATTTTCATTGAGTGTTTCTGTACTCAGAAGTCAGTGAAATAGTAGGATATTCACCAATATTTTGACAACTAGATACATATATTGTCGTTCCTGGGAGCTGTGTTGTCTTAGACTAGTGATACTATCTGCATGTATCACATTTTCTTTTGAAGTGTGTGGCAATTACTAGGTTATTACACCTTCACCTAGGGAAAATAAGCTAACCCCAAAGCACAGCAAACTGAACAGGGTTCAGAACTTGTGTCAGGTACGCTGGGTACAGAACACTCTTGGGTTAACAACTTCTGGTAGTTTGGTAATTCCTGAATCATTAAGGCACAGATTCTGACTACAGCTCACTTAGAAGGAGAGTGCCTTTCTTAATAATAAAATGTCATTGCATCTCCTGTTTAACTGCTCGAGTCGTGGTAGTTAGAGAAAAGCATTTGTTCCTGGGATTTCAACAAATAGGGAAATAAGATCCAGGACACAGGTAAGGAAAATGAGAATAAATTACTCTCTTACTCCTGAAGACTTGATGTGCTAGTGCAGATGCAGTGAATTGTATGGTAGCTTTGCTTTTCTGCTTGTAGCAGTCAGGGATGCAGAGGATTAATAGTTTCATAATTAGCACTGTTTCTAGATTCACGCTGTAATGTTTTGCTGTACTTCATAATGCAGTTTCATTACAGTGTGTTCACTGTCATGCATTTCAGCTCAGATATTATCCAGTGCCTTCTTCCAGGAAGTGCTTGAAAGATACAGTTCTCTTTCCTCTCTCTCCAGAAGTTTTTATCAGTGACTGCCTGTGATCACTTTAACTGTCAAGTGAAAAGCAGGAGATTATTGTGGCAGTTTTATAGATCTCATGTATTTGCTTTTCATAACTGGATGTGACTCATACCATAAAAATATGGATCTATCTGATATTAAAATGTTACTGAAAAGAATTGGCAAGGTCTGTTTGTATCTGTAGAGCCCATATGAATCATGATAAGGAGTGAAGTTGATTTTAACTGTTCTTAGCCCCTGGGATCTTTTAAGGAAAATTTGCTTTAGGAGACATTAATCTTGAGTTTTGATTTGTAGGCATCAGCATCTGGTGATGTGAGCTGCGTGGATGAGATTCTAAAAGTAAGTTCTTTGTGCTTTTGTTCATGACTTATTTGTTGAAAATACAAACATTGGTGAGGAGGTGGAAAGTTACAGTTGATTGGTGCCTTTTTAATTGACTTGTCTGCAAGTCATTGCAGGAGGGCTCTCCAGTGACTCCTCTAACCAGGCAGGTGTGTGAGCTGGGCACTGGGCGTTGCTGGGTGTGCACATCATCTCTGGGATATCCTCCCTGCATTCCTTTTTGTCCAGGCCACCTCCCTGTTAACCAGAATTACCCATTTCTTCCACCAAAATACAGTCCTTACGTTCCAGTATCTTTTTATATTATGGTAATGTTTTTTGCTACCCCATGGCAAAACTTTCCCTTCTCTTCTACCTACGTTATTTTCTCAAGTCTTTTTACCCCTGGTCGTACGTCTGCCATCACCAAAGGATCATCAGATTCCCCTTGAGCATTTCCATAGCTTGCCATTTGCTCCGACCTTCAGTCTCCATGGTCCTTAGAGATGCTCTCAGTGAATACAAGGCACTTCATTTCCAGCTTCAGGCATTTGATTTTTCACTTTTCCCCCAAACTTTATAGGCTTCCCTTTCCTAGGACTCTTCTTTCTCCCCCTGTATCCTACATGTGCTCTTCACAGTCTGAAGTGATCAGATTCTTGACTTGTACTGCAGTTTCTGTTCAGGCCAACCAATTTTATTGATTTATTCCTTTCTGCTTGTTATTGTGTCTTAACTGTCTGTTCACATGGGTAACAGCCTAAGATTTAGGTTTGTGTGCAGAATCTTTGTTACACATTTGGGAAATTAAGATTTGAATATAAAGCTTAGTGAAGTGTGGACAATGAACTGAAAATTGAGAGTCAGGGTTGCTATTTGAATCAACACTGTAACTTGAAATCTTTGCTTTAATTTTGTTAACAGCTTTTTGTTTTTGTTCTGGTTGTAGGAGATGACCCATTCTTGGCCTCCCCCTCTGACTGCTATTCATACACCATGCAAGACTGAACCGTCAAAGTTTCCCTTTCCAACAAAGGTCAGTGCTGTAGTCACATACTGAACGCTGCTGAAAGAGTAACTCCTGTTAAGTATCAGGATTTGGGAACTCTCTTAAACTCAGTTCTGTATCATTCTGGGTTTGTTTGTGTTTTGTATCTCTTTATCTTGCTTCACAAGACTTGTCAGCAGTAGCCTTATGAAGAATGTCATCATTTTTCCTCTGGTTTGCACACACTCAGAGCAGTCTGTGAAGATGTCTATAATATGGCTTTCCTTTTAGTTTTTAATTTTTGTTTCATAAATTCAAACCTTCTTTGGGATACTCCTGAAGCTTGAGAATGCCATCAAGCCTTTTTCCCTGTAAGAGTTTTAAAATCAAATGTTTTGCTAAAGAAATTTTCAGATCGCTTGTCCCAAAAGATCTCTTCCTAATCTTCCATATACTTAATAACTGCTGAAGTGTTCGAGCTGTTCATTCTAAAGAGAAATCAGTCGCTCTTTGCTGCTGGGGACAGCACAGGACATGTTTCCAGGAGCCACCTCCGAGGAAGGCGTTCTCCTGCTCCCTGCCCTGAGGCTGGCTCTGGCAGCCCCGCTGCAGGGCTCGAGGCAAACTGGCACTGCTGGCTGGTTCCCTTGAATTCAGCTCTGCAGTGTCCTGGAAGCTGTAGGCAGGGCAAAGATAGGCAGGGCAGATAGCTGTGGGTAGCAACTTCAGCAAGTACAGTTCAGCTTGCGATAGCTGACTCATTCAGGAATTCATGTTTTGTTTCCTGTATCTACTGATTACCAGTAAAAGATTTAACTCGACAATATAATTTTTCTCCAGACTCAACATATCTCTGAAGTGGATTGGGGTACTCCACCCCTAATTTGGCATAACTTCAGAGTGAAGAAGTTATGCTATTCATCTTTTTAAAGTTACCTTTATAATGAAGACCACACTTTTTCTGACCAGACTGCTGTTCTAGAGCACCACTTGCTGCTATCAATTCCCTGTTTGATCCAAGGTGCTCCAGGGAGCAGAGCAGTGAAGTATTTTAAGAAGGTTTTCTCACTGAGGTCTCTGATGTCATCTGTGTAACAGATTCTTGTGGGAACACTTAGATGTCACCTTCTTTTGGCCAAAGGTTCGAGGTCCTTATTCCACTGCTTAGTGCTTAGTGCTGAACCTTCACACACTTGTGAGCACGGTTGATTGTGGTGTTCCTAGAACTGCTTGTTTCTGCAGTTCTCTGGTATTTGACTCAGTTTGGGAAGAGAGAAGGTGTGCAGAGATATACGTGTGCTTGTGACGCAGAGAGAAACTGCGTAAGGCTGCACAGTTGTGTTGGTGTCTGGGCAAAAGAGGTGGGTTGTGGTTTTTTGGAACCTATCGACCTGGATTGTGTTCCTTCACCCGGTTTGCAAAAAATTCCATTTATGGCTGCTCTGAGTCTTTTGACTTTTTGCCAGCTTTTTATTTTGTGGCTGCACATCTTAGCCATGGAACTTTGTCAGCTTCTCTCTCTGCATCCAAAGCCTGTAATTTCCTCTGCCTTCTCCCCTCTGTCATTCTTGGCAGCAGGATCCTCTCAGAATTCCAGTGAGTTAGTGAGCCATAGGCTTGTACAGTCTGGACCCAGAGCAGAATTCAGAAAACAAAACAAAGCAGTGGCTTGCTTTAATCAAGCAGTGCTGTTCAAGGAAAGCTTCTTCTCGTTAATACTGTGCTCGATTTATTTGTAAGTAGTATGCTGCAGTGTTTCACAGCATTCCTCTTGTGTGCCAAGGTTGGGTACGTTTTGCCTGTGTAAAATTAAGCTCCCTTTGGTGGACCAGGCAATTTTATTTGTAAGACTATGGGGATCAATTTTCCCTGTGTGAGTTGCTTGAAAGAACTCAGACTCCTGAGCGGGGCCTCTCTATGTTCACTATAAATATATCTAATAATTATCAGTGAGTCTTTGAATCTGAAGGTAAAACTTCATGGAAATAGGTCAGGGAAAGTTTTATGGATGAAAAAAATGTAGATTCCTGAGCCTTGATAAAAAATGTTATCCAGTGACCTAACACTGTAATTTTATCCTGTGTAATTTTATCCACGCTGCCATGGGCTCGCAGTCAAAAACTCCAAAATTGCCGGCGTGTTTGTAAAATACACTGAAAACCCCAGTGGCTTCTTAGAGGGTGGAAGTTTTTCATTTCAAAGCAAGGTGAGAGCATTGGCAGTTTTTGTACCTGCATACCTGTGCAGTGACCTGGAGGCATCTCTGAAGAGGTAGATTCCATCTCCGGGTCTGTTCAGCATCCGCCCCATGCTGCAGGTACTGGGAGAGCCAGCAGTCCGCTGTAACACAAACTGCTGAGAAATAAAAACGAGATGTGACCTGAGATTTCACACGTTAAATGGAAGTGGGTCCCATTCACCACAGCTGGGACTGCAGCCAAGCTGGGAACCTGCAAATGAGAACTCAGTACCCCTCTGCTGGTCTGTCCAGCTGGCGAGTGCTCTTCTCTCCAGCTTTTGTGTTTGAGTGCAAGCTGTGATTTTGCTTCCTGCTTAAGTGTCTTCACTAGCTAACCTCAGCAGCCTATTATACTTTGGTTAAAAAGGTTTCTTTAGGTTGTTTTTAATTTCTTCTTTCTGCAGTAGACCTTTAGAAGATAGTGCTATAAATAATTTTGGAGTTGAAAGTAACACTTTTTTTTTTGTCTCTGAGTTTCTTAAAGAAATATGTATTCAAAGGCAGAATAGATGGCAGGAGAGCTGGAAAGAGTTGCACATTTAAACAGAACACCTTGTTAAAGTGCACTCAAGTGAAAGGCTGTGCTGTGCCTTAGGAGTGGGAAGTTGGCTGCAGTGAGCAATGGGGCAGGTGCTCTCTGCAGTCTGCGATCCGTGTGGCAGTGAGAAGGTGCTGGCTCCTCATCAGGTGCTCCCCCAGCACAGTTGATCTGCAGATGTGGGCTTTGATTACTGTGTCAACTTCTTTTTTGACTTATAGCTTGTCAACTTGTGTAAGCTGACAGTGGAAAAAGGCAACCAGGGAATCACACTGGCACTCCTTGTGCCTGTGTAAAAGATAAAAATGAAGTTTTAATTTGAAGGAAGTAAAGCTGTTGCTTTCTGTTGGTCACAAGGCTTCTCTCCAACTTCATCTTCACTTTGCACTTTTAAACACAGGTTAATTTTACTTTTATTGTCCCTTTCAATTAGTGAAGATTAGAGGCATTTGAAATGTCTTAGAAGAAAAGTTCCCTATCAATTGTACCAAACCCCCTGGATTTCATTGCTGAATTGTTATTCTGGTTTGCCATCACCAGAGCATTTCAGTAAAATGTGTGTGTGTGACTCTATGAATTGAGTCAAACATTTTCAATTTTTATTTATGGAGCCAGCATTTGTCCTCATTTTAAAACGAGGTCAGGAAGGTCCTGTTTTAAATGGCACTCTAGCCTCAAAGTAAGTTTTCAGGAACTTGGTAGCCTCTGCATATTTGTTTGTTAAAGCAATATTTTAGTGTTTTAAAAAGAACTTATCTGCTATGTTTTGGGAGGCAGAACTGGGTTTTCTGGAATGGGAATACTGAAGATCATACAAGTGCTAAAATTCATAAGGCTTCATCTTTCCAGGCTGGATTTATAGGTAACAGATTCATTATATATCAAAGGAAGTTACATGCCATTGCTCATTGGCTTTTGTACAAGTGAATGGTCTGGTACATGAAGATCTGACCTTTGGGGAGGAATCATGTGTTGGTCAGCTGTGCCTGGCTGGGTTTACCAGGGACCTGCACAGAGCCATTTGAGAAAGGGGTTTTGGGCAGAGTGTGCCGAGCTGTTTGGATTTGAAGTTTCATTGTCTCTCGGGCTCCCCTGTGGCACAGGTATTTCCATTGTTTATAGGCTGTCACTGTACTCATGGCTTGTCCACCACGATGCTGTATGCGTCTGAAAATGAAAAATGCAGTGAAAATAATGTGAATGAAAATACATAAAACCAGCAGCAAAGCTTTTCTGTGTGTAAGGATGATAAAGAAAAGCATACTGAACAGTTCCTCTCCATGCTAAACCTACCCAAAGACAGGATTTATGGAAGTTACCCAGGGATTTTGGAGGTTGTTGTGTAGTACAACTGCACATGGCCCTTCTTCAAACCAGCTGAGGGGGAGAGCTGAGGAAGAGCATGGAGCACTCCTTCCCTGTGCTGGCTGTGCCCTCATGGCTGGCAAGAGGAGTTGGGGCCCAGATAAAGAATCATTCTTTTTATTTTGCTGTTAGTTTTTTTTTCTATTTTAGAGGTTAGGTGCTGTCCTTTAAGTGGAAAGAATATCTTGCTTAAAGCTTTGTTTTTGATATGTTAAAATTCCCACTGGAAAAAAGTTTGTCATCTTTTATTCCCTTAGGAGTCCCAACAGTCCAGTTTTGGCACTGGAGAACAGAGTAAGTATATTAAACTTCCTGTAATATGTTTAATGTTTTTGTTGTGATTCAGCATTCTTAGTATGTCATGGTTTTTAGAGGATGAGATTTTCCAGACTGGTCGTAGGAGGGAGTCTGAGTTAAGATTTGTGTATCTCAAGTTTTAACCTATAAAACAATTTCTTGATTGTCCTTTACATTTCTTGTTGAGATTTAGAAAGTTAAGACTGAGTTTTCAAGGTTGTTACTATCTTCTAGGAAAAAAAAACAACATATTTTTAATTTGTCACATTTTCTAATTCATGAAAAAATGCCTCCTTGGTTGATCTAATTGAAAATAGCTGAGTACTAAAACAAAACACCCTTGAAAAAACCCAGCTCCTTGCTTGGGGGCATATTAGAAACTAAAATAGTGCATGTCTTTGTCTTTCAATAGAAAAAGCACTTTTGCATTTTGGCTGTTCATTTTCACTTTGTCACTTTAAAATCAAGAGAGAGAACTGGTCAAGAACTCCTACAGTAATATGCTTAGGAACATCCTGGAATTTCTTGTCTCAGAATGCATTTTCAGATTTTAGACAAAAACCACTTTTATTTGTCTTTAACTGTATCATTGTTTTGAATATTACTGAAATTAATGATTTAACACTGGTAACATAGCAGGTAAAATTGAATTAGGTTTGTGCTGTTACCTTCCAAAAGTCTTTCCACTCCGTCTTGAAGTGATTAAACAGATTAAACAGTGAAAGAAGAATGGTTTATTCTTAGATATCCACAAGCAGCTTAATCCAAACACCTGATACAGTGGGGAATTAAGGAAACAAATTAAAACTTAACTCCATAATGCTGAACCATAGACTTGCATTCTAGGAGCAACTGATCTTTAGGTGTGTAAATGGAGAGAGGTTAGTCAAAGCATAGAACCAGGTTTTAACTCCTGTTTGAATTTTCTAGGAGACTTTTAACAGCCTCAGCTCTTGTTTCTGTTGAACTAGGCAATTTTTCAGAATTAAAGAAAATGGAAGGAAACCCCCCAAAGTGAAAAGCAGATTATATCAGTGTGTATTCCTATTGTAAGAATGGGTTTCTGAGTCTGATCTAAAGATTGCTCATCCACTCAAAAGCTGTGTAGGGATGCTGAAACAAGTCAGAGCTGATCTCTGTCCTGTGTCCTGCGTGTAGAAGGCATTAATCATTAATTAATCATTAATCTTGATAGAAGCAAAACAGGTTTTCACACCATTAATAACAAATTATGTATTGGTTTAGACAGCAGTGATTGAAATAAATTTCTAGATTTTTTTGTGTTTAAACTGTTTGCTGTATTTCGTGTTTTGTCTCTGCATCCACTCATTTCTTCACGCTGTGGGAGATTGTACCTGGTGTCAGCTCGTTGTTACTTTCCTCTGCCTACTCAGCCCTTCTTGGTTTATCTAAAACTCTGCACTCCTGGCAGCTTGGGAGGGACTTTGCTGGCTGAGTTTTCAACTGTGCATTTCTTTTCTCTTTTTCTAGAACGATATAATCCTTCATCAAAAACATCCAATGGTCATCAGTCCAAATCGTAAGTGGCCGTTGAGAAAAGATTTCTCAAATGACAGTTGAATTTGAAGAGATTTGGAAAATAGCTGTTTCTTTTCCTAGAATGTGTCAGTTCTTGCACAGACTCTTTAGCAAGCTTCTCGACTGGCAGAAAAGGGGATTGTGTTTAAGCAGCCATTTTCTGGGACAGTAGAGCAAATATGGCACGTTGGAGTGAATAACACATACACCATGCCACCTTGCTGTTCCTCTGGTTCCTTGTCAGTAGTCAGGATAAGCGTGCAAGAGTTTGGAGCTCACAACTGGCTTGTGAACCAGAAGGGTATCAGCATGGGCAGGATGGGACAGGGCTTATCAAACGTGTGCATTGCAGAGCTGTCAGCTGTCAGCAGCTTGTAGTGGTTCCACAAATAGACAGGGTGGGGAACTGGTTTGTATGGGAGGATACAGTAAAATATGTTTGGGATCTAGTTAAGTTTATTCCACTCAGTCTCTTAACTGACAGGCAAACATTCTATTAGTTATGCACACAGACCCAACATCTTACTTTGTCAATCGTGCAACTGGGAGAAAAAAATAAAAAGCAACTGGAGTTTTCCAGATGGCTGTAGTCCACCTTTCTCATACTTGAAAATTGATTATATTCATGCTGTTCAAAGATGGTTTCCAAACAAATATGTCCATGAAAATAAAAGTTTACCAGCTGATTGTATGTGTAGTGAAAGTGGTTGTGGATTCTGAAAAGTCGGTGCTGGAAGTTAACGTTTGTTGTGATGCAGTCACAAAATGAAGTCTGGTTCTTCTGCGTGTCTGCACGTGTTGCAGTATTGGCAAGATTAAAAAGTACATAACCTATGAGAAGGGAATAAACCAGAACCAACCCCCCCTCAATTATCATAGCCTTACAGTCACTTTCCTAAAGCATGGGGTTTAGGAAGATGCTTGGAAGCAGCCAGTTCAACAGGGGGTAGAAAGCAAAGGTCACCACCTGGCTTTGCTTTTGTCAGAGACCTCTGAGAAGGAACTGTGCTATTTCCAAAGCTGGAGAAGGTGAGAACACCTAAGAACAAGAGATAGCATTGGATATCTGTGGAACTGGGGTGCACAGGAAGAAAATTGAGATATTTACTGTGACAATACAGTCCTAAATTTATTTTTTTAAAAAAAGCAATTGTGATCTGGTCAAAAAACTTTTACAAGTCTATAAATGCATCTTTTGGAAAAGGCTAGCAGTGAAAAGTACTTTGGGAACTAGATGCTAGAGACTGGTGTTCTTTTCAGATTATCAGTAGAACAGCTGTACTGTGAAACTCAGAAGTAAGAGACTTTTAATCCTTTCTCATTTTCTTTCTCCAGATGTGAATCGAACCAGACAGAGTAAGATGTTTTATTTTTGTAATCAAAGGTGGTTTTCAATAAGCACAAAGGCCCTGTACCCTGCTGTGTGTTGTCAGTGTGCTCACATATTCCCAGTATTGTGAAATAGTGTGTGTATGTATGACTACCATAAATAATTATGGCTTTGAATAATAATAATAAAATAATTATGGCTTAGAACAGTTGTACTGTTGCCACGAGACAGGAAACAGCCACCAGTGTTAGTTTGCCTGATTCTATTCAACACAGTATTCTTGGCTGTTGTGTGTAAGAAGTTGAACATATGCATGTTAGCTCCTCCTGCATTAGAAAACTGTGTCAAATTTCCTTTCTGAATTCAACAGAATGGAGTAAGGAGCCAAAGTACTAGAATCCTTATTCTTCTCTAAAGAATGACTTAGCTCACCATTCTTAAACATTAAATGTTAGAATGGTATCTTGTGGATTTCACCCACGCAGCCTCCTTGGTAGCATAAACAATAGCATGTTGAAATGTAGAAGAATGCTTTGAAAGTAATTAACGTACCTGGAAAAACTTGTCTCACTTTCTCCTTTTTACTCAGTATGTTGAAAGATGACTTGAAACTTAGCAGTAGTGAAGACAGCGATGGAGAGCAGGTACGTTGGTGAAATCAGAGCCTCAAAAATACATAGCAAATGCACTCAGGGTTCAGTTCTGCAGCAGTGTTCCATCTGCCCACAGCACACTGAGCACCTTAAGAAGAGATTTGTGTCACTGATTTCAAATGGGCAGTAGTGTACTTTAAAATGTATGTAAAGACCCATCACTTAAAGACAGAACCCTTCATGTTCTGCTGTGTAGCAGCATGGGACTGTGTTTGGGGTGATGAGGGGTGCTGTATCTGCAACTGGGATGACAGCAGCACCTTTATTTTTATTGAAAAGTCTCTTTTTTTTCTCCCTTGTCAGTATTACCTTTGTGCAGCTTCTGCCCAAAATGGCATTTCACATGCTGAATTAAAATACCTGTGGGGTCTGTGCTACCCAGCAGTAATCCACACTCCATTTCTTTTCTTCCTGTTGCCAGTTCTAGTACTTTATTTTCTTCATAGAAAACTTGGAGCTAGTACACTTAGTTGGTAACTCCTAGTACTCTGGGCATCTCAGGAACAGCATTGTGAAATGTTGAGTCATCTGATTCCAAAAGGTGGAAACATGGTGTTAGTGAGTGGTAGAAATGGGAACTCTTAGGACTGTGGTCAGAATGTGTAGGACTTGGAGATAATAGGTTTGTGGTGAACACTTGGAGAAAACTGATTTGTTTTCCTTTATAAGGAAAATACAGACTGATTTAAGCTGCTGCAAGTACTGAATTAAGATGCTGTTCAGGCTAAATAATTTTAAAAACTTTAAATTGATGCTTTGCAATTTTAATTGTATATACAATCCTAAAGTAACTTCTAGAAGCTTCATGCTCTTTCTCTTAATTGCAGGACTGCGATAAGACGGTGCCCAGGAGCACACCTGGAAGGTAGGCACTGCTGGGGGGTGTGGGGGGACTCAGTCCAAGCAGCACGCTCAACTTGGTCTCACTCCTGAACTTCACGTTTGCCTTTTGTCTCGTGTTAGAGCAAAAGGTGATTAGAATTTAATTAGTGATTAAATAGCATATAGCATGCAATTTACACTGACTGCCTTGGGAAGGGGGAAAAACAAAGGTTGATGCTTGTTTCCAGGCTGAACTGTGTTCAGTTGTGTTGAATTTTCTAGTAAATGTTAATTAAAATACTACATTTTATCCTTTCTAATGAAAGAACTTCTAGGATGCATTTGTGATTTGGGGAGTGTTTATTTTTTCCTTATTTTTGTTTTCAGTAATTCTGACCCTTCGCAGCATAACAGTGAAGGAGCAGATAACTCACGGGATGACTCGAGCAGCCACAGTGGCTCTGAAAGCAGTTCAGGATCCGACTCGGAAAGCGAAAGCAGTTCCAGTGATAGTGAAGCTAATGAACCATCACAGAGTGCATCCCCCGAGGTAGGATTCGAGGTGGATTTGGGCTGTCTTCTTTAGCTTGGCATTAATCCTGAGTTTTAAAAGCAGGAAGAAAGAATAAATTATAAAACTGGAGGTTTTTTTTTTAAAAATATATATATATATGTACTTACAAACATGGGATCACTTTCGAGGTGGAATATTCTTTTGCTGAAGTACCTGTAATTGGATATGGTAACAATTCTTTATATAAGCACACAGTTGATGTTTGACTTCAAGGTGCTTTTTACCACCAGTGACCTATCAAAGTGCAGAAATTAGATATAGTAGCTTAAAAAACTGTGTTTTTTTAATCTGGAGAGGTCAGGCAGGCTGTATTGCCTGTACAGCAGCTGCTCCAGATGAAGGGAAAATATGAGCTCTTTATATTCATCAAACTATATTTCATTTGTTCTTTATCTCAGGTGTGTTCATGTATCTCTTGCTCTGGCATGCAGCATGGTACGGCTGTCCTTTGGAAAAAATGGAAGAAATGTGAAATGTTTCATCTAACACTGGTTTTTAATTTGTTTTTAGCCGGAACCACCACCAACAAACAAGTGGCAACTGGATAACTGGTTGAATAAAGTAAATTCACATAAAGTGTCACCAGCTTCTTCCGTGGACAGCAATATCCCATCCTCCCAAGGCTACAAAAAAGAGGGCCGGGATCAGGGGCCGGGGAGTGGGTACACTGATCAAAGTGGCTCCAAGGATTCCATTTCTTCTACACCGGGGCGAGATTCCAAACCCACCCAAAAGGGCTCGGAGAGCAGTCGCAGCAGGCAGAAGTCACCTGCCCAGAGCGACAGCTCGACGCAGAGGAGGACTGTAGGTAAAAAGCAGCCCAAGAAAGCAGAGAAGACATCTGTTGAAGAGCCTAGAGGAGGTCTTAAAATAGAAAGTGAAACCCCAGTAGACATGGCAACAAATATACCTTCAAACAGGCATAAGGCAGCCACAAAAGGCTCCAGAAAACCCAATATAAAGAAGGAGCCCAAATCTTCCCCTCGGCCTACAACAGAGAAAAAGAAATACAAGGCTTCAAGCAAATCTGCCCAGAAATCCAGGGAATTCATAGAAACAGATACCTCATCCTCTGATTCTGATGAAAATGAGAGCCTGCCTCCTTCATCACAAACACCCAAATACTCTGAGAGCAATAGGACTCCTGTTAAATCTTCCATGGAGGAGGATGACAGCTTTATTCGGCAAAGAATGTTCTCTCCTATGGAAGAGAAAGAGCTTCTTTCACCACTCAGTGATCCCGATGAAAGGTACCCACTGGTCGTAAAGATTGACCTGAGCCTCTTATCAAGAATACCAGGGAAGCCTTACAAGGATGCCGACGCACCCAAAGCGGAGAAGAAGAACGTGCCGGAGAAGCACGCGAGAGAATCCCAGAAGCAGCCATCTGACAAAAGCTCTACGAAAGGCAAAAGGAAACATAAGCAGGTGATAGTTTTGTAGACAAAGGTTTACCTCTTCTCTCAGCCCCGTAGTGCTTTGCTCCTGGTGTCAAGCGTGTCACCCAGCAACCTGGGTCAGACCTCGGTGTCACGACTGAGCAATTTAGGAGGTGGCTTGGGCTGGCTGTTCTGTGCAGAACACTTTGCTCATCCCTGTGCTCTCACAGTAGAGACAATTGGGATTTTCTCATGGGCTGGAGAGGGGAAGGGAGAAGGTTGCACCTGTAGGAGTGTTAGCACTATAGGTAGAGCTTGTGGAGGTAGCACTGCATCCTGCCCTCTCATGCCTCCACTTGATCTGGCACCAGCCCCTGTTGCACTGCAGGCCAGCTCAGGCAGCTGATCCAATGGAAAATTCACCTGGAAAAAAAAAAGGCAGTTTTCAGCTGGATCAGCTCTACAAATCAGTGAATCATATAATTGCACATTGCCAGGACAAGGGATGGGGCAGAAAGGGGCCTGGGGCATGGCAGCAGCACAAACCATCATCTCAGGGGTGCTGCTGTACTGGGAGCAGAGGGATCTCTCCGTAATGATATTTAATCTTTTCCAAAAATAAAAAGCATTTCATCTTTTAAACTATAAATAAAAAGCAGGAATGCCTGGGGGCAGTGAAATGGACAGGAGTCGATGGGGGAGCTGAATAGAAGTAATCCTCTTGGAGGGGGGAATGGTAAGAAGTAGTTGGTGGTGTAATTTTAAACTGCTTTTAGAAACCTCAGAACATAGTATAAAAAGCAAAGCTGTGACTGCAAGATGGACTCTGGTCTGAGGAGTTGTTATAAATTTCTGGTTCCCATGAAGTTAGGACTGTGAAGCCCTGGTTCAGGGATTCAGAAATTGCCATGCTACCCTGGATTTCATGCTGAAAATTTCTTTTTTGTCAGGGATTTGGCAGTGGTCATAAGACTTTGTTGACATGTGGAATCAAGGGATTAAATGGTATCATCCAGAGAGTCATTTGACTCTCCAGAGGAGATAGATAATTTCAGTTCAACCATTTTTCCTATTAACCTAAGTAAGCTTGGTCACTTACTGAAATTAATGTTGTCAGGGGGACTTGATATGTACCTGCAAACAGGGGGTCTCCTGTGCTGTTCTGATTCCTGTTAAGCAAGGAAGTATGAGCTTTTTTTGTAAAATTGGAGTAACTGACCAGTACAGTGACTATCTATTTTTTGCCAGTGTTACTAGATAATTCCTAATGTTTGTGGGGATGCACTCACATGTTCCAGTGGCTCTGAATGCACTGACTGCTCTGTCTTTGACCAGTTATGCCTTTCAGTACACATTTGGAGTTACAGCATTAGAGGTCTGTGCTCTCATACCTTCACCAGAAAGCTTTGGTAAGACCAATTAATTTTAGGCTTTATCCCAGCAAACAGTCTGGTGGTTAACTGGGTTGAATGCTCACATTACATACCAGAGAAGGTTCAAGCCTGTTGGAGGCAACCAAAGGAGAACCCACCCTTTCCCTCACCCCTCCAGGTTTTAGGTTTGTGAGTGCTCTGTACACAGCTGTCACCACTTGATTCCTACACGTTGCTTGCTCGTGTGTTTCCTTGAGCATCAGGCTCAGGGCTGCAGCATCAGTGTACCAAAAATGAAACTTTGGGGCTTTCAATCTGGGTTATGTTACCAGATGACTTACTCTGAGGCCCATTTTCCATTTGATTTGCTGCATTGATGCTCCCAGTGCTTGCTGAAGACAGCTTAGAAATTTACCTTCAAGACCCTTTGACTTTAGGGCTATATTTATATAAAAATCTGGTCTTCAACATCTCAGCTTACTTTAATAGGCTGCAAGACTTCAGCCTTGTTCTGGCATTCATAAGACACCTCTGTTGGGCTCCACACCATAAAATCTCTCCTGATCTCTTATTGGAGCCTTTGTCAGATTTTTTTGGTATTTTGTGGTGATGTTTGTGCTAAAATGAACAACTCAGCTGCTACTTATTTTATGCAGGTTGGGGATTTAGAAGCCAGGCTTTCTTTTTTCATTATGTTCCAATATCAGGGTCTGGTCAAATCTTTGGCATGGAGTAGCTGCTACAGGATATGGGTTTGTGGTCTGAAGGTGTCTCTGTACACTGCAAAACACCTGCTAAATCATGTCTCTTAATGTGCAAGCTGTCCACTCTCAGTGAAGCTGTAAGTGTGGACGTTTGCCTGGATGTATTTCTTGTTTGCTTTATTCAGAATGAGGATGAAAACAGAGCCAGTGAAAGCAAGAAAACAAAACTGGAAGAAAAAACTCCATCAGCACACAAGACTTCCAGCAGCAGGGAGTGAGTATCTTGGTTGTGTTTCCAACGTTGAAGGCTTGGGGTGATCAAGGAGGAGATGGGTGCCTGTCTTCTCCCTTCTTTCCCCCCTCAACAAGGTGTTTGCTCATTATTAATGAATGGGTAAAATGTTTGTTACCCTTCAGACAGACTTCAGAGTTTCTCCTAGCAGTTGGTGGAAATTAATAACATTGGCTAAGAACAATTGTTTTCACCTACCAGAAGTAAGGTGACCCCTCCTGCGAAGGGTTGGAGTATTATGGGGTATATGCTTCCAGGTTTTTCTCTAATATACAGTGGGGTTTGGTTTTGGTTTAGAAATCAGCAGTGCATCTAGCTTTTTGATCTTGCAAAAGCTCTGCTTTTAAATGAGCCCAGTCTGGTAATTCTCTGTTTAGCAAGTTTGTAAAGTGCAGATACATTACTGCACTGGCATTGCCTGGGCTGCTGATGGCACTGAGATGTGGGTCCATGGATTCAGCCTCACGTTTGAGTCACAGATCAGCTGAATTAAAAATGGGAGTGACACAAAAGCAAAGTAATAGAGAATTAGCAAATCACTTAACGTTTTTTAGTACTCTTGTATGCTATTTCTGTAATTTTCCCTGCTTTTTGTAATAGCTGTTATGCTTTTATTTGATTTACTTCTTGGTTGGTGTTAATCCACAGGAAAGAGTAAGTTGGGTTTTTTTTTCCACTGCCTTTTAAAACTCTGCTATTTCAGATCAAACAACTGAAAACTGGTGTAATTATGTCATGGAAAATATTTCTGTATAGTGAGTAATTGCCAAATTGCAAATACATGAGAAGCTGCAGCATATCAGATGCTAGAAATCTTGTTTGCCCATTTGGAGTTAACCAGCATCTCACTGTTTGTTAGGGAACAGATGTAGAATGAACAGATGCATTTCTAGCTTGATTATGCTTTTTTTTTTACCTATTATTTCTGATATTTGCTTGATTGCCAGTGCATTTATCTGAAGGACACTTAAATGCAACTATATGATTTTATAAAAATAATGCATAGAAATAATTATTATGGGAAGCCAGGAGCAGCCAATGGCAGCCCTCAGCAGCCGAGGGAAGAGTGGACTGAAAGGCTGCGCTGAGAAAGCTTCCCAGGTCCCTGGGTTCCAGAGGGGAGTTATCTGGACCATCTCTCTCTGAGCTCTTGGGCTGACTAGTCTGCAACAGACAGGCTGGCGCTCACGTTGGCATTCATTTCTTCCATTGTCAGTGTTTGGGGTGTTTTTTTAAGAACTGGTGTAGGGATGTGGTTTTATGGTTAGAACTTGTCTGCTGTGTTTTCAGGTCAGGACAGATAAAATGGTGAAGATGAGCTCAATTGGCTTCATAGAAATCTACTCACTGAGATGATCTTTTCCTCCATATCTGGTTTGCTAGGTCTAATAATAAGAATCATGGTAAAAAAAAAACAATGTTTTTTTTAATTTAAAATATTTTTTTAAAGTTTTGTGGTGTTTGGGTTTTTTGTTTGGTTAGCTTTGGTTTTGTTTTTTAAGGAAAGATACCCCAAACCTGACTTTGTTCATTTTGTCCAGGTCTTCAAAGCCAAGTGCTGTTAAAGAGAAGGATTTACTGCCATCTCCTGCTGCCCCAGTCCTGCAGAAGGATTCCAAGCAGGAACATGGGTCCCGGAAGAGGACGGTCAGTCAGTCGTCATCCTTAAAGTCCAGCAGCAACCTTAGCAAGGAGAGCAGCAGTGGCAGTAAAAGCAGCTCATCTTCAAAACAGAAGAAGACAGAAGGGAAGGGTTCCAGCAGTGCTAAAGAAACCAAGGTAAAGGCTTGTTCTGTCACTGCCTTGAGCCTGTTTCTTTGCTGTGCAGTTTGACCTGCTCAGCATGATCTAAACAATAATTTGCAGTTCAAGTTAAAATGAAATTGGTTTTAGGTATGCATTGTTTCATGTCGTAGTGCCTAAGTACCCTGGAAGTCTGTAAATCAGAAAATAACGTGGGAGAGATGCTTATTCCTACCAAATTCTTACATTAATTGGTGAAATGTATTTAGTCATCTTCTGATTAGTGATGCTGCTAATTTATTGCTTAATTTGTTAATAAGAAATATCACTAGAAAGCTGCTTGCACGACAGTAACTGGAACAGTGAGGTTACTCTTACCTCATCAGAGCAGATACAGATCCTGTCCTGAATTTTAAGGCAAGCAGGAGTTTGGTCCACGCTCAGGGCTGGGATGTGAAGCTATAGCTCTCATTTTATGATATGGTGGGACCCCAGAGTGATTATTTTAACTCCACCTCGGGAACGTACAGTGCTCTCTATGGCTGGGGTGGAGAAAATGTGGTTATAAAGATGGTACAGAAAATGGGATTTATTTTAAAGATATTTAGGTTAGGAAGGTGTTTCGATGGTGGAATTTAAAAATATTACAGGAAGATGATGCTCTTAGGTCACTAAATTGGAATGTGCTTTTTCATCAGTATATAAATGTGTGTTACTGGACAGGAATCAGCCTGTGAGGACACCTGAGAGTGTGTTGTTGAATGCCTGTGAATGCAGTTTCTATCATACAGCCAGTTGCTGAGCACAGTATGTTTAGCTGGGAGGGATTTCACCCAATTGAAAAAAACCTCAGTTTAGCAACTGTTAAACCTCAGTAGCTGGATTTTCAGTCTCTGGAAGGCTTAGAAACAAAGTCTAAGAGTGTTCAGGAAGGTTAATTGATTTGGGCAGGAGTAAAGCAGCCAACAGACATTAGCAGTGGCAGAAAGCAACTTACTCATCAGGGTGGAGTTCAAGAATATCTGAACTGGGAGACGTAGGGTGTGAGTTCAGATGCCAAAACCATGAGATTTTAGAAGCCTGGCAGGGCTGTGTGTATCACTGGCCACGTGAGAGACTGCCAGGAGCTGCAGACAGAGAAGGTATAACAGTTCCATACATTTATTTGTAATTTTCCTTTCAGGAAAAGATTCTGAACAATTCATCCAGCTGCCCTCCTGCCTCTGCTCTGTCGACGGAAAGTTCAAAGTCAAGAAGAGCAAAACTTGTTTTTGATGACAGGTAAGAGCAGCCTTTCCCAGCCCCACAGAGGGAGTCCTGGAGCACAGCCAGCTCCCCGCCGAGGAGTCCTCGTTTTGCTTCACCAGAGATGTTAAGCTGACTCTGGAGAGCTGTGTGTTGCTCCTGCAGGGATGTGCTTGTCTGGCTGCTCCCTGGGCCATTTACTTGGCAGACAGCACAGGCCTGGAGGAGAAACTGTAGCCCTGTGCATTCCTGTTGAGCATGAAGGGGCCAGCAGGAGACTTCAATAGCTCAGTGTTCTTCTGCTTTTAAATGCTGATGGGTCCTTTGCACCTCAGCAGGGCACTGCTTCTACCTGTCTGCCTGTTCTCAACAGAGCCCACATCCTCTGGGCTCAGGAGTTGTGCTCATGGATAGGAGAGAGGAGCCTTTGGTTCTGACATTCCAGATCCCCAAGAGCAGGACTAGTTAGCTATTTTAACAACGTTTTAAAGAGTTTTATCTTAGTGTAGCTCCTGTAGCTCGAGTTAGACAGAAAATATAGGAAATTGGGCAACATTAAGAAACTTCAGACACAAAAGGAAATGCAGTGTGGTGGGGCTGAGTCCATACATTTGTGTTCTCTGTTGCAGGACTTACTCAGCTGATCATTATTTACAAGAAGCCAAGAAGTTAAAACATAATGCAGATGCGTTGGTAAGTAAATCTCCAGTACCTGTCCTGTGTCTGCACATTATAGGGCAGTTTCTGTACTGCTTTTGCCATTTGCTGCCCGTTGGTACTGGAGCTTTCTTCTGCTTCCTCTCTGGTTTTTATCCTTAAAAGTGTTTTTCCACTCTCCTCAGTCTGACAGGTTTGAGAAGGCTGTGTACTACCTTGATGCTGTCGTGTCGTTCATTGAGTGTGGGAATGCATTGGAGAAAAATGCTCAGGAATCCAAGTCCCCGTTCCCTATGTATTCAGAAACTGTGGAATTAATCAAGTAAGCATTGCAAAGCATATACAAGTCAAGGGGGTGGGAAAGAGGTCTGGAAATCAGGGCTCCTACCTTTACTGAAGTTTTGCCACCAACTTTTGAGATCTCTTGTCATTCTCAGAAAACACTCTATCACTTACCAGTTCATTCCAGTTGCTGGGGCTTCAAGTGTTTTCATGAAGGTTGAGATGCCTTCTGCTCGGGCTCTTGAACTCTCTCTACAATGTGTAACACATGAGAACCAAGATGTTTCCAGTTACTACCTAGTCAGCACTTTGGTTAGGGTCTGAGAGGAGTTCCTGGAATGGTGAAGACAGCTGAAGTCAGAAATTCATAAGAATGTTGGTATTTTGTGACTGATAAATGACAGTGTAAGTTTTTTGTTGTTCACTTGATGTCATTGCAGATACACTATGAAACTGAAGAATTATTTGGCACCAGATGCTACGGCTGCAGATAAAAGGCTAGCAGTGCTCTGGTATGTGTATTCCCAACTTAAAACATTGGAAGTTAATCAGTGCCTCGTATCACCTGCATGAAATGCTGTGTTACTGAGTTCTCAGTGTAGTATATTTGGTTCAGAAACACCTGCATTTTTCACATGGCTGCACATAAAGATTAATTACAGTCTGATACTGTAAACTGGGGCAGAGGGGATGCTGACAACGAGGGCCAAGTCTTTGAAGTGTTATGGACATGACTAGATTTGGACAGAGCAACAGCAGAAAGGATGGGGATCCTTCTGATGTACTCACCCAGGGAGAAGTCAGAATTGGGGCTGGCTGTAAAGAGCGGTCTCCTAGGTTAATGGAATGGCTGCAGCAGGTGTGGGAGACCAGAACCAGTTAGTGTCAGGTGGAAAGGAAAGGGGAGGCCATGGCAGAAGGCATTGGACTCAGAATGTCCTGACATGAGTGAAAAAGAAGTGAAACCCTTGTCTAGGGAGTAATTTAGTGTTGTCTCCTAAGCTCAGAACTGGTGAGTGGTTGTATCAGCAAGATCACTCAAAATTACAGTTTTGGCTTATGGCACACAAAGCTATGTTTTTATTTCCCTGGGGATTTAAAGGTGATTATGGATTTTTTTTTGGTTGAGTTGCAACTTGAGAGCTGGCTTGTTAGAGCTGGCAGAGAAGACTTGAAAACCACGGCTGCTGGCTGTCTGAAATGCACTGAGCTGTGATGGACTTGGCTCTGACTGTAAATGTTTTGTTGTTCTTTGGGCAGTCTTCGGTGTCAATCTCTGCTATACCTAAGGCTTTTCAAACTGAAAAAGGAAAGTGCATTGAAATATTCAAAAACTCTGACTGAACATCTGAAGGTAATTGCATGTGTATTTTCTTAGAATATTAAAACACATTTTTAATTTCAACTGTGTGTCAACACTTTGTACTGTTCAGTTAGAACAGGGGACTACTCCAATCCTATGTATATTTAGTGGCCACCTTTGTGTTGCTAAAATAATCCCTTAATTGGTGTTTCAGGCATTGGTAAAAAAGGATGTTTTCCCAAATTTGAATTTACTTTGATATTACTCAGAATTTTGCTTATTGCTTAAAAGAAAAACTGCAAAAATTAATTTGTTTAAAAATAACCAATGAAATAACCAGATAAAGTGTAACTAGTTAAAATGTAAACATCAATCAGGTGACAAATTTCTTTTTCCCCAACAGAATTCCTATAATAATTCTCAAGCACCATCACCTGGTATGGGAAGGTGAGTAGGAAAAGCTGTTATCTGTATTTCTCCACTTATAACCAGTTTTCTACATAAACGGTGTGCCTGAGGTGCTCAGAGAGGAGCTTTTCACTCTGTGAAGTGTTGGAGTGATTGTTCTGAGGGGGTAGATTTTGATTTGGTGGTTTGCATAATTATTCTGATAAAAGATGGTGAGGTTTGGTAATTGGGTTTGGCTGTGGAGCTAAAACCTAAGGGCTGGAGGACCCTCAGCACTTGGTACCAGCTCATGCATTTCATTTGTCGTGGGGCACATCCTGGCTTCTTGATGTGCAAAGTGGGAGTGCTTTGTCATCTCACAGCCTGAGATGTGGGAAGAGAGGTCTTAGAGGGCATCTCACAGTGTCACACACCTGAAGTACTTTGTGTGTGTGTGTATATGCATTTTACAATGTAATGTTTTTCTCTGGATAAGCAGCAAGACTGTCGGTATGCCGTCTCCAGTCTCTCCAAAGCTGTCTCCAGGGAATTCAGGAAATTACTCTTCTGGGGCAGCCAACCCTTCAGGGAGCGGGTCTTCGGTGACGATCCCCCAGAGGATCCATCAGATGGCAGCCAGCTACGTCCAAGTTACGTCCAACTTCCTCTATGCCACTGAAATTTGGGACCAAGCCGAACAGCTGTCGAAAGAACAGAAAGGTAAGGACTAGCCCAGGTGGATTATAACATCAGATAGAATCATAGAACAGCCTTGGTTGGAAGAGACATCTAAGATCACCCAGTCCAACCATTACCCCAGCACTGCCCAGTCCCCACTGCCCCATGTCCTTCAGCACCACATCTCCACGGCTCTGAAATCCCTCCAGGGATGGGGACTCCCCCCCTGCCCTGGGCAGCCTGGGCCAGGGATGGGGAACCCTTTGGGAGAAGAAATTGCTCCTAATACCCAATCTAACCCTCCCCTGGCACAACTTGAGGCCATCACCCCTCATTCCATCACTGTGTCCCGGAGTGTGCTGGAACACTCACAGGCTTTGAGGTTTGGAATTGCAGTTCATGGTGCACAGGATGTTTAACCAGGTCCCCTGCAAAAGTAAGGTGGAAGTTACACCTTCGATTACAGGCAGCCTGGGCTGGTTGTCAGGGTGGTGTGGGAGATGTAATGTTTCCTACCAGCCATGTGTTTAAAAAAAAAAAAGAAAGAAAACCATTGTTGCATTTCCTGTAAAAGGTTTGGTGTAGGAAGAGGAACTTGGTACATTTCCATTTCTGAAATTCTGAAGTGAAATACCCATGTGAGGGGGAAGGCCGAGGAGATTTAACCATACTATAATATTTTTATCAACCAGTCTTCTGTAAAAGAGTAAAGAAGTGGATTAGAGAGGACCTTTTTCCTTTATTCTTAGGGATTCCTGCTGCAAACGGAGGGTTTGGGTGTAGGATTTCCCGTGTGACAATCTGTGCAGAGTTTAACTTGTGTTTCTCTTGATTTAGAGTTCTTTGCTGAACTGGATAAAGTTATGGGCCCTCTGATTTTTAATTCGAGCATCATGACAGACCTAGTGCGTTACACCCGGCAGGGACTGCACTGGCTGCGCCTGGATGCCAAGTGATGCTTTGAACTGAAGGAATGGAAAACCCAACACATTTTTCTCGCTGCCTCTGATTTCTCTCCACAACACTGTGTCATGTCAATAAGGAAGACTGCCATAACACATTGCTTAGTCGACACTAAGAGCAAGGAATGCTTTCACATGTCTCCCATCCTCCTTTGTGTCTTGTGTTTTAACCCCAAGTCATGTGGCTCGTGGACTTCTTCAGTATTCCCGTCTTAAGTTATTAAAATATTTTAAAATTTACTACATATAAAGGTGTAGTTTTGCTGATCTGTCGTGGATAGATCATTGGAATTCCAGTCATAATACATAAACAGTCAGTTTAAATCCTATTTATTTTATTTTTTTTTAATTTTAATTTTGAAAAGCCCAGTTTGGGGCAGTTTTTAGCTATTTCTTCCCTAATTTTACCCTTTTGAGTACTTAGCAGAAATTAAACATAGACACTTTATTTAAGTACTTTGTGAGCTTTGTTACTCTGTAATGTCTTGTGGTGGTAGAGGCTGTAAAAGGAACTAGGGTTGATAGGTTCTAATGTGTAGGGACACCATATTTGTCATGCCTAATGCCTACGAGTCAACTAATAAATGACAACTACAGATTTATTATTGCAGAATTTGTACTAAATAGAGAAGTCCCAGATATTCTTCTACGTATTAAGATAATTTCATTTAAATGAATTATAAAGAAATTTATATGGAAAAATATTTAGCTGGATCTGACTTGGATGGTTTTCAAGGCAGTTTCCAAACATGGATTAACACTATAACAATCACAAAACATTACAGTAATAATTTGCATTTAATGTGATATCGAAGTAATGGTGTAAGAATGAACTTCAGTCTGGTAGGTGCGATGAATACAGGAAAGGTTTCTGAAACGGACAATCTCGTGCTTTTTGGTATCTCTTCATCGAAAATACGTTGCGTTTCCTTGCTTGTCATCTCTTGACATTTACCAGGTAGTGAACTGTGTGGTTAGAAGAACCAACCGTAGGTAAACTCCTCCCAGAACCATCCTTTGCATCTTTTCCATTGACTGAGAAACCAGGAATCTTAAGCAGAAACGGAGGTCCATGTTCCCCTTCCAGGGTCTGAGAGGTGACGGACACTACAGGAGGAGAGCGGGCCGGGGAGGTGGGCTGGGTTTGACGCTCGGGTTCACCCCGGCAGCGGAGGTCCCGGTAGGGTTTGCCCCAGCGTTGCGCTCGCTCACGACGTGGTGCCACGGTTCGTGGGGCTGCAGTGGGCTGCTCTCACAGTGTAAACCAAAGTACCTTTCCACGTAAGGTGCTTGTCCGAGTTAAAGGTTTCCCATGCTACTGCTTTCAGTATTGCTTAGTGCCCCTAACATGTCTGGTGTGCCTTATGCCTTACTTTTAGATGAAGATTTTATGAACTGTTTACAAGATGTTTTACAGCAGGACCAGGTATACTGTATGCAGTGGTCTTCTGCAGTACTTTGGTAAAATTCCATTTCCTTTTAAAAAGTACTAGTGTCTGTCCCCCAAACTGACTTCTCATTGCGGTGGTCTCCTTTGGAAGAGTCCAACTCTGAACCCTTTGGAGTGAGATTGTGGAATGCTGCTTTGTTTTTTTTTCTCTCCCATTTAACCCTTTCTTCTGTACCAGATACGAACGTGCATGTTCAGGAAAATTATTGCACTAAATTTTTTTGTGTAGTTGTAGTTAAGTGCCAAAATCACGGCAACCTCGAGAGAAGGAATAGAATTCTACGCTACTTAGTACTGCAGTATGTCCTATGGGCTTTAAGAGTTTAGAAGTTTTGCAAATTAGTAACCTACCAAAAGGTAGCTGCATATTCGTAGAGCTTCCTTTGCGTTCCAGCGTGTTTTGTACTTCCAGAAAAGCTTTGCTACGTACGAGTTGGTACATGGTTAACAGACCTGTGACTTTTTTCCATGATGGCTGAATTTACTCTTCAGGTCTGTCGGAGCATCCTTTTTATTGAATCACTGTGCAAGGTCACGTTTCTGTTGGTGTTTGCTGTTGGAGACAGAACTCTGTACCCTCAAACTCCACATCTCGGTTCTTGGGACACTGTCAACTGTTTTTCCTTTAATACTCTAAAGTGCCTAGCACACTTTTGACGCTATATGAAAAAATACCTTTGTAGAAGTCGCGTTCATAGTTTATTTTTCGTGTAGTGCTGCACTAGCCAGCGTGGCTGTGGTTTGGCTTGCTCCTGTGTGCACAGTTACCCTTCCTGTTAGCAGGAACGGTCTCATCTCTGGGAATTTTTTTTCCTTAACTAGAGTCCCACAAATACCTTTTGGTGTCACGTTAAATTGGTCTCTTAAAAATGTATTGCTGATCCCTAGATCTTAAAAAGTTGTCTTCTGAGGATGAGAAGACTTTGTACATCGTGTCAAAATGTGGGTGTGAAGTGGTTGAAAGTGTCCCACCTAAACAGCGTGCTTCGTAGTAAAATCCCCCCTTGAGTGCTGTCCCAGGTCTTCTGTCTGTACGGGAGATGTGCAGTGGTCTTGTTAATTGCAAAGCAATGCCTTACGCATCTGTGACTATTCAAACAGATCGATTTCGCAATTCCAAAAGCATATCTAAAGTTGGGATTTCCTGTTGTTTCCGGGAGGGGAGGGACAGGCTTTGTCAGATTTCATAGCTAAAAAAAAAAACAAACAAACAAGTACATACGAGGCTTCCATCCTTCTGCCAAAGTGCAGGGGAAGGGTCCAGACCCGGCCTCTCGTCCCACTGCTCAGCAGCAGTGGAGGTGCACGTCACCTCGGTCCGAACAGCGAGGGAATCCCAAACCCCAGCTCCCCAAGCGACCCCGGACGATTGTCTGGTCAATACATATCAACGCTGTGACTTTAATTCCCTCACCGAACGTGGTCCCAGTTGGTGAATCTCAAAAATGGCTTAATCAGACTAGGCTTGCTCAGATATCAGTGCTATTTGAATTTGCTGGCAAACTTGCAGGTTCCGAGGTGAGAAGGTGCAACCATTTATAGTTATAAACAAATCTTCAGGACACCAGAGTAAAACAGCCCGAGACTTTTCTTTTGATTTGAAACTCTTAGCCATAAAGCAGAGCATATGGATGGCTCTTCTTGGCTTTCGATGGCAGTATGCAATTTGTATTGTATGTGTCTTTTAATATATATGTATATATATATGAACTCAGTCTGTCCAAAGTATATGTTATACTTGTTTTTAGATTATGGTGCAACTGACTATATTGATATATTATTTATTGAGTGCTGAATCACCATCTTATTGGTGATAAATCTTGCATATTATACAGGAGTGCAATGTATATTCCTTTAGATTGCTGAGGCTTGATTGCTGTGATAACAAAAAAAAAAAGCCCTGAAATGTATTTATGAGTGGCCCCAACACAGAGTCAGTACTTTATGGAAATATGTAGCGCTTGCCTGGGGCAAGTAAAATAAAGCCGTAGGCAGATAATTATGGAGTTTGCCAAAATGGCAACTGCTGGGAAGAGAGACTACCTTTGCTGTATTTAATGTTAAGTTCATTTACCTAACAGATGTTTGCTGTCACTGCAGTGTTTCTATTAAGGCAGATACAAAAGGGCCTGAGCAAGTCGAGTTTGAATTAACTTCCAAATTCTTAGATTCCTGACAGATATTTTGATCAAGGGTTAAATTATTCCATTGGATGGATCAGTGTTACGGAAAACCCTGTGTTTCCAAGCAGCGGAGGTAGCGCTGGACATCTTGAAGTGTACAGGGTAGCCCAAGCTTTTGTTGGCCAGCTCAGAGAAACCCAGAGCTGTTCCAGCAGACACACTCGGAAGCAGGAGCGCTGTGCGAGCTCACGCAGGGAGTGCTGGTGTGCGCCCAGCGCCGTTACCTGGCCAGGAACTGGGCTCTGCTGCCGTTCCAGAGCCGGGGCAGGGGAGGGGAGGGTGGGCTCTGCGGGCAGTGAACTCTCTCAGTGGAGCAGCAGCTCCGCTCTGCACGAGGTCGGCCGTCCCAGTGCCAGCCCTGTGCCGGTACTGGGCTGAGTTTCACCCGGTGCTCCGTGCGGAGCGCCGTGGAACGCCGCGGCTCGGTGTACGTGGGCTGTCCTTGTGTGAACACCTCGGTGTGTTAATTCACCTGGGAGCTCCACGGCAGCGTGCCCCTTCCCGGTGTGCCCCTCCACGCGTGCGGGCGGAGCTGGGACGGGCACACTGGACGGCAGCGTTCCCCGCTCCGGTGCTGACGGGCAGCCCCGCTGGCTGGTGCAGCGGGGTGCACAGGACCCTGCACCAGTTGTTGTGGCTGCACTGGCATTGCACGGCTGAAAACTCAACGCTAAGGACCAGGCATGACTTTTGCAAGCACAGTTCCTGACATTCGTATCTGGTCCCCCCCTTTTAAATTGTTTTAAGAAATTTTGTATATGGAGGATAAAGTGCTTATATATTTATTAAAAATCCTTTATCTTATTTGAAATTATTATTTGGTGAAGAAGGGTTTTTCTTTTGGGGAGTGGGTGGGGGAAGGTAACTTTTAACCTGTCACTTATAAACGAAGCCCTTATGAATCATACAGAAAGGTACTGTTAGTAACTAATGGGATGTCTCTGTTTTATGCTTTGTACATGACGAGTCCATGTGTTACATTTTGTTTCTATCAAAATATTTAGGCATCTGTCTTCAACCAAAACCTGAAAAAAAAAAACAAACTGTGATTTTATTTGTTGCAATACATTTGAAATTTCAAAGGGTACTTTGGGGCTCGAAATTAGGATTTTTAAGTCAGTATGTGCATTTCACGTAATAAAGCTGTTAATGGTGAGCAAAGTATTATATACTAACTAGATTTTTTCCACATCTGTATAGTATATTCTATGTATTTTGTGGTATTGAGATTATAGAAAGTTTAGTGTCTGAAACATGCGTTTAATGTGTATTTTTAAACAAATTTATGGCAATTAAAATATTTGGAGAAAAGGGTATCACATTTCAATTTGTAAAGATCTTTTTAACTACTGTGTCATTAAAATGCTTTGTACAATGCAAAACTGTAACTGGAGAAACTAAGTTTAATAAATATCAAATAGATTTTCTGTATTAAACTTCAAACCCCCTGTGCTTGTATCTGTTGTGTGGGCTTTCTCCTCCCTGGTATCATGGTTTTAAGCAGTTTTCTGGTTTGATCCTGGTGCTGATTTGGCAGCAGAGTGCATCACGAAGGCAGTAATTAAAAGTAAATACTTTTTATTGCAGTTATCACTGGATCTATTTGGGATATTGAAATGCTATCAGTAATACCAGTTTGTTTGCTCCCTCTAACAGGCCTTTATCTGAGGTGCTGATAAGAGTTCAGCTACTGAGACTGAAATGAGATGGAAGCAGGATCTACTTCATGCTCTTGCCAGGCTGAGGAATAAATGTCTAAAGTCCAGTTGGAAATAAGCACTCCTTGAAACACCCGCTGTGCACTTTGCTCACAGGATACAAGGAAAACCAAGGTGCTTTGCTGAGTACAAATATTTAATTCATACCTTAAGAAAAGAACCATTACAAAAAACCCAAAACAAACAGGAGATGCTGAGTCCTTTTATTGAGTGTGGCCAGAGTGCTCCTGAAGCGCGTGCTGCAGAGGGACAGCCCGGGTCAGGAAGGCTCTGGGAAGTCCTTTCCTCAGTTGGTGTGACAGAAGTGTTAAACACACTCAGTGCTCGAGTCCCTGTCCTGGCTTTGGAACGGTCAATAAATATTTCCCACGTCGAGTGGAGCATTGCTGGCAGTAAGAGGGGTGTGACGGGTCACTCCGAGGCTGTTCTGAGGAAACAGCGATTCTTCCTGGAAAACAGAGCATCACTGGATCAGACAGAGCCCCTCAGGTACAGCCTCAGCACTGCTCCTCTCACCCAGCTCTTACAGCAGTGCTCGTATTCAGCTCCTGGAGCTGTGCACGCTGTATCTGCCTCTTTGTTCAGTTTATCTTGATTCATTTCATGGTCTTTTTGCATAACAGCTCGGAAATTGTGTTACCCAGGGCTGTGTGGTCAGGCTGTGGCCTCGAAGTCACACACAATAGAAACCCCTTTCTGTCTGTATCTTCCTGCAGCTGCTGTTACAGTCCCCCTGTGTTCATCAATGAATGAAACGATGCATTTTGAATGCATTGCAAAATAGCAGCCCAACTCCCCTGTCCTGTTAGGTTTATCTTTAGCAGAAAATGGATGTATTCTACCCTGTCTCTGTTTGCTTCCTGGGATGCACACAGTAGGTGCCACACAAAATCAGCTTTTAGCCACTAAGTAGTAATTTTAACTAATCTATATGTAGTTGGACAATTTGCTCATGTCTAGTGTTCATGAGAGCTAAATGGCTTTGGGGTTTTTTTATGAGCTTAAGTAATCACTTTCAAGTGATTAATTTAGGGTAAGATACTGCTTCTAATTAATATTTGCTTTAAAGTGAGCAGTATTTGTTTTAAGAAGGATTAATTTTAAGGTGTCTAAGTGATTACCTAAAAGCTGTCTGGACTCCTGTGTTCTTTTTTGACAAGACAGGTCATTTGGAGTTGCAGCGAAAGGCCTAAGGCTTGTAATCAAGGGCACTTGGACTCTGCTCTGTTTGCATTGCTTACAAAATAGGTCTAAATCTATTGCCCCATCCCTATTCCTGGTATCTTTTTCATGCACAGAACTAACTCCATATCTCGTTTGGGTGAGAATAAGTGGAAACTTCCTCTACGTGATACAATGCTGAGTGTTGCTGAGCCTGACCATTAATCAGGATGAGTTACCTGCATAGCATGGTAATGCATTCACTGTTATCCCTGCAGGAGGCTCCAACGGGTCTCAGCGAGACTCCTCTCCAGAAAGGTGTCATCCGCCTCTGTCTCGTCAGCTGGGGCTGGTGGTGGTGCAGGGAAGCACAGTGTGTCTGAAACAGAGTCGTGGTGCAGTGGTCAGAACGTGCTGCAAGCAGCGGGTCCTTCTGATGGGGAGGGCAAGAGTCTTAATTTTAAGCAAAGAACTTGAAATCTTTCTTGTTTTCAGATCACAGCATGCTCTGCTAAAGTATAATTGCTTGCATCCCAGCCCCAAAGAAGTAAGAAGTATAAAAATTAACTATGTTTTTTAACCTTCCTGGGAGGGAAGGCAGAATTACTTGCTAAGCGGTGTCTCAGAGTAGCCCAGTATTCACTAGGCAGTTACTTTACTTTTTTGTGATGTTAAATCCTCTAAAAGAGCTCTACTGTCACCTCCAACTCCTGCCAGTTATTCATACAAATCATAAGTGTTTTTATTAACTAACTGACCATTTGAATTCGTGCTTTAAATAGTTATCTCTACTTACCTGGCTGAGCAGCAGTGAGCAGAGCAAAAAGATGGCCATCATTTTCCACCAGTGCATCTTGGCAAGAGCTGTACCTTCGACCGTAGGACCAGCCTTGGGTGGAGGAGGTAGGAAGAGCCCCAAATAGAACTTCCCAAGCTTCAGCTAGATTTTTATAGACCTGGTTCTCTTATTGCATCAACTGTCAGTCATTACAGGAACAAAGTTCGGTTTGGAACAAGAGGGAATTACTAAGTTAGCATCTGCTGAAGTGATCTGGTTCAAGGCCTGTCTGTCTAGCTAATGATTTACTCTCCTTCCACTTGTACTTTGTCTGGTCAGCTTTCCAGGTATGCCAACTGTTCCTTTTTTTAAAACCTACCTAACATGTTTCCAGAACTCCATGGTGTATTTGCAAGCAAAAGGATGGCTGGCCCGAAGTATCATGGCAAAGATCAAAAGCCATAACCTTATTTAACTTCCATGACGTTCACGGCGTGCGCAGCTTTGAGGGTGTCAGCTGGGTTAAGTATTGTCTTATCAAGCCTATTTGGAGCAATCTTAATTTTTTCCATTGTGAAATGAGATTGCAACAGCCTAGAGAAAAAAGTGCTTAAGAAGAGCTGTTAGCTCTCATCTTCTCTGTAATTCTCTCACCTTACAGACACTGGGACAAGTGGGAGAAGCGTGTGTCTAAGATTCCCAGTCTGCAGTTGGACCTTGCTGGTACTCACTCCTCCTCATCCGTGAGATCCCGCGCATCTGGCTCCCACATCTGTCCCATGTACGCCGTGTCTGTCTGCTACAAGATTTTTGAGACTGCAGAGTAAGAGAAAGAGAACACCAACTTGTTCCAGTCAAGTATGTGCAGGCTTTGGAGCATACTAGGTTTTAAGTTACTTCAAGTAGGAAGATACTGTATAAAATAGTGAACTATGTCTTAACTAAATTGTAAATGCAAATGTGGATGTAATACGCCACCATTTTCTGTGATTGCTTAATATGGAGGCATAAGTGCCAGCGTGGAAGGTGAGTTACTTAGATTTAGACAATGCCATGTTGTCAGGTTCCTGGCTACAGATGATTGCCCCTTAGCCCAAACTTCACTGGGATTAAATAAAAAATCCTTCCCGGTATATTGTCTGTGACCACTGTTGGGAAATGTGTTCCTTTCCCAGGGTTCCTCTTGTACACTGTGCCCTGCTTGTCCTGCTTCCCTGGGAGGAGGAATCTAACCTCTTCATTATTTCACCTTCCTGGGTCTTTTCTGTAGGGAAGTAAATGAAACAGTAAATCATGGCACATCAAATAGCTGAACTTAAAAGTTTCTTTTACATTAGGCTGTGAATTTCTGAGTAGTTTTTCCCATGAAGCCCTCTCTTTACATGCACCTGAGTTTTCATTTCTGCTGTTTCCACTAGGCACCAGTACAGAACAAAGGACAAGAGGCAGCAGCAGTAGTTTCTACTTCTCCTGTGGAGCACAGGATTTGAAATGACAGCTCTGACAGCAGTGCCTTCTGTAAGTCATCATTTCTCAGCTCTTTTTTGGCTAGTACTTTGTGTCAATACATCAAAATTGTTGTGTGTCCTTCTGGGTTACTAATAGCATCAGCATATTCCTTTCAGGCAGCAATCTCTTGACTCTGTGCAAGAAACTAGGGGAAAACAGAGCAAAACTGAACCAATTGTTTCCATGGATGCAAGTCCAGCACATCAGGAAAACGCCACAGCAAAGATGTGGGTTATCACAAAAAATAAAAGGACACAAAATGTTGCTCTGTTGCCACTTTTAGCCTTTAGCAAAGGGAGAAGAGAAATGAATTAGATGACAGAAATTTCCAAACACCCTGTTGGGGTTCTGAAATGCCCACTGGCCGAACTCCCACGTGCCGTGTGTGCAGCAGGAGCCATCCCTGCTGGTAACGGGCTCTGCCTCCCGCTCCCTGCCCGGCAGGCTGGGCCAGCGCAGGGCGCCGGGGCCGAGGACATTCGGCGAGGCCAGGGGACAGCTCAGCAGGGCCAAGGGGACGGCTTGGTGGGGTTGCGACAGGCTGGTGGTGGAGCAAAGGGTGAGGAGGCCCAGGCTGGCTGCCGAGGCGCCGCTGACGTTGCAGCGGGGCTGAGCCACCGCCAAGCGCTCGGGGCTGCGGTGCGCGGGTCAGCGCTCGCCGGCCGAGGTGAAGGTGCTGTGCTGTTTACAGTAGTCTGTCCGCTGGTTCAGACACAGTTCAGCTGTCTGTGAATGGGGGCAAAGACCTCGTGAGAGAGACTGAGATGAGCTACTCGTCTTCCATAGAGTCGCTGGGGCAAAATGCATTGAAAAACCAAGAATTTCCTGTAGCTACCGGTGTCGTTTAGGCTGCTCCTCAGCTGCTGTGGGAGGCTCAGTGAGCAGCACACGAGTGAAGTTTTGAATAAAGTCTGTCTCCAGCCATCTTTGCAATCATTGCAGCCAGTTTGTTGCTCCCTGCTTGCTTAAGGTGCCTAGAAAATACCAATGAACTGAAAGGCAGAGTTAAATTTAAGCACAGAGTATTTTTAGCACGACTTGCAGCACTGGGTGACTTGTATTAACCCTGCTTGTTCCAACCTCAGACCGTGCTTGGAGCAAACACCAGAGCAGCAGGAACAGCCCTACGATTGAGCTTTTAAAAGGTATGTTGAGAGCCCCAAAAGAATAAAGCATTCAGCTATAAAAATTGCACGTCCCCTGACTTCCTGAAGTGAGAGACTGAGCATCTTCATCTTCCAGACAGTCCAGCCCAGAGCACACTGAGAAACTAACACAGGGAGTAAGTTTCTCCCGCCCTGCAAATAAATTCTCAGTTCCAGCTCCAGGAACAGCATGACAGGGAGATAAATGTGTTGCTCTGTGTGAGGCATGAGCTTGAGACAGTCAGCTCAAGACTGAAAGGGGAAAAAAGGGAATAAAACCAGCCTGCTGTTCTGGACTTCAAACAGCAAAGAGCTTGTTTATACTCAGAGCCACAGGGTGAATTTCCTTGTCACATATTGAAGCAACTACTACTAGCATTTGTTTTTAAATCATCTTCAGGTATTAAACAATCTTGTTTCTCCTGGTAGATTCCAAGCAGAAACTGCTAATTTAGCCTACTAACACTAATCAGATATCAGAATTGCAGGTAAGCATCTGCTTAACAGCAATAAATACGATACCTAGGTAATTAGTATGACAGAATCATACAACAGTGCAGGTTGGAAGGGACCTTGAAAGATCATCTGGCCCAACTTTCCATGGGAAGGGAGCCCAGAGGACATGATCTGGTACTGGGTCCAGTTGCATCTTGAAAACCAGCAGCGACAGGGGCTCCACCACATCCCAGGGGAGGCTGCTCCAGGGATCCATTGTTCTCACTGTAAAAAACTCCTTTCTGATATTGGGGTGAAAACTCTCACGGTGCAGCTTGTACTCTGCATGGGGCTCCTGGTGAAGGGAGAGCCTCTGCACAGAGGGCTGAAGTCCACATTCAGCCCTGAGCCATCAGCCAGCTCACGCCGTTTTGGTCAACACCAAACCTGCTCACCTATTTGCTTTTCACGGATCTGGAGGTTAAAGGAAAAAGAAGTGGGCAGTGATGGAAAGACAAAGGGAGCAATGAGCTGTTATTTCAAATCATCTCCAGCTGAAGGCAGCCCTTGCTACACTACTTAATACTGAGAAATGTTTTAAAGAAACAGGAGTCAAAAAAAGGCTGGAAGTGCTCCAACATGAAAGAGTTTGAGCATACAGAACTTCATAGAATCCCAGAATGGTTTGGGTGTGAAGGGACCTTAAAGATCACCTAGTTCCCACCCCCTGCCATGGCAGGGACACCTCCCACCAGCCCAGGTTGCTCCCAGCCCCATCCAACCTGGCCTGGAACACTGCCAGGGAGGGGGCAGCCACAGCTTCTCTGGGCACCCTGGGCCAGGGTCTCACCACCCTCACAGCCAACAATTTCTGCCTCACATCTCATCTCAATCTCCCCTCTGCCAGTTTAAAACTGTTACCCCGCATCCTATCACTCCATGCCCTTGTCCAAAGTCCCTCTCCAGCTCTCCTGTCCCCCCCAGGCACTGGAAGGTGCTCTAAGGTCTCCCCGGAGCCTTCTCCAGGCTGAACACCCCCAGCTCCCCCAGCCTGTCCCCATGGCAGAGGAGCTCCAGCCCTCGGGTCACCTCCGTGCCCCTGGCCCCGCTCCCACAGCCCTTCGGCCTGATGATGATGGCACAGTGACCCTGACAGGGACTGCAGGCTCAGGCACCCCAAGGCACAGATTGCACACACAGCCGCAGGGCAAAGCGAAGTTTATTCGGTGGGACTCATTGCCACTTGACGCCCTTCCAGCCACGTGGGCAAGCTTAGTGACACGAAGTGGGTAACACAGTGAGGTGACGTGCTCCTTATTAACTCAGTTACTGGTCGTTTTCATAGTCAGCGGGGTTCTTCCTCTTCAGCCTCTCGAACTCCTGCGTCCCCCAGGAATAGAGGAGGTAGCCTGCCACAAAGGCTGGAAAGGAAAGGGGAAACACCGCAGTGACCACAGCGCCGGGACACAGCCCCCGGCCCCGGCTGCCCTCACCCCGCAACGGCGATGCCTGAGGGGACAACGAGGGGCCCAGTGCCTCAGGCACCTCCCACCACCGGGACACACAGCCATCGTCACACAGCCCCCGGCCCCGGCTGCCCTCACCCCGCAACGGCGATGCCTGAGGGGACAACGAGGGGCCCAGTGCCTCAGGCACCTCCCTCCGTACTCACGGGGCGCCACCTTGAAGACCTGCGATCGGAACCGCCGCCAGAGGTTGGGCAGCCCGTGCGAGAAGACGTTGGGGAAGGCGCGCTGCTCGAAGGGCGAGAGGCTGTAGGTGATGATGTGGCGGACCCGCGCCAGGTTCCCGAAGTGGAGGCCCATGGCTCTGCGGTGTCACCTTCCTCCCCCTCCGCTGCGGCCGCCGCTCGCCCCGGAACCGGAACGGGCCGCGGGGTTCCTCTTCTGGGGCGGGTGGCGGCCGTTCCCTCACGGGCCGCGCGCGGCGCTGGGCGCCATCTGCTGTGACAGCGGCACTGGGATTGGCATCGGTCAGTTTCCCCTGAGGGACGGGGCTCACACCAGCGCTGTAAATCCCTCTGAGCACCCAATATAAACCGCTCCTCACGGAAAACACCGCCTCTGTGTGGCGATGGCGGCAACAGGCGTTAAAATCACCTGCAAGTGGCACAGCGACACCAGCCCCCTTGGGACGTGGGGTAACCCTTACCTGAGGGGATGGGGTCAAAAACACCGTTTCTTTAGCTTGGCTTTTGTCTTAAATAGGCTTTTCCATTTGTGCCAAAGAATTAATTAGCTTTGTTTTTCCCCGTGGCGGCTCACTGACGCTGAGTTCCCACTGGTTGGAAGGATGAGTGACACTAATTAGGCAATTTGATTTAAACCAATCAAGTGCAGTGTAGGCTCAGGCTGGGGGTTTTTTGCCTTGAGTTTTTGATTCTTATTTCAAACACACATTCAGTCAGAGCTGGGTCTCTTTAGCTTGGAGGAGACTGAGGGGTGACCTCATTAATGTTTATCAATATGTAAAGGGTGAATGTCATGGGGATGGAGCCAGGCTCTTCTCAGTGACACCCAATGACAGGACAAGGGACAATGGGTACAAGCTGGAACATAGGAGGTTCCACACAAATGTGAGGAAGAACTTCCCAGTGAGGGTGACAGAGCACTGGCACAGGCTGCCCAGAGAGGGTGTGGAGTCTCCTTCTCTGGAGACATTCAAACCCACCTGGATGTGTTCCTGTGTGACCTGATCTGGGTGTTCCTGCTCTGGCAGGGGGATGGGACTGGATGATCTTTTGAGGTCCCTTCCAATCCCTGACATTCTGTGATTCTGTGAAGCACTATTTTAGTTTAACAGTTCCAGTCTAATGCAGCCGTCAGGGACTTCATTTCGATGGAAGTTATGGTGACTGTTAGCCAGACCCTATTGCTCTTACCCTGAGATCTTCAAACTCAGAGAAGTGTTGGTCCAACACGAATTCCTTGACCCTGAGGAGATGAACCACTGTCAATGCCAGATCCCCTCCGGTTCAGCCCTTCCTCTGCCAGGCTGAACTCCCAGCCCCAGGGAACTGCACAGGTCAGGATCTGGTTAGGTGGCTTATTGCAGAATAATATCAATGCATTAAAAACTGTTCTTAAGGTTTGAAAAGACAGTGCCCCTCCACATCTTTCTATTAGAGAAAAAAAATTAAGCCCCCACCAAACCCATTTTTCATCTAAATCTCTCTTAGTTTGGGTCCCCCAGTGTGAAACCAGCATTTTTGACAAAATTCTTGGAACTTGAACTAGGAGAAAATAAATTGATTGCAGTAAAGATTTTGCTTAAAAGCATATAGTATTAAGACACTGTTACCTACAATTGCATTGTGAGAGGAAGTGAGGGTACAACCCCACATTTTCAGACTACTAAACCAATTTAGCAGTATTTAAACAAACTAATAGGCTTCTAAAAGGTGGTTTGTTTGTTTTGTTTTGTTTTCCCTAAGCTGACAGGCTTGAACATTTCTTGATAATTCAGAAGCAAGTAGCAGTATGGTTCCACATGTAGAATCCTATGCCCTCACCTCACAAACAACTTGTGCTCTGCTCTTGAGCTAGATCAAGCCTTTCTGTTTTTAACAGCTCACCAGTAAGCTGGTGCCAGTTCCTACTCAACTATTTCAGTGATTTAAGTTTTTTTACAGGTTGCCACAGCTGTCCTTAAACTCTTACCACCCATTATTGAGAAATCCTGATGAGTGCAAGAGAAGAAAAGCAAGAAAAAACCTTGTAACTTTTTACAGAACCGTGAAGAAGAGTTGTCTTCTTGCTTGGGGGAAGTGGAAAAGTGGGAAGGAAAAAGAAGGAAAAACTGAGAAAGTAATTTTAACATTAAAGACTTTCATCTTTTCATAGACACTTGCTGGAGATGTCACACAAAGGATTTCTTTACACAGAGGAAGACTAGCAGGCACTGAATGTAAGTGGTATGCATGATAGGCATTTATTTATATTTTTTAAATCTATAGCAAAACAGTTTAAAATAGACATCTGGTAGCTGAAACCTTTTCCACATTTTAAATGCAAAATTATTCCAATAAAAAGATATTTACATTCAATTTCACATTCTAGAAAGGCTGAGTGGCTACAAAAATAAGTGCTTTCATGTAAACACCTTCCACTAACTCCATGCTAAATCCTAACTGGTTTTATAGAGCTATTATTAGAATGACACAAACACTATTCAGTTGATTATAGCTACAGATACTTTGAGAATGCAGAAATACCCAAACCCGGAGTAAAACCACCTAGGATTCACCCACTACCGACAAGTGCACTTGGTAGCAATCATATCTTCATACTCTTTGTAGACAATGGAGCCGTCGGGCTCGATGGTCAGGACGCTCAGCGGGCTGTACTCAGCAGGGACACAGGAGGGCTTTGGCACAGAGGAGTCCAGCTTCTCATAGATGATGTTCTGTACCATCGTGTGTACTGGAGAGCCGTAACGATGCCCTACAGCCCTCGGGCAGTCACCTTTGCAATACTGAGGGCTGTACCTGTGTGGTGCTATTATCCATTTGTCCCATTTTAGCTGGCTAAAACTTAGACGGAAGTTGTGAAGCTCACACTCATTTTGAGGGAAGAGAAATTGTTTGAAATACTCACTCAAATTATAAGGTGGAGTTGCTGGTGCTCCTTTCAGAGTCCCATCTCTGCGACGTCGAGAGGCCCTTTTACCCTGTGAAGTCTCTTTTCCTTTGTCACCCATAGGATCAACACGTGGACTGTCCCTTTGCCTGGGCCGCACTGGGTTTTTCCTTCTGTGTCTAAGTGCGTTCCACCTGTGATAAGCTTGGTCACTGGTGTCATTCAGATAAAGGAGAAGAGAAGGGGGAACCAGTGCCACATTAATGGGATTTTCCAGTTTCGTGTTCTGTTGTGGATCACCCATCAGACAAGTGAAGTTCACAGCCAGATGAATATTCCTCCTGTTAGTAGCAATTAGGGGCTGGAGAAAGGAAGTCACATCAATCTCAACCCACTTGCGTTTTCTGACTTCAAAGTGCAGGCTGAAAGCTATAGAGTGTGAAATGCTGGGACATACTTGGCTAGAAAAGTCATGCTCCTTAATAGATAAACGGCACACGCATGTGATGGAAGAAGAAATGGGAAATGATGTGTCAAAGGAATAGAGCAAGACAGACTTGAGTAGGTGCTCTAGAGCAGTAACACGATCCAGGTTGAAGAGTAAATCCACCGAGTGAATGTCTCCTGAGGAGGGAAACAAAACCTTGTAGAGTTAGTGCATCTTAATTTTCCACCTAGATGTAAATACTATCATGTAGTGGACAAGTAGAAATAATTCAGCAGCAAAAAAAGGCCAACAATTTAGATGCCCTCCCTTATTTTTATTACATGGAATTTCTAGAAGGAAACATGATGCCCATTATGCCTAAGCTTTTTTTCCACTTTTCTCACTTTACCTAGTACTGATTGTAGAATTTTCTCTGACTTACAATAAGATGAGTCAGCCTGAAACATCAGTACTATCTTGAATATAGTAATTTGTGTGGCTATTTCCAGCCTGTGGGGAAATCTATCTCTGATGCCATTCAAGGAGAAGTAGGTTACAAAAAACCTCCTACAGCTTCAGAGAAGAGCCATCAATATTAAAATAGCAACAGCTCCAGAGACATAAGATGTTTTTATGTTATGCTGCAAGCACAGAACACATGGAAACCCCCATTTAACCTTTGTGTCTGAGGTCACCCCACACCTACCTTTCATGAGGTCCCTGTGGCGGTGCTTGCATTCAGAACATGGAGTGAAAAGTCGAACAGTGTTATAGAGGTGGCTTTTGTTAGCCTTTGGGATCCCCTCCTTGGTAGCAGACATTTTATAGAGCCTCTTCATGTACCGAAGGGCTCTGGAGTCTGGCTGTAGCCTGGGGGCCTCGCTTTCCCAGCTCTGGTGTCCCCGGTCAGACAGCACCTTGAGAAGGGGAGGCAGGAGGGCATATCCACGTCTTGCACCTTTTGGCAGCCACAGCAACGGATTTAGTTCACTGACGGTGTCCTCGGGAGCTATCAATAACCCAGAGATCTTGTCAGAGACTACACGAGCCCTGGAGTGGGGGGAACACTGGATGCTAGAAGAAAGCAAATTAAGACAGCAAAAGAAGAAAACAGAAATTCTCCAGGCACTCTCCATGCTCTTTAGGGCTGCAGCCAAAAAAATGCCTCCCCTAAAATATTCAAGGAAAAAAAAAAAGACTATCTGAACCCAATGCCTTATATATGCTGCAGCTGTGGAATGGGAGGGAGGTTTCTTTCTGATTAGAAACCAAAGACAAAGATCTGCAGCTGGCTGCTGAAACCACATCCTTGTTTGGGCCAGGGCCTCTGCCCGTGAGAGCATGTTATAAGCAAAATCCTTATTCTGAGAGTTAACCTTTTTCACATGGTAAATTACAAGACAAGAGTGTGTGCCAGCCTCCAGAGGGAGCTGGGGAGGCAAGTAAGCATCCTGTAGTCTAACTAAATCCATTTATTTGCAGAAATGCATGATGCTAAGTATTATTTATGTTAGCAGTAATAAGATAGTAAAAAAAAAAAGGAAGCTGTTTCTCATTTTCTGTTAATGTATTTCCCACATTTCACTTCTCTGGAGGCAGTAATAGCCACTTGAGAGAAAGGGAACTGTGACTGTAGCACCACCAGATTCGTTTTGATTCCAGCCCACAGCACATCTTTACCTCCAGTCTGAGGTAAGGCATCCAAAAAGCAGAGTGCTTTTTCAGTCAGTATCAGGTATCTGTGGAGAGTGCTCCAAAAGCCTCCAAATGTAATATTGATTCCATCAGGAATATTCAGAAACTCTTGTGGCTGAACATAACTCCAGGGATGGGGTTTAGTTTTATTTAATTAGGAAAATATAGGGGGAAAAAAATCTATTTCATGGCAGTTGTTTTTAATTAGAGCTGTGCTATCAATAATCTAGTGAAATGTCACCTATAATCTAACTGTCACATCTTAAGGCTTCTGAGTAAGGATTGCTTGTTTGGAGTGTTTAATTAACTTAGAAAAATGTCAGTCTGGCATTCTTTGATTTGGAGTGGAAGGTTAATTCAGCTAACAGTCTATAATATAAAACAATATCACCTTTTCTGCTAGATTTCTTAAGGCTGATTTGATTTTGATAAGAGGGAGATACGGTCACTTCTAAGGTCAGCTGTGTTTAAAATGTTTTGGATAAGGTGATCTGTACTTTGATTCATTTTAAAAATAAACCCTTCAGTCAGGCATGCTTGCACTAAACGAGCTCATCTGCTCCCTCCCCAGGGGGGCTGAATTAGTCCCACTTTACATTAGTTTTTAACAACTGCAGCTACAGTTTTTGCTGCCACTCCTGTGGGCACGTTCCCTTCCTGTTACCTTCCGTGGCATTGCTGTAAACTCACCGTGTAATAACGCCGAGGAGAAGTGACCTTGTGGACACTTTGTACGACTAGCATTAATAAATGTTCTTGACAAGGGTAATCAGTTAGTTGGTTCATTTAGTACATGAGTTTAGCGGCTTAATAGGCGGTGGCGTGAGAAAAGTTTTACTTCATCCTGTTGTGACAACAAATGATTAGCAAAGAGCAACCTGACAGCCTCTGAGAACAAGCCCAGTTCTTCCTTTGCTGCTAGGCTGCCGGTGGCCATTTGGATATCGGTGTGGGATCTCTGTCAAACCTCTTCAGTGTTACTGGCCTGAGGGTACATGCTTCTGGAGGGCTTCCTTAGAGCCCTTCTGTGTCAAGAGTCTGGTTCACAGCTCCTTCACTTTTCATCATCCGTGTGACGACTGGGGAAGAATGCGGATACTCAGTGCTGAAGTATGGCACTCACAAGTCTACCTGGGAAGCAAATATCACGTGGGAAACTGGTAGGTTTCTCCCTGGTGTAATCAGATATTCTTTAAAAAAATAATGAGAGCTCTTACTCTGAAAAGAAATGACAGCTGCAGAGCAAGGTTCCTGCAGGGGCTCTTGGACAGAGGGACACCTCCATTTTTGTTATTTCCAGGCTGGGCAGCACCTCACAGGTGTGTAGCAAAAATCTGGAAGTTAAGGGTTTGGTATGCACCTTCTGCAAAGAGCGACATCTGTGACATTGACTTCCTTCACATGGACCTTTGAAAGCCATTAGAGGGAGTTTTGTGCACACTTACACATATGACTGCCCATGTGGAACCTGGCTAAGATAGTCTTTTAATATAGTTAATTTTTTATGGAAGTAAAACTTCTGAGGTTAATGAACAGAACTGTCATTTGTTTGCACATGCTATTTCTGTTCCAGGGAGGTGCTATACACGCATCCATAAAATGTGGCTTTAAGGTCAAGTTTCAGAATACATTTACTCCAGTTTGAGGGTTTCTGCTGTCGGGGGTGGGTGTTGCCTTTCCCCTGGCCCCCTCCCTTGTGTAGGTGAGATAGTTTTCACCTGGTCTGGGAGCTGAGTGACCACTCCCCAGCTGCACGCCCCATATAAAGGTGTGGGGCAGCCTGCTGTGTGTTCTTTGTTAAGGAAGGGGGTTGTGGATGGTGGCCTGCTGCTTCTGAGAGCATCTTAGTTACTTTAATTTAGCTATAATGTGAAGTTATGCAATGCTATAGTCAGGTGCATTTTAGATACTATAGGTATCTAGAAAGATGAAGTGAAAAAATGTATGTAGAACTTAGGTGTGTGTTTTATTGGGGTGTTTTCTTCCCCTTCTCTTCCTAAATATGCAGGCAGGGTTGCAGGAGTTATCTCCCTCCCCTTTTTTCAGGAAGAAAGAAAGAAAATAATTAGAACTATTTAAGAAAACTAGGGTCTTATATTGGATATTCTTCCTCTTGCCTTGCTGTACTGGTGTGGACAGATGAACTTGCTGAGCTTGTTGCCACTTCCAGCTTTCCTGGTGTATTTTCCTGCCTGGCAAGCTCTGGTTTACATGCTGGAGAGCAAAGGAAGCCCTGAAGAATAAAAATTGAAGAAAATGGAGAGCCTGCTGCTGTTACCTCAAACCTTGCCTGAGACTGTGTACAGGGCAGGTAAATCATTGTATGCCTGTTGTGATTTTATTCTTTTCACAAATGCTTTTATTGCTCCTAAATAAAACAACAGTTCAGGGTGTTCTTGTGGCATCTCTGCCCTGGGGTTTGGTCGTGGCTCTAAGGTAGGAGCTGGGAAACTGTGGTTTTCATTTTGTTGGGGTCTTGTTTATTTTACGCTGCTATCGGATGTGGTTGAGATGCACGTCCTTATGTGACCCTGAGTAGGAAAAAGACTAAATCGTGATTTAGCTTCTTAAAATTGCAGGGAAATAAACTCCCGAATGATGCTCTTTTCCAGTCTCTCTGTTCTTGCCCTTCATCCATGGATAAGCTCCTGGTACGCAGCTCAGTGTTGGGTTCATGGCTGGACTCGATGATTTTAAGGGTCTTTCCCAAGCCGAACGATTCTCCGTTCCCGTCCTGGGAGCCCTTCCCCGCCGCGGTTCACTGCGGGGAGGAGGTGGTTCTGTGTCCCGCAGTGTCTGTGGGGCAGAGACACGCTTCAGGGTCATTACCCTGTCCCCTCCCCCTGGGCAGGGCCCAGCCGGGACCGTACCTCCGGCGGCAGCGGACACCGGGAGGGCTGTCTCCATGTCCCAGCCCGGGAGATGTGTCGCTGCCCCAGCTGCCCGGGGGGGGCCAGGTAAGCCTGGGGTCGGGGCGGGGGGGGATGCTCGGGGGGAGTTGGTCCCTGGCAGAGGAACGCTGGCGGTGATGATCCACGTGAGGGAAATTACCCTGATTGTGTTAATGACTGCGCACCCATCTGGAACCGATTCGCCTTTGAGGAGGTGGGGGGGTACGGGGGATGTTGGAGGGGGAGGAGGGAGCCGCTGCAGCGAAGCCATGTGAAATTCAGTGACCCCTTAAGGTGTTTGGGAAGCTCACAAAGCGGCGTGTCACCCTGCGAACACCCGCGTGACCGCGGGACACTCGTGTGGGCGATGCCCCGATGCTTTGTACGCGCTCACGGAGGGAGAGGGAGGTTTGGGTTGTGCTGCGTTGGTCTGTAACTTCTGATCCTGTCCGTGGTGTCGGGGACACGCTGGCAGATAACGAGCTGCTGTCTGCGAAGAACTAGAAGAGTTTTTAAGAACGTTTTTATCCAACCTGATACTATTTCCGTGGTAAAAAGCATTCTTTCATAGCTTAGAATATGTGGAATTACAGTGCTAAACCAGCTTTGATGTGTAACAATGTGGGTTATTTATGCTCTCTTCAGCAGGAGGGTTTTTAATCTTTCTATTTATTTAAAGACCTGAGCTACATAATTATTTCCTGCAAAAATCACCGGGGCAGTAATTGCCTGGACCCTTCTTTTCCTGTTGTGCACAGACCTGTTAATAGGATTCTTCTCTGGGAAAGAAAGGTCTCCTTAGCAGCATTTAGTGTCAAGAATGAGGCGGTGTCAGGTAGGAACTGAATGTGTTTCAATGAAGTGTATTCTAAAGGATCCCAGGCTTAACTCCAGTGTTCAGTGTTTTGCAAAGCAGTCATGAAATGATGTAGTTAAAAAGTAGACACCTCTCCAATTGGTATGAACCTGAGTGTGAAAATTAATGAGAAAATATTAAAGGTAAATCTTGAAAAGAATTTGAGTGTGCATTTAGAAAACAGAAGTCCAGGTTGATTAAATAGGGGAGGTGACAGAAAGAAAAGCGTTTTCAAGCGCGTGTGGGAGGGAATCACATGAGTTTTTCCAGCCATTTAGGGACTGTGAGAGAATATGCAAATGTATTTATGAATTTGCCTGAGAGGGGTTTTGTATGCTCTGCTACAGTCTCTTTTTGGCTTTATTTAGTGCTAAGGTGCAAGTCCAAACATGCAGAGGGCCAGATCCAGAGCAACGGGGCTATTGAGGCCTGCCAGGGTCCCACTGGCTGTGGGTGCGGTGCTGGGCCAGCTAGGGAAACTGGGAACCGCATCCAAGTGTCCAGGGAAAGAAACTGCAGGATGTGGGCAGAGAGGGGCTGGGGGGTGGGTGGGCTGCTGTGCCCCCCTGCCTGGGGAACCCAGGATAAGGAACCTGCCCTCACCCACACACTGCCTCGAAGGATGAGTGACCAGGGCTCTACATACTGCCAGGTGTTTGGTACTTTGAGTTGTAACACACTCAGTTCCTCATTCTGACTTTGCCAGAGTTTTTAATCTGAGAATTTGCATTCTGGTTGGTTGTTTTGCCCAGAATTTTGGGAAAATGTGGACAAAATGAATCCTGTATTTCTAATAACAAGATTAGGGAATGAACGATGTCTTGCTTATTGTCAGTACTTCTGACCTGTCGCTGAACAACTTTGTTTCCCACGCTTTGGAGAAGGGAATTGCATTTCCTTTTGCATGAATTTGCATCAGGGATGTGCTTTTTGTTGTTCCCTCTGAAAATCATCCCAAGTCTGGTCAATTAATAAGTCTCTGAAAAATGCACATGCTTTGATTTTTAGTAACTTAAACGTCTGAAGATTCTCTCCTCAACATACTGGAACCTCCAAGAGCTTCCAGTTGCATCTGGGCTGACTCTGCCAGTCCCAAAGCAGAAGTGAAGATGCTGCCTTTGCCCTGTGGCTTCAGATGATAAACCAGATTGTCACTGTTGTGGCTGGTTCCAGTTGGCCTCGGCCAGTTTGGACCTAAGAGCTGGCACTGGCTCAGCCCACTGTGGTGACCTGACAGGAGACCTGCTGGCATAAACCAGGGAAAATGGATTTGTAAAATAATTGAAGGGTGGGGCAGAGACAGGAGTGGAATAGGAGTGTTCTTTTAACATCATTTTATATGTATAGAATTTTAATACAGAGTAAACAAAAAGCAAAAGGGAGAGGGGGAAAAAATAACTAATTATAGTTAGTTCCTCTTTGTTTATAATGTTTTTCTAATGTGAGTTAGTAAAATGAAGTTTTAATTTCTTTAGAAGTTATTTGCAAAGGAAAAACTGTGTTAGAAATGTGATTGATGTTGAATTTGAATACATCTTGTAAACTTTAATAGAAATTAGAAGGAATTTTTCAAAGAATACTTGGATTTTCATCTCTGTGGTACTGTGCTGTCAGCTCACTGTTTCAGCAGGTATCATCCAGGATATTCTGGAGATCCACACGGCCACTGCTTGTGCTGGAAGCGTTGGCCAAGTGCAGGGCAGCCCCGATTTCAGTGCCTTGGGCTGGCTCCCATCACAGTGTGCTCCCCAGTAAGGTGCTCTGCATTCCCAGCTACCACCCTGCTGCCTGTCAGCAGGGCTTGTGGCTCTTTCTTTTTTTCAGTGCACCATTTGCACACTCAAACCAGAGAGGGCAAATGTAAACTTTCTTTAAACAAGGGATGCACTTATCAAGTGATGCAGGAGATTAATTGCTTTGGGTATTTATTTCCTGCCCATTTTTTTGGATGTGATTTAGGTCTAATTCGAAACAGTAAAATCAATATGAAGGTGCTATTTATTTCAGTTGGCCTTGAAAAAGCCTTTTAAAGGATAGGAACAGAATTTAATGTTGTGTTAAATTATGTTTATTTTTAAAAGTGAATAAGCTCATTTAAATACTCCATAAGTAATCTGACAAGTGCGTTTTCTGGTGACCTGGGAGATCCGTCACTAGCAGGAGGATGATGATTTTATGGCTGAAGGTAGTTTTAGTTTTTGGCATTGAGTGATGCTGGCTGCTAAGGTGTGAGAATGAACGTCTGACAGTATGGCCTGGAAGTGGAATCGGTGACACTCATACTGAGGATGATGTTCCTGCTGATTCAGGGCGTTCCTGTGCCTATGGCTGTGCAATGCACATCGAGCCAGGGTGGGAACCAACATTTCAAACTGATGCCCAAACACAGTCCTGGGCCTCATCACAAGTGACACAGAATTTACATCTTTTTGCTCTGTGTGCATGCATGGGTGTAGACTGTATGTCTCAGAATGAGATTTATAATTGTTTCATGTGCAAATGAGCAGAGTGCCTGTACTTGCTCTCATAGATATGCATCACTCTATAAATACGAGCAGGGCCCGTCAGAGCAGGGGGTGGTTCAGGGAGGTGCTGGGTACAGGGTACAACACGTGCTGCTTCTGCCTCGTGTCTGTATGTTGTGACAGGCATTTCATTTGCCTTTTTTTATGTCTTCTGTGATGTGACCATCTTCCATCAGCCCTCAGAGACAGACAGAAGCAGTCCTGTGGCTGTTTAACCAGGCCTTTCACTGTCCTGGAGTGAAGCCTGTCAGACTGGCACAATCCAAGGACCTGTCATTTATTCTGCTCTCTAAGCTGCGCTGTCCCTGTTCTGGGGTGAGCTCCTACGCTGGTGGGAATTCTTAGTGATGACCAGCTTGGTTTTGGCTTTTTGAAGGACTCCATCTTACTTAGCAAGAATGCTTAATATTTGCCTTGGTTTTGTTTGTGTTGTGTCTTGGGCTTTCAGCTTGTTGTCCATTTCTTTTTGCCTGAACAGCCCTTTTTTTCCTGCTGCCTCTTCCCGTCTGCCTGCCTGAGCTGCAGCTCTTCCTTGTCACTCTCTTACTTCCAAGCCCCAATCTCATTGTCAAAACAAGTCCTGACTCCAAGTTCCCCATCTATTTGTCTTCTTCTTCATCCTCCTCCAAATCAGCACTTCTGGGTTCTTTGTGCACTCCCTCTCTTTCCTCTACTGGCTCCTATTCCAAGCCTCCTTGCTAGGACAACCTTACCTATCATTTTCCCGTCCAGCCTCAGCACACCTTTACTCTTCTATATTCCACCAGCTCTGACTGTTCTCTGACTTTGGCCATTCCTTTGCTCCAAGGACTGTGATCTAAGCAGCAGCACAGACATGAGAGCACAGCTGAGAGGTACTTTGGTTTCACCAGCTGTGGATGATGCTGCGCTTCCAAAAGAAATTCCAAGAATAGTTTTGCAAGCTGTGGATTGGCTGCATGGAAACTTTAATACATCCAGTCTCTACTGAATTTATGCACAGTGATTGTTCAGGGATTGAAATTCAGTCCCAAATTTAGAATACTTAGATTTCACAGATAAATCAAAACCAAATACTTGATGCAGTAGCTGTTCTTTGCCAGATTTTTAGTCTGAACTCTGAAGGACACAAGCTACTGTTTCATAAAGGATTGTCAGATATTTTTTTTCACCTTGAGAAGACAATGTATTACCCTGAGACTTGTTCTTAAACAGCTGGAACATTTCGTTTGACAATTCAAAAAAACCACCCAAACCTCATGAACATATCTGCAGCTGGAATATTCCAGTCAAATGGATAAACATTTGTCATAGTACCTATAGCAGGAGCTGTGAAGCAATGCTAATACACATAGGACCCTTTGAGAGAATACACAAACCTGCTGGGTTTTCATCCCAAGTATGAAAAGACCTCTCTTCTTTGGGCGTTTATTCCTGGTGCAGCATTACATGCATGGAGCTATATAAGCTTATTTTTTGTATCGTGGACTTTTCTGCTCTGGTCCCTGTTGCTATACAAGCTTCTAGCTTCAGGAACAGGCAAGGAGTGTGATCAGAATTTGGAAATATCTTTTTGCTGTTCATCTGTCCAGGAGTAATTACACATTGGGCTGTCCATTGAGCCTGTGTCTAATGAAATTTCAGTCCTGGTTTGAAGTGTTCCTTGTTAGTTACTTTTAGGATAAATATAAATCAGTGAGGTTTATTTGTTTTTCTGAAAAATGTTACTAATGTAGAATTACATAAATATTTATTTTTAAGTTGTCAACAGACTGTCCATGAGTTGTAAAACAAATGGTTTAGATAGTAAACCTACTCATTGAGCTGAGTTTTGTGACAGTCTTAAAGCCTGTGAAATGTAGGGGTTTGACCCTTTGGGTTTTTGCTTGTCTGCTTTGAAATGGTCACATTGGATTGCATATTTATTGCTAAAGTTGAATTTGCTGCTATCTAAAGTATCACAAGCCATTTTTACAAGTCTGTGTGGAAGACTTGAGCATCACTTGACTTCTTATCATATATCACAGAAATCCAAGTGTTGGCAATGCAGTGCTGCTTGCATGTTACTGACACTGTCTGAATGGTCCTGAGAAATGACCAGTGTCTCGGTTCTCCATACTGTCCCGTTCAGCTCTTCACCCAGTTAAACCTTTTAAGGGAACAGTAGTCCCAGTACCACTGGCTCTGATTTAGGAGATTTATACAAGTCCCAGAACATGGTACCCATTCTGCTTCAGCATGCACAGAACATGCTGCTCCCTCAAATGCTGACTGCAAATCTGGAGCAGGAACAGCTTGCCTTGTGTCAGGAATGTTTGCTCCGTGGAGGCTGAAAGGTCGTCATCTGGGTCGATTCCCCAGGATGACCGTGCGCGCATGTTCTGCATTGCTGAGGGATTTGTAGATGAGGGATCCTTCCAGCTTAAGATCAGATGAGCTCATATGATTTGTATTTTTGTCTAATCCAGGCGTAGCGTGGTCCGTCTGCTTACGGCAAGTGTGTGGATTGCACCTGTCCCTGCCTCCCTCCCTTTGTTCCTTCACCTGTCCCTGCTGCTGAAGAACATTTGTAGAAGAAGCTCATGAACAATTTAATTGTAAGACTGTAGAGGTAAGAGTGCTGTCCTTGCAGTGTCTACTGCTTTCGCCAGTGCTGCCAGGAGACCTCAGCAGGCACTGACCACCCAAGAAAGCATCCTGCTTTCAGGGGCGTTTTGCAGCCCTTGCCTGGTTACATGCTGTTCAGTTGTGCTGCTGACAATGTCCACAGTTTGGGGGTTCTCTAATGGTTTGCATGTCCTGAATACACTGAAAGTGTTTAATTTGGGGTGCTATTGGAACATTTTATTTGGCACAAAACAAAGTTGTACTCTCAAGTTTTCGTAGAAAAGTTGAAAAAGTGATTTTGAAATGAACTGAAGCTGTTCTTACTCAAGCAACTCAGTTGTCAAACTGGAAACAGCTATGATGGGACGATGCCAGGAAGCTGTTCCTGGCAGATCTCTGCTGGTAAGGTCCACTTCTCTGGCACTTCTACTGGGTGAAATTTTGAGTCTCCAGTCCCAATCTCATGAGAATTCCCTGCAAACCTTTGGCTGAAATAAGTTGTTTAACTGGAGAGTATGGCTTTCTCCATCAGCAGCATCTGTTCCTCGGGAAGCTCAGCTGCTGTTTCTGCCATGTGGCATTTTCCAGCGAGGGCTGAGGAGCCCCACGTGTCAGACAGATGCAGAACCATAACCAAGCTTAGAATTACATGGGTGAGAGCAGCTCCAAGTAGTTTTCCATTGAACAGTTTCTATCAGCTCTACATCTGAAGTGCTGAGTTCAAAGTACCTTAATATACTTATATATGTTGCAAGTAATTTTGCCTAAATTAGATAACAGACTGGTAAAACAAGAAGGATTTGCTCATACTTAATAAAAGAGAAACCCATTCCAGGTTTGTGGGGTTTGTTAGTTGTAAGTCATAAGATGAGACTAATAGGATTTCATGTTGTGTACCTAAGAAAATTGCTTCTTTTAATATATAAAATCAGATTTTAAAAGTAGTGATCAATTGTAGCATCTTGTATATCCACTTACAGGAATTCTGAGAACAGACACCTTCTGCGCTTCCTGTTTTCTGCCAGTAACTCCTTACAACTTGAAAAGCATCGTAAAACTTATTCCTGAGGTTTTTTCCATCATGAAAACTCTCACAAAAGCTGTTGTGAAATTGTGTGTACCTTGCAGAATAAGATCCTTATTAGCAGGAGAGGTTCATGGAAAAGAAAATGTATGCTTCCTAAAATAGTAATCTTAAATGTAAAATGGCTTTGTATATTATTCTGTCATCCCAATGCCTTCTGAAGTTCAGGGAGACTCCAGGATTGAAATTACTAACTGGCATTTCCAGACTAGTGGCCAAATGGGAAGCTATGGGATTAATGAGCTGGGTTTGCTTGGAGGCCTCTGGAACTCTTTAGTGTTTGATTATTAGAATAACATTGCTTTTACTTGTGAAAATGTGTGCTCAAGGTGCATTGTAAGACTGTTGTGTTTTGGTTTTTTTATTTAAAAAGCTGCGTTCAAGAGACATTAGTTCAGCTCCTGTTGGGTTTATACGTTTATAAGCTTCACTGCAGAAAACAAAAGCATGTGAGAAAGAAATGCTTCTTATCAGTCATTATTCTGAACTGTACCTAATGCTCAGACCTTAATGTTCTGTATCTCTCTTGACCCCGTGTGATTTGTCTGAACAAACCACGCACTGCTGGACCAAGCCGCTGGCAGAGCCCGCAGCTCCTTTGCTGCATGTTGGTTTATTTGGGAGTGTGGCAGAGCTGCCCCGCTCTGTATCTGCACCTTAATCACGTAATGCTCCTTTTCTTTATGTCATCTAATGGCTACATTATTTATTTAGCCTCCTGCTAACAAAGACACCGTTGTACTCGAGTGTTGTGAGAGAAAGCAGAGAGCTTGCCACTGCCTTTGCCGTGTAACTGGATCAACAGCCCACCAGAAGCCCTTGTTATTTATTTTTCTAAGTGCAGAGAGTGAGGAGCACATACCTGATGACAAAAGCAGGCAGCAGCTGGCATTTCTGCTTTTCAGTCAGACCCTTGTCCCAGGGGAGCCATCGTGTCCCTTTCCTTACTTGTCTCACGTTTTACAATGCCTAAACAAATAGATCACCATTTCCTTGGGAGGTGTTTGTTAGCATCTTGCACTACCCTTTAATACCTAACTACAAGTGTGATTCCTGAACAAATTCTTTAAATGTAGTGACATGTCTCATTTAAATTCTAGTTTTACAGTTATCTCTGAAAAAAGAGTGTACAACTTCTGAGGAGCGACACATCCCTGAAACAATGTCCTGTTTCTTTTTAAAATGCCCTTTCATTTAGGCAATATAAAGAAAGAGTTTTGCCATTGATTTGAGTGGAATCAGTTTCAGACTCAAAGCAGATTTCTGGTGAGCCTCTGTTTGCTGGCTGAGTGTTGGATGCATGTTTGTACCTCGAGTACCACACTGAGGGTCCACTCTGTGCTTAGCTCAAGTGAGCAGCGACTGCAGGGAGAGGCACTAATGCTTTTTGGGTTTCACACCCAGACTCCTTTACCAAAGGAAACTCAGCACAGCACTAACACTGAGCACGAAGTGGCTTCAGATGTATTCCTGCATTCCAGCCTGAGTTGCAGGGGTGGCTCGGTGCTGCTGGAGTGTGGCCGTCCTGCCCGGCAGTGTGTTCCCCTCCTCTCCCCTGGCATCAGCTCGACATTCACCTGATTCCTCTGTGAACTCTTTCAGCACAATAAATCGTCAGAAAAACTAAATAAAACCCCCTGCACAGCTTCTGCTGGATTAGCTAACTGAATTGACTTGGCAGAGAGCTCAGGGAGCTCTGGAGCTGCAGCAGGGCCAGTGTCGGGGATAGGGAGGAAAGAAACGGGGAGAGAAGGGGTGAAGGCAGTCTCTCCCCTTTCAGCAGCAACGTGGTCACAGCTGCATTTCCATTTAAATGGTTTGAGCAGATTCCTGTCTGAGGCCCAGGGGTCCCTGGTAAGCTCTGAGCTGTACAAAATGAAGTTCAGCTGGTTTGAGGAACGATATTAAACAGTAAAATTAAAACCACTTCCCCAGGCTGGTGCAGCTCCCTGATTCAGACACTGGAATGTCCCAGTGTTGTGTGATGCAGTGTATGGTATTCTCTAAGATTTTTCTGTGGGTTCAGAGAGCTCAGACGTGGGTGGTATAGCATTTAGGTGTACTTACAGTGTGGTTTCAGTTGGGAGCCTTGATCAGCTAGATATTGTTTTATTTTTCTAATGAGGCTTTAAAATATGATTTGACTGTTATCACCTAAAGATCTACAATTATATACTCTATCAGAGACAAATTCTGTAACCTTACTCAGTCCAGACTCCCAGTGAAGGTTTATGTGCCTACAGGAGGGCGGTGCAATTTGGCAGCAATACCAATTTAAGGTAATTCCTGGCAACTCTGCTTTCCCCAGCACATCGCTCCTTCTGTTCCGCACCACAGCAGCAAGCCCTGCTCGCTGCAACTCCTCATACTGCTGCGAACTGGGAAACCAGCTGTAAAAGGAGCACGAGCAAAGGAAGCTTCTGTAAGTTGCTTTGGCTGCAGAACGTTTTGTATCGCATCGGGGACCGAAGGAACACGGGGACCTGTCTTTGGTCTGCGGTACCTCTGTGTGATTTAGAGCAATGGTAGTGGCTTTGTGTTACCTTTCTTCTAGAAGCTATTAGCAAACACTAATAGAAAATGCTAAAAAATATTGATTATGTTTTCTGTAATGTTGTGCAGAAGGATTAACTGCTCTCGGGATTATTGGATTCTGGTGCAAAATAATGACTGTGTGTCTATAATAGCACCGAGTCCTCTGCCCTGCTAACTAGTTTGGTTACTAGGCAGGGCAGCCACATCTGTGGGACTGATGAGGTCTCTCAGGGATATTGTCTATTGGGCTGCTGTTACTCAGATGATTTTGGTGGGTAAACCCCAGGATTTTTATCTTTACTTTATATCAGTGCTGCTATTGACCTAGTTCTGGAACGAGCAGCCATCTGTATCCCAGCTGATGCCAAGTAATGAAAATACCATTGAAAGGTAACAGCCCAGTGGGCAATTGGAGGGTTTTATGGGCAGCATTTGCTGTTTGTATTGCTTCCCCCTTTGGATTTCACTTTCCTATGCCTAGTAAAAAAGGCTGGGAAGGCAGATGGGCAGGGAGCAGCACTGCCCACAGCTCTGTACCTGCGTGGGGCAGCTGAGGAAGCACTGAGGTATCTGTAGCTTTTACTTTATGCTGCTGCATTAAGGGACTCACCTCAGTAACCAGTGACCAATGTGGTGTGTTTGGGGCTGTGTGAAAGACTATCACAGCCATGAGAAATTATTTTAATATGCTTATCTGACACCTCTACGGTTTGTGAACGTTTTTGGATGTTGGTACTGTGCCATTAGTATTAAATGAGCAGTGGCAGAATGTGAGATGCTGATGAACAGTGAGCAGACGCCTCCCTTGGTTGATATTGATGTCTGGTGTGCTCTGCATTTTACCCAGAGTTACAGGTCCTGGCCTTCAGGAGCTGCACACTGCAGAACACACGTGCTGACGTGCAGGTTAAGCAGAAGATCTGTAAAGTATCACTAAGAGGCAAGTTTTGGCCCATAATCCTAACTATTGCTTTTCTACTTCCAAGCAGCTTTGTGCAGTGACTGTGGCAGTGTTCAGAAATGACAGGCATCTGATGGCAGCCACTGATACCTTTATTGTGAGTATTACGAGGTTTTAGGCATCTCTGAAAGCATTAGCTGTAAAAATCCGAGGATTCCCTGAAAGTCTTAGCTCTCCATTAAGAAATACTCTGTGTGTATCAGTATTTCTGGTGAAGAAGAGTTTGAAAACATAATGTAAATGCACTCTAAATATTTAGGAAGCCAAGGGCAGATGAAATGAACCTCAGCTCTGTTGTTTTTACAAAATCCTTTGATTGTTTTTACTCTTGGCCCTGTTTGTTATTGTTACCATGTAGGTTTGTAGATAACGAACCTAAGCATGCTTTTTCATGACTTGTGGATCTCCAGAGAATACTTCAGTTACTTCCCTGTGATGATGAACGGATGGCTGGTGTGCTTGTCTGACACGGCAGTAAGGGTTCTGCCTTGGTTCCATCATATTCTCTGATTTTAATGTACTGTAGTGGTTTTAGTTGCCAAGAGCAGCTGGAAATCCCCTTCTGAGCTCTCTGCATCACATCTCATTCAATCATTCTCAATCATTAAACATTCTATTGCATTTAGGGCAGGGCTGTGGTTACCCCCCATGTGGGCAGTTACTCAGCCCCAATCTGCAGCACTTCACCAAAGGCAGTGGGGTGGTTTAATTGTCAATCTGTGTAAAACTGGGTTTCCTGTGACAGCTGGGGCCCTAAAGGAGCTCTAGCCCTGCTCCCTCTGAGCTCTGCCAGGGTTTTGGCAGTGTTTTCCAGCAGGCAAGCGTGGCTGTGCCATTCTCCCCGATGGTAACGCAGCTGAATGCAGTCTCAGAACTATTTGCCACTGCAAGATACAAATCCTTAGAGCTGCAGACCATATATAATATTTAACTTCTTTACAAGGCACCTGGGTTATAATTTGGGAGGAGCATTTGGAGGCATGTGGTTTCTATTTGAAATAATTTTATAATTAGTGAATACTATCTTTGTATGTGTAGTACTGTGTATTATTGCAAGTTACTAGTAAAACTTTGCTGCTTTTGAGCTCCAGGTTGGACAGTGCTGTGCTGACAGGGCTGCTTGCCCGAGGCTTTGCACTGCCTTGCAGTTTCAAGTGATTTTCTCGGAGCTGTTGCTGACACACTCCACCCTGCAGAAAGCTTTCAGCACCCTTAGGAGGGAAGTTGTGTTTGTTTCAGAGAGTCTCACGGTTTTTAATGCATTTATCCTGACAATAGAGTGGTGAGAGTGTTGTTTATCCCCAGCTGACATACAAGATACACTTTGCTTAAGGACACTTGAACTTGGATGTCTGTACAGTTCTTGTCCAGAGTGATCAGGAGTCAGCTGTCTTAACCTTGATGTGTTCAAATGACTTTAAAAAAATCTCACTGTAATGTAAGGGCCAAAGATCTGTGGCAAATCTCTGGGCTAAACCAAACTCTCTGAAGGTAATGGCCTAGGAGAGGCAGGGGTTAGTGCACAAACCCTCTCAGGAACAGGGTGGGAAATGGTGACTTTGCCTTCCTGTGTTCTTTCCTTGTTTGAACTTCTGTTATTCATATAGGTCTAAGGTCAGAATTCTGTCTGTGGGGCTTTAACAAATGGGTGATCTCTGACACACCTGCTGAAAACTTTCTGTTACAAAAGAACTGCCCAAAAGTCTCTGCAGAGAAGGCACAACCAGCATCACCAGCTCTGCCCCCAAATGAGGGCTTTGCTTGTGACCTCGCAGGAGGAGTTGTTCAGGTTCATCTGTTTCCTTCCAAGCTGGCATCATGCGGTGCACAATTATTTTCCTCCTCATTTCTCGGACGATGGGAAGCGGTCCCCTCGCCTCCCGTTGCAGAGCACTTGACTCAGTCTGATACCAAGGCGCTGCTTTGTGAGAACAGTGTTTAATGCAGTGACTAAACACCGAGTTAGTTACTCAGTAACTTCCCAGGAGCCCTGCTCTGTGCTCTGGGAGTTACTGATCACATTATGTGCTGGTGCACAAAAAAATTAGCTTGGGGATGGCCTATTTGTGTACAGGATTTTGAAGAGGAGCCTGGATGGTTACTCGCAGAAAAACCTCAAATATGGGTGAACTGAATCATCAGTGACGTGTGCTCAACAGGCTCCTGTATTCTACTCATGCACACGAGAGGGGGAGTTGAGATTTTCCCAACAGAACGATCCCTGTCCCCTCCTGCTTGTGCTGTGCAGCAAACCAGGGATGGATCCTGAACTCTCAGCAGTGGTTTGGCACTGCTCAGCTGGGGAGTGGTGAAACCAGGTGAAAACCAAAGGCTGGATCTGCATCGCAGTGGGGAACAGTCTGCTCCTCATCACCACCTAAAAGCTGCACATAGCCACGAGTGGGTTATTTTTGTAGGAAATGTGGAGGGAATCTCCAGTATTTCCCTTGAGAGACAATACATAAAGACAGAGAGTTGCCTTCATGGCATTATCCACTTGGCAGCTTAGTTTGAGGGGAAAAAAAACCCAAAACAGTGGCATAAAATCGGCTTATTTTTAAGCCCAGCTGGAAACTAACAGGAATTCATCTTGCCAGATAAGGAGGTTATAAAATGTTAATATCAGACTCCATTGCATATTTTTGGAGGCAGCAAGGAATTTATTGCAGAGGCTTGAGTTGATTCAGAGTCGCAGAAAACAGATGAAAGCCTCAATCTGTGTGCCCTCTGTGCTGTTTTATGAACAGAACACTTCTTCAAAAAAAAAAACGAAGAAAAATTAAAAAACCCCACCAAACACCTGCAGCATATAAACCATGGCTTCAGTGTTTCCTTGAACTGCATTAACTTTTATTGGTCAATGCTTTTTTTTCTCCCCCTCAAAGTAGTACATAATTTTTAAAGAAAATCAAATCTAACTACTTTGTTGGATTAAACATATCTACTTTCAGTTGAATTTCATTAGGTTTTGTCTAGTAATGCTTCTTGGCTGCCTGAGAGCAAGGGCTCCTGGCCAGTGCACGATGACCCCGGGCTGGGACAGCAAAGGACAAGGTGTGGTGGAGTAAGGGTGCTGCTGTGGTGGTGCCAGCCTGGTGGGATGCACAGGAGGGGAGTGCTTTGTGTCCCAGGGTTGGGGGTGAGGGCCTCACCTGCTCTCTCTGCTGTGGCCTCGGCAGCATCTTCATGGAATTTTTCAGTTGTGCCCATGTGGGAGTCGTGGCCGCTGCCCAACAACTGGGCAGAAAAAGCACCATTGTTAATTATTGACTGGTGAGATAATGAAATCGTCGAGCCCGCTGTTTGCTTTTCTTCCTTTTCCACTGCCACTGTAACGCTGTGCAGGGCAGAATGTAATAAACCAAAGGGGAGTTTCCACCAGTGAGGCTGAGGGTTTGTGTGTGGAAGTCACTTGTGCAGCTTGGATGCTGTGTGTGGAGCTGCCCGCTGCCTCCGAGACATCCCGGGGCCAGGTGAGAGACTGGGGAACTGCCTCTGACACCGTGTGAGCTGCATTGGGAACACTTCATGTTCTGGTGTTCACCACTTCGTTCCCACTGGCTTTCAGATCCTTGGCAGCCATAGCTGGAATGTGGGTCTAAAGCGTTAGCTTTTGTTTGCTGAGAAGAAAATTGGAGGTAGAAAATCTGAGCTACTTACACTTACTGTGAATGTTGTATTTGGATTATTTGGGTCTTGGAGGTAACTAAACTGAACATCATGTCAGTGTGTGTGTGTATGCTTTAGATGGCTGCATCTGGTATATATTGTCTCTCTGTATCTCAGCACTTGCTGTGATGCCAGTCTGTATATTTGCTTTATGCAGCAAACAATGAAAATAACATTCTGGTTACTCTGTGCTGCTCCTACCTTCTTTGCTGTAAATCTGGTAGGACAGACCCAGATGTGAGCTGGAGGAGGTGGCAGAAGGAAGAGTCACTTTGGAAAGCGAGGTGTCCAAGTGTTGTGTTTCCTATTGATCCTTTCTCCCCATCAGGGATGAACTCAGCTCTCAGGCTCCTTCCAGAGCATCAGCTGCCAAAGTCCACCTGCTCCCATCCAGAGGCACCCTTCTGTTACAGCCAGCAGGGAGACAGGGGAAGGAGCAGGACACATCTTGGAAAAGATTGAAACCACATTTGAAATGTTTAACCTGGGGCTGTCAGCAGCCTTGGGCACGTGTGGTGGCACAAGGCAGCCTGGACTTCGGGGCTTATCCGCCGTGTCTCTGCGTGTGCAAGGTGACGTTTTGCATATTCAAGGTATGAATATAACTGAATAAATGAACAAGGGCAGAGCTTAATTTATACCAGAAAATGTATCTTTAAAATGCTAAAATTATTAGTGTTGTGTGTAAGGGACCAGTTTCACACCTGTTGTGGACACAGTCTAGTGTGTCACCTCTGCTGTGGCCATGGCTTGTATACAAGCATGGGGCTCTGCTCTGCCCTTGGGCATGCAGGTAATGCATTCTTTTTCTTTCAGAATAAATAAAATGCAGGTCCATGTTAAATAGAGGAGGTGAGAGGTCTAGCTGACTTTTTTTACACAGAAAATGGTTACTGTGGTACAACTGCATGTGATGATGCTCCAGCATAGGCAGTGTTTGAGTGGTGAGGCTGATGGTGAAACGCAGGTTGTGGATGATTGATTTGGGAACTTGAGGGAAAGCTTCCATAGAGCAGATTAAGTGTAGAAATCCATGTCTGAAACTCTCAGCTTTTGATTTGGGTAGGGACTAATTGGTATGAGGTGTCAGAGGCAGGGAATCACTTGGTCTCTGTTAATTTGCTGACCCTGTGATCCGCTAAAGCCAACTTCCCCTTCTCTCTGAATTACTCGCAGGTTCTCAGAGGTGGAGTAGCTGCCCTGGCATGAGCTGATTTGATAAAGTCTCTCCCTCATTATTGCTCTCAGTACTGCCTTTTCCCAGAATGAAATAAATTTATGCTTTCCCCAGTCTTTCTCCTCCAGCATCTCCTGTCAGTTCTGCAGGATGTCCGAGCACTGTTTGCAGACCCCGTGTTTCATTTCTGCCCGTGATTCCGAGCAGCTCACACCCCACCATGAAACTGTACTGACAGAGCTAATGGGTATTCCCAGATGAGTTTTTACTACTAATACAGTTTCTCATTGCTTGTTATGGAAACCAGTGATGATAACGTTTAGTAAGAGTAAGAATAAACGCTTGTGAATTCTGTCCAGATGAGAGACATGGGAAAATACTCCAATGCAATACTTGCCAAAGGAATGGGCCAGTCTAGTATATTATATTTCTTGTATATACTGGGGTTTTTTCCTTTTATTCCAGTGGAATATCCTATAGTAACTGGATATTGCATTATTGTCTCCCTCAGCCCAAAGGCAGGCACAATTATGTTTAACATCTGGATGAATTAGACTGAAAACAGACATCCTCTGGAAAGGAATAGTTTGTTTCTTAGGTTAAAATAAGAAAATTAAAGAGCTAATGGCTTTTTTAATACTAAATTAATTATTATTAATTCATAATCCTTAATTTTTATATAAGAAAATGGAAGTGCTGGTGTTTGCTAATTACATGTTAGACTGGCAGTGTACTATGAGAGAATGGAAAAGTTACGTGCTATATTGAGGGTAGTAAGTTGTTAAAAAAGTAACTTGTAGTTAAGAGAAGTGCTTAGGAGGCAAGTGCTGTGTTCTATTCCTGCTGTAGGACTCTCTGAAATTTTATGGTAAGGCAAATAGTCCTACAGGTAGTGTGAATGTGTCTGTATTGTTCATAAAGTTCATAGCACACTGTCAAAAACTCACCGAGTTCAGTAGAAAGCTTCTAATTACATTGAAGGAGCAGAGAATGAAAGTTTTAATCCACTCTTATTACATCTAAATATATATACACACATATATTTACATACATAAATAGTATAGATAATCCCACTTGATGAGGTGGGAACTGGAAGCTGCCCCTTAGCCATCCCCGTGCCTCTGGATCCATCTGGTCTCAAGCTGGAGCAGCAGCAGCAGTGTTTGTTCTCATGGCAGTTTTGTCTGTGGAAAACATAATTAGAGCACATAGAAACTGGAGTCTGCAGTCTCTGTCTGGGCCTCTGACTGTAATGACAGAGCCATCCATTAAACTTCTGAGAACAGATTTGTTATAACAGAAGAAAGCATATACAGCTGCCAGAAAACCACTGTTCTTCAAAAGATAAGATGGCTTTATGGCATTTCCCAGCCAGCCAGCTCTCACTCACGAGTCTGAGTGAGCCTTAGCTCTCCCAGAGCTCTAACGAAGCCCAGGAAAGGCAAATTCCGAATACATTTGGTTTGGGATGTGCAGCAGTTGGTGGAGCTGCCTGTTGTAAGCACTTGGGTTTTTCTAATTGCAGGCTGTTAATAATGGACATGTTTTTAAAACTTTTTCACGGAGCACTAACCAACTCTTATTGTCAGTTATTCTAGAGTCACACCACACATTTATTGTGTGTTCTCTAGGATATTGGACAAGATCTACTAATTCTAAGGGCATATGTCTAAACATCAACAGTATCGTTAGGTTTTTTCTCTTTCTGACAGTTTTTAGAGTCTGTAGTTCTTTAATGCTCTTGGGTATTTTTGAGTCTGTTCTTGTAGAGTGTAAAAGCTTTATGGGTGGTGAATTTATGGCATCAAATGAACTTGATTAGATTTTAAAAAGAAAGGAAACAAGGAAAATTGATGAAGGAAGAAGGGATGAAATGGAAATGATTGGAATGAAACATTTGGGATGAAGCTATGATTTCTGGCAAAAGCATGTTTTTGGAGAAGTGCTTTCAGAGGTAGAAACAAAAATAAGTGTTTGGTGTTTAGGAGGTTATGGAGTAATGATGTTGGAAGCCAAGGGAAATTTTTGAGGCTGCATAAGGCAAGTCAGGGAATTCAAGGACAATGGAGAAGTATGTGGTGGGTGACTGCTCTAATTAAAAGGTCAGACTCTGTTGGATGCTCAGAAAAGGTCTCTCACAGGGCTGTGAAGAAGTGCCAGACCTGATCTTCCTCATTAAATCCTTGGCCAGAGATCGAACTGTTGTTCTTGGGTCCAAAAGCATTTTATTTGGGACACAGCTTTTCATCAGCCAAATATGCCTGTTATTGAAAAGCCAAACATTTGTGTCCAGCAGTGAGATGTCATCACTGGATGGGCAGTGACTCCAGGGAAGGTGTAGGAAGGATCAGTTCTGGCATCGTGGCTCAAGAAAAGCTCCCAGCTGGAATCTCTTCCTTCTCCAGAGAGCCAGGCATAGCTGGGTAAGGAAGTTTTGGAAGATTTATTTCCCACCCCTCCAAAAAAAAAACAAAAAACGGGATATTGAGATGCATTATTATTTTCATCTTCTAAATTACTTGAGACACTTCCATAGCTCCAGAAAGCCTCAAGTCTGTCTCTGTGGTTTTGACTGGAAATGTTTACATTCCTCAAGCTATGATGAAATTTATTTCTGTGCGCACAAGGCATAAACCTCATTGCAATCCCACGTAGGCTCTGTTTGGAGAATGTCTGACCCTTTGGCTTTCCCCACCTCTCAGTAGCAGGGTAAGTTTCCCACTGGGCCTCTGTAAGCTGAACTTGAAAGTTTGTCCTTGGGTTTTGATGTACAATATCCTTGGCAGCTGTTAGCTACCTGCACGATAGTTCTGGAAATTGCACTAAATGATAACTCTGGTTTTTAGACTCTACAGAAGTCTTTTGCAAGAAAAATACAGCTTAGCAAAACGTGTGTTTTTCAGTCATGTAAAGGAGATGTCATCTGATACGGTCTTTACTGGTGCCTTCCTGTTTGAAACCTAAAGCTGAAAGTCCCTGGGGATAAAAGTGGTGATTATAGATTAGAAAAAATAATATTAAAGTGGGTATATCTATTTAAAAAAACAAAATCCAAGAAGAAAAACACCAACAAAAGCCCCACCAACAGCAGCTAAGGGGGAAATGGTGACTTTCAGAGGTGCTGGGTGCAAAGATGATCACACAGCCACGCTTCCCTGATGTAGTATCCTGCCATTGCACCCTTTCAACAATCATGTGAAAGTGATGGAATCTGAAGACTTCAGACATCTGTCTGGAACTTCTGCATATTTCACAGGCTGCTCAAGGGAGCAGCTCTTATTTCCAGACATCGTGTGTCTCCGTAAGCGATAGAGTCACCAAGAATGCATAGGTCATCTGTGTCTTGAATGTGCAGAGATTCCTGTCCAGGAAGAGATCAGGGAGCCTGTGCTAGGTCAGCAGCCCATGACCTACTGAAAGTGTCTGTCACACCAGAGACTCTGCTCGCCTTCCCCAGGGATTTAGGTTCTCCAGGCTTCCCTGGGCCAGCCAGGAAGAGTCTCACAGGTGATACTCTGGCAGCAGTTAGATCTCACGGGCTGGGTGCTGCAAACTGCACCTGATTGGAATCTGAAGAATTTCAGCTGATGTTTACATCAGGCGTTGACCCTTTGATAAGGAACAGGTCATTCACAGTCGTGTACATGACGTAATGTTGGTAGGTTGGTCACGGTGTTTGCTTTGCGTTTCACACACATCGTTCTCGTTGCTTGGAGAACAGTTGCACATTGTAGTTCGATGCGGATTAGTAGCTGTGTTTTCTCCCTTTATTTCCATGGAACCATTTGTTTTAAAAGAGCAGTTTGACAGAAAGATCTAGGAAGCTTTCCACATGGCAGCCTGTTAGCAGGGTGTTGCCTTCGTCTCAGGAGTGTTGTGGAGGAGATTGGAGTGTTTGGTTTTCCCAAGTTACAGTTCCTCACCCATAAACACCAATAGCCCAGTCAAGGAAAAGGGAACTGCACAAGTATGCAAACATACTGCATGGCTGTGTTCTGTGCTGGGGGCTGTTTCTCCTGGGTGGCTGAGGATAAATCAGAGGCTTGATGAAGAAGGAAGAGATCTTGGGAAGCACTGGTATAGGAAACCAAGAGAGTACATTCATTGATACACACAAAGCAAAGCACAACTGTTATTTAAATTCTACACATAACTGTGAAAAGTTAGAGCCAAATTCTCGTTGTAAATCAGGGTAGCTTTATTAACTTCAGTGGAACAGTGCCAGCACATCCCAGACAAAGACTTGGCTCGGTCTATTAATAGCACCAGTAGAGTAATGGAGCTGCTTGGAGAAGTTCCACTGGAATAAAATTTTGATTAAAAAACAGAGATAAGAATGACAGGGAAATCTGCCTTCTGGTTCTCTGGTGGGATGTGGCTCCCATGGGGCTTGATCCTGTGCACCTCCCAGCACCTCCAGATACCACCGAGCTCGCACAGCTCAGCGAGACCCGGCAGTCACTGCGGTGCTCCAGGTTTTCAGGCGCAGTCTCTTTGTTTAGATAACGTAACTGTGGTACAGCCTGAGTCTGCTTTTAGTGTCAGTGCAGTCATTCTCTCAGCTGCCTGCCTTTCTCTGTAATTTCAGAAAATTCAAGGTTTTCCTTTCAGCAGGTATCTAAGGTTTTTATTTCTTTAAATTCCTCAATACACCCTGGTGAAACGGATGGGGAATGTCATCATCAGCCTTTGATGCTTTGTGTTTCCTATGTGACCCTGTTATTTAGGGATAAACAAATTTCACAGCTGCACTGTAGATCATCTCTAAAGATGGAGATAATTTCTCCAGGCGTCCTTGAATTGGTTTCTTGCTGAAATTTAAAAAAAAAAAGCCCAGCAGAAATTCCCACTGTGCAGTGTTAAGCTGTTTTCATTTCCCAGAAACTAGTTAATTTATTTACCATGCCCCACCAGTCCAAGTCCCCTTTATAGATTAACTTGTGTATTTTGGCTCCTCTCCATCTCTTCCTTTGGCTCCAAATGAATGATACCAGGACTGTCTCTGAAAGAAGGCAGGAATGGGAAGTTTTTTGATTAAACAGCAACATCACCCCTGAAACCTCTATCTCTGCCAGCTCTCTGGGGCCCCACTGCAGGAGAACAGTATTGGGGATGGCAGATTAAAGGTCTTGGGGAGTTCAAGCTGTTTGAAGAAAACAGACATGTAATGTTCTGGTAGGATTTGGAAACAGCTTGCATCTCCTCAGAAGAAATGTCACATGGAGCAGGGTTTGTACTACCTGTGAACATGTCAGAGGGGTTTGAAGCTCATAGGGGCGGTTGAGGGGGTCGCTTTGGTGGGACGTGACCACCTCCTGCGTGTCTTCTGTTGGCCTGTGAAGTGAGCTGCTTGTAGAGACCTCCTCTGCTGAACTGAACCTGCACGCATCGTGTGTGGCAATCAGAGTAAATGTCAAGTGCTGCTGATAAACACAGGCTGTTTACTAGACTCTGCAAAAACTGTGGATTTGTTGTATGTGAACTCCAAGCTGGTGCTTTTTCTGGTACATTTGCTGTGTTTATGGGGAAGTTCTTAGCATCAGCCATAAAGATATTTGGCTGACTTTTAAAATCTATGATTTGTTACTGACAGCAGAATCTCTTCTCAAGATGCTCTATCGACCTCTCGCCGAACCACTTTCTATAAGCTTCAGAAATTAGTTTTGATTCAGCCCCTGATATTTTGCAATCATAATGAGAGGCATCTTTTCATTGTATGCATATTTAGTTGCTGTTTGTGACAGAGGAAATGATCATTTGAAGATCTTGATCATTACTGAAGCCAGAGATTTACTTCTAGCTGCTCTAAATATTATTTTCAAGTTCTCATTTGATGCTCACTCCCTGATGTCCCCAATTGCAATTACAGTCCTCCCACTGGAGATGTTTCACATGTTTCTCTTTCTTTTTAATATCCTCTAGATATTATTGTAATGTGACTACAGAGAAAAATGTGCTTTCCTAACAACTCAGTTGTGGACATTTAATCAGACTTTGACTTCTGGAAATGCCACAATATGGCTTCACCTGGGAATGAGATAGAAAGATGGACTCACAGGCCAGGTGGCAGAATTGGAGAGCTGGTAGAGCCTGTGCCCTCCCCTGAAAATGGTGATCGTCTTTCACCAGGGAAGTCTGTTGGCAGCGTAGATCATCTCTTGCACCTCCATGGAAGAGCAGACTCTGCTTACAGCTCTTTCTCAGGGGGATCAAATGTCCCAGAGTATCCCACCCCATTGTGCTATGGTGAGAACTGTTGTTTGCTTCCAGAGCAGGTACCGTACATGGACTCGGAATATGTGAAAGGTATTTATAATCTTAGTGCAGCAAACTCTGGCCTCAGATGCCTGCATCCGTACAAGGCACCAGACCTGAGCACCCACACTAACTCTCACAGCACCCATCTTGCTGAACACTGTGGAAGCACTCCTGCCCGAGGGACTTCAAATCAGGGACTGCTGCCTCTGGCTGCACCTCCACCTTCTCCTCCCACACGGCTCGATAGCTATAAGGTCACTAAACACCTTGAAAACTCCAGAGGAAGACACAGCTCTGGAAGTCACAGTGAGTGTAGTGTGCAGCCAGCTCCTTGCATGCAGGACAACCATTCAGCAGACAGGGATACACCACGGAGTCAACACAGGGATGAAATTACTGAGCAAGATAGAGTGGCTGCTAGGAGAAAGACTCTGGAAAACAAGGGTCTGTTGTCTTCTGATACTACAAATGAGGTATCTATATCAAAAATTCAAGGGTTAAAGGTGGAGGAAAATGGAGAGTGGAGCCCATCCCAACAACCTATAAAGAGAAGCAATCCACACATTTTCAGCAGACCTTCTTCAGTCATTTTTCAAGAATATTTAAAGACTGACTCTGTGGCTAATGTCCCTAAAATGCTTTCTGCCTATCATTCGGTTCATGCTTATAAAATTCCTGAAGAGATGACCTCCAGGCCCTGTCACCCAGTGCATGCCAACCCCAGCACTGTTAATGATACACAGGAAGACAAACAGTTTCCCTGCAGTGTGCGGAAGCCAACCCTCAGAGAAGCAGATCTGCAAAGCACAGTGCCAGAACCCACCCAACAGTGCCCGCTCCGCGCCGAGGTGCATTCGGACTCAGATCAAGACGTGTTTGAGGACAGCTGTGACTTAAAATATATGGAGAACACTCTTCTAATTAAAAATACTTCCAGGGAGGTGAACAGTTGTACAGATGAAAATTGGTGCTATGACTCTGAAGGAAAAATTGGGAGTGATGTTAAGGACCCACTCCTGAACCAGCGACCCAAAATGCGGAGATCATCGCTGACCTGCAGCCACGATACTGTGGAAGTGGAGCACTCTGGCTGTGAGGAGTCAGATCAGGGCAGTAAGCCATGCTATGCTAATACTAGCCAAGTGTCTTTTTTCAGACCAAAGGAAGATTCCACATCTCTGTTTTTACATGAAATCAAGAAAGAAAAACAGGCTAATAACAGCAGTCCTGACCCTAGCATGCGTCTAGAGCGAGAGGAACCTCCTGTTCAGAAATATCGACCTGAATTTCAGAAGCAGCTCTTAAGACAGCTTCGGGGTGATCTTGCTGGTGAACAAATAACCAGGCAGACGACCCCCATGCTTTACTATCTTTCTGGGGGGAAAACCACCAGCATTCTGCACCACAAGAAGTTTGCCCAATGTCAGGGGGACTCAAGGAGCTCACCCAAGGAATTTCCAGCAGGCAGCTCCTCTGCCTCAAGGCGGTGTCTAGAGATGGAAAGGGAAAGCAGTCAGCCTCAAAGGACCAACCACCACCACCAGTGCAGCGCTGGGGATTTCCTGCTGGAGACTGAAGATCTCATTCTCGGGAGTCCTGCTTCATCCATGGATGAGAGTTTCAAGAATGACTATAGAGAGAAACTTAAAGTGGCTCAGAAAAAGGTTCTGAGAGAAACCTCCTTTAAAAGAAAAGACTTACAGATGAGTTTGCCCATTAGACTCAGACAGAAACCCTCTAAAAGGCCTTCAATTGAACACCTTAGGTCTTTGTCATTATCCAGTGCGAGCGAGGATGCCAAACCTGTTCCTTGTTCCCCTTCTCATCTAGAATCCTTGGAAAGTTTCAACAGAGATGAAGAAATTAAGAGGCCACAAACAGGTCGAATAGGGGGAAGGAAAAGGGTAACAAAGGAGCAAAAGAAACTGTGTTACTCTGAACCTGAGAAACTCGATCAGCTGGCAGATAAGGAGGTCCCATGGAGCCGAGTCGGGGATGAAAACACTGAGCAAGATATCGTGGCAGCTAGGAGAAAGACTCTGGAAAACAGAGGGAGGGCACTTTCCAGTTCGAGTATCTCCAGGACGGAGCTGAAACAAATCCAGCACACTGCACTTATCGAGTACATGGAGCGAAAGATTAATCAGAGACCAGGGAGCTCCCAGCACCTCCCACTGCACAAGCCGCCCCTGCAGAAGAGGCTGTCCCATCCCAAATGGCCTCTGGGCAAAGCTTCCAATCCAAACGGGAGCAGGAAGGGGCAAAACAATGAGGTTTTCTGCCAAGTTTTCTCTAAAGAAAAACCGCCAGATGTTTCCCCTCCTTTGGCTTTTGTCACCCCACTGAGTGTGAGCAGCGCGTGTGACCCCACCGCCGCTGGCACTGCGGCCTCGGAGCACGGCCTGGCTCCCAGCCCAGCGGGCAGGAGCTGCACCAGCAAGTGTGCATCAGCTGAAAGTCTCCCGCAGGAAGATGCTCCTGCGTCTGCGAGGGCTCGTGAGAGATCGAAATCGACTCCTCCTTCCACCCAGGTAAGAAGGATATTAAGATAGTAATTATTGTTTGAGTCCAACTTGTTCTTGTCTACCTGTTTTAGAGAACTGTGGGACTATTCACATGAAAAACTGCTCAGCACCACCAGTGAGGAATTAAGACTTGATTGTTTTAAAGTTGTTTTATCAGGAGGAGAAGCCACATTTGCTGAATCTATAGGAAATGCTGTGTAGCTGTTTGAAAGCAAAATGCATGCTCTGCTTGGCAGTGTACAGGAGAAATAATCTGGGGGATTTGAGGAGAAGTGCTTCCAATTTTAACGTGTTAAATATTTGTGATTAATGATAACAATTCAGTCTCAAAAGTATTTTGCAAGAAAGTACTGCAGACAAACAAGGTTTTATTTAATGTGAAAAGCTGCAGGAGAATTGCATGAGGATGGAAACTTCGTAAAGCTGCCTGAAAGGTGGGTTTGGTCTGGGCAAAGTCATTTGTTACTGCCCAGCAAGGGCAGAGGTAAAGGCAGGGAGGAAGAGGCTGGCAGACTTCCATCAATGCTGCCTGCTTTCTGACTTGTTATGAGAGGCAATGAGAGTATATGTTTTGTTGCTGGCTGTTCTTTGGTTTTCTAGGAAAAAGAGAGGGATGCTACCTAGGGAAGAGCATAATAGCAATTCCATTAATAAAAGGAGATAGGCAAACTCAGTAATAAACCCTTGGTGAATGAACCTCCTCAGAGATCTGCTCTTGGCTTCTCTTTCTGGGGATAACAAACATGGGAGTAAGATTAAAGAGCTGCCTGGTCTGAAAATGCTGGTGGTCCCAGTGTGCTGTTTTCATTTCCAGGACACTTCCAGATGTGCCAGTGGTGCAGCAGCACTGTCTCAGCGTTGTGAGAGCTCTGTCAGCACCCCCAGGTAAGGCACAAGGGGTGTGTGAATGCCAACGGCAGCTGTGGCTGGCTGCTTCCCCCCTCGTGTCTTGGGATCCTTCGTTGTCCATGTGGGAATATTCATCCCCTGTGCTACTTGTTTCATTTTGGGAAAGTCTTTAAAGTGATTTTGAGTGAGTGGAGCAAAAGTGGGAATGCTGAGTGAGCTGAGCAGCTCTCCCTGCTGCAGCTGCTCCTTCGGATCTCTGAGATCGCAGCTCCCTCGCCTGAGCTCCAGCAAAAACAGCACCTGCAACAGCTCAGATATGCTCAGTCTCCAAAATACGTGTGCTCAGAGTGGTGTAAGAGGGGCTTTTGGTGTGGGGGATTTCTTTTTTTAAAGGAAAAAAAGATACTGCTTATATATAGCTCACTAGAAAGTTTGTATGTTAAGTCTCCCCATTTATTTTGCTTGTTCGAGGAGCATCAGGGGAGAAGAATGGTTAACTGAAAGGATTTAATAAAACTTTTACTGAAGTCTAATGGCCATTTCAAAGCAGAAGCTTCAGATGAACAGTGTTTCCTGTGTTGTACTCAGTTTGCCTAAAGAGGAGGAAGCACTGGGTGCCCCAGTCCCCGCCAGTGTCTCGTCCTGTTGGCACCCTGCTCACCAAGGCGGGTGGGATGGCTGTGAGCTTTCCATCCACTGGTCAGGCAGCATTGGTGTGATGGTTTAGGGACTTTCTACCACAGGTTTATTGCAGAAAAAAGTATGTTGGTCATAACTGGAAAATGAGAATGGGGATTCAAACTATGTGGAGTGGTGCAGCTAGGCATTTGACTTACTCCCTTTTTTCTCCAAGCAAAATTAATAGCTATTATGGAATCTGAGTTTAAAAAACTTTATTAAAAAGGGGAAGCTGGAAAGGTAATTGCAATTACCTGTGGCTGCTTAAACAGCCTGCAAAATTCTCTGGTGTAGAGGAAGTGTTTCTTTCTTATAGTTTCCGTGATCCTGAGGAAGATGGATGTAAGAATCATGGACATAAAGACAATGACATAATTGGACGTGAGTGTTGTGGGGATACGAAGGAGCTAGATCCTGAAACCCCTGTTCCTGTCCCAAGAAGTGGAAGCAAGGAGGATGCTCAAGTGGAGGAGGAGAAATGCAAAGCCGAATCTCTGGATGGCAACGCTTCAATGAAGCGTGCAGAGCAGCAGCCTGCAGCTCCTCAGGAGCATGTAGTGCACTGCCACCCAGCGTTAGCTCAGCCTCGCCAAGGACACAGCCACACAGCCCGAGGTTCAGGTGGGAAGGACCCATCTGTGCACAGCAGCCAAGATGCTCTCCCGGAGAGGGAGCCAGACCTGCCCAGAAGGAGGCTGCAGTCCCCTGAGGACCAGAGATACGAGGAACTTGCTATGGAGATCATTGCCAAAGACAATTCTCTGGTTGATATTCTCGTGCCTCACCCTGTTAGAAAAACTGCTCTGGACCTGATGGAGGGTCTGTTTCCTGTGAACATTTCCATGCTGGATAAATCCCACAGGAAAAAGGGAGACGGACGGCACGCACAGGAGAACAAGTAAGTGGCCAAAGCAATTATCTAGTATTTTAAGCTAAGTGTGTGAATATCACATGTGTACTAGTAGCAGGATGACCTGAGCATATTGGTTTTTGTTTCGTTAGCAAAATATTTTAGCTTTCTGATTTACATATGGAGAAATATCTGAGGCTGTGGGTATACGATGGAAGAAGTGCGGTTCGATGATACCTTACTAAAAGGGACTGTGACAAACATAGGCTGCAAATCTTTTGCTCTATATCTTTTTAAAGAATTAGAAAAATTGCTGCTGTGAGGAGAGTGATTCTGAAGCCAAAATGGATAAAACCATGAACACAGTGTTTGAGAACAAAGTGTTTGTCACGGGTATTTATTTTCTGTTCCAACAGCAGGAGAAGCAGTAGAGATGCAGCAGAAGAACGTCCTGAGTGGGAACGTGATGCCAAGCAGAGGAGCAGAGATCCCACCTCTAAGGGAAACCAAGTCCTGAGTAGGAGCAGAGACAGCCCAAACAACCTCGATGACATCACATCGAAGAAAGTAGGTAGATGGCCATCAGAGGAACCGCTGAGTCTTTACCATGACAAAGAAGTTATTCGTGTCATATGTATTGATGTGGATAGTTTTATTAACTACTTTTATCCCAGTAATGATGTTTCACAGATAACTTTGAATCAATTTTTCCCAGTAGATAAAGTCCTGGTGAATTGGCACATTGATCATAAACGGTGGTATTTAAATCCTGCCTGGTTCGATTCCGATCTCTCCTCCCACATACTTCTCTCCAGGAGGTCACTGGGGATGGGCTGGACCTGGAACAAGCACGCAGGGTTGGTTATACCATGACAGCATGTCATGAATGAAATTCCTGTCAGTTCTTGAAAACCTCAACAATAGAGCTGTGACTTCATGCTCATGTCTGAGAGCATAACTGTGTGTAATCACGTTGTAATCGTTATTGTAGCTCACTTCTGACTGATGGGAAGCTCTCTGAGCTAGGGATTATATCACCAGTTAAGGGGATTGCCAGTAATTTGCTTTTCAGAATTTGAGAATTAAGTACAGCTTAGAAAATATTTCTTTTTTTTTTTTTTTTTAAATTTTTATTTCTTTCCCAGAGCTTAAACTGATTTTAAAAATCCAAAATTTGGCAAAGATGATGCGGGGCAAATCCGTTCTCTAGAAATGATATGGCTTCTCCTTGGCAATAACAGCTTTCTGTGATTTTATTTTTTTTTTTCCCCTTTGCAGCTGGAACTCATCTCCAGCCTCCGGTCGAAGCTGCAGAGCCTGTGGGAGGAAAGGGAGCTGGTCCTCTGTGAAGCCAGGGAGTGCGCCGAGCGAGGCGAGGAGCTGGAGGCAATGGTGAGGGATGTCTGCAAGCCCAATGAGTTTGAGCGCTACCTGATGTTCATCGGGGACCTGGAGAAGGTTGTGAGCCTCTTGCTCTGCCTGTCCAGCCGCCTTGCCCGAGTCCAAAACGCCATGAGGAGGATCGATGGCAACACAGATGCTGAGGAGAAGGTGAGTAACAAGTCAGTGGGGTATTTAATTTGTTCTCTTCACTTCTTTCCAGGTGGGGCTGTGCTCGCCTCATTTGTCTGACAGCTCTGAACCAAAGTTGTAAATTATACACGAATCCCCACTAGGAAATCCTTTCAAGTCTGAAAAGTCTCTTTTTTGCTTGTGTCCACAAGCCAAATTTATCACAGGAATGATACTTTCCTGCTGTCCTGATTGCTTTTAGACATGTTTTTAGCAATGCAATAGCTGCTGTTATCTCTCATTTGGAAATTAGAGAAGCACAGAGTCAGAGAGGCTGGGACTGCCTGGAGCTGTGCTGCTGCTCACCTGCAGCTCTGGAGGTTTGTCACAGCCCACTGGAGGTTTGTCACAGCCCACGTGCAGAAGGGCACCAAGGGAGTCCTGCTGTGCAGTGTGAGACAGAGACAGGTTTGTCCACTCCAAAATGTCAGCTGTGTTAATGTGAATAATATCAAGCAGTATTTCACACTGACTTTGGCCAACAGACTGTAGTTGGGGGGGGCTGCTGTTTTACTGTTATGTTTATGCTCTTCGTAGTAAATACATTAAAATAATTTGTTCAAGAATTCGAATACCATGCTCAATACTTGGCTATGTGACAGCATTTTTACAACCATCTCCCAGTCGCTGCAATTGCACCCATGTTAGCAAAACCAACAGTCTTAATCTTTGACCCTATTTTTAGGGTGTCACTGGTGACTCTTGCTCTGTGCTCTATTTATGGATGTGGTCCTGAAACCAGATGTTTCCCAGCAGTGCTATCCCTGTGGATATCATTACAGCTGAAAGAGAATTAGTTAAAATGTGAGAGGGGTTAAAATCTTGTAGAACAGGCAAGGCTTGCTTTTTGTGGGCTTGTTGAAAAGCAACCTTTGAACAGTTGCTGTCTGCCTCACAGTTACTTTATCATATGTACCTTTTAATAGAAGTTGCACTCTTTTTAACATGACATCGGCACTCTGGCCACACACAGCTCGCAAAATAAAAAGATATGTGCCTTAAAGAGCTTTTAATTGAATGAAGATGGATATAGGATACTCTAAAATTACCAGGAGGTTAAGTATATTGATTTTTTTTTCCTGAGGGCAGCATGGAAGGGAGTGAGCCTTGATGGGGTTTACTGGGTGTCTTTACCTTACAAGCCACAAGACTGAGTAATTCAATCGAGAAATAACTCACGTGGAACACAAAGCCCACAAGAGGAAGTAATTAAACTAAATTGACTGTGGCTTCCAAATGAAGATCTACAGTCTGCCAGGAATGATGAGATTTTCATAGTGTGCTGCTTTACTTTTTCATCCTGTTAGCAATCGCTGAACGAACGGCATAAGCTCCTGTCTAGGCAGCGGGAAGATGCTAAAGACCTGAAAGAGAATCTGGATCGTAGGGAGAGAGTGGTCTCTGGTGTCCTTGCCAAATACCTGACTGACCAGCAGCTCCAGGACTACCGGCGCTTCGTTCAAGTCAAGACTTCCTTGCTGATTGAACAGAAGGACCTCGAAGAGCAGATTAAATTTTTCAAAGAACAATTAGAAAACCTTGAGAAAAGCATCCCCCTCTAGTCCTCACCGAGGGACATCCGTGCAATTTGTGACATTTCCCTGGAAATCCCCACGTGCTTGCTTTCGTGCCACGGCATTGACAAGTGCTTGGATGCTCTGAGGATGCCCTAGGCACACGCTGGACGTGCCTTCGGACAGGCCAACTGACAGCATCTTACAGTATGCAGCAGACTGCTTTTGGGGCATGACTGATAGGATGTGTTGCTCCTATTCACTTGGCATGTATTTCCCCTTCCTGTTGTCTGTCCATCTGTTTCCAGATTGACATAATCTCAATAAAAGAACAATACAAATATTTTCCTCTTGTGGGTGGGTTGAGTGTTTGAAATGAAAAATGATGTGGGTGTTCCAATTTGAATTGGAGATTGCACGAAGCCATAGGAAATGCTATGGACCACTTCAGGGAAACTCCTGCACTCGTTACTACTGTCTGTATGTATGACACAGTAAAAATACTCTGTAATGGAAGAAAATAATTATTGCCTTTCTTGGTGGTTGCAATCCATGAGTCTGCATCACCCTGCAGGCTGTTCAGTAGTGAGGTCTCATGAGGGCAGAGGAAAGGGTGGTCTGTGTTGGCATACACTAGTGAAAATTGATGAGGAAGGCTTAAATGAACACTTTTGGGAATGACAAACTGAGCTTATTCCTGCACAGTTGTTTGCAAAGTCCTCGCTGTGCTTTCACAGTGTTTATTTTCCAAGCAGCACCTCCAGGGGTTTGGGTTTAGGTAGTTTTCAATTGTTAGCATGCCCAAGAAGTGCTGCACGTGGGGAAGGCTCTGCTGCAGAGCGAGGTGGGTGGGATGAGTGGAGGAGATTATTCCGTTTCAATGAGGCTTTATATAAATCCCTTGGCAAAAATCTTTTAAACTAACGTTGTGTGTTGAGTCAAACCAGTGATGTTGCTGTATTTAAAATTTGAGTGTGGGGGGTTTTTATTTCTTTGTTTGTTTTTAAGTATTCAGTGAGAGCAGTATTCCATCTGAGCTACAAACCTAGACAATGAATAAGGCAGCTACTAATCCAAGTCAGGTTTCTTCCACAGGCAAAATCGATTTTCATTGTTCCACGATGGTAAGCTGTACAAGAAAATGTTTTACTGGTGGAGTGTGTCCCTGCTACAGTATCATCATTACTGAGTAAAGGTGTCCTGTTCCTGAGGCTCCTTCTCCTTTGGGACTGTGTGAGTTTCCAATAAACACACAACCACCTGGGACAGGGAATCACCATGGGTTTAAATTGATGGTTTGGGTTTGTTTTACCTCTAATCACATTCTTCATCTGAGTTTACCCACTGGGTGACACGAGTGAACTGATCAAGAACTGACAGCATACAAAAAGGAGATGACTGTACGTGTGCTGTGAGTGATGGGTGGTGAGGATAACTTGCCAACACCCCTGCCTGCTGAAAGAGGGCACCAGAGAGGGCACAGCGTGCTGCACCTGCCCATCAGCAAATTGAGAAGTGGCCTGGGAGTTACACAGCAGTGCAATAAAGCACAAACAGGTTGCCAGGCTCCGAGGCTGTGTGCAAGTGTGGGTGGTATACAGCAAAGAGTCGCTTTGTGAATATTAACATTTTGTTCCAGTGATCTGAACAAAATAGATTGTGCTTAGTGCTGAAAACAGAGCCCAAGGAACTCCAGGACTGCAGTGACTGAGCTGCTCTGTGTACTGTGGTGATTGCCTTAAAGAAAAGTGGCCAGACACTGGAGAATAGATTTGCTCGAGGGTTCTCAAAAGGCCATAAATACAGACTTTCCATATGTAAATCTGAAAGCTGCCTTTTGAAAAAGGTCTTAGAAAATGACAAGTGATGCTAACAGAATCAATGGAGAATTAAAAAATACGAGCTGTGTTAAATGAGCTGTTTGCATTCCTTGAGAAGCCTGACTTGAAGGCGCACTCTGTTAATCCTGGCTGAGGAAAATCCACCTGGTTGGAAATAAATGTTTGATAATTGAAGCTAATGCTTGCCTTTAAGGAAAGAAAAGGTCTGCCCTGTTTTGTTTCTCTGGTCTTTTGTGTCACGGGGAGGATGACTGCCACTCCTGCCATGCTGGTATTCACAGGTATGCTTCAAAGAGCAGCAATTAGAAATAACTTTTACTCTGTTTTCCAAAAAGTCACGTGTCTGTGTTCCTTGTCACTTTGTTAGAACTGTGAATTCCAGGCACAGGGAAAGATGGATACAGCGACGACACGGAAACCTCTTTGCTGGGCAAGCAGAAACCCCTTTCCAAAGCACCAGCAGGTCTGGATCGTCAGGTGGGTCTCGATTTGATACTGATAATTTGTTACTGATTTATTACCAGGGCCCAGCCCTAGGCAGCACTGGTGGCTCATGCTGGCTGTAAGCCATGCACAGCATTCCCAGCACACATACATACTAAGATGTGAGCTTTTAAAATCAGTGTCTGATGTGCAAATGCAAATCATTATTTAATCTGATCTCATTTAAGAGCTTCACAGAGGGTCCTTTTTAATAGCTGGAGCAGCCCTGGGTACCTCTGGTGAAAGACTCTTTGGTTGCTCAAAATAGCAGCCATTACCTGCAGGAGAAAGGGATGCTCTGTGTTCTTAGAGATGGCCTTGCATCTCCTTTTGGCAGCATGGAGTGGCACTGAGGTGGCCTCTGCTGGCCAAGAACGTCCTCTAGAGTCCAGTGCTCTTTACCTCTTAGCTGCTGGGAGCAAGGACACGTAGGGCAGGTGGCATCCACAGCCTCCAGGTGATCTTGTCAGGGAACTGAAACCCTGTGCAGAGCTTGCACATCAGTACCATTAATATCACTGCTCACTAGCCTTCCATGTATGACTTCTCCAGCAGTGGTAAATGACTTTCCTCTGCCCAGTGTGCCTTAATCCTCTGATCTTCCCAGCTGCTGCCCAGAGCCCTGGAAAGCTGTTGGCTTCCAGAGGCTTCAGGGCCTTGGCAGCTCACCAGTGCTGAGACCTGCTGAGCTGCTTCTTATGCCAGCAGTCAGGTGTGTGTGTGTTGGGGGAATGTGAGGAATGAAGGAGCTCCCCACTGCCTGAGCCTCTGGGGAGAGCAGCAGGAAATCCCCACTGCTCCCCCGCCGCAGGCAGCGGGAACAGGAATGCTGGGGAGACTCCTGCTGCAGCCTGTGAGCCTGATGCTGCCTTAACATCCCTGGCAGAAGGTGATGTGACCCCCCCACCATGAGAGGGACTGCTATCAGAGAGCTGTGAGCTGTCTGTATGAATTAATTACAGCTACATCCAGGAGAATGCAAAATAATAGTGCTGAGGAGCAGGAAGGAGGTGAAATGGGCAAAACACAGGAGCCTGGATCTCCCCCGTGGGTGCCTGCTGTGGGGAGGCTGGTGGCATTCCAGGGACCATCCCTGTAACTCATTTGGCCATCCATGCACAAGCAGTGGGGGGGATGAGTCTGCAGTAGCTTGTGTTCTGCTGAGCAAAAGCAGGTGGGCCCAATTTCAGGCTAAAAAGAGACCTTTTATTGCAGTGGAGAGAGATGAGCCAGTGTTAGGGGTGGGGGTCAGGGGAAGCAGCCTGTGCAGAGCCTGTCTGACGGGGTCTTGGCAGCAGCTGCTGGGATTGCAGAAGTAGAAGCTCATTTAGAATTTGATTTAACACCCACTGCAATGTGTGGGAGTCACTGCTGGATCAGGAGCTGCTCTTTCAGCCTCTCAGGAACAAAACTGAAGGATTTTAATTTATTTTCGTTTAAAGCCAGGCTTTGTTTTCTCCACCGAGGCGTTCTGCTGTGGGACTTTTGCATGTGGAGCTAATTAAGGGATGGTGAGGTGCAGGGGTTAATGTAATGTACTCTGCAAAAGATCTATGTGGGGCTTGTGAGGGCTGCATTTAAGTAGAAGGATGTTCTCTCTGCTTTGGGAATTCATGGCAACCATCTGAATAAAATTTTAAAAATAAACTCAGAGCAGTATTGCAAAGCTAATCTACGCCTGAAGGAGCCCACGTATACATTAAAGAATAATCAGGCTGTAGGAATCATGCGACCTCTGGGTTTCACAAAATGCACTCAAGAAGCAGCAGCACATGAATTTCACTGCTAAACAAAGGGAGACGTTAAAGGTTATCAGAGACTCTTAAATGTCACATGAGCCTTGGAGCTGAGTCATCTCACAGATAAATCCATGGAGAGAAAATACAGGCTGAACTGATAGTTTTGATGTGGAGAATAAGAGACGCTTCTAAAAATGTGCAGTGACAGACAGGTGTCTTTAATGGCCTTCAGCCCAGGATGGGAGAGCGAGAACATACCAAACTGCCTCAAGGAGGAACCACTTGTGAAATAATCCCTCCTGAGATCCCTGCCCTGTGACAGCTCCTGATGGGTGGGATGGCTGGTGGCTCCAGCACCCCTTTCTGGGGTCCAGCTGCTCCCTCCTGAGCATGAGGTCAGTGTCACCCAGTGTCACAGTGGGAAGCATGAGATGGTGGTAGGTGGAAAAGAGGTCTGAGGGATTGTCACAGATGGGCCAAGTCTGTAACATGGACAGACAGCTGCTGGGAGAGGAGAGAGCTGGTCCAGCCCTGAGCAGAGCTGTTCTGCTTTGCTGCAAAGGGGAAACTACTGCAGGAGAGTGGTGGAAGAAAACACACAAAAAGACCCATGGTGAGAAAGTCTGTTGGTGCCACTGCATTGTGACAGTCTCAGTGAATCTTACCGGTGTGGCTGTGCTGAGACCATCTGCCTCATGCAGGATATAGATCTCCCAGTCCCTGGGTGTTATTTGCTCTTCTGGCTGTAGACAAACATTAAGATACTGCTTGTCTTAGCGACAGGAACTGAGCCCAGGATCGATGTGCTTAATGGTTTGCTTTGTCTTATAAATTAGCGAAATAAACCTTAGAACTGGAACAGAAAATGAATGTTCCTCATTAGGATGTAGAGCTTTTGACCTGCGTTGTCCTGCTCTGTCCCTGTTCTCCTCAGCAAACAAACACCGTGCTGTTCGTGCCCATGCTATGTGCCAGCCAAGTCCCTGTTAACAGCCTCTTAATTTGGGGGTTCCCACATTAGCACCAATCATTGGAAAGAGCAAAACCTGCCATATTTCCATTTTACTCAGATTAATATGCAAATCGGAGGCAAATGCATCCAAGGAATGTAGGTCACAGTGGAAATGTGCAAAGCAGGAGGAGAAGGGATGAGCCACGGGGAGTTACGGGTCTGTCTCGAGAGAACTCCTCCACCTCCAGCATCTCCCAGGGGTTTGATGGAGTTTTTCTGACTCTTCTGTTGGACTGTGTTTTTTGTGATGAAGCCAAAGTGTCATGGAGACCCCTCTGTGCAGTACTTGGAGACAGCCAAAAATTGATTTGCCCTGACCCCCACGGCACTGCCTCTCGCTGCTCAAACAGCCCCAGCCGGGGGGACAAAGTCTGTCCCTTGGTATGGAAATGTGGCCTGGAGCTTGTTTGCAAACCTCATCAGTGCAGGCTTTGGAGCTGATACTCCTCAGAACAAACTGTGCTGAGGAGGGGACGAACTGAGTTATCGCTAGGAAGAGACTGAGCCAAGGTCAGACAAACATTAGTTTTGCTGATCTCTCTGATGCTGCAAAGCTAAAACCCAAGCCAGTTTTATTTGCGTAGGCGCTCATTCACGGGGTGCTGATGATGCTGCTCCTGCTGCCTACGGGTCTAAAAAATTATCTTGATTTCCATTTGGAATGTCAGTACTGACTGCGTGCTTTAAAGAAGTGACCAAGGTGATTATCTCCATTTTAGAGCAGGAAAACTGAGATGTGGCAAGTAGGCAGGCTGGTAACCAAGGCAAAATGCAGCCTCGAGCTCCTGAATCCTGGTGCTGTGCCTTATCTGCACCTTCCATCTCCAGCTTCCCCTGCTGCCAGCCTGCCCCACCACTAAGCCATCTCAACACAGCAGGAGCAGAGCCCAGGAGCCTAGGGGTTTTTGTTTTTATCCTTTCCTGCCATCAGCTTTGGTATGGAAGGCAGCTCCCGGCTCTGGGCTGGGCCAGGGGTTCAAAAGGCTGCTTGCACAGCCTCTGCCCTGGGCTGGGTGCTGGTGGGAGCCACAGCCCTGTTGTGTCTGTGAACGTACTCTGGCCAAACTTCACAGCTCTCGTCCCTTCATGGGAAATTCCCATTGCGTTCAGCTGGGTTTGGGCTTGGCACGGTGAAACTGAGGAGAATCCATCAAGCTGAGAGCTCCATAAAACAGCCTGAGCCTTAGTCTGTGCCAGGAAAACACTGCCCTGATTGCCCTACAGTCCCTTCCCCAGTGCAAACAGCAGCACAGGAAAGCACAGCCCGGGACGGCTGACAGACTGGTCTTACCTCAAACAATGTGTATTCTTGTAAGATTCCATTCCCAGTACCTCGGTGTGTGTTTGCCCCCGAAGCCGTAAGCACTGGGTACACACTGATCCCAGCCTGCCTAAACTCTGTTCCTTGACGTGCCCAACAAGGCGGAGCAGTGAGCTGAGTCAGGGCACAGGGCTGTTGGCAGAGCCTGGCCCACCCCACCCACAGCACCCGACCTCGTGTGCTCCCCACCTTTGTGCTGCACCCTCCCTGCCGTGCCTCCCCACGCCTCCCCGCGGAACGCTGTCTGCGCCAGGGCTCTGTGGGTGTCGCTGGGCGTTTTTCTGTCACCCTGGCTCACCACGTGACGCCTCTGAGGACGGCGCAGCGCGGAATTTCCTTGGTGATACGCGTTGCAATGAAGTCTCATCTCAGCCGTGACTCCTTGCTTTTCCTCCGACGTTCTACAGGAGCAACGACACCTTCTCCCTGCTTTCCTCATGGTGGAGTCACGGCCACGCTTTACAGGTGGGTTGGTTGTTTTAAACAGAAAACACGCTCTCCTTGAACCCTGCCTCCAGCTCAAGTAGGCTTTACTCGGAATCAGCACTAAAAATTCAGCTGTGTGATTTGAACACGTCAAGCGAATATCCATCATTAGTGAATAAACTTCCCCATCAGGCCAAGTCGAACTGGAGAGCATTTCCAACTCACACAGAAACAGAACGCTTCTAGCAGGCAGCATCAGTCCTGCCAGTGCCTTGGGTGCAACACGAATGCACTTGTGTGGTTCAGAAAATACAGAAAAACAAAGGGTTTAATGTCAATAAACTTGGAAAGCCTTTTTTTTTTTCCCCTGGGACTCTGCAGCTGACAGAGTGCAGCACAAACCAAGGTTTTAAATGGCCACGCTGGGCGATGGTCACACCAACAGCTATGGAGCAAATAGGATTTTATTTTTTTTTCTTTAAACCCTACTCCAGATATAGAAGTCATGAGGTGCTTGATCATTAATGTTTGCTTAACAACTTAATTAGTTCAATGCGGAAGCAGACCGGGGCAGAATAATCCAGGCTCTTCCCAGAGCAGGTGGATCAGATCCCTCTGCCATCGCCGATTACGCTCCAAGGAATGGCACCAGCTCCAGGGACAATGTTTTAATGTCAAAGAGGGAAGTGCCTCCACCTTCAGCGCAGTCCTACAGCATTCCTCCCAGCTTGGGAGAAGCCAATTAGAGCCAATTGGAAGTGCTAGGCTTAATTCAAGGCTGAAAAAAGCCAAAACATTCCTGAAGTCACTGACTTGGAAAGAAAGGCAAAGCACACAAACAAGTGCTTCAGCACAGGAACTAAAACACCCAACGAGGCTGAGAAGCAGCGCGGTGCTGCCATCACCTTCATCACCTCTGAATTATACAGATGTATTTAGTTATATTTTTAGAGAAAACCTGGTGGTTTAGCAGACTGGCCCCAGAGTTGGACAGTTTCTGCTCTTAGCTCTGCCTCTTCACACTCACCAAGCAGTAATTAAAAAAATAATAATCTCACTGCAATTGTATTACTTAACCTGCAGTTAGCATGCTTTTTGGAGCTACGTGTAGTTCTATATATAGAAAAATTATGTTTATAATATAAAAGAAGAGTCAGTTTTAGGTCAATGATTCATGCTGTTGAGATAAACATTGATTTAAGAGGTCGTGCAGAGATTCTATCATGAAACACCTAACATAACAAAGCCCCATTTTTATAAATATTTATTGTAAATAGGTCAAAAATCAGAGGCCAAGTTTGAAATAAACCGAATCAGACATACAAGCCTAACTTTGCTTCCAGTTGGCCACTCAGAAACTCTGCTGGATCCGACTTCCAGTTTTTCAGTTCAGTTTTTCAGTTCAGTTTTTCAGTTCAGTTTTTCAGTATCAAATATCAACGAGGTTTTTATTCAGATTAAGTATTTGAACTATAGTCAAGTTGAAATGTTCACAGTATCATCAAGATCTGGTCACAAAGTCTTTCAGGAAGAGAAAAAAAAATAAAAATTAAATGCTAACCTAGCTTTCAAACTGAGGTAGACAGGTCATGGTGACTTGAGTGCTGAGGGTTGGGGGGTTTTAATTTTATAAATCCGTTCATCTAATAAAAGGCTTTCGGCAGCAGTTGAGATTGTTATATTAGTATTTCTGAGAGTGAGCAACTTTGAAAAAGTATGCAAATTTTTAAATAGAAATATTCCTCTTCTATTACCAAAATAATCAGAAACATCATAGAAAACTATGCATCTTTCCTCTGATAATTTAAGCCTGCTGTTATAACAAGCCATGTTCAAGTAGCCAGCTACCAGCTTGCTGTTCACAGTGTAGAACACACAACCCTTTCCCTCCCTTTTGCTCTCCAGCCGAGGAACACAGATCAGGGCTGAGCCTTAAGCATTTTAACCTGTCTACACACACAGAGATTGGTTTAGGTTTTCAGTCATTGAGTTTGCGGTCTCCAGCGCTACGTCAGCACGGTGGAGATGCACAGCATTTATAGCGCTCCCTGGGCAGCTCCCCCTCCACAGGGGTCTGTCCGCTGGGTTCCATCCGACGGCCTTTGGAGCCAGACCCTATCTCTGATTTAGTTAAACATCCAAACAGCCAGACAGGGACAGAAGGAATCCGAGCTGCTCCTGCGAGAGAAAATTGACCCCCGTGACATGATCAAATGATTTTGATCCCAAAGAGGCTAGTGGCCAAAAAACAGCTCAGAAACAGGTCTGCGTTTCACCACCACCTCCTCTTCCTCCTCCTCCGTTACCTCGGAGAGGGAGGAATATGACGGGAAGCCCCCTCTGGTCTTTGGCTTCCTCCTCGGGCCCGTGGTGGCAGCCAGGAGCTTGTTCAAGGACGAGGGCTTCCTCAAACCCTTGGTGAGATCGTAGAAAGCCATGTCGTCGGATATGACCCCCAGGAAAGTGCTGGTGGAGCTCAAGATTGATGCCGCCAGCTTTGTGGTCTTCTTGATGGTGGCGGAGGGCTCCGCGCTGTGGGGGAGGCTGGGGTCCCCCAGCAGGCGCCTGACGGCAGAGGAGGTCCCTTCCTTCAGGTACTGGTGAGGCTTCTTCCCGCTGTTGTCCCTCAGGTCGGTCTTGGCGTGGTAGCTGTAGACCAGCATGGTGATGACCTTCTCCTGGCCGTGGATGGCGGCCAGGTGGAGCGCGGTGTAGCCGCCGTGGGACCGGGCGTCCACGTTGACGCGGGCTCCCCCCTTCTCGGCCGCTCGGATGATGTTGGTCACCATGTCGCAGTTGCCGCTCTTGGCGGCCCAGTGCAGGGCGGTGAAGCCCGAGATGAAGTCCCTGCGGGCCGCCAAGCTGGCATCGCCCAGCAGGAGCCCGTGGAGCTGCTGCGACCACTGCCCGCCGGCCGCCAGCACCAGCCACCGGTGCTCGGCCTCCTCCAGCGGCACGGCCGCCGGCTCCTCGCCGCCCCGCTGGCTCTTGGGCCCCCGCCGCAGGCCGGGCGAGCGGGACCCAGCGTCCTCCTCCAGCGACGGGGGTGACAGGGGGGACCGCGGCTCCTGCGGCGGCCCCGGGGCGGCGGTGGCGGTGGCGGCGGGGGGCGGCACGCAGCGCACGGGCAGCATGCAGGGCTTGGGGAGCGGCTCCCGCCGGGCACCCCCCGTCCCCGCGGGCAGCGGCACCCCGCCGCCACCGCCCTGGAAGAGGCCCCGCAGCTCGGACACGGCCCGCGGCGACGGCAGCTCCTCGGGGGGCGCGGGCGAGAGCCGCCCGGTGGGACCGGGACCGCCGCCATCGCCCCCCGGCGGCGGGGGTGGGGGGCGCAGCTCCCGCCGCAGGACGACGAACTTGGCCCCGTCGCGCTCCTTCACCACCGCCACGGCGTTCACCGCCGCCTTGAACCGCTCCCGCCGCTCCGCCCGCTCCGCCGCGGCCCCGCCGGCCTCCAGCAGCGGCCGGAAGGCGCTCACCAGCTCGGCGTTGCGCACCCGCCCGCCGCGCTCCCGCAGGAAGCCCAGCACGGCCGCGGGGCTCAGGGCGAGCTCCGCCATCCCCGCACCACGGGCGGTTCCGCCCTCGGCGGCGGCGGGGACCCGCGGGCAGGCGGCACCTGCGGCGGCGGAGAGCGCGTCCCCCGCGGCCGCTCCCGCTGAGGTGCTCGGGCCGCCCCGCCCCGCCGCCGCCGCCCTCGGAGGGAGCGGAGCGGACCGGCGCCTGTCCCCGCCCGCGGGGCGGTGCTGCGGGGGGAGCCGCCACCGCGCCCCGCACCGGTGAGCGCCCGGCCGGGAGGCGGGGGCGCGGCGGCCTCGCCCGGTCCCGTCCCCCCAGGGAGCCGAGACGCGTGTCCACACGGCCACGCGTGTCCCAGCTCCGCCGCGGGCACCGGCGGACGCCGCGCTCATCCGCTCCTCCGCCAGCTCCCTGCAACGATTAGTCCTCGTTTCAGTAACAAATAACTGGTGCGGCTTGAGGCAGAAATCCCTCTGCAGAGCCAGGTCTGCATCCTTGGAGAAGCCCCCGGGGTCGTGCGGGAGCTGCGGTTCCTCTGCCTGGAGTCTGGTGCCCCAAAATATCTCCGAAGATGGATGGAAACATCTGCAGCTCTATCTGACGCTGTATATATGTGTAATCACACCTGTAGTCTGTGTGTCTTTTATCTCTAGTGCATCTACAACGTACGCGTGTGTGTCTCTGGGTGATGAAATCCCTACAACACGCCCGCACCCACTGGTGTGCGCCCGGGAACAGCGATGGGGCGATGTCAGGTGCGTGTCAGTTCCTTCTGTGCCCGTCTCTGCTCACATGGCTGTCCCCAGGCCAGGAGCCGCACAGAAGGTCCCTGGGAGGGATGAGGTGCAGCCTGCAAACTTGGTTTCTCCTCCGCCAGGTGTTGAGATCACGAAGCCGATTCCCGAACGACTGAACAGTTTGTCAAGGAGAACAGCGAGCGAGACTGAACCCAGGAGGAGCAGTCAGTGTGGTGTGGAGATAGATGGAAGTAACTGCACAAGGAGGGATGGGAAAATAGAAAACAGGTTCATTTTTGGTTTCAGTGTCTCAGAACTTGAATAAAATGGAGAACCAGCCTGTGCCAAAGTCTCCATTTTGAAGGCGACCCAACTCTCTCCGCTCGTTGGTGCTGACCTCCCTCCTGCCTCTCCGCTCCCGGTGCTGTGAGAAGAGCCTCTTCCCACAGGTTGCTCAGAGTCTCCCTTTGGCAGGCTTTCCCCTTCTCTCTCCGCCTTCCTGCAGCTCTCCGAGACAAAAGCTGTTTTATCTCGCGCTTACAAAGCTGGCGCTGAGCCAGTTCCTCAACACCGTTTCGCTGCTCTAATGTGCTTTCTCCTGAGCGTGTCATCTTCCTGCTGCTCGCAGCGCTTCAGAGTTCCTCCCCGAGCCCCACGCCGCTGCGTGCTGCCATCTCCCACAGCGGGCACGGCCACCTCGCCCTCTGCTGGGGCACCCACTCGGGTCTGGTGTGATGCTCTGTTGGCAATGCTTTCCGCCTTATGGCAGCGCCACGGCTCTGCTGTAGGGAGCTAATGACGAGCCTGCATCCAAACATTAATTGCTGTGCCTTGCTTTCACTGTTGATTTCCCTACTAGAATCCATTGCAGGCGTAAGAAAGTCTCAGCAGCCTGTGATTTTTGCATTGCAAGCTTTCAACCATGCCCTAGCATTATAGTTTGTATCTGCAAATGAGCGAGAGGAGGAGGGAAAATAATCCAGAAGAATAGGCTCTTTTACAAAAACATTTTTTTTTAATATTAGAAATGTTAAGGGAGAAGTTGCTCCTTTTGCTTGAATTGGTTGAGGTGTGCCAGGGTATGTCCTCGGGCTCGCTGCTGCAGCGAGGACCGCACATCTCCAGGAGGGTGTTTCTGTGGGTGCTCAAAGAGAGGGGCTGCGCTCTGCCCCTGCCTGCACAGGCGTCAGCCCCCTGAACCCGGGTATCCTGAGATCCCCATCAGATCCCACCCCTTCTACCCCCCGCCTGCATCTCTCCTTCAGAGGGACCTCCGTGCACCAGGCCCCCAGGCAGCCTCACTGCTCAGCACCCAAGGGGACAGCCCTTGGGTCACCCAGGTCCCATCACCTCTCTGGGAGCTTGCGTTGGGTGAGGGTCCCAAAGGAGGGGTGTTACATCCCCAGGAGGTCACAGAACAGGAGAGGGGACATCTACAAGTGTGCCTCGTGCCGTGCCAAGCGTGAACGGGTCGCTCTCGTTGAACTGCCCTGACGCAAGGAGCTCTTTCCCCAGGTGATTTTCCAATGATGCATCCAACCGCCTGGCCCACGTGCGCTCGCTTCATCCTTTGTGGGCACCCCGTGCCACGTGGTTGTGCTCCTTTTCGTGGCCTGCCAGTGAGTGTTAGGTTACTCCTAGACTTTCTGTAATTACGAAGAAAACAACATGTCTGGCTAATCCCCCGTACCATTTCCAGCCTGTTTGCCAACCTTTCCCTTTATCTGTGGATGCTTTTGGGTGCCAAATCCCACCCCTCTTAGTTTGTGAGCGCTGCTCATATTCTGATCAGATTGTGCAGCAGAAATCAAGCTGTTTGAATTAATTTTATTAATATAAGTATTAAAAGCCCGGAGCATTATGGGTGTTATGCTCTTCAGTCATCTGAAATTTCCAGCCTTAAAAAGCATGAGTTTTGCCTCATTTTCTGCGTCACCAAAACCTACAAAGTATTTTTTTGTGGGGCTATTTGCAGAATACTGTGGGCTGCTTCGTAGGAGATTTCAAGCCAACTGTCTTGATATTTTAAATTTACTGGCTGGAACAAAAACAATGTACAGAAACCCCACGATTAAATTAATTTACTACTCCTTTTTTTAAATCCAAATATTGCAGTTTGCTAGTTCTACATCACAAGCCGTAGAGAGCCATCCTCTCTTTTGAACTGGGTGCCTGAGGAGAGTTATCTTTGCTGTGAAGAAGTTCCACAGACTTTCAAACTATCCACACTACAGTGCAGGAAAGGGCATCGAGAGCCTGGGGCCTTCTCCCACCCCCTGGGGGAGGAAGGTAAAGGTTCTATGACTGTAATTATTCACACCACACAAAACCAGGAAATAAAGTGGGCGATCAAGCAAAGCATCTAGTCAGAGCAAAGTTTCTAGTGACACTTGAGAAGTGAAGCAGATGGCACCCCTGGTCCTGCTGCCTCCCACATGACATTCCCAGAGCCACCGGGAAGGTGAGGTGCCAGGCTGGGAGCAGCGGAGGAGGAAGAAGGGAATATGGGGAATGATCTCAGTGGGACAGGGCACAGCTGCTCTGCAGAAAGGTGAAGCTTCGGTGCTGTTTTGTCAGGGAAAACTTATTTTCTTCTGAAATGAAATCAGGGTTCCCAGAATAACTGGGATGACAAAGCCCATGATTTTCCATTTTCCTTGTTGATATTTTCATGTGAAACAAAGAGCCTGCATTATGAAGGAAAAGAGCTCTTCCTTTGTTCCATGGAGAGATGCAGTAACCTTCCATAGATAAACAATGGAGCAAAAGGCTGTGAAGGGGCGGGGAGGGGGGGTGGGGGGAGATTATCTGCAGATAAAGGCATTGTCTCATAAATGAGCAAGGTTCAGCTGTAACTCGAGGACCTCAGTAGCAGGTTCAGGCCATGTTTCTCAACAGCAGCCATTCAAATGCACTTTCCCACGTATCTCAAGAGTCTGTGTTTATCCAGTACTGCTTCTTCCACACAGCACCCCTCCCAAGCATCCTCTGGTTTTCAGATGGTGCCTGCAAACCTGATGGGATTCCAGCAGGATAACACAAACCTGGCATGAGGCACGGTGTGGTAATACCGCCCTCGAACACGAGGAGGCAGGGAAATTCAGGGTCTGTTTCCAGCCAGCCCACTTCCACTCAGTGTGCAGAGGGGGAATGGACCTACAGCTCCTGTTGACTTTCAGCGTAGAAGGAGAGCACTTCTGTAGAAAAGACGTGTAGGTCCCACAGACTGTCAGTATAACCACAGTTTAATAAGGTGCGTGGTGGTAGTGCTGCTAAAAGAGCAGCTATGAAACCATCTGATTTTAAATAATCCCTAGGACCGGCTTTGCTATCCCTGGCAGCTCTAGCACAAGGCAGCACGAACAAAGAGCTGTGGTTGTGCTTTTATTTGGTCATTTTTGGTGACCCAAGAAAATAAATTAACAGATGGTGCTCAGAAATGGCTTTTTTTTTTTTTTTTTTTTTTAAGAGAAACACAACATTTTTGCAACTACTTTATGGATTAGCAGAATTAATTCAGTCGTAGGCAGTCCACTTGTGAAGGATAGGAAAACAGCTCTTCTGACCCACACTAGATTTACTGTATCTCAAAAAGCAGATCACCTGGGTTACACCTCCTCAGAAAATACCTTGAAATTGCTTCAAGAGAGAATACGACCTTCTTCCCAGTCTCTGATCCCTCTAAGCACTTGCATTTGACAACCCTTGCCCCCTCCCTTCCAATATTTACATCTAATTTTCATATCCTGTTTTATTTCTCCAGCATCAGTCCCCTTCTGGGATGCACAGCGCTTCCCAGAGCTCCTGCAGCGCAATGCAGGTGGATCCCACGGAGTCTTGGGAGGAATCAAAGATGGAGATGTAACATATGGTCTCACACACCTGCTGTAACACAGCAACTCAGCACCCACTAGCACAGCGTGGTCTCATTTATTTGTATTGCTGTGGGGAGCAAGAGACCTTTGTTAGGATCACAAATAGCAGGTAAGGGAGAAGGCAGAAGTTAATACAAAGTATAAGTTCTGGTTTAATTTGGTTGCTGAGGTTTGGTTGTCTTTGGATGCTTCAGTCCAGCTTTAGAGCTCTCCAGGGACTGTGCTTTTGTGGGCATTGAATAAAAGGAACTGGGGTATTGGGTTTCTTTCCTTGTCCTTATCTTGCCAAAAAGTTGAAATTTGGCAAACCTTTTGAAAAATAACTGGAAACGGGGCCTAAGCACAGCTGCTCACTGTTTCCTCATTATTGGGGGGGAGCTTGGAGCTTTAGCTGTGTCATAATTAGGTAACGACTATATTAGTGGCCCTCCTTTGTGCAGGGTGCTGGAGGTGGTTTAGGAGCACCTGAGTCAACAAGAAAGTCTCCTGGACAGAGTCACTCAGGGCAAACTCTCCCTGGCCCAGTTCCTGGGAGGTGGTTATATTGTGAGTGAGATTGGCATCCCACATCTAGCGTAATTTAGGGACATTTGGGCTATGAACTAGTTCTTGAAAGACAATCTTTGCCAGTGGGACAGCAGGTTTTGGCCTTGCTTGAGGAGGGGAGGGAGTGCTCAAAGTTACCTTGGTTCCTTAGTGCTCCCAGTAGCTGGTGCATGCACTGAGTGGGGAAGCAGCCCTGGCACTTGTGTAGTGAGTTGCAACAGGGCTTTCCCCTCTTGGGGGGTTCAGAATGATCCTCAGCAGTCCTTTGCCCCCACAGGGTCAGTGTTGTGGGGGAGAGGTGTTTGACCTCTGCCCAAACTCAGCTCTCTAACTGGAAGTACGCATTGCTCCAAGAGAGAAAATGAGGAGAAAAGATGAAGGCGGAGTGGCTGATAGAAGGATGGGGGGGAAACCAGCGCGGTGTGGAGCTGAGGGGTGCAGGTGTGGAGCTGAGGGGTGCAGGTGTGGTGTAGTGACCCTGCTGCGTGATGGAGAGGCTGTTGTTGGTAGGTGCACTGCAGCAGAGGGCACCAGACAGCAAGAGAAACTGCTCTGCGCTCCCAGCTCGTGGAACCCGAGTGGCTGGTGGGCTGCGACGGCTGGAGGCGCTGCTGGTGGGGTGGCTTTGTGCTGCAGGTGGGAAGGGGCGGTGGAGCAGGACACGATGGTTCTGTTGTGTCCCTGAACTCGCCGTGACCACAGGCAGCGTGGTGGCTCTCGGCATCCCGACGCTGTGGCCGTAACTTTGGTGTGACTTCGTGCGTGGCAGAGGCACTGCTGCCCTGTGGCACCCCGGAGGTGCGGGTGGCCAGAGCTGCGGGGGCAGGGGGCACCCCTGGCACACCTCCGCGCCCTGCGGAGGATGCTCCTGGCAGTGGTGCTCGGTGTCCGGGCGGTGCCGTGCCGGTGTCCTGAATGCCACCGGTGTGCCCTGCTCATCCCCCAGCCCCCGGGGCGGTGCGGGACCACCCCCGGCCCGGCTGCCCTGTGCGGGGCAGGGGACACAGCCCCCCCCGCCGTGGGAGGGCCGGGCCGCGCGGGGCCGCCCCGGCCGGTGCCGGTGCCCGTCCCCCGGTGCCCCCGGTCGGGCGGTGCCTGCGGCGGGGGGAGTTTCCAGGAAGTGGCCATATTGGATCCATTCCGCCGCATCCACCCGCGGCGGGGACAGCCGCGCCAGCCCGGCCATGGCCGCCACCGACCTGGAGCGCTTCTCGGTGAGCAGGGTCGGGGGCAGAGCCGCTCCGCCATCCCCTCGGCAGGCAGAGAACTTATTTTTAGTTCAACGTGTGGAGGGGGGGCGGAAATAACCCCCGACCGGTGGTGGGGCCAGGGCAGCCGGGGGATGCGGCGGCCCCGTGTCCGCGGCGGCCGGGGGGGGTTCGGCTGCGAGAGGGTCTCGGGAGGGGAGGGGAGGGGGGGGTAAGCCGGTGGCACCGGGGGACGCGGGGGGGTCCTTGGGGAAGGTGCTGCCCGGCGCTGTGGGGGCTGCGAGGCCGCGGTGCTGGGTGTGATGCTGCGAGGAGAGCCTTTCCCCGGTGTGCGGGATGCTCACGGAGCCTGTCCGGTGTCCGTGTGTCCGCAGGCACTGAGGACCCCGGGAAGAAACGGGGTCAGACCTTCCTAAATAAGAACTGTTTACACACCACTGGTACCCAAACACTGGAACAGTGAGTAACTTAACGGTGTGTGCATAGAACACCGGGAGAGAGGCGTGGATGGAAGCCGGGGTAAGGCGAACCCTCGAGGCTCTGAGCCACGAAGAACCCTGCACCGCAAACATGGAGCGTGACCCGTGCTCCGCCGCCTCTGCAGCCCGCGTGTTGTGTAACCGCTGTCGGAAATCAATCTGGCTGCAATCTCCGCCGGCTCAAAACTGCCCTGTGTCTAAGGCTCCAGTTTGGTGTTGTTGGTGGAAGGCTGTTGTGATTAAATACCTCGGCGATGCGTCTTGCAGCCTTTTCCCCGTTTGTACCACGTTAAATGGCACAGCTCTCCAGTCACCAGTGTCTGGTGTGATATTGCTAAATAAATGGGAACAGCAGTGGCGGCTGGCTGAATTATAGGCATGCAGTTTGAGCACAAACAAGTCCCTGCTACTGTTTTCTCTGTAAACTGCTTTTTGCCAAGAATCTCAGACTCTGCTTCGTGTCTTTGAATCCTGGCCCAAAAGTTTCCAGCTCAAGAATGAATTTGCAAGACTGTAACTTACTTGAAAGCTTGTATAAGGGGAAAACGGGTTGTGGGCTCTTAATTAAGAAAGCGAATGCTTCTGAACTCTGGGGGAGAAGGGATTAAGGTAAAGCCTCAGTGAAGGGAATGGAAACACTAACTCTTTCACTGCAATTCTTTCTGTGTTTGTATCATATATAAATACTTTTAATGCTAATTTGGTGTGCCTGCTGGTGCCTGTGCAGGTTTTCATAGGTCTTGCAGGAACCTAAAATATTGCCTAGTCTGTGAGAAAATTAAGCTTACATTCTTTGGTGTGGGTGCTTGAATGCTTGCTGTGCTTGTGTCAACACTCTGTTGCTTTTATTTTAAAAAAAAAAAGAGCCCCCGAAGGTGCTTGTCTCTGATCTGGGCACTAAAGTGAAACGTTTGGGCTCCAACAGGACTTCAGTGCCCAGCCCCATTAGGAGAACATCTGCTTCCTATGTGCAGGGAGCTGGGGTGAGCTGATAGGGACCAGCAGGCCCGGTGGATCTGGTGATACTGATCTTTCCCTTTGGATCGGTTACTGGTTCGCCTGGAACCACGGATCTGAAGTGGGTGGGAGAGCAGCACCTTGTTTCCATTTGCTGCAGGGCAGAGCACTGCCCCAGCTGCTGTCTCCTCTGTCCTCAGCACACGTCTCTGCTCCAGTGCTGTTCCTCCAGCAGTATCATGGAAACCTCATGGTTAAGGTATTCCGAGTTGTTCGTTCTGCAGTGTTTACAGCTTGCTTGGTGCCACATTATATGGTGCCTCAGTTTCCCAGATGTGAATTCTGGGTGGGAATAGCTCATTACTGCGAGAATAGGTGATGATAAATTCATTTATTGTTACCAGCTGTTTGTATCTGCAGTGGGAAGTCATGTTGAAAAAGCCCCTGAAGGAGGTTTTTGATATACAATAGGCCATGCTCTTCAGATTGGTGAAGCTATTTACAATTGTCCGGCTGACGGTGACGTCCTGGAATGGAGTGACCCTTAGGTTTGAAAACACATTATCCAAACCTCCCCAGATGTGTGCTTCCCTTGTACAGTCCTCCAGCACAATAAAGTTCCCTTGGAGTGCTGCTGTTGGAAATGAAATCAAAGGAAGCTCACCCATAGAAAGCTGCCTCCAAGGCAGCAGAATCGCACCAGCGGTGCTTAAGACCGCCTTTGTTTTTGTGAATGTAGTGTTTGTGAGAGAGATTGGCTGCAGCCCCTGGAGACTGAAGTTTTCTGCTGCTCTGCCCTGGGAATGTGGCTCACCATGGCTGTGAGCTTGGTCTGCAGGCATCGCTTCTAGGTACCTGAGGCCAGTTGTCTTCATTATATTTACCACCAGAGTGGAAAGCAAGCTGATAACATTAGGTTAAATTATTAAATACTTTCATTTGTCATCAAAGCCCAGAGCTTCTCCATTGCGTGTTGTGGCCGGTGCTGAGCTAGCACACGTGATGGCTGTGTGCTGGAGCAGACCCTGGCAGTGTCAGCAAGGATGGTGGTATGTTGAGCGGGAAACAGCCCAACCACCACGTGCAAACGGAAGCCAGAAAGTGTGTGAAATGCAGCAGGGGAGCGCAGAAGCTCTGGAGGAAGCTAGAAAAGCTGGAAGGAGAAGTAGTGATGGAGAAGTGACTGGAGATGCGTAGGAGAATAAATGGGATGAGATGCGAGACCGAGACTGTAAGGCTGTGTTGCTTTTGAGAAGCTTTTTCAAACCCCCAAATCTGTTGCTTTCTCTCTTTAAATAAAACCCATCGGCTTCCCAAAACGCTGTCGCTTAACGATCTGCATTAACCCGTTGTGTGACACGGAGGTACAAAGGCAGTTGCTTGGGCTCTCAACTCAGCAGCTGGATGCTCTGAGGTGCACACGTGTGAGGAGGAGCAGGTGTCCTCAGCCTTAGGGGTGGGCTGAGATGAGAATTTAACGTTATGCTGCAAGTTTTGAAGGTGTCCTGGCCGGTAGCTTTGTGTGTACTGTGACACTGTGATGGGCAGGGGATTTGTGACTGTTGATGCCCCACGAAGAGAGCACTGGTAGCTGTGTGTGAGCTGTGGTTGCGGGGCAGCTGTCTGCATGCCATCCTGAGAAGGTTTCTCTTCACATCAGCTAGGCTTTTACGGGTAGCTTTACTATAGATGAATGCTCCTTAGAAGATCTTGCCAGGAAAAACACCACTTTATACAGAGGAAAGCTGAACAACATCTTCCTGGAAGGAGGCAATGGGCTTTTTTTTTGTCACAGTGGGCAGCTTCACATGAGCGTTACCTGTTTGCACACCACTGCCTTCCTGTGGCCTGTCCCCTCTCTGTGGGTGGAGAGGGACCTTTGCACAGCGCCTGTTCCTGCTGTAACTGCCTGGGTTGTAATCAGCTCTGTGCATTTCTGCTGCTGCTGGTTTCTGTGAGCTCATGTTTTACTGACTGCGCAGCCTAAACCCCCTGCTCCGTGAGAGGGGCTGGTGCTGTGCCCTGGGGTGTGGAAGCTGGGCGTGAGGAGCGGGCTGAGAACAGCCCTGTGCACTGTGGCTAGGGCAAGGAGTGTTATCACTGCAGGTCCGAAGCATAGGCTTACACTTTCTTTTAATTAAACTCTCAAGGAAAATGTTTCCATGGCTCAGTTCCAGTGGAAACTGGGATTTGTGGATTCAGACATTCTCCCCGCTCTGCTTTTTTTTTTCCTGGCCAGCAGCACTGTTTGGAAGCTTCAGGGTTAAATTTCCTTGTCTGTTTTTGTCATTCAATTATTTTACCTTTAGCTTGGAAAAACTCAAGTGATGCCCCATGCAGCGTGGAACAGAAGTGACAGATTTTTCTCCAAGCTGGTAACAGGCACCAGGAAGCGGGCCCAGCGGGAGCAGCCCGTTCCCTCCCTGCCCTGGCCAGCTCTTCTGCCTGGAGCGTGTGCTTTTTTGGGAAGGAAGGATGGGGAAGATGGCCTTCCACTGGAGGAGACAAATTGGTGGTTGCCTCTCCGAGCCCTGCAATCCCTCCCCGCGAGGCTCATGCAGGAAGCCAGTTCTGCCTGTTCCAACCGCAGGACCAATTACCTCAACCACAGTCCATCCCAGTTAAACACTCATTTTGAAGTGTGCACTGGGAACAAATGTTGCCCAGAAAAAGATATTTATTATTTTTTTTTGTGTGTTTCCTTTCCTGCTGTGATGCTGTTGCTGTCGGTGAATCCGGAGCGTCTCTTCCTCTTGCAGCAGGGATGCAACATGTTGTTGTTCTGCGTGGGAGCTCCAGAGCTGCTCCTACCCGCTCGCAATCACAGCGGGCGCCGAGGCAGTGGGTGGAAGGACGTGAGCTGGCGAATGCTGGAGCCACGTGTGCCCTCTGCATCGGCAAAACAAATGAAAGCCTAAAGAATAACTCTTTCAGGAGGCCGGCGCGGTGTCAGCGCTGTGGTGGCAGCTGTCAGCCAGTCCCTGGCGTTGCTGGGAGGCCAAAGGCTCCCTAAATATTATCTGCTGTAGCAGAACACCAGTGCTGTCGCCAGCTGCGGGAGAGACGCAGCCCTGTCTCCGAGTGCCCCCGCTGTCCCCAGTCCTGTCTCGAGGTACCACCATGCAAACGAAGTGCTCTGGGGACTGGGCTGTTTTTCTGTCTGCAGGAGCAAGAGCTGTGGTGTTCCCCTTTCCTTCTCGTGCTCCTTTGGCTCGGAGCTGGGGAGGGGAAGACATGGCATGATGCTGAATTGGCTTTTTCTGGGTTGTGCAATTAAGAGGAGGAATTAGGGAGGCTATGTGGGACTAGGGAGACATGCAGGGCGTGGGCACACTGTTTCCACCCAGCCTCTGTGGGGTAGGGGCACATCTATGGGATTAATTTGGATTATTCAGAACATGTCCTGGGCACGTTTCAGGCTGTGGATGGGAGAAGCTGCCCTGCTTGTTTCAGATTACCTGCAACCCTTAGAAATAATGTTGTCCTGCCCCATATTTGTGTTTTGATTCATGCACAGCCTGCCTGTTTCTCCCCTTCCCTGCTTCTCTGTAGCTGCAGCAAGCTCTGAGTTTATACCTGAAGCTTTACATTTGTATTCATGTATTGTGAAAGTGTCAGGTAGGTATGAGAGCCCATCTCTGCTTCCAGAGCAGCTTGAGTGAGGAAAAAAAAATCCTGAAGGTGCTGATGCTCAGTCCCAGACTTTCCATCCAGAGCCTCTTTGCTGGTGGAAGTGCCTGTGCTTGCTTCTGACTTGTGACATTTCATTGCAAAAGGTGGAGCCAGACATGGAATGAGCACCTCCAAAGTGGGGTGACAGTGGAGATTTTCAGAGGGTGGCAGGAGAACAGTGACAGTGAGAACCACAGGATTCTCTGATACATCCCTCGTCGCTGTGCTCTGCTTGCGGGCTGACCAGGGCCTGTGGGGTCAGGGTTGTGGAGACACCACTTTGTTTGGATGTTCAGATTCCTTTGCAAAGCCAGAAAGCATCAGTCTCCCACACACACGAAATTCCAGAGATGTCAGACAGCTCCAGCGAGGTTCCCATGGAGCACCCTGCCTCAGGGCTCTTGCCCTCTCTGGCTCACACGGCCTCAAATCCAGATTGTCCCAGGGAGCTGTGGAATGAGAGAGTCTGTGCTGGATTTCCACCCAGGGGCTTGGGGCTGTTCCCCTCCTCTCCTGCGATGAGCCTGTGCCACCGCAGCGTTACGTGCGCGAGGAAACGCTGGCGTCCCGGGGCAGTCGGGTCAGAGGGACATCGCTGGGTCTCTGGTCCAGACCTTGCTTCCAGCCTTGGATCCTGACTCAGCTCTGCTGCAGTAAAAAGGTTGTCTGAGAAAGGGCTGCCAGAGCCGGGCTCCCAGGAACGCTCTCCTTCCCCCGTCTGCTGCAGCAGAGGTGTTCCCAGCTCGTATGGGAGACTGTAGGTTTAGTCTGTAGTTCCATACAGAATGAACAGCTCTTTCAGCTTATCTTTTTGCTATATACTTTTTTTTTCAGGCAGAGATTTTCTTTTTCTGTGGCCTGGAGTCTTCAGATTAAAGGTATTCTGTGCTAATGCACTTTGAGGCTTTCTGGAGCCATGTGTTAATAGGATATATAGCAATCAGCTTATTAGGATGATGACTCTGGTTTAGCTCTCGGAGCTGAGTGGCTGTGGTATGTACAGCTTCTCTTCCTGGTGACTTCCAGGCAGTGTCACAAGGAGACTTGTCCAGTAGCTGGAAGAGCTGTTTGTGGAGATGTCGAGATGGTTGCATAAGGCAAACTGGGGAAAAAGCATACAGTGGTGACCAAAACTCTTGGGTTCCCATTATATCTCTGTTCCCTTGTCTAAAAATATACTGAATAATGGTCATTATTGTAATCAGGCAATAAATTCTGGAAACGTATGTGGGAATTAGCTATGTTTATTTTAAGTGGTAACTAAAACAAATCATCTTGGTGGCTGATATCCAGCGTGGCTTGTTTGGTATGATGGGGATCCAGATCCTTTTTCCCTCTTCAGCATTTCTTTTAAACTACCCCAAACCTTTTCCACGCCACTCCTTAGGGGTGGGCACTCGGTTTCTCTCTTGGCGTTGTCCCACGGCCATTTGTGTTTGCCAAGAGTCCCCTCTCCTTCAGCAGTAGGATGGTGGGGAAGGGAAGAGGTCCTGCTGGTCAGGTCAGTTGAGCACAAGCTGGGAATGCATCTGTTGCCTTGGGTGAACTTGGGAAAGTCTCTTGCTAGATATGGTGATTAGTCTCTTGTCAGGGTTAATTGTGAAGTGCCATTAAATTAAAAGGCTCAACACATTCTGGTTAAATAATTTTGAAAAGAAACGAGCTGAGGAGATCTGGCATGCTCTTGTTTGTCTGCCTTGGGGGTTCTTTTTAAGCAGACTGAAGGAAAAGTTGTGTTTGTGTTTTGGTCTTTGCTTTCTGGGTTTTGAATAGCTCATGGGGGATGGAATTCTCAGGCTGAGGAAAAGCTGAACTTTCTCATCCCTTGAGGTTATTTTGGAGGAAATGTCTCTCATTTTTGGTTCCATAGTTTTCTCTGCTCTAACCAGCTTTCCTCATTCTCAAAGGCAGCATTCATGTTTGTAAAACATTGTGTGCATAATGCCCGGCAAATCCTGTTTTGCTGCTTTGTAAACTCTCATCCAGGACTTGTGATAGGGACAAAATGCATGTTTAATCCTTTCTTAACTAAGAAAAACCTCAGAATTAATTAATAAGGCTTCATAAATGTTACAGGGGAAGTAGCTAAACAACAGCTTAAGAAAAGGAAGCACGAGGGAATTCTGCTTTCAGTGTAAAAGATCAGAGAAGACTTTAAGCCAGAAACGGTTTGTTTGCAGAAAATTAAAACTGATGTTGCTTTCACAGGTTGGGAATGTGTCATCTTGGATGTGTGTTGTGTAAGAAAAGATGAGGAGCTTTACTCTCCCTTCAGACTTAGCTCTGAAAGTCAGCAAAACCTGATGTTTTCAGCCAATTTATTTGATTCTGTAGATGAGTGTAGGATTTTTATGTTGTTTTGTGGTTCATTGGTGGTTGGGTTTGTGTTGTTTTTATTTTAAAGGAGGAAAGGCTGCTGAGACTGGAGCAGAGCTGAAGGCAGTGCCTGCAGTTCAGCTGTTTGCTCCCAAATGCTGAAGCGAGCAGGCTGGTGCAGGAAGGGAATGTGGAGTGTGCAGCTCCCTGCTCCTGGCTCGCTGCTGGGAGTGTCCAGCGTGATGCTGGGATATCGGTACAAGGTGTGCCACTTTGGCACTGGTAGCTTGGATACAGGGAAGCAGTTAAGGAGTTTGCCTAAGGAGTTCCTCCCTTAAAAGGAGCTTTGCTTTCCCACTTGAATCCGTGTCCACCTTCTTATGGGTGGGTGACTCCAGTGCATGTTCAGCGTGCTGCATTTTTCCAGGTGTGCAGCAGTGTTCTCTTCCCCGAGACTGACCTGGGGCATATGGGACACTCAAACACTGATACTGGACCAGTGGGTTTTAAGGTGGTGAGCATTGCTCTTTGCAGTGCCCTCACTGGTCTTGAGGTTTATGAATAGCTCTTAAAAATGGGCCCAACAGCTTTCAAAAAACACATCTCTGCAGGCACCACAACCTTTAGTTAGCCCTAAAGGAGAGAACCTCAGCTTCTGAGTCTTGTAATGTAGAGTGGTTTTCATTTTTATTTGGCATATCTTGGTGGTGACTCCATATCTGGTTTCTCCAGTGATGTTTTTGCCTGCCTGGAGTGCAGCTGGGAGCCAGGAGGGCTATGAATAAAGGCTTGAGTGTCTGGGAAAATTCTTGGCATTCTTAGGAGAGCGGTTTAAAGGGGGGGCTGGGAATTGTGGTGGGGTTTTTTTTTTTTAGAGTGAAGTTTTTATCAGGGGGAGCTTCTTGTGAGCTTGCAGCAACTGGAGATGATGGGCTGAAATGGTGTTGGGGAGGGAAGGCTCAGAGGTGGCTGTGTACTGGAGGGAAGAGCAGTGTTGGGCATTGCAGTGTTAGCATTTACAGTTCCTTAGGGCTGCCACAGTGAGGAAAATGCTGTTGCCCTCTGCCTTCACTGTGCCTGTGCATGAGAGGTAGCAGAGAAGCTGAAGCACAGCAGGTTGCTGTGGTAGGACAAGTGGTAAATTGGCATAAACCCCACATCCAACATTACCTCTGTACGGTTTGGTTTTACTTTTTTCTTCCTTTCTTCTTCCCCCAGCCTGTTATTAAGTGTTCTGCAATAGGGATCTGGAGTTTTGAGCACATGCTTAAGATTAACTGAAAACCTTTGGAGTTGCCTATGTGCTGGCACTTTGCAAATCTGCTTGAGAGAAAGTGGCATGTAGGCACAACAGTTTTAGCCTAAGAAGTGCTGAGAACTCGGCTGGCAGCCCCAGCTGCAAGCGTGCTGCTGTTCATCTCCAGTGCCAAAGCACCCATGAGGTCACGTTTACTGCGCCTCAGCCTTCGGTCAAGACTTACTATGCTCAGCATCCTCTGACTGTTGTTAGACCACCTCAGATCAGGTCTCATTACCTTTCTTGGGCCATCTCTTTCTGCTTACTAGACTGCAAAGTGCAAGCTCATTCATCGATGCTGGGAGTACAAGACAGATAATACTTTAATGTGCAGTGGTGTCTAGTTTGGGTGTTACTAGCACCATGGAGGTGCTTTCAGCAGTCGGATGTGGTGTGGCTGTTACTGCCCATCAGCTGCTGAGCTTGGCAAAAGACTTGTTTTCTTCATGGAAACCTGAGTCTGCACTTGCTGCTGTTTCTTTGCAAATGTCATTTGTTGAGGCAGTGTTCAGAGATGGGGTAGGATCTCCTGAAAGAGGTGATTTGCCAGATTTTTCTGCATTGATCCAGAAACTGGGCCAAGCCCCAGGGAGTGCCTGCTTGGACAAAGAACCTGAATTTGGCTTCTGACACTGTTTGCCCAAAGGTCTCCAGGCGAGTACTCAGCTGTCCCATGACTCAGTTTGCCTGTGAACCGAGGGTAAAACAACTGGTGCCTCCGTAAGGAATCTTGCAGGGATGGGTGTTTGGGGGAGGCCCCCTCAGCATCACACAGTTGTGGGGTTGGGGTAGGGACCCTGTGTGTGCTGGACCCTGAAGCAGAGCCCTCTCTTCCATGGGTTTGTGGGCAGTTTGGCTTGCTCTGCCCAGTCTGAGAGGGACCAGGCGATGCCAGCAGCGTGGCTGCTTGGGGTGCCAGTGGGCATGAGCCTGTACATGGAACCAGCTTGTTCCATCCAGCACATGGGTCTCATTCAGTCTTTTCTCTGCTCAGTTGCAAATGAGACTCCCTGTACCAAGACCAAATAATTTCCTGATTTCCATTCAGGAGACAACAGCATCCTACATTCCCCACTGGTGTATGCATTGATCTCTGTGTTGCACATACTGTTGTGGTGGTGGATTGTGGATGGGGAATCGAGAAGGTGAAGTCATTGCTTGGTGAGTAACAGCAGTCCCCAGCTGTGCCGGGTGCCAAGCTGGCCCCTGCGGCTGCTGACCGCTCCGTCCCGCCGCGGGAGCGCTGCCAGAGCTTTCCCTGCTCTTCCTCTTGCTGCTCTCTGAGTCATGCTGATCAGGGAGCTGCAGTCTGTCTGCGAGCAGTGGTTTATATTTCTGTTTTGATTTGATTGTAAATTGGAAGGGAGCTGATCTGTCTGTGCTCTGCACTTTGCAGGGCGCCTGGCACGCCGACCCACGGCTCCGCGTGCCGCAGCAGTGCGAAACGGTGCGCTGCTGGGTACGTCCAGTGCTGCAGGGCTGCTGCAAGGCGTGGGGTGAAGGTGTCAGCCTGTGCCCAGGTTGGAAAGGGACCCAAAGTCTCCAAGTGCTGCAAAGTCCTGGAGGATTTGGTGTTACTTAAGGTCAAGATATCATCTAAGACTGAGGAATTGAAGTACTATGGAGAAGGGCTGGGCAGATGTTGTGTTGTTGCCTCTTGCTATTTTATAAGTGTGTGTAGAAAACATAAATGGAGCCAGCCTGGGAAGAGGGACCTAAAATTGTGCTGTCTGTGAGCTCTTGGAATGAGCGAGCTCGCTGGTGTTCGGGGAGCTGCAGCCTGGCTGTGGCTCAGGGACACCCCGGGCTGGCGGTGTGACACCTACGGAGGTGCTGGAGGGAGCACCTGGGAGCAGCAGGTACCTTTGGGTTGAACATCATTGCTCAAGCGTGAGCCCTTTTCACTCAGCAGGGAGAAGAAAGGACTGATTTTTTCCTCCTTTTTCCCCTGCAGGCCTTTTGCTGTTTTGCCTCGGAAGATGTCAGCTGTTCATCTCTGTCATGGTGTTTTGTTGGGCTGTAGAAATGGGAAAAGACACCTTAGGTACAGCCAAGTGCTGTGCTGTCCCTTGGGGTATAAAACCACACGTCTTCATGCCAGTCATGGTTTAGCTGTTTGTCAGATGTTTGAGTTTTGGTTTCCACTCTTGGTTTTACAGGGTGTGCTCACAAGCTGCTTGAACACTGCATCTGCTGCAGCAGGGCCCAAGATTTACATTGCAACTCCCATCAGGCCAAGTCCCTAAAAAATAAAAAAGTAATAAGTAAATATAAACATTTACAAAAACAAATATCCCCATTTGGCATTCAGTTGCACTTTTGTTTACCCATCTGCTTTCACCTGCTTCATTCAGGAAAACGAAACTGAGGGTTGTCTCAAGCAGAAAACACAAACATGTGTCACCAAAGAGCATTTCTGCTTGAAATTAATTGAAAGATGATACTTCTCAGTATATTTTTTCTTTTTTTTTTTAACTGATTGGTGTCAGAATGGTCTCTCATACCCAAGTTCCAGTCTGTTTGTGGTGCTGCTGGTGTGAAAGCAGGGCGAAGAGGGGCAGTACATCTGTAAGAGTGAGCTGCTCCGCTCTGCACCAGCAGCCCCAGTTGGGACAACCCCGCAGCTGAGGGGCAACTGGGTGTGGAGCTGACTTTGTCACTGCTGATGTCCCCCATGGGTCATGCAGGCAGTGATAAAGGCACTTTTCCTGGGAGGAGCTGCTGAAAAATCTAATGGCACTAAGTGATGCTAATTTGGAGGTGAAGCATGAAGGAGGGAAACTGATCAGATATTTATTTTTTTAAAGGATTGTAGGCACATTGGTTGATGGTGTAGCCTGTGCCACTTCTCACAGGCCTCTTTAATCCCTCTGTCTATTAGGAAAAGCCTAATTAATATGTGAATACTGTGTTGACCCTCCTGTAGGGATCGGGATGTGGTCTCTCTGTGTTTCTCTGCTATCTTTTCTTGTCTCACTTGCAATAAAGGGCCAAATAACATATCTTCTATGGATATGGTTCGTGGCCAGCTGCCCACAGCGATGCTGTCCCTGCTTCCTCCCGGTCCCACTGCATGGATCCCCTGTTGGGGATGGGCTTGGGGAGCTGATGGGGGTTTGAAATGCCGTGTTCAGTTCCCTGGGCAGCTCCGTGCTGGTGTGGCCACAGGAATGGCCCGGCACGCTGTAGTGCATCCCCAGCCTCCAGGGGAGCGTGCCTGGGAGCCAGAGTGGCTGGTGCCTTACAGAAGGTTTGAAGCAGTGTGTTTGGAGGCTTCTTTCTGGTTCTTGTGGTGCTCAGCTAAGCGTGGCTGCCAAGGGCATGTCTGTCTGTCTCTGCTGCACACCAGGAGAAGGGTCCTGTGATGCAGCTGTCAAACCAGAGCCAAGGATTGATTTCCCTCTGGGATGGCTGTTGTTCCCATGGTCGTGCCCTCAGATGCCATTTGTGTGCCTGTTGCCTGGACAGAATCTGCTTCTCGGCCCAGCCAGAGCATCTGTGAAAATGTTTAAAGGATTTTGGATTTGAAAAAAAATAAATTATGCTCTGACCTTCTGATGAATCTTTTGTTTCCCATGAAATTCCAGATTCAAAATACAACTTATCCCCTTGTCTCTCTGCTTCAGTCCCTGAAGATCAGCTCAAGGCACAGAAGTTCAAAGGCTCCAAGTAAAACCCTGGTAGCTGCCCATCACAGGGTGCTGTTAATGACCTAGAAGTGGTGTTCAGGGCTGCAGCAGCTGCTTATGGTGGGAGTTTGCACTCAGAGCCATCACAAACTCATAATTATCATGTTGTGAAATGACCAGAAAGGCTTCAGGAAAGCTTGACATGATTATTTGCAGCTCCAGGTTGGGGTCTTGTCTGGTAAGACAGAGTTTAGTGGTGACTTGACAGTGCAAGATTAATGATTGGACCTGACGATCTTAAAGGTCTTTTTCAACCAAAACAATTCCACGATTCTGTAAGAAGCAGGAGAGTTCTCTCTCCAGGCTGTGAGATAAGGGACCGGATTCTCCTTCAGGCGTTGTGGAGGGCGGGAGTGTTGCAGAGACCAGTGCAACTGGAAAGGGCAGGGCTGTGTTTCTGCCTGGCTCTCACCATGGCTGATCCCATCCAGCTCTGCCACGTAACCTGCCTGCTCCTGTCCCGCGGGGCAGTTGCCTGGCTGGCACTGGACGTGGAAAAAGTCCTGCTGAAATTCTTTGCTTTTGTTTAAAACAAAACCAACAAAAAAACCCCACATTGCTGTCACTGCTGCCCTCATTTATTGCAGCATTTATATTCAGGATTTATTATTTTTGCTGAGCGTTGCAGGCTGGCTGCTTCTGCTGGAAGGAATTCAGATTTGAGAGTGACCTTGTTGTCTTTATTAGCAGGTGAATGGTGTCGAGCTGTCCTTGAGCCAGCCTGGGCGAGCAGGAGCTGGCTGAAAGGGTTGGTTGGTGAGGGTGATGCTCACAAATCCTTGCAGGTAGATGCAGGGAGAAGTGCTGGTGGTTGCTCAGGGTGGCAGGAAGGTTCCTCTCCAGAGCAGGTCAACATGCCAAACAGCACAGGTGACCAGAAATGTTAGCTGTATCCATAAGGCTGTCGAGCTTGTAAACTCAATGGATTGGAGAGAAAGAATGAAATGAGAAAACTTATTTTTTTCCTTTCTTTTCTTAGTCTTGCTACTTTCCAGCAGTTGTTGCCGTTGTTTGTCCTAACACAGCAACAACAGCAAAATCCTTTTGGGGGCTGAATGACAGCTGAACGTGCTGCAAGCACAGCAAATGGGTTTCTGCTTCGGTATCAGCAGCGTCTTGGACTTGAACCAGATTATTATCTCTGCTTACAGAAATAAAAGGAAACTTCATTTCAAGGTCACCGAGGGAAACGTTTCGCTGAAGTTTAGCTCGTTGGTTTAGCACCTTTAAGAGATGACGAGCAGTTTTGAGTAAGTGTATTCTTGTCCCGTAACGACAGCAACTGAATGGCAAAAAAAGAAGAGAGGAAAAAAAAGCCCTTTGCAAACGCATTTGGGTTTCCTCCGGCCGAAGCATGACTGAGTTCTCAATGCAGCCTTGCCTAGCTGGAGCCTATTTTAAAATGCAGCCTTGTCGAGCTCGAGTCTATTTTAAAAATCCTGAGCAGTGGTGCTGCCTGTTGCCTGGAAACCTCCTCTGAGCCTCGGGCACTCTCAGCCTAATCATAGCCATCGGCAGCCTTTATTTATTTCCCATCCAAAATGTCATCCCAGGCTTCTGGTTTGTGTGTTTGTTTGCTTGGTTTTGTTTATTTAAAATAAAAAGGCACAAAGCGTAACCATCAAACTCGGTGACTTTCTGTGGGAGTGGCTTGCTTGGCTGTCACCGGGTTGTGCTGGTGGGAGCTGGCATTTCGAGCTCCAAAAGGTGGTGGCTTGGAGGGACAGAGGGGGAGGAGAAGTGGGGGCTGAGGGGATAGGGCTGAGAGCCTGGGGAAGCCCCCCAAGTTCTGCTGATGCTGGGGCTGAGCCGTGCAGCAGCTTCCTGCACCTTGGGACAGTCTCCTCCTCAAGAGGGGGGAAAAACCCCAACCTTAAACAGCCATGAGCCCGTTCCCAGCACACGGGTCCAAGTTCCCCTTCCCAGTGCAGCTGCACTATCCCGTGCCAGATCTGCAGTTCAGCTCTGGGCTCCCTGGATCAGCACAGCCTCACTTTTCTCCCTGTGTGCTGGAGACTCGTCCTGCAGTTGGGGTCTGTCCCTGCAGAGGTGTTAGTCTGAGCTTGGGCATCTCCCTGTGGTGACAGATGAACAGAAGAAAGTTTACCTTGGAGGTTTCCCTGTCTTAGGGGCCTTTTTTAATTTTCTTGGCCACCTTAAAACCTTAATTGATGCTGTCTCTCCACAGGAAAACTTGAAAAGGTTGCTCTTTGCACTTAGTGAGCGCAGGCAATCCTGATGGGATGGGATGGAATTGATTGCAGGAGCCCAGCTACAATTCGGTTGCGTTTCTGTCCAGGGAGTCCTGGGCTAAAATCACCTGCAAGTTGGTAACAAATGCTAACCAGGACAGCCAGAAGGTTTGTACACGAGGCATAGGAGCTGCTTCAGCTCTTCACAAGTTGTTCTTGTGATTTAAATGGTTTATTTTACAAAGCTGAGAATATTTGTTCTACCAAAGGCAGAACTAAAGCAGGCTTTGACTGCAGATGCAGTAGGACAAAGGTTTGTGTTTTGTTTAGCAATCTCACTGCAGTATGCAAGGCTTGTCATGTCATTTCTTTTTATTTTCCTCTTGAGTTGAAGTTTGACAGCTAGCTTAGCTCTTCTCAGGATATGCTCTTTTCTCACAGTCTTTGTGCTGGGACATTAGGTCTGAATTGTCAGGGACAGACAGAAGAACCAGAGCCAGGCAAAGGGCAGACACTTTTTCCATCCCCATCTTCCACTGTGTGCTGGTGATAAAGAAAACCAGAGTCATTTACCAAAGAAACTGTGAGGATGAGTGAGTCATGCTCTGAAGTCATGTATCCTTGGTTCTCCACGGAAGGTAAGGGTGCTTGAGAGGCTGCAGGGATGGCAGTCTGGTCCCTGGGTTCAGGCAGCATTGCTTGGTTTTGTAGAGAGGTGGCAACATCTGTTGAACTAGTTGTGCAAATCCAAACTCTGCTGTTCTTAACCACTCGAAACAGAAATGACCCTGCTGTCAGCTCCTCTCTTTGGGACTCCAGGGCTGATCTGGCCTGTCTGTATGACACAGGGCACAGACCTGTTGTCTCCTTGGATGTTTATTGTCGTGGTACAGGTGATCAGCTTCATCTTCCTCTGGGGGAGGGAGGAGACAGAAGGAAGAACAAAGTGCATATGGGGGAGGCAGGAACAGGAACAGCGGAGAAACGGTGGAAAACTGTGTGGTCACAGATGGTAAAGCAGGAAGGTTCCTCACCCTGCCTGTGTGCCCAGCACCCCTGGACGCCCGAGCCAAGAAAACCACTTTGCTGCATATGGCAAGAGCAAAGGAAAAAAGATCAAGTACTTGGGGGAGAAATGCAGAGTTTGAGCTGAATTCAGTGCTGGAGGGTTTAAGAAAATAAAATAAAAAAGGATGAGGAGAAATGAGTGTTAAAACATACGGCGGTGGGTTTTCCTTTGCTAATCTCTCCCAGCTGCACGTAGATGGAGCTCACACTGGTGTTTTCTTTTCTTTGTAGCCTGGTAGCTTAGTGTTCCCAGTGCTCCATTAAGATCAGTGTTTTCCCCTCTCTGTTTCGTTGGTGGTGGCTGTTGGAGGGGCTGTGCTGTGCCCAAACACAAGCTCTCACCGGCAGCGTTAAGGTTTGTGTTGGTGGCGCTGCAGTGCCTGGGAGGGTGGCGATTTCTTGGCCCTGGCCCTCTCCTGTCTCTGACTTGCCATCTCAGTGCAGTTCTGCTAATCTGTCATCTTCTCCCTACCAGAATGAAGAGAAGAGGAACCTTTCCCTGGGGGGCCATGTCGGCTTCGACAGCCTCCCCGATCAGCTGGTCAGCAAGTCCGTCACCCAAGGCTTCAGCTTCAACATCCTCTGTGTGGGTGAGCACCATCCTCTGCAGGAGGACAGTGTGGCTTGCATCAGTAGCGAGTTCTCCATGTGACTTTCCTTTCAGATTAATCTAGAGCACCAGGCAGGTTTTATTTCCTTGCACAACTCTTACATACAGCTTCCTACCAGCTGTGGTTACCCCTGCCCTGTTTTGAACACCGTGTGGTATTCAGGGTTGTGCTTGAATAAGGAAAAAGCTCAAACCCTTTGGCAGCAGGCACAGCACCTCCCTTGAACAGAAACTTACTCTCCCATCAGTGCATCCACCATAAAGCTCCTCAGAGATGGCAGGGTTCAGCAAGAGGAGCTGCACTCAGCAGAAGGCTGTGTGTGCCAAAGGTGTATCACCATGGACTGCCTGGGAAATGAGCAGGGAGTACAAAGATTTCCTTGAATTTTGCCTCTCTTCACTCCCTTGGCCAAACAGGGCTGTGTGCAGTGAATGAGGATGGGGCCTCTTCTAGGCCAATCTGGAAAATATCACAGTCTTGTTTAGTTACCAGGAGCATCACTTCAAAGCTTTCCTGGCTCACAGGCAGCCTTTGAGCCAAATCTGGGATGGAACTTGGTTTGTGATGCATCCCAGGTGTCCTTCAATGGCTGTTGGAACAGAAGGAGTTCAGATGGGAAATTCCTCCTAATCTGGCCCCTACTGAATCTCCAAGTATTGTTCTCTCCCTACCAAGTTCCTCTGCCCTCCCCTCTTGACCACATGTTCTCTCCCTCTGCGTGTCTGAGGTTCAAGTTAGCAGAACTTTTTCTACTGGAAAGAGGAAGATGCCTCAGAAGTGCCCTACTTCAGTGCTTCAGCATAGCACTCTGCTGAGGTTTGTAGTAAAAATGCATCGTGGAATATGGCCTCTGAAAATGTTGTCATGCTTTGGCCTCTGTCACAGATGCTATGTAGCATTTTGGTACTGGTTTCACTGTGTCTTCCTCTAAGCAGTGTTCTTGTCTCCCCTTGGCTGATCTGGCATGAAGAATCATGGGGCAACAGGGCAGCCTTGAAGGAAGTAGAAATACTAAATGGAAACTTTGGAGATCAAGAGGAGTATGAGATGAAACTGGCTGCATTGCAAACACCATCATCTGGGCTGGGTTGCAAGCTCTCCCTGTGCAGCTGGAGCTCTGCAGGGCAGAGCAGCACCTCTTGCTCTCTGTCAGACAGCTGCTCTCTTACTGAGATGGTTTGGATGCCTGTGGAAGCTCCTGCCTGATGTGATGGAAGTTTGTTGCTGATTTCTTCCAGTTTGGCCAGTTCTGTTTGCTGCACAGATGGCCCCATCATCTCAGAGCATGGACGTGCTGCCCGTGCTGTGTTTGTGTGGAACAGGACCACCGTGGACAGTTTGCATGCACAGAGCCAGAAGCCAGCAGCTCCCTGTGTGCCCTGTGCAGAGCTTTTCGGAGAGAATGAGCCACAGAGCTGACTTTGGTGTAGCTGCTCTGTGGATGGAGGGGGAAAGGGTTACAGCAGAATGGGCTTTAGTCCTTCGACAGTTATTAATGGGACATGTGGGACTTACAGGTTTGGGGCAGTAGAAGAGGGGACAAGCTGCTTTAAGGCTTCCAGGCAGACCAAAGTTCAGCTGCACAGTGAAACCATGAAACCTTCACCCAGTGTCTCTTCTGCTGTGAAAAGGTTTTTTTCAGTCTGGTGGCAAGTTGTCCTAGCAGGTCCAGAGCTGTCTGCCTGCTTCTCTGCACTGAAACAGGTCCCCAGATTCCCTCTGCACAGGGGTCTCCATTCTCAAAAACAAAAAAGGCAGATCCCCAGAGACTTTGCAAGATAAAGCAAAGAGAAAGTGGTAGAGAAGCCTGTTAAAGTTGGGAACCTCACAGAAAGGAGTGAGAGGAAACCTCACCATCAGACCTGCCTGTCCCCTCCACAGCACCCATTGCTGCGTGCTGCTCTGCACTGTCACCTGGGCTGTCACTGTTTGGGACAGGCAGCAATTGACCCAGACAGTCCTTCTCAGTGGGAGCAGCTGAGTTTTACTCCTCATCTGAAGACTCAAAAGGATCTACTAAAACTTTACTCTCCCCAGCTTCTCTGGTGCAGGGTCCCAAGCCAAGTCAGGGTGCATGGAGGGGAAGGCTGTGTTTTGCTGTGCTGAGATGGGACCAAGGTGCTCTGTGTAAGCCTTGCATTAAGCACAGGTGACCTTCAAGAATGCAGTTTACCTTTGTGACAATTATATGTCTGTCCACAGGTAATTTGTAGTAACCTCTCGCAGTATAATTTGTTGGTGCTCTCTAATTACTGTTCTTTGAAATTGTTGCAAATTCATGCTGCAGTGAGCTGATGATTTCTCCTTCCTAGGTGAGACTGGCATTGGGAAATCCACACTAATGAACACCCTCTTCAACACCACGTTTGAGACGGAGGAAGCCAGTCACTATGAGAGCGCAGTTCGCTTGCGGCCGCGGACCTATGACCTGCAGGAGAGCAACGTCCACCTGAAGCTAACGATCGTGGATGCGGTTGGATTTGGGGATCAGATAAATAAAGATGAAAGGCAGGTCCCGTGCCATCTGCTCGGCATTTCTGGGCTTGCCTCTGGTGGTTAGACATGAGCTGCCTGCAGCCCTTCTCGCAGCGTTGCAGAGGAGGTGTCCATGTTTCTGTTCATGGAGCAGCTCTGGTTCTGGGGACTGAGTGTGGAGGGAGTTGGGTGAGGAGCCAAAAAGAGAGGTCATAGGAGGTCTCTCCAGCAGGGAATGGAGTCCTCCAGGAACTGGAGCAGTTAACAAGCTGTCCTCGGTGCAGGGTTGGGAATTGTCTGTTCTGGCAGTGATTGGTGTCTCTGGACCTGTCTCAATTAATTACACAGACATCTTGTTCAAGCCCCAGGTAAAGGCTTTCTGGGACTCCAAGGTCTCTCCTTGGTCATGTTGCATTGCTGCAGCCAGATGGCTCAGTCCTGAGATCTGGGCAAAGTCTGAGCTGTGGCAGTGGTCATCTTCCCATGCTCCACTCTCCTTAGCCAGTGCAGGAGACCCCAGCAGCCTTTGGGTTATAAGGTCTGTGTGTAAATGCCACAGTTTGCCTGTTGCAAGGCTAAATTGTTTGAGTCTTATAACTACTTTTTAAATGATATCATGGTACGTCTAGGGGAACTCCTTAAGCCTCCAAACTTTAATTGTGAGCTCCAGCATCTGGGTTGCTAATGGTCTGGTTTTAGTTACAGGCCGATAGTTGAGTACATTGATATGCAGTTTGAAAACTATTTGCAAGAAGAGCTGAAAATCCGCCGATCTCTCTTCAACTACCACGACACGAGGATTCACGTCTGCCTCTACTTCATCACCCCGACCGGGCACTCGCTCAAGTCCTTGGACCTGGTGACAATGAAGAAGTTGGACAGCAAGGTAAGGGGCTGGAGACCATGGTCCCTCTTTCTGGGTGTTGTGATGCTTCTGTTCGTATCGACTGTCGTGTGGAAGACTTTGTTCCTTCTGTGTAAGTGCTGGACTCCTTCCTGCATGTTAGCTGAGCCATTTCTAGAACTCTGGTAAAACTTAGCCTGCCCTGGTGGGTGCTGAAGTTTTGTGCTTTTTTTCTCACCGGCTTTTCTGAAAAATGTCAAGTGACAAACCTCCTTTCAAGCTACCTGTGTGAAGTGTAGAGTGTCCATCACTGTAAGAATCTTACCCAGATTAGTTCATATGTATGAAAGCCATCAACTGCATCTTTATTAGCTCTTGTGCACAGGTAAGGATGTGTTCCAGCTTCTGCAGTTGAACTGTGGAAGATGTGGAGCCACCTCTGCTGTCCTGACCTGTCAGTAGGGCTGAGAGCAACCAAAGAGTAGATGTCCCTGGGGTGGTGGTCAGTACAGAGGAGCCAAGGGCTGAAGGGAAGCATTGCTGTGCGTGCTGGTGCCAGGCAGTTCGTGAGCTGTCAGTGCTGGTAGGATGATCAGGGTAGGAGATCAAACGTAAATACAGTGAGAAATTCTCAATAGGAATCCTGTAAGTGGGTCATGCGAGGGTCTAGCTGGGGGTTGCTTCTTTGTGTGTAAGCTGCTACTGCCTTAGGGGGCAGTGTTACTTAACTGGCTACCACTGGTATTCCTGCAGCTCAGAGGGGGTTTCTGACACACTTTTGGGTGTTCCAGCTGGCTTCCAGAGAGCTGCAGGGGGCTTTGAAGGTCACCAGTGACAGCAGCATCTCTTCTTTGCAAGGATTTCCTGTCTTTCAGAGCAGTGTTTTAGCAGCAAAGTGGTTCCTTTCAGAGGGCAGATGCTGATCAGCCTGCAGAGAGGGCAGGCAAGGCAGCGGGGACCCTGCAGGAGCTGGGGATCCCCCCTGGGTTGCATTGAGGGAATGCTCTCTTCTCTGGCTGTTGTCCATGTGCAGCTCTGTTGGACTTTCCTGGCGGGTCGGGTTCCTCCTCACAGAGTCCCTGCTGTTTGCCCTCGCCACCCGGGGCCGTTGTCCTGCTTTGCCTTGGCCCCACTCCAGAGCAGGCGCTGCTTTCCCCTTGCAGTGGGCTGTTTGGAACCGTGGTGGCTGTTACACCGACTTCGTCAGGAATCCAAAAATTTTCCCTTAATAAACTCTTGTCTCTTGGAGCAGTGCCAGCATTACATGTTCCCAGAAATATGTTTGGAGGAAAGCTTCTGCACGATTCCCCTTGGTGCTGGTGGTCCCACAAAGCTTTTCTTTTCCTTTCCTTCTGCATTCCCTGCTTTTCACATCTCCCTGTGGCTGCCTTTAATGTGGTCCTTGGGTAGTACCAAAATAAATCCTTTGTACTCGTGCAGAGATGAGAACCTTGTGCGCACGCGAGCTTTTTATACTTCTAAACTTCTACTTAAATAGTCCCCTCTGAAGTCATTTTATCCCTTTGTTCTCATCTCCCTTCTTACCACAGTGTGCAAACATCTTGGATTTCATGGTGTGGTGGCCTCGCACAAGCATGCACATGGAAATGAATAAGCAAGTAGAGACTCTTGATCTTTCCAGGGCATCAGGGGTTTGTTCTGTTTCTGCATCGGTGTCGTCACAGGACTTCGAGGTGCTTTCCAGGCTCTGCGTGACTGCTCTGTCCCCCTTTCCCAGTACACGTGAACCTTTGTGCTTGGGGGTGCATGCAGAGTGAAGTGGGGTGTCAGCAAACCCCAGGCAGCTTTCTGGCTGCTCCAGACTGGTGACAGCAAGTGGTCATCGTGGCTGAGCAGAGAGGTGACATGCACTGACTTGTGGCTGCAGCTGTGGGAGCACACCTGAACCTGGCTTTCTTCTTGGGAAGCTTTATGTGGGTGGTGGCCCCCGTTTTGCAGTTGAAGAATGGAGCCCATGGAGGTGGGAGGTGTATCAGAGGCAGTGCTTTGCTGTGTGCTCTGCTGGCTCAGCCTCTGCGACTGGTGACAAGGGTTTTGTAGGAACCTGGTGCAGTTACACCTTTGCTTTGGCACACCAGTGGCATGGCATCAGGTCCTGGGCAGGTTTCATCTGCGTGATGATTTCAGGAATAAATCTTGCTTTTAGTGGAAAGTTTGCAAAATCCCTTTTGGGTAAAGCTGTCCTGTAAACCGAATCTTCCATTGCACTGTAACACAATATTTGTTTGGCTGAGCTCATGGCCAGCTGCTGTCTGGGGCATTTAGTTACAGCCTGAGAGCTAGGAACATCTTCCGATCCATGATCTGTGTCTGCCTGACGTATGACCTGGCAGGGTTGGCTTTCCACTGGGTTTAACCTGGGAAAAGGAGGAGATAAATAAATAACATAAATGAGAGAGATAAACTTCTGTCCGTGTCAGATGAGAAGGTGATTTACTGAGTTAAACCACCGCCCTACCCTGGCAAGTGGCAGCTGGCAGCTGTGTGCTGCCATGGGCATCCCGGGGTGCCCTGGTTGTTGTCCCTGGATGGTTTCCAGCCAGCGTGTGCTGTTGATGAGCTGTAGCTAATTGCTTGCCCTCTGTGAGCTGACATGTCCTAGGTGGGTCACAGGCTGGTGGGGATGCTTCAGGGCAGTTTGTGCCTTTGCTGCTTGATTTCCAAGGTAGGATTTGTCTCTTGGCTTCACTGGGCCCTGCATTTGGGGACACTTTGGAGATGGGGAAAAATCCTGTTATTGATTACTGGAAATAAGACAACTTAAACCCATTTTGGGTTTTGAGCTCTGTGGCAGCAGGTGCTGGCTGAGTTAGTGACCTTTCTGAAGCACGAGGAACCTGTCTCAAACCAACCTGGGTCTGCACCTTCTTGCAGTGCTGCTGGGGCAGCAGCGGTGACCACAGCCTGCCTTCTGCTGCGGGGCTCTGCGTCTGCACCCCCTGCCTCGCTGTAAGCAGGGCTGAGCTGGTGCTTGTTGGAAGGAGAGAGAGGGAATTGCTTAGACCAACTGAAAACGGGCTAAAACCACCTCTTGTGCTGGTTTGTCAGCGTGCCTGGCTGGCTGGAGCCCACAGAGCCCTGCACACAGCAGTGCCTTTCCCCTCGCAGATCCGCTCCGGAGCGGGTGCGGCGTGAGCCCTGAGCTGACCCCTTTTCCGTGTGAGATGGTGGATCCAAGCCTCCTCGGCTCTTGGCAGGTCAGCGAGGCACCCAGCTGGGGTCATGGCCCTTTTTCCCTTTGTAATGAGGACACTGACCTGCTGAGGAGGGGAATGAGCAGCAGACCTTGTTCCGTGGGGGTGTGTGGTCCTTGGGAAAGGAGGCTGGATCAGTGGCTGGGGGGGGAAAAAAGGGTTGATCCTCTCAGATAAATCTGCAATGAGCAAATTAAGATGATTTTCTTTTGGAGTGAGTAAGTGCAGTTGTATTTAGCGAGTGCTAAACCAGAGGGGGGAGAAAAAACAAGAAGTATGGAAAAAACACTGAGCTGAAAGAGAACTTGAGCTGGGAAAGCAGGGTCGTTTATTTTAATGGGCACTGGTTGGAGGCCGAACACTGCTATGAATTTCTGCTCTGTAGGACAAAGAGTGATGGCTGTTGTGAAATGTTAGATGGCAAATCAGACTTTCCCCTCATTTGTCTGAATTCTGGTGTCTGACTGCTATGAATGTGGCTGCTGCTCAGACAGATGAGTTTTGTTGTTGTTTGTTTAAGCAGTGATTTGCAGTATTGCACTTGGCTTTTCTGGGCACAGCAGCAGCATCTCGTAGGGGTTCCTGTGACAGATCCTGCTCTGCTGTAGCTCTCCCATGTAGAGGGTCCTAGTGAACCACATCCCTCCTGAAGGGTTTGGGATGTGGCCCTCGTTTGCTCTCCACCTTGGTCAGTACTGGGCTCGGGGGGACCTGCCCACCCTGCAGCTTGCAGGTGGCTTTGAAACCTGGGCTGGTGAAGCTGTGTGGGGAATTGTGCGTGGTGACTGCCGATGGGAAACCAAAGCTGAGCATCAGCAGCGTGCAAACAAACCTCCTGCCTGCTGTGTGGCACCCTGCACCTGTCCCAGGTGGTCTGTGTAATGCACACAGCGTGCTGGAGCTGTGATGCTCACGGAGAGGCTCAGGGAGTCCTCGGGAAGGATCTGCAGCCACTGTGACAGCATCTGAGGAGGCCCTGTGCTTTCTGCTCGAGCGTGGGAAGGCTTCACATCCGTGTGCTTGTCTTCTAAAATGGCTTGTCAGCACAGCCAGGCGTGGATAGGTGATAACTGGGGATGTGACAGTGGTGCTGTCTCTGCCTCCCTCAAAGCGAGTGACAGAATACATAGGCAAAGAGCAGAGGCTTTGATCTGCTCGTTGTGTTTATTGCAGGGTGTTTGTCTTTGGTTTAATCTGGCAGTCTTGTAGCTAAATTACTCCTGGAAAACTCTTCCCTCTAGTGTTCGGCTGGGCTCGTGCCGCAGCTCACACGTGGAGCACAGCACCTCTGAGGTTTCATGAAGGGTAAAGCAGCCACGGGGTAGGACCTGGGTCACCCCACGGGTACCCACGCTCCCAGCAGAGCTCCTTGCCCGACTGCAGCTCACCCTGTGATTTTGTGCTCCTCCTGCTGTAGGTGAACATCATCCCCATCATTGCCAAAGCTGACACCATCTCCAAGAGCGAGCTGCACAAATTCAAGATCAAGATAATGAGCGAGCTGGTCAGCAATGGTGTGCAGATCTACCAGTTCCCCACAGACGACGAAGCAGTCGCTGAGATCAACTCTGTGATGAACGTGAGTAACGCTGCCAGCCGCGTTGCCTCCAGAAGCTGTGACAAATAAAAGTGCTGCACAAAAACGTGTTTGAAGGGGAAGTTTCAATGGGACTGTCCAGACACTAAATCTATTTGAGAGTTGAGCTGTGGAGCCTAAGGCTCTTGCACACGGAATTAATTAAAATGTGGCTCTTATTTAATCTGTGGGCTCTCTGGAGAAACTCAGCTCAGCTCTAAAATTTGTTTTATTGACTTTTTGAAAAATACTTTCTTCACAATTCATCCTGTCTGCTTTTAGGCTGCTTTTCATTTGAGGAGAGAGAGAAACTTTGGATAAAAATTTTACAGTGAAGATTTACATTAGCCTTCTGACTTAAGGAGGTGAAGCTGAGAAAACACAATTTAAAATAATGAAGAAAAATTGTTAGACTCTGTTTTTTCACATTCAAAGATCAAATTCAGACCTGGCTGAAGCATGTGCAAAACACTTTCAAGTTTCCTGTCTCTCAAATCAGAGCGTAGCTATTGCAGCAGGAACAGCTGAAACGTTTCTGTGTTAGTTTTTTGAATAAAAAGCAGCTTTTTCACCAAAATGCACACTTTCCTGCATGCCTGTTTCTAATTAAATGCTTTGTCTTTTCGTTCACCACCTCCCTCTTCCCCTTTTTTTTTTTTAACTTTCAATAGCCATTTGGTTTCTGGGTCAACTGGATATACATTTTCACTATAATAGTTCTTTTTTTTTTCCTGAATTAATGAAAAACTTGGAGGATGCACTCTTTTAGAAATAATTGTAAGCTGTGTGCATTGGGGAGAGAAACAGGAGTCACGCTTGCTTGGTTCTTTTTTTTTCCCCTCCCCTTTTCTTTTTTCCCCCTCAGTGGAAATATTTTTGGCCACTTCTCTATGGGTTCCACACTTTTGGATCCATTTTCCTCCTAAATGTGAAGGGTTTTGTCAACCTCATCCTACTGAAGTGCCTTCTCTGTGGTTCCCCTCCTGCAGTGCTTGAGGACAGTGCCCTGTTTCCTTGCTGTGCTTGATGCTTTGCAGACTTGGAGAGCAGCGAGCACATGTTGTATCCTGCACATGTCGTATCCTGCACATGTCCCTTCCAGTGCCCACACACAAACTGCTCTGCCAAGGCCTGTTTACGGATGTCTCTGTGCTTTCTGCAAGGCAGGGAGTGCCCTGCTCTTGGCGTGTGGAGGAGCTGCAAGAACAACCTGACAAATGGATAGAGGGAGTTCAGTAATGATCGTGGTGTTCCTACAATATTTCCCCATCTAGTTCAGCCCAGTCAGCGTTGCCAGGAAGCCGAGCCATGGCCCTACGCTGCTCCCTGTCGTAATATCCCAGCTCATGGTAGAGACTGCTCTGAGTATTGGAGATGGATGGCTTCAGAGGAAGGACTTTTTGAAGTAGATCCTGTGTCTGGGTGAGGGAGGTCTAGTGGTCAGGCTCTCTGAGGGGTTAGCCCACACACTGAGCCCCTGGGCTTGGCTCTCTTTCAGGCTCATCTGCCCTTTGCTGTTGTTGGCAGCACGGAGGAGGTGAAAGTCGGGAACAAGCTGGTGAGAGCTCGGCAGTACCCGTGGGGAGTGGTGCAAGGTAAGGTGCTGTGAGCTGGGTGGACACACAGACCTCCCCCATGCATGGACCTGCACACACTGGCACCCTCTCCAGCTCTGCCCCACCCTGCCAGTGTGTGTGCATGAAGGTGTCGTGCACTGACCGGTGCAGAAATGTCCTGTGCAGCCTCCTGTGGGTTGGCCAATCGTAGACTCATAGAATGGTTTGGGTTGGAAGGGACCTTAGAGATCATCTAATTCCAACCCCCCTGCCATGGGCAGGGACACCTCCCACTTCCACCACCATCACCAAGTTGTTCAATCTTTCCCTTGAATTCCCATTCCCACCAGCAGATAGTAATGGTCAACGGGAATCCCTGCATCCAAGGGGCTGTGGGGGACAGCAGGCAGAGGGCCTTGGGAGGGCAGTCTGAAGTTAATCTGTGTGTGCATTTTTGCTCCCCCACCATGTGTGCAGTTTGCTGACTTCTCCCTTTGCTTGCATCAGTTGAGAATGAAAGTCACTGTGACTTTGTGAAACTGCGGGAAATGCTGATTCGGGTCAACATGGAGGATCTTCGGGAGCAGACTCACACCCGCCACTATGAGCTGTACAGGAGGTGCAAACTGGAAGAGATGGGCTTCAAGGACACAGATCCAGACAGCCAGCCCTTCAGGTGAGCAGCCTTCATGTCTAGCACCAATTTAGAGCCATAGTTTGGTTCTGACACTCAAAAAAATAAAAGGGAGGTTTGTAGGTGGTATCCACAATTCTAGGCTGGAAAATACCACCATTGGGTTTGAACTTTGCAGCTGACTTTGGTGGTGTTCCCGTCCCTGCCTGTTTGTCTTTAAGCGATGCAGATAGGCGTGCGTTTCCCCATCCCAAACTCATTGGTGCCCAAAGAGTCTGGATTTCGTTTGCTTTCTTCCCCAGCCTCCAAGAAACATACGAGACCAAAAGGAAAGAGTTTTTGGGTGAGCTCCAGAAGAAAGAGGAAGAAATGAGACAAATGTTTGTTAACAAAGTCAAGGAGACGGAGGCAGAGCTGAAGGAGAAGGAGAGAGAGGTGGGTGTGCCAAAAACCTGTGAGAGGAGCCCAGAATACAGCCAGCATAGGCTCTGGGGCTGGGCAACGTCTGAATCCTGGAAAGCACATGCAGAGCAGACCTCAGCAGCCAAAGCACAAACACACACACACACACACACGCCTTCCCCACTCAGAGAAGAGGACATGTAATGTTTTCAAAACAACTTCACTGGTTTGGATGCTTCAGAAACAAGAGTCTTCCCGCTCCTGTGCAGTGTGTAGGAGACTCAGCTGCTGCTTAGTGAGCTAAGGGCAACACAGGATGTTTTGGTGAGCATCCTTGCCAGGTAGACTTCACCCCTGGAGGCTCACTGGACAGCCCAGTAAAGGGGACAGCTGGGATGGCATCCCCAGGGTCAGTGGTGTGGGGCTGCAGGCAGCTGCAGTGACTGGGGAGGAAATAAATGGACCATCTTCAAAAGGGATGAAAGAGTCCAGTGTCCACAGCCCACTCGCAGGGCTGCAGAGGGAGCTGAGATCCCCCATCCCGGGCTGAACCTTCCTCCTGGTTTGATGTGTGGAGTCAGGCAGAGCTGAATTCCTCGCATCTTCACTGCTTTGGGTGGAGAGGCTGTGATGTCCCAGAGGTGCACCCTGCCCGGGGGCTTGGCTGCTGCACCCCGCGGCTGCTCGGTCCCTGCAGGGTGGGGGGATTTGGTGGATGGTTGTGCTGGGGGTGATGCTCAGAGGGTCTCTCTCCTACCAGCTGCACGAGAAGTTTGAGCACTTAAAAAGGATACACCAGGAAGAGAAAAGGAAGGTGGAGGAGAAGAGGAGGGAGCTGGAGGAAGAGATGAACGCCTTCAACAGGCGGAAAGTAGCGGTGGAAACCTTGCAGTCCCAATCCTTGCAGGCTACCTCACAGCAGCCGCTGAAGAAGGACAAAGACAAGAAAAAGTAAGTGACTGGGCTGGAGTCTCTCTGCTGCTGGGAAGGGGGGTGTCTGCTCAGGTGCTTTAATGCTTGATCAATTGCTGACACAGCCAATGGAAAAGGAGATTTTTGGAATCCTAATTCCCACCCTTCTGACTCTGCTGAAAGTGGAGGAGAGATGGGGCCCTCCTGTGCCCGGGCACTGGCCTGGGGAAGCCCCCATGGCTGTAGGTGGGAGGGATTCACAGTTTGGGGCCATTCCCTAAAGTCCCCTGGGTTTGCCCTGGCCCCTGTGACAGCCAGCTCACGCGATCCTGGGAGCTGTTTGCTGCTGGAGGCAGATGGGAAGGTGATTAGAGACAAGCTGCATCATTCCCCCAGCAGAGAGGAGCAGGGACAGCACTGATACAGTCCTACAGGTGTGGTCCCTTGTCATCCTGTGGTCTGCAGGTCTGGGGCCCTCTTTGGAGTGCTCTTAATTTGTAGAGGCAGAGCTGTAAAGAAGGGAACAGCAGCTCAGGGTGAAGATACACTGGGAATTCATTAGGGCTCGGTGTGAAACAGGGCTCCAAGACACAAGTTCTGCTTACAAGAAAGCTCTGCTGCTAGGGGAAAAGAGTTCTTATCTTACCTTGCTGCAGGTTAATGGGTATTGCTGAAGCCAGCAAGAGTGTGGGGTGAGGGCACGTAAATATTGCTCCTTCAGCTGCCTGCCTGTGTAATGACAGAGCAGGAGTGGAGCAAAGGGGTGTAAGAGGGAAAGGTGTGGGGGGGTGATCCTGCTTCCACTCAAGCCACTCTTGAGGAGCACTGGCTGGGGAGGGGAATGAGGAGCGTGCTGGCGTGCAGGCTGGTAACTCCAGTTCCACCATTTAATGTTACCTCCCCTTGCGTGAGGGTCAGAGCGGGCTGGTGGCAGTGCTTTGAGCCTTGCAGTGACAACAAGGGAAAAAAAGGCCACCGAGGGCAGCAGCACCTGGGATTCCTCTGGCAGCAGGATGTTTGCCTCCGTGTCGCTGCTGACATCTCGTGCTCTGTTGTTTCTCTGCTGTGAACTGCAGCACTACAGAAGCTCGTTCTGCGTACTGATGTGCTGCTGGTTTGTTTCTTCCTGTGGGAGATAACAGTACATATCACTGAATGTATTGTTTAACGTATTTCCTTGGCATGTAAAGGTGTTGGTGTTAAAACAAAACCAGAGCACTCTCTCCTGCAGACCTCTCGGCGTGCTCTGGGCATGTCCCACCTCGCACACGGAGTCCTAAACAGTTTGTAAAGCTGAAAACAGGGTTTAATCCAGCTAAACTTGCATATTAATTAGGAGCCAAATACCGGGGCAGCCTTTGAAGGTGAGCACGCTGAGCCCACGCTGCTCACCTGCGCGAGCGACAGCAGTCGCTGGATGCTCCAGCAGTGACGTGCTGTGCACACTGGCCAGGTGGAACCGCTGCAGCTTCCCTCTGTCTGTGACAGAAATAGGTTTCCTGTGCTTTGCTGGTGTTAGCCTGCCTGCAGATGTGAGGCTGGACGCCCTTCCTCTTCTGGGGGTGGTTAGAGCGTGGCTGTGGTCAGAGGTGACAGCTCCGGCTGCGTGTGGAGGACTGAGGGGCACGCGCAGTGTGTGCTCTGCTCGGTGGGGACCCCGTGTGGGGCTGGGGAGGGCTCTCTTCAGCTCCAGAGCACGGCTAGAGGAGGTGCACCATCACCAGGGATAAAATTAATAAGTTAGGGAGAGGAAGTGGTTTTGGTTGGGGTTTGGGAATGGGTTTGGTTGGGTTTTTTTGCAAATCTGTGGGCAAGTTCCAAATGTGGTGTTTGAGGGTTTCTACTCAAGCACAGTGATGAAATTTGTAATGAAAAGTTCAAGGAAGGTGCATCCCCTTGGCCTTGCCAGGGACCTCTCTTCCCAGCCCCCTTCTCCCTCTGGGGGGCCGCAAGAGGAGCCAGGGGTCCTGTGACACGTGTGTGCCAGAGCCCAGCCCTGACCCACGCCAGCCATCGGTGTGGCGTTGGCCCCACAGGCGTTAAGGGGGGCTCTGTGTGTCCCCCAGCAAGCAGCAGGAATGTCTTGGCCACCTTTCCTACCGAGATCTGTCAACCACATCCAGCTGGGAGGCAGCTGGTAGCAGCAGTGTCCCCCCCAGGACCGGTGGCAGCGCGTGGGGGTCAGGCTGTGCCCAGGGCTTTGGCCATGGAGGAACTGGTGCCTCACAGAGCCAGGGGGGGAACTGGGGGCTTGCACCCAGCCGGGGCTGTGTGAGGGAAGGGGAACCCAGAGGGGATGCCAGGGTGACATCGCTGCGGGATGAGGATGTGAGCACAGCCCTGGTTTGTGGGAACCTTCCAGGAACTGGGAATAGATTGTGAGCCTGGGGAGGGGGAATAAAGACAGGGCTCTTCTAGGGGGTGTTTTCTCTTGTTTCAAATTTTAGGAGAGCTCATTGAACCTTTTATCATCTCCTGTTTCACCACAGTGGGTTTAGTGGCTTTAAGTGTCCCCTAGTAGCTGTAAGTCCCTGCCCACTGCAGGGGGGTCGGACTGGATGACCCCTGGGGGTCCCTTCCAGCCCAATACCTTCTGTGGTTCTATGATGCTGTGAAGTGAAGATGGAAGAGCTGCAGGTGCCGAGGGGCAATGAAAGTGTTTGTGCTGAGGTTCTCATGTACCCGTGGCTGCTGCGTGTTTGCCCTTCTCTTCCTTTTTTGTTTTTAACATATTTCGCTACGTTTTGCTTTTGTTTTAATTTTCATAACTTTAATTCATGCTCTTTTTTTTTTATGTTTTGTTTCTTTCAGTTAATCACACACAGACTTTCAGGCCAAGAGTGGACTTGGTGCTTTCATGTGTTAAGTTGCTTGAGTTTCCCACCCTGTGACCCTTCTCATAACATTGTGTGAGTGGACCAAAGTGAAAGAGAAAATGAGCATCTTCGGTGGTTGCGGTGTAACGACTCGCTGTTGTCTGTTCAGAATTTATCAGGTTTTAAGGAAGTAACCTTACCATGTACGTTTTGTTAAACCAAGTCAACTAATCCCTAAAGATGTTTTGTTCTAAACCCAGTGATGGAGCAGCTGTGTATAAAGTGACCATAACTGTTTGTCTGAACTCATCTTACCCACCAGGCAAATACTTGCTTTCTAGGTTTATTTTATGATTTTTAATTGGCTAAGGTGACTGCTTGAGGCTCTTCTGCCTTCCCCTGTACATGCACAAGTGGGAGGAGTGGCGTGAAGAATGTGGATTTACTTTTTTAACAAAACTCTCAATTTGAAGAAGTTTTTTGAATGGGTAGAAAAAACCAATGCTTAGACTTTCTGCTCTGAGAACCTCAGTCTGAGTAACTCTCATCCCAGTAATTATATATTTTAATCCTGAATTACTCTAAACACTTTATACAACATTTATAATATATATATATAAAGAGAGAGTGGTTAATAAAATTCATGGGACAATGTTTTGAATTTACTGCTTAAGTAGAACATTTATATAGAAAGATTTTTTTTCATAAGAGTTTGTTGTATAATGTGGAAGTCCAGGATCTGTGTAACTTTCCAGTTGTCATTTACCAGTGTATTTGACTGTTGTAGAAAAACTATTTAAGCCGTCATCGTTACTTTTACTCTTTAACCTTAAATTTATTATGTGCCTAATAAGGAGAATCCCCTGGTCGTGAGCTATGCACTGTATTTATGCCGATGGGTTCTGCTCCTCTTAGAAGGGGCTTCCTTTAACACTCCTCATGCCTGGAAATCACAGCCTTATTTTCCTGGGCAACCGAGCTTAGAGGAATAATTAGGATCAATATTATTTTTTTTTCCACTCAAACCATTTTGTGATAAGGCAGGACAATAACTGAATGGAGACTTACTGGCTCTGTTGTCATGGAAAAATAGTTGGATCCAGTTCCATCCATCAGATCATAGGCTAAAAGAAAGCAAATATTGTATGTTAACCCCCACATAGTGGCTAAGTGTTAGTTGTGAGTGTGTGCATTTTTATTAATGTTACAGGATTTCTCTGCTATTGTTTTTTTGCTAAGATGTCAGCAAATATTTTGCAGGTGGAGGTGCCCGGCCTCGTGCCTGAGCCTTTCTGGAGCTCTTTGAGGGTAACATTTTGCTGCATGAGGTTCCTTAACTTGCATATCCCATTAAAGCAGCTTTTTTTCTTCCTAAATAAATTCTCAGGAAAATACATGCTCCATATTTTTGCATGGACATTGGCTTTTTGTATGGATATATTGAAAATCCTGTCAGTGTTCATGTGCAGGAGAACCTCATGAAGATCTCACAGGTACCTTTCAGACGAGGCCGTTTTTCCAAGAGTAAAAAATATGTGCACTTGTTAGGAGTCTGCTGAATGTTTAATTTCTAAGGCTGTGCCTCCAGGTTAGGTGTATTTTAAAGAGTAACTGTCAAATGTGAGGAGGGTTAAGGTGGTTTTCTCAGAAACGTACAAGGAACCCAACCTATTGTTACGTGCAAGAAGATTCCATCTCACTGCTGACTGCAGGCCAATCATGTAGCAGATTGGGGGCAGGATTTTGATTTTTGGCTAATGAGAGAAACTCTGATGCACTAATTGCATGAGTAAATGGTGCTGTTTGGTTCATTGTTTTGCTTCTCCAGGCCAATGCTGTGAAGAGGTAAACCAATAACTGATGGCATTGGGTGTGCAGGCAGCTGCCTCGCCATCACTTTTCCTATTGATCCTTTTCTCCTGACCTCCTGCTGCAGCCAGCATGATCTGTGTGACTTGTTCCTGTCTGCCCTGGCTCCTCAGAGATCAGTTCTTTCTTCCTAGGTTATCAGGTAGTTACAGATAATGATAACAATGCAAGAGTAAAAACCTTCAAATCCATGGGCATTGTGGAGAAATTTCCAGCTTTTTCCGATGAAGACACCCAGAATGTATGTAACAATATTTTGATGATGATGATGATTACCTATACATTGACTTTATGTTGTGACAGACATACCTTTTCCTCATAGTCACTTGTTCTTCAGAACAGTCAACATCATAATCTCCTCAATGGGTCTCAGTATTTTTTTTTCTTTAATACTTGATTTTTCCTTTTGGCTGAGGCAAGATTTGAGTTTGTGGTATATAGGGTAGTTCTGTATCTTATTTTTATTTAACGAGTACAAATGCATGGTGATGCTAATCTCACTCCAGCCTGGAGATTTACATCTTGTAGGCTAGAAGGGAACGAGAAACCCTTCCGAAACGACTGAATCTGTTCAGTTACTCATCTTTCAGCTGTTGTATACGTTGATCCATAAAAGGTTGGTATTAATGGGAAAACCTATCCATTTTTTATCATTTAAACATTTACCATCATGTATGTTGTCTGCTTTTTAATTAAAAATGTGTTTTGTGGGGCTCTAAGCTCTGTAGGCTTCGTGTCTGGCTGTGGTGGATGCCCTGGGGTGGAGATGGGGTGGAGGTGCCCTGGGGCCCTGCCCAGGGGTGGCAGCCTCTGGGACCTGCTGCAGCCATTCGCTTTGTCATTCCAAATGTGTTGGCTTTGGGTTTTTTTTTTTTGACTTTCCGTTCTTTCCACTCACTTTGTACATTTTTTTTTCTTTTATTAAATCTCACATGTATTTTGAGTTTTGTGGTGTCATTTATTTAGCAGTGGATTTCCTGTGTTATCTAGCAGACCTCTGTTGAAATAATGTGTAATGATTGCAAGCTGACCAGTCACAGGATGTCTTATGACTACTGGGAACATTCAAAAATAAAATCAGCTAATTAATTAACAATTAGCTAATCATACAGTCTGCGGAAAAGAACCTCATCTGTAATCTGGGGAGAAATTCTAACATATTAATTCAAACACCATCCCTATTTGGGCAAAAGTGGCCTTCAGGCTTGTTGGCACATCTCCTTTGTGGGATCTGGGGATGGAGCAGGGTGATTTACTGGCAGTTTTGCTGCTGTAATGATGAGGTGATTTAAGGGTAGGATGAAAAGGGAGTAGAGATGGGGGGTGATAGTTTCCAAAGGCTTTTCTGGAGGAGCACATAATACACGTAGATCAAGGCCAAAAGAAGAGCACGGCTGTAGTTTGGGGTTCTGTTTTAGAGCAAGCTGTTGCTGAAGCTTTACCTGAAGGTCTGTTCTCGGTGTCTGTTCTGTGGGGCACTGCTATGTGTGATGTTATGTTCCGTTAGCTTAGAGTGTCTCTGGCTGTTATTGGAGTGGGAGCAATGCTGCAACTCAGGCAAAACCAACAAGTGGAGCCTGGCTGATGCACAGTGTTTGCTGAAGTGGTGCTTCTGATGGAGCTTTTTCTGCAGCCCCAGTTTCAGGAACAAAACCAAGTCAGTGACACTGGCTGCTTCTGATTCTTCTTAGAAATGTGGAGATGGACTGTGCTACTGCTGCAGGAGTTGGCTTATGTGTGAGACCTCTGCTTTTTGTGCTTAATACGAAGCTTGCTTAAAAGGCAGAGGGCAGTTCTGGTCATATTGTGAGCTCTTATTTGCATCCCACCTTCTTACAAGGCTGGGATGGTGACCCCAGGTGTGGTACAGACACTGCCCATCCACCTGCAGAGGTGACCAGGAGTGGTGGCTGGAGCTGGTGTGATACTGCCTTCAGTTATCACCAACAAAGTGCAGATGAACATCTGAGTCTGCACTGGGTTCAAGTTGTGTCACTTGAGGCTGTTCAATTTTTGCAGGGTAAGCCTTGGTGGGGACTCAGCAGTTGATACCAAGTGGTTTGGATGAAATGTTTTACAGCCTGTTCCATCCCAGTACTTTTTAAAGCCAAATCTTCCAGGAGGCCAGAGAAGAGAAAGTGGTCTCAGGTACATAAGAATTAATTGGGAAACTAAAGTGGCAGAGTAGCTGGTCCAGATGGGCCACCTGGGGATTCAGGGTGACGTACGTTGGCAAGTATTTTTCCACGGGACTGGTGTTAAAAATAATTTATTGATATTTGTGTAAAGCTCCTAGAGATGCTTGCAAGAGAAGGAGAAATGCAAAGTGCAGTTAGAAAAGCAGTTCAGCAGTGAGGTGGGTACTGGAGACTGCTCTGCACGTGTCGCCCCCCCGTCCCGTGTCACCCCCCCGTCCCGTGTGCCCCTGTCCTGTGTCCCCCCTGATCTTCCCTCTTAGCAGCCTTTCTTCTTTAGAATTTTAAACCAATCCTCTGATTACCTGTTCCAAACAAAACCTTGGCAGCCGTGAGAGCCTCTCCAGGCTGTGGTGGTGCAAATTCAGATGTCTGTGCCCAGCCCCGCACGCTGGCAGGCGGCGGGCGTTAGAGCTGTGCTTTGACCTCTCATGCTGTCTTTACTCAATGTAAATAACTGGAACTTAAATACTGATTCTCTTTTGTTCTTTCTGTAGCTTTTTTAGTCTTCCCAGCGCATGCTCCATAACATCAGGAAGATATGTTAATTAGAAGATCTATTAAGGCCAAAACATCTCACGCAGAAGAAATTAGTTGGTGCTTTCACCTTTAAGCTTGCAATGTATTGCACAGAAGAGATTATATAGCAAGGACTAAGATGCACCGAATCTTTTGATTGGGAGAAGTTTGCTTGATCAGGTTTCTTGATAAAGCTGTAATCTAAGATACTTGCCAAAAGATAAATTGCTAATTAAGGCTGCTGCATGGCTTGCACTAAACAGAAAAGCTAATCTCTGGGTGAGAGCCTGCCCAGAGCAGTTCACACTGACCCAACTCCCAGAGACAAGGGACAAGGCTGGGATAGTGCCAGGCCAGATTCCAGCTTGCTGCTTGAGCTGCTGCTGTAATGGGGTTTCCATGTGTCTCCTCGGGCTGGTTTTGGGGTGGGAGTGGAGAATTTCTCCTAACACCCCTAATCTTTCCGCTGGATTCTCCCATTTCTTAACAATAACTCTTCCATGTAGCTTTTTTTCCTGTGGACTTACAGGTTTTATAACCAGAATCCCCCAGCCTCCATTTATTTAGTTTTCCTAGGGTTGCACACATGTGCCTCTCACCGTAACCCCTTCCCCACGCTCCCTGCCCCACGCTGCTTCAGGGACCACTGACCCTGCCTGGTCCTGGCTCTGGCACGTCCTGCTGGGATGTGGTGGGTGAGGAAGGAACCATTTGAAAGGACAACTAAATGTTGTATATTAATGGAGGAGAAATGATTTAAAGCTGGAGACTCAGTGTTCCTGGGTGCGAGTTCTGTGTTTGTAACAGACTGACTGCCCCTTGCACAAATACTTGTGAAAAGAAAAAAAAACAAAAAAAGGGGGAAAACAAACAAAAAAAAATGGTCTGTGCCCCAGTCTAACTTCACACAGGAACAGGGAGAGGCCCCAGCTGATCTTGGTTTTAAAACAACCTTGTAACTGAATCTCAGGAATGACCTGCTTGTACCAAAGTTTGGGTTTAATAAAAACAAAACTGACTTGTTTAACAAACATTTGTTAAAACCACCTTTTGTACACTCCGAACCACAACATCCTGTGTCCGAATTCACCACCCCCACTGTGATTCCAGTTTCTCCCTGTTAACCCCATTACCATGTACATCTGTGTTTAAAGTGTGTTGTCCCCTGTGTCCCCCGTGTGTCTGGGGTGTGTGACAGGAGCCTAAGGAGGCTCCTACTGAGCAGGCTGGGTCTCCATTGCCACCCAAGGGTTTCTTGAGATGGATGGAGGATGTGGAGAGGCACTGACTGCCCCAGGCTCTGAGCTCCTGTCCCCAGGGTGTGTTGTGTGTGACAGTCGCTGAAACCTGCGGATGCCTTTGGTGTAAATTAGAACTTGGAAATAAATCTTGGCGAGTAACAGGTATGTTACTCGATCTGAATGGGCAGGCAAGGAAGTGAGAGATTCATCAGCCCTGAAAATCAGCTGGGCAAAATGTTCCTGTTACCACTGTCACCCGGATGTGAGGCGTGTTGGTCGTGTTCCTTATTACTGAGGGGAAAGAGATGACAGCCTCGGCCTCCGTTCTCCCAGTAAGAAGGGAATTTGTGCAGCTCTCACTACCAAAACCACTCTTTCCATAACAAGAACGATCCTCTTGCAACAGGAGCTTCTTCAGTTCACAGCTTGCTCTTTAGGGCAGGAAGCTCCGTTCTTAACGATGACGGGAACGCAAAGGTAAGTGGCACTTTTAACCTGCTGAGGCACAAGTGTTTGCTCCTTTATCCAGTGCTGGGATAGGTGCAGAGGGCCTGTGATGCCAGAGAAGCAGCAGCACATCCTGGGAGAGCAGGCAGGCTCTGGATTTACTGTTCCCATCCCAGTATGGCATCTTGCACCCTGACTGGGAACACAGGACCCTGCTGGGCCTTCCAGCAATGACTTCATCCTTTACAATTAAACCCCTGTTAACGTATGCCTTTGAACGTTGGTCATACAGATCTGCAGAGGTTTTGGAAAGCAGGTTTGCTCATGGGTTTTAATGTGTCACCCCACTTATGGGTGAGAAATGATGTGCATAGGCTCAAACTGGGGGAAAAGACGTGAGCTGTGGTGGCTGTGGTACCAAGTCACAGCCTGTTAATTACTGCGTGTAGGATTTTTCTGCTGGCATTTCCGCTGGTTAACGCAGCTGGTGAGAGATGTTTGAGATAGGGCAAAGGGATGGGAGGAAAAGGAAAACCAGACACGCACACCAGCGTCCTGCAAGGCTGGACTCTGCAAGGAGCACACCGGAACACGCAGACCATGCTTAGATTTTATTTAATGAAAACTACAAAAGACAACTTGCCTGCTTCAAAAAGTCAGGCAGTCGAGTCACAGCTTGTGATAGGAAAGGAGGGTGCTGCACTGGGGGGGAGGGAAGAGCCCTACCATAAAATGAAAACCTTCCCTGTGGTAGGTAGGCAGGATGAATAAACATCTCCCAGGTGTGCTCCTGTGCAGACACCTCATAAACCTCGTCTGGTGTAAAACCGGGTGCTGAGTCCTGCTCCCATGGCATCCCCAGCCAGGGCAGAGGCTCACACACACACACAGCATTCACAGTTTGTGGTAGCTTTGACTTGCCTCATGGGACCTCCTTTGGTTTCACCGCTGGTTCAAGCCACATCTGCTTCATGTGTGTCATTTGCACTGTCTCTGATACTGAATGCTTCTTTCTGGGACACTTGGGCACTGCTTTCTTTGTGGTTTAAAAAGAAAAGCACAGCTTTCTCCCTGCACACACACAAAGCTCGCTCTGTTCTCAGTGCCAGTTCTGGCAAATATCATACTTCAGACAGCGTTATCCATTAACAGAGCTGCTCAGGACATCAGTCCTGCACAGTTTGACCTTCAGGAATTCCCCTTCTCGAAGGGAAGATGATGAGGAAGGGAAGAAAAGCCAGAAACTTTCTTCCTGTACTGATGAGTGCTGCTGTTAGGCAGCTGGAGGGTCTCAGCCCTGTCCCCTGTTTATTTATCCTCTGTCATTACATGCACTGACCTTTGTAGTCTGTAAAAGTGCTTTGCTATGGAGATTAAAAAACTAATGCTGTGGTGTGGGGGGGAATTAATTAAAGGCAGTTTTTATTGTCCAGTCTGGTAAAACAGAATAAATTTAAAAAACCCTGAGTGGCACATGCTGGTTGGTGAGAGCCCAAGGCAACAGTGACTGCGGACAAGAAGCAATTTCCCAGTTCTTATAGGAAATGGAATTGGGTCTTTAATGGCTTAACCAGGAAGGACCTCAGACCTCTGGATTCCAGGGTAAGGCCTTAAGAAAAACTGGAAGTGTGATTCTCAGTCTTCTCACTACTCGATCAAAACCTTGGTTCCACCTGAGAACTCTTCTCACAGAGGCAGCAGTGGGAGCTCCCCCTGCCTCCAGAGCAGCCCCTGTTCCCTCTCCCATGGGACAAGTCAGATTAGCTCTAATAAGAGAACAATGGAGTGAGCTGGATGAAAGGCTCAATCTGTCACACTCCATCACAGCTATTTTAAAAATAAGCTCTGAGACATTTGGTTTTCTCTGGTGCAGTTTGTAGCCTTCTGCCAACTTGATCCCTGAGTTGTAGGACTGTGACTGAGTTGTCCCTCTCCCCAGCTTTCTGGATTTACATGATATTAAAAATGAAGGGGTAGCATACACTGCTTAGGAAGGACATTAAAAAATAGAAAGATTTTGTTGTTATCCTTTGAAAAAACACAGCAGCACTTTTGCTCTGTTGTGGGGGCTGTTCTGTTTGCTGGGCCCTACTGGTTCTGCAGTTGCTGCTTCCAAGGCAGTAATTCTCCACTAGTCCCTTTCAGGTGGCTGTAAGGGAGGACAGGGGGAGCTGCCTTCACCAGCCCTCAGCTGAGGGCACGAGCCACCCGTGTTCACCCTCCCACCACCCGCTCCTCCATCCTCACGGTACAGGTGTCTGAATCCATCGTAGTATTCATCTGTCTCCATGGCATCATCAGGAATTTGGGCTGTAGTAGGTGTGAAAGGTGCTAAAACTGGCTGTCTTACAGTGACCCTCAGGCTCCCTTGATGGGAATTCTTCACTCCAGAAGGGTGGTGGTAGGGTAGCCTTGCCTTGGGATGGCCGTGGATGGCTTGACTGGCAGGACAAAAAATATAAACAGCATTGGATGGCTGCATGTGCATTAGCTCTTGGTCCACAAGCTCTTTGCACTGGATGAATTTAGTGCTGTTAACCTGTAAGGAAAGAGGCAGATTCTTTGTAAGTTCACAGTAAATGACTTCTCTTCTGGTCACTGCTCCTTAACTCTGTAATTAGGGTGAGGGCAGGGACAGGCTGTATTGGATGCCTCAGTTGATACATATGAGCAATATGCATGTTGGCCCTGATGCAAAACACTTAACCAGGAGCTCCTGAACTACTACACAAAAGGTGGGTGAGTGCTCCCTCTTTTTAGGAGACACAACAGTCAGGGGGACAGCAGGAGGGTAGGTTATTTCAGAGAAATTCAAGCCCCCAGAATGGGCTGATGGTAAAGTGAGAGCCTGGGTCTTTACCCTTCTAGGTGTACTCTCTTAAAAGGCATGAAACTGGAGAGAAGTTTTAAAAAAAAACCCCAAACCTAAACCAGAGCTTCTGTTTAATGTGTATCATTACAAGCCAGAATGAAGATATTTTAAAAGCAATGTAACTAGTTAGAAGTTTCAGTGGGAGGCTGGGGACACAGTGGGCAGGTTTTTAGGTGCTCTCAGACATTCCCATTGTGGGAGAATCTCTCCTGGCTCAGGAGGCAGGGGGCTATCAGTGACCAAGCAATTGGGAAACCTCCCTTCCCTGCCAAAGGGAAAGCCCTCTCCCTGGTCCCAGCCCTTAACTGCAGTTGTATTCCCTTTTTTGTTAGCACTAGCAAGGTCTGCAGCAAAGGCAGAACGTGGACACACACTTCTCAGAAGGCTGCCAAAGTGCAACGTTGGGTGTAAATACACATGTGCTTTATTAATTTACCAGTGTCCCAGCCTCCACCTTTGTGACCAAAGGCCATTTTGATTCCTACCTGTGCTTTTTTTAGCAGATCAGTAATAACAGGAAACCAATCAGGAGTCTGCCTCTCCAGCTCTAAGGTGATGATCACCAAAGCCAATGTGGAGCCCTTAAACTGCACTAGTTGGTGGCACGCCATACAGTGCTGTAGCTGTTTGGTCAAGAGTGCAACGTGGCGGGAAGGATTCATCTGAGGCAGCCCGGGTGGTAGATGGGGCCGGTTGGACAGCACCATGGCATGGAACTGGAGAGAAGAGAAAGTATATATATACATATATATAGATATATATAAAAAAGCAGAGGTCAGTGAACTTTGTATGTTTTCATATGTTACCAACCCGACGTACAGACTAATTTCATCTCACATCAGGAAACCTAAAGGATTCATCCCTTCCCACCCCCAGCTTTTTGGTTTGTGTTTGTACTTGCCAACCATTGAACTGTTTTTTTTGAGCTTATACTGAATGTAAAAGGTCTGTGTTTCCTAACAATTTCTGAAGTTTCTACGTTATCCAGATTGCTATCCAGGAGATTCACTTCAGGCCAGCACATACAGAGTAAACCCAATAATAACAACTTCACTCAGAATTTACTGAGGAAACAAGCACCTAAGAAAGGCAGTTTTCACAATCAGCAGCCTAAAATGGCTTAATATTTGCACATAACTTTAAAAAAAAGGGATCCAGGATGTGTTTGTATCACATGATTTTTGCCTTACTAGCACATGATCGTTTCTTGAAGACAAAGTTTAATTGTTTCTATCAAATGTTTAGTAACTGCAATGTGAACTAAGTGCCAGATTGGGGCAGTCTCCTTGCCTAAACCAAGGGTGAATAAATCATGGGATGAAAGGGAAAATGGTTTAAGAAAAACACCTGTGTGTGAAATGTAGCAAAACTGACAGCTTTCTATGTACAATATTAATAGAATGGAAATAGTTAGAAATATTTTTGCAGTGTGTATTTGAAAAAAAAAAAAAATGGTGTATAGTTGTGCATTATGAGAATCTTTTTAAGGTCCATTTTAGTTGTCCTTTAAAGATGGGAGGAAATTTTTTGAGTAAAATGAAAGGTTTTAAATAGTAGAAAATTTTAAAAACAAATTTAAAAGAAGTCACTGTAACATTCTCCAAAAGACGTGCAGATAGCTAAGAACAGGTAGTGTGTAAAGCATCTTGGGAAGGATGTGTGGGTGTGTGTATGTGTGTGCATCTGTGTTTTCTAGTCTTATTTGATAAGGAGCTGTTTCTTTAAAGAAAAAAAAAATAGTGCTTACAATGTTTAAGAAATCCATTGGTGTTGCTGTGTAAAGATCCCAATGAAGCTTATCTAGTATAATTCTTTCCATTCTCAAGATCTCAGCTGGAGAGCGTTTACAGCCACTCTGCACTGCGAGCATCTTCACCGATGGTATTACCTGTAAAAAAAACCATAATAAAGAAGCCAACGTCCTACACAGTGCTGTGTGCGTTTCTCTGTACTGTGGAGGGATCTGACAAGTTTACACACATCCCAAAGTGCTAAGCAGAGACCACTTTTCTAGCTAACTCCCATCCCAAGTGAAGACTGGCCCACGCTTGACACAGGGCAGGCGGCTGCGAGCGCAGCCCACGGCAAGCCACGCTGTTCACCTCCTGGGTCACTGCTGGCCTCCCTAGCACTGCACTGGTGATGCACAGTCCCTGCTGTAAGTCTCATTAGTTTTGCTCCTCTGACAAGGAGGAGGCTTCCTGTTGGACTGTTTTACAGGGCCTTCTGTGGCTGGCTTGTTTCCTGTGGTCATTGACTCAGCTTCTCCTTTTTAGCTGAGGGGAAAAGGAGAACAACCTCAGTGTGACACATCCTAAGAAAGGCTGTGAAGAGCATTTTGCTACAGCAGACACTGTCTGAAGGTGTGTGTCTGACTCCAGCTCCTAGGTTTCCTGTTCTTTGTCAAAACAGAATGAAGAAAAGAGGATAAATGCAATATGAAATGCTTTTGGCTTATGTTTGTAGATGCCTGAAGAAGTCTATCAGTGCACTTCTGCCACAAGATATTATCCTGTGTAATCTCATGCTTACACGGGTAGTTGCTGATTCTACATGCTCACCTTGAGGTGCAGACCTGAGTCATTTCCTCACCAGGTTCAGAAACCAGTTTTGACTCCAAGCAAACTCAACTATTTCAAGCTTCCTCTGAAGAACCTCTCCTCTGTCCCTCCCAGGATCTACTGCAACAGAATTACAGCACTCTCAGGCTGTGCACGTGCATCTTGCCTGTCTCCCCCCCAGACTAAGCTTTACTGCAAGCTGTGGATTCTGAAGAGAGGAGAGCAGTTTAAGGGCAGGAGGAGGGAAACACATACATTACAGAACCAGACACAAGTCCTTCATCCATAAAGGTCACAATTCTTCCAAACAATGATGAAACAGGACTGAAAATGTTACTGTCACCCCTTAAGGACTACTTAGGGTAAACAAGTTATGCCCAAGTTATGCCCTTATTATGCCAAAGTTGTTGAAAGACCTGGAAACACAAACAATTTGAACACAAGAGGTGAGTTTAGTGTGTAGATTAAACATACAGACCTCATCTTCATTGATTTTTGCTGCAAGGACAAGGCAGGAAATTGCTATGCACTGAAGATATTTTAATTTGGCCTGAAGGGAGAAAAAGAAAATACTGAGTAAAGATGATAACAGTCTTGGGGGAAATAATTGTCATTCGAGGACAGATGCACAAGTTTCAAACTTCCATTTAAGTTACAGTTGCTTCTGAATTAGTTCAGCTGCAGAAAGATTCATTTGAAGCTGGAAAGAGCAAGGGAATCCAAAGTGAAACATTTTTATTCTTGTATCCCACAATTAGACTATGCAATGCCACAGTATTTACAATGCAGTGCATTGTATCTTGTCAGCTGAGATACTAATTAATATGCATTTGCCAAATTCTAAATAGAATTGAGAGCTGCAAGGTTCAGTTCAACTTAGAACTTTGCTGTCGCTTCAATGGCAGAAAAGGTTGGCCCTGTGGTCTGGTTAAATCAGTGGTTTCAAAACTACAATATTCAAAGTGATAATGCAAATAATACTTTCTGTTTATCAGAGACAAAGAGATGATAATGAGTTCTTTGTACTTGTCACAGCATTTGAATTACAATTCACACAAACGCTTCTACCAAGGACTGTAGATCAGTGGAACCTCATCAAACACTCGAGTTCATATATATATATATATATAAAAATAAATATATATATATAAATATATATATATATATGCTTTAAAGCCTTCCCCAGCAGAGACCCTGACTGCTCCCTAAATCTGCTGCCAAAGATAGTACCTGCTTTGTGTATAAACTGATTACATCCTCCTTACATCCCCAACCAGTAATCTAGGCAGGGAAAAGCTGGCCGAGTTTCTCTACCTTTACTGATGCCAAGAGCCGGTTAAAGATGCTGGTAGCCAAGGCAAATGTTTCAGGGTAAAACTGGAACTGAGAGCTTATTTCTGCAATCCAGAGAACTGCTTTCTTGTAACAAGACAGAGAGATGTCTGTGCCCTGAGGGGGAGAAAAAGATAGAAGAAAAATACACTTAGTGCTTTGATGATTTTGTTAACGTACCTCCAAAGGAAGACTCAGATCATTCTGAGTGCTGTAATTAACATTTCAGTCTGGAGGCTTGGAATGAAGAAAGATGTGGGCTGTGTCTACAGAGTGAGGGCAAGGGCAAATTTCAGAGCAGCTTAAAGCACTCATCCATGTTGCCCACCCAGCCAGGCTCTAGCTGTGCTCACAAGGGCCTGGTACTGGAATTACTGGAGCTCTGAATGGGGCAGCACCCAGCCATTCCCTTGCACAGCTGAACCGCTGAAGCGAGCTCTTACAGCCGAGATGCTGAGTGTGCTCATTATTTCCCCCTCCAGAGAAGACTGAAGCCTCTGGTGCAGCACGTGTTTCATTCAGCCAGCCTCAAAAGGGAGAGAGAAACTGGAGTCAGGAGCAGGTTTTGATTTACTCTCCAAAATTATTTTGTTTTTTAACAGCCCTTGAATTGCTTAGCCTTGGGACCACAGAAGCCAGGCTTATGACTCCCCTGAGGCAAAACGTACTCAGTTTTGTCTTTTTGATATCTTATTTGAAGATGCATTCGGGTGAAAGGCTTTACTCTGGCTGCCATTACAATGCCACACATGACCCATGGCACCTATTTGCAGGAGAAGTGAAAGGCCTGAGCAGCTACACAACATTTACCACCAGTTTGTTTAATATTACTCATCACATTTTTCCATTTTCCTATTTTGCATTATTTGGTAGTAAAAACACTTGGTTAAAAAATAGCATTTCTACACTATTGCAAAAAAGAGACCAGGCTGGCAGGGCACTTCTGTGCATTCTTCCATGGACCTGATGCACTTCACAGAAGCAGCTGAGCGTAATTGTTTCCATTGTACACAGGCCATTACGTGTTGTAGCATTCCAGCCAGGAATGGGGCTGGGTTTCCATCAGGCCTCAGTGAACTCCCCCTTCTCCCATCTCAATAGATGGGACTCAAAGATGGCATTGAGCACAATTAATGTGACATATTTATGGCTTTACCATTGATTCTTTGCTCTTCTCTGCTCCACCACACTTCCAAAACTACTTGAGTCAGAACAAAATGCAAAGGACCTGCTTTACATGGGGCAGAAATAAGACAGGGCAAATACAGACCCTCCTCCCTCTCCATTCCCTAAGCTTAGTCCATGTGGGATGACTTTTGCATGCAGTTGCAGTAAATGGCAGGACCAGCACTGCATGTCTGCAGAGTCCCGTGGGGACCTCCAAAGAGGACAGGGGAGAATACCTTCAGGGTGAAATTCTGGAAAACTGGCACTTTCCAAATCCTGGCCTCTCTGGCTAAGGCATTTTCCAGAAAGAAGGCAAGTCTTGAGTTCTCTGGAGGTCCAGGGCACTTCATGGCAAGTCTTTGAGCCAGTTTCCCTGATGGGAGCCACTGTCAAAACCAAGAAAAGAATTATAAAGCAACATCCCAGCTCCTTGTACTAAGGATGATTTCCTCTCCTGATACGACTTGTTTGTTTGCAGACAGAGCAATCCTGTCATCCATCTTCCCCAAGGGGAAGCTCATGATGAAAGAAAACATGTCAGATGGTTAACAACAGTGCAGTGGAGCCTTTTTCCTCCCGGGCTGTGTAAAGCTCGCTTGGTAACCGTGGGTCAAGCCGTACATGTTACTCAGTTTACCTTGTTTCACACTTCCAGCTCTCCATTTGCAGAGCTATTAAGTTGCAACCTGTTATCACCTGATTTCAAGTTGCTGGCAAAGAGAGATCTATTATTTCCCTACAAAAGCTCAAAGATGACTGCTGTTAGGTTTACTAATTCCCAGTTAACAGTTTTCCTGAACACAGCCTAATCTTTCTCTACTGCTGTGGAAGGCATGCAACAGCAACACCTTGGAAATTCCACTCTCCGGACTAAGCAGGTATTTACATCAAATACACATCTCTGAATATTAGCACTTAAGAACCAAGCAGTAAGAACATCTCAGCCTGAAGCTGAGTATTTCAATGCTTACATTTTGGTGTGTCTTTACCACCAGAAAAATAAAAAAGATGTTACTAGATATAAAAATTCTGCTTTTCTTTGAAAAGAGTGGTGGATGCGGGCTTCTGGAAGCTCTCACCATTATCTCTATAGCTCCATTAAAAACCCCAAAGTGACGTGAATCCTCTGGAAACTATGCTACGTTTCTAAAGCTGAAACTCTGCGATGTCTGTGCTTTACTGGCCGTGGGAACCGCACATGACTTTGGCTTTCACTGCCACTGGATGTCAGAGCATCCAAACCTGACTGCCTGGACCACTTCAGCACACGGAGAGCTGGAAAAGATTTCTCTGTCCAGGCTGATGCACAGAGAAGTTTATCTTTCTGTAGCTACGGGGGAAAATGGAATTAATTAAAAGCTCACCCTCCGGCTAATTTGAACGCGGCTGTCCCTGACAGCGACACCCAGCAGCGCCCGGACTGTCCCTCCAGCCCCGCACAGCGACCGGGGACAGTGGGGAGCCCCGTGTCCCCCCCAGGAGGAGACCCCCGCCCGTCCCGCCACCTTACCCGCCGGGCTGAGCCGTACCGGGGGTGCCGTGCCGGGTCCGGGGGGACACGGGGGTGGAGGGCGGGGCGGCCCCGCGATCCGGGGCGGGACGGGGCGGGCCGCCCGGTGACATCCGCGGCTGCGCAGCGTCCGGCCCGGCCCACGGGTGGAGGAGATGTCTGCGGCCACCATCAGGGACCCCTGAGGTCGTTGTCCTAGTCAGGCGAAGCTCTGCGTTCCCGGGACCGGGGTGAAGTTCTGCCGTGGTGAAGACTATGGTAACCATCACCATAACCCCCAAATCCACTCCTTCCCCCTTTCCTGGCATCAGTTGTCACCTCAGCAGTTGCACTGCCCCTTCTCTTTGGCATGGCCCTGTCCTTTTGCACCATCGCCAACACCTGCCAGGAGCTGTTTTCCTTCCAGATGCTGGAAAGGAGCCTTTTCTTCGTGTTCCATAGAGCACATGCACCCCTGTCCCCTCCCAGGGCTGAGCTGCTCTGCCAGCATCTGTGTTTCACCCCGTGTTTGCCTCCAGCCAGGGTCTCTCCACCTCTCACAACCCCTCTCCTCACCTTCCCTCTGGGCTCTGGGTTCCCTTTGTATTTCTCACACAGCACTTTCTGTGGGGAAGTGATAGTTTATGTTAAACCTTTCCTTGTTCCTTGGCTTTGTCTGCCCACACACGACTCCCTGTTCTCTCACCAGCCCTTTGGGTTATACGTTTTTGGTGCTAAATTACTCTATTAGTCTACAAATCTCTGCGTGCAGTACGGCTCTGAGGAATGCCGTGGCGATGTATAAATAGCAAAGTGACTGTGCTTGCTGAACACTTTGTCCTCAAGCTTCCTGACTCACCTGGTGATGCTCAGCTGGGAGTGAGGGAGCAGCCCCATCCTGTCATTACCGACGTGTTCCCAGCCCTGCGATACACCGCTGGGTTTGCTGGGTGAGATCAGAAACTCTTCTGGAAGCCCCAGATGGATCCTGTCCGCATTCCTGCTCCCGCCTACAGCCCGCTGGCAAAAATGTAGAGCAACTGACTTGCAGCCCTCGGTTGGTTTCTGTGCTTGGGGTTTATTGCTGGTTATTCCTGGCCTTGCTGTGGGATCCCAGGCCTCGGTGCCCACAGCGAAGCAGTGTGGGGAGGGATGGGAACAACACCCTTCCATCTGCCGACAGAGGGGTTCGGGTGTGCAGAAACACCCGGGGGGGCGTGAGACAGAAATACATCAGAGACTGGGAAAAGAAGGAGATGGATTTTCTGTCTGTGTGGAGAACAGGCTGGGGCTGCAGCCCTGCCAGCTCTGGAGCTCTGTCAGAGCCACTGGCGCCCCGTCAGAGCCCAAGTCCTGTCAGACTGCTCAGAGCCTCTTCAGGCCCACGGAGGCCTGTCAGTTCCAGAGCCTCCTCAGGCCTAGAACCAGAGGCCCTCGAAGCTCTCTCAGCTCCCCCGGAGCCCAGTCACGGAGCCCCAGGACCCGAGGCCACCGGGCAAGGCCGCCCGAGCCCACCCCGGGCGCGGCCACCGAACCGCAGTGACACCAGCGGCGGCCCGCGCCGTCCGCCGTTCCCATGGCGACGCCCCGCCTCCCCCCTCCGCTCCGCCTCTCTGATTGGCTGGGCCCTGGCCTGCCCCTCGCGGCCATAGGTGCCAGGCCCCTCCTTTCCCCGCCAGCCATTGGATGCGCGGCCTCCGCAGCGCTCGGGGATTGGCTGCGGGCAGGGGCCGCCCGGGGCGGGCGCATGCGCGGTGCTGTTATTGTTCCGTTGTGCCGCCGGGCGGCTGCCGTGTGCCCGGCGCCGCTCCCTGCCCGCGCGCCGCCGCCATGCCGGTGAGCCCCGCCGCGAGGGCTCTGCGGGAGCCGCTGCCGCCGGTCTCGAGGGGCGCGGTGGGTGGGTGCTGGCAGCCAGCTGAGGGGATGACGGCCTGGCCCTGGCGCCGTCCGGTTCCTGCGTTCCTCGGCCTGCCGCTGACAGCAGCCGCAGCGCCCAGCGTGGGGGGTCCACAGGCCCCGCGGTCTCCGCTCCCGTTCCCGTCTCGGTGTGGGAGCCGCCTGCGCCGTGGGTGGGAAGTCGCGGGTGGCGTGTGCCGTGATGACAGGCTGCGAGGGGCTGCGGGTGGGGCGAGGCCCCGGGTAGCGGCGGCGGCCCCCGGCAGGAAGGGGCGCAGGCCGGCCGCGCCTCCGGGAGGGCTTTGCCGCCGCTCCCCGGCCTCCTCCTGGTGCTGCGGCGGCAAGGCGGGCTGCGGCCGGAGGGAGCGGTCTGGGGGCTGAGCGCTGCCGTGGGAGCCCTTGGCCCCCGTGCTTTGCTCCGGGAGGCAGCGGGCGGCTCCTCCTGACTCACTGATGCCGGTTTTTGGGGAGTCCCCTGCACCTGCGGTGGCAGAATAAGGCTGTCGGGTCCCTCCTCTGCTGAGGCCTGGGAGGGCTCTCGGCAGGTGGCAGCTGGTGGCAGAGGCGCTTGGAAACGGGGTTTGCTTCTTGTTGCCATCCAAGGTAGCTGTTGTAGGAGTGAAACGCTCAGCTGCAACACCCGTCACCAAGGGCAGTGTCTCAGATTTTCCCACATCAAATGGCTTTCAGATTTATTTAATGTGACATCATCAAAATTCATATTTATAACTACTTTGTGTAAGAAGAGGTTTGTGAGGCCTTATAACAGCGTTTGGATTTCCTAAATTGTTAAAATTCTGCGAGTACACTGAAGCTTGTAACTGAATTCCCTCCAGCCAGTGCCCGCTGGTATCTGCTTATGTCATCTCTGAGGGCTGAGACTTGTGTGCTCCTGGGAGAGAGCGTGGTCAGCGTTCATGTCAAAGGATGGCCTGGCTGCACCTTCCTCCAGCAAACCGCTCGCAGATTGCTTGTGTGCAATTGTTTCCTGAAGAATTTCCTAGGGAAACTCTCAAGTTTCACTCAATCCGTTGCCATGTTAGCAAACTGAAGGTTGCTTTGACTGAACAAGTGTACATTACTCTCTCAGCTTTAATTATAAACCAGTTCTGGTTTTAAGTCCCCAAGTTCATGATCCTATGGAGATGTATGCATCTACTTGAGCTAATTCAGCAGTGTTTGTGCTTAAACACACAGGTATGTTAATAGTAGTGTTCCAGTCTGTATTTTTTCTTGCTTTTGTAATAATTATAGATCAACAAGCCTGAGAAGCTGGACAAGCCAGAGAGCTGTGATAATGTCAAGGTTGTTGTTCGATGCCGGCCTCTTAATGAACGAGAGAAAGCCACGGGCTACAAAATGGCAGTCAACGTAGATGAAATGAGAGGAACTATAACTGTTCATAAAACAGACTCATCCAATGAGCCTCCCAAGACATTTACGTTTGACACAGTGTTCGGACCAGAGAGCAAACAGCTGGATGTCTATAATTTAACTGCAAGACCTATCATTGACTCTGTCCTCGAAGGATACAATGGTAAGTCCCTTGTTGTTTTAAGGCAAGGATCCCATCTCCTGTTCTTTGTGTTGTTGGAGTTCCTGCTGATGTTACTGAAGGGAGTTTCACCTTCTGAGGGCTGTAGCCCTGTGTTATTTCTGTTGTGGCCTCTAACTGAAAACAGCCTGAAGGTAGTTGCTGTTCTGAGTACTCTTTTATCTACTATGATCATGGACAGTGGGAGATCGGTGGTGAACAAGACAGCCAAGGTCAGTTAGCTGTGTGTTTTTGTTCTGTATCTTCTCTTTGCAAAAGATACACACTTTATCTCATTATCAGAATTCTCCATGGCTCTTCACCCTACAATTTCAGTAACCAGGCAGCTGCCACCATCCTCCAGTATCTAGGTATGCATACCACACTTGTGCATATAACTGCTGCATTTTCTCCTCTAAACTTGGCTGTTTTAAACTAAGATGACTAGCTGAGCACATCTGCCTTACCCTACAGATTATCTGTTGCTTCCTACAGCTGGGGAGAATAGGACTGTGATTTGTCTGTTATGCATGTAAATGTATTGGGTAGAGGAAAGCAGGTGCCATAAGGAAGCAAATTGCTGCTTTCCATAACAGTGTGCTGTAAACAACAGATCACAAGGTTTTTTTGAAGGTTTGTAAAGTGTCTAATAAGCTCTTGTGCTAACACACCCAGGCTTCAGCTGATTAAAATTCAGCTTTTCCAAACTGTGATGCCAGTGGCTTGACAATGAAAAGCTGAGTTCTTGGCAGTGCTAGGCTCAACTTAAGAGCCACTCTACTTCTGGAACACCAGAGACTAGGATCTCAGTAAATTTTCTGGATGTCTTCCTGTGCAGGCTGATTATCTAGTCCAAACTGTAGCTGCTTCTGCAGGCTCAGAGCTGGCCTTGTGCTGTGGCCTGTGTTGTGGAAGCCTCACACCGTTTCTGCTGTGATGTAGAGCACTAGCACTACTTGGTTTTGCAGTTGGTATATAATGCTCTTCCTCTAATTGACCGTGTTGTTATTATTTGGGCTTGCCTTAATTATCTGTGTGAGACCTAAGTGTACTAGCTCTCCATACTTTAATTGCTCTGCACAGTTAACACAAGCTGACTTTTTCTTAGATATCATTTCAGGCTGGACAAAAACCAGTGGCTCAGCCCTGCTTGCTGTGGTTGCCCAGCATTTCTGTTGCTCCTTGCCTTGTACAGTGGAGTGGGAAGAAAATTTCAACTCCATCAAAATAGAGGTGTTTAGTGCTATCAGGCTAAGAAGGGATGAAGTAAAACTACAGTTAGCAACTTCTTAGAGTTTCTTCATTTATCTATGTATCTTTCAGGTACTATTTTTGCATATGGGCAGACTGGAACAGGCAAAACTTTCACCATGGAAGGAGTCCGAGCGGTTCCTGAGCTTAGAGGCATCATTCCCAATTCCTTTGCCCATATATTTGGTCACATTGCCAAGGCAGAGGGGGACACAAGGTAATGAGCTTTTCTTCACTGCTTCTCTTTTGTGTGTCCATCTGTAGGAGAAGCCTGACCTTGACAATGGCAACTGAAACAGTACCTCTGGCCTGAGCTGAAAGACTGCTACTTAGGCAGTTCTTGACAGGGCAGCAGGGTTTTCTTTGCACTCTGTGATTGTCTTAGTTGGACTTGAACAAATGTCTTGCTAAGAGAGTTACCCAACTGTTTGTCTTCAGGTTTTTAGTTCGTGTGTCTTACCTGGAAATTTACAACGAAGAAGTGCGGGACCTGCTAGGAAAAGACCAGACCCAGAGATTAGAGGTGAGCTGGCTGTTCTGAATGTGGTGTGTTTTGAATCACCAATATTATATTTTAAAAGACCAGAGAAGCATTTGAAGGGAGGTGGGAGGTTGGGCTCCTCAGCATGTGTACAATTTCCTTTAAGATTCAGTAGCAGGGTGTCACTGCTGACATCTGAATCCTTTCCACTTGGCCAGTTGCACAGTGAGAATCTGGCTGTTCCATCCGAGTCGGTTTTGTGCCTGCAGTTCTGCCCCTCAGCAGCCTTTCTAGGAACTGGAGGCTGAGATTTGAAGTCACTATTTGCCACCAGGGGAAACCAGTGGAATGTTGTCCCGCATGAGTCTCAATTCCTTATGGCTCTGATCCTGAGTGTCGGAGTGTTTTCTGTGCAAAGCAGAACCTGGAGGAGTGGGTCACTGTACTGTTGTAGTACCACTGAAAGTTGCTATTGGGAATCTCCTAAGGATGCTCCATCTAAACTATTTCTCTCTTAGGTTAAAGAGAGACCTGATGTGGGAGTTTATATCAAAGACCTTTCAGCCTATGTTGTGAACAATGCAGATGATATGGACAGAATCATGACTCTGGGCCACAAGAACCGTACGTAGCCTTGCTGCGGGCAGGTTTATAGCTCAGGCAGAACAAAGGTCTGGTTATGAGACCACAGTGAGAGATCCTAGGAAAGGCAGTTCAGCTGAGCAGAGCAAAAATGGTACCTCCTCCCAGGGGGGAGGTGAAGAAGGCTGTGCCTCCCACATCAGCCAGTGCCAGTGGGGGAAATGGGGAAGGGGAGGATGCAATGGGGGCAGTCAGTGCTGTCAGCACTACGAGTGTGTGTCTTGGTACTTTTCCATCTTCAGTTCTGATCAGGGTGAACAGCAACAAGCCCTGTGCTGTGCTCTGAGTGGGAGGTGGTTTATGTTTTCTGGGAGTCTTCTTAGTTGAGCTCAGATCCTTTTATGACCTAAAGGTTTGACTGTTCCTGCTTTTGGCATGGATTGCTCTGTACTTATTTCTCAAATACAGCTGTTGTCAGGGATCAGCTGTGAATGCCTTAGGCTACTGATCTTTGTAGCCTTAAAGAAACAGATGAGATCTGCTGCTGCTCTTGAGATGGAAGTCTGTGGTTGGCTTAGAGCTGCAACAGACTGTAACACTTCTGCTAGTCCACACTGGAGGCATGCTGCAACTTCAGTGCCCAAGAATAGTTTGCTGCTGAGCCTGAGCATCCCTCTTCCATTTTCAGAAAAACAGGGGATAAGTCTCCTTTGAGAGCAAGAAGAGTGTTAACAGGAGCACATGATTCTTTCTAAAGACGTTGCTTTTCTTTCTATTACAAGGTTCTGTTGGTGCCACAAACATGAACGAGCACAGCTCCCGTTCGCACGCCATCTTCACCATCACTATTGAGTGCAGTGAGAAGGGGATGGATGGGAACATGCACGTGCGCATGGGCAAGCTGCATCTCGTTGATCTTGCTGTGAGTAGGAGCAGCCAGGCCTGCTGTGACAGGTGGGGTGGGTGTCGCTGCTCATGGCTGTGTTGCTGAAGGCATGGTAAAGGGCAGGACCCCTGTTTCATGGCTGAAGCCTAACTTCTGTTTGACACTTGACTTCTATGAAGTATTCACTTGTGGCCTTAAATCAGAGGTGTACCTGGAAGAGCCTTTAGTGTAGCTAGAGCCTGTCCCGGTTCAAGGGCTCTATTGCTTCTATAAATTAATCATTAAATGGATAAGCTACACTGGAAAGAGCTCTCTGGATGGCAGAACTGGGTCTTTGCAAGAGTTTTGGTTGGTTTGTTGGATTTTTCTTGAGGGTTATGACTATGCAGTTCGTCTCTTGCAGGTTCCCGCCCTCTGTCACTCACCTTGAACCAATGTGATTGTGCTGGTAAAATGTGTCTTCAGCCCAGACTTTACAGTGGAGTGTCTTTCCTTGGAGAAGGTGCAGGAAAGGGGCGACTAAAGGCATTCAGTGTCTGCATGTTAACTTTATTTACGTGTTGTATGTTTAGGTGGCTCTATGAAACTCTTCAAAATAATTGCAGCGTTGCTTTTCTCCCTTAATCTGCTGATAAGAGAGGCTGGAGATGGTGCTTAGCAGCTGCAGCTGAGGTGTCTCATAACTGCTGACTTCTCATAATGTTTTTGTTCATGGGGATACAATCTCCATTTTCCCAGCTGCATCACTCTGAACAATCCAGAATTTGCTAGCACTGAAAGCTTCAGTTAAGATCTGTTTGACTTGTCTCTCTAACAATGCTCGAGGTACTTAGCCAGGTTCTGTAGTAATGAATGAGTTGGCTAGTGACATGGCTGCTAGCAAGACTTCAGGTATAGTTGATCCTGTTTGGAGGAGGGAGATGTATTAGAGGATCTGTTGTAACTCCTGCTTCTGCTTCCTGTTCCCTTTCCAGGGTTCTGAAAGACAGGCGAAAACTGGAGCCACGGGGCAGCGGCTGAAGGAAGCTACTAAGATCAACCTCTCTCTTTCCACTCTGGGGAATGTTATCTCTGCCCTGGTGGATGGCAAGAGCACCCATGTGCCCTACCGTAACTCCAAACTTACACGGCTCCTTCAGGATTCTCTGGGGGGCAACTCCAAAACCATGATGGTAAGCTGAGAGATGCCCTTTCCAGTGCCAGCAATCGAGCTGCATTTTAACTGGGATAGCATAGTGGCTTTGCTGGGAGAAGAGCCTGGCACTTACCTCTTTAGTTCAGAGCTGTGTGAGGCTCAGAGAACTTCTTTGTGTTTTTTTTTCTATCTTTTCTCTTTGCCTCAGTACAGATGAGGTTCTGAACATAGTGCAAATGTAGATATGCAAAAGATGAAATAGAAGCTGTGCTCGGGCAGCCAAAAGCAGCTTTGGTGTAGAAGGTGTAGGAAAGCTTGGGAAAGAGTAGCAGTGTGAGATTGGCAGAGCTGGGGATGAGTCTCTGACACTATGTTGGGCTGTGACACTCCTGTGACTTGGTCTTCTGTGTGTTACAGTGTGCAAACATTGGTCCAGCAGACTACAACTACGATGAGACCATCAGCACCCTCAGGTATGCAAACCGAGCCAAGAACATAAAGAACAAAGCCAGGATTAATGAAGATCCCAAGGATGCTTTGCTCCGCCAGTTTCAAAAAGAAATTGAAGAGCTTAAGAAAAAACTGGAAGAAGGTGAGATTCCCCTTCCTCCCAGCGTTTATACCAGTGCTCCTTGTGTTTGAGTGTGACTGTTCTTTGCTATGTGAAGGTGTCACAGGGGTTTGGTGGCTCGTGCAGGTCAGTGTCCTGGTTCTGTGTGCCCTGCTGGTGGCAGGGTGCTGGCAGGGGCTGGCTGTTCCCACTTGGTGGCGCTTGGCACTAGGACAAGTGATGGCATCTGGCCCGAGGGAGGGAGGGGGCACCTCTCGGGGTGAGCAGGGGGACTCTGGGCAGCGATTTCAAATGCCCAGTAACAAAATGTCAGATGTGTTCCCTGTTTGAGGAGGAGGGATGCATTTTTTAGGAGAAAAATGAACCAAATTTGTGGAGCTAGAACTGGGATTGACTTTCAAACAATGCATAGGGAAAGAAGAAGCTGCTTTAAGCCCTGTAACTTCGTGGCCTTGTGACATTGTCAGTCCATCAACACCAGAGGACCCTGCCAGAGGGATGCTTACTAAACAGTGACCTTGGCCAACATCTCTCTCCAGTCTGACTTCCAAACTCAGCCTGAAACATCTGAGCATTGTGTTTGCAATGGCAACCATGATAAACATTTGTGAAACTGGACATTTCTTAATTAACAGCCATCTAGCTTCATGTATACAGGTGTCCAATTAAGTAGCAAGTCTGTGTGAACTCCACTTATCTGACCCTTCTGTCTTCCATCTGAGATGGAAGAGAAGATATGGGGAGATCCTGCTAGGAAAATTTTGTAGCTTAATGCTCCCAGCAGTTCAAGGATGCTTTATTTCCCATGAAAAGCATCGTCTTGAGCTTTAACATACACTCATCCTGACTTCACAGCATTAAATTGCTTATCTTGATGTTTCCTGAGCTGTGGCAAGTGGTCTGCTGAACAGTTAATGACTCCTGCAGGTGCTCGTAAACTGATGTTGGGCACTGCTGGGGGCAGACAAATGCTGCTGTCACGGTAAGGAGCTGATATGAGGTGGAGGAAAGCACATCAAAAAGCATGCTTTTCCCTTCTAGGGGAAGAGATATCTGGTTCAGAGACCAGTGATTCTGAAGAGGAGGATGAAGATGACGATGGGGAGATTGGAGAGGATGGAGAGAAGCGGAAGAAACGGCGGGGTAAGGCAGTAGAGATTCCTGTCAGTGCCACCAGTCTCCTCTTATCCAGCAACTGGTGTCAGAAACTGCAGCCAGAGCCATGCAGGGACAGGTGGAGTTGTAGAGCTGCCCTCCTGCCGCTGCAATTATCATGCCTCTCCTAGAAATGAAGCTATTTGGTGCTGTCTCCGTAGACAGACAGCTCCAAACCTGTGTAGTATCTGCTTCCACTTGGGTAGCTGTGCTTGTGGTAACATCCTCTTTTGTGGTGGCTCCCTGGTTGCCGCAAGGTGGCTGTGTATGGCTTGTGACTGGTGGTGTGGAACTTCCCCTGCTCACAGAGGTGGGAGGAAGAAGACACCAAAAATCAGTGGTAGGCAGATGTGGTTTTTATAACCATGGGAATGGTTGGAGGGGAAATTTGGCTGTGGTTTAGGCAAAGGATTCATCTGTCTTATGGATGTTCAGAAACTGGCTCTTCTGAGGTCCAATTTTATGTTGATAGAGGAAAAACTTGACCTTTGGGTGTCTTTGTGCTAGCTGAAAAGCTGAACTGGAGCTGCATATCCCTTCTTTGGGAGCACTCTGGAAATCCCATGGTGAAGTTTCCTTTGTGCTACACCCGTGTTAAACTACCGTGTAGCATCTCAGCCCCAAGGGACAATGCTGAACCTAGAACTGCAGGCCACTGTGTCCTGAGGGATGCTGTGGCTTCCAGGGAGCTTGCTATGCCCCTAGAATCTCTCTGATATTTCTTCATGGGAGTGGAGAAGTCAAGCCCAGTGCTAAACCTTGACTTCAGGCTCCTCTAGCAAACTAATTTTGACATTCAAGCTGCCTTTCTGTCCTGAAGCACCCATCGCTGTTTAAAAATTCCTGTTAAAGTCTTTTTGCTTTAGATGCAGTCTCTTCATTTTGGTGTCTGTCCAAGTAGAGCCATAAATGACCTTTGTCACAACTTTGGTGATAGCTGTACCAACTTTTACTTCATTTTTCACCTTTTGGTAATTTCCAGAAGCAAAAAGGTTGACCGCTGTCTTCATCAAGAACCAAGTCCTGCCCAGATCTCCTCCCAAGAGGAGACCACCTTCAAAGTGCTGCTTGAAAGGGGTAGAAGGCAAATAACTGACTTGAACTCAACTTCCAAACAGGCTACTCTGGTTAAGTTCCCTAAGAAAGGGTGCTGCTCACCTGGAGTACACACAGTAACTGCTCCTGTGTGAGCCACTTCAGCCTTCTAGAGGGAAAAGTGCACTGTGCCACGTACATAAGACAGGAAAGGACTCCTGGTGACTGAATCCTCTGCTACTGCAGATATCCACAGCCTTCTCCACTATGATCTGGTTTTCTGTGCTGTTGTTGCTTGAAATGGAAGCTGCCTTGGCATGTTTTAAGCTGTAGGCTGGTTAGGATGGGTTTTACTGAAGTGTCTTTCTGAGCATGCTGTTTTGTGCTGGGAAATGGTGGCTTTGCGTGCTGAGTCTGGGAGGGATCCTAGCAAATGCCTCCTAATGGGAACTTGTGCCTTTTTGAACTAGGTTGCTGGCCCTTCTGGGTTTCTTTCCTTTAGAACTAACTTCCCATCTGCATGTTTCTTCCTCTCTGGGTTTTTCTGTGGGACACATTTCTGTTTTCCAGGCAGTAGCAGCAGCAGTAGTTCAGACTCCACATGCTCTGTCATAGAGAAACCTCTGGATAAGTCCTTCACTAGTGAGTGGGAGCTCTTAAGTCCTTTAAGCTTTGGCCTTTCCATAATCTGCACACTCCATTTTGCAATGCTGCACTCTTCCCTGCTGTGTCCCTTGGAAAGATAAACCTGACCTGTTAACTCTGCTAAAGCATGCCTTTCTGTTGCTGCTTCCGTGCTTGAAACAGTTGTTCAATGTGTGTCCTTAGCCAGGTATGTGAGAGAATAGGAAGCATTTAGTGTGCTGCTTGAACAAGATTTAAAGACAATTGAGAAATAATAGGTTAAAAAACCAGTTTGTAACTTCTGTGTTAAACACTCCCTCTAAAATATCAGGAAAAAGTCTGAGCTAACTTTTCTATGGGAGTTACTACAAGATGAGTTCATAAGAAGCACAGCTAGACAGGTGAAATGAATTGTGCTATGTTGAACTCTGCCTTCTCAAAATGTAATTTTGGAGAAAATGAAATTTTGGAGAAAATGAATGGAGCAGTCAACAATCAAACACCATGAGGTTTATACTTGCAAAGGAAATGTGGTAATGCTGGGTTGGTTGGCTTTATGTTGGCAGAGAATTACACAAAATCCTGGGTTGTGATTGGGGTTTTAACTGCCCCATGACATTAAGTTCGTGGTCATTGTGGAACTTAGTTCAGAGACAGAAGGGATCTAGATTTTGGTCTAGCAGTGAGGAAAGTCTGGTCTGCTCCTGGTCATAGAGGGTTCTGTCCTTTTAAACACCCCACAGTCAATGCTGGCTGAAGAAATAAACCACACCTCAGGACTTGGCTTGTAGGGACTTCACCCACTGCTGTGGTTATCCCCTATAGAATAGATGCAGTCCACTCTCCTCCCTGTGGGGAGAGGGTCTGGAAAGTATTGCTATATAGTCCTACTTCAATCAAATTTATACTAACTGTTAGTGGAAAGCTTGCTGCAACCTTGCTCTTTCAAAGCTTGCTTGAAACCTGAATATATTATTTGGATGAGGACAGTTAATAGCAAACTGCTCGTGTGGCAGTGGGTGGATGAGTCCATCTCCTGCAAGTCTGGAGACAGCTCTGCTGTGGAAGTTGCTCTTGACAATTAGGATAACTGTGGCTCTATGTGGTTTGGGGTATTAACTGTCCTCAAGTGTGGCCCTTTTGCATGTGGTGTCATTATCCCTTTTCTGCCCTGCCTTTTTTTGCTGCACTTGCTTGAATAACCAAAACTGGCTATATACCTCTATGGAAGCATCAGTTACTGCAAGTTAACCTACTAATACCTCTGTAATTAAATGGAGAGATCTTGTGCTGAGATTCCCCATCTGCAACTGTCCTGTATCTTGCAAAGAATTGGCTTGGAAACTTGGTTAAAACTTAGAACAAGTGTTCTGTATGCTAATACCTTGCAGGTAATATAAGGGAATTGGCTGTCTTGAGTGGGGGGGAGGGAAGCATTAAGTCTCTTATTGAAGGAGAAATCTACCCTCTTTAATTGTCTCTTAGGGCATGATCTTTGCGGCAGGCTTATAATGTTACCTTTAGATTCTGCATTGCATTGGATGGGCAGAATGTAAGAGTGAGCTGAAGTTTATCCTGGGTATGCAAAGCACTCTGAAGTACAGAAACTTCCTCTGCTTTAGCACAAAACCACGAGACATTAATGTTTGCTCTAATGGAGGCTTTTTAGTGATGATTATCCTGTTTTCTACTCTAGAAACATGCATATCAAATCAATGTTTGTTCTGATGCTGATGATCTTTGTCCAGAATGATCAGAGCAATAATATATTTTCTTTCCTCCTTTTTATGCACATGCTGCCTCTCTGCGATTTGCTTTCTACTTCCTCTTAATGCAAGATCAAGCAGGTTGGTGTAATTGATTTCCACCTCCTTATAATACAATTGCAGAGCTTGTGAAAGCTCACAGCTTGGTTTAGTTCACCTTTTTCTTCTAAACTGAGAATATATAGGGCTGTGTACTAACAGTAAGAAGCCTTTATCTGACTTATCTGTTTTTATATGCTGATCTCTGTGTAGCACTTTCAGAAAGATTCTTACTCAGACTAATTAGTGAGAGACTTTTTCACCGCAGATCCAGAAATAAGTACTTATTATCTGATTTCTAAGTTCAGCAGATAGAAACTTAGACAGTTTGCTGTAGTATCTTGCCACAAAACTAATTATATTCTCATGTGTGCATGAACAAACATGCATACATATAATGTACATATGTGCATGCATGTTTACAGTGCATTTTATCTGTCTGCTAGAGGTCATTTATGTATGTAAATAAAGCTGAATGCCATGAAGACTGGATAGAAGGGAAGCTGTTGTTGAACAACAACTTTCTTGAGCACTTTCTGACCGTATGCATTATGTCATGGGGAAAAAGGTCCCTTGACAGCTGATGGCTTCTGTTAGTTTCTAGGCATCTGGATTCTATAGGGATTTTTTTGTCTGGAGAAGAGCAAAACAAAGTGAAGGATTCACTTGTAGTGAATGAAGGAAGGTTTAAGACTCATGGGAGACTTGTGCATTTGAGGAGATGCATGTAGGCTCTGTGCTCTCACTCCAAATAACCCCCAAGGATCTCTGTATTCATCTGCCTTAGGCACTCTTGGGATTATAATGAAAGTTGACTCAAGACTTGCAGAGTGACTTCCAAGAGCAGCAGCCTTGCCCTTTGTTTCAAAGTCACAGGTGTTTGGGACCAACCTTTTGGGCTGATAGGTTCTGAGAGTGGCCACTGTGGCCACTGCCTTTGTAACTCTCTCTGAAGTGTACCTGGTTTGCTGTAATAGTTACACTGTAAAGACACAGTTAAGTCACAGCAAACCTCAGTACTTTTAAATCTGTAGGTAGTCACTGTTACATAGATTGAATACTATCAAAAAGTTTCTTTAGTTGCCTCTTTCATAGGGCTGTTCTGAATTTCTCTAGGCTCTGTATCTTCCTAGTGTGTTCTTAAAATACCTCCATGCTGACTCTGCAGTAGGTAAGCTCGTAAGGAAGACAATGAACAAAGGGTGTGGTGGGGATGTTAATTCTTGGTAGTTTAGCTATTGTAGCTGTAGGTCAAGACAGTCTGTTTTCCTTACTTTGGCCTAATCTACATAGTTAGAACATCAGAGTTTCCTGTTCAGACTTCTCTTTAGACAGGGTTCCTTCTCTTTGTGTGTTTTCTATTTTGAGGGCATTATGTTACACTGTTAGTTATATAGTTTTCCTCCTCTGTAGGAACTGGTGACAACTGGTCAATGTTAAAATGGGATTTGAAAGACTGAGTTGTGCCCAGCTTGGAACTGACATCTAATTAATTTTTTTTTAAATGCAAGTATTGAATCTGAACATGAGAAAACCACTGTGATATAGAGGCTGTCTTAGTTTTCTATGAACTAATTTGTTTCCCCTCTCTTCCAAAGGCAAAAAGAAAGTTTCCCCTGATAAGATGGTAGAGATGCAAGCAAAGATTGAAGAGGAGAGAAAAGCTCTTGAAACTAAGCTTGATATGGAAGAAGAAGAAAGAAACAAAGCCAGAGCTGAACTGGAGAAGAGAGAAAAAGACTTGCTTAAAGCTCAGTGAGTACCTTGCTCTGAGCAGTTTGTGTGGTGCTGTGGGTTTTTTCTTCCTTAATCTATAACTTGGTTGTGGCTATCTAGAGATACATGGTGAGGTGCCTGTCAAACTTTGTATAAACTGCACATCAGCTCTTGCTATTATCAACGTGAAAGAGGAGCTTACTTTGCTTTCAGAGTTTAGAGCAGATGGAAAAGACAAACTTCATTCTTTCGCCACTTCTTTCTGCTATTAACTTTAGTTGTGCAAGATAGCCTAGGAGCATAAATGAGCCCTCCAAACCCTGGAGACCTGTGAAGAGCAGCAGTACTGCTGCATTGCTTGGTCTGTGGGCAAGACCTGTGTAGCAAGCCAGGCTTCCTGCAGGACCCTGTCATGAGCATGGCATTTTGGGTTTAGGGGTTCTCAGCTCTGGAGCCAAAAAGCTGCTGAGATTGCACTGGCCCATGCAGACAGGAGAGTCAGTCCTGCTGTCAGAGGCTGCTCCAATAGCAGCCACCATTCCTGGTTTGCATCTCTGCTGCCCTGCCTTGATCTCTGTTCACTCACTTCCACTTCTGTAGTTGCCTCTGGGCATCACTGTGCTGGCAGGGCCCTTGGGGAGGGGGTGCCTTGGCTGTTCTGGTAATATCACTGGTGCCTTGCAACCCCTCACAGAGGGGACTTACAACAGGAGAGACTTCTCTGCTGACCTGGTTTTGCTTGTGAGAAAGTGATGGGAACTGGAGCTCAGGGAACTTCCTGCATTCACTTGCATTGCCTCACCCCTGCTTAAACCCTTGGCAGCAAGACAAGTTTTTCCAGCCCTGTGAATGCTGCCTGGGCTGTAAAACTGAGCTGGACCTGCTGCCTTGTGAGCACTGTAGGGTAGGCTGTCTTTCATTTACTTACCTGTCTCTCTAGACAAGAGCACCAGACCCTGTTGGAGAAACTGTCTGCACTGGAGAAGAAGGTGATTGTTGGAGGAGTGGACTTGCTGGCAAAAGCAGAGGAGCAAGAGAAGCTTCTAGAAGAATCAAATATGGAACTGGAAGAACGAAGGAAGAGAGCAGAGCAGCTTCGCAAGGAGCTTGAGGAGAAGGAGGTGGGGTTATGTGCTGTAGCTGGCTGAAAACAGCAGTGGCAGGATACACCACGTTGTGTGTCTTGGCATTGCTCACATGGGTGAAATGTGGCTCTGCTCAAGAGCATGGCAGAGGCTAACCACTTTGGAAGCCACATGTTGGCAGTGCTCACCTGTAGGGCAGTGCCATCACTGTGGGGCTGAGCCGGGCTGGCCAAGCCAGGTCTCTGTGCCCTCAGCAAAGGCTTTGTTTTGTTCAAGTAGTTTCTCCTCTTGTTCATACTATTGCAGATAGTTTCTTTGGTTATGTTAATGTGTGGGTGTCTGTGCTAAATGTTGCACACAGCAAGAACGCTTGGACATCGAGGAGAAGTACACCAGCCTCCAGGAAGAAGCCCAGGGGAAGACCAAGAAGCTGAAGAAAGTTTGGACCATGCTTATGGCTGCAAAATCAGAGGTTAGTGTCTGAAGGTATCAGCCTGTGATCATGGGAGGGACTATAGCTGGGAAGGGGAAGCCATCAGCTTTGTAACACTGGAAATGTGCCATATGTTTAGAAATGTCTTTGTGCCATCCATTTGGCTCACGTATTTCAGAAAGATCTCATTAAGTCTGGTGTTGGAGCTTCACAGAGGCATTTTGTCAAGTTCTTTTCCAAGCCAGGCTCAAGGGTGTATGTGTGAGACCACGAGATATTTAGAACTTCAAGGAAAAACACTGGTTATTTCTGAAACAAAAGCTGTTTGCTGGCAGCCCAATCTCCTCATTTGCAGCAACCCAAATACTCCTCTGCTCTTAGCTGTCTGTCCTTTCTGCTTGTTGCCCTTGTCTCTTCCTCAGTCACACTGGATCAGCGTGTCCTTTGGCTGGTATCTAGAGTTCCTGCTTCGTGAGAAGTGCATTTTGTCTTTGGGATGGGAGTTTTTCCTTGAAGCCTTGCCAGGGATATGATTTGTCTGCACACTCTCTTCATCTGCTGGTGCAGAGCTTGGATTGGCAGGAGGCCAGTTTTGTTTTAATGAAACTGAGAACTTAATGCTATTTTCAGCCGTCTCTGAGCTAGAATGTTTCAGAGTTTATTCTTCAGAGATAAACATTCTAGTACTTACAACCAGAGTTTGCTTTTATTTCCCCAAAACCATGTATAGGCAGAAGACTGTTCTCTTTTAGGCTGTTACCATGTCTCAGACTAGCTCTGATGCCTCTCAAATGCCTGGTTTGTCTTTAGATGGCAGATCTGCAACAGGAGCATCAGAGAGAGATTGAAGGATTGCTGGAGAATATTCGGCAGCTGAGCAGGGAGCTTCGTCTTCAGATGCTCATCATAGACAACTTCATTCCTCAGGACTACCAGGTAAAGACAAAGAACTAAACCCTGTGATGCAGAACTGTGCTATGCAGGTTGAGCTCTCCTAGTTTTTATTCTGTCCAGCAAATGGAATGAGTTGGCTTCTTTTCTCTTCACGAGATATTCACAGGGACCTGATTGATGGTTGTCTGCAAAGGGGTTGCACAGATGGGTGTGCATTGCTGTGAGCCTTTGTTTGCTGTGGCTCAGCTGAGCTGCTTGCATTCATGTGTGTGCACCATTATTGTTGGAACCAGGTGATGTTGAAGTAGGAAAAGCTGCTTTTCTGAAGTAACTCTTGTAACCTGGTGGACTTCTGCTTGAAGTTCAGTTGGAAGAAGAGCAGAGTTTTTGGAGCCAAATGCACCCACTACCAGCACAGTGATGTGAATAACAATTGCAGAATGGCTTTGTATTTCTGAGGGGGTCTGATAACTTTGGCTGCAGTTCCATGGTTGTGGAATCTGTTACATGGAAGCAGTGTGTAAGGGGGGGTGGTGTAAGCAGAGGGATACACTAATCTCAGTTCTCTTGCAGCATATTTTCCTAATGGTTTTAAAAAACCCAGTCACACTCACTGTATATTTAACTGGTATTTTCACTGTGTGCCCATGCTCTGAGTCTGTTCAAAACCTCTTTTTCACCACTGTGCTTGAAGTTGTACTTGCTAATGTCTGATACTAATACAAAGTATTAACTTGGGACTCTTAATTTCTTGTTTTCTTTGTTATCCCAATATCCAGAAAATTCACGATGATCTGAAATAAGATGCATGCAATTGAATAGAAAATATAAAAGCCATTTCCCTTAATATTTCATTTTTTCCCTATTACAAAGTGGGTTTATTGCTATCCTGATGGCACTGGCATACAGGGAAACCCGTGCTTTAGCATACAATTTGGGAGTGGTATTTTTCTCTTCTGTAGTCTTCAGAGTGTAAATAGGGGTTTTTGAACATGATATGGCTTTTCCTGATAAAAACAGCTCAGAATGGTGAAGAATATTCTTAGGCAGCTTGTCCAGGCCTTTAGGGATGTATGTTCTGGAAAATATATCTGGAGAGTAGATGGAGCAAGTCTATAACAATTACTGTTCTAATTTCTTTCTAGGAAATGATTGAAAACTACGTTCACTGGAACGAAGACATTGGAGAATGGCAGCTGGTAAGCTAGTGACTGCCTCACCTACAAGCTAATGTCACACAAGCTCCTGAGGAGTTTAAGTGACCCCAGAAGTAAATTCCTAAAGCTGTAGTCAGTTTACTGTGCACACAACATTTTATTAACAGTCCTTTTTTTCTTTAAGAAATGTGTTGCATACACAGGAAACAACATGAGGAAACAGACACCTGTCCTGGATAAAAAAGAAAAAGATGTGAGTGACTCTTTGTAAGCACATATTGAACTGCATGGGTCTGAGTTCTGCTCCCTGTGCCTGCCACTGTGTGTGTCTGGGGAAACTCTCCAGTGTCAATTTTCTTATCTTTTAAAGAGATGAGTCTAGTGTTACAGAGCAACTTCTGATCAGTGTATAAAATGATTCTGATACTTTTGGGTTTGGTTGGTTTTTTTAGCCCTTTGAAGTGGACCTTTCCCATGTTTACTTGGCTTACACTGAAGAAAGCTTGAGGCAATCTCTGATGAAGCTGGAGAGGCCGAGGACTTCAAAAGGAAGATCCAGGCCCAAGACGGGTAGAAGGTGAAGAACTTTAGGGTATCTATAAGTAATGGGGGATTTACCCAGGGGAAGGCTTAAGTTTGTGCATGCAAACTTACCATAAGTCTTCAAACGTGCTTAATGAGAAGACAAAGTGCTGAAATTTTGCACGTTATAACGTTTACTGGTGCCAAATGTGACAGAACCAAGCTGAAATCTCTTTACTACAGTAGAATCTTGTCCAGAAAGATTTGTTGGGGGATTTTTCTGATGCTTTTTTGCTGCATTCCCCCCTTCTGGCTGCTTGCATTGTTTTCCTATGTTCTGTGGTTCAGTCTGACATCTGACACTGTTACTGCTGGACAGTCCCGTGCTGGTGGGGGAGATTTCAGCCTGGGTTTCCTTGGTTATTTTTGTTCATTTCATTTGACAAATGCTTGTGGAAGAGTAACACTGTGTAGTTTTGACTTGGCTGGTCCCTGTCTCTTCTAGACAGCATAATGATGTGTGTGTGGTGTTATTTTTCCCCTCTCCTTTCTGCTCTCCAAACAGAAAACGTTCGGCAAAGCCAGGAGCCGTCATTGACTCTCTGCTGCAGTAGGTGTGACCTGTTCAGAATTGCCATAAAAGTCAGTGAGTGTATAAGATTTGGCCAGAATGTGGAATTCAAGAGATGGCACAGTTTGACATGGCTGTAATCCATGCCTTGCTGGTATGGAGCTTTATTTTAAAAAAAAATAATGTATTTTTCCTTAGTTGCCCATACATATATTGTATGTTATATTAACATAATATTAAACTGGTATATATGATGGTTGTGAAATTCCATGTGTTAAACGTGTTGTGCAGGGAAACCATTGCTGGCAATCCTTGTTGGAATGTATAGGAAATAAGGGTTCTAGGTGTGTGTTTCAGTGCTAGGCATGTTAGCTCAGAACAGTTGATGAAATCCTAAAATCTAAGGCTGGTAAATCTGATTTATGCCCTGCTTTGCACATAACTGGCAGCTTTCACTGTTGGCCTCTGCACTGCTCTGTGTTTGAATGTGGTGGCTGTGAACCTTTAAGAGCATCACACCCTTTTATTGAAGTGTTCCTCGCTGTGGCTGTTCACCTGGTTGTGTTGTGTATCAAATACACAGTTCTGTGCTGTACAAAGTAGTGGGGTAGGGGAAACATGAACTAGGAAAGTCTGAGACTTCTGGGAAGGGACCATGCTCTGTTGAAGTGCAACAGAAAACAAGTGTGTTGAAGTAGTGCTTTTATTTTTGTCTGTTTGTGTGTGATCTGCTGGCACTGTGGAGAATGAGGCCTTTCATGCAAAGGCAAAAGAGAGCTTTTTTCTTTTCCTTTCTTTCCAGACTGTTGCAGCGTTGCTTTGGCTGCTTTTTATGTTTCTGAGCTGGAATTTTTTTAATGTATGTGAATTGTTTTGTAATCTGAACAGCAGAGATTATTGAAGGGGAATGCTGTAACACTAGGGCTTGGCTTCAGCCTTGGGCTCCGTTTCCTCATCCCTGGCTACAAGGGCACTGGACCAGTGCTCTAAACTGAGGAGGAATTTGATCCTCCTGTATTAAACCAGGCATGAATTGCCTAATTTTCCCAGCACAGTAACATCCCCTGAAATAACTGATGCTGTTTGTGTTCCTGTGCAGACTGCATCATCTCAGATTTCTGGCTATGCTCTGAGAGGAAAACTTCTGGTCTCTGATAACGATTTATTTGTGATGGCTGCTCTTTTTCTTTGGATATTTATGCTGCTAATAGACACATATCACTTTAATCCATTGCTTTTGTGTCACAGAGAAAATGCATCTCCTTTGGATTGCACGTGCTTTGTAACTCATGCTGGAGCACATCAGCTTTGGGCATCTTGAGAGCCCCTGTGCCAGGGCAGGGGTAACGAGCTCTAACTTCCACATGGTCTTAGTCTTACCTGGAGGTTTGAAAAGCTGTGATTTTCTTTTTCTAGTAGGAGAAGTTGAGTCCTTAAGCATGACAGAAAGAATAAGGCAGCTCCTTAGGTGTCCTGAGTTCTAGCTAGTAGCCATGTTTGCAATTACCAGAATGTTCCTGTGAAGTACTTAGAGTAGTTAAAAGTTGCTATCCCTTTCTCACTGTGGTGATGTGTAACTGGATGTACCTTGTGACTCTATTATAACAGGTCTGTAACAGGATCTGGCATAGTTAAAACTGGTCTGGTAAGGGCAGATTTTGCTGGGGAGATATATTCAGTGCTGTTCTAAATGAGTTGTAAGCTCTTCCTTGTTTTTTTTTAATGTGTTTTTCAGGACCATGACCCATCCTGCCCTCTATTTAGCAGGGAGGGAGTGTCACCTAAGTTCATACAGCATACAAATACACTGGCATTTTTCTCTAGCCTAGCAGTTAAAGGCAATACTCAGGATGTTTGTTGGTCTGAGCTGTAGTTGGTTTTGCCCTTGAAGAGCTGACCTGTGCTTGGGTAGAGTTGGGTTATCTCCTGTTACATCCTGCTTGTCAAACAAGACAGACTGAAAATGGCTTAAATGTGGTTTTGTTTTAGGCTTTGTCAGTCCAGTCCAGGCAGATAGATGCATAGTTTTGGCTTGTACTAGTTCTCAGAACCAGGGATAACTGTTGTATTCCCCTTTGTGTTATGTCTTGTGCTAAGATGTGTTGAATGATCTGTTTTTAAGGGAGTTTCCTCTGAACTGTGCTTTCAAAAAGACCTTTGAAAATTCTTTTACCTGACAGACATCAGTGGCTTAAAGGCACCACTGTGAACCATGACACTGCATTTGAAATGTTTAAAACTTAGCTGTAAAGGCATATGCTTTACAGCTGAATGTTACAGTCTTGCTGCTGAGAACAATAGTATTCAACGTGTTTAAGTGAGCCTTGGGGCAGAGAAACACTTCAGTAATTGCTTGCACACCTCTAACTGGCAGATTGGAGAAGCTGGCTGTAACCTGCTGTTACAGGGGCTTGGAGAACAAATTGTTGCTCTGACAAAAGGATTTTATGTAAAATGGAACACTGTCATGGTCATGGTGATCTGTCAGCTTGGCCTACCTTGAATTGGTTTTGTTGAAGTTCTGGGAACTTTCTTTTCAAACTGAGGAGTCTGGCTTGCAGGTTTAGCCCATGGGCCCTCTCTGTAGCCCTGGACAATCTGTGAATGTCTTATGGGTCCATAACATGATTTAATGAGGAAAGGGTTTGGTTTGTGTGGGGTTTTTTTTTTAAGACCTTAATACAGCTGTTCTCATCCCAGGTCAGTCTGTGCTCTATATAATATTTATCAAAAGTCATATTGCCATAATGTCTATAAAGTGTGCTCATATTTGCATCTTGCTGCCAGAAGATTCCCCCGCATTCCAGAACATTGACCTTCACATTGAGGTTTTTAATGCTTTATGTTTAATGTTGTGTAAATGAATTATTTAACTTGTTCCCAGTCCTTTAAGAGGAGGGGAGATGGTCCTTAGTGCCTTCCACTGACAATGCTGTCTGCACATGTCCAGCTTTCACCTTTCTCAATGGTTCTGCTTAGCCAGTCATGTATATAGGAGCAACTGCCAGTCTGTCATTTGTCTTCCTATTTATTGGTTTTCTGACTGTTTATTTCTGATTATTCTTTGTTTTATGGTTAAACTTTATTCATTACACTGTATATATATATATCAGTATTGTGTCCCTGGAGCATGTTCATACCACAAAATAAAATTCTTGATTCCTAGTTTCACTTCTGTGCTTGTTTTTCAAATAACTCTGTACATAGAGGATCTTTCCAACTCATTTGAGTCAAGATACAGCAGGAAAGGCAGCTGAAATGGTCTGTGTAGCTCTGTGACGTACAGCATGTACTGGAGAAGTGCCTTTTCTTGCATATATGTGCTGAATAGGTGGTCCAGCTGCTGGAGAGGTGGCTTTTCACACTGCTGTGGCTTTGTGTCCTTGTGCTACATGGCAAGCCTGTCACACCTGGTATTTGTGTGGATGGGATGAATTTACCTGCAGTAACTGGAAATGTTCAGCTCTGTTTCCTTCACTGCATAAACTGTATTGGTCTCAGTGTGTTTCTTCCTCTGGAAGGTGTTTCAGCCTGCTCATGGAGTAGGTAACAGGTTTTTTGTGGTCTGCCAACTTTGCAGCTCCCCTGAGTACTGTGACTCAGCTGATGCACCAGCCAAACCCTGCACAGTCCTGGGACTTTCCAAAGCACTCTCCCACGCGGTGCCAAAGTCAGTTGCAAAATGGTAGACACCTAAATACCTGCAAGACTCCAGGCCCCTGTTGCTAGAGAGACCTGAGCCCCCACCAGGTCTGCTGCAGAGCCATCACTTCAAGGGTGCAGTTTTGTTTCTTGTTGCTGTTTCTCTCACTCCTGGGCCACAGAGGGCTATGCCAGACTGAAGTGAGGGGGAGGTAAGGGCCTGGCATCTCCCTGTGCAGCTCCAGCACACGCTGTGGAGTTCACAGCTTGCAGCAGCAGCCCCTGTTTGTGGCCTGTCTTCTCCACTCCAGTTCCTCTCAGGCTTTGTCCTCTGCTTGGACCTGCTTTGCTGCTGTTGGTATGAGCCATAACCCCACAGCAGGAGAAATTCTTTGTTTTGGGAAGTGTTGCCAGCACCACCCTGATTCCAGTGGACTCTGTGCTCCGTTCACTACAGCTCCATGTATTTCTTACAGCTTATATGGCAAAGTAATGAAAATAACTTCTGGCTTTATGGTTTTAACCCCCTGTTATTTCTAAATTCCCACTTCCATCTAGGAACCTGTCACAGCTCAGCTCTGGAGTCAGCTCTGGTTTCCAACCCAGTCACAAACTTGTGCCTTTCCAACAGTGTGGGTAGGAACGTGGATACCTGTCACTTCTTCTCTGCAGTTTCCCTCTGCTGGTTCTGGCCTGGCTGTGGTGCTGTGTCCCAGCCACCCTGGGGCTTTCTGTGGGTCCTGTTCTGGGGAGGGCTGAGTGGGTTTTGGCTTGTGGGTGCCCAATGCCCCACGTTCAAGCTGGCACCTTTGAGCTTTCAAACGTGCTCCTGTGCTCTCCAGTTTCTGGCTAAGAAACATCTTATGCAATGCAAGCAGATTTAGTCCAAAAATACATTTATTTAAAGAATTATTATAAATAAGCTTTGAAAAATAGTTATTATAGTTTAAAAAAAAAAACAAACCCAAAACAAAAAACAAAGCTGTGTGTTTTCACTCCAGATTCTCATCTTTTGCTAATCGTTGGAGGACCCTGTGTAAGTCGTGTAGGAAATCAGGTAGTGAAGTGTTGCCTGCTGCCACGGGGCATGGGACCTGTAAGAGGCAAACAGTCATTAGGAGGATGCTTGCTGGAGGAGAGAGCTGCTTCTCCAGCATGGTTTTGGCTGCTAATGGTGGTGAGGGAAAGGACTGGGTGGAAGGGACCAGGGGAGAAGCCTGAGTGCAGTTTGCAGGGGGAGCTGAGCCTTGCCTTACCTTGTGGACTGTGCTCTTTGTTTGGACCAGGTTGAACAGGTTGAGGGAAATGGCCTCCAGGTGACTGTGGCAGCTCCCGCCCTCCAGAGTGACTGTGGTGGCTTTGCACAGGATCTCCATGTCGTCTGGCTGGAGAAAGATGCACGTGGCTCTTTTAGAAACCCTTTTGTACAGCCACAGCTTTGTTAGCAGCAGATTAAACCAGCACAAGTAATACAAGTCTGGAGACAGTGGGTGCCAAGTGCAGCTCGAGGTGTGGAAGCCTCCCCGAAGCTTCCCAGCCCCATGTGCGCCCACACTGCCTGTTCCTCTCCCTGCTGAGGAGGGTTTGGTGCAGCAGTGAGCACCCCCAGGCTTAGAGCATCGTGCTCCTGGCGTGGGTGTGAAGATGGGACCTGTGGTCAGGGAGCTGTTCCCCGTGGGCTCCCACAGGAATGGGGCTGGTCTGGGGGGGCAGAGGGTCTCTGGGAATAACAGCAGCCCCTGGGGAGAGGTGGTCTCTGTCAGGTGCTTTGAGTAGCTGGAGCCCTGTGGCAGCGCCCTGTGGAAGATGAGGAGCTGCAGGGAAGTGCTGGTGGTAATAAAACTATTCAGCTCTCTTCCTGGGGAAGATTCCCCTTCCCTGGGGACATCCCCAGTGCCACCTCCCTGCAGCAGCATGGGTGGGTCACTGAGACCTCTGCCTGCTCACATCAGCCCTCACCCAAATGGCACCACCAATAAGTGACCGTCCCGTCCCTGTGTGCACGGCCAGGTCTGCGGGCAGAGGGTCCTGTGGCACCCCAGGCATCCCGCTGCTTGCAGCAGGAGGGCTGCAGGGACCCCCTGAGGGGGTGCTCAGCCCCCTGAAGGATGCTGCTGTGCCCTTGGCTGCCGCCCACCCGTGCAGCGCAAGGTGAGGGCATCGACTTTCTGTGAAAACAGGAACTCTGGTGCCGGGGAGCTTGGCTTAGGCAGCAGTTTTCAAAGCAGAAATAGGTTTTATTATCTGCTATTAAATCTCCTGCTAGCTGAAGAGCCTTCCCCCAGATAAGGGGCTAAAGAGGGACAGTGTCTAACCAGCGCTCGAGATGCTGCCGATAGGCGCGTGTGGGTGTCTGCGAGCCGGTGACGCACTGCTCCAGGGCAAAGGAAGAAGTTCCTCTCTTCCTTTCTGAAAAGCATGAACCCCCCCGTGTGCTGCTCAGAGCCCTGCTGCCCGCTGCGGCCCCCGGGAGTGGCTGTGGGCAGCCGGAGGGGCAAGGACCAGCCTGGCAGCAGCGCTGCTCGGGGCTGGCCGTGGGCTCCTGTGCGGTGCCGCAGGGGGACGGGCAGTGCCCGCAGGGCTTCCCGCTGCCCCGCGCTCTCCTCCGGCCCCAGCAGCCTCTCCCAGACCCCCTCCTGGCCCTGTCACTGTTTATGAACAAGGACGAGGCCGTTTTCCCTCTCTTACCTTATCACCTGCAAAAATATCTGTCACGTTCATCTTGTCACAGGAAACCTTTATCAAGACACAAAGATGAGGAGCAATCAGGCTTGAGAAACCACAAAGAGGGACCCATCCAGATGTGTGCAGGCACAGACACACACCCGTCCGTCCATCTGTCCAGCCCCCCGGAGCGCTGTGAGCCCCACGCTCAGCGCCTCGCGTCGCCTCAACGCCGCCGAGCCCCGCGAAACCGCCCGTCCCTCCGCGGGGAGCAGCCCCAGGAGCCCTACCTCCGTGGCCAGCAGCTGGCCCAGCAGCTTGATGCTCTCCTTCAGGAAGTTGGGGGTGGGTGGCAGGGCGGCCCCGTGGCCCCGGAGGGCTGACAGCGCCAGGAGGGTGAGCAGGGCTGGGATGCTCATGGCCTGCCTGCACCGATGGTTTCTGGATATTTTGGTACTCTATACCTGTGTGTGCTTTTCTGGAAGGAACATCTCAATTTATGGCTGTGAAATTGCTGAACCTGTAGGAAAAACTGATTTTTCCCTTATCTGCACTTTCCAAAGTTGCTCCTATCCAATTAGGACAACAGGTCTTTTGTGTAAAAGTCAAGATTTTCTTCTGATCTTGCATTACGTTTCAACGTAGGAAATTTCCACCGTAAGATAACGGTGGTAGGAGTCGGCTCACGTACGGCAGGCTCTAAACTGCCCGGTGTGGGGTGGCGGCGTTTCTCTCTATCCCAAGGCTTTCTCCACCCCGTGAGCTGACAGTGGCCAAATGGGGGGGGGGTCCCCAGGATCCGGCCCAGCTCAGATAACGGGGCTTTGCTTTGTGGTCTCTATCCTGCAGCCTCTTCCATTTCGCGTTTCATTTGAATATCTCCAAATCATGCAAAGCATCCTTCATCTGCATACCGTTTTCTGTCGCCGCTTATCTTAACCTGTGCCCAGGGAGAAACAGAAAGCGCGGCAGAGCTCTGCCTGGGGCCCCGGGGGACAAAACCCCCTGGGCACGAGTGGGGCATCGCTGCCTCCCAGGGCTGGGGGGGTTGTGGACAGCTGGGGGCCCTCCTGGCCCAATGGAGCCCCCAAACCAGCGCGGTCCTCGCGCAGGGACACGGGTGAGGGACAGGGACTTGGTGCGGGGTGGTCCTGCAGCATCGGTGCCTGGGGGCACTGGTGCCCACGTGGGGAAATGGGGATTTGTGACTCTGCTGTGCCTCGGGGAGCGGGTGGCTGCCCGTCCCGTCCCGCCGTGCTTGGGGAAGGGCCGGAGGGAGGTTGGGGCCGTGGGCTCTGCTGGCCCCGGCGCCCAGCGCCGCCGCAGGAAATCGCGCTGAGAAATGAGCTGAGCTGGGAAACTTCGGAGTTTTGTAATAACTAATAGGTATTTTTCTAACTCAAACAGCAACTTGCCATCAGATGCTTGATAAGGGTTTGCGAGTGCTTGGTAATCCAGGAGCAGCCCAGACTGAGAGTAATTCTGTTTGTCTAATTACAAAATACCCCAGATGAAGTTAGTGCCACTGACTCAGAAAGACCTTTGCGAGGGGTTTGCTGCGCCGTTTCCTACCTGCGCCGCTCGCCACGGGGAGCGGATAAGCGAGGGTGGCCGCTGCGGAGGGCGGCTCTGGCGCTGGGATGCTCCCTGCCTAGCAGTGATGCTGGAGAAGGGGATGGAGGTGGTGGTCCTGTCCCACAGACACAGTGGTTTCCCCAGTGCTCATGGTGGAAAGCTCTAAAACTGGAGTTAACGAACAGAAAATGCTAAATTAACAGAAAAATGTAACCTTTGAGCTGTGGGGAAGTGCATCACTGTGTGATGGGAAAGTCACCAGTGAAGGAAAAATTCCCGCGTCCTTTCCCAAGGGTGGGATGCAGGCAATGGCAGTGACAGCCCCATCACTCGCTGGAGGGACAGCTTCAGCCCCAGTGTGTTTCCCATCTCTGCCCATGTGGGGCAGGAGGCTCCTTTCTAGAGCCCCAGCAGCACCTTTGTCCCCACCATTGTTGAGGGAGGAACCTGCTGCCATTTTCCCTACTGAAGGAAGGGGTTGATTCAGAAATGCCTCCTGTTCTTTTCCGCTGCCATTCCCCCCCTCATGCTCTGTGGTTTGAAGCATCTCCCCAGGATCCTGGCCACCAGCACCAGCTTCCCCACAGCCACTGGGCCCAGGGCTCTGCTGAAAGCCATGGCCACTGGCTCAGCTGTCCCCTCTTCCTTTGGCCCAAACCAGGGCAGTTCCAGGACAGCCACTGCGAAAGGGCCCTGGGGGGTTTCCCTGGGCATCACGCACTGCCCGGGGTAAATGCTGGCTGGCAGAGGCAGGGATGGGCTGCAGTTTTCATGTGTTTCTGTTACCTGATGTATCTGCTGCTGCTAATAGTGCTGTGGTTTATCTGGGGCAAAGCCAAAGGCTGCAGTTAATGCCCCTTTGCATTTATTTCCTGCATTTATAGCAGTATTTCCTGCATTTAGAACAATTTCCAACAGCCCATGTATTTCCTACCCTCTACCTGCTGCTGCCTCCCGAGCAGGCACTCGTCCCATGAGCTGGCCCCATCCCTCTTCCCAGGACTCCAGCCCTTCCCTTCACCCCATGTTTTCCTGCCCTGCAAGCTGGGAGGTTCATTGGTGCCTTTGGCTTTCTTGCAAACTTGCTCTCCATGGCAGACTGGGGGTGTGTGCTGTGTATTGCCCCCCAAAATACCAACCTTCCCCACCCCTTCCCCCGTGCCGACGGAGGCTGCGCCTCCTGATGCTCTTCATTAACCACTGAGGGTACAACGAGGGGAGCTGACCCCATAAACCATTGGTACCAAGAGCTCGTTATTCAGGAGTTTATTGCTTAAGCCCTGAGACACTTTTATAACATCAGTGCAAAGTTGAAATGAACAAAAAAAAAAAACCCTAAAATGAAGACATCCAGATACAAGATCATTTGAATATATTAACTCTGTCACAATACAAATATTTTAAATAGAGGGAAGAACAATAAATTATGAATCACAGGTTCATTTGTTGCTGTAGAAAGGCAATCAGGCAGTAACAGTTCCCTAAGAATGAGGTAGCAGTATTTTTAAATATAACTCTATTCCACAGAACTACTCATATAAGTTAAAAATAGAACAGCTATTCTGAATATTGACTTCTCCTTTTTGTTTTGGGTCCCAAGCAGAGAAAAACTCTCAGCAGCCAGGACTTTCTGGTCTTGAATCTTTAGATTACACAGTATAAAAATAAGTTATTTAAATAAAATATAATAATAAATAAACTCTAGAAGTACGATGCCAATGAGCACCCATTAAAATCCAGTTATCCTACAGATTCTCCTGCTCTTCACAATTAATAAGTTAAAAGCCCAGCAACAAGACAAAGACACATTAAAGGTGACGTTAGGGGTTCTGGTGCCCACTCCTGCTGCTCTTTCCCCTCCCAGGTTTTGCTCTTGGAGGCTGCACTGGCTCCACTCCCCCCCAGCACCCCCCAGGAGCACCCCCCAAGCTGCTGGGGGAACTCGATCGAGAGAAACGCATCATTTCAGCCTAGATTTTGATCTCTTTAGGAAGAGGAGATGATTATGAAGAAGCCTCCCTTCACTAAGAGGAACAGGAAGCAGATAATTTGGTTTTGGTTTTGGTAGGCGCTGCAGGAGGAGGTGAATGAGTTAAAAGCTTGGTCCAGGTGCATCCCTCCTAGGGGGTCACATCCATCCCAAGGGGTCACATCCCTCCTAGGGGGTCACATCCATCCCAAGGGGTCACATCCCTCCTAGGGGGTCACATCCATCCCAGGGGGTCACATCCATCCCTCCTGGAAGTGCTGCAGGGGAGCTCTAAGGGCAGCCTGGTCCAGAGGAGACCTCTCAGAGCATCACTTGGATGGAAAGCCCGGGAGATGCCCAGTGCTTGCTGGGGAAGGAACGCTTCCCACGGCAGTGGAGCGATCCCTGCTGCCCAGTGCACCCACTGGGACTCGCTCCTGGGATTGCACTGGGTTTAGGGGGGATGATGGGGCAGAGCTGAGGGAGTGCAGCAAGGAGGAGCGATGAAACTCGGCAAAGCCTATTTGAAGAGCAGCGAGCTGCCTGGGGCCGGGGCTGGCAGTGCCCGTCTCAGTGTGCAGCCCTGCCCAAGCGCCTGTACATCCCCTGGGTGAAGTTCCCCAGCTCCGGCAAGAAGTTGCGTAGGTAGATCTCGATGTCATTGCTCAGGGAGCAGTTCTGGGGAAGGAAGAGCACACACATTAGAACTGACAGCAGGACTTAGCAGCTCAGCCTGGGGGGAGCCAGGGTACCCCCCAAGCAGATGCTTTGTTTCCATTGCCTGTGTCTCCCATATAAATAATTCAGTTAAGAGTGGTGATGCTGCTGCCTGGGGACGTTGGGCATTTTTCCTTTGCTCAGGACAAGCACCCAGCCCCAGTGACCCCCCCACTCCACTGGCCTGGGGTGATTGGGGTGCTCAGCCTCTTCCCACGAAGGCAAGTTATCCTGTGGCACTGCAGCACCCCCTGGTCAGTCCTGAGGGTGCCCCAGGGGAGGTGGCACTGAAGAGGGGCCCATGCTCGGTTGGGGGGGGCACAGATGCTCTGGGGGTGCACGGTGGGGGGGTGCAGGTCCTCCTTACCGTCTTGCCATGCAGGCTCTTCAAGTTGAGGATGAAGGGCTCGTAGTCCTTCCTGCACTGGGTGACCTTGGTGAGCGCCACGGCAGCCTGGCACAGCAGCTCCTGCTCCGACCGCTGGTAAACACGGGGTGGGGGGGGAATTATTAGCACCGGGTAATTAAATCGATGCTACTTATCAAAGCATCCGGGACCGGTGGGAGATTTCACAGTGACTTTCTAAACTGCTTTCATTTTATGGCTCTGATGGCAGCCTGTGGGGTGACTCAGGCCCTGGCTGTGCCCAAAGGCCATGGTTGGGGGCGCTGGGGGTGTCCTGGGGTGCAGCTGGCATCGAGCCACGCGCTCGCCCCCAGTGCCTGGCTCTTGAGCAGCTCTTGCTCGGTGACTAATGCAACCACGGCTGCTCCGTGGGCTGTGCCCGGCGGGGAGGAGGGTGCCAGCTATGGTGGTGGTTGTTATTAATGTGATTCCCACTTATCTCTCCATCATCTTTTACCTTTCGGTCCGTGAAGGCGACCTGTGCCACTCGGGTGTCATTGCAGGGGACCTGGAGGAGCGAAACAAGGGAGTTGTCATTATGAGACCGTCACTAGGAGACCATCCCCCAGGAGCTGCCAGCTGTGCCCTCTCCCAGGACAGGGCACCAGGTCCACATCCCTCCCCAGTGGGACATGGCATGGATGCACCCTGGGTGCTGCCACCACCAAGATCTGCGTTTCAGCAAACTGTTTCAAAAGAGGTGGGACACAGGTTTGCACAGCACTTACAAGCACTTGTTTGGGGAGGACAAGAGGGTCCCTGGGGTGCTCAGTGGGCACAGAGCAGGGACCCCCTGGCAGCTCCCACAGCACTGGGCCACCATGTCCCCATCACCGAGCTGCCCCAGTCACCCCGACACAGCTCTGTGTGTTGCACAGGGAGGTTTGGGGGAGGCTGTCTTCTTCCTCAGCACTTTTTTCTGCAATGTGCTCAATGTCAGATGGAAAACCTCACCCTGCCCAACCCCAGCAGCCTCTTGTACCACCAAGTCAAGTGCTGAGCACCCAAAGTCGAGGCTGAAATGGGCTGGGGTGCCCAAAGCTGGAGGTGGGATGGTTCCTGCATGCCCAGGTGGGCACCTGCCCCTGTGGTGGCAGTGCCAGCACCTGGCCTTGAGCATCAAGGAACATCATCATCATCAGTAACGCTCCCCTGGTCTGTAAGCAGAGCCAGGAGGTGCAGCAGCATTTACCTGCACTCCTGAGTTGAGCTGCTGGATGCGCTGGGTGATCTCCGAGATCGCCCGCTTTCGTCCGGGAGTGGTGGGTGTCAGCGGCGCGGGGGAGGTGAGCTCCAGCAGGGAGAGGAGGGTGAAAGCAGCCTTCAGCCAGGGGAGCATCCTGCCACTGCTGTCCGAGCGCTTCCCGGGCTGGCTGGGCTGGCTGGCCGGGGCCTCTGTGCCTGGCTGCTTGGCAGAGCACCATTTTTATAGCGTGAAGAAGGGCCGGTGTCTCCATTGACTACCAAATATAGGTGTCTTCCTGTGCTGAGCAGGCGAGGCGGTGGGAAGTGCCATTCGCCCCAAAGAAGGGCATTATGTAATGACGGCGAAGACTTTTTGCCATTAACCAACGTTATCTGTTATCCAGCTACCATGCAGATTTTAATCACTTAATTGATAGATGGAGAGATACTGGGATAAGAAGTTGAGAATTTCTCTTTGATGTTGGAGGATCTATTTACTATCGAGCGTGTTTGTAACGTGCTGCATGTGGGAAACCATGAACGCGTGCACGACTTAACCAAGCGCATCGCAAGGCTGGAGTGAAGTCGAGCCTTGATCTTATGTGCAGAGAAACATCTCCTGAGGCTCCCCTTGTCTCCACGGTGCGAAAGGGAGTTACTCAGAAGGACTGGCTCTGGGATGTGTGTGGCTGGATGCCTGCCAGGCTCCTGCCCGGGGTGTTGATGTCTCTTGCGGGGTGGCATGACTCTAGAAAGTGTCTGGTTGAATTTGGTGGCATCTCCCGCATGGCCAGGTCTCCCTGGTGGTGGCCCTGGGGACATGCTGGGACCACAGTGCCCTGTGTCACAGCTCAGCCATCACTGGCGCTGTTGGAGAGGAACAGCTGAACTGTGCAGGAAAAATTCACGTTGTGTGGCCGTAATGGCAGCAGCTCTGGCAAGCTCAAGGAGCCAAAGTCAGGTCTGAAAGAAAATAAAACCTCAGACTTTTATCAAGATAATAAATATCTGCAAAGACAAAAAAATGCTCTTGCATGTAAAGGAAGAAGTAGCTGAGGTGGTTTTCTGGTGTGTGGGTGTTCGGGTTTTAACTAGGACTTGCTCAGCTCTGTAGCACGTATCCCGTCCTGCGAGGACAGCTCCTGCAGCACCCGGCTCGGCACCGCGCCTTTCGGCCCCGCGTGGTGCCATGCCCATGGGCCACAGTGTCCCACACTGTCCTGCCTCATCCCATGCCATCCACACTGTCCCACACCATCCCATGCCATCCCGCACTGTCCCACACCATCCCATGCCATCCCATGCCATCCCACGCCATCCCACGCCATCCCACGCCATCCCACGCCATCCCACGCCATCCCATGCCATCCCACGCCATCCCACGCCATCCCATGCCATCCCATGCTGTCCCACTTCATCTCAGAGGACATCAGGAACCCAACAGTAACTGAGGGATGCAAACCACCACACCCCAGAGCAGAAGAGCAGACAGGAACCCACTGTTATTTCCCACCATGGCTGAACTGTGCCGTTAATGGGAATTTCATGGGGAAAAAAAAGTTGACTTGCCAAAACGGCTCATTTCGTCCCCAAATTCTTAAATGCCTCTTCCCAAGTGCGTGGCTCTGCTCATGCCAACCCCCTGCTGCCCTGGCTTGGGCCAACCCCATCCAGGGGACCCCCAGACTTCACCTCCTGCCCGGTTAGAGGCTTGTCAATACTTATAAATTGTTGCATTCATTTAGAAAATGCAGAAAACATCTTTTTGGATTTTTTTTTCCCGTAAAGTCAGGGTGTCACCCAGCCTAAGGAAGCACTGAACTTCCCATTTCAAACAACCCCCTCCCCAGTTCTCTGCCTTCTTTTTGGATGGGAAGCTCTAACTCTGCAATGGCAAGACTGGGCTGCAGCACTCCCCCCCCTTTCATTACTTTTATTTGCTTGAAAAAATTGGGTTTTGTGGAAAAAAAAGATGTTGATGATTCCTGAACATTGAATTTCCTGCAAAATGGAAAGGCTGGGTCAGAGCCAGGCAGGAGACTGGAGTTTCCCATCGCAGGCACTGGGAGGAAGGTGTAGGAGCTGGGGATGCAGGAATAAGGATGCTGGAGCAGGATGCTGGAGCAGGATGCACTGTGGCCCTAGGGAAGATGTTTGTGGTCCCACTCCCTGTGCCCTGGCGTGGGGTGGTCCTGGGGGAATCACAGGGCCCTGGGGGGCTTCAGATGGTGGGAGCCCCTTGGCTGCAAATACCCCAGTCTGCAAACCCTGCTCAGAGAGTGTGTCACCTCCCCCAAAGCCAGATAAAATCGTTCCCCCAATCTATTGATACAGTAACGTGAACCTGATGCTGGGAAAAGCTGACACGTATCAATCATCTGGCTCACGTGGGTGGAAAAAATCGCTAGAATGCAGAGCCCAGTTCTGAGAAACAGCATCAGGCCAGGGTCTCGGGTGGGAGGGGGCGCAGGAGAGGGGGTCGCAGCTCTTTGGGAGCAGCAGTGGCCTGCAGGGAACCGAAATAGCTCCTTCAGAGCATCCTCAGCTGCTCTGAGCGTTAAAGCCAGCGGTGACTGTGAAACAAGGGGGATTTCTGCCTGTGCATCACCCCCAGCACTGGCAGGGAGCTGCCCTGCCCTAAGGGAGGGGGTACCTGGGGCTGGGACACCCTGTCCCCAAGCCCGCTGCTGCTGGCCAGGGTGGACGTGGGACCCCAAGTTTGTGAACCCAGCCTGGACTGGGTCTTCTTGTCATGAAACAGCTGGGTTTGCTCCCGGCTGTGGCCACAGGGGGGGCCGGGAGGTCCAGCAGCTGGGGGGGCTGTGCCCACCCTGCCTTGCACCCCACTCTCTTCACGTCTGATTTAAGCCACCCCAAACTGGTCCCGAATCAATTCAGAGAAACGATCCAAGTGGTTAATTTGGGTGTTGCAGTTTTCCCTGTCGGGCTCCCCTTGCCCCCCAGGTGAAGGTGAGGCAGGGGGCGAAGGTGCACACTGGGCTGGCAGCACCCTGACCTTTCCATAGCTGCATCTCTGGCTGAGGACACCAGAAAACAGAGGAGTCAGCTGCAGAGACCCTCAGTGCAGCCAAACCCAGAAATTTTCCTTTGTTCTGTATCCAAAGCCATGGGCTTTTTAACTTTTTTTGCTTTTTTTCCCAGCCCCGAAGCCAAGGTTGGCTGCCCACAGTCACCACACTCCAGAGAAGAGCTGCAGGGCAGGGCTGGAGCCACCAGCACCACCAGCACAGGGCAGCATCAGTGGGCACGGATGGAACTGGTGGAAATCAATGGAAAGAAACAGGGTAAATCAGATTTCTGGGGGCTGCAGCTCCCTGTGGCAGTGTCCCCTCCACCTCCCTGGCTCCGTAATGAGGGAGCGATGTCCCACAGTTTTCTCTGGGCTGGATTAGTGCCTCTCCAGCTCAGTGGGCAGGAGCTTTGTCCCAGCACCTCTGCTTTAGGACCATGTCCACCCCATGGCAGCCCCTGCACCGAGGTGTAGGTTTTGTGGAGGGACAGGATGGGATCACACAATTAAGAAGCAATGTCAGGATGTGTAAGGCCCGGTGGATGCTGTAAGTGAGGTGACATAAACCACTTCAGGTCTCCTGTCATTGTTGAAGGCCTGATGTTGGACAGCCCCACTAACCCTTGCCTTGTTTCCAATGCTCCTCCAGCTTTGCCTTTTACCAAAGCCTCATGGAGAAGCCACAACGTGTTGGTTTTTCTCCTGGGCCGTTCGCTCATGTGTGCTATTCCTTACTTCCAGAAGATGGGGGAGAAGTTAAATAAGACATCACATGAAGAAACCCACCCCAAATGTGGGTCACCATGCAGTGCCTAGCATCAGCACATGTCGTATCTCTCGGATCAGCGGTTGGGTTTACAAACTCGGAGCGTTTCAGACCCCGTGCCGGAGCCTCCAGCCGCCTCCAGCCGCCGAGCTGCGGGGAAAGGTGAGTTACAGCTGCTACAGGTTCGTTGCTTCTGCGTCGAGCAAACGAGACGGAGTAGGATGAAGCTGGAGGAAGGAGAATTTGCAAATTGCATCACATTTCCCGAAGGTGCAGCCCGCAGCGAGCGGAGGAGAAGCGCTGGCTCCTGGCAGCTCGCCCTGGGGGGGGGGGACAGTAAACAAACTGTCATACTGAAATAGATCCCAGCTGATAGCTCGTGTGACATTTAAATGCTAGCAGCATGAAACGATGAAGCTGTTGAAAGCAGCATTTATATTTATGGGTTTGGTTTGTGGTGGTTGTTTGTAGATAATCACATCTGTTTGGTGGGGTTTTAGATTGTTTTTAATGTTTCGAGTCTGCAAAAGCTTTTTCTGCCCAACGTGTGCTGTGCAGGAGCAGTTTGAGACTTTACGGAACAGTTGTTCCTGGAAGTAGCGAGTTACGTGTTCTGCAAGGCACTTCAGGCAGGTCAGAAAGCAGCTTGGGTTGCAAAAAATAATTTAAAAAAAAAAAAAAAAAATTCTCTGAACTTTTCAACCCCCAAAACACCTTGGGCCGAGCGACCGTCTGTGCAGTAACCTCTGAGCAAACAGCCCAGCGCTGTACTGCGTAACAGTGACAGAAGCATCACAAAATCAAGGTGTTGTTTTTCCACTGCTGATCTAAGTTCCACTTAGAAACAGCACTGTTCACACTGGGATGTCTTCACAGCTTTGTTTTGTTTTTTTTTCTAGTGAAAGTAGTTGCCACCTTGCTCACTAAGTGCAGCTAAACCGAAAATAAGCTGTGCTGGTGAAGAAATAAATGATGTGGCACAGAGGAGAGGTGGGAGGAAAGTAATTTGTTTGAGCAGCACAGGCTGGAGCCCTCAATCTGCTGCAGATTCCTGGCTCCAAAAACACTCCCCAGGGCTGGGGCTGCAGTCAGACCCAGATTCCCCCTCTCCTGGGGTGACCTGCCAACACCTGCCCGTACAGGCACGGGAGGCACCACGGGCTCTCGAAGGGTGCTGGGTGTCAGCTTGGGGCAGTCCCCATCCCTGGAGGGATTTCAGAGCCGTGGAGATGTGGTGCTGAGGGACATGGGGCAGTGGGGACTGGGCAGTGCTGGGTTAATGGTTGGACTGGGGGAATTTAGAAATCTCTTCTAACCACGGCTGTTCTGTGATTCTATGAAATTCCTGTGCCAGGCAGCTGCCCAATTCTTGGCTCCTGAGCCCACTGCAATCACACTGAGAGTTCTCTAAAAGCATTTACAATTATTTTGTCGTTTTTAGTTCTTAAATCACAGTGAGCTTTGTGTAACATCATGTGTGTCAGTAGGGGTGTGAAGTGCTGGGGTCTGAACCCCCAGCCCTGAATTAAGGCTGACATATGGGTGGTCCCCATGGTCCTTTAAGAGGAGGGGATGAGTTTGCCTTTTGGCTTTCCTCCAAGGTGCAGCTGACCTTGCAGAGAAAGCCCTTGGGTAAATGAGCCCCAGGTGCCCTGCATTGGGTCAATGAGTGCCAGGTGTCCTGCTGTGGGGATAAAAGCTGGGACCACTTGCAGGAAGGGTGCAGTGTCTGTCTGTGAGGTGGGTGCACTGTGCAGAGTGTCCCTGTTGAGGAAGGACTCCTGACTCTCCCTGCAACTGGACCCAGTCAGGTTTGGTACTCGTGAACGCGGGCTCTGTGAGAACAATTTGTGGCTGCCTCTCTCCTGTATTATCTATCTGTTTCTGTTGGCTTGGCTGTCTCCCATCCCTGCCATGGGAGACTTCGTTGCTCTGTTTGTCCCACTGATTGTTGGCTGTGTTGTATCGTTCCTGGGGTTGATGTCTGTTATGTGTGATCTGATTGACTTGTTTGTACCCCCAGTGATCACCCATGTACTGACTTTCTTGTGTGCAATAGAATGTGGTTACTGGTTTGTTCTGCTGCTGGCTGTGTCCTTTGTACTGGGCCTGGTGATTGGCAAAACAGGGGAACAACCCCTTTCCCCTGACATTCTGCTCCTCTGGCCGCCCTCACCTCCAGCCCTCCAGCACAGGACAGGTCCGGAGGGGCCGAGCCCACCCGAGCTGGCCGGGAGCACAGGCAGTGGCTCCGTGGCTGTCACCATGCGGCGAGGCAGGAAGCGGTGGCAGAGCAGGGATCCCCTTGTTTCCTGTGGGTGCAGCAGGAGAGGTGGCAGCAAAGGCTGCTCCAGGGGGACCCACTTCTGCCCTCACCTCCCCGAGGTGCCCACGGGCAGCAGCAGGCAGTGGAAGTGTTTAAAGTTCCTCCTACACCTGATTCACATCAGCACATTTGTTTTGTTTCCCAGCCCACATCAAACCCAGGGGGCTGGTGGAGTCTCTTCCACGTTGTTACCTATTCAATGAAAGGTGTGGAAAATAAAGCATTACACGGATTATTTTTTGTCATTTTCATACTGACATGTGAGAGAGGAGAGGTTCGTTTCCCACCACATCTTCTGTATTTTTTCCAAGTTCTGGTGAAAAGTTTTGTATGTGAGAACAGACTTTGCAGCTGGGGAACAGAGAAGGGCTGATTTAAGCAAAAATGTGCCCAAACTTAATGGGGCAATTGCAAGCCATGGCTTTAACTCGTGGCAGGGGGAAAAAGCACAGAATTCACAGGGGTAGGGGAGTTGCTTCTGAAGATACTGTAATTCTTCACGGGCTGGGATGTATGTGTCATGCTAAAAGAAACAGGTAGCACAGGAAAATTTGAAAATTCAAAGGCATTTTTTTTTTCTCTGTTGATTTTTATCTTGAAGAAAATTCCCCTTCAGGAAGTAGTATAAGAGTCAGTGAAGCTTCTAATTTAAAATTGCAAACGTAATGCATGTTAGCAGCATTTTCCTTTGCCTTCTCAACCCCCGTCCCAGACTGGCATTAATTGCCTTTGCAGGGGACTGGTGACAGAGTGTAATTGCTAGGAAGTCCCATTCATTCGCTTAGCTGAGTGGTTTCCCAATGACTGGGGCCACCCTGACTCTGGTGACTTGCAGTTTCAGATAATACAGGTGGAAATAATCCTCAGCTCAAGTGCTCAGTTTCTGGCATTACCCTTTGAGGCTCCTACTGCCAACTCCACTCCCTGGCCACATCAAAGGCTGAAGAACACTGAGACAAAGAATTGGACCCGGGGTACTGTTGGGTTTTGTCTCTTTTGGCGTGGATGTTGTCCAGACCCTTTGGCAGGTGGTGCCAGAGGTGGATTGACTGAAGGTGAGGGGCTCAGCAGAGGCAGAAGGAGCCCCAGCACTGTCCTGGGGCTGCCTCTGTCCGTGGTCCTTAAGTTGGCAGCTTCTAGGTTTGCCCATACTCGTTTAGAAACCATAGAATCATAGAATTGTTTGGAAGAGACCTCTAAGATCATCAAGTCCAACAATTAACCCAGCACTGCCAAGTCAACACTACACCATGTCCTTCCCTCTTCATCCCTGCGAAATAAAGGGATTCCTGCATCCTGAAGCAGCAGGAAGACAGAGTGTAACATTCTCAGGCTCAGTCCCCTATCTGCCAAAGAGAAATGTCCTGATATTACTGAAATTAATGGTTTTTTCATGGTGGTTTAAAAGATTCTTCCTCTGAAATTGAGCTTTGGTCATACACTGGCTGCTGAGCAGGTTCAGCCGGTCACTGAAGGATTTAGAGTTGTAAGTCCAGCTTCTGCTTGTGGATTTGTGCCTGGTACCTAGAGTTCAAGGTAGAAGAGGTGGACCCTTACATGGTTATGAAGAAACAGAGACACAGAAATTGCATCCCCCAGGGCTTGCATGGCCCCAGAGGGGGCAAGGGATGTGGCTGAGGAACCCTTGTCTGAAATCTCAGGACTTGGGATCATCAGGTCCGTTGTATTTTGAAGTGTGTCATCCCTGTTAGCTTCCTGGCCTGTGTTCTGCAGGGTGTTGCTGTACCAAGGCAAAGAGCTTCAGGAAGAACTCTGAGTGGTGCAGGAAAAGCTCAGCATCCACAGAAATTAATGCTCTAAGGCATTTTTGTATCATTTTCACAGAACTTGATGGTATCTCATTGCGAATCAGAATGACATAACTCTCAAATGTCATCATCTTAAAGCAGCAGAGATGAATGACACTAAACAAAGAGAATATGGTTAAAATATGCTCCTGTCATCCACTCATGCATCTCGTCAGAGACAGGACTTCTCTTCCTTCTAAAGAAAGCTGTTCTACTTTGTGAAGATTCTGTCTTCAAACAGCCAAAGTAGCGTTATCTTGGAGAGAAAGCAGTAAGAGTTCTCTTTGAATCTTGTGAATTTTGCATAACTTTGTGAATTTGTGCACAGGCCTGGACTAGAGAGGTACAAATCAATCCTGACTGTGCCGTGAGGCAGTGAGGGAGAGCCAGCCCAGTTCTGGCAACAGAGCTCCAGCTGCTCCAAAGAATCTGCATCTGGATCTCCCCCTCAGGACATAGGCAAAGAACATCACAACTTTATTTTCATTTTTAAAGCATAAAATACATCTAAAAGTCAACTGTGGTATAGTCATTTAAATTCTTCCAAATCATGGTGATTCTTAAACCCAGCCACAGAAACATGTAGAAAGATAGGAAGTTTAAAAGTTTAATAGTTTCAGACTAGTTTAACTTGTTACAAATCTTCAGCAGTATATGATATGAAGGAGCTATCTTTTCAGATGCCTCCATTAGAGCTCTATAATATGGAATTACTTGAAATTCTACTGAACGTAGGCGCCTAGGGAGCTGACGCTGCATTTCATGATCTCAGAGCACTGGTCCATGTTCTTCCTTATCCTGTAGAACGTTTCCACATATTCAGAACGGCCCAGAAGTTCAACAAAATCTTCATCGTGAGTTATCACCAGGAGCTGAAAGTTACGCTGCTGTGAGCGGCTTTTTATTATCCTACAGAGAGAGAGTAGTTAGTGGGTATTTATCTAACTCACATTCTAGTTTTATAGAAGTTATAAATACATAGCACAAAAATATTTAACTATTGATAACGAATGACAAAGTGGCAAGCAATCTAATGCAGATTAGCAACTCTTTTTACTCACATTAAAAATCCCCAAATTATTTGAGAAGTATTTTTCCTTTTCCAAGTAAAGAAAAGGGAAGCTAAAACTATTGCTTTGCATGTGTTTCTGCAGATGCCAACAAAGATATGCCAGCTTAAAATATAATTCACTTCTGATGGTTGCTATTAACACTTGAAAAAACACCCATCTTTTAAGCTTCAGAAGAAGAGATCACTTACTCCACCAGGGCATGTGCAAGAGACTCGATGTTTTCTCGATCGAGGTTGGTTGTAGGCTCATCTAGTGCCAGTATGCCACAGTTGAGACAGAATGTTTCTGCTAGAGCAAGACGAATAATAAGAGAAGCAAGCACCTAAGAGAGAAAAAAAAACAAATCAAAATCTCACTCTTTGAAGTGTTTATGGAGGAGCTACATGTAATATTTTTAATGCCCTTATAAACCATGGCTAAAGTTTACACAATGTGCTGATAGTTCATAAAATCACAATAACTAGTAACTAAATAGTTACTGGAAAGTTGCAAGTTTGAATTAAAAAGATCCATTCTACAAAGTACTGCTGGAAAAGTGTCAGAGAAAACAATCAAAATTCAGGAGATATTGGAAGTAAGGCTTCCAATCTGATGTAAAGATACTAAGGCATTGCCCTCTGCATTACCCCTCCCCTCTGTTCAAATCCCCCCACTGCTGCAGCAAGGATGGTGAAAATTTGTACCCACATCACTAAGTTTGAGTTACTGAGCTCCTGACTACTTACTAAAACTGCAGACAGCAGGATTTGCCACCTTACAGGTTAGTTTCATATTAACATGCCTAATCCTATTATTATTATTAGATCTCCTGAACTAGTGAAAATTACAGAGCACTCGATGGAAACTGTGTTGCCAAAAATACTTTCCAATTATCACAACTGCTGGCATCACAGCTCATCATCAAAGAATTCTCAGAATGTAAGCAAGAAACTGTGAACAAGTTTCACTCTCATTTACATAGGAGTCTAACGTAACATTCTAGACTGCTTTAGGACAATTTTTTGCCTATACTGCTGTTTTATAAGAAGATTTGGATTTCCCCCAAAATTAGTATGGAATTTTCAAACCCAAGTACACATCTACACTCAGGTGGGGATTGATTTGACAGCGTTTTTCACATTCAAGCAACAATGCAGTATTCATCTTCTCATGAAATATCCTTTCACCATTCTATTGCTGTGTGCACTTTAAAATATTCTGCATTATTGTGTTCCATTCCTTGATTTCATTTTCTACTATTGTCTGTACCATCTGGTCATGGAAAAAGCCTGGCTGCCAATGAAACTCTGCTGGAGTAACATGGTGGGCATTGCTTCTCTGGAGGTAAGGAAGGAGGCAGCTTGGTACTTCGGATAATGGTGATTCTTCCTCAGCATCAGAGACCTGGATCTTTACTGCGTACTAAAAAATGCCATTACCTTTTGCCCAGCACTACATCTTCCTCGCATATCCAGAGCTGTATCTCCCTTTATCATTACTACTCTGTAATTGTAACTTCTTCTCTTGTCAGAGGCTGAGACATTCTCATCTGCGTCAGAACGGATCTCTATATATTCAATATCTGAAAATGGGAAGGAGAGAGTTTTTTACATTATCAAAAATATTTTAAAATATCATAGGATTAGCTGAGAGGTATAATATGCAGTAACCACAGAACTTCAGAATTCCCACTAATAGATATGTCTTTGAAATTATAATTTTTCCAAAACTGAAGGAATTAACTCATGCAGTTCCCCTGTCTCAAGGAAACCATAACTTTGAAACACAGAAAAGGGAGAAATTACCTCTGTTTATCCCGTAACTAACTACATAATGTGTAATAAAGGGGATTATAGTGGTGACCAACAGATGGAGCCTTTAGAATGGAGCCAACTATCCTGGATATTCAATATTTTGAACAACCACTTTTCAGTATGCAGTGCTCAATATCAGATGGATACACATGGGCAAAACTACAAACAATTACATACCTTGTCCTCTGTAGGTGCTTCGCCAAAGATCACGGATTATTTTGTTGATTTCTTCCATCTTCATGCTATGAAATGTCATTATTGCTCTAAAGAACAACAACAAAAAGTGCAAATGGTTATAGGTGCAGCCATGGACTGCTATGGACTACGGGAGCTTTGAGGAAGGCAGCAGCTCCCTTTCCATTCCCCAAATGTTTTTACTAAAAAAGCAGTAAGTAGTAGTTTATTTGAATGCATAAGTGTCTAAAGATTAAACACACTCTGTTGTGTAAATAATTCTACTCTCACAAACAGCTCAGTCTCAAGAAGCAGGAGGGTAATGAAGACAAAAAGATATGCAGTCAGTCACCCAACAGAGAGCAAGCTTACCTCACTTCTTAGAAGATTCATAACTTATTGGCCCAGTGCCCCAACAATGCAAATAACTGGGTCTCAGTAGGGAAGGAGAGCCTGTGAAGTTTCCTCAGAGCAGAGGATTCAGTATTGAGAATATAATTTGTAATCACCCAAACAGACGTTATGACTAGAGCTGCCTTTCCCTTCAGCAGCAAGAGTAACATAGATAATCATGTTATCATTAATAGTTATTGTTAATAATCTTCAATTTAATTTCCCCGGTTAATATGACTCCAGCTCAATAATAGAGGATTTCTTTTGAAAGCATTCAAGAAAGGACAGGATGCTACATTTCTAACTTGGCCTTTTAAAGAAAAAGTACATTGTAATGAAAGAAAATGCTTGCTCAGTTTATGCCAATGTCTTCTTTCAAAGAAATATGGTGGAAACAAAATATACTTCTGCAATGGGCTTTTACATATACCTTTTCTATCTCCCCTTTTACAGGAATTATTTCCACCTGTCCTGGGGAATACTGAAGTAACAACTCTAGTAGGATTTGTTAAGTCTGAAGAAAGAAGGTTTTTGACTATTCCCTTAGTTAAACCAAAGAATGCATTCTTCATCAATATTTATCATGAACCTCTAACTATTAAGTCAATAAAGACCAACTGATAGCACAGAGCACTCAAGATGTTGGTTTTCCCAGCTACAGATACAGCTTTCAATCTCTGGCCATTAGAGCTAGCATTTCGTCTCACCGATTCTTCAGACGATTACCAATAAGTGATGCTTATCTATTTTTCTTGAAATTACAAGGCTGATTTCCTGTTTTGCCTTAAATAGAAACAATAGATGGTTTGATACCATACAAAAAGATTCTGAATTCGAAAAGGGAAATTCTTGGAGTGCATTTCCATTTAAGCTGAAAGGGAAGAATTATACATCCTCTGAACAATTTAAATCTTCACAACATAAATTTTGGATTAGCCTACATTCTAATATTAAACATCTTTAAAAACTGCTTAAAACAGAGTTCCTCTAGCCCACTGTGTTTAATAACCATTGAGACCTGTCTTCTCAACTTGGAAGGTTCTCATCTATTTAGTTTCTCTTCCTGACCATTATATCCTGTACCCTCAATCACATTACTGCTCCTCTGTGCTCCTTTTCCCAGCACTGTTAGACCCCTTCTAATACAGGGGACCAAAATTCCATACTGTATTCAAGACATGGGTGTATTGTAACTTTATAGTGGCCAGAATGTTTCTCTTTCTCTTTTTTGCTCCTAATATTCAGTTTATCTTTCTGACACTGAGCACAAGCTTTGTATTTCCTGAAACATACCCACTGATTCCAAGATCCTTCCCCATTGTCCATCAAGTTGCAATAGCTCATTGCAATTCCATCATTATAATTGAACATAGAGGGTTTTTCAGTGAGCCATATGTTTTACTTTGTATTCATTTACAAATTTGAGATATATAAATATATAAGAACATCTCAAAAGAATTATATCAGTTTCCTAGTTCTAAACTACTCTCAGAAGCCTGAAATTGAAAGCTGCTTTTGCATCAAGGTTATCAACAGTGATAAAGCCTAGAATATTTTAGAATTACCCTCATATGACAACACTTACTTATCAAGAGCCTTGTAATAAAGGTCCAGATCTTTGTTCACCAGCTCTGTTGTTCTCATAATAATCATCATCTCCCTGTATTTTTCTTCTGCATCTTTGAACTGTGACTCTCGAAGTTCCTTTTTAAACCGAACAATCTCTTCCTCAAATCCACGCTGGCGGCCAAGTGCAACATGATGGTTTCTTTTCAGTGATTCTATTTTCTCCTCTAAAAGTCTTTTTTCACTGTGAAACCAGAGTGGATACACAAGTCTTTTGTATTTAGTGTTTCACAATTTTGTAACCAGGGTTCTAATTGTGAGTTTATGTTAGACAGTAGCTCATTATATTGTATCTATGAAGTCTGCAACAGTTAGTTAGAATTATAGCTCTAATGTCACTGAAATTAAGACATTATTGAAATAAAAATACTTTAATGTTTGTTAAGAACATATTCAAATCACTATCCTGAGTGGGAGAAGCAAGTTATCAAGTTTGAATGCCAAAGTGCTATATGTAGAAACCCAGAAAATAATTAATTTCATAGGTGGAATTAAATTAAGGTACTGAGCAAAATAAGATGAATTAATCAGGTAAACTCTAAAGCTAAATAAATGGTTCCCACATAAGAACCAGCATAGGTGATTATCTAAGAAATGAATATTAAACTACTGAAATAAATAAAAATAACTGCTGCTGAGACCTAAGTGAGCAGACTGAAAATGAAAACCAAGTATTCTTATCCAGAGACATGAGTTATTTTTTAAATGTGGATTTAACAGTGGAAATAATTTTTAAAAAAGGCTCGGATTGGAACAGACACGTACACATATGTACGTATTTCTAGCTAGAAGCACTGTATCATTTCGCTGAGTCATTTATATTGTCGTCACGGGGAAATTATGCAAACGTGAGTTTGAAGGAGGAAGTGGTCTACGTGAATGGGGGAAAGGTGGACCCGGAAGCACACGGACACCCAGTGACTGTTACATCCCGAGATGCAGGGAATTCTTGCACAAGACACGCCGTTCTGGTTTGAAGCAGCTTACTCTTTCATTTGTGGGGCTTTCATTTCTCCCATCTCCTTCACAAGGTGTCTGATATTGTCTTCAACTTCCTTTAGCTCTTCGTTCCGTTTCCTCAAGGTAAGATTATCCTCTAGCCACCTCTCCTGGATCTGTCTCCACAGAAAGCAAGAAGTTGGATAACATTTCAGTATATTGATTCTCAATTACAAAGGACAAGTTCTGGACAAATCTAAAACATGCCACAAGCATAAAAAAATTGACAACTAAAATTATCACAGTGAGAACTCATCTGCTTTTGCATATACAAATCTCAAGACTCTTTTCAGCCTAATACATGTATAACAGCTATTCTGATTAACAACTGGTTACATACATCAGGAGACAAACTTTGCAGCACTACAGACCTAGGCAGATTTAAACCAAAACCAGAAATTATTTCGACTATGCAAAATATACTTCCCTGTAAAACGATACATCTACCTTTTGAGTGTCAATATCTTGTCGAATCATTTCCATCTCTTTACTTATCTTTTCCTTCTGTTTCTCACAGGCAGCTAACTGCGAATTTACTTCATCAAGTTCAGCCTCCTTTTGCTAAAGAAATAAAATGGTATACGATTAAAAACATAAGGGTGCTTTTAATGTCAATTTTTTACTGACTGTTTTTTAGGTTACCTTTTTATAGTCTTCTTTTCCTTGTTGAATATAGTTTTCAATTTCTTTCACATACTTGTTTATGTCCTTAACTTTCTCTCTTATGCCATTTATCTGCAGGGAAAAATATTTCAAATGAAATGCAGTCTTTTGTCCGAGAACTGATACACTCTGTATCAAAGAGCAGATACTAGATAACACTATTGTCAAAGTACAATTCCTTATTGTAACTGTGTTTAATTTACTAATAAAGCCTTCAGCTTTTGAAATCCAGGTGCTCCTTACTACCATGAAAATGTTTTCCAAAACAAATGGTAAATCACTCATTGGTGCTTACACAAGAGGGATGCTTTACCTGAGAAAAACAGGTTTGTCTCTGGCAAGGACAGGTTATAGTCATCCTTGCTATTTCTCTTAGATCTCTGAAGAAGGGCTTTTAATACCATTAGTCACTAAAATACTGCCAAATGTCCCTAGAAGCCTTTTGACAAGACTGTCAAAGGTTAATTGCAATTGAATTCATCTCCTCACTTGGTTATGTTCCTTTTCTCCCCTAAAAGTTGCACCAATCTAAAGCATTTGCTAAAGTCACTGCTGTTTCATTCCCATGGCTTCCATCCACACCTGAAAAAACAATATATAATGCTACCTCCCAGCTATGCCAAAAGCAAACCAACCTTCTCTTGTGTTTCTTTATTACTCGCAGTCCTTTTATTCATTAGATCCTCCTTCTCCATCTGCAGTTTTTCTAAAGTTGCATCCAAAGGAAATACCTGTTCTTTTGCTTCCTGAAAAGTAGTTGGAGAAAGTCTTTTTTATCTTCTCATTCTGTTAAAGATCAATATTTTTTCAAGTGGTAAAACAAGTCAGGTGGTTAGTTCTCTCTTTTTCTGGGGGTGTGTGTTAAAAAAAGATGTGAAAATATGTATTAATAAAGTTCTGGAAATTCCCAAAGGCATCCAATAGCAGAACAGGACAAATATTTAAAAATACATTGTATTTGCTAGGATTACAGACAATGTTAAATAGAACAAGATTGGTTTTTTCCCCAGGACAACAAAGCTAAGGGTTAACAATGAAGTGTATTTCCTACCTTGATCTCTCTGCATAAGGACTGAACCTCAGTGGTTAATTCCACTGTTTGTTCCTCCAGCTGCCGACGACGCTGCATGCTGCTGGAAATCTGAAGCTTCTCTGCTTTAAGCTCATTAACTGTACTCTTTAGCTGCTGAATCTGATTTTGCTGGTCCTGCTTGAGTTTTTGATTTAACTCAATTTTACCAGTAACTGCAGGTGAAAACAAACACAGAGTGAAACAGTCAATCTGATTTGAAAGACATTTATTGCCTTCCTTATGAAAATTTAACTCTAAATTAAGCTAGTATGACCCCAAAAACCAAAACCAACTATTAAATACAGTTATTTCAGAACATAAGTAAACTAAGTCTATTTTTTTAATGGCAGCAAGTTTAGAGCATTATTTTCAATATAAAAATGAAATACCAGTTTTGCATGACCTACCTGTATCCCACAAGTGTTTTTTCTCTTGTTTTTCTTGGCTTACTTGTAGAACAGTTCTACTCAAATCGACCCCTAGCAGCTTAGCCTCCTGCTGAGCAATTTTTCGTTCAACATCCCTAATATCAGTCTGAAAATACAAGGAAAAGTACTATTATTGTTGTATTAGTGCTTAACAAGGTATTTTTTATCTTTGGCACACAAGAACGAGCTGGGGGCTTGAGGCACGTGTGACTCGAGACCTCTGAATTTATCTCCTCTTTAGTGTACTTGTGGTTGTGCTCAGGTTCTGGATGACACCTCTGTTCCCAGTTACTGTAGCACAGAATTGAATCAGAACTCAAGGGACTCTGTGGTCCTCTAAAGTAAAAATCATTACATAAAACTTTTAAGTTTTATTAGTACCAAGATCACCTATGTTATGCTGTCTTTTAAAGTATTTTTACCTTGCTTGAAAAGTCGCAAGACCTTAAAAATTTTTGTCATATTATTGAATAACTGCACATTTAAATGCTAGCAAGTGAATATCATTTTATATATCAAAACAAATTACCAAAGCATACCTGGTACCTTTCCATTAGCGTTATATCCTGCAAACGTGCCTTGGCACCTTCCTCCTCTGACAAAGCTGTCTGCAAGAGCGATTCCTGTTCTTCTATCTCACCTTTCAGGCCTGTTAAATCCCTGTTTGCATTCTGTAGCTTATTCCTCAGGTCTGGGATGTCCCTGTCTTGGAGTTCCACTACAGTTCGCCTTGAATAAAACACAAACCCGTAATATTTCCTTTGTCAAAAACTGCAGCATAAATTCAAGACATTCCAGATCACAAAATCTGTGATATAGTTTAATAGTGGAAGACTAAATTTAGCCAAAATAGTATCCCCTTAACCTTGCTCATGTTTGATTAAGCTTATGTTACATACCCAGATAAGGTAATGCATCTCTCAGTTTAGACAGGTGAGATGGAACAACCAAGCAACCAAAATCTCTTTGGGTTTTTAACTTAATTACAGAGCAAGTGGCCACGAGAAGGTCTAAATCCACTGTACAAGAGTGCCCTCTTGTGAAGAAAAGGTCTACCCTCTAGCATGTATTCTCCAAATTCAGAACAGCAGCCTGCAAATTTCTTGAGACCAGAGCCTCTTCACCCACTATCAGGAAATCTGCATATTCTTATTTTAAATGCTGTTCATATGCTAAGAGAAAAACAAAACAAAAGAAAATCCAAAAACTAATCTGACAAAAACTCTTTAGGGCTAGTGTTATTTGGTTATGTTCTGGTGGGAGGCAACAGGAAGAGAAAAGGGAGGCAACAACAAAATGTCTGGTCTAGTACTTTCATAGCTTTAAAAATACAGACTAATTCAGCCTAGAAATTAGAAAATACTGGAGGTACCTTTTCTGAATTTGTTAATATTACCTACACTTTGTATTACCTTGCAAGTTCAAAAAAAACCCCAACATAAAAAGGTTTTTTAAATAACTAAAAGGAATAAATTCAGTCCAATCTAATCTGAGTTATCAGTATCAGAGACAGAGATGCATTCCTAAATGATGGAATTGCACATAACCTCAAGGAAACATAAGTGGCATTGGGAATCCACTCTAAAATCCAGAGGTGGCTTTCTAGAGCATCCTAATTCATATAAAACTGCCAGCAACAAAAACTACTGCTAAAGAAGATGTAAATCAAGATATTACTAAAGGGTGTTTAATATAGGTTCAGTTCCCATTCTGACTATACAAACTCTATTTCAGCATTTTTAAGAAACATATTTAAGGTGACCTGGCATGAAAACATTTCAGTAACCACAAAAACAGCCTGTCCATTTCAAATTACAATGATAAAAAATAAAGAGGGGAACCATGCCTGTATAGAGTGTAAATAATCGGTAGAAAAGCAAGTATTTAACCACTTTTTCTGCCTCTCATGAGAAGTCCAAAGGACCAAAAATACCACAAATATAAAATAGTTTAATATTAAAGTCCAAACGAGCAGAGAACGAATGCTAGTAAAATATTTATCTCAGCTGTGAGATTTTTGAGCTTCCTTGGTGTCCACATAAGTTTTAATAATCAAAAATCCAAGGATTTGAAAGAAAACAGTTTGCAACAATATGGTTTAAGTACTTTACCTAAGTGGTTTAAGGCTCATCATTTCATCACGTTTTTTCTCTTTTCTTTTAAGCTCAGACTCTGTGGACTTCAGTTTGTCAGGAGCGAGACGCAGCTTGGACTGCAGGTCACTAATTACATCTTGCAGCTCGGCCTCCGTTTGAAAAACCCTTTGACAAACTGGACAACACGACTGGTTCTCCTCTGTCAGTTGTGTGATGAACTGGGAATAAACTGCAGTGGCTCCAGCGAGCACAGCTGGTTTAAAGAGAAACACAAGACTTCATGTCAAAACATAAACAGTGCATAAGTTCTAAACTAGGTATGTATTTAGCACATATGAGAGAAAATTATAACCCACAAAATCACAAAGGCAGGAAACTGAAATGGCCCTAAGTGACATGCTCTGAATGCAATGCTGTCCCTGCTTTCAGCAGGTTGCCCTACATCACCTCCTGAAGGCCTGAATTGTTCCTAGAGTCTCTTTTATTAAACCACGCTCATCCCTCTGTAATTAACAGCAGAAGTGAGTATTTCCTTCAAAAATTACTGTCTTTCCATTAGCAGTAGGCTCTATGGGCCAAACCCACACCAAACAGCCCCTTCTCTACTTGTCTTCACACCCAGCTGATCCAAGCACTCAAATGTTTCCCCAGCTTTGAGAAGGTCATCATCTACACACACAGTAAGCCAAAGTGGATACTTCATTTACACATAATAAGAGAATTAGCTGAAAGAATTAAAACAATTGATCCTGCTTAACAGAAATAGTTGTAAGGAAAAATTGGTAAAAAAATCTAAGATCCAGTAATAATCTCCCTTAAGTCAATCTCTGTGCTGATAGTTTGTCCTGCACGAACAACAGACTACCTCAGTATCTGTGCCTTCCATTCAAAACAAGCTTTAGGGGAAATAAAGCAGAGCTATATAAGAACATACCTCGCTGTTTCGAACTCTTCTCAATTTCATCTTGAAGTTTGCTCAGATCAGTGTCAAAATCTTGGCTTCCACAAACATCAAAGAGTTTTGTTTCATGAAGGGACAACTCCTCCTCTTTTCTTCTTAGCTCATTGCTGACGTAACTTCTGTGATATTCTACTGATGCCAGTCGTTTGCTGAAACATCAACACATAAACTATTTAATTACAAAAACCTGAAGATTTCCAACTGTTTAAGCAAAAACAAAACCATGGGAAGTTCCTCTGAAACTGACGTTAAGAGAGCTGTTTAAGCAGCAGTTCTTGAATGATTTTTCAGAAAATCAGCTGAAAATCAACTTTTTATTAATCATAGTGTTTCATTTTAATTCCCTTTGTTTTCTAGATAATTTCTTAATGATGAGAACCTAATTTCTAATGACAGGACTTTCTAGAATACAATATAATTTTTTTCCCCTACTGCAATTATTGCTTATGAGGTGTTATTGAACCTTTTGAGCAAAGAATGTTCACATTCCTCTACTCACTCTACTTCTGAATTACACAATATTCTTATCCTTAAAATCTTAGTTGTTTTGTTTTGTGCCAGTGTAATGTGTACCCTCATAGAGTGTGCTGATGGTACCTACACTTTCTAACAAATTGTTTTATATAGTGAAATCAGGACCAGGTCATCACACATGGAGACATAATCAATTCATTAAATTAATAATTAAATTATTAATTAAATTAATTAATTTAATACCTACTTAAGGTCAGCAAGATTATCCCTTGTCTGATTAATCTTTTTATTTTTACCATGAAGCCAGTCTTCAAGTTGTTTTTTATTCGGAAAATATCCCAACAGTGATGTCAGTTCTTCAGAATGTCTTGATTTTACTTTTCTAATCTGCTCTTCTTTGTCTGCCTGGGGAAATAAAGCATTTGAAATTAATTTTTTCATATGTTCGTGTTCAGGTAACTCAACACACACGTTCATGGAGTTAATGGCTTCTATGAAGTCAGACAGAAGGCTTTACATATGACTGTGATAAAAACCTGAAAAACCCATAAGTTTTGAAGGGTCTGTATCAATTTCTTGCCCCTCTCTTATGAGAAAATGGTAGAAAAATTACTTTGTCTTTCTTCAGCATCTCCATTTGGGTAATTGTCATGGTATGTAGATTCAACTGTTCCATCTCTTGATCCAGCTTCCGAAGAGCTTTGTCCAGGTTTATTTTCTCATTTTGCAGAGTTTGTACTTCCAGTTCAAGTTTTTCTACATTGCTGTTCCTCTCAGCCTTCTCCAGCTCATGTTCCTAAACAAAAGATAAAAGCCCAGAAGACTTAAATAATTACACTAATCAATAAAGCAACTAAAGGAAGCAGAAGAGAGCTCTTAAGATGTGCAGCAGCAGTAACATAAAATATTTGGCTATGAAAGCATAACCAACTGTTCAACTGGAACATAAAATGCTTGTAACTTTACAATACTTCATTGGATCACACCCTTATAACCAGCTACCTCACCTCACAGACAAGTTATCTGGAAACTTGTAGGTAGTGAAGCACTTTAGGTCATATTTTTCTGGCCCAATAATTTAAGACTGACTAATCTTATGATAACACCAATCATGGTTATTACACTCTTTCTAACTCACCAAGCAGAAGCAGTATATTCTATGCATGCACTGAACAAAAACAAAGAGTGAGCACAGCCTGCCCCAAAAGGTGCATCATCTAAACAGACACAGCATAGACAGGGTATTGAAAGGGCAAAAATGCAGCAGATGGAGCAAACATCAAGGGTTTTTTGGGTTTGGGTTTTTTCATGATAAGTTGATTTCAAACTTGTACACATTTTTTAATTACATGTACTTACTGTCTTGACAATCTCCTGATCCAACTCCAGAATTCTGTCTGAAAACCCCTCCAACTGCTGCAGTTCATATTTTACATTCTTCAGCTCAGCCTGTTTCTTATTTTGAATATCTGATTTCAGGTCAATGGTTCTTTCTAGTCCAGTTTTCTTGTCTCTTATTTCTTCTATCTGTTTTTGTTTCATTGCTTCTTTTCGTTCAAATTCTCTCTGGAAGAAGTCAGCAATAACATACTCATTATTTTTTCATAGGAAAACATTTAAAGACACTTCACACAAGCTTGCAAATATACACCACTGTAATACAAGACACAGAAATACTCAGATAACTTGAACCTGTCAAAAAATTTCTGCTGAAATGTTTCAATAGGAAAATGCAGATGCATCATACCAGTAGTGCTGTGAGAACAACTCCAGTTTGAAGATGACTCCAACAAAGAGTTGCTTATTTTTAAACCAGCTGCCCACTGTAATTCTTCCTCAGGCTTTTCAGCTTGTCAGTGACCCATCTGTGTGAAAGGGCTGCTGAGAAAAACCTGTCTGAAGAATTGCCTGTTCAATAGCTTTGGCAATTCAGATCACTGGATGACCACTCTTGAGTTCCAAAACTCATTTCCATGGAAAGATTCATGCAACCCATAGTAAAGTATTCTAGAAGACAAAAAAATGGCTTCAGTTCCACCCCCCAACATTCTTCCTCTTCCTCCCAGCACCATGAAGACACACATGAACCAATAACACACTAATAACCAAGACTAACTACACTACTAAACCAACAAATTCTTACCATTAAATGATTTGCAGCTTCTGCATCTCTTTCCTGTCTCTCCTTCAACAGCCTGTGAAAATTGGTAATGTGCCTTTCAGTAAAAGGTGCTCGTTCAAAACCATCGAATTCCAGCTGTGCTGCCAAAGACTGAATTAAGGAATCCCGCGTTGCGATGTGTTCTTGGTGACGATCTGCTTGCAGTTGAAGACGACCTTCACAAAAAGAAAGCATGACATAAACACTCGAAATCTGAGGCAGAAGATACATTTAGGATTCAAAGTCAGTTGCGACTATTTTCTGGAAGTCTTTGAAACTTAAGTATTTTTAAACAACACAAAAAGCTCCAGACTGAAAACAACATTAGAAACTCCAGGAGAAGAACACAAAGACCTGTCCACCTGTGAGACCATACCATACTCTGCAGCTGGCCTCAAACTCATACACATTACAGGGGTTTGAATCTCTTCAATTCTTATCAGTAGTTCAATTTCAGGTCTTAACTACATCAAAAAATAAATGCAAAGTTATAGATGAAGTCTAAAATACCTCGTTCAATAAGTAGTTCTGATTTCTCACTGTTAAATCTCTGGCATTCTTTCGTGGCTCTATCAAATTCACGCTTACAGTCTGATAATCTCTTCTCCTTCTCCTTCACCGTTCTCTGGTGATTCTGGTATCTATCCCTTAGTTGTTCATCTGTTCCTTGAAAAACCTGTACAGCAAGGAGAAAAAGGTAACTTTATTCTGTATTACCTAAATTTATAAAGCCAATTAATGATGTTTGAAAAAAAGTATAGCTTTTACCATAACAGAATTCAAGAAATAAGAAATAAACACCTGCCATACAGAATTTCTATACTAAGACATATACTGAGAAAAATGAAATATGCTACAAGCAAAACTGGAAAATCTATTTTTCCTAGACTGATAAAACAAAAGAATCTAAACTGTTACCACTAAAGAATTTCTTTCCATTTGTTGCAATAGTTTTAAGTGCCATGGCACAATCACAACAGAAGACTGACAATTATTTCTTATTTTAACAGAAAGAAATAAAAAGTCTCCAGGGAGATGAACAATATTAACATCAGGAGACATCCCATACTGGTCAGAACAAGTGCTGGCTATCATCAACATACAGTGAGAGCAGATATTTTCAAGTTACACACAGCAGGGCACTGTTACCAGTAATCATCACTTTTATAAAAACTTTTATCAGGTTTGCCTTCCTGGCAAGCTAGTCTGTGGCAGAGGGAAAAGCTACAAAAATCAATTTAACCCAAATCACACAGAAACCAATACAGCTTTATTGAGCTGTATTTGCAGTATCTGATAATATCAAGTGAGATGTGTGGGCTATGAATATGTTCTTCACCAACATCTGATGCATAATAGCATATACACTTAGTTCACTGGGTAGCAAAAGGCAGACTGATTTTTCAGCAGAAGGACAGCAGCACAGAATTTCAAAAGCAACCTTTTCCATCTTCTCCTGCAAATCTTGATTATCTTTCTCCATCTGCCTCCTCCTGCTCTCCAGGGCTTTGATCTCGTTGTCTAGCCTCATCACTTTGACAAGATTCTGTTCAACTGCTGCCAGAGAATTCTGCAAAGGAAAGAATTATGTAAGTAAAATATCTCACCAGGCTGTGAATCCCACAATCAACTGTTCTATACAATACAGTTGGTCCAAGTGTAAAACTTTCAGCTTAGTTTTTTAATTACAGTTTATAATAGTTTTAGTTACCAGCTAAATTTGAGAGAGATGTTAAATTAAGCCACAAAAAACCCAATGCTGCTACCAGAATTTTACAAATGACGTCCTTACACCTCCACTGACTGTACAGATTAGACCAGCCTCTGCCAGGTTTGTTGACGTATGCTTGATTTTGCTTCAGAGCAGAGGATTAGATGACACAGCATAAAAGTATAACATTTTAATCAAGAAATTCACCCAGCTTTCACATTTTCCTGTGTTCTTTAGTACTTATGTATCGTTTTGTATTAAAGTCTTAAGCCAATTGTCATGCAAATTACCTTTAGAGGATCAAGTTGGCTCTCAATTGATTTTACATTCTCCTTAGAAGCAGCCAGTTGAGCCTCTCTATTGCTAAGATGATCCTGGATTTCCTGTGCTTTTTCTTTATTCTGTTTTAGATATTTCAGTTCTGTCTGACACTCTTTTACTTTTGAGCTTTGTTTCAGTCGTACCTGACGGAGAGTTTCGAGTGCTTTAATGTACCTTTAAAAAAGACAAAATTTCAGACCCTATTGGCAATACAGCAATGCTGATGCATCAAAAAATGTCTTAGACATTTTCATTAACTGCTGTGTTCTTAGAGAAGACATTTTCTTACTTAGTTTTTATTTAATTACAGTAAAGAGAAAAACCTTGTTGCTGAAAAGATCTCATCAAACTTTTGTTTCAGGGCCTTCCCTTCACTTAATGGCCAGTTGGATTCTTCTTGGTGGCAGAAAATGACATTGTTAATCACTGATTTGGAAACACCAAGGGCACTGATCATCTCTCGATCAATTTCTGCACACTTGGAACTCAGGCTGACCTTGTCACCATGCCTATGGAGCACAGAAAAAATCCACAAAAGAGTTACTAGATAATTATTTTTAAAGTAAACTACTTTTTTAACAGTACATAACATACATTGTAACATACTGATTCAAAACACTTAACAAGTAACAATCTTTAAGCACATAATTACCCATGCTTTTAACAGCGTCAATATTTGTAGCCAAGACTATTACACATTTTACAACTATGTAGAACCACCAGAGGGAGCAAAAACGATCTTGAATGAATGAAGTTAAGTGAATATGTGTCTTAAATAGTGGAGTTAAATAGAGTTAAATAAAGGTCAACAACGATCTGAAACTGAAAATGGTGCTCCAGGAAGTAAAGCCTACATACCTCAAACAATGCTACTTTCAAACTTTATCTTTATTTTATTAAATTTTCAAATGAATGCAAGTTAATAGATATAAGTAGTTCTTAAAGTAGTGGCTATTGAATCAACTAATAGGTAAGTGATGAAACTACATAGCTTTAATCTAAGAGCACTGGTAGCTACTTCAAGGAATACATTATGAAGTTTTCTCATCTTACACCTAAAAATACACAAAACCCGTGCCAAATTAAGAAAAAAAAACCAACTTACTTTGTTGTTCTAGTAATGACACCTTCAAGCGTTTTAAATTCTGTTTTCTTGCCTTTCTGGGTGCAGACCATGGAGCGCTGGACAGCTATGAGCTCCCCGTTTACATCTCGAAACTGTAATCGTATCTGAGCTCTAACATCTGTTTCGTTGGCAACCTTTAGTAGAAACAAAAAAACTGAATAAGGGAAATTCTTCTCAACATCCAAATAAATACGTGCCTTCCCAGCTGTGGGATCTCCCCCAGCAATTTGTCTGCCCTGAAACAATACAGTCAGCCCATGTCTGCCTAGAACTTGAGCATCTCTCTTTTCATCACAACCCTGAGTGCAGGTAAGTATTTGACTTCAGAGTAATGCACATTAAATCTAGTCACTATGACTTTTACCTTTGGATCGTGAACAAATGAGTTTCCTTTGGTGCCAGGAGGAAAATCCCCAGTGGATATATATTTAAGACATTCAATGATAGTCTAAGAAAAGAGAAATAAGTATATAGTTATAAGGGCAATTTAGAATAAACAAGATGGACTACAGGCAAAAAATACAGTAACAGCCCAAATATTTACAAGTGAGTTAAATATGGGAGAAGAGAGAAATAAGAAATAACATTTTGTTTCCTGAGTATCATGAGAATACGGTACTCGGCAAAATTGGTTTTAATCAGGATCTGGATTAATTTCCTATGAAAAATATCAGCCACTGCTCTGCAAAATGCAGGTGGGAAAGCAGATCTCTAATAATGCTAAACACCACAATATTTACAGTGAACAGCAAGATTTTTGCAATATTACTACCTTTCTGCAGAGATCACTATGCATATTTTTAGGTCTTTCAGAGCTATTTACAGTTCAAAACCAAACACGCAGGAAGCCTTACCGTTTTTCCTGCACCATTTGGTCCCACCAAAATAGTTAACGGATTAAAGAAAGTGATAACTTGTTTGTCTTTATCTTCTACTCCAAAACTCCTCACTCCAAGGATACTCATTTTCTCAATCTTCGACATTTCTGCAGAACTACTTCTCTTCCAAAGTCAGAAGTGTAAACGTTATAAATCCTGTGAAAAAAAGGTTCGTGAAAAACCTAGAAGGCAAAAATCACAGCATACCACTGAAAGCTGACAACACACCTATAAAAGCCCAAAATATTATGAGTATCTCTAAAAATACAGCTAAGGCTCCTCAGTTATGGCTCAAGGTGCAGAAGGTATGAAGACAAAACTCTCATTTGTTACCACTGAGAAGCTAATCAACTCCCAAGTTCAGTGCCATACTGTTTATCACTAAATCAAAAACAATGGCCAAAGCACCCTTGAAATATACGAGAAACAGACTTTATTGCACAGCACAGAACCCAGGCACGTGCTTTCAGGATGCCCCAAACGCAACAGAAGCACCAATATTATTTCCTTCTAAAAATCCAGTCTTGCATGGAAATACCCAACATTGTGCCCGCTTTGCTACTGCCTCTGCTCCTCACAGGGCCACACAAACGTGTGTGGGACACCCAGCACCACCCGTGTCCTGGCATGTGGGACACCCAGCACCACCCGTGTCCTGGCATGGGAGGGACACCCAGCACCACCCGTGTCCTGGCGTGGGAGGGACACCCAGCACCACCCGTGTCCTGGCGTGTGGGACACCCAGCACCACCCGTGTCCTGGCGTGGGAGGGACACCCAGCACCACCCGTGTCCTGGCGTGGGGGGACACACCCAGCACCACCCGTGTCCTGGCGTGGGGGGACACACCCAGCACCACCCGTGTCCTGGCGTGGGGGGACACACCCAGCACCACCCGTGTCCTGGCATGTGGGACACCCAGCACCACCCGTGTCCTGGCGTGGGAGGGACACCCAGCACCACCCGTGTCCTGGCACGAGGGGACACCCAGCACCACCCGTGTCCTGGCGCGGGGGGGCAGGAGCAGAGGCTTTCCAGGCCATGGCTGCAGGGCCGGGCAAGGCCCGGGGCCTGTGCACGGGTGGGAGCTGCCCCTGCGGGAGGCGATTCCTGCCCGGGGCCCGGTACCGACCCAGGGCACACCCGTGGATCCCAGCAGCACACACGCGTGTTTCAGGGCGGGTTCCCCCGGGCAGGGCCGAGCCCAGGCACCTCCCGCGCCGCCTCAGGGGAGGCCCAGCGGGGCTTGGCCCTGCCCGGCCGCGGCTGGGGGGGACCGGGCGGGAAAGGGCATTTCCTGGAGAAACCCCGCCGCCGGGCAGCGGTGGGCAGCGGGAGTTCCCCGCCCGGAGCCCCACGCGGCAGCGGGGGTGGACATTTTCCGGGGGGAGGCGATGGCACCGCCGCGGTGGGGGCGGCCCTTCCCCTGCCCGCCGCCCCCCGACCCCGCCGGCTCCCCCGGCCCGCTCACCTCCGCTCGCCGCCGCCGTCCCGCGCGCCCCGGCAGCCACCGCGGCCACCGCAGCCACGCCCCGGCAATGGCGGCTCCGCCCCGGCCCGCTACCGAACCGGTCCGGCCGCCCGCCCTTCTCCGCTTCTCCGTTCCTGCCGCCGACCGTGTGGGGAGAGCGGAATGGGGGCAGCGGTGGGGAAACGCCGCTCCAGCTCTCCCACGGCCCCTCCTCATCCCCACGGCCCCTCTTCATCCCCACAGCCCCTCTCCTCATCCCCACGGCCCCTCTCTTCATCCCCACAGCCCCTCTCTTCATCCCCACGGCCCCTCTCCTCATCCCCACGGCCCCTCTCCTCATCCCCACGGCCCCTCTCCTCTGCCCCATCCTCTCCCCCCACCCTGTCCTGAGGACCTCCAGTGGCACCCAGCAATTCCCGTGTCACCCACCCCGCTGAGAAGCCACTAGCACTTTTAATAAAAACACAAAACACTTGTAAAAGGGTTTTAAAATAATGTTTCCACCCTGCTGCCATGGCTTGGTGTCCCCGCAGTGCTGGTACGGGGAGAGGCAGCTATGGCGGTGGGCAGCACCTGCCTGTAGCTCAGCCCTCAGTCCCAGCGCAGACTGGTCACCAGTTGGAAGACAAACCTCCTCTGCCATCGCGTAGACCGAGAGACAGTGGATCATCCCCCAGACATCCCCCTTTGTCCGGGAGCCTCGTTAAGTGAAGAGCAGACTTGGGGGTAACCGAGTTGTACAGCCAAGCTTTGCTTTCCAGGCAAATCCGTGGATTGCACACAGCAGTTCTGTGCCTCAGAAACCACGTTTCCAAGGCTGGCTTTGGCGTCCGCTCGCTCTGCCCGTTACGTGCTGCTGGATCAGACCCAGCACGTGCAGAACTGGCATGCAGAAAGGTGGCACGGCGTCATCGGAGCTGCCATCGCCGCCTGGCTGGCTGCAGCAGTGCCAGCCCTGTCGGTAGCTGTGTGAGCATCTGCAGCAGCAGCAGGGTCCTTGGGGCTGTGGGTGAGCTTGTTGTGACACTGGTGATGGAGTAAGTGTGATGCATCCCTCTCACGGTGCCAGATGAGAGTCAGGAAATGGTTTACAAGACTGTGTTATGTGATATGGTGCTTCACCTTTCTTAGTCGACATCTAGAATACAAGCTGCAGAAATTCCACATCAATCTCACTGGGCTCAGTGCAGGGCGAGGATGAAGTGTAGTCATATATCCGACTGCAGGATTGCTCCATTTAGGTTTAATCTGGGGAGAAGTTTCCTTCAAATCTATATGAAAAATAGGGAAAGAATGACTAACCAAAGTGGTATACGATATTCTTGAAGCTAAGATCTTAGCAGGACCCTAACTGCTGTTAGAGGAGATGAAATGGGTGAGGAGAACAGCTCCTCTGGCACAGGGCAGCTGTTGCAGGGCACCAGCTTCCTATTTTAGGAATTTACTATGGGTCACTGTGATTGTTCAAATACCATTCTGATGCACAGAGTGTGAAACCCAGGCAGGCGGCATCTCCTTAGGTGGAAATATTTTACTTAATGACATATAGCATTCATTTCCACATTTTACACCTGTCTGAAAATACAATATAAGCTGTTTGTAAAGAAACAGTATCACCTTCATTACCAAACCTACTTTTTATTTGTTCCTGATTTTCTGAAAATCTGTCTTGTGGACTGACAGTTATCTTGCACAAAAGCAAATTTTGTTGGACTTACCAAAATGTGAAAACGAATTGCAGCAGCTCTTCACATTAAATGCAAACAGCTTCCGTTGTCCTACAGACAGCTCAACGGCAGCTGAACAGAGCAAATTCATGCTGCCAGGTGAGAGACTCTGCAATTGGTATAGTCTGGAAAGAAACCCAAAGAAAAACACAGTTTCCTAATTAAATTAGAACAAAATTAGCGTTCAGAAATGCCTCCTATATGCATCTGTAGGGAGATTGCTAAATAATGGAGTCAACATTCCATGCTTTTTTTGCCACTAAGTCCACTTGTACTTTCTTACTCAGTGCTAAGTCTGATTATTTGGGTTTTTAAAAGGAAAGTAAGAGGAAACATGAGAAAAAAAAGAAAACAGATATAATACCTTCAGCAAGGGTGCATATTTTATACCACTTCATAGGTAGCCTAATACAGATCCTGCTCCCAGCAGCAAAATGAGTAGTTACAAAACTGGCACGAAATAGTGCACCTGAAAGGGTTAAGCAGGAAATCAATGGATAATAGGCATGTCTATCATCAGATATCATGACAGAAACTGCTGTGAGAGCTGTTGTTCCTATCAGTGCTCACCAGGGTGAGGAAGTAAAAGTTCAAATCACTTGAAAATGGCTAAGTTATTTTTTACTCTGAAGAAAATAAGGAAAGGGGAAACAACCACTTTCCCTGCACTACAACAAACATCCTCCTATCCTTTGCTGGGTATCCATGAAAATATCAACTCTTAACATTGCTGATTTTCTGACATTTATGATGTTAGCATAGCTTGTTAAATACTTTCAACATTCCAGTCTGTTCTGGAAAAGAATCCAAGGAAAAATCCTGGATGTTAGGCAAGTCCAAAATTCTAATGCAAATCTGGAATTTTGTAACTGAACTTTACTTCCACAATGAGAAAGTCAATCTCCCACAATTTTAAATCACCAAATAACATTGTTAATAATGGTGGCACGCACAAAGCACGTTAAGAAGTCACCTAATAGAGCATTTTAAGGATAACAGTGTGTCAAGAGCTGTATATCATCAGATCTAGAAGACATGGTCTGTGGACTCCAGCTATTGCACAGTTGGTGCCATTGGGCACTGTTTAATCAGAGATTACTCAATACTTTGTAGATGCTTTGGGGGTCTACAAAGCTGTTGGAAAGGAGTACCAGGGTTTTGAGTCCGTTTTGGGGACTGTAGGAAGGTTTAAGGTGGCTGGGGGTAGGAAAAAGGATCTCTCTCATTTCTTTCTAGGGCCCATAGAATTCCTCACCCCCTTGTACCAGTCTTCTCCCACATCCATTGCAAGAAGCAATTCTTCCTCTTTGCTTCACAGCCCCTATTCATCTTCCAGTTAGAAAGAAGTCCAACCAGAGCAAAAAAAAAGTCAACTCCAAAACTGATTAATACCTTTACCAGGATATTTTACTGCTTACTGTGCTGCCTAAATCTATGAATGGAAACAATGCAGCCAGTTGTATCAGGTCAAGTTCATGGTTAGGTGACAGAGGCAAACTTTGGAAAACAAATCTCAGCATCATCTGTAACTGAAATGAGTAACATGTAAACAATAGGTGAAGTTAGCCTCGACCTTATCATAAGCTGACAGCAGCAGCTGGTTTTGTGGCCAACAATTCAGGCTTTCCCTATGGTCGTGGTCTGGTGATAATCCTACTTGTGATGAGTGTGAAAAAGGTTCACAAAACATGAGCTATGGCCACTACAGGTCTTGAGACAAGAAGAGGTTAGCGTTCACTTCAGAGATGTTACTGGCACACCAGGCTGTAAGAATATTGACAAAGTCAAAGGTAAAAGTCATGCCCATCTTCCAGAAGCAAACACAACTCCTCTAATAGATGATACTAGATCATGCTTCATTTGTGTGTTGGCTCCTGCCCTGTAGGGGCCTCCTCAGTTGTTCAGGAGCACAACACCATCAGTCTCTGTTGTTGCTGCTTTCTCCTCAGCAATGCTTTTCCACATTGCTGTTGGATGATGCACAGACCACGTCCTGACTCTGCAACCAGTCTGACCTCAGGAGTATTCTCCAAAATCCATTGATTAGGAGCCTTGGTTATTGGTGTTGTTTCTGGTGAGAGTTTTCTGCACACACTACTTCCCTACCAATATGAACTCTATTCTCTAAACTGGTGCTTATGCTAGTGTGGGAATGACTCCTTCACTTGTGATCTGTCTCCTGTGACTGGCACTCAGCACAGTTACCAGCCTTTCAGAACATACAAATCTCTGAACGTGAAAGTATGAGCGTGAAAGGCTGAGGAGCAGAAGGGACTACCCACGTCACTGTTTCCAGTCTCCTGCAACAGCTATTATGGTCTCATCCCTTGTAGAAATGTGTCAATGCTCCTTTATAAAACTGGTTGGAACATTAGGTAGAAGAACAACTAGTGGTTACAAACTTTCATATTTCCAACCTAAACATCTGGTGGCTGGAATGTTCCCCATCTGAATTTGTCTGAATATTGTCCTGTATCTGAGATATCTTCTTCCTGCTCTTATCTCCCAATCTGTTGATAGACTGAACATATTCTCAGCCTTCATTTTCCCATATAATCAAGCCAAGTTCTTCCACTGAGTTCTCTGTTCAGCTGGTCAACAATGTTGTTAATGACAGTGTCTACATCTTGAGGCCATTCATTAGTTACCTACTTCAGCCTAATAACTTTCCTTTTCAATATGACTCTTACCAGAGCCCAGCAAACTATTCATCTTTACTGGATTCATCTGCCTTAATACTTTCACATCTTCTCCAGATTAACCAATACGTTACCGTTTGATGCTTTACTAAACCCCAGATACACAGGATCCTTGTCTTGCAGGATGAACTCTAACCAAACAAGGGTACCTGGTCACTCTGGCATGATCCATCTACATCTCCATGATCCATGATCCAGCAATCAATGCTATGTTTTGTCTTATTCTACCATTCACTTCTATTTCTTTACCATATGTTTCTTTTCAAACTTGTTCTGAAGGCCAGCACATCAGAAGAGCCAGCCTTCACTAGTTCAAGTTGCTTTCTACGTGTAACTGATTTCACTCTACCCTACAGTATAAATATGGATGCAAAGTCTGACAGACAAGATATTTGCACTCAGCTGGGAAATGGAACCTTGCATATTGACCTCATTTGTTCCTGCTGCAGTTGGGTGAATGCCAGTTTACTGGGAGACACTTATCCTATGTTGCCTTCAGACATTTTTTCCATTCTACTCCCACGTGCCTCCCGTAATGTCACAACTCTTTATTCAAATTCTGCAAGACTCATTGAAACTGCGATACAAAGAAGTGCCATGATTCTATCCGTGGATGATGGACATAAATCTTCCATTATTAAAAACTATGTGCATCTTGTTCCTCTCCCAAATCACACCTTGGTGCTGTGATCGATACACCGTGGGTGTGATCAGATTGGGGCAACATTATTCATTGTTTCAAAAATGGCTAAGCTGGTGATTCAGATGCTGATGACAGCCCAAAAAGATTAGATTATTGTCCAATATAGCAAGAATAAACATTTACTCCTTTAATTCTTGTTAAATATAATAAAATATTTACTGTCTTAGCATATATGTTAGACATGGTAATATGGATACTAACAATTTTTAATAAAACTACCAATATTTGTGAAATATAACAAAATCCTTGCTTCACATCTGCACTGTGGGGAAGGGAAACCTTCCAGAAGATCTTTTCTTCTGCCTAGTTTGTCATAGATGCTTTTTACCCCTCTCCCATTAGGAAAGAGTGGCCATACCACATCAGGCAAAAGTCCATCTTACTCAGTGTCCTGTCTCTAAGAGCAGTCAAGTGCTGATTACATGTTGTGCAATTTCCCTCCTGCTCTTCCAAGATCCAAATGTTTTCATCTGTGGGCCTCTTGTGTTTCTTTGGGTGTGCTCTGACAAGAAGATGCTCTATGAGCCTAGGGGTTAAAATCTTTTTTGTAAGTGTTTTAGAGGGTTTTTTAACCTCTAGTTACACTTCTCTTGCTGAATTTTAGGACAAGAATAGGTACTCTAATATTAAATATTTAAAAGTTTACTTTAGCTATGTTTTCAACAAGACTTCAACAGATCTGATCATAAAATTATGTATTGAGAAATTAATTATTTGATGTGCACAAGGTCTCCTTTCTCTCTGTGACTCTCAAGCAGATAGCTATGGAAAATCAGATGACTCTTCATGTATTGTTGGGTGATTTGCCTGATTTTGCTGGAAAATTGTAACCTTTTAATGAGTGACTGTACCCTCTCACAAGCACTTGCCAGGCACCTGAAAGTAGTTTTTAGCCATTTATATGCACTTCAGTATTTTTCAGTACATAGAGTTTTTCCACTAATGTTGAAGTACTTCTTTAAATTCAGACAAGGTTTTTACTTGATGCCAGGACTGCTAATTTCTATCATTAGTGCCTACTGTGCTTTTAACACTTGTCTGTTGCTAATTAAACCTAAGCTTTTCCCAGCTCTGTATTATATGCTGAATTTCACAGAACAGTGAGAGTGAAGGAGGAAGGCTAAAGAAGTGAAATTGGTTAAGTGGTGTTAGGGTCTGTGCAGGTCTAAGGATTTGCTATTGTTTGATAATGTATCTAGAACCGCAGTTTAAGTTAGAAAGTCCTGTTGAACAAAGGATGTCATACTACTGAGTGGAATGTAAGAACTACTTAGATTTCCAGATCTCCATCTTATCTGATTTCGTGATGCAAAAGTAAGAATAGAACCACATAAAGATGTGTGTTATACAAGGAATACTCCTATTTCCTGTGGTGAGCTTTTGATACCATGCAAAAAAATGACATCTCTTATCTACAAAGTTATTTTCCCCTTATTTGATGTCAGAGGGAAGGAAACCCCCAACCTGTCCCCACTGAGGCATCCCACAGTGCCTATAATAATTCACACTATGTTCTCAGGCCTTTTCCTACATGAGAAAACTTTCCCTTCGATTTAATATTCAAGGTGTACATGAGTATATATAGGCAGAATGTGGTGTTAAGGCATAAATCAAACAGAGCTTCCCTGGAAGTGAAAATGCTGTTGCTCTATATCTTCTTATTGAGTTGCTGCTTACCTGGCTCGATGGGCAGCGCAACAGAAGAATTTAAAGAAAACTTTGAGGCTCTAGTGGCTCTAGCAAGTGAGGAGGTGGGTCATTATCTTTTCTTCTTCATTTTCTACACTTCTTTTGATGGAAGTATAATGTTGAATCTGGGCTAGTTTCAGCTCTTGTTTGCATGTCCTGTATTTTGTCTGTTAAACTTGAGATGCTGAAGGCACTGCGTGTCATCCTCTCCTCAGAAGCTGGCACGGCGATTGTCTCCCCAAAGGAAGTTCAGAAATAGAAAGCCTGATGAAGATGATATGTAGTTAGAGATGCTTAACCATGTGGCAGTCGCTTAGAAGAGAAATACCTTTTAACACTGTTTTATTTTCTAAAATTTTAGGTCTTTCTTCCAGTACCTGTCGGGAAATTTCAGGTAAGACTTTTAAAGCTTCTTGATTACTGCTGTTGTTAATGATTTGGAAAATGATGATGCTTTGTAGCAGGTCTTGAGAGAGAGTTAGACTACCAAAAAAAGACCAACTCTCAGAAAATGGGAATACAATATATGTCAATGATATGTTCATGAGCAGTTCTAGCAAATTCAATTAAGTTCCTTGTATGCAAAAAGTCATGGGAAAAAAACCCTAATTCTGAGACCAGGATCCTTGAGACTTGGTTGTACTCCTACTGGAGGCAACATCAGGAGCTCTCACAGAGAACTCAATACCGGGGCTCTTCTCAACATTACTACTTTAGGTGCAGACCTGCTGTCATTTAGAGCAGAAGGCAGCAAATATAGTTACTACTGGAAATGCTAAAATGTTCTTACCTCTCAGCAAACAGAGTGTCATAAAGCATAATGGGCTTTGTCTCCAAAGGAAGCAATTTGCAGGCATGACAAGTTGTCGCACACAGCCTTGTTGGTCGGTGGTTTGCAGCCTCTGGTCTGCAGATTCCTCACGCTCCGTGACCTGAAAAAAGGTTCATGAGAAATAACTAAGGAGAGGCAGCCTGTTGTTGGGAGCCCTTATCTTTAGAGGAAAAAATAAATTTACAGTTTGCAACTTAAAGCAGGTGAAGAGCAGCACTCTGTAGACAGGAGCGCGGTGTTTCTGTCCCGTAGCTGGGACAGGCTGGTAGCAGATCTCATCTCCTTGGGCTGCTCAGTGTGATTTTGATCAAACCACACATCCAACAGATTTTATTCCTTTTTTACAACTATTTTCCGTGGTTTTCCTTTATAATGATTTTTTAAATGTTATATACTTTTTTCTCTCCTGCTGTAGATTTTTACCAAATCCCAGAAAATATAGAAAAGTACCTCTTTCCCTAATTGCACAGTAACAGACAATAGGTAGTTTCTAGTCCTGCTCTGCATGTAGCTAGTTATTGAATTTAACGAAAGATAAAATTTAAGTCATTTGGCAGAACATAACTTTGCTGTTCTTTGATATATTTTTTTTAGTGCAACCATGTTCCCTGCCAGCTTGAAAGAACTATAAAATGGCTGAAAGATTACTTTAAGAATGATCAAACGAGAACACCCATTTCTCTGATGGAGAAAAACACACACCACATAATATCAACTTTAAATAAAGCACGTATGGTAAGTCTCTCATCAGTTATTTACAGCAATTAAGCAGGTAAAAATGTGAAATTATCGTGAAAGGATTGCTTCTTTGCTTTGAAAGCATATGAAGTTAAGCAACTCAGCATCCTGGCCAGCTGAAGTCAACAGCAAAATTTCAATACCATCTCCATACGCTCATAATTTTGTACCGTTGAGCATTATGGCTGCTGCTCAGCAATGGTTTGATAGAAAATACCTGAAACTCAGAGAGTCTGGATGGAAGTTCCAGATTTCTACAAGATGCATCACCCTTAGACAAACCCTGGCTGGTCGCCAGCCAGGAGATCAATAAGAAAAGGCCCTAAGCCGCATCTCAGTGAGCAAAATCAGCCAGGAGGAACTATTCCTGATTCTCAAACGTCTTCTCTCTGTTAATTCGTGAAGATTTACTTTTCCTTCTGATTAAATATTGCCTTGAACAACCACCGACAACTCTGCAGCAATATGTTCTTTTTATATTTATATTATTAATAATAATAATTATTATTCTAGAAACCTGAGAAAGACAGTTCGTGTCCGACGGGGGAGATGCCCCCACGGCGTGCCCTGAAGCGCTACAAGAAGTTCTTTCAAATGCTGCAGGAGGAGTGCTAGAAGCCCTGCTGATGGGAGCTGGTGACCCAGCGAGTCAGAGACATCTTTTACCCAACACTAGAGCCCGTTCTGACCGAATACTGCAAAGCTGCCACAGAGCACCACGGAGACAGCACAACATGAATGTTTTATATGTGTATTGCCAGATATTTATGTCTTATTGCAGGTATGATCGTATTTATTTTATTTATAGAGAGCTTTTATATTTGTACAGAGTCATAATGTTCAAAGTGATAATGAATAAAAGAATTTAAAATTATTAATTCTATTGTGGGTTTTGTGTACTATAATAATTACAGTATATGTCAAGGTTTGAATAAAACTGTGTGAGTGAAATTTTAAAAATACAGATTAGAAGGCAGAACCATTCATGTGCTCTCCTGCTGATATTTACCAATTGTCAGAATCTTTGTTTTCTGAAGGCAGGAGAAAAAAATGAGAAAAGGCTCTTTTAAGTACATGCATAATTAATTTTGAAATCAGTGTGCTTTCTTGATATTCTACGACATAATTGCAGTGCAGTATACCTGCATGCTACACATTCTTTCTTTCTTTAATATATTTATTGTGACAGCAAACCCACCCAGCCCCAGAGGCTTGTGTGTGTCTCGGTGGTCAGCAGGTCACTAACCATCTCCCCTTGGATGGTGGGGGCTTCATTCTGCTCCCCGTCCATGTCATCCAGCTCGGGGCACTGAGTACCCAAAGAGCAACTGGTCTTTAATAATAAGATTGAGGCAAAGAAAGCATGAAGTAGCTTGGCATTCTCCTTATCCTTTGTCACTATGTTTCCAATAAAGGATGGAGATTCTCCTCCTTTTGTTGCTAGTGTGTTTATAGAAACATTTCTTATTGTCTTTTACAGCAGTAGCCAGGTTAAGTTCTAGTTGGGCTTTGGTCCTTCTGATTTTCTCCCTGCATAAACTCACAACATCACTGTAGTCCTCCTGAGGTGCCTGCCCCTTCTTGTAAAAGCCATAAACTCTCCTTTGAGAGTAAACAATTGAATCACATAAATAAACAATTGAGCATGACTATGTCCAAGGAATATAAGCAGGTTTGTGAAGATTGCAACAGACAAGATGTGAGAAGTAAAGAAACCAAAGCGTGCACAGCAAAGCGATTCCCGTCTTGGTGACTGAGAAAAGCCAGGATGAAAGCAGATGCTGTTATTAACAGTGTGATGGTGGCTAATCCATTAGGTTGTGAAATTACCAACCCTTAGTTGGAGCGAATAAATACAGTGGGAGAGAGGAAACGCGAAGGACGCCGTCCCACGAGCCAACGCCTGGGCCGTTAGTCACTGCCGGGGGTTTAGCAAGAGCAGGCAACAGCAAAGCACTGACTTGTGAAAGATCCAGGTACCTCTCTAAACAGTGCCCCTGTGACGCAGCTCCCGAGGAAGCCACAGCGCATCCTTGGCGATGCGCTAAGCCGGGACACCCGACCCCGGCAGAGGAGGCATTCGGTACTTGAGCGACAGCTGTCACGAGTAACCGTAAGTGATTCACGACTGCTACAAGTGATGCAAGGCTGGGGAGCAGCAACTCTTATTCTATGGTTCGTTCCAGCTGTCTGCAGAAAACTGAAAAATAGCCGCAAAGTCAGCATTTTACCACGGTGTTTGCATAAACAATATAATCTCAATCAAAACACAAAGAAACCCTTTTCCAACCACTGCCAAGTGACTGTAATGTTACTATGGGCTGTGCTAAAAACTCACCTTTCCTTCCAGAGCGTGCTGAAACACGTTAAAAGCCTCAGCTATATGTGATGTACCTCCAGGTGGGGATGATGCCACTCACCCATGCCAAGCCAAACCTCCCGAGGCGAGCACAGACGAACGCTCCTGACTGCTTATAAAGACCACACTGGAGCTTAATTAGCTAATTAAGCAGAAGAAATCTCTAATTACAGCATATTTTAATGTAACCTTGCATAAGCTCAGCTCATACTTACAAGTGTATTCCTTCACTCTTCCTTCGCATTACCATGGGCAGAGCACAGGGAAATATTTTCTTTCCATTTTGCTCTTCTGGAAGCATTTTACTTCCTGCATTAGCACAGGTCACCAGAATTTGGAGCCCCTGTAACTCTCATTTTATGCTATCTGCCCTTCAGGAATACTAGTGCCAGGGTTAGAAGATAATTTAGAGTCCTTGGGAGCATTTTAAAATACCCTCAGTGGGAGAAATGGATTTTGAGCGTGCTGCCAACACGGTGCATCATCTGTTTGCCATCTGGCCAATGTAATGAAGTAATTTCAGAGGAGAAAGCAAAGGTGCTGTTCCCAACCAGAGTCCTCGAGGCACATGGATGAGGTTTTCAGGAGTCCTGGGAGGGAAAGTCTGTACAAGCAAAGGCAGAGGCTCCCTGTGCAACCTTTAAAACTCACACTCAACACACACAATGCTGTTCACCCCTGTGGATGATGAGGAAAAGCCTTCATGCTTTCATTTTCAAGATGTACCAACCACTCTGGGGCAGAGCCTGAACGCAGAGGGCACCCCGCGCCGAGGCAGACACCTGCAGAGCGTGATGTGTGGGGTGGGAACTGAAACCCAGCGCAGTGTTTCCACGATAAAAATCAGCAAACAAAGAAACAAACCACTAGAGACAAATCTACCAAATTGTTTGAGCTGACAGAGCTCTAATCACAGGTTTCTGAGCTCCTACCAGTTCCATTTGCTGGCTGGGGAAGCCAAAGGATTTCAGAAACCAGCAGAGGTGTGAGAGCTGCCAGCAGGAACTGCTGCCATCCGAAGTGAGCATCCCACCACTGCTCCTCTGCCTCATTGCTCTGGGGAGTTACCAGACAATGGTTTAGATTCCTCTTTTAACTCTTCTGGCTCCCATTCCCACTGCCACTCCCCATGATGTGGGAAAGCTTTCTGGCACAGCCTGTGCCGGTGGTCATGCCTTTGCTGCAGACCGGGACAGAATGAGCACCAGATGACACACACATTTCCATTAGTTCTGGCTGAGTCCTGAGCAACATCTGGCTCCTCTGGGTCATCCTCCTTTCCCTGGCTTTCCTCCTCTCTCCTGCCAGTCTTTTTCTCCATAGGAAGTGTCCCACATTGTGCAAAGCTCGGTCAAGCTGGGCTCAGGGTGGCATCTGACAGAGTCCCAGTGCTGGACAGGACTGTGCTGCTCTCTTCCCCTCCCTGAGCACCTTCTGCCTTGCCTTTCAGTAGCAGCAATAGTGGACTGCAAAGAAAGAAGTCAAGGTTGTCTGGCCAGCGTCTTCTCTTTTCTTCCAGGTGTCTTTAACACCACCGAGGAGCCTGGCAAAACCAGGCTGGGAAAAAGGGAAAATCTGTGAAAATAAAAGCCTTGGTTAGTCCTTGCATTTACACAGAATCACAGAATGTTAGGGATTGGAAGGGACCTCAAAAGATCATCTAGTCCCATCCCCCTGCCAGAGCAGGAATACCTAGGTCAGGTCACACAGGAACACATCCAGGTGGGTTTGAATGTCTCCAGAGAAGGAGACTCCACACCCTCTCTGGGCAGTTCCAGTGCTCTGTCACCCTCACTGGGAAGAAATTCTTCCTCACATTTGTGTGGAACCTCCTATGTTCCAGCTTGCACCCATTGCCCCTTGTCCTATCATTGGGTGTCACTGAGAAGAGCCTGGCTCCATCCCCATGACACTCACCCTTTACATATTGATAAACATTAATGAGGTCACCCCTCAGTCTCCTCTTCTCCAAGCTAAAGAGACCCAGCTCCCTCAGCCTTTCCTCAGAAGGGAGATGTTCCACTCCATCACCTCTGTGGCTCTGCGCTGCACTCTCTCAAGCAGTCCATTTCAAATAATTTATGCTCCTGTGGTGTATTTGATAATACATACTTAATAAATTATGAACATTAAGTAATTAGTGCATACTTGATAAACCTTACATACTGAACTAACACTGCAAGAACCAGTCAAAGCATCGTTCCCAGTGTACCCCTGGCCCAGTCCACCTTTGCATGGCAGGCTCTGGTCTCCCCAAGCAGAGTTAAAACCTTTCTCCCCCAGAAAAACTCATCAGACATTGCACATGTTGTTTCCAGAAAGCAGTCACTCCCACGGACTGTTACAGAACTGTAAACAACATTCCTCCTAACAGCTTGTTTCCAAAGAAAAGGTTTTAATTCGTGTAATTTGGGTCAAGACCAGTCTTTACAAAATTTCCCAATTTCCCTGGCTTGGGACTGGCCTTTGAACGAGCACCAGAGCAGTTTCTCTGGCAGAGGTGCTGCAGGAACCGCGCTGTGGAGCAGTGGTACTTCAGGATGCTCTTCTGGAAAGAGCAAAGTCCAGGGGTTTATCTTTTATCTCTGCTGCATGATGCAGGATTGCTGCTCGCTGCTGGAGCATCCCAGCCTGGTTCTGCACGTGTATGCGTGCCTCGCTTTACCAGCTGCCCTACCAAGGGGTGTGCACTGGTGGAAGGCAGCAAACAGCTATGTATTCATTCCCTAAATCCTGTGAGTATGACTAGTGACCTGCTAGTGACCTGACTTCTGCACTTCCCTGGCTTTTCTCTATTGTTGTCTGTTAGAAGTGAGAGTATAAAGGTTAAAACAGTCTCTACAACCGCAGGAGATGGGTCAGCTCGGGGGCAGAAAATTTTCCAGGATAAGAGAAAACTCCATTTCAGGTGATGGCTTTCAACTAAGCCCTCAGTGCCAAATATTGAATCATAACTACTATGAGAAATCATTTCAGAGAATTTCTGCAGGTTAGTAAGAGCATATTCATCCCCTAACAGAAATGACAGCGAGTGGCTGGAGCCCTCCTGGCCCCACCAAGTCACCCACTCGTCTCTGGGCCTTGGGCTGGATCCAGCTCTGGAGGAGGCAAACCCTGCGGTCCTGGGCGGCTCTGCTTTCCCAGGAGCTGAGGGAAGAGCCCGTCAGGAGGGGTTCCCACAAACCACGGTTGCAGCTGAAATCCATATGGGGCCACGGAGCATCTGCTCAGACACAGGGACATCACAGCTGCTTCACAAATGCCCAGGAAACACTTTAACCAACGAGACATAACATTTGCTGATGAGGTTAACTGATGAAGTGTAGTTTCCATGGGTGAAATTACATTAGTCAAAAGCTGCCCATTTATTAAGGAGGATTTAAAAACCAAGATATGGCCTCCAAAGCCTCATGATCTCCTCATATATCTAGCCTACCCTTTCAGATAAGGGAGGAAAAGGACACAATGTGGCATCTGTCACGAACGTCACTGTCCTAGGGCTCCGTTTACCCCCACACATTTGTCCCATTTACCACTGGAACACCCACGTGCTGTTTCATACCACATCCCCTTGGCAGCACTCATGGGCTGCTCACCCTGGCTAGCAGCACTGGGGCACCAGAGGACACCCCTCAGACCCCACCTGGACCCTCCTTAGATACCCCTCAGACTCCCCCTTCCTCCTGACAGGAGGAAAGGGGGGGATTGCAGAGGGGTCCCTACCCCAAAGCACCCCTGAGCATCACCGGTGCCCTGCAGTGCTGCTCCGACTGAGTCCTCCACCTCCCCTGGGACCTGCCCCGGCAAAGGAGCAGCCATTGCCATCTCCAGGGTGAAGACAGTCTAGGAAATTAAGTCTGTTCCCTGATTTTCAGAATACTCCGTTTTCTTGAGCCTGCCAGGCTAGAGAGGCACAACTGCACCTTATCTATGCTCCATTAAGTAAAGACCTTATCTAAGCATCATAACTCATGCTTATCTAGATGAAGGAGCAAAACCAGCTACTGCAAACAGTTGCAGCTTCCAGCTAATGATGCCAGCCAAAAGATAACGACGGTGAAAGAAGCATACGATCGCTTGCTAGTTCCTGTGTGCCACTTCAGGTCCACCTGCCCTGGGAAGTGCAGTGTTCCAAACCGCCGTGGTTTCCACAGGGACTTTGTGGCACTGCTGCAGCCACGGGGATCAGTCCTGCCCCAGGGACAAGGCAGTGAGCGCTGAGCAGCTCCCACAGCCGCTTACACAACGCAACTGAGCCACAGCAGGGTCAGAAAAGCTCATGCAAGCTCAGCAGTAGTCTTGCCTGTCCTGGGTTCGGTGAGTGTGTTGTGATGGCAGGCGGACTTGCTCAACTCTGGCGAGGCATTCCCCGAGTCTGTCACGTGTGTGAACGCAGGCACCTGCCCACGGGGATCGCCCTTTCGCCGTGTGGAGAAGCCCTTGTCCCCAGTGATGATCCCAGCTTGCAGCTCTGGCAGCAGCTTTTGGGATAACTTGGGTTTCACATTCATAGCATCATCTGGTTATTTTTTCATTAATAATCCTAAATCAGCCAGAACACGAACACTGCTTGTCACACCCTGACTCCTACTGCCATACCTATTTATTAGTATCAGAATTCATTCATTCACTGATTAATTACATTATTTATTCACTTCCATACTCCTGGTCATTCCAAATTCAAACTGAGTCACTTTGGATTAATCCAACAGTTTACTGTTTTTTCACTGGCTTTTTCTCCAGCCTCCAGAGTTTCTTCAGAAATATATTATTTTCTTATTCGTATTCCTATTCTTATTCCTATTCCTATTCTTATTCATCAGTCCTATCAGTGTTTGTGGTGCCTTTGCTCTGCCTGTACTCACAGAACAGACAAATTCTAGAGCTACAGGGACCAAGGTGTACAGCATCGAGGTCAGGACCTGTTGCTTACCGTTGCCCTATTTTCTTCTTACATTGTCCATCAGCTTCTTAACTCTGCATCCACATGTTAAAAAAACCCCACACCATTTAACAATAACAAACATGAGGCTGGAAGATGTGACTACAGTTTGTGTAGGGACACCAAGCCAGCTTAGAGAGAAAAATTAGGACTTGAGCAGTTCTGTTATCTCAAGCAGAAGAGGGGGAAAAAAAAAAGGAAAAAATAAAATAAAATAAAATAAAATAAAAACATCTTGCATTGTGAAGTCTAAAGGTTTTGGTTTTGGAGACAGAGTAGTCGTACAATGGTGAAGAACCAATCTTGTTCCTTTGGGAGCTAGCTAACGCCCTGCTGAAATACCAGGTCCTATGACTGATATTCGCAACAACACCACCCTATAATTCTTGGGAACTGGGAAATATCTCCTGAACACGAAAATACAAAGTTTGCCAAGGGGAAAAATAAATAATCATGCAGTTCATACAAGGTTCTGTGTCAGCGCTGGGATTCTGCAGAAGTGGTTGAAATCCCAAATACAAGATAAGGGGGAAAAGGAGTGGCATGAGACACAAAATCTGTCAGGAACAGAAGGGGAGACAGATGTGCTCTCTGTGATGAGCAGCCCCAGCGTGGGGAGACCCGAGGTGGAGGGGACCGTGGCAGGGGGCACTGTGGACGATCCCTCACGGCGGTGACAGGAACCGCTGCGGTACGGGAGGGACCAAGCAAGGCGAAAAAGAGAGATTTCCCATGACCAATCTTAAGGTCTCATGGCAATTCAAACCCACATTGTCCACGGAGGGCTCTGGTGGTGGGGTCAGCCCAGCTGCCAGCCAAAGGTGCTTTGCCTGAAAAATCAGTGTGAGTTTGTGGGAGACCAAAAGAACAAAGCTGTGAAACACCAAAACCACAGTGGACCAAGAACTGGGCTTATGATTTCAGCTGCGTGACTTACAAATTCAGCCTGAGGGTGACTGGTAGTGCTGGGCAGGTTCTCCACAGAGGTCCCAGTGATGCGCTGGTGCAGAGTCCATGTTCCTGCAAGGACAGGATCCTCGGAGCTGCGTGATGAGAAGCCTCTTCAGAAAAGCACGCAGCGTGAGAAAAACAGCTATTCCTGTCAGAGATGACACAGGGGGTAGAAGTGAAGTGGGCAGCAACCAGCTTGCAGGTTAGCTTGAGCTAAGCCATGCAACCACTACTGACTTTTGAGTTCTCTAGTTCAAAGTCATGAGATATTGAGGCTCTTACTCATCGCTGCTGTGGTGTCGGGCTCTGGGCCACGCAGGGTGGAACCAGCAGATCTGCTCCTGCCTGGCAGAAACGGGGCCGGACCTCTTGCCACTGCTGCCCTCGCAAGCAGAGAGCAAGTGACAGCATCTTTTCAAAAAATGACACTCTTCTTTTCGAAAAGAAACCAAAAAAGGAGTTTTTCCAGCTTCCAGGCAAGAAGGAAACACGAGTCACTGAGCTGACTAATTTGGTCCAATAACAATCAATGGAGACCGCGGACACGACCCTCGCAAACCTGGGGGGCTCCCTCCTTGCTAGCTCCTGGCCAGTGGGGGCACGAAACCAGCTCCCCAGCCCCAGCTCTGCCCACTCCTGCATCCCTCCTTCCCCACCAAAAGGAGCTGCCCCACTGCACCCATCCCTGGGGCCGCGCTCCTGCTCCCACACGTGCTTCAGGGCAGCGGCTGCCCCTGCTCTAAATTAATCAACTCTTATGGAATACCTGCATCTTGGCAAAACTTCTCCACAAGTATTGCACAAACGCTGTCATTTGCCCTTTCTAGGCAGTGGTCCACATATTTTCTGTGGGAGTTTGAGGGTTTTTTTGATGACATCATAGTCTTTTTTTTTATATTGCCTATCAGGAGGTCTCCTGCTGTTATCACAGAAGCTCTGGTTTCTAGAGAAGTGCTGTGGAGATGGCAACTGTTTGATCATGCTTTGGGTCATTCTCTGCTTTACTGATTTTAAAATTGAGAGGCCACATCCTTACATCTCTATTACCTACTTCTGGGGAAATGCTGATTGGGTAAGGATTGTCATACACCAAATTTACTGGAACCTTCCTCTTCCAGAAAGTCTCAACAAATGGCCTTTATCAGTTTCAAAAATCAACCTAAACTGTTATTTCCTTGTAGAGAGACTATATAATGGTTGAGGACTGGTCCAGAAGCACTTACAGGTTCTCTGAGCACATCAGGAGGATGAAGACCCATCTCTACCTTCTCTTGCTGGCTGCAGGCATCTCCGCTGCTCCCCAGAGTAGCATCAGGACTGAATTACTGACATTATTGCCACAGATGTGGGAGGCGATGAACAAGAACAGTCAGGTAAGTTCCATTTCCACTTATCTCAAATTTGAGATACTGAGTCCTCTCATTCTTGAATACTTCACTTTTGAAAGTCAATCAATCTATTTATGTGACATTTTATGTTTATTGGTGTTAATGAAGATGATATTTGAAAGGCTTAGTTAATATATTGTTTTTCAGATTCTGAGGATTGAAACTCCAGACAACATAAATGTAAGTAAAACTCCTCTTTTTTTTTTTCTTTTTTAAATAAAATTAACTTTTTCATAAATTTAGCCATTGGAAATTGAGATAGTTTTAAAAGTGTTATTTCCTAAAATACCCTATTTGTATTCAAGAACAATTACTTTAAATGCAGCTATTATAAGATATAAAATGTTATTAAATATATTAAATGTTACCGTAAGATAGAAAATGTTATTAAAAACAACCAAATGGTGAGTCAAAGGAACATATGCTGCGATATAGAAGTAGCCAAGGACAGCAAATATTCTTGTTCTATGTTTTTACAAATCCGCTGCAGAACACACACCCTCGGAGCGATTTTCTGAATCGGCTTTTTAAACGGAGGACTGTCAGAAAGGCACGCACAAACGCGTTTGCATTTCTTGCTTGTCCATCCGCGGAAATACTTGGCTTTAGTCTGCTCCGTTTCGTCTGCGTTTAGAAATGGCTTTTGATATCCTTACGGTCAGGAGGGGGATGAAGGAGCTGCGTTAGCACGCCCTGCCTGCAGGGTGGTGCCCATGCCCCAAGGACAGGACACCAGTGAGCGAGGGCTCTCTGACAGACCCCCCCGTAGGCATTTGCCGTCTTCTTTTGCACCTCCATTAAATCCCTCCTGATCCCTCTGTAAAGGCTCTTTCCTTTGGGAGCTCACTTTAAACAACTCCCTCTTGATGCAGACACTGCTACTGAGGGTTTTTCCCTGCTGGGCATCAACTGGAAACTGGTTTGAACACGAGATCGCAGCCCAGCGCAGAGCTCTTTGGATAGCATCACAGCCAGATGTGGGAATGCACTCTGAGTCATTCATTTATTGAAGGAGCAGAATAACTCGCATCTGTGCCGTAAGCTAGCTACAGGAGGGTGCTTTGGGTTTCTTTTGGTGGCAAATCTAGCCCTTTCCTTGTAAACTAGAGGTAAAGTTCCCAGCTCTGTCACTTCTCTCCAGATCCTGCCTGGAAGAGCTCTCTTCCCAGGCTGGGGCTTGGCCTGGGTTTGACTCTGAGGTATTCATAATGAAAACAGACCCCAAATCCACAGTGCCGAATGCCGGCAGCTCCCTCATCCCTTTCCCTGCCCAGGTCCCCGGCGGTGCCACCACAGCCCCCTGTGCTGCTGCCTGGCCCTCCTCCAGGGAGAAGAGCTGCTCCGCTCTTACCTGTGCTCTGGATCCAGCGGTGATGGAGAATTCCCCCGCCTTTGTTGTGTGTCAGTGGTGGAAGAAAGCAAGGTTGTGGGAAAAATTGTCTTTTTCTTCATGCAGCATCCAGGAATGACTAACAGCAACCACGCACTGGTCAAGAACATGAAGGGCATGATGCAGGCCTTCAGCAGCTGTCTGCATTCCCTCCAACCTCCGCCGAGTAGTTTTTGCTTCATTTTTCATCATTTTCTTCTCCTGTTATGCTTCAATTAGTTCCTGCTGCTGACGGTTGCGTCCTCTCCTCATTTTCTCCTCCATCAGTTTAGCTGCTTTCTTTCAAAACAACCCCGCACTGGCAAGTGCAGTCATCATCACTCTTTGCTCTGCTTCCATCCCATATCCCCTCTCACCCTTCTGGCCAACTTGCCTAGACCGCAAGGTCCTGGAGACAAATGTCAGCTACTGCTTCGTGGGAGAGGGCCAGCATGGCTGCTCTTGGGATGGGACAAGGCAAACAGGGCTGTGAGATGAGACTGTGACCATTGCCCCCATCTCTTGTGGAGTGCAGATGTCAGCTGAGCAGAGGTTAATGTTTGGAGTAGTTTCAGGTTCATTTATTTTCTTTCTCTGGTGTTCGGACAGCTCCAGCTTCTGGGGCAGAAAGCATCTTTCATCCAAATTGAAGACATAAACCAGAATTATCTGCTGACGTGAGCAGATGTAAGAAATCAAACTGGTCTTCAGATGGCTACAGAAGGGACAGGATTAAGTCTTTAAACAATTGTATGCTTCAGCTGGCCATCACAAAACATACGCTAGCAGAAATGATCATCTGCCAGGTTTCCATCTGCAGAGTAAATAAATGTGCACATCAGTTAAGGATGTTTGTCTGAGGCATTTGCAAATACAAGCCCAAAAGTGAGTAACAATTTATTTACAGCAGGACGTAACTCAAGATGATTTTTAATAAACTTATTGTAGTTCATGGTTATAAATTCTTCTATCTCAGTTTTGCTGTTTCTTCCATCTTAGGATGCGAATTGTGTCAGCACAATCTTCGAGGGAACGGAGCAGCTGAAAACTAATCCAGCTATGAAAAAATTCAGTGTATTTTTCCAACAATTTGAAACACTGAAGCAATCACTCACACCAAGCCTGGCGAAAGAGGTAGGAATTCAGTTCTTGTCTATCAGCGATCATGCTGCAGAGATGTGATAAAATGTGACCCATAATTCATAACTAAGCTCTTATGTCTACAACAGAGAATAATTTTTGTACTCACTTGTGTTGAGAAGAAGAAATCCTGGTATTATTTCATGTTTCCACCCTTCCCTTGCTGTAGTCTTCAGCCTGACTCACCTCTAAAATAAGGATTCATATGCGTGATCTGCATATTTAAGGCTGAAAGAAAATCATATAATTTACAAAATGATTTCAAGATGAAAAACATAATGGCTAAATATTCAGTACATAATGGCTAAATAATTCAGTAATATTGGCTAATATAATGGCTAATAATTCAGTACATAATGACTAAATATTCAGTTAATTCATTTTCTTGATTAATTTTCAGGGGAAATGTGATACAGAAAGAAAGAATGCAGCAATATTCATACAAAAGCTGATGACATTCATCCGAAAAGCATCAAAACCTGCAAGAGCATAGAGTTACACATTTCTGGAATTGCTGTAAATTTAATAATTTACGAGCAGCAAAATGTTTATTTGTTTTTAGAGTCCTCTTCCTTTGTGTTACAATCTGGCTGGGCACACCTTCAGTCCCAGTGGCACTGTACGTGTTCATGTTTGGCATGTTGTTTGTATGTCTAGATGAAAACTGAAATGCTCCATGAAGCAAATAGCAGAGGGTGTTATGGAAGGACTTGACTAGGCATAAAACTTCTGGGTTTCTCATGAAAAGGTCAAGTTAATTTCTCAATAGTCATAGGGAAAGTGAATATAGATGGATGTGAGCAAAAGCAGCTGGTTCACCCTACGTGCCTTATCTAACCCTTGCCTGGCCCCGCGGGCTCCATGTGCTGTGCCACGAACACCGACTGATGTGGCGAGATGCAATATGGACAGATCTCCTTTGCCTTCCTTTCAGCCTGGTGTCAGGGGGCACAGCGTGCACTCAAGCAATAGGGGCTGGGGATCTGTAACTCCTCAGGTCTGGGGTCACATTGCTGCTGGGAAGTTTTGCTGGTATCACCTAACCTCAGCGCAATGGGGTTTATTCTCGATAACGTGCCTGGAAGAGCAAGAACCTGTGTATAGACCATTAAACCAGTAGACAACTGATGCTGCTGAAACAGGTGATTTAGCTCAGGGAACTGGTATGGCTATACTGGGAAAATCTCACCACTGTGATGCCCATCTGCAGCAAAGAGGATTAAACAATACAATTATACCAGCAAAACTTCTCTAGCTCAGAGCTGGCTTTGCCACTGCTTTAGAGCCAGATGTGGATGAACTCCAAAAGTCATATTCACGCAATATTCCACCCCTTAGCTCTGCCTAAGCTTCGCTACATATATATATATATATTGCTTACCAGCAAGGAGTACAAGGTCATTGCACTCATGCATCTGGCATCACCTTGTTTTAGCATGCTTAGCACTCTGTCCAGAATCTTTCACGAGCACCAAGAAACACATCCTGAGATTTTCCTCCACCTGCAGCTTTGGTAGATCAGTGTGAATTTGTCAACTAAAGATTTGTAAGGGTCTGGGCATACACTGCTTAGAGAATGAATGTTTTTTCTGAAGTTAATGGTGATGATAGGAATGTTTAGATCAGTGCGAATGTATTTCTGTGGTGTCAATTAAATTATATTACATTTTATAGATATATGTATATTTTGGGGGAAAATATTTATTCTGTATTTTTACTACTTTTAATAAAGTGAGTAAATGTTTGTCTCTGCCTTGTTTGTTTTTTTTTCCCCTACACATTTCTTCCAAGCTGCTTCCACACTTGAGCAGATCTAGTTAATGTGAAATCTCTGACGGTCAAGGGAATGACATCCTTGAGGTGAATGAGCTCATGTATTGCTAGAAGCTATTTCTAATGATGCATAAATTAAAAACCAGGGAGACCATTTGAGGTGCACACCTCTGTGACGGAGCTGAGCTTGCACATTTGGTTTTACTTTAAACAGAGCTGTTGAGGAGCCCCTGCCAGAACATGGACTGACGGGCCATGGAGACCTAAGTGACTGGTCATAGAAAAGGTTACTGGTCTCTCTCCCTCATTTTCAACAATTAAAATAGAAGGGGAGAGAGTCCAAGCGAGAGTCTAACTGCAAAACCTGCTCCATGTGGTGGCAATGTCTGTAGCTCGAAGCTGACCAGTTTGTCGGTGCTTATTCTGAGATGCAGACACCTGCCAGCATCTGAACAAGCATCTATATGATATATTACTATATATTCATCCATGTGAATCATAGGATTCCATCTCACATAGCAATTGTCCGACTTACCCTGAGTAACTCCAAGCAATGGGGATAAACTGCTGCAAACAGGAATAAAAACAGCCGGTGAAGTTCCTAATGTAAAATAAATAACTTTGAGATAAATAAGCAAGTGTCTCCTCAGACTTGCGACAGAAATCACAGCCTTTGCCATTCACAAATCAATGTTTGCAAAGAAAGTACCTTTGGTAGAAAATATTTTCACCCTCCTCCTGGAAGCTGGAGGCTCTTATGACAAGAGCATCCTGATCCACACCTCTGGAGTCCCTGGCTGAGCAGAACTCCCACCAAGACCAAAACGCCGTAGCCGACCTCTATCACCTTCACAGCTCAAAGGGAAATTGCAATCTGCATAACCCCCAGGAGATGGCTCTGCACGATGCAGCCTGCCCATGAAAAACACTACACGTGGGACCCTGTGGTGAAGAACACGTAATAAAGCAGGGACTGCCGAAGGTGGATGCTCTCTGGTGCTCACCATACATCACCCAGCCTTGCAGAGGTTCTCAGACACCCAGCTACAATCTGCACTCCAAGCAGGCAGGGCAAATTAATAACAATTAGAAATTATAAGGAGGTGGAAGTGGGGGGGGGGACAACCAGAAGAGATTTTCCAGCATTTTAGTCTGAATTGGGATAAGACAAAATCTCTATAAACATGTTAATGGCCTCAAGTTGTGCCAGGGGAGGTTTAGATTGGATATTGGGAACAATTCCTTCCCCCAAAGGGTTCCCCAGCACTGGCCCAGGCTGCCCAGGGCAGGGGGGCAGTCCCCATCCCTGGAGGGATTTCAGAGCCGTGGAGATGTGGTGCTGAGGGACGTGGGGCAGTGGGGACTGGGCAGTGATGGGGTAATGGTTGCACTGGGGGAGCTCAGAGGTCTTTTCCAACCAAAGCTGTTCTGTGGTTCTGTCTTCATCCCAAATTTCATTCCTCATGGCAAGGACAGTTCCGATTGCAGCCTGAGTTTGGGCTGCATATCAGTGGGTTCCTCTAGCTCCATGGATGATATTTGCATTTTTTGCTATAAATATCCCAGTGCAAATTAATTCCTTAAAATAAACCTTCTAAATACAGGAGAAAGGAATGAGAAGCAAACTGAGATTTTTGGTGTCAGACAGGTGGGTTCCTTCAGTGTCCTTCTCACCACAGAAAAAAAGCTTCTTGCAAAACTTACCAATTTTGACATGAGAAATACAGAAGCTGAGCAACTGAGCACAGCACCTGCAGCCCCAGTGCTCCCAAGCGCTTGGTTTCCGTTGTTCTGAATTTCCTGGGTCTGATGTGTGCTCATACAACACCTCAGCATCCCTGGAGACCCTCGCTGAACTGCGGGTGAGATTCCTGTGATACCACAACACATATGGAGAAATAAAACACATCCTCTTGTCACATCAATCCTGATTTTCCATGTGTTTTTAAGTGTTATCATTCAACTTTTATGAAGGAAAAATATGCTTGCAAAGTGCAGCTCCACCAGATGGGGGCAGCAGGCGCAGCTGCTGGTGAAACAAGGATTAATCGGTGAAATTATTTGTGTTTATTTGTTTAGACATTGATCTCTGTGACTTGCCTGCCTGCAATCCAGTCTCCAAAACCCAGCAGCCAGAGCAGCGCCCCCATGAAGGAGCTGGAGGACGGTGTCTGCTCCCTGCCCGCCTGGGCTGCTGACGGCAGGTGGCACCAGGACACCAGAAATCCAAAACGCACAGTCCTCCTCCTCCAGTGAGCTTTTCGTGGTGTCACAGAACAGCCTCGGTTGGAAAAGACCTCTCAGATCACCCAGTGCAACCATTACCCCAGCACTGCCCAGTCCCCACTGCCCCATGTCCCTCAGCACCACATCTCCACGGCTCTGAAATCCCTCCAGGGATGGGGACTGCCCCCCTGCCCTTTGGGGAAGGAATTATTCCCAGTACCCAATCTAAACCTCTCACAGGCTCTTCCAAGGGGGACCTGGGCTTATCCAACACAGCCCACTCCGAAGGGGCAGCGTACCTGCGCTGCCCTCACTGCCTGACACCGGAGCAGGAATGTCCCTTGTCACCTCCCCGTCACACCCTGGTCTTGCTGAGCTAACCCAGGGGCTGCAAGCCCCAGGTGAGACCTGTGCTCAGCGGTGGTGGCCTCAGCTGCCAGCTCTTGCTCAGGAGCCTCTGTCACCTCTTTGCTGTCCCCGGACAGCCCCGCCAAGGGCAGAGGGAGAAGGCACCTCCACCATAGGTCACTTGTGCTCCTCACTGCTCGCTCCTGACCACAATTAACCGGTGCAGGTCAAACCCCCGGGACATGTCCTGTGGGCACGGGATGTGTCCTGTGGGTATGGCACCACGGTGACACGACCCACACAGAGCTGTCAGCCTGGCCAGAGGCCACGATCCCCACACAGCAAACCAGCAAAATGAGCCTCAAGGTGCCCAGAGGGGCTACAGGGGACAGTGGGGCACAGGGGACACCACAGGGTGCTGGGGGTTTGGAGGAGGGGATGCCAGGCTGGCGAGGGCCATGCCAGTGGGGTCCCACGGGACTGGTGTGACACAAGCCACACGCACAGGCTCGGTCTGTGGAGCTTTTTACTGGCACCTTTAATTCGGGGAACGTGCAGGACCCCCCAGGATCGCAGGAAAAGCTCCTCGGAGGGAACAGCATCTCCTTGGTGCACCTGCACGGCTGCTCTGTGGCAGCCTGGCGTGGCATCCCCGCGAAACAGAGACCGAGACAAATTAGCGATGGACCCACGTGCTGCAGGGCCGGGGGGGGGGGGTGTTGTAATTAATGGGTTAATTAGCTGGGCATCCAAGGGGGTTTGCTGGTTGGTTTTGGGGTTGGTTTGGGGGTTTTGGGGCTCGCCCGGCGGCCAGCAGATGGAAGCGGTGCCGGTGTGTCCGGTCCCCCCCCCGGGGCGAGCCCCGCTGTCCCCCCCGTGTCCCCGCCCCGCTGTCCAGGTGCCTCGGGGGGGGTTTCCCGGCGCGGGTGGGTTTTCCCGGTGGGGCGGCTGGAAGTCCCGGCGCATTCCTGCCCTGACTCACGGCCGGGCACGGGCTTCCCCGGGCCCCCCCGGTGTCTGTGTCCCCCCCCCGGTCCCCTCCCGGTGTGTCGCCCCCCCGCGGCCGCGCGCAGCACCGCCGGTTCCCGGAAACGTCTGCGCCACCCGCGCCGCTCCTCCCGCGGGAAACCGAAACTCGGGCGGCGGCGGAGAGCGGGTCCGGCGGGCGTGCAGAAACGCATCGGGAAAAGAGAAACGAACGGCAGCAGCAAACAAACAGAACAGGGAAACGAGGGGGGGAAAGGGCAAATAAAAAAGGAGAAAAAAAGGGAAAAAAAGGGAAAAAAAGGGGAAAAAGGGGAAAAAGGGGAAAAAGGGGGGAAAAGGGGGGAAAAGGGGGGAAAAGGGGAGAAAAGGGGAGAAAAGGGGGGAAAAGGGGGGAAAAGGGGGGAAAAGGGGGGGGTAAGGGGAGGGAAAAAAAGAGGGGGGGAAGGGGGAGAAAAGGAAAAACAAGGTCAAAACCAAAGGTCAAATAAAAGGCAAAACGGGGAAAAATAAAAAGGGAAATTTAAAAAGGGGCAAAAAAAAGGGGGGGGGGGAAGGCGGGAAAAAAAAGCCCTCATCCCAGAAAAAGACAAGGGAAAAGAAAAAACGGAGTGGAAACAAAAAAAAGGGGGGGAAGCAAAGGGGGAAAAAAGGCGGGGGGGAAGGGGGAAAAAAAAAAGGGGGGGGGGGAAATAAAAAATTAGGCTGGGGGTGTCTGTGGCTCCAAAAGCCCTGGCGGGGTGCCCGGGAATGCGGTCACACTTGCCCCATGGGGCCATCCTGCTCAGCCCCACGCCACCCCCGGAGCTGCACCCCCCTGCTCGCTGTGCTGCACCAGCCCGGGTTTCAGTCCTGCTGTCACTCTGGCAGGGGACCTCGTCCGCCACCGTCCCAAAGTGCCAGCTCAACCCTGTGCCACACAGCGCCTTGCCCGGGGGCTGAGCTGCCACCAGCCCCCCCCAAGGGCAATGGCTCGGTGCCTGCCCGATCAGTCAGCAATTCCACACCGAACCCCATCAGGGAGTCACATGCTCCCACAGCACGCGGGGACAGCTGCCACCCACCGCTGGCTCGGGTGTCAAACACCCGCTGGACGTCAGCGCCTGCCACCTTGAACCGAGGTGACAGCGGCCACATGGCCAGGACGGCCGCGGCGCTCTCAGATCTCAGCCACGGGGCGAGTCGGGGGCCAGGGGTCTCCACTGGGGCGTTGGAGGATGTTAAAAATAATAATAATAATAATAATTAACCCCCCTGTGTGTGTTTGAGAAGAAGTTGCACCCACCTGACGTGTATGACCAGGGCAAGCCGTGGGGATCCGTCTGGGACAGCCGTCCCCTGCACGGTGTCCCCTTCCCTGGGGGTCCCCCCCGCTGATGGGCCCTGCTCACGAGGGACCCCCATTCCTTAGTGGGGAGAAGGATGCGTGGGGTCCTTCCCCTGTGACAGACCCACTGCTGTCCCTCCAGGCGACAGAGCTATGCCCAGCTCTCTGGGGATGCATCACTTCGCTTGTCCCCTTCCCGAGGGACATCCCCATTTTGGAGCAGCTCTGACCTGCCCCAGTCCCCTCCCAGCACCCAGCCCCGCTGGAGCTCCCCAGACGCTGTCCCGGTGCATCCTGCCTTTGCTCCCCCGTCCCTTGGCTCCTAAGGACGCTAACGTGACCAACCCAACAGCACTTCTCAGCGTCTCTAGGAGCTTCCTTTCTGGCAGCCCCTTCGCACAAGGGCGAGACGGAGTATTTCAAACAAAGCAGAGGTTATTGATGCTCTTCCCCAGGCAGAGCAGAGGTGAAGCGCTCACAGGTCACTGCACTGCAGCCTCCAGATCCAGACGTGTTTTCCTGGAGAACTGCAGTGAGTCCTCAGGGTCTCCCTGCTCACAGCTGCCCTGGCCCGCTCGAGCTGCCAGGGTCTGCTGGTAGGCAGCGGGGTGCAGGCGGGGAGGGGGGGGTGGGTAAGTGGTGACCCCAAGGACCGTGACCTGGACCCTGCCTGCACCCACAATGGGCTGGAGGCACAGCAGCACGCTGCCACAGGCAGCCCCTGGCTGCCAGCCTGTCCTTCCCCTTCCAGCACCTGGGGAGTTTGGCACCTTTTTCCCAGTCCCTGTGAGAAAACCCTGGGAGCCAGACGAGAGGCAGCACCAGCCTTGCCCACAGTGTGCTGCTTGTCCTGTGGGCTGCAGCTCCCTTGGGTTTAAGTGCTGCTCTTCAGATGCTCAGTGAGGCAAGTGGGTTCATCCAGACCTAGTACCTTCACACAGGTACTCTAAAGGCATATAAAAAAATATATCTTTAATACACAACTTACCTTTTATCTGTTGATGTCAGCCCCAACTGCATCAGTGGGACTTCAGCAGGCATTTTACACTGACTTCAGATGGGTGAGGTGGTGGGATGCCAGGGCCCCAGGGCACCCCGGCTCTGTGTGACCCCACTGCTGCCCCAGGCTCTGGGAACCCCAGGGGCACACACACTCCAGGAGAGGACCGAGTGCCTCTGACCTTGGGCAGGGAGGCTGGGGCTGCTGTGGGGCTGCACCGCGTTAGGCAAACCGGCCCCAGCTGCCAGGTGCCTGCAGCTCACAGGACTTCCCTTGGCAAAGAGCTCGTGAAAGGTCTGTGTCCTCCTGCAAGGTGGAGAGAAAAGCAAGGAGCGGGGAAAGTCCAGGGACACAAGTCAAACTCAAGGAATTTCCTTTTTTGCCCACCCGGACAAGGCCAGAATCTCATTTTGGTTTAGTTTTAAAATTCACTGTGCCATCCGTGGGGAGAACTGAACTGATTTCGAGTCCTGAGATAGCTCTTTGCAATTCCAGGAAACCGCCAGCGGCCCATCCCAGGATATATTTATTGTAGCTCACGGATCAGAGCGCTCGCTGGTATTACCTCATGCCATCTGGGCAGAGTTTCAACATTTCTGACATTATTCATTCTCCTGCATGTGCTTCAACCAAACTTCCTTTTTGTAAGAGAGGCATTTATAAGAAATGGAAACAGCTTGCAGCCAGTCCTGTGCTCTCAGGGCTACCGACTGAGAAACAGCTATTTTTGTGCTGTTAGCCTTTGCAGTTTTTAAGGCTGATATTCCAGCTCTGCTCCTTAAAAGTCTGCGCTGCATTAACCCTTTCCAGCCCAGGACAGCTGTCGGGTGTTCATTAGCAGGCAATGGTGGCATTCCCCAAGGGACAGTGAGTGCTCTGCGCCCATTCTGTATGCCCTGCTTAGCCACCCCAAAATGAAATCATTGTTTCTGAGTTTGGTGGAGAAAGGGTGAAAGGCAAGTGAGGGAGAAAATGAGAAAGGATTTCCATTAGAGCAGGTTTCTCTTAAAACAGGTAGAAAGGAGGAACAAACCCTCGGAAAGTGGGTCTGGAAGGACTGTTGAGCACTGGTGGGCATGGAAAGGTCATGATGGAGCGATGGAAGGAAGCAGCCAGGGCCGCGAGGAAGCAGATAAGAGGCTTTCTCTCGCCATGCTCCCGCTCTTCCCCTCCACGAACCCTCACTCCATCCTGTGGTTGTTCGCTCCCCCCACCCAAATACTGCCCGGGCCTGCAGACCTCGGGCTCTGCTCCCTCCTGGGGCTTGCTGCCAGCTGCCAGGGGCAGCTCTCTGTGGCAGCCTCTGTCCCCATCTCCCCATCTCCCCATCTCCCCATCTGCCCATTGCCAGAGCAGGACATTCCTCACTGCAGAGCTTCTCCCCTGGTTGGATTCAGAGTCCTGGGGAGGACAAGTAATAGAATCATAGAATCACAGGCGTGGGTACCCACGTCTGCAGCTGTCTTTGCACTGGAGTGTGCTGGTTTCCTCCCTTTGCTCCCCAGCTCCTCCGAAAGCGTTCCTGGATGTTCAGAGCCGTGTGGGTTTGCTCGGGAGTAAAGCATGGAAGGTCTCATCCCCACTCGAGGAGCGAGGAGCATTGCAGAGAGAAGGTGGCAAATGTGCTCCTTTTGCACTGCCAGAAAGCACCCTGCTCTGAGCAGCCCTGGCCTTGGGTGGGTACACACGGATGAGAAAGCCTGTGCCACTTGTCACTGGGGAGGAGGCACGGGGCCTGCAGCTGGAGGCAGGAGGTTTGGGTGCAGCTCCGCCGGCTGGAAATGGCTCATTGCACGGCACACAGGTTCAATATTAACCACCATTTATTTTCTATTGCACAGGAGGGAACCCATCTTGAGCTGCTCAACCAACCATAGCAGTGAAGACAGGGAACAAAGAACCTCACTAGAGCCCGTGTGCCCAGTTCAGAACCCTCCCTCGCAGGCTACGCCAGCAGCAATGGAGTTCATGCCATGCAGTTTGTGCTTTTTAGCATTATTTGAAATACAGTCTTCCATGGAGCAACTTATTCCAGGGCACTACTGACCATGATGGAGAGCGGCTCGCTGCAGAATAACAAATACCACTTGCTGGAGCAGCACTTGGGGATTTGATTTGGTTTTAAATAAAAGTAGTATCAGATATTTTCCCTTGCATTAGAGAAACAATCCCAGACTTGGGATCACCTTGGACTGGGTAAATGGGATAAAATATTTTAGCCATCTGTTTCTCTGTGTCTTGATTTACCATTAAAACAAGGGAATTGGGAAATCCTGGGGGGGGGATATGGAAAAGAGGGAACATTAGAGGGTATTCAGAGCCAAAAGGCCAAAGCAGGGATAAGACTGCTGTGAAATAAAACTGGTGCAGGACTAAACTCTGCACATCAGAGATGTTGGTGTTCATGGAAGCTCTTGCTGGGTGATAAACTGGGTGGAGCAGAAGGGTTTTATGGCCAACCATTTATTGGCTCCTTGAGGTGTGTGGGTTATGCCCAGTTCATACTTTCATAGAAGTGCATGTGAAATGTAAGTGCATATTCTTGCTGCATTAAGCTGCTGAAAGGATTGTTGGTGTAGTGGTATAAATGAAAGGAAGGAGTTGGTTTTGTAAGGAGATTTGGTAAGTAGAGCCCAACATACAACAACATGGGGAGAGACAACTTGTTATTTCCTTGTTTCAGGTGAGAGATAACAAAGAAGCAAACAAACATAAGGCATCCCAGCTTGGGCAGGTCACACTTCATGGAGCTGAGCAGATACGGGACAGAACACAGGTATAAAGGGCAATTGAGTTCTACTGAATGGGATCTGGATGGGCTTAAGTGGAGGAAAGAAGTGGAGATTTAGGGCTGGGGCTGTTAACCTTCCATGTTAGGTATATTTATTCAGGGCCTGATGCCAATTCCTGGTGAAGATACAGACTAAAAACAGCCACTAAGGATCATGAAGCCATATATCAAAGAAGGCACTCTTCAAAGTGCGGTCATTCCAAGTATTTAAGATACGTTCAGTGCTCACACACATTGGCCTGTCAGACCAGGAACCTTAGAATTAATAATTCTCAAAGCAGGCAGAGGAGTAAGAACAAACCATGGGAGGTCAGAGCTTGAAAGGAACAACAAAATGATCTTATTTTGTCAATATTTACGTTGTATGTGACTATTTTTGTAGATGGCATTTGCACTGGAACCTCAAATACCTTCAGTTATCTCTATTTCAGGCTATTTTTATGTTACCTCTTACTGCTCTGGATTTCTGGACATCTTATGCTGAGGAGTGACCCTGAACTCTAAATGTCCTGGTGCTGTCCCTACCTCATCTGTGCACCACTCTCTTTCTCGGATTATTTGTGTGGACATTTGGATGCAAATTGTATCCCATTGTCATCCAGATCCAGTGGACTGGAGAGAAATCCTGGTGGTTTCAGTTTCTATCAAGCCATCATTTCCCTTCCACATGCTTCATCTGCAAATGGTAGGAGAGGACAGAATACCTGTGGTCGTACTCTATGTCTCCTAACAGAGTCATTTCGGATCAGCCCAGCCCAGGCCAGAAAAGATGGGCGAAAAAACATTCCCAGCTTTTGCAAAATGCTCATGCCTCCTGCCTTTGCCATGTAACTGAGAGTGTCTGTCACTACAATTGCACAACCTACAGCAGATGAATGCTGTGAAATCAGAGCATCGGTAAGTCCTAAACCCCTACAGCAAAGTGACTGAGACCAGATCTCAGCTGGGAGCTTTATGGGGCAAAGCACTGAAAACAGACTGTGTTACAGCCCTGAGGAGGCTGAGGAATCGGGCAGAACAAGTCCGGGCAGTGTCTGTAGCACCGCTTCTCACTGGGAAAGCGGGAGCCTGTGTCACTGGGATGAGGTGCACTGTGATGTGCACAGGAATTGCTCTGGCCATTCCGTTTCTTTCAGCCATGCATGTAGTGGATGTGCAGCCCTGGAATGCAGCAGCACACGTCTGTATGTTCGCATCACTGGGAGGAATTGGGCTGGCACTGGACAACTCGTTGCATACTGACCACTACACATAATGAAAGCATTAATGCAGGAGAGATGGTGGAGCATCACTCACAATCTTCACATATTTTCCTTTTCTACTGACCTTTCTTCTACCACCCCTGATTGTTCCTATTACTCCAGGCCTGACCGCATCCCTTCTGCAAACTGCTAACACCAAATACATAAAAGCACAGGTTTGGTCCTCCCTGTTCACGAGTCCTGCAGTCAACAGCACAAGTGTGCACTTTGGAGCAGGTACCAATCCTGTGGCAGCACTCGGGAACCGGGCTGCTCAGAGGTGGCACCACGGCCGGTGCCTCAGCGCTCTGTAGTGAGTTGACCAGGAGCAGCCCAGCCGCTGGCCGAGCTCCCACCCGACCCAAAATAGCCTCCCCTAGACCCTGCATTTCATTCACCACCTTTCTTAATTAATGAGGGTTGCTATGGGCTAGTGGAAAGTCTGGGAGTCTCCGTGTTGGGATTACCATGCTGCCTGCGGCTGCCTGGGGTGTGCACGAACCACAGCTGTGCAGGGGGCGCACAGAGCGGGCTGAGACCCTCGAGGGGACGGGGATGGGGGTGTTGGATCCCTCGGTGGGGACTGTGGGCTGCAGGGGGACAGGGGACTGGATCCCTTGGTGGGACGGGGCTGCATCCCTCCGTGGGATGGGGATGGATGCCGGTGGGATGCCGGTGGGACAGGGCTGGCCGGGATGGGGTCGGTGGCGGAGCGCTCTCCCACGCAGGACAGCGGCGGGGCGTGGCCGCGGCGCGCGGCGGGGGGGTGGGGGTGCGGCGCTCCCCCCGCGCCGCTGGTGCTACAACAGCGTGATTTCCCCGAAGTGATGCGGCCGCGGCAGCCAATGGGAGGCGCGGCCGCCCCCTACGGCGGCGCTGATTGGCCGGGACGGCGCCGGGCCCGGGGCAGCGGGGAATCCCGGGCGCCGCCGCGTTATACCCGAGGGCGCGCCCCGCGGGCGGCAGAGGCGGGCCGGCGGGCAGAGCGTGCGGACGGTCGGAGCAGCACGGCACGGCACGGCACGGCACGGCTCGGCTCACCGCTGCACACTACGGCACCGGCTTGCACGGCTCGGCACTGCACGGCACAGCGAGGTGGGTCGCGGGGCGTCCCATCCCGTCGCTCGCTCCCCCGTTTTGCACGGCACCGCGCGTCCGGGGCGCCCGCAGAGTCCGTGGGAGCGGCCCCGCGGGCACGGCGCGGAACGGCACGGCTGCGCTGAGCTTGGCTCGCCTCGCCAAGAGGGGGCAGAGCCGAGTTTTTCGCCGTGCGGAGGTGGTTTGGGGGCGCGGAGCTCATCGCGTCGGCAGCCGTCGGGTAGGCACCGGACATCCCTCCGGCGGGCGGCGGTCGTGGCCCCTTACCCGACCCACGGGAGGGGACGGAGTGCGATGTGTCCCACTCGCACCCGCGGGAATGGGCATGTCCGGGCGATGCTGCCGCTCTGCGGGCTCAGCCGGCGGCCCCGCTCCGCTCCGGCCGTGAGCGTGTGCCAGCACCGAGCCCCGCGGCCGCGCTGCCCCCCTCCCCGGGTCGGGCTCTCAGCCGTCCCGCCGCCGCCGAGCGCGGTGCAAGTTAGCGATGGCTTATTCGGGAGATCCTGCGCTGTCTGTCTTGGAAAAACCCCCGCAAACAGGAAATTATTTCTGCAGAGGAAGGGCCGGGAGGGTCCGCTCCGCTCCGGCTGCGCGGGGGGGGCGCGGGGCTGCGCGCCCTGCGAGCTGCGGCTCCCTCTCCCTGCGCAGTTTAATTAATTATAAACTTTTAAGAAGGTGATTGTGCGGTTCGTGAATCTCCGTGGTCGTGGAGAGAGCGGGGGGGGGGGAAGTTTCTCACACCCGCTCCTGGGAAAACCGCGGCGGTGCTGGCGGTGGGCTCCCTCCCGGGCTGCCCTGTCCCCTGCCCCTGCCATCCTCTCCAGGACTGAGCCCTCCAGCCGCGGTGTTGGTGCCCAGCAGGCAGCGCTGCCCCCCAGGAGCAGGTGGAAAGGACTTAGGAAAGAGTTAAGATGCTGGAAAAGTAGTTTTGGTGGCATGGCTAGCATTAGGGGTGACACTCGATGGAAGAAAAAGGAAGGGTGACACTGCAGAATGGTTAAAGTAGTGATGAGTTTTTTGCTGACCTGTTTTTTTCTTTCCTAGACACCATGCCAGTGTCACGAATGCGCATGAGGCCCTGGTTGGAAATGCAGATTAATTCCAATCAAATACCAGGGCTGATATGGATTAACAAGGTGAGGGTGGTTTGTTACTGTTATTATCATTGTTTGTGTCATTAACCATCCTTGGATGACACTAAACATAAGTCAAGCTCATACAGGAAAGACAAACATGGAGAAAACTTGCAAGCATTATGTTTAAGAACCAGCGGGTTTGCTTTCAGAAAAGGTACCTCTGGTTGGTACACAATGGAGTAGTTCCATCTTTTCTTCCTGGGACAATTCCCAGGAGGGAAAAGAAAGATTAAAATAAAAACAGTCTGAACATGATGGAGAACTAAGAGAACTCCAAGATCTCTTTTAACTCCTGCTGCCCACTCGAGCCAGGTCACCTCCTGTCCCAGTTCAGTAGCTACTGTTACACTCCCAGTTAATCCCAGTTTTAAGATTTGGCCTGAAAGAAGCTCTGGCTGTGTCTCACTTTGGGCAGGAAGGCACATCTCTGTACCTGGAGCACAGGGTGAGCTCTCTGTGCCTACTGAACCAGGGCTCCTCTTCTGAAGTTCCCATATCCATCCTGAGCTGGTACTGAAGCCAGGATGTGTTTTTCATAGGATTCCTGCAGGATTTTACAGGCAACTTTAAAAAGGGATTCTCTACCAAAGTGTACCCAGAAGACATGCTGGAGTTCATGACATACTAACAGATGAGATGCAACATATTTAAATGATTCTAGGATAAAATTGACAATATTGGTTGCTTCTACTGTACTGTATCACGTGTGGCTTTCCCAGTTTCAGAACTCATAAAAAACCTTGTATGCATTGAACAAAATAGATGGAATGATGGATGTTTGGCTGGGATATAAAGCAGAGGGTTTATAAAGTTTCTGAGCTGCTATTGAGGAGTCTTTGATTAAACCCATCATTCCAAACTGGCATGGGATGCTTCTTTTTTAACTCTAGTTTCTGTTGGTTTAACTGCAGGATAAGATGATGTTTCAGATCCCATGGAAACACGCAGCTAAGCATGGCTGGGACATGGAGAAAGATGCCTGCCTCTTCCGGAGCTGGGCCATTCATACAGGTGTGTGCTGCCCTTACCTTCCCATCAGTCATATGAACATCAGTCCTGCTTTCAGCTGGGATAGAGTTAATTTTCTTCCTGGTAGCTGCTACAGTGCCATGGTTTGGGTTTAGGATGAGAATGATGTTGATAACACACTGATGTTTTAGTTGTTGCTAAGCACCAAGTCAAGGACTTTTCAGCTTCTTGTGCCTTGCTAGCAAGGAGGCTGCAGGGGCACAAGGAACTGGGAGGGGACACAGCCAGGACAGCTGACCCCAACTGGCCAAAGGGATATTCCATACCACAGGGCATCATGCTCAGCATATAAACTGGGGGGAGTTAGCTGGGGGGCAGCGATCGGTGCTCAGGGATGGGGTAGGCATCAGTCAGCAGGTGGTGAGGAATTGCATTGTGCATCACTTGTTCTGTGTAATCTATTATTATTAATTATTATTTTATCTTCATTTTCTGTCCTATTAAACTGTCCTTATCTCAACCCATGAGTTTTACGTTTTCCTCCCACCCCATTCTGTCCCCCCATCCCACTGGTGGGGGGGGGAGTGAACAGCTGCATGGTGTTTAGCTGCCTGCTGGGTTAAACCACAACAACATCTCAAATAAGGCTTTTTTTTTTTTTTTTTGTCTTGACTTACACCTCAGGTAGTTATATTAACTTCTCGCATTTATGTCAAAAAAATAGAAAAATAGCTCTTTTTTTTTTGTGGTGGGGAAGAACTAGCATTGCAATGAAAAGTCTAAACACTCACCTCATCTCTTATTTATAGGAAGATACAAAGTAGGTGAGAAAGACCCTGACCCGAAAACCTGGAAGGCAAACTTCCGCTGTGCTATGAACTCCCTACCTGACATCGAAGAAGTGAAGGATAAAAGCATCAACAAAGGCTCCAGTGCTGTCCGGGTTTACAGGATGCTGCCGCCCTTGACGAAGGATCAGAAGAAAGGTCAGCCCTCAGCTGGGGTTCCTTGCCTTCTACTCCACTCCAGCACCGCTTACACATCCCGCTCCGCGTGGGCAGGGGTGTAACAGACCCGCTGGTAGCACCGACTGGGGCTAGTCACCGATTACTGCCATGGGTAACAGCTTGTACAAGTGGTTTGTTTGATCCCAAAGTCTTTAAATGTGCCTAGAGGCACTGCCAGGAGGTGGTGGGGACTCGCTGTTGGCAGAGCTCAAAGATGCAAGAGTTCACGCTCACCTAAACTCATGCTCAGCCATGCAGCCCTTTCTCACATTTGTCTTATTTTTACTTAACAGAAAGGAAGTCAAAGTCTTCAAGAGAAGCAAGAAACAGGACCAAGAGAAAGGTATGTGTCTGCAGAGGCAGCTGAAGAAGCTAGAGGTTTTGGTGGTTTCCATGCTTAACTTTTTCATATGGGAACCTGTGCGTTCTTAGACAAGCCTGTCATTCTTTGCCCTTATTTTTGTAGTTGTATGAAGACATGAGGATGGAGGAGTCAGCAGACAGGCTAACCAGCACTCCTCTGCCAGATGACCACAGTGGTTACACCATTCATGACTACACGGGGCAGGAAACAGAGGTTGAGAGCACGTCCATCACCTTAGGTGAGACTCAGCGTGGAGTGGAAAGTGCCGTTCGTGCTAAACCCACAATCTCTGCAACAAAAGACAAAGCTGGCTCTTGGGGTGGGCCTGGCTGCACCATCAGACGGGCAGGGGGGAAGTGGGGTGGATGTGTCTCTCCCGTGAGAGCCAACTCCTCCTGGTCCATCCCGCAGACCTGTCCCTGTGTGAGGTGAACGGCTCCCTGACCGACTGGAGGTCACCAATGGAAATCACCATGGCTGACAGCACCAATGACCTCTACCAGCTCCAGGTGTCTCCCCTGGCTTCGTCCTCGGAAGGTGGTGGGTATTTAGGTCTTTCATCATCTATGGGAGGCAGGGGGGAGGCAAGGCAGTAGGATGGAGAAGTGCCTGGGGAGGATCAGGAGAAACAAGAGTTGTCTTGTTGAAAAAAAAAAAAAAACCAACCCCACCAACCTCCACCTAATGGATGTGGGTTTCTGGAGCTACCAAACTGGCCAGGTCACAGACGGGCACGTGCCACCTGCAGAAGTAGTTGCTCATGGGTGAAAGGTTCCAAAATGCCGTTTACTTTGCACGTGTGGACAAAAAGCAGCAGCCTTCGTCTCACAGGCTCAATGCGATGGCACCATCAGGTCAGCCTGTAAAGAAGAAGAGAGATTTCTGAGCTGGGAGGGTGGGACTGGGGGTTCCCGAGGCAGCTGGGAGGAGGAGATGCCAGCAGCAGGACAGTTGGGTACAGCAGAAGGTGGAGGTAACCGTGCTTCCCAATGGGGGAAAAAAAAAATAATTAACTTGGATATAGCAGAGTGGTTCTTACTTGGAGTGCAAATCATCTTCCTCCTGCATCCCTCTGCTTTGATGGCTCCTGGGGAGGCGTCAGAGCTGGCTGGAGCCACGCACCCCGACATGCAGTTGTTGAAGAGCATCTGAGATGAAAAGAGGATATGCAGTGGGTTGGGTGGTGAAGAAGCAGAAGTGTGAGGGCTTACATGCAAAAAGTTGACATCCATGTTTGTTTTCTTCTCTTTTTGTGTGTACCTACAAAACAGTCACAGACGAAGATGAAGAGGAAATGAATTCGGAGATTTTGAAGGTAAAAGCAGCTCTTCTGGTCAGAATAGAGTTGGCCAAAGTTGCTGTTTGCACCAAGAGAGGAAGGGGAGCAGTTATCTGATCCAGCCCCATACGAGCTGAACATGCACTTACGTAATCCAAGACCCTTATTTAATGGGGAAGACTGAAAAATTAAACATTAGAAGCAGGCTACTTCACAAACCTGAGCTGGAGAGGACACACCCCCTGGAAATATTTACCCTTCATGGCAAAGACAGAGAAAGCTATTGAGTTCTGCTAGAAGTAGAGGTTGCTGTATTGCAAAACTTCTGTAGACTTTTTAATTTTGCCCTTCCCTCCAGCTCTGACATGTTTGGCACTTAATCTGTGTTTCCAGACGTGTCATGCTCATCCCACTGATAAGATGGGGGCTTCATCACTGAAGATACTCTGGCCCCTCCCTCTTTGGCATTAACTTTTTTTTTTAACTGGGAGTAATCTGAGTTTTATATAATTTTACACAAGAAGATATAATTTGATATCTTTTTGCTTTAAGGAATAAAATCTTGCAGCCACAGAAAGAAGGAGAAAGTTTTTACCATCTCTATATTCTCTTCCAGCTGCTTGAACCATCCCAAGACTGGCACACCACCAGCGTTGGGGGGAAAGGCTTTCTCACCAACGAGCCGGGCACGCAGACCATGAGCAGTGCTTACAGCTGCAAGGAGCAGGATGGGGATATTGACACAACTTCAGGTACAGACTCCTCGGTTGTTGCTGGTGGTCAGGGCCATGGGATGATGCAGACGAGGGTTTCCATGCAAGACACTTAACTGGCAGGGAGTGAAAGAAACAGGAATTCACACATCCCTGAGTTCTGACATTTCCCTGTAGCCTGTCAGAAGGGTGTAAGGAATTTGTTGAAATAAAAAGGAAAAGGCAAAAAATGCCTCCAGTAAGAGTATACTACAGATTTGGGGTTATACACGTGGAAGTTGGGTCAGCTTGCAGGAAACCCTTGCAACATAACTGAAGAACTTCCACGAGCAATAGCTTAAATGGGACAGTTTAATAGAGAGTGTTTAGGGTATTTTAGCAAAACATTATTTTAAGGTATTTACTCACACCTGAGAAATCTTTCAATTTTTGATACAGATTTATATATAAAGTATATACACACACACACACAATTTTCTCTGCTGTATGTGATTCAGTACTCATTCTCAGTTTATTTTGTCTAGGAGAGATGGAGTTCAGGTACTTTGACCAGAAGAACAGCCTCGAGTTCTCCTGGCTGGAGGCGGTGAGACCTACCATGCAAGCCATTCCCTGTGGCTTGTAAATCCCTGGCTTCCTCCAACTACAAACTGCTCTTGGGTGGGAACTACGCCAGGGCCCGAAGAGAATGGAAGAAGTTGTTTGTTACTGACTGAACGAAGAAAGTAGCTTCTATATTCCGTTTAACTCTTAAACCTGAAAAGGTTAGAAAGGAAAAACTCCATTATAAATCAAATAAAAGGAATCTCATCTCACTAGCAGGACTCCTGGCACCGAAGCTGCTCAGCCGCAGTGCTCACCTTGTCATCGCTTGGGAGGTGAAGCTTTGCTGGAAGGTTGTTGGTGTCTGACCTGGTGGGTACCGCTGAACAGCAGCGTGGGCTGGAGGAGGAGGTCACCATCCTCCCTGCACAAGATGTGATGAGCACTTTACTCACGGAGTGCTTAGGAGAGACACTGCAAAGGGGTCTCTTACCTGTTAGTTCTGGTTGCTGCTTACCTGTGCAACACTGGTGCCATTGAGGTTAATAACTGTCATTACACTTAGTCAGAAAAATTGCACTAATTGGCCCTCTCTTCTTTGATTTGCTCCATCATAGAGTTCACCTATCAGATCTTTCAACTGTGTAAATAATTTAGACCAATAAAATGTGAAAATTCAGTTTAGGCTTTGCTTCAACTTCAGTACACTTACCCAGGTCCACTCATAGATGTTATCTGCTCCTAGGCATGCCATAGCTTTCTCTAAGTAATGGGTGAAGAGCTGCTGCATGAAACAATTTTTGCACTGATGGGGCAGAGCTCTTTATTTATACCTTGCCTTTCTGAGATCCCTCCTACTGCTCTCCCAGGATACCTCCAGTACTGGATGCAGCACACTGCATCACCCCGCTGACCCACCCTGGGCAGGGGAGTGCAGGATGGAGGAGGTTCTACTTTGTGTGTAATACATAGGGATCAAATAACTAAGCTGCAATAGACTTATTTTCTTGTACATTCTATTTTTGTATATAAAGTGGTGTATATTTGTTTTAATAAAAGTGTTTTATATATGACATGTTTACTTTTTCTCATGGGAGAGCTCTGAGAATGCATTCCAGATTCCTTGAAAAATTCCCAAACAGGCATGCTGTTGACAGAGACAGTTGGAGGGTTTTTTTTTTTCATGAGTCATGAAAGCACAGGGAATTTAGCACAGTTTGCCCCCATTTTCTAACATCTTGTCCGGGGAAGGGAAGCCCAGGTCCTGTGCATGTATGGGGTAGTTGGTTTGTGTCTGCCATCATCTGCAGATTTATGTAGAGCAGGGTTCCAGCTATGCTATTAAAAACCCTGTGCACCAAGCCCCTGCTCTGGCTGTTCTGATCAGCAATGCAGTCAGCTGCTGTGATAAGATCAGCACTGGACACCTAGCTAAATAACTCAGCTTTGCCTAAAAATAAAGCACATGCACAATTTAGAAGGCAAGGGGAAAGCAAGCTGGTTTTCCCCTGTGTGTTTTATTCATTTGCCATAGTTTCAGGCTGGAAAGGTCTGATGTGTTATGGCATCATCTGGGGTGGGAGACGAGACAAGCGTGGCTGATATAACATCTCCAGCTGCAGCCACCAGCATCTGACATGGCCTGGAAAACCCCTGAACTTAGCTAAGCTGTGCTGTGACAGCCTTTGGGGAATAACCTCATTCCCTGAGCAGGAGAGAGGGGAGGCCAAGGAGAGTATCAGGCTGCAGGAGAGGAAGCCCCAGCCCTTTGGGCTGGAACAGAGCGGACATTCCCTCCTGCCTTTGGCACAGGCTCCTGCAGCCACCCAGGGACAATCACAGGATTAACCAAGGGAAGAGGGGAAAATAAATCAGTGCCATAGGAAGCAGGTGGTGGTAGGTCTCAAATCCAGCTAAAAGGTTTGGACAGGGCACAGCAAGGTGGAGGGGCAGCCTGGGCAGGGTCCTGTTCAGCATTAACTGGCCCTGTCTGAGCCAGCCCACAGCAGGCAGCACCCAGCAGAGAGCAGCTTCCTATGGCTGCATCCTGGCTCTGCATGGGTGGCGATGACCCAGCTGTCCCCCCACCACAGCCACGCTCCCTGGCAGGGTATCTGGCCAAAGGGTCCACCTACCGGGAAGGGATCCATCCAGCCAGGAACCCCCCCGGGTACCAGGGCTGCCAGAGCAGATGCCACAGCTGCCTCAGATCCCTAAAAATCCTGCACAACCACCCAATGCAGAGCTGGAGCAGGAATGACCTGTGTGTGAGCAAAGGAATGGCCCACCAGATCAGATCCGTGCCCTGGCCAGCTGCAGCAGCAGTGACTGCCCGGGGAGTGCCAGATCTAGAGCCACCTCTGCACGCCCAGGAAGGGACACTGTCACAGTGTCATCGACACAGGCAGAGGAAATGGGTTTTGTTTAGGAACCACTGCAAGTCTGTTACGGGGGGGGGATGGGATGGGAGAGAGAAGGGAAATTTTCTATGATGCAAACAGTGCTAAAAATAAAGTAGAGATTAATTTGCCTATTCATGCACTAAAAAGGAGCAAGTTTTTCACAGTTACGCTCAGATATAAAAAAAAACAAAAACAGCACTTAAATTTTTCACAGATAAAAGGTTTGAACAAGATCTGAGGACAGAAGAAAACAGCAGCTAGTGCCTCACAGCGAGGGACTGCAGCCACAGTCCAAATCCCTTTGCACCAGGACAGAGGAGATGCTTTCCCTACCCCCTGCCGCGGTACCTGCGCGACCCGCCGCACATCGGTGCCAGTGAAGAGTGGTGAATCCCATGACGGGGGAATTCACCCATCTGGTTACTTCACTGGGTGAATGACTGCCAAGTTCAAAGTATTTTGGTGTTGCTTTTGTTGTTTTGAAGTCTTCTGGGGGAGGGGAAGCCCAGCTTCAGCTCAGGAAGGGTGTGAGCGGCTGAACCCCTGCTGGGACTCATGGCAATGCCCCACTGGCTCCTCCATCACCTCCAGGGCACAGGGGACTTGTAGAAGCAACATTCCTTTTCCAGCTGCAAACTAAGGAGACCTTTAGGCTGTACCAGAGGAGCATCATGAGCTCTTTGGGATAAACCTCCTGCGTAGGCAACTGACATTGGATTCTTCTGAATTTGCCTGTCCTAATCCAGCTCTTCATAAAGCCAATCACCTGCAGCTGGCTTCCCTGTGCTGGAGTAAGAGCTGTTCTCACCTTTAATATGCACACAGCTACATTCAGCTGGGAACTACACACCAGGTGACTGGGGAGAGCTCACCCTTGCCAAACCCAGGCAGAGCAATAAAAGGGCTCAAAGGGTAAGCAAGCGGCTCTTCCTTCTGCTGTTGACCTTGCATGACAGTGAGAAAGAACTACAGCAATGTAACTTGTAAAAAATAAAGGGAGATCACCTCTCTGTGGTGGAAAACAAAAAGCACTGCATAACCAGTGGTCCTTTGGGAAATGAAGGGAGCCAGCAGTGCAGGCTTGGCAGGCTGCTGGAGCAGAGGCTCCCCATCACCTACCCCATACTTCACCCATCACTGGCTGCAGCTTACTTGCAAACCTCAAAACAATTTAAAAATAAATTCAAGTTTTTCCTTATTTCATTTCAGGACAAAACCTCCTGAAAATAACATGGCAGTCTCAGAAACACCCCTCCCACCTGAGCCAGGGAAAGCCCGACAGCAGCTCAGGCCCAGGTTTTGCTGCTGCAGCATTCTGCATCATGAGGGCAGAAGACCTTGGTCATGCCAGCAGAGATTCTCAGTGCTGCAGAGGCAAGGACATCACACCTCTGCTAACTGCAGCTTGTCCTGGTGAAACCTTCACAAAGAGTTGTTGCTTTTCCCCCCACACCTTTGTCCAAACAGCTTGTTAAAATGCCCTTCCACAATTGGAGGGGAACCTCCTCCCCAGCAGTTCACTCAGCATATTGCTCACCATTTAATTGCTCATTAGGAGTGACTGAGCAGGTCAGCACCACGTTGCCCACAGGAGCCTTTTGCTCCTGGTGGCCCAGCACGGTGGCACCTTGTGTGAGCTTTGCCCGCCGGGCAGCAGCACCTGCAGTTATTGTTTCACCTTTATTTGCCGTGGCGATTGAATCCTGATAGCTGGACACATTTCCAGGCAGTCACATGATGTACAGTATCACACCTATGAAGGATAGCAGTGCTTCAGACCAAAGGTATGAATTTGTAACTGCAAAACGTGGTGGAATACTTGTTTGTGGTGCAAGGGTAAACTACTCCTTAGATAGCAACTGAGTGTCTTGGACTGCAAACATCATTGCTCTGCTCTTGTCCTGGATCATTCCTCCTCTCCAGTTCCCCAAGGGTCCATTTCCCCCCACGACTGTACACACAACACAAGGAGAACAGACACTTCTGCAGGACAGAAACCTCTCCCAGAGGCTCACGAGGGCCAAGGGAAGAAGTGCTGTCTGTAGAAGAGTCAGGTTTAGAGCTTAGATGAGGAAAAAGCTTCCCTAGGAAGGGAGAAGGGGAAGTCACATTTTTACTGAGAAATTGTATCTAAGTTGTATTTTCTTCTACACCAAGTAGAAGAACTGAACACCAAGTGCTTCAGTCTGCTCTGTACCATCTTCCACCACAGTGCTGCACTTCAGAGCTCCTTTTTCTCCCACATTTTCCCATCCCCTTCAACATTTCTCTCATGCTCATCCCTCCCCAGACTTTCCATGCACAAAAGAAACAATGCAACAATAAAAAAATGTGTTCATGCAGGCTGCATAGTGCATGTAGCTCAAGCTACCTGCATGCTTTGTCCCTCCCATCCAACCTTTGGTCTTATCTGTTCAGATAAGGTCAGGATGTGCATTCAGCCAGTGTGGTTCCCTGCTGTGCTGGGCTGCAGGTGACCACCCCATCCCAGCAACAGGGAAAGCTTCCCACGGCCCTTTGCAGAGCTCAAACAAGAGCATGGCATGCACTGCCACCGAGCTGAACGCTCAGAGGCCACAGGAACCCAAGCCAGCAGAAGCCACAAATCACCCAAAACCTAGACAACCTGCTCATCCCTCTGGCAGACATGTTCAGTCACTCCTGGGGAGAGAGCAGAGGTGTCCAACCACAGGATGAAGGACTCGGGGCTGCCTGGCATGGACAATCATTTGCTCATCCCACTAACTGCCTTGCTGACCAAGGCAAAGAGCAGTGCCAGACCACAGACAGGAGGTACAAGGAGGATGGGGTAGCCAGGAGGATCTGTAGCCACAGGAACAGGAGATAGTGAGGGCCAGGACCTGGTGCCAGAAGTTACCAGGGTCTGCCTCTGAACGAATATAGGGTAGTTAACCATCCCTTCTGGGATATCAGGCTGGTAAACAAAGTCAGGACAAATGCATGGACAGAATAGCTCACCAGTGTCTCCTCAGCTGCCAAAACACCAGCGGGGAGGAGAAGGCTGAGCTGGTGGCACATCATAATGCTGGCAGCTCTACCCTGGCAAGCAGCACCCAGCTCCTGGGCCAGAACAGCAGCACTACACATAACTTGTCCAACACGAGCATCCTGACCCAGCAGTAACCCTGCCAACGCCTGCACAGAGGATGCTCAGCACCTATTTCAGTATAGGAAATTTCACACTTTGCCTGAGCGTGCCTGTTGTGCATTGTTCCCCCCTGCACGGCCGTGACACGCTACGCTGCGGGCACGTGGCCACGGCAGCAACGCAGAGACGCCGGGGCACGCCGAGATGTGTGCAGCAGCTTCTGGGGATCTTCCAGGGGAATTCAACCTCGGCAGCTTCACACGAGTGCCTGAGCAGGAACGGCTGCTGCGGGAGCCCTGGGAAAGGGAAGGACTTTGTTTCCTCTGTTTGCATGGAGCCATGGTTAAAAATACAAAAGCAAGGGAGTGGTTAAAAGGCAGGGTTCACTGGGAGGAGCAAGGGGTAATGGTCAGAGGAGCTCTGGGCAACCGGAAAGTAGATGGGGGTTTTGCTCCTTTCAAAACACGCAGTGGTTTAGCAGTGACAGCAGGGAGAACGAAGGACAGAAAACAGCGTTCGGATGCTGGCCCCAACTCAAACTGAACCCAGCACAAGCATTGCACACATTTGCTATCTGCAGGCAGGGCTATTAAATAACAAGAGCCAGGCTAACCACAGGAATAAACATGGAACGTGCCCAGTTTGAGTGTCTGCATTGCAAGACTGCATCTCACCGAGTCTGTTCTGTCAGGAGCTAAATACTATAAACTTTTCACCAGCAGTCTTCAGGCAGAAAAAAAACCCAACAATTGAGAAGCCAAGTCCAGACAGGCACAACTTTGTTTTCATCAACTTGATTTCTGAGGAAAGCAGAGGGAGCAGAGAGCGGAGTGGGGACTACGCTGGCCTGGTCCCAGCATTGTGGCTGGCAAACTGGTTTTCAGGATATTTTGAAAAACTTCTGGAGGGAGATGGCACAGATTTCCCGTAGCATTATTTAAAATCAGCAAGTGAACCATGTTAGCACATAGACATTTCACACGGAAATAATAGTAATCATCAAGAAGAGGATTTAAAAAACCCATGGCAATTAATAGTTATGTCCTTTGACCTATTTTTAATTTACATCTTCTGACTGACCAGATTGGTAGTGTGTTTAATTAAGGTACTATCACTGAAACTGCCCTCTCTCTCAGCTGATTTATGTTCCCTTAGAGCTAAAGACAACAGAAGTTTTTTTCCATTGATTTTAAAAGGCTTGGGCCCACCTAGATTATACCCTTGCCCAGGTGTATGAAGAGCTGGGGAATTTTTGGGCCTTAATTCCCAGATCCTGTTTGCTGCTGGCTTCATCCCAACAGTTCAGAACCCAATGGCCTGGGGAAGGTTCTCATCATGCACAAGAACAACTTACACCTGTTTAAAGGCTGTGGGGATGATGTTGCAGCAGAGGTGTTTCTCTGCCAGCCCCAGGAACTGCTGAGCACCAACTCCCAGACCCTGTGGGAGAGGGACAAGTGGGCTACGTGCCACTTTGAGCAACCAGCTCCTTGTCACTGCTCAGCTGCTGCAGGGACCCTGCATCCCTGGCCATGGTGAAGGGGTGGCTGAAGGCCACCTGCAGAGAGCCCCAGCTCCATAACTCTCCCAGGGTTATCAGTGCTCACCAAACCCATGCCAGCTGCTTTAGAAATTGGGTCTCTGCAGTGGCAGAGGTGATGGAAGCATTCAGGGGACCCCTGGCTGCAAGGAGCTGCTCCATCATTTCCATGACCTTTCCACACAGCCCTTGTAAAGGCGAGGAGGAAGATACTGGTCTTCCAGCTTGTTTCTTTTTGCTTTCAGTGCAGGACCTGGTGAGCTGCGAGACAGAGAACCCAGGTGTTATCCTTACCATGGTGCCCTCTTCCATGTCCAGAGGATGCTGCCCTCCCACCCACAGGACGGGCACAGCATCCACCCATCACAGCCCTGCGCTCACCTCCCGACATCCTGGGACGGGCCTGGAAGGGACTGACTTCACCCCATTTTACAGAACAACAACCCAGGGGTGGCTGGAACCACCTTGGTGGCACAGTTTCACAATGATCTCGCTGTGGTCCAGCAAACCTCAGGCACCTGAGGAACAGGAACCTCAGCGACTGAGGTCTGCAGGACGCAAGCCCAGCCCTGCAGGAAAACAAACTCACTCCAGTGTCAAAAACCCAGCAAAACACTCCAGAGCTTGGCACCTAGGACATGTTCCCTGCATGTGCCACCTAGGCTACACCACTGCCCTCCATGCAGTGCTTTCTGCTCTGCAAAACAAACTCAAAAATCAAGAAACCTATGAAAAAGGCTCATGTTATACTCGATAACAACTTGCTGCCTCCTGCACCTCTGCTGAGCAAACCACTATTTCCTGAATTGAGGTGTCAGGCATGAAATATTTCACATGCTGGAGCAACCGTCACCATCTGCTAAGTGACAAACAGAACTTCAGCCTTTCCTGGTATTTAATGCATAAATCAGGGCGCGTCCTGTGTGGCTGTTTGTGATTCTGTAATTGTAAACTGCCTGTCTTGCCTGGGGAGATGGCAGTAAAAATGCTTGGTTAGCCAGTGTAGCATTAGTCTATCCAAGTTTCTATCCAAGTGCTTCTACAGCGTGCAGCCTGCTGCTGCTGCAGCGGGAGTGTGGCCAGAGTGGGCACCGGGTAAGGCCGTACCTGAAGAACCAAGAACTCATTTCCTTGGATATCCTCTTTTCCCCACAGTTAATATGGTTTTATCCTTTCCTTCCACTCCACATCTCACCAACCAGGAGAGAAGTGACTCAACCACTACTCAAGACCCCGTGGGTCTGGCGGGCTCATCACTGCATAAATATTTATTTTCACTCACATCCCTCCAGGCACTCAATTGTCCTACCAAGTCCCAATTCATACCACTTGCAAGAAGCATAGAGGAAAGGGTGATTGCTGGTGTTGGTCATCAGCACCCTGGGGGCACAGGGGTGGCTCCAGCCGTACCTGCTGCAGTCATGGCAATGCCGAATTCAGGGTGTCCATGATTCATGCCCCAGTTCAGCACTTCCCTGGCTCTGCTCTCCACCTCAGAGCCCCAGGTCACCTCCTGCTTGGGTCTCCAGTTCACACAGGCTTGTCTGTTCAGACCTCCACATCCATACACACGAAGAGAAGCACACCCAGGAGATGGAAGGCAGGGATCAGCCCCTCTGCCCAGCACGCAGGAGATACTGCATTGAGGTCTGAGTTCCCCCAGTACAAGACAGACAGTGACAAACTGGAGCAATAAGCCCTGGAAGCTTGAAGCCTCCAGCACCACCAGGGGCACAGAGCCCTTGCTGAAGTGGAGCCAGGCTCTTCCCAGGGTGCATGGCAGGAGCACGAGAGAGAAGGGGGAAAAGCTGACATGAGAGGTTCAGCCTGGATATCAGGGGATGTTTATTCCTGCAAGGACAGTCCAGCAGTGGGATGGGTCACCCAGGGGGGGTTTCCATTCCTGGAGGTTTCCAAGACTGGAAACAGCCCTGGGCAACTTGGTCTGACCCTGTGACTGAGCCTGCTTGAGCAGGAGGGTGGACTAAAGCCCTCCAGAGGTCCCTTCCCACATGAATTATCCTTCAGGATGACTCTGCTATGTTCTTCCAACACCAAGCAGACCATCACAGGTGGTGCAGTTCACAAGAAGCTCTTTGCTTTCTCCTGCTTAGTGCACTGATTTATTACCATCTGCTTATCATCTCCCTTTAATCAGCAGCTGGCTTCCAGACCACGCTTTCAGGAGATCTCTTTTCTTGTTAAGTTTTGATGATGTTTCAGTTAAGGTCTGGTAGTAAGTCTCCTATTCTTCCACACTTCACAGCCATAGAAATGCAGCTACTGGCAGCCATCCCCTCACTCATAAGATTCTCTGCTGCACAGAGGTGCAGCAGCATAAAGCCCCCCAGTGAAACCATCTACATCAGCTTCAAGAGCAGAGGCAAATCCCAACCAGACTGTACACAGCATTTCTACCCAAGTCTTTCACACTAGCTATGGCATTCTATGCCCTGAGGTGCTGCCCTAATATTTGCTTTATCTAACTTGAAAAAAAAGGACTCTAAATTCACCATCTGAGGAAAGCTGAATCATCAATGACATGAAACCCCCAACCAAGAAATATCAGTCCAAAAGCTTTCACTGAACTGGAAGGGAGGAAATAACCTTCACAGACTGCTGCTGGAAGATGCTGAGGTCCATCTGCTCACCCCTGTTTCTGTCTCCAGAGGGACACTGAGGAGAACACAACCAGCAATTCTGCAGTCTTGAGAAACTCTGCCTGCCCTGGGCTGCGGCTGGATTGCAGCTGTGCTCATACAGGCTTTTGATTTCTCAGGAAACCTCTCAAACAAAATAACCCAGATGCAGAAACTGAAGCACGAGAGATCGACTTCCTAGAATAAGCCACAATAGACAATTCCTCATTTCTTACTGAAGTATATAGGAGTGGAGGACAATTGGCACAGACAGGGTAGAAAGAGGCAGCAAAAAACAGCAAAGGAAAGCCTGGAACCAGTAGAGCTTGGCTTCTGTCTATGAATGAACAAACCAACCAACCAGTTTCATGTTGTCTTAAATGCAACACTCTTAATGTGCTACAGGCACATCCGTGCAGGCAGCTCCACCTGCAATGTTTCCTTGTTCCCTCTTTTCAGGGCACTCTTCAATCATTTTAATTCATGTCAATCAGTGACAGCCCACAGCACCCACTGGATGGAAATTATTAGGTTTATTTACTAAAGTGGAGCTCAACCCACAGATGACTGCAGCAGCTTCAAGCCACATGTAGTTCAAACAAGATGCAAACTTCCTTAGATGCTTTCTAAAACTAGAAACCCCAGACCAGGAGTTATGAAAACCCAGACCCTGTAGTTTACCTGCCCTTAGTTTCCAACCCAGTATCCCAATAAATGCTTGGGGACTCCCCTCTAACCCCAGGACACCAGCAAACCACTGCATCCCCACCAGTAGGACTGCACTCCTCATTTCTCTCAACCACTTCTATCCTTAGGAAACAAGCAATAAAACCTTCACTCAGTATCAGAGTACCTGGTGCAAGGAGGAGGTGATGTGATGCACGTTCCCAGCCTGGCTCTGCTGCCCATCGTTGCAGGGACAGACCCTGCTCAGCCCCCAGGAGAGCTGGCCCTGATGCCTCAGGATCCCTGCTTTCAGATAAATGGACCTCTTGGCTCCTTTCCTTCCTCCCTGGGCTAAATAACATCACTGTAAAGCCCTTACTGATAGGATGCAGCTATGGAGACATGCCCCTGGCTAATTGCCCCACAGAAAACCCATGCAACCCAACTCAAAGAGCTGCAGCTGCTCATTACAACATGCAAATGGGAATAAAAAACACTTGCAAGGTAAACAGCAACACACAGGAGCATACCAGAACTCAGCAGCCTAAAAAATGCATTACAGCAGCTCCACTTCCTATTTCCTTTTCCTTACAGCTCTGAAAAGAATAGCTACAAAGGTCAGGGCGTGTGGGGACTGTTGCTGGTGATGAGGCAGCTGAGCACACTCAGAGCCACCTCCCAGACCCCCACCCTTTCCAGCCTCAGCTTTCCTACCTGGATTACCACCAGGGTGCAAAGCACCACAGGGCAGAAGGTTTATGACGAGCTCTGGTGGTGGGCACAAGGTTTATGACGAGCATTAGCTGGTGGTGGGCACAGGGATGCCCGGGGTGGGGAGGGACCAACTCAGTGATGCGATGTTGGGCTGAATCTGCTCCACACCACAATTATATTGCAGAAGCAGCAACCTAGGGATGAGATGATGGGAGTGTGACTGCAGATATCACCAGGCCAACCCCCATGTGATTCACTGCAAGCACCTGAGCAATTCTGTAATGGTCTGAGACGCACAAATGTTACAGGGTGTTTGAGATATAAGCTGGCATCCATTTTTAGCTTAATATTAAAGGACAGGGAAGTGGCACAAGGTGTGATAGAAGAGAAAGCTAAAAGGAAGATTGGGGAGAAATTGGGTATAGGCAAGAGGAGAAGACAGAGATTATTTCCATGGCCAGAGCCCTGCAGAGAGCATGGTGTAAATATCTTACTCCATCTTGTACTGCTTGTAGTCATAAAAGAGGGGGAAAAAATTGTAGAAAGGATGATAAATGTCCACTTGAAGACAATATGCACTAGGAGTATCAAAGTCTTCATTTAAAACAGCTAACCAGGGCTCAGAGATCCTTCACAAGCCAGTGGTGAAAAGGTCCTGAAGCCACTGAAAGAGGCAGTGTTAGGAAATGGGAACTGAAGCAATATCTACTGATGGGAAAAGAGAAGTGGCCGGGATATTTCTCAGCTGGTTTCACATTCAGGCATCTCCCTTCATGCATGATCAGTTTATAATCACTTCATAATGTGGGGGGGAAGCGAGAGGTCCCAGCCAGATCCGGATCTCCGAGGGTGTCAGGGTGCCAATGGAAACACCACTGTGTGGGGACTGATTCATGGGGCACTTGTGCTTTAAAATACCATCTTCCCTCTCAGGCAAAATCTGCCATGGGGAAAGAAACCTCTCAGTTGCAAAGACTGGCTCACTGCTGCCAGACTTGACTTGTTCTCTACCCAGAGAAGACACTAAAACCAAAAGGATCTGGTACTTGTGCTAGGTTTGAAGGACTATTTTGGTGCAGTAAATGACCACATAGCAATAGAAGCAAGATACAGAGTGTTGCAGGTCCAGGTGACACGTTGTGGTGCCCAAACACAGATGGGTGCCAGGAGTCACTGAGGTGCTGGTGCCAACTAGCACCCAACTCCTACCCAGCGGCGTAGCTCCCTGGCTGAGGTCCCTCATGTACACCTGAAGCATCAGGAGTTGCTCTGGGATATGGATGCACATCAGGTTTGTATGTGGGGATCACAGGGCACCCCCAGAACAACATAACCCCAGACTTGTACCCACAGGGACAGCCCAGGCCAGTGCCACCGCTGCGAGCCGGGGCACCCACACTCATTACACCTCTAGCATCTGCATCACCTCCCTCAAAACGTATGGTTGGGTGAGTTCACTTCAGAACAGCCAAGTGCATGGGAGGGTTTATGTTTCTGCTTTCTTATATTTACATACAAATAAAACACACAAATGTACCTCAGCACCACAACAACCAAGGGGCCAGCAGAGAACAGCCCCAGCTGCACCCAGGCTGGGCTTGGTTTAATTCCTAACATAACTCTGCCAAACAGGGACTCCCCGCTTCTTCCCTCCCCACTTCATGGCAATTCACAGCTTTTAAACACACATACTTTATTGCAAGGGCTTCATCAGCATCAGTTTGTGTTCTCACACATCACCTGCTTCGCTTCAGAGTTTGGCAACCAAGTTCAGTGAGGTTAAAGTAAAACCTCTCAAAGATGGAGAAGAAAAAAAGCTCTTTGGATTTTGGAAACAAAGGGTTTAATGAGCAGTTGCAGAGCTCCAGCCCGGTGAGAAAGTGAAGTGCTGCTCCAGGATTGCTGGGTTCAGCCCTGTCTCACACCACAGGGGTCCTGTGCACCATGGCTGGGGACTTCCACCCAGAGCAGCTTTTGATCTTCCATCAGTGAGACATCTGAGGTCTCCATCACCACCAGCAAGCCTTCTAGTGCCAAGGAGGGAAGCAGCATGGTTGGAGATGCACAGTTCTGCAGTTCACTCCAGCAGAAGGCAGCGGGTTTGCACCCAGGGTGGGCTGCACCAGCTGAACTGCACCGGGGCCGCTGCGGGGACGGAGGAGGAGTGCAAGGGGAGGCTGGCTGTGGCGTGTCCCCAGCTTAAAACGCATAACAAGGATGATGCAATTTACCACAGGTCCATTTTTCACAGCCTGTTATTCGAGTCATTTAGAAACACCAGCAGAGCTGGTGAGGCAGCGGTGCGATGACTGAACTTACGCTCACCTCTGAGCAGCCTGGGAAATAATAACCACAAACTCGGAGTGAATATATCCAAACCCACAGGGCTTTTTTTCTTTTTTTCTTTTCTTTTTTTTTTTTTTTTTAGCTCATCAGCCATGATACTTTATAAAGGCATTTGTAATACTGCAGAAAAGAAGAACTGAAAATTCCAGAGGTGCATTTTATGCAGTGTGAAATATGGTCTCCTCCAGTTTCATATCCTAAATTTGGCTTTTGCTGTATTCCAGTGAAAGGAGCTCTATAATGGCATATATGAACGACTATGTTACATGTACAAAGGAGAAATGAATCCTGCCAACATCTCTGTGGAAATTTACATTTGAAATCAGAACTAAAATAGGTATCTTCAAAGATTTTTTTTTCCCAAAAAACCTTTTTTTTTTTTTTAAACTCCTGGTCTGGTGGGAGGTGTCCCTGCCCATGGCAGGGGGTTGGAACGAGATGGTCTTTGAGGTCCCTTCCAACCCAAACCATTCTATGATTCTATTTAACAGCTTTAATTTAATTTTCAGTGAGGGAGATGTTACTTACCAAATACTTTCTAAATAATATCAGATTATTGTATAGTACTATATTTTATGTTGAGAAAACTGCATGGAGTTGCACAGTTAGTTAAGTGAGGACCCAATGCCTGGTGTGAGATAAAACTGGCGAAGATTTATCTGGTGAAGATAAACCAAGCAGTAACAGGCAGGTGAGCAAGGTCAAAACCTCTGACAGCGAGATGATGTAAGGTGGAAGCTGTCCTTCATCCCCACCACACCGCAGCAGAGTGCCGAGGCGGTCGGCTGGTTCCACTGAAATGAATCCACTTCTCTGGATGTGACCTAAACCCACAGAGCCAGCACCCCAGCATTCCCAAAGCTCTTACACAGAGCAGACACGGGCCGTGGTCTGGCTGCAGAATGCACAAGAAATGCCAAAATTAAGGTCTTGATCTTTACCAGTTGCAAAGCACATGGCTGTGAACTTGAATCCAGATTCAGGATAAACTCGCCCATCATTTTTCCACGTTTCCTTGTGGTGTCCCCTTGTCACATCAGACACCCAACGGCCACTGGATGGTGAGAGCTTTCCTTTGGCTGTGGCCCAGGCGATGGGTGGGAGCACCAGAGCTGTTGGCTGTGCAGACCATCAACTGCTGCTCCACCAAAACTCGCCTCTGTGTCCCCCCATCCATGGGGGAGGCTTCCCAGCCCTGTCTTCATCACATGCCTCTTCTGGGTTTAAACCATGTATCAGGCACTGTAAGGAAAGGGATAACATTAACATACTGAATATTATTGTATTGCTAAAATACATATATATATAAAAAATAATATGCTAATATATATATATATATATATATATATATGTTTTCACAACATTGGCATCAGGGCAGCTGACTGTGTTCACAGAATCACGGAATGGGTCAGGGTGGAAAGGACCTTAAAGCTCATCTTGTTCCAAACCCCCTGCCATGGGCAGGGACACCTCCCACTAGAAAGGTGTTGTTACCTTTGGTATATTTTATAAAGCTCTTCTCCAAACACCGTCACGGAAGCAGCCATGGGCAGGTCCACCCCCCCATGTCACAACCTTATTCTGGCTGTATTTCCTTACAGCCACTGTCTTCCTCACACTAGACACCATCCCACATGAGGTGGACAGCAGTCTGCCCTGCAGAAACCATGAGCATGGCAAGATGTGAAGATGGAGAACTGCATTTTTCCAATGATCCAACCCTGAAGTCATTTCCAAGCCAAAAATTGTCTTCTTGCAGTCCAACTGAAAGATTAAAACTTAGATCAAGGAGCCTAAAATTTGTGTAGCCCTGTGCCAGCAGCTGCGGGAGTTCTTGGCACAGTCTCTGCTTCCCAACAGTTTATCCATCCCATCCTACTCAGCTCCCCATAGAAAATAACTTCCCATATTCCTCCCCTCCTGCACTGTCTTAGGGTGCTTCAGCTGTCCCAGATCTGCTTTCCCCATGACCCGAGGTGATGTTTAACACAATGCCTGGACAGGACACACCTCCCACACCATCCAGCTTGTAATAAGAACCGGCTGGAGGTGTTGGACCAGGCTGGGACTCGCTGGCTTTCACCGCCTCACGCTGTGCGATGGCTTGGAGCATCACAGAGTGACTAATGCAGGGCTTGCTGCTGGCTACAAAGAGAAGCTCTGGAGTTTATGGCAGCCTAAGCAATAAATGTGTATAATGAGAAATATGAACCCAGCTGGGGAGTTCTGCACCACTGAAGACCCAAGAGATGTCCCTGGCATGGGGACAAGCCCCAGGCTCTGGCTGATTATCTCCCCCACCAGCACCCTACGAGCGAGGAAGCTGTAACACCCCGGCCGAGGGTGGCTGGGTACAGGGATGCAAAGAGACCGAGGGATTTGCTTGGAAGTTGTGCAGGATGAGGGGCTGGGCCAGGAGAGCAGCATCTCCCGACCCTCGGGCTGTGCACAGTTTCCCTCTCCACGCTTCATCCCTGAGCTGTTAACAGTCCACACAGCCAGGAGATGGTAAAGGTCCACAGGGGAAACCCACCGTGCCCAGGAATGCAGATCTGCCACGCGAGAGCACAAAAGAAGTGGTCCCTCCTGAGCAGTAATTTGTGTTTTCTCCCCCAAAAAATCTGAGTTATCACTGGAATGATTCTGTCCCCTCATGAGGAGACAATGCAAAAGGGCTCAGAGAAATGAGGGTGCTTGTGGATGGAAAATAGCAGATGAGAGAGTTTCTCTTTGCCTCCAAAGGAAAAGAAAACCAACCAAAAGATACCTGGCTTTCTTCAGCATAAAACAGAAAAGCTTTGCAAAGTGTAGAACAAGTTGTTTGGCTGAGAGAGGGAAGTAGTGGAGAGGAGGAAGAAGAAAGCACAGCAATTTTCCATAGATCACCAAAAAATGGACAATTCCTGTGGAAAGCAGAGAATTCATACCACTATTTGTTTGCTTTCAATCCCCTCTATTCCCTTATATTTTTAAATAAAATGCAAGAGGTAAAACTTCACAGGAAAGTTTTTTTTGCTCAAAAAAAAAATAAAAAAAAAAATCACAAACTAATCGTTTCCTCTTTGTTAATGAAGAAGGTTATGAAATACTCTGAATTGGAGGATGAACTTTGGCAAGATGACAGGGAAGGATTAGTCCCTCCAGCAGGGCCAGCGGGACAGAGAACACAGCGACCAAATCAGATGTCGTTTTTGGGAAGTCCCACATCACACACACTATATTCAATTAGAAAAGCAAAGATTCATTACCCAAGAATGAACTTGAATTAAAATAAAAGTAGGAAGTTCTTTGCTTCCAAGAGCCAGGATATTTAAAGGCTGGAGCATCTCATAGTACTTTTTTACCCTTCACTTCTGATTTTAGCCAAACCAAAGAGAAAGCACCAGAAATAAGGGTGAGATGGGCAGAGGTGGATGGGACACAAGGTCTCTATGGGACATTTCCCACATTTTTTGCATTTTTTGCATTCAAAAGACTCAAGTACCTTTCCACCAAGCCAATAACAGAGAGAGGTCCTGGCCTCAAAACAACTCATCTGACAGCTCTGTGCCACTTCAGATGGACTCCTCTTCACGACCACAAGATCAGATTAATCAAGTTTATCGTGCTCTGGCAAAGGAAGATAAATCTGTATTATTCTGAGACTCCTTGCTGACTGAATAAACCATTCTATCATTCCAGATAAAAATGAAATGGGCCTAACACTGTCCTACTTTTTTCCCCATCTAAGTGAGAATCAGTTTAAGCAGTACAATTAAGATTACAACAGTGCTAAGTGAGTAAAAAATAACATCAGAATCAAAAAATCTGTCCTTATTTCATCATAAGTACTGCAGTGATGGATGGGCACTTGAAAATACCCTTTATTTATTCCTAAATTCTGTTGTATGAGCCCTGAAGTTCAGCATTAGCGTGATGGAAAACTTGTATTTCAAAGAATAATTGTACGAAGTAGAGGGAACATGCTATGGAGATACAAATATAAAACTGAACAACTAAATCAACAGACTTAAAATAAAAATTACCTATTACAGCCATAGATCACCCCAAGTCTTTATGTCCTGTTATCCTGCACATTAAAAAACCAAACATAATTCTTTTCTTGCTCAGCAATGTCTGCTGATGCGTGGCTTTGGAAGAGGAGCCTTGCCCAGGCAACACCATTTACTGGGAATAACCACCACATGGACATACATGGGATGGCTCAGTTACATCATGACACAAGATGAAATTAATTACTTCAATGTGCAAAGCATCTTTTGTCTTGAAGAACTGAAAGAAATGTTGAAATGTGAGTCGTTTGGAACTTTCTCATCACTTTTGTCTCAGAAAACATGATTTAGATCATAAGGGAGTTTCCCACAAGTACGTTTGAATTTTGCTTAAACTGCCCCATATAAATATAAAACAAAAATGAAATGTTTCAGTTGTATTTATTAAAAAAACGAAACAAAACACAAACAGCTGTCTCATTGAAATGAGCTGAAATATTTAATTTTTGCTCAGCCTGACCGTGACCTGTGTCCACCTGAGCTACCTACCATCAAGCCATGAAGTTTCCAAGTGATTTTTCCACCTCCTGACCCCACTTCTATGGTCAGAGTCCTTCACCAAGCTACATCACTCATAACACAATCTATTCAACCTTCAATTAAACCTCACTGCTACCCCATGACCACTAATGAGACCATTCCCAGGGGATGGAACCCTGCTTCCTGATGCACCCTGCCCTGTCTTGGTGTTAAGGAGCACCATGGTGGGTGACTGTCCCCAGAGTGGGGCTCAGTGGGGACCCTTCTTATGCTGTGTTTGGAAAGAGTGACTGAAAAAAACAGAAAATTTGGATTTTCAGCTTCCTACCTGGCCAATTCTTTTATCTCCTTTAACGCTCAGTAGCAGACTCACAAGAAAAGGTAAGAAGAAAGCATTGAGACCAACAGTTACATAATGCAGCTAATATTAATGGGTTGAGTCATGGTAATTATGTCAAAATTTCCTGCGGAGGCTGTGTTTCATTTGCTTATGTTATGTTTTCAAAGTTCATGCAAATCCCTTTTGAACCCATCTAAAAACAAGCCAATAAATGCAAGTTGACCTTCAAACGTGCAAGATGCTACGAGAGGCGAATTCCTCAAGACAGAGCGAGCCCTCGCCATGAGCTGTGGCATCATCTTCCTCCTGTCACCCCCTGCTCCTCACGCTTCACCAGAAGCTGCAGCTCTTGAAGCTCTGCTGACCACAATGCAGCCCGGTTTTCGCAGCTATTTTCGGCACCGCCGCTGTACCGAGCCAAAGTTCATAGACATAGTTGTGTGATTTTTCATAACTTCCTCCAAGTAGGTCTTTTTTTCCATGCTAAGCTCAACATTTTTAATCTTCCTAGGTCAACCAAAAGCCAACTTGGTCTTGGCACCGCGCCTATCTGCCCGGTCGCAGCGATGTCTGATGACCGGTGCCAGCTCCCAGCGTGGGTGGAGCAGGCTGGGGGGGGGGGGACTCAACTTATTTACCAAGAGCCCATCAAAAACTCTCTCTGTAGAGCAAGCTCACCCCCTTCAGAGCTAAAAGGGCAAGGATTTGTGTGCTCCCCCATGGGCAGGCAGGTCCCAGGCAGCTTCCCGCTGGGCACACGCTTCAGGGACTGAAGGCAATGCTATTTTTCTTCCATTTTTACACCCATTGTTGAGCCTGCGTTGGGTTCCCCGTCCTGCTGAGGACCTCACCGAGCACCCGGTACATGTCAAGGCTCTGAGCTACTGCAAGCGGAGGGGAAGGCAGAGGAAATGGCAGCGGCGGGGTGTGGGTGCACCGGCACCACGAGCAGACACGCGCTCCAGACGTGCTAACGACCTCCTGCCAAGCTCCTTTTGCTGACAGCCCTACAGATCTCCAACTCGAACCCTGTGGTAGGAGGTCCATGCAAGAGTCTTGGATGCATGTCAAGTTTAGGTTTACACACACCAGTTTACAACAGCAGAGGACTGACCCCTTTAATCCTCTGTGCTCGCACACCAACAAAGCACAACGCGTCGGTTCGAAGGGGTTGGAGGTGCCTGGTGGTGCTGCTGGGGGGGGTTTCCCATGTGTTAATTCACCCCATGGGGCCCTGAGCTGCTCCGAGCTCTGGCCAGGCTGCAGCTCCCCGCTCTGGAGAGCTCACCACGTAGTTCAAGCTCAGAGGTTATTGATAAAACACGTAACGGGAGGGTGGAGGGCGAGTGCACTCGTGGGATGGAAGCAACCAGGCTGAAAGGCTCAGAGCATCAAACACCAGCGGATATGTGATGCACTGAAGTGTTTTTTCTTCCCTTTTTCAATCGCTGCTTTGATGCTTTGACTTTTTCCCTTTTTATTTCTTGACATGTAAATGTTACTTCAAAGCCCTTCCTGTTCTCGCATCAGGTGCATGCAGTCAGAAGCTTTAAGACCTGAAAGATGGGGGATTGCCAAGGAAGAGAGACTTCATACACACCCTCGTCTGACACCCTCAGCTCTGGAAACACACCCCGACGGCTCCTGAACCTGAAGCAGCAGCAAACAGCCCCTTCCAGAGAGATGCAGATGAAGACAGACCACGACAGCCCAGTCCTCAGCTCACCTCCCAGCACTCACTTCCTCAGCCACCTTAACCAGTTTGCCAGCAGCAAAAAAAAATCTGCTCACCTTGGACGTACAGCACTCGGCCACCAAGCGCCCACAAAAACCAGTTCAACGACACCGAAACCAGTGCATAGCCCTGGTCTCAGCCCCAGCTCCCCTGGACCGCTGTAACCCCCCCAGCACACGCCATCCCAGCGTTACTTTGGCAGTCCCTGACGATGCCCTCCCAGCTCCATGTGGCTCAATCTCAATATTGAGTTATATTATTGAATTTTTGCTGCTGGAGGTCCCGGTGTGTGCTCAGCGCGGGTGCCCTCGCGCTGTCCCCAGGCAGCACCCCCAGCAGTGCAGGGCTGCAGAAGGGACAGGGCACAGCAGCAGCTCTTACAGCCCCGAGAAACAGTTTGCTCACAGCCATTATTTGCTTTCCAAGGAAGATCCCTCGGCGATGTTTTTAATTTTCATGGGTTAAATGCTGTCACAGCCTTCTGTACAAGAATTAAAACAGCTTTGTTTTGCCAGTTTTCTGGCCAAAGGGTATGCACTTGTACCCCACTTCGGGATTAGATGTTTCCTTTATCCAGACCAGCCTGAAACAGCCTCCATCAGCCTCTTTGCCTCTCACCACTGCTGCTTGCTTCACCCAGGTTTATGGGAAGGAGTAATTTACACCCTGATTAGCCAAGGTGGCACAGCACATCATAACTTCTGATTTATGGCACACTGACCCTTTCACCTGGCTCCAGCAACACGCAGCACTGCCCACCCTGGCAGGTTTAAAGCAACCTGGATCATTACGGTTGGGTTTGCTCCTTCAAACCCCAGGATTTACTTGCAGGGTGTCTCAGTCCTGGTTAGTTCAGCCTCTCCCATCCCTGTGACCAGGCAGAGCCAACGTGATGGTGGAGTGAGGGGTTCTGCCAGCACAAATCCCTCCAGCCCGCCCGTGCACACCGAGCTATTTCTCACCCACTTACTGCCATGTTTCTGTGCTTTCCAAGATAGACTGAAGCTATCTAGGACCTGACTCTGCACTTCAACAGCGAGAACACCAGCTCACAGGAGCAGGAGCTGATGACCCAGCAGCAGTAACCCCAGTTCCCTCACCTCACCTGCCTCCTGCCAACCCTCTGTGCTTCAATTTGCTGACCAGCTTCAAACCAACATTAAAGCCAACACACAATACTGATCCATCTCCCTTTATTTTTCCTTTTTTTCCTTTCCTTAGCAGGGTGTTTTTCCCAAGATCACAACAGCAACAAAGGCGAGTTTCTGCTAACACAGACTTGGTCATCAGGGCAGTCTCTGCATTGCAACACAATCTGTTCTCAGAAACCAGACGCGTTCACAAATACGTCTCCAAATCAAACATGTCAATATTACAAGCCCTAACAAACAAAAAACTCACTTGGAAGCTACAACCCTTCCTGCTCAAGGCCATAATACACTCATGCTCTTGGGCTCACCTTCACTGAGCTCAAAATAACCCAGAAGTCCCCAGCTGACTGCAGCCAGCACCAGCACCCGCCGCATCGTACACCAGGGAGGCAAAACTTGCTGAGAAAAATCACATTCTTGAACACTCACACAGGCTTTTTCTGTCCCTTGCTCTGTGTATGCACTTGGTTCTAAACAAAGGAGAACAGGCACGATAAATTAAGGGGGAAGAAGTACTTCAACAAATAGATATTTACCCCCCCCCCCCCCCGAAACTGTCTCAATTCTGTTTATACTGGCTAGGAGAAAGCATCCTCCTCTTCTCCAACACACTAAACAAAACCCGGGGTAATGACATGATTCCCATCATCAAGGTCACAGGCCTGGTATTGCTGGAGTGTGCAGCAGGGCAGAACTCAAAGTTTCATTTAAAGTATCAAAACCCCAAATAATTTGCTTATCAGGAGGAAAGGCACTTCAGGAATGCTTTTCTCACAGAAGACAGGAGGGAAGTTGGAAAGTTTGCGGGTCCTTTTGAGCACTTCATCTGGAGGAAGCTGCAGGCAGCTGTGATGCTGCTAAAGGCAACAGCAAAACCCCTTCCACGCGGGTGAACCCCGGACTGTGCTCCACTGCCTTTGGGCTGCACCCAACTAGGAAGGAGGGAGGTTCAAAAAGAGAAAGGATGGCTCATTGCTCAAACCCGTCCGCAAAAAGAAGTCATTTCTCAGGTGAGAAACTCACCTGGGGCACCAGCACCTTAAAATAGCAGCTGTGAGTGCGCCGTGGCACACAGCAGCCGCTCCCTGCGCGGGCTGCACGCCAGGGATGCACACCACAGCACACCGGCAATTTGTGGCTGAACAAGGCGAGCAACAGAAGAGGAGGACCTGCAGATTGGGTTGTTGACACAAGAGAACCTGCTTTAGCTCCTAAGTCAATAGTTTGCTTGACAGAGAAGAAAAAGGGGTTTGAACCAAGCAGTCACGGGATCCCAGAATGGTTTGGGTGTGAAGGGACCTCAAAGCTCATCTCGTTCCAAACCCCCTGCCATGGCAGGGACACCTCCTACTAGATCAGGTTGCTCAAGGCATCCAGTCCTGGTGATGAGGCTCAGCAGCTGGGCTGGGACAGTTCAGGGCACGGACGGAGGGGACTGTGGTGCCAGGGAGGGCAGTTGTGCCACGGCTGCTCGGAGAACCTGCAAGCACGAGCCCCCTTCTCCCAGCCACCGTGTGTGCCAGCTGGAGAAGGATGCCCAGGGTGGGAGAAAGGGGAACGGCGTTTCTGCAGGTGATTCCAGCTTTAAGTATCTGTGAAACTGTCTTGGCACCAGGCTGGCTTTTCTCGAGGTGAGCCTGCATGAATCATACAAGGAAATACAGCCCTATAAAACTGGCACAGCTGAAGCTAGGGCAGAGAGGGCAGCTGTTGCAAAGGTGGGTATCTGGTGTCAGACCCACACTGGGGTGTGTGAGTGGGAGCAGTGGGATGGTCCCATGGAAGCACCGGAAAGCTCTCTGTCCCCCAGGAGCAAGGCTGCCCTGTTCAGATGATGAATATGCGACTGCTGACTCTGCTTTTCAAGGCATAAGGCAAGGGACACTTGCTCTGCTCTCCCCGATAGCCTTTGGTCATGAGGACTAAGAAGGGAATACAGATGATTTGAGCCATCTCCACCAATCCATCATTCAGGGACCAAACCCCAGCTTTCTTCTCATTGCTGTCTGCAGCAGCAAAGACAAGCAGACAAAAAAGTCACAGGGAACCCCCCACAAGTTTCTTACAGTGCACTGTACTTCATCCCTTGGAACTAATGAAAACAGTTACAGCTGCAGGGTATATATTCACACAGCTGGATATAAAATAACACAGCACTACTAGAATAGGCTGCATTTTATTTTCAGACCAGCTTCCAGCCCTCCAAATAACCCAGATGGATGTGCAGGAGCATCCTGGGGTGCAGCTCCCAGAGCCTGCCCTGCACATGCCGTGGGATCAGCACCCAGAGGTGCCACCTCTGCCTGCAATGATACAAATATTGTCTATTTGATATAAATTAAAGCTCTTTTGGAGACAGCTCTTCCACAGCACCTTCACGTGCTGAGGGACCTCCCACACTTACGCTTGTTATCTCTGGCTTGTCACACACTACACTTTCATTAAGCACAATGCTTGTTCAGAGGAAGATGATGCAAGGGCTGCATGGGAAGTGTCAGATATTTTGTACAATGCTGTTTATTGTTTCAGAAAAGAGACTTCCAAAACGGAGCGGTCACTGCCCTGTGTACAGACCTCCTCAGGAAGGCTTTTGGCCGTGCATTTCTTTCCTGAAAGGGAGGATGCAAAAATTCGTGCTCGTTGGTGAAGGGGTGAAATCAAGCAGGACCGTCCCTGACCCACGTCCCTGACCCACACTCCTCCTCTGCACCCACGCTGGCTGCTCCTGGGGGTGAACTCCAAGGGTTGAATGGATAAGACAATCCTTTTTCTCTATCTAATCTCTCCTCCACTGCATTATCTCAGCACAAACACATGTTGCTTTCTCCACCGTTCAGTTCAACTCTCTCCGTGGGAGCAGCAGCCGTGGTGACGCCTGGGGTGAGAACAGGGCTGGGAGAGCTGGCCCACCCTCTGCTGCACGCTGCTGCTGAGGGGCAGCGGTGGCATTGTCCCCCCCAGGAAAGGATCACACAGGGGAACTTCGATCCATGCAAATAACACACGTGGAATTCAAATGTCTGCCTGGTATTTTTGTATGTAGCTTACAGTTACCCTTCTCTCTAAAGGGCATAAAATCAATTCAGCTCCATCAGCTCCATCTCCATCACCACTGACCTCACAGGAGCCTGCTGCATCACATCACACATATGGGCTGAGACAACATTACCTACTGATAAAAACAGATGGAGGCGAGAAAGAGTAACTTAGGAATCTGCACTCAAAGCAGGTGGGTGAGGTAATAATGAATCACTAGGAGCAAAATGATTACTATTAAAGCAGAAGGCAGGGCTGGAGTGCCTGGTGTGAGCAGTGAGTCCACGGTGCGTCCAGCAGAGCGCTGCGGTGGAACGAGCTGGCGGGCACGCTGCTGCTCCAGGGACATTAAACAGAGTGGGTAATGTAATCTCACCACTGAACAGCCATTCTGGGAGCCATTATCATTTATTGCCCTCTGGAAATCATTAACTCCATATCCAAAAGTCTGTGTAGACAGGAGCAGGATAAATGGGGGCTGATAAAACTCAATTTTCTCCAGATTAAAACTAGATTCTGTTTTCAGACCTCCACTGTACTCTCTCAAAAGTGAAACTGCATGGTTGCCTTTCACCCAGCAGCTGCTTAATAACTCCTAATATATGCAAAAATCACAGTTAGCATGAGCAGCCACACAGACCTGGCTGCATCCCACCCCTCTGCCTGCAGGACCTGCTGGCTGGGACTCCTGTGGACGTACATTCCTGCAGCACCTCACCAGGTTTTGATCCAAACATGCAAGGATGGCTACAGTCAAATTAATTAAGGCACACTGACATCATGCTAAAACCAATTTCACATTTCCAGAAAGCAACATCAGGCCAGTTCAGCGCTTCAGGTGGACAGAACACAGCTAACGCTTTTCAACAGGTATGATGGGAAACCCAGAGAAAAACAAGCAGGGGCTGTTTGTCACCTCCAGATTTCCACTCTGCACCTTCCACCACCAGATGAAGCAAAGGCAAAAGGAGTTTCACCGACAGAGCTGCAGACAAAGCTGCTGAGTCACATCCAGGGGAGAGCAGACACCTCCCATTCACACAAGGCTGAGCATCGCTGCCTGTTTAAGACAATCCCTTTCCTGTAAAAGAGCAGCAGAACTGGTTTCACAGCCCTTGGGTCATGGTCATTTGCTGGTGGAAAACAAGGAGCTTGTAAGGGAGAGCAAGCTTTTTTCAGCTTAATCACCGGGTTAATTAATTGTATACGAGATGAACACCATTTATGTTGTAGAACTAGTGTAAAACCTCCTTATGCAGGGTTCACCTACAACAAGAGCATCTCACCCATGACACCACAGCCTTCCCTCCAGCAGCCTCCAACTGCTGGGAGAGGCAGAGGAGAGGAGAAGCTGCCCTGAGGCTTTCCACCATGACAACTGAGGTCCATAAGGTCACAGGAGGTGTTCCCCTTTCTCCAAGGGAACACAGCCTCAGCTGGGAGAGACTTATTTGGGCTCTTCAACTCAGCAGCATAAGGATAAGTTAGGACATACTATGCTAAAATAAATGTAGAGGCTCTATGAGGCAAGGGAGACTGACCCAAACTCCTCAGAAGTCACCAAGGACTTTCACCAGCAGCTTAATTCCCCTCCCATGGGTGAGGAAACCCCACCTCTCCCTGCAGATTTGCCTTTCACAGCAAAGGAACCAACTCTGAGCATTGTGATGAACAAATGCAGGGGCTCCTGATAGGGGAAGATGAAAACACAATCCATACCAAGGGTTTAATGGTACATCACCTACAGAAAACACATCCTAAACAAACCAGCACAGACCCTGCTGAAGATTTCTCATTTTCCCAGCCATAGTAAGAGTACAGGCTCCTCCATGGCAATGTGAGAAGGGCTGTGCTGGAGGAGGAACAGATTACATAGTGGTGAATTAGTGCAGACTGACAGGCTCATTAGCAATTTAATGTGCTCATGAATGCAACTTCTGTGCTGCACATCACGAACTGGGCAGCGAAACAGCGGTTGCAGAGTTCTGTATCACGATAAACTCATCTGGAAGCAGCGGTTGGATGGGATCTCTGTAAACAGAGCTTCCTTTGTGCGGCCTCAGATACTGACCCAGCAGGAAGAGATGGCACAGGGCGATGCCACAAAGACTCTGCTCTGCTGGTCCTCTGCAAACCACGGCCTTGGCAGCAGTGCCTGGCTGGTCACAGCACCATAATGAACTGGAGTGATCTTCAGTAATCCACTGACAGCACGGTGAGCGTATCTGAGCTACAGAGGGAAGGACCTGCTCTTCCCTCCTCAACCACAGCGCAGCAGCGAGGGCACACAGCGCCTGACATCTCTTCTTCAATAAAATCCACCAGACCTGACCCTCTTCTGCAAACCTCTCTTCTACAAATCCCTCTCCTGCCAACAAAGCCCCTTCCAGGTTTCCTCCTGTCTCTCCCAGGTCACAGAGTTCCTCCTGCATTCGGTGTCCAGCGATCTCCCCAACATTCTCCATAGAGCCTGTACTGAAAAGCCTGGAGTGTTTTTTTAAAAAAATGACTGTATTTGCCTTTTTTTAAGCTATTACAGCTGAGCTGGCTCCAGGATGGGGCTGTATTTGGCAGATGTCCACGGCTGCTGCGAAGCGATAAGTGTGGCTGCCACAGCAGCTCGCCTTCCCCTGCAGCAGGAGACGCCACAGGAAAGGGTGGGATGGGTGTCAGCTCGTGAGAAGCTGTGACAAACATGGGGCAGGAGACTGAAACTCCTGATGCACCAGTGATGCTGAAAGGGCGACCACAGGCCTCCTGGGCCACCAAGGAAAGAAGCCCCACAGAGCCACCCAGCACATGTTATGGGTCCCAGAGTGGCACAGATCTAAAACTAGGTGTGGTTTTCATGCTTTTCTACATCTTTCTCTCCAGCCATGCTGCAGCCTACGTAAAAGCTCTTTGTTGTCACACCATGGACCTGAACTTGACCTCTGGCCCTGGGGATAAATTCAACATGTTCTTCAGGTGCTCAAGGCAAAGCTCTGGCACAGGATTTTGATCACAGATGGGTAGAACTGAACTCAGTGCATTCACTTCTTCCCAAAAGCTCTGGTAGGACCAGCAGCTCTCTGCCCTCAACCTGAGGTCTTCATCCAAGACCTCTCAGAGCTGCTGATCTTCTCCAGGACCCCTGAGGATCTGGAAGCTCTTCAGAGTGTCCAAGTCTCCACAAGCAGCAAGTGTTGGGGTCTCCTAGCTGAGCCCCTCCTTCAAACCCTTCCTCCAGATGCAGATGTGGTGGTTACCATGAAGTGTCAGACGATGACGGGTGTCTCCAAGGTCCGAGACCACACGGACTGCATGACCACAGGGCCTCCCTGGTTGCACTGCAGGCATCTTCAGTCTCTCTGCCTCTGAACCTCACCCCAGAAACCTCCACACGCTCGTGCTCCACAGGCTCCATGTCCTCACCCTCACACCCTGCCCAGGCAGCATAAGGGAAGCATCATGGAGCGGTCCCTCATGTCTTGTGCTAAGTGGACGTTCCCCACTGCCACGGCTGGGAGGGATGGCAGCCCAGAGGCTGGGACACCGGGGCAGACCCGGACAGCCCCCAGTGCACCACCAGCACAGGCAGGAATTACAGGGACACTGCAGAGCAGGGCAATCCAAGCAGAGAGATGGAGCCCAGCGAGGGATGCAGCAACCCACACTGCTGCCCAGGAGCACCCCAGGGCTCCTACCCAGCACACAGGGCCACCCGTGCTTCTTGTGGGTGCCACTGCCCTCTGCAGTCCCCAGGGGAAGACGCAGCTCAGCCAGGATGTCCCTTCGGTGTCCTCTCCTTCCAGCCTCACCTCACATGGGCTTCCCTATGAAGTCTAAGAAGATAATTCATCTGAAGAAATACATTTGCCTGCTGTGGGGGTCACTGGAAATGGCACTGGGGGCAAGCCAGGGCTTTGACCCCCCACCCTGTGCATGGCACCAGCTGGGAGCTCCCCAACTGAGCTGTGGTTCCTGCAGAAGGTGCCAAGGAACAGATGACAGCCTGAGCAGAGCCTGTTATCCCACTCTGATCCCTCCATCCGTGTCCACTCTCAGGAAGCCTCCCCTCTCACAGCTCACTGTGCCCCAAGCACCCGAGCGCAGAGCTGTGGCCACACGCTGCCTTGGGTCACAGTTTGGGACACACCTGACTCACCACCACACATACCTGGGTCTAAACCGGGTATTTTAGGCTGTGATTATTGCCAGGAAAGACTCAGAGGAGTGTAACACACCCACTGCAAGCTGAAAGTGGAAGCTGAAGCAGTCAGTGTGAGGAGGCAGAGAGCAGCACCAGGAGGGGACACGCTGCCCCTGCACCAGCCCTGGTTCATCTGCTCAGGGCTCGTGGATCCCACGCAAACTAACCCCTGTTCCTGCCACATTCCTGCTCCACCGAGCAGAGCTCTGCACGCCCACTGAGCCTCCTCCTCATCCTGCAGCCAAGCACGGTCCCTCAGCACAGCCAGGAGTGAGGACCAGCCTTGGGAGCTCCGCTCCGAGCCCCCGCTCCTGCCCGGGCTGTGGAGGCTGGGAGAGCTCCCCAGGGACCGTGCTGCCTGCAGGGGCTGGGCTGGAGGTGTCCTGGGAAGAACCCTCGCTCCAGCCCAGCCTGGCACTCCTGCCCAGCCACCTTGGACCTTGGTCTGAGCACGCAGCCAAGTTCTGAAGAAGCATTTCTGCTTCAAAGGCTTTTGTTAGTAAATCAGTCAGATTATTACCTACAAAACCTACACCTTACTGCAAAGAGCGGAAAGGGAGCTTCTTGTTTTCTGTCTTAGCACAAGCACTGAGCTGCATGTGCTTTGTACAGCAGGCTGCTCCTAAAGGCAGTTTAGTCTGTGGCTTGTGTGCAAAAAGGAAAGCAGAAGATAAGAGAGGGCTCTGGCACCTGGGTGCTTTCAACATAGGTCAGAGACCAAAGCAACAGCCACGTCCCAGGGGCCATCCCCCACAGCCCCTCACCGTTGCCTCCAGCCCTGCCTCCTGAGAGCAGCCTTAACAGCTCCGGTAGTCCTGCAGTCACACATAAGGGTCAGAAAGGCAGCAAGGAGTGAGATGGAGGTGTCCCTACAGAGCTGGAGCTGAAGGTTCAGATACCCACTGCTGTCCCCTGATCCCAACACAGCACACTCAGCTCCCCACTACCATAAACTGGTGCTGATTTTCCAGACCGAATAAGCCAAACAAGAGCCAAATTCATCCAATGTTTAGTTCTGTCAGAGCTTATATAGTTTTACCTGTGATTAATTTTTATCTTTAGGTACAGAATCATAATGGGCTCGAGCACTCTGGGAGCAATCTCTTGATGGAGAAACATGACTGTGGTCATGAACTCAGACACCGAACACTGAAATCCCCCAACTCACATCGTTACAAGACACTTAGGCAACACAACTGCACCTCTCTTGTCCCCTGCCTCAGTCCCTGCAGCAGACAAACTCTGCTCACTCCCTGTATGCTCTTTTTCTGCATTGCTCCAGCCTGGCATCCCCTCCATGCTGGTAAAACCCTGCTCTGAGGTCAAACCACATCGTCTCACCAGCTCTTCTGAGGTCCCATTGCAGGAGTATTTATTGTGTGATTCCAGGGCTTGGCCTCGTGGTCTCATTTCTTGGGCTGTGACAGAGCAGTGACAGTAACACTGCCATTCTAGTGACCGACCTACCCCACCTCACTTGGAATGACATCAACAAGCACTTTACACAGCCAAAGCTCAGCCCTCTCTCAGCTCTGTGGTTGCTCCGAGAGCATCTCCTGGGCTGCTGCTCCTGCCTGTACCATGGCCACCAACCGCCCTGCCAGCAGGCTGGGCTCCACCAGCCGCCAGCTCCAGCGCTGCTCCCAGAGCTCCCTCCATCCCAGCTCCTGGGCACAACACACAAGCCTGGGACAGGGATGTCAGAGCAACTTTCACTCAGCCACTGCCTCAAACGTGTACCTGACCCTTCCACCTGGCTCTGGCTGTTCCAGTGCCTGCAGGGTACCTGGGGCTAGGGGTCAGCACACACATTCACTTGAAAAATAAGCAAATGTGAGCCCGTGAGTGCACAGCAGCAGCCAGCAGCATGGATCCTGGCTGAGCACAGGCTGCCTTTCCACACACGTCCTTGGCAGTGAACGGCATTGTCTCCCCAGCTGCAGCACCCATTTCTGCTTGCTCTTCACTAACCTACAGCCTACAGTCCTGAGCGTGGCCCGAGCTGCTTGACATGGTGAGGGCTCTGTGCTGGAAGGAAGAGCAGGCAGAGATCACAGCTGTTGTAGAGAAACAAACTGAACTTCATTTGCAAGGGTAAAGCCTGGGGTACTCAGCTCCAGCAGCAGCCACCAGCGAGGGGACCCTGTCCCCACTGGTCCCATCCTCAGCAGCTCTCAGTGTCAGCCTCACCCCCTTGTCCCAGCCCTCCTGCTCACACAGCTCCTCTACACCCACATTTATTCCTCACCCTTCTCAGGTTCCTGGCTGTAACCTGTTCCTCCTGCTGTGGCACCACAATTAAAACTTGACCTGACAGAACAGAAGGAAATTAAGCTTATAGTTGATTATAATGTCCATAAGTTGGCTTATATTTGGGCTGCAGATCTTTACAAACTCAGTTCTCCCTCCCCAAATGCAAGTTCCTCGCCGGGAGGGCAGTGCTGCTCCAAGGTCACCAGAGCTATGGCCATCGGAGAGACAAGGGTCACTGTCACTCCCTGCCTCCCTCCCGGCTGGAACAAAACAAACAGACACGAAAGCCAGGCTGAGGCGGACATCCAGGACGGAACATTGGCAGCTCAAACAACTTCAGCTGGCAGAGCCAGAAGCAACTGGAAACTCAAAAACTGGAACTTGGCAGTGGGAAAAACCCAGCAACTGGAGCACACGGGCGGTGGGAACCTGGGGTCCCTGGGGACACACACGGGATGCTCCCCGAATTAGTGTGAGGTCAGACTGCCACGGGTGCCAGCTCCATCAGGAGCTCCCGGCACTCTGCAAGCCCTTGGGGTGCAGGGAGCACCCGGGGGGGCCGGGACACAGGCACCGGGGACGCACAGAGGAGGCTTTACCATTATCAGCCAAACGGGTAGTTATTTCACCCAAACCCGCCCTGCCCTGCCAAACACTTATAGCTCCATAGGCACTGCCTCCCGCGGGCTCAGCCCCGCTCCCCAGCTCCTTCCCGAGGCATCCTGACCCTCCGCTCCCCTCCGCACCCCTGAGCCCACGGGGGATGCCCGGGGACCGGCGAGAGGCACCACTTACCTCCCGCTGCCGGGGATGCTCCGGGGGGAAGGGATGCTCCGGAGGAAGGGGATGCTCCGGAGGTGGGGGGATGCTCCGGCGTGGGGGGGGCAGGCGCTCTAGGCAAGGCGGGGATGCTCCGGACAGGGATGCTCCGGGGGAAGCCGGCCGAGCCCCCCGCCAGCCGCGGCCCCGCTCCGCAGTGACACCGCGCTGCGCTTTCGCTTTCCCTTTCCCTGCTCGAAGGGGCGGCCCCGGCTGCCGGCCGCCCTCGGGGGAAGGGGCTGGGGGGGCTGTGTGTGCAGCTCAGCCCCCGCACTTCCTGGGGACAGGGCTGGAGGAGCCCAGAGGGAGCCCCAGGGGTCACCTACCCCGGGCCAGGGGTACCCCAGATGGGTGGCCAAGCTCCCATGTCACACCGAAACGTGGTGTTTCCCACGAGCTGCAGCACGGCAGGCAGAGGCACCTCAGCCCTTCCCCTGGGACCGCAGTCCCTGCAGATGTGACACAGCTGGCACCTACCAGGTCATTCACCACCTGGGACGTGAAGCAGAAGCACTTGGGGTCCAGGGAGTGACTGTCACATGGGAAAGCAGTGTCCCAACAGAGAATTCCTCCTGACCAGCCCCTCTCTGCAGGCACAAGCAGGAGCTGTGTGAATGCTGGCAGCCTGGAAAAGGCTGAGAGCCACAAGATTTCTCATGGCTATGGACAATTAATGAACAAACCGAAAGGAAATTAAGTTGGCTCCCTCCAGATGGTCACAATTCACGGCCTGGAGAAGCCTCACTTCAGCAGGGAGTCAGCAAAGAGACTCCCCACACCACCAGGGCTGAGGGGAGAGGAGCTGGGGCTCTCATCAGCAATTAACAGCAACAACGAACCTCTGCCTCAGCTGTTCTGCTTCACTCCTCCTGCATGGCTGCACGCCCCAGCAGCCAAGCTGCTGCTATGGGGAATCCTCACTTAATGACTTCAGAGCTGTTTTCTTCAGGAATTTAATCAGTTACCGGGTGTTCTTGGGCATTTCCTGCCTATTGCTCATTATTTACCTTGCCTTCAAACACAGCTAAGAGGAGCTAGCAGCAGGTAGAGGTGAGGGATGGAGGTAAGGTGTGCTAGCACAAGGGGCCAGAGATGTCTGGTGCAAGTGAGGTAGAAAAGCTGTCTCTGAGATGTGGACATCCCCCTCCAGGAACCACACCGGCTCAGCACAGCACAGTCTCTCTGCTTTTGGGGTTTTTTTACCCCTTCTCAGAATCACTCATTTCTGCACAGGGATGCTGCTCAGGCCCCACACTGACAAATGACTCCAATCTAAGAGCCACCCCAGTGCACAGGCTGCTAGAGGCACCAAGGATTTCACATTCTTAAAAGGCTTTGAGAGGGGAAAACCATGGGGTAGGGCTCGGCCTTGGATCCCCGGTGCCAAGCCCTGATTGCCCAAGGGCTGCTGGCAGCTCTCGATACGCACAGTAACCCCTTCTACAAAAGGAGCCAGTGTACAAACAGCCCAGGAGGGACTGGACTGGCTGTTAAACAATGAAACCTCACACTAACAGTGTTTCAAATAGGCTCCCTGATGTATTCCTAAAGTCTGTCACAACCAGGTTAGATAAAGGAAGGAGGTTTGTGTTTGGTGAAGAAGAAATACTTTGCCCTTCCCTGTTTTATAAACTTGCAGAATCATGACCCTTATTTTGCAGGTGGGAAAGGAGAGGAACTTCCCAAGGAACCAGCCCCAGAGCTCCCAGTCCCAGCACACTGTCCCCAGGGCTGCACAGGTTTCCTAGAAGTGTTTAAGTGATCTGGAAATCCAAGGCACTGCTTCAAAGGTGACTTCTCACTTGAATTTCAGCTACTGGGGAGACTTACTGAACCTTCAGTTATCTAAATTGTATTTGAAATGTGGGTCCTGGGAACCAGCCCCCCCAGTTACTTAGGCTGCTCATAGCTGGGAGGTGGACACCTCAGGGCTGGGTTTAGTCTTGGCTCTTTTGCTTTGTGAAGTTTCAGTCCCTGACCTAAGATCTGTTCCTGGCTGCCAAAAGCTCTCCTGGTGACACTTGGTGCACAGCACACCTCTACAAGACTGTTTGAACTTTTATCCTGGACAGAATTGAAGGGGGAAATAGGGAACTTGGGAAAGAATCATTTAGATTGATGGATGCAGAGAAAGTGTATCTATTTCATGGTGTATTCATAAGATTATTAAAAAAATAGAGCCCTGCTTTACCTGCGTGGTGGTTCTGGACTTCTCCAAGTATACAAGAGCAAAGGGTGCTATTCCCTCTGCTCTCACAGCTGCTCAGGACAGCCTCTTCCTCACAGGTGAGACACAGAATCCATCTCATCGCACAGAGATGAAATAAAAGGCAGATCTCTTCTACAAAGTAGGAGCTTTGTCTTAAAGGTATCCATTTCTCTTCACATCTCAAGATGTCTGCACTACAAATATCTGCAACTGCTTTATTTATTTTAAAGAAAACAAAAATAAACAAACCTTTGCCCAAGCTTCCACACATTGCCACAGGGGGAATCTCACCCCTCGTGGGGCCGAGAGCAAACAGTGCTGCACCACGTGCCCACTCCAGAGCAGTGCCCACCCTCCCCTCGCACCCTCCGTGGCCCTTTCAGACAGGGCTGGGTTTCTTGAGAGCAAACCAACATCCCCTGCTGGATACCCCTGTTCTTCTCCCTTTCTGCTGGCCTTGTCTTCACCCCTCCCCAAAGGATTAAAATTAGCAATTCAGGGTTTATTTGTAGACAGCCAGCCAAGTATTTAGTTCTGTAAACATCTCAAGTAAATTCCTGCTGCCCCATTATCTCATCTTCCTACTTCCTTAGTGTTTTACTGCATGTATTACAAGGAAGTAAGAAAATGGATTAGAAGTGGCCCAGGTTTAAAGAGAGTTTGTGGAGGTTGGTCCAAACTCAGAGGAGTTATTGGGGGAAGGTTTTTACATGTAAACCAGACCTGTGTGTACAAGCTGGGCTGAATGCTAATTAGTGAGTAAGAAAAACAAGAGCAGGACCCACAAGGAGACCTTTCAGCAGATCATTCTGCCTCTCTGCTCCAGCACCCACCTCCCATTCACCTCTTCCAGGGACAGCAGACACAGCCAGTGCTCCAGTGACAAAGGCCACCTCTTTGCTTAGAACAAATATTTTTTTTAAAAAATGGAAAAAAAGTCATTATATATAATACAAGATTAATCAGGGTAAAGCCTACAAGACCACACACACAAAAAAGTAGCTCTGTTACACAAAACACCTTAAACCAGGAAGATGTAAAAAAAAAAAAAAAATGATGAGACTTCATTTTAAAGGTAATTTCAGATAAGATTTTATTCTGAATTTTACAAATAACAAGCATTTTTCTATAAAAAAACTAAGGTAAGAATCATTTTAGGTACAGCTAGGAGTATTTACATTCTTAGAAGACACATCTGTATCTTTCTATATACAAGGCTGTGGCCATTAGTAGTTTAAAGTACCCCAAAGGCACTGGTAAGCAAGGCCTGAGCTGATTCTATGCTGTTTACAACTGCCATGATTAAGGTTTTATTCTACAAACAGGGAAGCAGGTATTTGTTTGCAGTCCCATCAGTGTCCCCACGTGCTGACTGCTCACGTGCACAGGCACCTGGAGAGCGTGACAACCATGAGCCCCTTTGGGGAGACTTAAAAGGGAGCCAGCTGTAAAGCAGAGCTGGTATAACTCATGTTAATCTCAAATGCCATGAGATCAGCAGTACAACATCACCATATCTCACAATAAAGTGCCCTGAAAGAACAGGATTCTTACAGCGTGGTTCAGCGCACTCCACAGTCCCTCGCAGGCAGTTCTGTGTGGGACTATGATGGGGTTGTGCAATTAAGAGAATATGATTAAGCATTCAAAACCCAATCCTTGGCTTGATTTACTGCAGTGTGATTCCCTGGGCAATGCACCACCTCCCCCTGCTTCCCTCTTCCAAACAGTAACTTGGAGGAGGAGGTGTTCACACCTCTTAACAAAAACAGGGTCAGAAGTCATCCAAAAGGTTTCCTGCTTCTGAAAGACAACACACTAAATAATGCTCAGGTGAGCATCACATTCACTGTCAGCAGAGACAGACAGACTCACCACACACAGACTGTGGAGAACATCACAAGAAGCCTGGTACCTTTTGAGTTAATGGCATTTCCACTTGCACACAAAGAAACTGAAGTCACAGGATTAAGCCACAGGCCCAAGGTGATGAAAGCAGTCAGTCTAAGAGCTGAAAGATGGGATCCTAGTTCCCAACTCGAGGCCATCTGCTGTTTTCCTTGGCGAAGATGCTGTAGTGTGCATTGTTCTCTAGCAGCAGAGTTTCCCATACCGGATAGTTTTGTATAACCCGTACAGCTGCTGTCACACAAGATATGGGCACCAAATCCTTTCAGTAGTTCCCAAGTTAAGGTTAGCCTGAATGTCAACATCTGTATTATCGTCCTCTGCAGCATGAGGAGCTCACAGCTTTATCACAACTCCTCTTTCAAAGGCAAATTCTGTCCCTTCTCCCTTACAAAGCATCACTCCACTTCTTTGAGGATACCAGGAGCAAAAGCACTGGCTTTCCCAGAGCCACAGGTCCTGCCCCAGGAGCCAGCACAAAAGCCAAGACCGGTGTTTAGGAGCATTCTAATACTGGCACTAAACCCCATCAACTCTTTACAGAAGGGACAATCCATGTGTGACTTCACCTTGGGACTCAAGGCTGTGCCACGCATCCCTCACGCACCATGGGGCCGAGAGAAGCATCTCCCACGTGGCCGTGACTCATTTCACAACACACAACAGCTTCATGGGGGTGTCAAACACATCTCAAACGGAAATCACAAAGTGGTCCGTTGTCAGCAGAGCCTCAGAAAGTCAGTCCCAGTCCTGCTTTGCATCAGTGTAGCACAGTGATATATACCTATGGTAAAATACTCCATTTCTTTTGGCAGTACATCTTAGCTGGATTCTGCCTGCCCACTAGAACAAGCTCCTTGTTTTAAATGTGAAAAGAGCAGGATAAAAAAATAAATAGAAAATAACCCAGGAGGCTGTATTATATATATAGTCTACATTTCTGACTCATACTTTTTGTTTTTAAAAAGCAAGGGGAAAAGTAGTATTTTTTTTGACACAAAAAGATTGCCATTGTGTTTTGTAGTATTAATCACAATGAGGAAATTCCCCAATTTGGATTAAAAAAACCCCCCAAAATACCAAACCAAAAACCACTTTGGTAAACATCAAAATATTTAAATATTCACGAAGCAAAGTCTCACTGTCAAGGCAGATGCCTGGATGAAACAGTGGATAAGGAATTACAGGTAAATCAGACGTTAAACGTGCTCTGCACTTTAGGACAGGAGTTCCCACGCTGGCTCCTGGGTCAGGCAAGCTCATCCCTTACATTTCAGGAGATTTTCTGAACCAGTTTACAGGAAGAGACTTATGGGCCACAGTTGTTTACATTGGCAAATTCATTACAAGGAAGTTGCAGCCACATGTGTTTTGCTTCAGATTCCTGTGGTTATCAGATAATTCTTTTACAACACACACAAAAAGCTGCTCCTAAACGTTCCAGTTCCTAGAAATGAGGTTTATAAAGAAAAATATCTGTATTGAGTTTTAGAACATACTCTTATAGTTTGCAGTTAGTGTTTCGAGGTAAGCCTGACAAATCATACCATGTCTTTCGGGGAAGGGAGACTGGCTGTTACATGCTCTCTCCTGATGTGTATTTGCTCATGTCAAGCTTATTGCATGACGTGCAGCAAGGCCTGCAAAATCCAGGGTCGCAATTTTTGTGCGAGCTTCAAATCCCAGACTGCATTTTACACCCACCTGCCTGTCAACCTATTCAACAGGAGTGACATTCAACCTGCCCAAACATTGGGATCTCTCTCCTTGGGAGAACTTATGGTACGACAAAACTACATTTCCTGGTATCATTCTTTGATCCAGGAACATTGGCCAACTTCCTGCTGCATCCAGAAATTAAAATACTGAGCAAGTAGGTGAGAAACTGCAGGGAAAACAGAGTAAACCCTAAAGCTCAAGAGTGGTAGGAAGAGTTTAAACCAAAGAAAATGCTATAGTCTGTACAGTGTTTTCTACTTTCTGAGACCAGCAGTCTGGAGGGCACACACCAGAGCATCAACCCCACAGCTGGAGCTGGTTACCATGGGCAGAACATGGGGTGCTGGTTAATGAGAGACTGGAATCAGCCAACACCACCCACGTATTTAAATACAGTAGGACAATGCTAAACCTCCAGGACCAGCTGCCACAGCACAGAGTAAAGCCCCTAACAGCTTTTGCTACAAAAGTTTAGGTTCTGTTTATTAAATTTCAGCAAGACAGAACAAAACACAAACAAGTGCCACAAGAGAGAACTCACCCCTCACATCTGTCAAAGAATAATCAGAACAGCACAAACATATAGCCCACATTTACAGTGTATATAGTTAAAGACACACAGGTAATGCTGAGGGTGCTTCTGCAACCCGAGGAACAATTTCTTGGCAGATGTTTTGGTGGGTTTGTTTTTCGTTTTTAAGCAATTTGAGAACAATTCAGTGATTACAGGAGTTAAGTGAAATAACAGACCTCACAGCAATTGTACAGTTGGCACTTGAGAACAGAGAACCTGCGGTCAGAAATAGATTCTGCAGTTTGTTCTCAGTACATTCCAGCACGAGGTCAACGCAGTGACATAGAGTAACACAAAAATTTATCTCTAAATACAGTAATTGTGTGCGTGTGTATGTGCACGTGTGTGAAAAGCACAGAACAAAGACAGGGGAATTGTTTCCATCATCCAAATTGCACAGAAGACATTAAAACCAATTTAGACAGAAATCTTCCAACACACATGAAAAGGGAAGAACCCCAAATTAACACCACTCCCTCTACACACAGATGAAACCTTTTTGCATGATTTACAATAAATAGGGCCTGGAAGCAGGCCACATCCAGGCTCAGCTGTAAACAACTTCACCAGACCAACTTCACAGCTGAAAACCAGCATTGGAATCAAGTGAATTTTGTAAGCAAAACTTCAGTGCAACAAATATTTTGTGCAAGACAATCCTTTCAGTCTACATAGAGTTAAAATGTATCAAGTGAGAATTAATTCTCAAAATCTTTCTTTGCATCTTTCTGAATTTGGTAACAGATTCAGCACGTGCAAAGTCATGTGAGTAAGACTGCAGCCAGGCACGTTCTCATAACCTTCACTAGAATAAATAAGTTTCCAGTCCAGAGACAGAAGTCAAGGAATCAAAACCACTTAGCAGCTTTTCCTGGTGATTTTCCTTCTTGATGTGCATTAGCTCTGGAGAAGGTTCACTGAGAATCCAGGTACCCTGCCAGCCCTTGAATTCATTTTCAAGTATCTTTCAGCTGAACTATACACTTACAAAGGATTGATCAGATGCTGTTCCATGGTACTACTGCCTTAAACCAACGGTGGCTGAAAAATCTCCTTGAAGGCTATACAGTGTTTATGTTCATATAAAAAGAGAATGTATGGAACACAGCGTTTAAATTAATAAATAAGGTTAAAATTACAGGAAACAAAGTGTTGTGACTAGCCCTTTCTAGAATGAATATTAGAAGAAAAGTCCATTTCACTTTCAGTCCACCAGGAAGTACACGGGAGTTCCATCAAAAAGCTGTGCTTTTAAAAATCTCTGGATTTTCTTCTTCCTCCTTGGAATCCCTTGTGCTACTAGATGTAGGCCTGTATTCTAATCTGGGGGGGGGGGCAGGGGGAAGGAAAAAGAAAGAAAAAATGAAATAACTTAAAAATAGATGAGAGAACAGAGAAAAATGAAAAAATCTTTGAGATCCTGAGCCCTGTTTGACATTACAGCCTCCTAATGTTAATATCCTGTTGGCCAGGCCCCTTTCTTACACCAGGCAGATGCTTATGTGCCACCTGCAGTCAGAGGCAGACAAATGCTCCCAATGCCTTTTTAGGTCAGTTGAACTAAAGTGGAAGAGTTCAGCCCTCCACCAGTACTTCTGTGACTTGCAGAACCTAGACAGATAGATTAGAGCCCCCATAGTGTCCCTATACCTTGAAAAGCCACTATATAAAGCAATACATTTTTACAAATGCATTCCTCATATGTACTTTTATTCTGTCCTCAGAGTAAAATGATAAATTTGGAGCCTAACAATGCCCATATGAACATACACACTCGGGAAGAGGGACCAGGATTCCAGTCGAGCTCTTGTACCCCAGCACTAAGTGACCTGCTGAACCCAGCCTCTCCCTCTGACAATACCTGGGCAAGTCCACTCCTTTTCTCAGAAGAGATGTGTGAAGATGAGAAGGTGACACTTACCCTTTCACCAACAGCATTTGCTCAATTGTGTCTGGAAGAGGCATACCATAGCTTTCTGGCAGAAATAAAGTCAGAATTCCTGAGAGCACAGTCAGGCTCCCCATCAGGATGTAAGGCAGGAATCGATCGTAGGCACCTAGCAGAATACACACAAAAATAAGCTAGCATCAGCTGCAAGACTCTGATAATGTTTGTTCCTAGGTACAGGGCTTTATCTGTGCAAGATTTATGCTTTTGGTAAAAACCAACCAAACCAAACCCCCTCACAGCCTGGCATTCAAAGCATATCCTCCTATAAACGTGGTTATAGGAACTCAACAGACTGGGAAACAGCAGCTGTAAGAGGTTTCTCTATTGAGTAAAAAAGATTTTAAGTCATCAGAGCACTTCTTCAACAGGGCATAAACCACAATTACTCTGAGTTATGATGTCGAGACCCCATTTTTACCTGCAGTTTCACAAGACACCCAAATCTGGAAACAAAGAACAGTCAGAAAATCCCAATGACCCGGCGAGGCAGGACAGTGACCTGGGCAAAACACACTGCCTCCCACCCACCAGCACCTCCCAGTGCCCCCAGCAGAGCTGGCTCACCCAGGTAAACGAAGTAAGGCGAGAGGATGCTGCCCAGCCTGGAGGCCATGGAACTCGCTCCAACTCCCATGTTCCTCACTACTGTTGGGTAGAGCTCAGCCGTGTAAACGTAAACCATTGAAAAGGCAGATGTGATCCCAAATTTCCCTAACATCACCAGCAGAATAGACAGTGCACGAATATCTGCAATCAAAACACAGTAAGGGTTTCAACAAAGCTCTGGCATTTCATGGTTATCTCTCAATTCACTGTGTTCTGTAACTCCTATCTAATTAATTCCAGTGGCTGGTGTCTACTTTTCTCTGTACGTGTCTACAAGCATGGGCAACATTCTAATTTCTTTTTAAATTACTAGGACTCAACATTTTCATTTCCTTGAGAATGGGGCTTCCTGCCAGGTCAAAAATAAGGAGAAGAGAGGAAGAACCAGAGAGGTCCTCTCAGATTTCAGGGGCCAGATCTCTGCTATTGCAAACAATGCCATATATCCCTTTTTAGTAAGGCAAACAAAAGTTCGACATTTGGAATGAGTTATTTTTGGTTTCCTGCTCTGCTTTCTCATTAGCATTCCCAGCTAGAAGTCAATAATTTAACTATAGGAAGCCAGGCTGACTTTATCTGGGACAGTTAGATTTGAAAATCAAAACAGATCATATGAGTGTCCAACTGACTCAAGGGACTGGAGAAAGAGAACACAAGTGTGTTACCTGTACAAAATAAGCAAGGCACTTCTTGTGCATTCTTTTTTGTTTGTTCTTTGATATATAAACAAGTGCTAAGCAACAACACCCCCCCCCCCCAGCATATTCAACATCATTATCAGTAAGAGTCCATAACCCTCTTAATCTAACTGGCCTAAAGGTTTGATAGCCAATAAATGTCATTTTATCCTCCTTTCCAGTTGCCAAACATTAACTATCAACACTAATTCAGTACAAGCATCTTTGCTTATCAAAAAGGCTTCCACAACGACTCCCTTGAATATAACAGTTTAAACAAGCCATAAAGAGACAGGTATTTATAGTTGTTTAGGAAATAAGTTCTGCAGCTGCTTGGTAATCTCCACTTACCAAATTCTGGTTGGTCTAGTCCTGGTTTTACCCTTGGACCTTACCAGGGGACCACACCAGGGATGTACATTAAAGTGAAAACTGAACTATGGAGCTGATCCCAACAGACCACAAAGCCAATGACCCACCTTTAGAAACGTCTGTGAATTAACCCGTGTGAGCTGCCCGTGCAGCAGCACTGAGAACCAAGGCACAGGGGCAAAGACAGATATTAATGTCCTATATTAATTTCCTGTATTTAGTCCCCTCAGGACACTTTTCCTCCACACCTGCCCAGTGCGTGGTACTGCACTTCACCTATCGTACATATGTGAGATCAACTAACGATTCCATACGTGAAGGCACCAGCTGAATGAAGAGAAGAACACAGCCTCCCAAGAATAAGGCGGCAGCCATTGAGTACCGTCGGGGGAGACTGCGAAGCAGCAGCCAGGAGATAACGTAGGCTGGAACCTCAATCACTGCCGAGAGGAAGCAGTTCACATAGACATCCCCGTGCAGGTTCGGTGTGTCAAGAGACAGGCCAAAGTAACCAACAGAGATTATCATCCTGAAAGGAGGAGAATAACAGGATCAGACAGATTTCTCTTCTTCCTCAGGGTGCCACCAGCCTCTTTTACATCTCTGTTAAGCACAGAAATCACTGTGTTAGGCAAATTCTGCACCTGCCAGATCCAGTCACCTCTGAAGCAGCTGAAGTGCTGACTTCAGAAACAGCAAAGTGACAATTAAACAGTGCTGATGTTTTTTTATCTTTCAAGTTGCTCTTGAATTCAAAGATAAGAATATATTTTTAAAAAATATTAAAAATATCCTATTCAGCATTAGCACAGTTAGGTAACTGCAGAGCTTTGCTAGCCTTGCCTACAAGCCCATGGTCATAGGTGCTGGATGGTCCTGCAGCTCTAGAGGTCATACTTCTTTCCTGATGCATGACTTCACAACTGTCCATCCCACCCTCATTTGGGCCGTGCATGGAAGCTCTGGGTATCTGTGCCTTTAGACACCCCATTTGTCTCTGCCCATTGTGCTGATGGAGAGGGGCTGACTACTTCTCAGGTATGCCCCTGTACTTCAGGTCACCCCTGGGAGATGAGTGATAACCATTCCCAGTGTGGTGATACAGCAGTTCCCATTACTAGTAGTTACAGCCTCAGCCTGAAAGTTTGGACTACTGAATTTTACTACAGTAGCTTTTCGTTATGTTTACCAGGGAGCTCTGGGTGAAGAACATTTCTGGGTCATTACCCTGCATGCTGTGGGTATAAAGTCAGAGAGGAGGAGTATGGCACCGTGGCAGACCCAAACAATCCAGGATTTTCTCTGCCATGCCCCAAGCTGGCTGGGCAGCATCCAAGTCACGGTTGAAGGGCTCACTGCCTGGGCTGGTCAGTGTGGCACGACAGAGCTTGGTGCCTGGGAATGCTGCCACCTGAACTGTGCCACTGCCAGATGAGAGCTGGCTTCCACGTCATCAAGGGAAACACATGACTGGCCTAGGACACAAACCCTGTCATGTCTTGGGAGATGATGGGAAGAGAAGGTTATGCTCCACCAACGAGTAACACATTGCAAACAAGGAACTAACAGCCACTGGGTCAGGACAGAGCACACAGCACTTATCTCCTTCAGCATCTGTGCTGTAACAGCACCTGGAGCAACATCACTGCACAGCATCAAGTGGATCACTGACCAAACATGAGCTCTTCCTCCTCCACACTTCACATAGAAAGAGCCTTCACGGTCCAATTGCTTAAAATAAGTTGCCTAGTGTACCTGGGAAGGTATGAAATCATAGAGCTGTGGGTAACCCCCCCGCCAGTGAAAGCTATTCCTCTCAAAAGTAGTTACGAGGTGTTTCCCACGACGCTGTGTGTTGTGCCAGCCCTGTGCTCTGAGGAGTTATTTTTCTATACAACAAGCCATGCTTGCTGGAACTCACTTTCAGGAGCAGTTTGCCTTAGCTTATCACATTGGCAGGCCCTGATACAGTTACACACTTTCTAGGAAGACTCTAGGGTATTTACACACCCCAGGGTGATGAGAAGCCAAACTTCCTCCTCCCTGATGCAAACCCAGCAAAGAGATTAGTTTAAAGGCCTGCTACTCACTCAAAATTAACAAAACACTCAATACATAAAGGTGATAACACTGCTATCTGCAGCCATCCTCTTTTACAGAGCTCCTTTTATGAGATCTTGCAATTCATAATGCAGAATATACCACTGTTTCTCAGATGCTTTGTCCCACCAGAAATGCTGTTCAAAACAGGTTTTGCATTTGATTTCTACAACAACACAGTCAAAATTGGCTGTGCCTAGGAACTTGCTGCTGATCTACTCCATGCACATTAGAAGTTGGGCAGTTTCAGTTCTCTAGCTCATTTCCAATTAAAGGTGTGAGTCAGCAATTGGACTTTGAGGTAAGACAACAGTGTATGGAAACTGTATTGACATTTTTGCAAAGAACCAACATTACTTTTATTTTTTGAGCTGTTTTCTGCTGAAGTCCCTTTCTCAGAGTGTTTGTACCACTGTGCTTGGTGATGGGCAAGGGAATCTGGCTTAAATATTAGCCAAGTCCTCCTTTGACCCAAAAAAGCCACATCAGCTTGTATGCACTGGCAGCCCAGTGGACTGAACTCCAAAGCTTTGCCTCACTAAAGCATAGGAACATTGATCAATAAGGCAGTAAATAGACTTAGTTAGCTCCAAAGCACTGGAGGGACCTTCTTGGTTCAGACACTGTAAGAACATGCACTAATTAAATCTTACTTTTATAGTCTCTGGTAGACTCTAAGTTACCCTCTCCATTTTCTCTCAAAAGCAATTACAGCTTCACTGAGATTTCCAGTAAAAGAAAATGACAACTGTTTAATCAAAGTATGGCTTCAGCAGGTGTAAAACCAAGCTGAAGATGGCAGGTAGACAGAGCAGGGAGCAGGAAATCTCAGTTTAGTGCTTCAAAGGCAGCTTTATCACTTTAAGAGACAATACAAAAGAGATGGGAAGAGTCTCTGCTGAGTTCAGAGCCCTGGGCAGTAGATCTCTGACTCGGGGACAGGGCATGACTCATTCCTGTAAAAAGCCTTTGTTACAGTCAGATGAGGATTCCCCAAGGCCCAGCATCAGGCAGGATTCCCACACACCATTGCCAGCTGATCTGATTCTTGCTCGGTTGAGGATACGCCTGACTGCTTCAGAATATACAACCCAGATGTGTTTCTAACTGTTACTGAAGTGAGGAACCTATGTAACCAGAATTTTGTTGCTCCAGCCAGCAGATAATTGGTTTTTGAGCTGGTTTTGTCCATATCTCTTCAGAATACCTGCGTGTTCAAAGAGCAGTTTTAAGTTGCTTTGCTGCTTTTGTGCTTATATACTCCCGAACCACACTTACTTACCAAAGAATCACTGACATAATTGTGATAGTCAGGATATTTCGGGTTCTCATTAGATCCAAAATGGTGTACGTCTGCTGCTTCTGGGAATTCAAATCTTGCAGCTGGAAACAAACAAACCAACCATGGGAATATTAACTTTCTGCAAGCAGAAACACTGTGAAAATAAGTGTGTGTCCCCCAACTTATACACCAGTGTTTTGATAGCTGCAGAGCTGAAACAGGTGCCCCACTTGTAACCAAACATCTCTAAGTGCCAACTACCTGTGAAAGTAGTTGCACCTCCCTGATCTGTAAGTGTAGAGGGTTTATTTAGCCAAAGGACCAGAAGGGCATCTTAAAAGACCAAGAATGGTCTTCAAAATATCAGCAAAAAACCCCTGATAAACTGTCCTTTACATCCACTGCAGACAAGGCAAGAAATAACAAGATTAAACTGCAGCAGGGCAGATGTAGTAAATGAATCCTCATGCTGGACCTAACAGTAATGGATTTAAACTGAGACAAATTGGCTAATGAGCTGAAGAGTCCCCATCATTATCTAGTCTGGTTTTCAGATCATCTTCTAAGAATATAAGCAAAAAGACAACAAACTTCTCCTTTCCCCATGAAACTTTCTGGCTCCTCAAAATAAAACCACATCCATGTAAACAGTGCAAAGACATTCATCCATGAAGCACGTGAACAAGTTTTGTGCTCAATAAGATTGTAAAAAAAGGGAAGAATTTATGTTTGTTTTTTAAATTTAGGATATTAATTTAGACCCCTATCAAGGCAGAGATTTTCAAAATATGTAAAAGGATTTAAGAGGACAACTTCCATTGATCAAAACTGTTAACTGTGATAAAGCAACACTATATGGCTGAAGAACCAGTTTTCTAGATATGTTTGTTATTGCACAAGATGGTGTTTTCAGTATTTATCCCAGGCTGCTTACTCATCAGTTTACTGGCATTTTTAACAGTCTTACAGTAAGAACATCAGCAAGAGGCTTCCACAGAGATTCTTTTTGTCTGTTAGGACATTTTATATCTATTTGAATCTGTCAGTCTATCAACAATCAGAAATCTAACCAAGAAGGAAACAAGCACCCACCTTAGCAGCTCACAATTACCCAGTGAAAAGAGGTAATACTGAAATGTTTTTAATTTTGACACCTCCTGAATTGTATGCTGCCAAGACAACTCACAATTTTTAAGTGAAGGCTTCTCTTTCCACAACTAGGAGAACCACTCTTGCGTGACAGACCTCTATTATTTGCAAGCACAATAAACTGTACACAAAGATTACTTCCTCCCTCAATTTTTTAAGTCAGCGTGACCCGTGAATGTCAAATTACATTTGAGTATGTTTAAAGAGTGAATGCCTTTTGTTGGCACTGTGCACTCCTTCATGATGCATGCAAATGATTACTAGATAAAAGTAAACTATGACCCTAGTTTCAAAACAGAGCAATTAGTTGCTACTTAAAACTTTTCTAACTCTTTCTGCCTGGTCTAATATACCATCTTCTGCACTCTATTAATTCAACTTACAATATTTTTTTCCCCTAAAACATCAGACTGGTCCAGCAGAAGTAGCTGGATGTATTGCAGGACACAACACACCAATAAAGAGCCAAAAACAACCACTAATTTAACTTAATTCCTCATCAGTCTCTCTCTTCCCTACTCAGTGATGTTTCTTTTGGCAAGCTAGTTGCTGGACACTGATCTGGGGCCTTTAACTCTTGTCCCTCAACTCAAAACATACATTATCTTCTCAATGTCCTGTAAAGCTAATGGGAATATGAAGTTTATGTAACCTCTGCAATCAGGTGAAAATTCTGCATGATACTTTATTCTGAAGACCTAGAGGATAAAATAATGGCCTGATGCTCCTGCACACCAGACTTCAGGGTATTTGCTTTCATAAATCTTCCTTTTCTATGAAAAGCAAACAGCTCTTTGCATTTGATAGCTTTCCCTCTGCCCGAGGCCAAACCTCCCACCACACAGGCTGCAGGCAGCTTTACAGCTCACAGCCCTTTCTCATCAATCACATGATCTTTCCTAAGTACTCTCCAGTTTTGCCACTATTTGTTGCCAAGAAACCAGCAAACAGGAAGGAAAAAAAAAAGGAGAAAAACCAAACCAACCACAAAACAAATCCAGGAACAATAACACTCAGAGAGTCACCGGTTGATGAGAAAGAAAGGACCCTCTCTTTTAGGAGCCGGATAAGCAGACAACATAATCCTTAACAGGACAGGCTAGGACAAGAAGCTGTGAGAAGGGCAGGGAGGGTAAATCCATTATTTGAAATTAAACCTATCATCCAAACATTTTCATCCCCCTCATATGGGATAATTCAGCCAACTAATTTGTTCTCTGCAGCTGGTTTGCAACTAGTCACCTGCCAGATTCAAACTGGTTTTGAAATCTCTGGAGCTTAAATATTGCAGGTGCTGCTCTCCAGCTGCAGGGGTTCAAGGAACACTCCCAACACCAGCTCAGGTTGCTCCCCCATCCAGGACTCATGTTCCAACTGCACAAGGACTAAGGGCCAGCTGGACTTCTGGGAACTTCTCTGCAGCATAAACATGCTTCCTAAAAACTCAAGAGAGGCTGTGAGCCTTCTGCTCTACAGCTCTTTACAAAGCAGACACAAGAACAGTGTAAACAGCCCACTGACAAAAGTTTTGCATGGATTTTTTGGTCACTGCATTGCTTTTACCCTAAAAAATAAAAAAAAAAAACTGGACAGGAGTTCTGCATTTAAACAGTGTCTGTTCATCGAGCTCATTTGCCTTTCAGTGTCAGAATCTCTTGCCCCTGCCTTCTGCTGCTCTGTAACCCAGTCCTGTTCAGGGATAGCAAGCAGATCGATATTTCTTTCTTAGAACAGGAGATGGAGGATTCCAGTGACCTGAAGCAGATGCTGGAGCCAGAGCTTATTTTCTGTTCTCCTGCTGCAGTGCTGGCAATGGGTGAGTTTTCATGCCTCCAGCATGAGAAGGAAGGAGGAAAAAAAAACCAACCAGGGACAAGAAAGTACATTCTAATGAACATCTAGGGGAAAAGCCACTGTAAGAAGGTCTGGGTTTTCCTGGCATTCTCCCTCTGTCCCAGCCAGACCAGGATACTGTACTATCTACACCTAAGTCTGAGCAAACAGCTTTGTTTGCACCTCTGTTAGTCAACTAAAGAGAAACTGTTTCAATGCCAATAGCGAACACATTACAGATTAATGGGTAATTATGTTCCTTAGCCTGGCACAGAGGCCTTGAAAAGCAAGTGAGTAGACAAGGGATTTTCACATAAATGACAAGACAATTACAATTGTCAACCAGGACACAATTGGGCAATTGCCCAGACATATCTACAGATCTGCCTCGAGAAGTGCCCATTCTCCAGGATTATGCAAACAGTTTGTCTGACTTTGGAGCTCATGTTTGAATGAGTGTGGAACTGCTTCCACACCTTAAGGTCACCAAAAGCTCAGACAAAGGGAGGATACCTCGAGGAAACATGTTGTAATAAACAGATGGGGAAGAAAAGATGCTGCTAACTACTCTACCCCAGAGGAGCTCAAATTTATCATCTCTTTAACATGGAGTAGAAATTGGATTTGAATACAGAATTGAACTAGCATGACATTCTTTGCACTGCCTCTGGCCAGGATTAGTCCTGTGTTAAGACATTTCAAGTACTGTATTACACTGTGCAAGCATAAAGTCTGTTCAGCCAAGTATTTAGATCACAAAACAATAGGTGCTTCAAATTCATTGCCTTACCCTAAAAACTAGAGTTTAAAAGGAAAAAGGTGGCCATAAACTCCATCGAAAAGATGTCTGCATTAGAATGCACGTCAGCATTCCAGTGGGAATGGGACAGCAAAGGCTTTGCAAATCTTAATGAAGGTGGAAAGAGTATTCTGCTATTCAGGCAAAGGATGACCTTTATACCCATCTGAGAAGCAGGTAACAGACTGCAGGCATAACCCAATTCATATGTCTGGAAATTAATCACTTTACATGGCCATTGAATAGCTCCTGCAAACAACTGGGCTGCTGAACAAATCCTACCTCACTAGGGTCAAGTATCACATCTGGGGCTGTAATGCCATTAATTTTTGCAGCTTTTCGGATGATGTCTTCTGCCTCTTGAAATCTCCCCTGGGAGATCAGCCACCGTGGAGACTCTGGAATGACCCTGCAAAAAAAAGGTTCAGAATAACAAGCCTGCAATTCCACAGAAAGCACTGCTGCTGCAGGCACCAACACACATTGTTCCAGGCATGAATTGCTCACAACTTGCCAGGTCTTGCAGACATGAACGCAGTGACAACAGAAATCAGGTTTACAAGAGCAGACTAGCATACTGAACAAGAACAGGCTAACATGCTTTTGTGGATTTTAGAAATACTATAGAAATAAGCAATGACTCAGAAAAAAAGAGCAACCAAAACCTTCAAAGCACAGGAAAAAAGTTTAATTAAAGAAATTTGGAAATGTGAACACACAAGCAGCAGGCTGTACATTGAGGCATATCAGAGAAGAGCACATATAAAATTAGTAACTAAATACTGTCACATAAAGGCAAGTCGGAAAGAAGAATTTGCCCGAATCATTCAACTATGTAAGAAACTGGATGGAATCACAAACATAAAAGCTAGTGTACGTGAAGGAACACCACCACCATGTGGCGTGTTTAAGCTTTACAGGCCACCTAAAAGATGGAAGAAAACATGGAAGTCTCCCACGTGTGCAAGTACTGTTCCGTAGCTTGTTATATCTATGCCACCCTAGCATTGCCCAGCTTCCCAAAACAACTGGTTTCCCTTTCTGCCTTCAAAGTTCATGGACTTATGTCGGTGCAGAAGGATGAGTTTTATTGACTTTTTTTCCTTTGCATGCACATCACTTAATTTTATAGAAGCCTACAGAAGATGAAGAATAGGCTTTTCACCACAATGCTACAGACTTGCAGCTAAATGACTGGGCAGAGAAAAAGGACACAGTGTCCACTCTTCTCCTGCCCATTCCTGAAGTCTTTCAAAGGAGTTATACTCACCACCAGAGCGGGATGCAGAGCAGCCCAGGTAAAGTAAGCGCCAGCAGCAGCATCCGCCAGTCTCGGAGGAAGTAAGCAAACAGTGGCAGCAGCATGTAGCCAAATGCATAGAATATGCACACTCCTAGTGTGCAGAACAGCACACGAATCGATTTGCCAAGAATTTCTGTGCCTGTTCAAAACAACAGAGGGAAGATTAGTATTTTAACTTAATAGCCACCAAGTAACTTACCAAAAATACCTCTAACATTTGGCTCTGAAATGTAACCACGGCATACAGCGCATTCTGCCATCCAATTTTAGAGGCACTGCAGGTGTGCTTCGTGCAGTGATCCTGCATCAACCCAGGTAAATAGAAAAGGAGGAGAACCAGGTCATGCAGTATTTCTGTAGCTCGAAGTAGCTAAAACATCTGTGTTCTGAGAATCTCACATTTTACTTGAGGAATTAAACCCACCCAACATACTACAAAGCATTCACCACACTTAACCTCAGCTTGATCTCTCTAGGGTCCTCTCCAAGAGGAGAGGCAAGAAAACAGCTTCTTTAAAGGATAATTCAGAGATGCTTAAATCAGGTTGCTGACCTGTATCACCTTCTACAGGACTATTTTGCTACTAGCCAAAAATCTTGTGGTCTTTTGGTGTACACACAGTGGAAGGTCACCAACCAAGGCCAGGCTACTGGTAGTGGAATTAACACACTAACAGGGGCCAGTGGTTCCCTTTGAAAGGCTTTGGGACCTGCAGATCAAGAGACATTGCAAGAGAGAAAACCACAGAATAATAATCTTCCTCATTTCCACAGAAATGGAGGATGATCACAGATGTTGCAGCAGGATGTCTGCAGTGAGGTGACCTAAACACTTTTTATCACAGCTGCACTGCTCTTCTTTGGCCCAAAAGGAATTTCTTGCCAACATTTGGTACTTTGGACAGTGAGGCCACTGTAAATAATATTTATTTTTTTTAAAAAAAACCCTATTTTAAAAAAAAATCTCAGATTTCTAAGGTAATTCACAGTCCCATCTGATCAAGTATGGTCTTGGTTAAATTGAGAATGTGCCAAGCAGGAGCCACTATGTCATTTAATTATTTACTATAGGCTGTTTTTAGGAGACTTACGTGACTTTTTCTTCCTTTTACAAGTTTTTACACCAAATAGGCATTTAGGCCCCAAAATGGACAATATAAATCCCTGAAAAATCGTGTCTTACACAGAATCATCTAGGTTGGAAAAGACCTTGAAGATCATTGAGTCCAACCATCAGCCTAACACTGACAGTCCATGACTACACCATACCCCTGAATTCTGTGTCAACCTGACTCTGAAACCCCTCCAGGGATGGGGGACTCCCCCACTGCCCTGGGCAGCCCGTTCAATGTCTAATAATTCTGTGAAGAAATACTTCCAAATATCCAGTCTAAACCTCCCCTGGCACAACTTGAGGCCAATACCCCTCATCCTATCGCTTATTACTTGGTTGAAGAGACTCATCCTCATCTCTGTACCCCCTCCTTTCAGGGACTTGCAGAGAGCAATGAGGTCTCCCCTCAGCCTCTTCTCCAGACTGAACCCCCCAGTTCCCCCAGTCTCTCCCCATCACACTGTGCTCCAGACCCTGCCCCAGCTCCACTGCCCCTCTCTGGACACGCTGCAGCACTCAGCAGTGCTGAGTACAGGGGTCAGATCACTTCCCTGCCCCTGCTGGCCACGCTAGTTCGTGTACGAGCCAGGATTCCATTGGCCACTTGGGCACGCTGCTGGCTCATGTCCCACCAGCTGAAAGGAACGCCGTGTCCGTGGCCCTCTGCGGGGTGCAGGTGACTGGGCTGCGTCAGTGACGCTGGGCAGGGAGTGGGTGGGGAGAATGAAAGAAAAAAAGTTGGGCTCGTCCGGGATTTGAACCCGGGACCTCTCGCACCCTAAGCGAGAATCATACCCCTAGACCAACGAGCCAGCTGCAACATGTGTTTTGTTTCAAATAACACATTTCTGGTTTGGGTTTTTTTTTTTTTTCTCCATTTTTAGGATGGTAAACCACAGATTGAATTCAGACTGCACTTCTATCAACTGGAAACTTCCAAGGAGAGCAGGAGTTACCCGTGTGCGGTGCGGACACACTAACAGTGTTGCTTGGCAAAACAAATCAAACCTAAGCCAGGACTGAAAAGGAGGAGGAAAAGCACAAGACCACAGGACACACACTGTGCCCAGCAGGACTTGCATACCGAGAACAAATGCTGCCACGTAGTTAGATATCTGTCCCATGCCAACCAGCACAAAGAACACTGAAAACATCTCCCAGCTGGTAGAGAAGACTTGTACGAAGCTGAAGCCAGTCTGCATTGCCAGAGTTGCAAACAGCACATTCTTCCTGCCAAACCTTCCGTGGAGAGATTAAGAAAAAAAAAAACAAACAACAAAAGCCAGAGATGATTATACAATAGCATGAAAATCTTCAGAAACAGAAAAATAAGATTACTTGTATGCACACTTGGGGAGATACAAAAGGTCTGCAAAAAGCAGAGGTTCAGGAAACAAGACACAGGCACAACTATTCTAAATGCATTAAAAATAACAGCTGGCCAAGAGAAAATAATATTCCAAGGGCTGCTAGTTAAATTGCCTTTAAGTTCTGGAACTGTTCCTTTCTTACTGGTAGGATAAGCAGGGAGACAAATGATTGGGAGCAAATTATTTAAAAAGCAAGAGGATTAGATGATGCTTCTCCTGAGGAGAAGCCATAGATCAGCATGGTACAAAAAAAGGAAAGCTTCTGAAAGAAATAAAACTCAGGTTTGTAAGATGCTGTTACCAGTAAGTGATGCCACACTGCAATCTTCATGACATTTGGTTAAAAATGAACCAATTGAAGGGATTCTAGCAATTCTATTGATGAAGTATTAAAAAAAGAAATTAAACTAAACCCAACCCATGAAGCTGTTGTAAGCCTCCACAAACACAGGTCACTGCACTTAGACGCTGTATTTGGTGATGAGGAAGAGAAGCTATGGGTGTGTTTATAAAAACAGAATTTTTAATTTGATCTCAAGAAAAGGAAAACAAGCCTCAGGGAACTCTCTGAACATAGTCCAAAGTAATTAGAAACAAATATCATTGATCTCATTTTTCCAGATGAAACTTATCTCCTATACCTGTTTTTCTGACTTAAACCCAGTTTGCTCCAGAAGTGATTCTGCTGAAAAAATAAACAGATAAAGGTACCACTCACTAACAGTCTTTGTAACACTCTGTTCTACTGCAGGACGTGTACTCTCTATGCTCTGTGTACATTCAGCTTAGAGAGTCACAGAACAAAGGCGTGTTAGTAGCTGCAGAAAGACACTTGGAGGAAACTTCACAGACGAGGACTGCTCACAACACAGCACAGAACAGAGCCAGCAGCCCTGGTGTATATACTTTACTTGTCTGAGAGCTGTCCCGATGCGAAGGATCCGAGCAGGACGCCCACGAAGAACAGGGAGGTGCTCAGGGGAGCCTTCCAGTCGTTGTCACATACAAGGTTCCACTGTGGGGAGAGAGAGAACACTAAGACTTCTAATAAACAGGATTTCCCCTCCCCTCTTTCTAAATGCCTTGGCTGAGCCCAGAGGAAAACGTACAAAACCTCCACAAGAGAAGTGAGTACCTAACATACAGCTGCAGCTCCATGGAAATGAGAGGGAGGGATGCTGGGCAGGGGAGAGCAAAGGCCACCCGCCCTGAGCCATCCCCAGAGAGACCCCCTGAAGCCCCAACACCACCCCCATGTGTGACCTTCATTGCACAGTTTATGGGGTACATCAGTGATGATAACAAATCATTTCATAACGCACGTGGTTCAGCTCCCTTCCAAAGCCTCTGCAGCCCTGGTTTTGGAGGGAATGAGAATAAACCCCAAACTTGATTTTCCCTGCATATGGCAGTTTGCCATTAAAAATTCCCATTTCTAAGTTAAGTGAAATGGAACTATACAAACAAGAATACAAAAAAATACCTCCTCCTTTAGAGACTGGAGGCTGTTCACTGCTCCCTGGGAACCTAACCAACATCAATTATAATCTCTGCAATACAAATTGAAATACACACCAAACAAAACAAGATTTCCAAAATTAAATCAAAAAAAAAGAGGAAGGAACCAAGACATTTATTAAATGAAGACTGCAATAGTTGCCCATCTCCTACCCACTTCGGGCTGTTGTTTTTGAAACAGCGCTTATGTTAGTTTTGTATGGATATCAACAGCTATTGTTGAAAGAACCTTCATTTTATTTTGGTTATCTGGAGGGGAAAAAGTGTGTAAATATTAGAAGAAAGGACAAAACCCAGCAGGGACCCCTCGTCCCTCACCTCACTGTGATGCTGTCGTCCTGCCACAGTCCCCAACAGCCTGCTGGCAGAGGGCAGGAGGTGCTGCAGCCCCATGGGAGAGGGATTTGGAGACAGTCCTGAGCTCAGTGACTCAGCTCCCACAGGGCTCCTCTCATGTTTTAAAGGTGGAAACTTTTAGTTTTTAATCTCTAATTAAAAGCTTGAAATGCAAGGAAAATATTAACCCTAACCCAAAAAATTAATCCCCCTCAGCCCTCCTATTACAAATAATTAAGTATAGTAACTGTAACTCTATTCAAGTCATTTCTTAACCTCTCCTTTGATAAATCTGATAATGGGTTTGTGTCCGAAGAACCTCTCCTTGTATCAGACTTCACAGTCCTCAAAATTATTCTTGCAATTATTCCCCAAACCTTTCCAGCCTCACAGCACCCGGAGCAGCGCTCCAACAAATCCTCCCACCACCATCAATTATGCATCACCTCAGAATCATGGCTCTCTAATTTATGCCACTCATGTAAACGATTTAACTTAACTATGGTTATCCATATCATTTAGATTAATGGCTGTAATTAACATTTATAATTTAAACTGTATTTATTCAACAAAAGCTGTACTTCATTATAGATTAAAGAAAGTTTGAGCACTTCTACGACGACCACAGAGGCTGAGCCAGCCAGCAAGCTCAGCACAATGTACCCAGCACCTTGGAAATGGAGAGCAAATGATAGTTATTAAATTGATACAGGCCAAAGGTTTCCGTGGTTATCCTATGCCTTCGTATGATGACATTTATCAGGAAAACAAATACCACTCCCAGTACAAATCCTGCCTGAGTAAAACCTCGCCTACTCACAAAGAACCATCTTTGTCTCAGCTACTGGAGCCAGACTTCTTCAACAACAAAAAATCTAATTAGCCAGACATCTAGCCCAGTGATTTATAGGCCATCAGCAGTAAATAAGTTGTTACCCTGTGAGTCTGCATCTCCTTACACCCCGCACTTTGGCACAAGGCTGCCCAACACTTGGCTCTCCAGACAGGGGCATGTTTGTGCCCAGGAACAAACGTTTTCTTCAGACCACTGAGGTAGAGACATTGCTTGGAAAACTTCACCGTATGAAAATGCTTTGCACTGTTCTGCCAAAGGCTGCGTGCGCTGGCAGGTGGCACACATTGGTCCTTGCAGTGTGGCAGTGATTACCAGCTTGTCTGTCTGTCTGATCTACTAAAGCAACATTCAGAGCTGTTATGCTGAAGATCACTTGAACCAGGCACCAAAGTGAACTTCAATATCGAGTTTCCCAGGGAAAACTACTTTGGTTGTGCAATACCAGTAATGTACAGACTTGAGAGATGCACAACAATCAGAACAAAGGGATTGTAAGGTCTGTTACCCCCTTGCCCCTTGTACATGAATACTGAAGTCCTCAATTTTTTAATGACTCGCCAACAAGGTCCAGTACGTTGCTTGTCAGTGATGGTGGCATCACTCTTCCAGAACCATTCTGCAACTACATCCTTCCCTCAGCTGCACGGTGCCCAAGAAGAAGTCACTGAAGCATCACTGTTAGAACACCAGCACTGCAAAGAGTGAGTGCCCCAGGAGTAGTTACTGATTGCCTCCTGCTCCTGACCCTGCTGTTTGGACACAGGATACCGTGACCCAGTACTCTAAAATCACATGCTGTTTTCACTTCCTAGTATCCTTTGAGCCAGCCTGCCAGCTTGGAGTGGCCTTTGCCCCAGTGAAGGAGATAAGGTTAACCTCAGCAAGGTGTCAGGGCTCCAAACAGGAGAAAAACATGTCAGCTTTGCTTCAAAGAGCAGCTGCTGTTGCAAAGCACTGAGTACCCAATGCCCAGGGCACAGCACAGAGCATTCACACGCAATTTTATCATAACTTTCAAAGAGGACATCCTCTGTTACAGTTAAAACTTATCTTCTTACTCAGACAGCTTGCAGATATTTTGCTCTGTAGTTACTTCCCAAACAATTAATCAGGCTGGAGTGATGTCTCTGTCAGCAGACTCACACCTAGCAGCAATAATCAACAATAAGGCGAGATATGTGGTGGAATACATACCTCCATAACAGATTCCTGGCTGATACCAGCCACTGGTGAGGACTGGTGGGAAGAGGGGATGGGGAAACAAGGACAGGCTATGGAAACAGAAAACATGGACAGCTTGGGGGACACCACAAGGGAGAGGGACTGAAGCAGTTGCTTCTGGAGCACAGGTTTGGGGCCAGAGTGGCATCTCTTTAGAAGAGCACCTTCCAAGTTCTGCTTCATCTCTCACAGGGCAAGTCAGCTACCTGGAACCACATCTCCAAACCCCAGTTACAAAACTGAGGTTAAAAAACCTAAACTGCTCTCTCACATCTCCTCCCTCCCCCAAACACAGGACCCCTCCCCAGCCACATTTTATTAGCTTCCAGCCTTTTATCACAATGCAGCCTGAACAAGAGGCATTATTGAAGGTTTAGCTAGAACAACACGAAGCAGCACACGCAGAAGTGTCAGTCTTGCTAGACTAGTATTAAACTGAACATCAATATAACACCTCTATCCAAAAAGAAAACTACCCTCCAATTTTCACACAAACTGCAATCACAACGAAATTCAGACTTCAAGATGAAATCTTTGCATTCTTGAAGCTGCAAACTGTGGAACACCATTCAACACATAACAGCATCAAACCAAAATTGCACGGCAAGTTTAGGCAGACAGGATGCCACAAGTCCAGCTGAAGGTACTGCCATACCACAAAGAAAAAATACCGTGCCTTTAAGTTCTCTAAGCACTTCAAAACCTTAAAGGGGAAAGAGTAATTTCCTGGTTCTGCATCCGAACAGCACTTGCCTCGAAAGGAGAGCTGGCTCTTCATGAATTACTAACACTAAATCCTGCAGTGGCTCTCATCCAGACACCGATGCAGATCCCTTATCCTGCTTCCCTTTCACTGCAATCCTATCAGCTTGTAAGAGATAACAAAATTCTAGCTGCTAAGAACAAGATGCTGATCCTACCTAAGCCTAAAATTTGCCCAGTATTTTGAATGCATTGTAACGTGGAAATTGCAAGTCTAATTATAGGGGAACTCTTCAAAACATCCAAAGTTCTTGCAATACAGCATTCCCAGCAAACAAATCTATAGCACCACCACCAGACACCACCACCAAATATGTTTGGAAAGTTATGGAGTAGCTGCAAGGCCACCAAGAGCCTTACTCAGCTGTGCCCCAGTATATAAGGAAGAGCCTTACAGGAAAAGGGATTTTTACAACTACAATATATCGTGTCCTCCCACTCCTTTATATTTTTTTTTAAAAAGCTGTTTTCTTCTCTTGCTAAGAATAACACCCATAATTGAAAAACGAAGTGGGATAGTCCCATGTGCTAATATTTTCTTGTAAAAAATCAACACTTTAGCAGGAATTTTTGAAGCTAGTCCAATCTCCTGTACTCTCTCCTACCATTTGCTTCTCTCTGCAAGTAGAAGCAGGTTCTTCCAAATAAAAAATCAGTCTCACAACTGAGTACTTACGAGCTTCAATTCAGAATCTGGTCATGTTGACACCCATATAAATATTCTCTGCTTACTTGAGAGCTGTGAGTGTTATTAAACACCCTTTCCTCTGAAAATACATTTGTATATTGTAACTACTTAGTAGCCCTAAATGTTACATTAAAGTCTATTACCTATACGTAAACAGAAGTCTGTATCTACAGAATATACATTCTGCTCAATTTCTCCCCTTGTAGTTGTTTTAAATATTTACAGAGGTAAAAAAACAGGAAGGAAAGAGACAAATGTTTTGTAATTCCGGTGCAGAAACTCAACTCTCCACCATACACCACATTTTTGAGGTGGCTGGAGAAAAAGGAAACTGGGCGCTGACACCAGGAGCTGAGCAACATGAGCTGAGTTTTAATCTGTAAGTGAGGACAGCATAATTGGAACATTATCATTAATTGTCCACAGTACCTCTAAACGAGCACTGTTTCCATTTGAACGATATCAACTGCAGGCCCATCATTCTGTAATAATAGTAAACCTATTTTATGTTGCAAGGTCTGAAATGTCTGAACTCCATACTATTCCAAAGAGTCCTGCGTTATGTGCTGCTTAAATCACACCCTGAAAACCCCAGCATTTTACAATTACTTTTGTATATCTGTCAGACATCCATATTTACTTATTAAATGAAAACTAGACTTTCTCCTTCTGACAAGACTGTTAATACTAAGATTTTGTACCTGCAGATCACCTAAAAAGGTCTTTCCATAGCTTTAGCAGCCAAGAGAAGGGGCTGAGTAGTTGTCAATATGAACTTCAGTCAGAAAAATAAGCAGATATTAACCTACAGCAAGAAAAAGGATACACCTGTTTTAAAATACAAGAAATAATGGAGGTGACTAACATTAATGAAGAGTTTGGTGAGAGCTGAACCTGGATGACACGGACTTGCTGTACACTTCAGCTGCTCCACTCTTGGAAAAGCCTGTGGAAATGCCAATGTCCAGTACCAGCCTGTGTTTTTATTTGGTCAAGCAAAACAACACCATTCTCTTTGTCTCCCAACCATGCCTGATCATCAAACCCTCCAGTTGGACAGCTGTACCACAGTGCCCATTTGTGTCATTCCAAATGTCACCACTCCAGCCTCCACTTCTTTCCTGAAGGTCTGGCATAACCCACTGATCTTCAGGGACAGGGGTCTGACAGCACAGTGGGGCACTTGAATCCCTGGTGTAAAGGGAATGGAAACCTCCGGCTCTAATATTTGCCCAGAACTTTCTCTCCCTGCACATCCGTCCAGGACAGAGTGCCAGCCCTGTGCCGAGCCTCAGGACACTTGGCAATTCCCACCATGTGCATCCTTCCTCTGCAAAAGCCAAACAGTCCCTGAAGCTTGTTAAGAGTGTAAGAGGCATAAAACATGCAGCTCTGGAGTACCCCACTTGCACTGAACTGATTTCAAATTGAACATTTTTAGTAGTTGAGGATGAATGTCTGCATACAACATTCAGTATCTGGTTTTGTTTCAGTACCTAAGAATCACTCCTCTATGGACTAAAATCTTTTTGACTGCTGTACCATCTAACAGCTTCTCATTCTATCACATTCCTAGCCTGCTCATGCTCTTAATAACCCCACTGCTCAGTTCTATTCCCAGTTATTCCATACAGCCCCATAACAGATATGGCTGGCAGAAGAAGTTAGCTTTTCCCCTTAATTACCCCTGCTTTTATTCCTTTTACTACCACATAAAAACTTTTGTTACTCCTACATTCTTTTTTTTATGGGACTTCTGGAGGAGTAAGAATGCCACAGATGGCATCTTGAGCCAAAGTAAAGCTTTTCTTATCCCCCGAGCTACAGTATTTCAAAAAGTAAAAGACAGGGATTTTGTTACAGGGGAGCTGGTTAAATACTGCAGACTGGCTAATAGCAACCTTCTGTTGTTGGTCTGTGTGAGAAAAGGAAGTCTCTCTTCAAATGAGAGGGAACTGAATGTTTTAAGTCTCCCCTAAAAAGCAGAACCATAAACAAGGAATTTCTATAGAGTCATGAGAGATTCAGCAAAAAGCTTTCTTAAAAAAAAAGAAACCAATCTCCCCCTTCCCCCTCCCAGTGTTGGCTAGGGAAATGTGGGACAAAGGTCCTCATGATTATTCAACAAGTTAGAGATATGCAACCAAACACAAGATTAGTGAATCATAAAAGCAGCAGCACCGAGCCAATAAATCAAGTAAGTTTAACACTGAAAACCTGGCAGTATGTGAAAGGTCACAGCTATTGCAAAACTCTCTCAGAAGCATTAATGCTAAAGGGAAAAAAATACCGCCTCAGTGCATGATGTCTGGGCAGACAAACAAGACCTCCCTCAGACACTAACACCTGCCAAGCCACACAGCCACCGGGCCAGGGCTGCTGGGGAGCCTCGGCACAATCTCAGCACCTCCTGTTTCTTGTAGGTTATAAAACTCCTGGATGATGCTCTGGTAGCTCAAGACATTTTAATTTGCACTGAGACAAGGCTCAGCGAAGAAGCTCCAGAGTACTGGGTGAACCCATGTCTAAACCAGGTCAACCACTAGAGCAAGGCACCCGGAACAAAACCCATTCACCTGTGAATGGTTCTGCCCCAGAAGATGCCAATTGTCTTGCGCTGCTCCGAGGGCACTGCAGCCTGTTTCAGCAACAAGCAGGGTCCAGAACTTCAGAGCAGCGTTACTCTGGAGGAAGACAGCAAGTCTTTGGAAACAGCTGAGGCAATGCCTCGTGCCACTCATCAGAATCACTCAAGCCCTTGCTGCTGTGTGGGTTCAAGGGAACGTTCCAACAATTCCAATGTCACCGTTTCCATGCCTCCACTCCTCTGCACCCTTCCTCACCCCAGTCTTCCTCCTCCTGAGAAGGATTCCTCTGCTCAGATCACCTTATGACCATTGGGTACTCCCACCCATCACTATCCAAACACCCATCGCAGCCCATTTCGCAAAGCGAGGAATAAAGGCAAACATAGTTCCAGCTCTGTAAAACTTGTCCCCAGGCAAAACCAGGTGATGGGACTGTACAAATGGTTTGTAAGCCTTGTGAAAAAAAAACTATACGTGGTTTGAAATTCAAATATTCTGCAAAATCCATTGCCTTGTGTCTTAAGTCAATCAGTGCCTGTGGGTCTGCAGAGTACAGGGGGTGACTTCAGCTTGGGTCGGTATCTGTGACCAGAGACTTGACCCAAGGGGTTTATCTCAGCAGAGAGAGCCTGACCTGTCCCGGCAGCTGTGTGGGGAGACCGAAGCAGCGGGCATGACCAGAGCAGAGGCACGGTGAGCACACAGGGAAGGTCATGGTCCTTCTGGACACAGCATCACAGCAGGGCTCCCTGACCACTGCATCTTGCACAACTCAGGGTGACTCCTACCGTTTTAAGGAAAGAAAACAAACCCTTTTGATGCCCCAAGTTCAAAGAAACATCCCTGAACCTCGGAGCGAGCTGAACCCCTCGTCCCTGTGCTGACCTGTGCTCCGAGCCACCTCCGCAGACACCCGGTGAAGGAAAGAGGCTGCGTTTGGAGACCGCTTGTGCAAGGGGAAGGGAACAGAACACCTCCAAACGAACGCAGCCCGCCGGCTTTAACAGCAGGCACTGCCCAGGCCGGGGAAAGGCTGCACCGGTGCTCCGAGAGCCACACGGTGCCGCCCGCCCGCGTCCCCCGCTCCCGCCCCGCGCCGCCCCCGCACCTCGGTGACGATGGTGGAGCGGTACACGTCGCGGCTGTACTCCCAGCCGTCCAGGCACGGCTCCTGCTCCAGCGAGCCCAGCTCCACGTCGGAGCCGGGCCGCAGCCCCAGCGCCGAGAGGTTGGCGATGGCGGCCAGGCGGTAGCGGCGGCAGCGGCTCGGCACGGCCCGCCCGCCCCGCAGCTCCAGCGGGATGCTGGCGTTGCGCCACTCGCCGCTCAGGCTGGCCCCGCGGGGCACGGCGCACCGGTGCTCGGGGGTACCGGCCAGGAAGACGATGGAGAGCCCGTTGAAGCCGTTGGGGACGATGCTGGCGCTGAGGAGGAAGAAGACGAGCCGCTGGAAGCGGCCCCACTCGCCCAGGAAGGCGGTCACCTCCTCGTAGTCGCGCATGGCCGCGGCCGAGCTGAGGCCGCCGCTACCTGCGGGCCCGTCTGGCGCCCCGAGCCGCCGCGCAGCCCCGCCGAGCGCCGAGCCATGGGCCGGGCCTCGCCGGCGGGGGAGCGGCCGGGGGTGGGGTTTGCCGGCCGAGGCCCCTCAGGTGGGGCCGGGCGCTGCGGGCACGGCGGGGGAGCCACCATCACGGCCTTGCCCGGCCCGGCGCGGGCGGCTCCCGGCATGCCCCGCGCCCGCCCGGGAGGCGCGGCGGGGGCTCGGCCCGTGAGGCGAGGCCGGGCCTGGCGCCGGCTGCAGCGCTCCGAGCCCCGCGGCCGCGGGGGAGCTCCGTGGGCCGGGCAGAAGGCAGCGCCTCGGGCTTGTGTTGGCGAGGCCGCCCCGCAGGCGGCAGCTCTGCCTGCCCGAGCACCGCCCTGGCCCGGGCCCGCTGGGTGCCATGTCCCCGTGGCTCCTGGTGGGGAGCAGGCCTGTATTGACAGAGAGACGCCAGAGGCTTGGGTCATCGCCTGGTGTGGGCCCAGAGCCTTCACCCCCATTCTGCTTATCCCACCAGCCCCATCTGCACGCCCCGGTGCTCCGTGGTTCCTCGCTTGGTGTCTGCAGCACCCCTGCAGCAGGATCCTCGGGGGCTGTAAGAACAGCTGACCACGACACTCTTTTCTGAGAGAACACGTACTGCACCTTTGAGAATTCATAAATGTAATAAGTAATATTCTAAGGCAAAAAATCCCAGCTCATTACCTGTCAGCACTGTCGGGACAATCGTCTCGAATGGCACAGCTGTGAAAAGGTGGAAACTTAAATGGGCAAAATAGAAGTTAAACCTCAAAATCATCCGTGGGCCTGGCTGGGGCCTGTGTCTGGGGCTTTATAGGATCACAGAGCCAAGACTGAACCATCTGAAAACCAGAAAAACTACTCCACCATAACACAATCTTCTTGCCTGGAAGAACTTTTTTTGTGGGAGAGCTTATCTTGGGGTTTTATTTTCTTTATAGCATACTATATCTATGCTGAATACATTCTAAATGACTTCCTTAAACTTCTTTGCACAAAGCGTTACAGTTAGCAGATTTTATTTGTCAATTACCACCCACACAGAAAGTAGCTTATACAATGCCAGTGCACATTTTTATTACAAGGAAAAGAGAAGTTAACGAGTGACCATTACTACAGTTTCATATACGTTTTAGCAGATCCAATAAGCCAGCTGAGGATCAAAGGTTGCACAGAGACCCCCAAGTAAATGTGACAGAGGTGACAGATGAGGCACGGCACACCACCCCCAGGTCAGAGCCTTACAGGCATCCCCCAGCTGCATGGGAGCACACAGGTCCCAGCCTGAGCCCTGCCAAGGCTCTGACACACAGATAACTCACCGAAGGTTGCAGCGAGAGGCTTAAATAGCTCATTAGCAATACATTTAATTTTCACCAATAGCTGTTTTCTTCAGCTTTGCAATTAAGAACATGGTAACTCGCCAGAAACGGGTGCTCCAGCCCTCCAGCTTCATCCCTGTTTGATTCTCCTACAGACTACAGCTCTTTGGCTTTCTTCAGAGATCCCCATGCCAGCCTGGGAAAGATACTGGCAGAGGACAGACATGCTCCTTGCAAGTGCTTCATCAGCTGAAGCGATCTCCTTTTCTCATTTTCATATGCTCAGACACCCTAGGGCTGTATAACATCACCACATACCTTCCAGAAACACATTCCACTCTTGTGAAAGATTTTTTTTTTTTTTAAATCTGCCATTAAAAATACTAAAATGTGACACTAGCTTGAGATCAATGGTACAAGCAAGAAAAATGAGACTGATTAAAACAAGGATTTTTTAAAAAAACACAACCCTTTCACTTATTTAAAATAGGAAAACTAGGTTTTAAGATACTACAAAGTTCAAGAGTACAAAAATATTCACCTTTTAGAAATACCCAAGCCTACAATCACATAAAATAACTATCAACTTAATATAAAAATCTTCATAAAAATATGGCCACCTATATTTAAGCAAGTCCTCAAACCTGTCCTATGCTGATATGAAGGTTTTGTTGAGAAATTTAGTTATGTCTAAACAGCTATTCTATAGATTAACTTTGTAGTAAGTGAAAAAAAAAAAGGATTAAATACTGCTGTAATTAGAGAAATTCCAGCTTGAGAAGGGACGAGAACGTCAAGGGTCACAGGATAATGCCTCATGCCACATTACATTTATGGCAAAAGCATAACTGCAGAAAATTAATATGAAAGGAAACAGTATTTACGCATCCCGAAGAGCAGCTTGGAATAATTGCACAAGTTCCTTGCATTTAAACATTACAAAGCTTTATATTTGTGCTTGAACTTACAGGGAGAGCCTCATTCCTGCGCCAAGTGCCAGCACAAGACAACTTGCAGAAGATGAATCATGGCTAATTGTTATTTATAAAGGATAAAAATCAGGCTGCCAGGTCTGATAGACTTTGTGTGGCCAAGAAGTGCATGCACAGCCAATAAATAGAAAAATGAAAGGTATTATACTTATTTCCAACTATGTAGTGTTTGTAAAACAGTAGTAGCACAACTCTAAGCTCTACAGTTGAGTTTTCATCCAGTCTAGCTTTGCTGAACTTTTAAAAAATGCACATATAACCTGTAGGATTTGAAAAAAAAAAAACCCAAACACTGGCTTTGTTGGCTTTTTGTTTTGAAAAAGCTTTGGTCCCAAATTAGTCCTTTTTAACAGCTGCTGGTGAACATCTCCAGTACAGAACATCAGCTTTTTGCAAGCATCAAATCCCCTTTACATTTGTAAATGGTACAAAGGTTTTGCAGAGGCTTTTGAAACAGCAGAGAGCTTTCTCTGGAGGCATGAAACAATGTGGTATCTCTTCAAAAGAGAAATTAAATGCTTTGGAAAAAACCCACCTGCTTATGCCAATATACCCTGAAAAACCTGACAGCTAAAACTGCATGGCATGTTTGGATAGGATCAGTGACTTGCTAAAGCCCATGTTCCTTTTGGGCACAGCCCATTGGAAGGTCAGCAAGCTATAGTCCTGTCTGGGTCCCCTCATCCCCAAAGACACTGAACATTCCTGAAGCACAGGGATTCCAGTGGGCTCGGGCTTTAGGAAAAAGCATCAGCTTTTACAGGGACAAGTGGATCAGAAGTGGATCCCAGGTCCTGGGAAAAGTGAGCGACATCAAAAGATACTCTGATGCCTTGTTTAAAAAGGTGTTCGTACAGCGAAGTCTACGTCTGCTTTGCTACAACTAAATTCTGATCCCCCTTAGTCTACTGGGCTTTGGTCAGATTTCAAAGGAGGCTGGGGTCTTTCCTTTAGGGGCACATTCAAAGACACTCAGCTCCCCTTCATCCAGTCAACATGCACAGTGAGAAGAAACACCTTTTTTTTTTCCTGGAAGCAGCTTTCATTGAGACCCTGACTGACTGGAGTCATTGCTGTATTATTCCTAAGGCTTATTTCTAGCTTACTCCTCGAATCCATCGTGTTTAGCACAGGCAGCCCCCACTTCTCAACAGGGACTGTATCTGCTGACAAACCCCAGGCATCAGACACTGAATTACAGACTAAGAGTCCTATGGGAGTAGACAGCATCTGTTCAGTAAACTACATATTTTGGTACAGTGGCACAGGGGACAATAACTGTGGGGCAGTAGCCTTGACTTGGGTTTTGCTTGTTTTCCTCTGGCCGAAAATGCATTTGGAGAAGATCTTGTTCTTCTTTCAGCCCCTCTGACAGTGTGCATCCTTCTTCACAAGGGTGTTACCAGGAATTTAGGACTCTCCTTTGAATTCCTAATGCCAGTGGTTGGTTGCCCATTTCTGAAACTGAAAGCAAATAAAAGACTGAGAAGCTAGGGAAGATTTACAGGGTGTCATCAGGCACTTCCTCTCCTAAAATAACCGTGTTACACTACTAACACTACTATACAGTAATATAAACATCAGAAAAAAGCAAGTGCTCTGTAAATTATACTTTTCCAGCATGCTGAAGCAGTGCAACAAACACCACTTGGAACTTGGACGTAATTCAGTGACCATAATTGAGTTACTTCAGTCTGTGTGTGCAAGAAGCCTGGGAAGGGAACCTGGTTTGACTCTAGGATTTCTAGCTACAGTTCATCAACTCCATAGCCCAGAAGCCACAGATCAGACACATGAGAAGTCCCTAATTGTGATAAAAAGCAGCATGCCCTTCTCAAGGAACATGGCCCAAGAATTCTTCTTATTCATAAGAACAGCTCCTTATACTGACCAGGGATTAGATATGGGCAATTCCAGATTTTCCAAGCTATTATTGCTTGTAAGGCAAATTCTGTTGCAATACAAATTCTCAGTAAGCTGGATGGGAGCTGTGCAGCTGTACTTTGGCTAATTCAGTTTCCCTCTGCTGCTCCCAAGAGTTTTCCTCCCGTGATAGTAACTCACCAGCACTGGCCCTCTCCACTGCACCAGCACTGTCATGTACACACACGGATTTCAGCGGAGATGTTTGCTCTGGGTACCCTAAATCGCAGTGGTGGTAGGGCAAGAGAACTGTCACTGCTTACAGCTCAACAAAATAAACCAGGAGAAAAGCTGTCCTGGCATGGCTCTAGCCTCCCAAGTTAGAGGCTCGAATGCTGAAATCCTGTGTTTAATTTGGAGTAGTACCTAATTAACTTCCAGTGAAAGAGTAAAGTGTTTTGTAATGTAAGTCATCCTACTCAATGAAGAGTTTAAATAAAGAGTTATGGAGAGGGAATGATAGAAAGCGTTGGGAGATAGGAAACAACAGCCTCAAAGTGATGTGAAGGTCAGCCTTGATTTGTGAGTGCCCGCTTCCAAGCACATCAGCTGTCAGGTTCAGAGATTCTGGAGAAACTGCAAAATACCAATGTCTGTCAAACTAACAACCCTAAAAAATAATCCAAATGGTGCTTTGGAAGCTTTGATGCTTTGCAGTGGATCTGATGAAACCATTTACTGATTGTGAAAAGGGAGTATGTAGAGGGAGGTCCTGAATTCTGGTGACGTGTGGATGACTGACAGCCACCTTACCATTTCACCTTCAGCATCTGCTCAAAGCCCTCGGGCAGGGGACTGCCGTAGCTCTCCGGGAGGAACAGGGTAAGGATCCCGATCAGCACAGTCAGGCTTCCCATCAGGATGTATGGTAGATACCTGTCGTAGGCCCCTGGCAGAACATAGGACGTGACACCAGTATTTACATGTCCACAATCAATGAACTCACGTGTAAAATGAATATTCCAGACCTCGCTGTAACACAGAATTAATTTGGAATAATTAGCTGAAATCTTCATAAATACCAAAGGTGAATCCAAAACTGAGCTACATCTGGTATCTACCAGCAAACAAAGGGATCTTTTAATTTTAAAACTACAACATACGCTCTAGGATGGCTCTAGGATGGCCACCCCCTACCATCAGTTTCATGCCATCCCCCACTGGCATGTAGCTGTGTAGCAGCTAATAGGTTTTTTTGCACATTTTCAACTGGGATAGCCAACATCTTTGCAAGGTAACAGCTCTGCTGGGGTCACTGCTGGAGTCTTCGGTGCTACGCTGTCATCAGGAATCAAATCCTCTGTTAAATAATTCAATATGAGGGAATAAAGGTGCTCATAAGTAACCAAACACTCAGCAGCTGCCTGGGACTGTGCATCCTGCTGAGCTTGTGCAAAAGAAGGGAAGAGACTGAGAGCAGTTTCAGACTAATGGGCCATTAATGGGGGAATCTGTAAATACCTTCCTTATTGCAAAGGGAGAAAGCATGAGGAGAAGAGGCTCTGACCTTGGTCTACTCAGAATATTATTTTGGACTAGAAGGCAGCAGCCCCTGCCAGCAGCCTGAAGCTACCGCACAAGTGTTTGGGCAGGATGCAAGATCTTTGAGTCACAATAGCACAGCAATGAAAAGGTCTTTCAGTAAAGGGATTAGCTAAGAGTTAAAGTGTTTAAGGGAGAGAAAGTACTAAACTGGACCTGACAGCTTTATTTTTTTAGTTGGGATAGAGCAGTATGCTTTGTAATGTATGGAATAAACTGGGAATACAGTGAAGACCCCTGGGTATTTCACACAGAGCCAAAGTTCGTGATTTGATCTCTGTTCATGAGCTGGATGAACTGAGAGGTCCTAATTTAGCTGTAGCAGCTGACAAGTTTCTCCTAAAACCTCCTAAAGTTTAAGAAACTACTCTGATGACTGGAACAAGATTTTTTTAAAGGCTCAGCCTATGGAAACTTGGGAGGGAAAAACCAGTAAAAACTTTATCCTGTCTACATCTCTCTTGTTACCTGTGCTGCAATGGAAGGTGAAGACCCTGAGAAGCATCACACTCCTGCTGTCCCTTTTACTTTACATTTGCACTGTACAAGTAGGAAATAAAGACAATGTATTTTCATCATTTTTGGCACAGTGTGTTACAGTCACGCTGGAACGTAGAGGGGAGACAATTCAGGTGAGCTACAGCTAGTAGCCTCCTCTTCCTGGCATGGTGAACCAGCATGAACCCCTTTGCAGTATTCCAGCACTGCTCTGCCACAGTCAGCAGTCAAGCTCATTTTCTATCAGAGGTTTCAGCAGGAAGCAAAAAAGAAGGGACCTAAAGCTGAGCCCACACTATAACAGCTCCGATAACTTATTTGGGCCATTGTTTAGCACAAGGCAAGAAAGCCAAGATGTCTCACCCAGGTAAACGAAGTAAGGAGAGATGATGCTGCCCAGCCTGGAAGCCGTGGAAGTAGCTCCCACTGCCATGTTTCGCACTAGCGTTGGGTACAGCTCCACATTGTAGACATAAAGCATTGAAAACGCAGCTGTGATGCCAAATTTTCCAAGCATCACCAGGCCAACAGACAGGACATTAAAATCTGGAGGAGAAAAAATAAAATCAAGGTGAATAAACACCACCCTCTGCTTCTTACTTGTTTTTCTTCTACATCCCAAGGATCATATTGCTGTTTTTTTCCTAGCCATTGTGGGTTTGGTTTTTGTTAATTAGCCCCAGCCCTAGATGACTTGGCTCCCAACTTCCCACCGAGCATAATGTAGATGCTCAGGTTATCTTGTACTTTGCAGCTTTTGGTTCTCTCCCAGTAAAACAGCATTCTTGAAACAGAACGAAATTCTGCATTACACAGCAGCAAAGCACAAGCTTAAATCCCCCTCCCTTTTCCACAAAAACCCACGGAAATGTACACACAGTGAAATCGGGAAGACTTGGGGGTTCTTTTAGCCTCTATGCAGAACCAGATAAATCACAGAGCACTTTTGGCTCTCATTTTACAAGCTGGTTCCCCTGGACTATAAAAAGCTCAGTAATTTGACACAATAAATGAGAGCTGTGCATGACTCGGCATATACAAATGCATATAAAAAAATAATCACAGCTGCAAGTCATCAGCATAAACTTGACCTGAAACTCTAAATTTGATCCTGGTTTTCAGTAATTTTACAGAACTATTAGGTAGTACCATAAAATACTTGTAACATTTTAATACATGTATTAAGTCAATACATGACTCTTGTACCTGCAGGCACCAGCTGAATGAAGAGGACAACACCTCCCCCTAAAACCAAGGTGCCAGACAAGGAGTAGCGCCGAGGAAGGGAGCGGAGGAGAAGCCAGGCAATCACATACGCTGGAACTTCAATAACAGCCGAGAGGAAACAGTTGATGTAGGCATTTCCATGCCAGTTTGGAGTGCTGAGGGACAGGCCAAAGTAACCCACTGACGTGAAAAACCTGAGAAAAGCAATAAACCCAAATGATTCCAGAAACACTGGGCTCTGAACGCCTCCAGTGTTGCCTCGGATGGTGTTACAAAATTAGGATGTCGCAACGCATCGCCACAGGCATCGTGGCTTAAAAAAAAATCTCAGTGGCAACCCCATCTTTCTAATTCTGGCATCCCTTCCAGTGATCATATCCACAGCGGCTTGAAGAGACCTCTGATTTCTCTGTCCTTCCTGCATACACTACACCAGGTAAAAGGCTTTGTGGAAGTCACTCACAAAGGCTTTTCACTGCAATGGACTCATTAACGGCACAATGAAATAACTCTTGAAAGCTTCCCATTGCCAACTACGTTCCCACTTGTAGCCACCTTCAGTGACAGGATTTCCCACCCTCAGCAGTTCCGTTACATCTTATTTAATCTTCACGAGAGAGCTGGATGTTCGGGTTTCAAATCTCGAGTGCCTTACTATGGCATGCCAAGTGTCCTAGCCAGTTCCTTTCTGCTGGGGGAAATATGTACAGAAAAGGGTCCTGGTTTGTCTATATGGTATTATTGGGTCCTCATTCCTCGTGGCTGCCCAGGCAGGGACCAGGATCTCACTGAGATGGGCACTGTACAGAAACAGAACAAAAACGCTGGCCACGGGTCTGGTTCTTGTTATGTTACTGAGTTGCTGCCTTTGCTTCAAGAAGGATATTTCTCTTCAAATAGAGATTACAGAGGTGGGAGCTTCTTAAAAAAGAGAAAAAAAAGAGCAACAGAATTTAAAATATACAAGTTGTTACATATAGTTTCCTAACTATTTTACATCTGAGTCGAGGCTCCTGTCTCCGTACTCTCCTCTATTAATGCAGTGCGGGTGGAAGGACACTGAGGGCCATGGCTGGCCAAGGATGGTGTGTAGATGGGCTCCGAGGCTGAGACTTATTATCTAAACCTGTGGCACGTGCCCTCAAATCAGAAACTGTTCTATTGCCTGGGTACTTTAGGAATACACATTTCCTTACCACAAAAGTAATGACATAATAGTAATAGTTGCAATGTTTCGGGTTCGAAATAGGTCCAGAAGGATAGCCTTCTGCTGCTGCTGAGGCTTCGAATCCTGCATCTGAAGGAAAAAGGAAAACAAAACCAAAAAAATTCCCACACACCTAAGAGCAAAACAACCTCTGCACACCCACAAGTTTGGGCCGTTAGGAAGTTAGGACTCTACCAGGGGATAACTAGCCAGCCCAAGGGCTACTTCTGCACCAGGGAGGGCGGTCCTTAGGTGAGCTGCTCTCTGCACCCAGCAGTACTCATGGTAGTTTCCAGTTTTTCATTAAGAAAAAAAGGTTGCAGCAAGACCACTGCACCCTGGTGAGTAATTAAAAAGGAGAATCAGTTGATGAGAAAGGTGCATTAACATTTCTTTAAGGATCTAACACAGTACATCCAGGAGTAACCTCATTACCAAAGGCATTTTTCTGTGCACTGTCCACTTGACTCTCTTCTGCTCAATCTTCACAAATGATGTGAAATAAATGCAGAAAGTCACCTGGTTTTGCTGGGTACACCCTGCCAAGGGAAGGGGACGGCCACCAGAACTCAGTGTGGTGGCCAGGGCACATCCTGGGAGCATCCACCACCCCAGACTGGCGATGGAGGGTCCAGTTTGAGGACTGAAGCAGGAATCTTCTGCGTGGCATTGTGGTGTCCTTCTGCCTGCAGAGAGCCCTTGCCGGGGCTTAGCGAGCATTCATGGCCAGGCTTCCACCCAAGCCCAAGGAGCAAACCAGCCTGGCCCTCCCTATGGGGCCACCCAGGAGATTTCCTTTCCTAGGAAGAGAGGATGGTTTCTGAGGAATGTCTTTCTAGCAATGCTTGAAAAATATTTCCAACAGAGGACTTAATGTGCAAACATCATCCTTAGGCTGGTGGGCAGCTGAGCTGCTGCTTGGTCTCAAAAATACATAGGAGTGATGAAAGCAAACTCAGGTGCTGGAGCCTGAAAAAGTCATATCCAGTATGAAAGACATCTGAACTCTGGCTGTGAAGTAAGGGAGGTGCCTTTCCATAGTTCTGCAGGATGAGCTTCCCATAGGTGGAACATGTGTGTCAATTTGCACTAGAACATACACTCAGTAAAGAGATCTTCAGCAGCTCAGCCAGAACGTAAGCATGACATTCAAGAGACGGGTCCTGCCCCAGGAGGTGCAGCACACAGCATCTTTCCTGCAGAAAGTGCAGAGCAGCACGTGGTGCTTTGATTTCTGCTCCATCAGGAGACATCAGGAGGTACATAAGACGCAGGTACTATAAAACACAGTAATGTAAGATCTGACACGCGGACAGCGGTCATTGCTGACGCAAGGCTGGAAGCGGTGCTGGTTTCTTTGCACAAGAAGAATGTCAGTGCCTCTTCAGCAGGAGCTCCAGTGAGGGCAGAGCCACTAGAGGGGGAGAGGAGCACAAGAACCAGCCGTGCCGCTGCGGCCGTGCCGCTCCCCACTAGCTGGGCTGTTCGGCTTCTGCCAGGCTTTCTCCTTTTAACCAATAAATATGAAATACAAGAAAAAAAACAGACCTGAAGAACTTCATGTTCTTCACTGCCTTCGCTACCATCACGGTTTTCAAGTGCTCTTGTAGCACTCGGGTGCTTTGGCTGGTTTGTGCAACCTGAGGAGTCCCTGGGGGCTCCAGGCAGCCCTGGCACACGTGGGTCCCCTGCACAGCCCCCCTGTGAAGGGCTGCTGCTGAACAGCACATCGCAAATACCACACCAAGCTGAAATGGGGACAGACATCTTCCTAGGGTCTTCTCAGTGCCCAAAGCATGAAGCAATCTGGGTCACCCTTGCTCTGACAACCACAACCAACCACTGCTGAGAAAGTGGATTTTACTGTAAAAAACAAACAAATAAAACCCCCCTCTGGCTTCTCTTTCTGAACTCGCCAACCCAGCACTTACCTCATGCCAACAGTCACTGCCAGCCCCTAAGAGCTGCTGGTGCAAACCAGTTCTCTGCTGGCATTTCCCAACAAGTCAACTGGCCAAAGGGGGACGTATGAAACATACCTCTGCGGTGTCAAAAAGCACGGCTGGGGCTGGAACACCATTTATTTTTGCAGCCTTTCGGATAATAACTTCTGCCTCCTTATATCTTCCCTGGGAGATTAGCCACCGAGGGGATTCAGGAATGATCCTGCAATAAGTTTCAGAAGAATAAGTTTTCAGAATAAATGACTCAACATTTTCACAAAAGTAAGAAGTTATTAAAACCACATTTTTAGGAGTTTTTAGGAGTTATGCTCTCATCTCACTGCTTGCAGCAGAAGACAGTCAGCACGGAAGCATGAGGGCCATGTAATTCATGGATTTGCACCACTGGGATCAGTAGAAGAATTCAGGATGTCTCTATTCCCATGCTGAAGTAGATACCTGCTTAGGCTCTTGTCTGGGGTGGTTGTTCTTTAAGGAATAATTGATGTCCACCAGGAAAAGAAACCCCAGATGTCACCAGACAGACAGCAAAGATGGGGTGGCTTAGCCAGCGTTGAGAAAAAATATTCTTAGGAAACTGCACACAATGTGGAAATGCTTTCATTGGGTACAGGGTATATTTAAAGGCTCTGTGTTGTAGGAATCTTATTAAAAACCTCACAGCCTTACCACAACTCTGAGGAGGGCTCTCCCAGGCAGAGGACAGTGGCAGGGTCCCCTTGCAGTTTCTAATGAATTCCAGCCACGTGCTGAGTGAATTCACACCAAACACAGGACAGAAAATTTCACCTTTCCTTAAACTAAAACCTTCCATCTTAACAGAGGCTACCTTCCTCCCTGTAGCCAGCAGCACCTTTTCCTCTCCTTGGAAAGAGGCAGGTCCCTTTCTGATGAACTCCCTAAAGGACTGACCCAAAGCCACGTCCATGGTTACAAGCATCAGACGATTTGTACCAGATCCTTCAACCACTAACATGACTTCCTGAGATGAGCTGTCTCACTGCTCTTCTTTGTGGGCAAGCTGAGGAACACAAGACTGCAGAGATGATGCTGGGAACCTTCTGGAGAATTTGGAAGAGGAATGAATACCGTTTTAGAGGTTTGGTTTGATTTGAAGACTAAGATTAAAAAAAACCCAAACCACAAACCAAAACCATCAGCAGAGACTTCTGACATCTGCAGGAGGTCTTTTAGATGATAGAAGAGTAGGTCTAAATCATTTAGTTGTTTTATAAAGACATTAATCTCTTACTTACAGGTATAACTTTTTGAAGATAATAGGAAGAAGAGTTCCCCAGATAAGACTAATAGGAAAGGAAGGAACTCTTCTTTTGTTTGTTTGTAAATTATCCTTAAGTGTCAATGGTACATTGCCTTTCCCTTCTTACTTTCTAAACATCTGTCTCCCGAAAACAACAGATGACGAAGGCAGCAATGGAACATGGATATCTGCCCTTCTTCAATGCCTCTGTCCAGCAGGGACTTTTCCTAAATTGTTTTTTCAGTCTCCCAAGGCAGAGCAACCACGGGCAAGTGGGGGTCTACCTACATGTCCACCAGTGCATGAGAGCAGGGGTGGGTGAGTGCAATGGAAAGACAAAAGAAAACGTGGACTCAGTCACCAAGAAGACAGCGTGGGATGGCTGAGAGGAGCAGGGTAAGGAAGAGCCAACCTTGGGCCAAAGGAGCTCACAAATCAGCATCCTGCTCCAGCAGCCAAAGCAAAGCCTGGGAGGACAAACGGCTCCTGGCACGCAGAGCCCATGGGAGAGGGCTGGCCCAGCGAGCTCAGCCGGCAGACGTCTCTGCCTTTAACAGCATCAGCTGCAGTGAACTGCGTAGTGACACTGAGTGCAACAAACTGCTGGCTACTGAATGGGCTCAGCCCATCACTGGGATTTTAGTACTGATTGGCAGGTGAATCCACATTAAAAAAAAATGACTTAGGAAGGAAGGAAGCAAGAAACAGAGGTGGTTACCAGTGTCCAGAGCTAGGAGTCAAATACAGAATTCCCAAGCTGCTCTGGAAAGCCAGTGAAAAAGTGGCTTCAAGCACATGGCCAGCACCAGCAAGGCTCTGCAGGTAGCAGACTTCAAACTGGCAAAAAAAAACCCCAAACAAAAAAATCCCCCCAACTCCCTCCTCAAGGCGAAGCCTCCTCACGTGGCAAATATTTAAAATAATCCAAGAGTTGCAGCAGGACCCCCTGATACCCTGCCATCCCCCATCCCCCAGAGCACGAGGTGGGGAGGGGTGGTGGGGAGCCTCGCAGCGCGGGGGCACTCACCACCAGAGCGGGACGCAGAACAGTCCCGGGACAGTGAGCGCCAGCAGCAGCATCCGCCAGTCTCTGATGAAGTAAGCAAACAGTGGCAGCAACATGTAGCCAATTGCAAAAAATATGCACACTCCTAACGTAGAGAATATAATACGAACTGATTTGCCAAGAATTTCTGTTCCTGTTTAAAACAAGGGAGGTTGGATTAGCATCTTAAGTCTTTCTTTTCAGTCATGACTAAATACTTTACTGCATTTACAAATAAAAATAAGCTAAACAATCTTAGAGAAGAACAGCACAGCAAGGACCCACCCAGTAGAGCAAAGCTGCTGGGAGTACTGGGGACCTTCAGATGAGGGAGTGATTTCTGTTTGCTTTCATTAATGCATTGTCAGAGACAGATAAGGGCAAGCATGGGGAATGGCCAGCAGACTTTCAGGAGCCTCCCTGACATGCTTGGCTAGGACAGAGCCTGCTCCCCCACTTAACCCATTGGGACTGAAGGTGCAGTTGACTGCAGAGCACTTGTGGAGGGGAGCAGGTCTGTGGATGGCAGACTGACACAGGAGGGGAATTTACAGTGGGGTGGGAACAGCTTTCACATTCAGGTTTTGGAACAGAAGGCTGGAATGTTGGACCAGCACATCACGGGCTGTAGGACACAACCAGGGAAGATGCCATCTTCTAATGACACTACTGCTCCAGCAGCCAGGCAGCAGTCAATGAAAGCATCCTACAACCACTGTGTCATGCGCAGCCCAGTACTGTCCTGACATCTAGCTATAAAAACCTGAGAGCCTTTAAGAGTATCTAATTTCTTTTCCAATAAAATACCTAGCCACTGCTTAACAAAATCCACAGATGCCCTCAGGTCCACCTCACTTCTCCTTGAGCTCTCAGCCCTGGGTCTACAGAGCTGTCCTCTCCATCAGGAGCACCACAAGGGCCATGACTCCCACAGTTTGGTCTGGACTCACTTAAAAAGCAAACAACACTGAACGAACAGGAAGGTCTTGGGAAGTCTGGAGGGTGTATTTTGGTTATGTAGTATGGTAAGAACTCCAACATTTAATATTGTAGAGAAAATGGAAAAAATACTCAAGACTGAAAAAACACTCCTATTTGATAGCTACAGGAATTTTCATTTTAGAAACTTGGAGTAACTGAATAAAGTCACAGTAAGAAAACTGGAAATAAGAGCTCCTAGGGATAAAATGAGTGTGTGGGGATAAATTAGACATGACAGGCAGCTGATGACTCACTTAAACTAGGAAGCTAATGTCTAAGTTAGTTTAGATTAATCCTGCCTTTAGTAACAGCGACCCAGCGAGGGCCCTGCACAGCCCCCCGGCTCCATCAGCTCCATGCAAGAGTTAATTCCCAGGGTGGAGGGAGCAGTGGTGATGGCAATGGCAAGGGATGTCCCTGCTGACTGCCTGACCTACTTATCCTGCCTCTGCCCCTCACAGTGGTGACTCATGGCTGCTTGGGGACACGCCATGGTATCACCTCCACAGCACTGATTTCATATCATGCTTTTCTACTCTATTCCCCCCAACCCTGTTAAGGCCTTACAGGGTAGGAAAGAACAGCATTAACTATTAGTATCTGGTTTTAATTTAGACAAGTTCATGTTATGATTACAAATTGTAATTTAGACACTAAATTAGCCTCTAAAATTAGGGACTTTATCACTAACCTCAGCACTGAGAACAGTGACTTTATGGCTAACAGGGTCTGAAAGCCACCCATCTCCTCTGCTTCAGTGTCCCCTCACTGTGCCTGGAAAGCCTGCTGTGCCCCAAGGCTTTGCAGCCCAGCACCCAGGCAGGGGCAGGGAGACACTCAAATGCCTTCTCTAGGATCTGCTTCTTCTGATAACAAACCCTGAATGCTTCCTGGAACAACTTCTCCAAAGAGGAGGGAAATGGATGTTTATTTAGAGGCTTCCCGCTCTCATCTTTTTCTCTAAACCTATAGGAAGTATAGGATTGAGGATCCAAGAGCAAAAAAAAATCATACTGGCCTAAATTAGGACTTGTACCAGTGAGGATTTACTGCTGTCTAATTAAATGATGCAGGTTCAAAGGGGAAAAAAACCCCAACAGTACATTAAACAAGTATTTAATGCAGACATATTCATACCCAGTATGAAGGCCACCACATAGTTAGAGATCTGTCCCATCCCCACGATGAGAAAGAGCACTGTGAACATCTCCCAGCTGGTAGAGAAGATCTGCAGGAAGCTGAAGCCAGTCTGCACGGCCATCGTCAAAAAAAGGATATTCTTCCTGCCAAACCTTTTATAAGAGATAAAGATGATTATTATTGAAACAGCATGTATTTATGGGGCTGGGCTAGCTGAGAGAGCATGAGGGAGCACAAATATCCAACCTCAAGCAATGCAGTTTAGCACAATCTGAAGTCTGGTTTGTCTTAAAGAATTTTGTTTATTATTTTCATAAGCACTAAAAAAAAAAAAAAAGAGAACATTTCCAAGACCCAAGAAATAACCCAAGAAGGAAAATTAAGAGCAGAAACTTCAGGGAGTCACTAGACAGGGACTAAGGAGACAACAGGACATGAGTGAGGGACACATGAAGCCTGCAAGCCACACAGCTGAAAGTTAGGAAATGATGGCTTTTAGGCTCCTGGCATCTATACATTGCAACACTATTACCCTTTGAATGTTTTCAATGGCTTTATCAACTGGTTCCAGCCTCTTCGAGTTGCCACATGCATTGCACCCTTTCTCTCACCTGCTTCTCTGCAGTGGAAATAGGTGGCATTTTCTTATGGAAAGGTAAGAGCAAGCTTACGTAGGGGTTTGCTCGCCCATGCGTGGGCCCGGGGCACGCTGCCCTCTCCATGGATGCTGCACGGGCCGTGTCACCAGCTGCCTACAGCAGCCCTTGACGTAGGATGGGTTTCTGCAGCAGCCCAGGGGAAAATAACTCGGGTACGGGCTCAGAACAATACCCCTTTACTGACAAAACGTTTCCAAAGTGATTCAACTAATAGCTCGTGCTAGAAGGTGTGGGGCTCTCGGGCAGGCTGACCGGCCACGCTGCCGCCAGGACACACATGACGTCTCAGATGGTCCCAGTGGGCACAGTCCCAGTGGGATTTAGTGATTATCTCATCTCCCTTTCAAACAGTAACACTGACTGACTTCTGCACCGGGGGCAGGAGTCAGGAGATTAAACTCAGATCACATGGTATTTAACACTGGAGGCTTTAGGATTAAGACTCCCCTGGAGTTCTGAAACCCCTTTGCTAAACAGCCAGAGGAGCACTGAAACTCTTAGGGATTCCTTCCTAACAGGCAGCAATCAAAGCAGTATTTGAGACCCTGCCATAATGACAGGGAAAAAAAGGCTAAGGGATGGATAAAGAGGGGAGCAGAGACTCACAGAAGGAACTCATATTCTGCATTTGACACTTGTAAGGCCAGAACTTCAACTGCCTGGATAACTGTCAAGATATTTTGCATCTAGTCAGATGCTATGACATGACTGCTAACCATTTACAGGTTAGCTTTTTTCTTCCTCTTGGATACGCTTTATTTCCAGCAAACCATCTCTTCTATGCAGAACTGCCATTCAAAGGACAAGTTCCTATCCCTGCAGCTCCAAGAATGGACTTTAAGTTCACGTGTGACAAAGAACAAGACCTTTAAAAACACTAAGACGACCGGATGAAGAAACAAATGTGGTCATGAAGTGAAAGCCACCACATCATTCTGCAAAGCAGCCACGTGTGCTCCTTGCAGGGATCAGCTCTTGGTCTCCTGAAGCGCCCAAGATGCAGCAATCCCTTGCCTGGAGTAGGGTTGGGGTTTTGGAAGAAGCCAGCCCAGTTCCCTTGTTTTGACCAGAGCTCAGGGAATGGACATTTTACCCCCGCACACCTCTCCAGAAGAAACGCAGTGGCCGTGGCACCCGCCCTGCCCACGTTACCTGTCCGAGAGCTGCCCTGAGATGAAGGAGCCGATGAGAACCCCCACGAAGAAGAGGGAGGTGGTCAGTGGGGCTTTCCAGTCGTCCTCACACACCAGGTTCCACTGCAAGAGAAGGGCCGGTGCTCAGCCGCAGCGTGGAGCTCATCCAGGCACCGGGCTATTGGCTGCAGACACGCACATATTTCCCTGTAATTTGATTTAGTTTCCCCACACCCGCGTTTCCGCCCATTGCTGGCACAAACACTGTTTCCACAGCAAAGGTCACTGCCGGGAAGCTCTGCTTAAAGCATAAAAAAAAAAAAAAGGGAGAGCAGCCACCTCGCCCAGGCAAGCCCCAACAGGCCAGAGCCCCCCCAGACACTGGTGGCCATCTGACAGGACCCTGTCACGCTCACTGGTGAGCGGCCAGTGATGCCAAACACGTTGGGCAGTCAGGGTGTGCAGCCCCAGCCCTGTTTCCAGCAGAAGCTCCCCACCCCACACCCATCAGTCCCCTGATGCCCTGGCCCTGGCCCCCCGCAGCCCACGATGCTCCCCACCAGAAAAGCAGTGATGGAGAAGGGTGAAGGACTGCCCCATCCCCAGCTAGGGACAGTTTCTAGTTTACCTGACCTCTGCCAACACAAAAACTACTGCATTTCTATCACTTCTGAGTTCAACAGAACATGCAAGAAGATGCACAGAATAAAATCTCTTTTCCCACACTGAGGTCTTTCCAAACTCCTTTCCATCCCCACAACCTGCAGGGCTGACTCTGCCCATCACTCAGCCTCACCACCAGACCCGACTGGGGCTGGAGGCTTAGGACAGGAGCCAGTGTGGAAACTTCCACCTAAAACTGCTCATAACCCCAGACAAGGTTTTAAAAAAATAAAAATAAAAACAGCATCATGAGTCTGAGTGCACTGAAGATAGAGCTGAGCAGGTTTCTGCCGTGGCTTGCTCCGACCCCGGTGACTAATCTCCTGGTGAAGGCATGCCTGCCAGGAACACTTATGGAGAGACTTCAAACATGTCACTCACAGATTAGATAATGCTACACAAAGGTAAGCTAATTACAGCCCAGATCAAAGTATAGCGTAATTTTAATAATTAGCTGTGCTATAGGGGAGTGGGGACATCGCCTGCACCAGCGCTCACCCTGTGCCCGGGGAATGAAGGGGCTGAGCCATCTTGGCAAGCGGTGGCCAAGCCCAAGGCAGGGGTGGTGGAGCAGAAACCTCCCCTTGGGGCTGCTCAGGCTCCTCAGCAAAGCTGCAGGCAACCAAAAGGGGCGACTCCTGCCTTCCAAGGAGCCCCAGATGCCATCTGACAGCACTGCCAAAACCAAACCAAGATGCTGATGGGTCTGCAGCTGGGCTCCACTTCTGCTGCAGAAGAACAAGCAGAGGGAAACCCCAAAGCAAGGGAGGATGTGGTGAGGTTTGATGCAGTTTGCTCTGGTCTATAATTCAGGACAGTGAAGCAATCAGTGCCTATTTTCAGGCAGAATGAAGGCATGCTGCCAGTGGTGGGGAGCTGGGTACCCCTCTCCCTCCGCCCAGCTTGCAAAGTAACATCAGCTATGGGACTAAAAGAGATGAATTGAGTTTAAAAATGCAGTCCATGCATCTTCCTGAGAGACACACAAAGTCCTTTAACATGTGAACACGGAGATTTGAGGAGTGAAACATGCCTCCCATACTTAAATCTGATTAACAGCAACAATAAACCCATGGCAGATGTTTCTTCCTGCTGGGAAGGAGAGGTGCCCAGGCGTGGGCAGGCACCTGTGGTTATCTGTCTCTGCTGTGTGTGATAAGGTATCACACTTTTTGCCACGTCCTTTCCCCACTCTGGGAAAGCAGGTGAGTAGTGAGGCAGCAGAATTTGCAGCTGATACACACTATTACTATTAATTCTGTGGGTGCTGAGCACCCCACTCTGGCACTGCCAGTGCAGTGCCTGCTCCCAGAACTTCAGACTTCGGTCGCTCCAGGTGAAGGGTCAGTGTTTTTAAAATGCCTCCACTGTGCCAAAGTGCCTTTGGCTGCAAAATAAACCCAGCTAAATAATAACTTGCCCATGAAACTGAGTTGTTTTCTGTGTTTCCTTGGTGCCAAATGCCTCCCACCCAGCTCTACAACCTTTTCCCACGACATACTGCACAGAGAGCAAAAACTGACTGTAGAGGGTCGAGCCTTTAGAATTTGGAGGTGCGGGAAGCAGCGTGCAGCAGCCAGCTGGCCAGAGAGGGGTCACTGTCTGCAGGAACTCACTGCATTCCACCAGAAAACACACAAATCCATCCAGCTCCAGGTAGACCTGAAGCTGTTGAGTGAAAAAACCACACTGCTTATTTTAGACCCAATGTCCCACACAGCACACAGGACCTGGGCGATATCTGTACAGCCCAACTCTGCAGGGACACCTTGTCCTCTCCCAGGACAGCAGCCTCCCCTCCCTGCAGGCACTTGCTCTGATGGAGCCTCACGCCCTAGCGCTGCACGGTGATCCAGCATGTGCTGACATGGCAAGATTGAATTTATAGGGCTTTAAGGTATTCGCTGCATGCTGACTCCTCGTAAGCAGCACTTGGGAAATAAGTGAAATTTAACTTATTTGACCCCTTCCTCGGAGGCTGCATCCATCACAGCCGGTGCTGAGCACACCACGGGCACAGGAGCTACAGCCCAGCCACAGCTAAACTCCTACAGCTACAGCTTCCCAACTGTCTGCACTGGACTAATTATTCATTAACCAGAAACTAAGTAATTCTAAGCATACTGGAGAGCAAAGTTCATGTAAGCTTCCAAGTTCTGAACACTAGGAATAAGCACTGCTTGCGAAGAACACTGTTAAATCACTTTATTACCATCAAATCCTTCCAACCTTTTGCCATGAGCTCCCAGCTCCTGGAAGAGCCAGTTCTGCTGGTGGGAATGCTATGGATGGACAAGGTTTCTGACAAACTGGAACTGCTGGAGAAAGTGCCCTGGCTGCTCATAGTGACCCTGCTGCCTGCATTCTCAATCAGAAATCACTAATTAACCATCCTATCAGCTCATTCACATCAGAGCAGAAAACACTGACAAAGCCTTGTGTAAACCAGGGGAAATCTGAGCTTGTTTCTAAGAGTAAATCTGAAGACAAACAGCTCAAGAGATAATAAAGCTCTTCACAGGTTGCCCCAACTGCAGCAGGAAGGTAAGCTGCACCCCCTGTGCTGCACCCCCAGCACCAGGTCCAGCACTGAGACCGGCTCCGCTCAGTGCACGAGTGATGAGCACAGACACCTCCATGCCCAGTGCTGGTAGGGCTGCTCTCCGCTGCTGGAAAAAGCCATAGGGGAACAGAAAACCCCTTCAGACACCTTCAGACCACAGCAACTCATACCCAGTTTCTCACCCCCACCAGTCCCCAAAGCTGCCGTGGTGCCTGGGGGACAGGACAGGCTGTGCCTTGGTGGTGGGGAGCAGCCCAGTGACTGTCCCCAGGGAAAAGGTGCTGGAAGACAACCTGGCTCAAGGGAATCAACTGGATGCTACTGCCCTGCTCCGAAGAGCAAAACTGATGCTTGTGCCTGAACCTCTAATTAATGTCAGAGCTGAGCATCATTATCTGGAATTAAAGCAGAAGTAGGTTAAGTTCCAGACAAAAAAAAAAAAAATACGTATGTTAACGTTTAAATTAATTTCAAGGCCCAGATGGTAGAAAGCAGGGTAGGGTGATGAGAGAGGAGCAGGGTCAGGACTGGCTAGATCAGCTCAAGCCCTCCTGGGCAAGCACGGGTGGCACTGACCCGGTGCAGTGGCCACCTGGTGAGGTGGAAAACAGGGATTTTATGTTGGGACAACTGGAGGAGCTGCAAGAGATGGGGAGCTGCTCTGGAAGCAAAGGGAGGCAGCTGGGCCAAGGGGCTCCTGCACCCCAGGAGATCACCAATGTGCCTGGCTGAGCCCTGCGAAGCAAAGAGGAACTCCTGCAGCTCCTCGTCTCAGCCGTGGGATCACACCTAAGCCCACACTGACCACACATTTCCACGTGCTCATCCTCACCCTTACAGACTCAGTCTTACCACCCTGGCCTGGTCATCCCTTTTCTGCCATCATCTCCATTTGGGGACCATGCAGATGACCGAGTCTGGGATCCTCTGCTCCCAGGGGTTAGCACATGTCTGCAGACCAAGTAACACCAGTGCTGAGCTGGCATCTCCCAGCCTGTTCTTTTCCAAGCAGCAATAATAACAGGATTTGATGCAACTGCTCGAATCAAATAAAACCTCCACTTAATTCTGTCCTATCAAGTTTTGCTACTCAATTGAGTTCTTGCACTGAAGAGGTTTTTTCACTGAGCTTTCCCGATGGCGTGTCCTGGCTTGTCTTCCCTAACACGGAGAAAATATTGGGCACAAAAATAATCATCTCAAGTTTAACTGAACTGCTTCTTTTCAGGGTTTCATCAGAGCCTGTTTTCCTTGTTTCAAAACCAAATTCTAGATTTTTTCCAAATGTCTGTGACAATTTTAAAACAAAACAAGTATCCTTCTTTTCCATCTGGCTTACAGATGGGAACCTGGCACTTGGGTTTCCATCTCTGGATGTGCTGTGGCCTCTCTGGCATGTCCCAAACCCCACTGCTGCACCCCATCCAAATCTGGCATGGACAGCTCTTGTTTGGCATCTGCCAACACGGGCTATTCCTTCCTCACGGACAGCAAACAACCTTTCTCCTCCTTTTGCTTCATTTGCTGTCTCCTTCAGAGCAACTGCTAACTCCAAACCACAGATGATGAGCTCATGGCCACCATGGGATAATCCAGCCTCCCTCCTCCAGTGAGCATGGTGGCACTGCCTGTGCTGGCAGTGGCTACCAGGCATCTGCCACGTGGCCGTGCCAGCCCACGGGTTCCAGCCAGGCATGCCTGCATGCAGGACGTGGGCTGCAGCCGAGCTGCTGCTACAGCTCACCCACAGCCAGGAGCTGGATGGGCTGCCCAAGCACCCCCTGCCTTGATTTGGTGTTGGGAGGGATCCCCGGTGACTGAGCACCACTGCCAGCACAAATGGCAAGGGACACGCATGCAGAGGTGCCATGCAAGCCAACAGCTTCGTTCTGGGCACACGAGAGGTGGCTGGCATCCCCTGCCCGCGTCCTGCCCTCCCCTACCCTGGGGCCTTTCCCTGCTTGCCTCCCTCCCCACATGCTTCCCTGCAGCTGAGCCTGTGTCTGCACACCCCTGGCGCAGACCTTGACCGTGCCCCCATGTCCCCAGGGCACAGACCCTGACCATGTCCCCGGGGCACAGACCCGCAGCCACGCGCCTCTTGGTCAGGACCTTTCCTGGCTGTGTCCCCCGCAGCTTTTTTGGTACAGATGTCACTGCTGAGTCATGGGGACTTGAGACAAGGGCCAGACACACGCCCTGCCACGCCATGCACCCCGAACGTGAGCCATCAGTGTGTGAGCAGGGTGTCCCTCGGCCACCCAGGGCACACTGCTTGGCCCAATGACTGTGGCGCCCACCAGCTGCCACATCCAAATGCCAGCTGACATGAGGATGAACCCATTTATCCTCTAACACAACATCAAAAAGCAGCAGCAACCCCACAGCTCTCGGGGAATCACGTTTTCCTTCTCTACCACAGCTCCACATGCCCCACCAGCATGGACAGACAGACACGTGGCACGGCCAGAAAACCCAAACAAGTGCATACAGGACCCATCACCATTCCCACAAGACACTCTGTACAAGTGATGCCATTGCACGGGCTTAAAAACCAAGCTGACAGCTTGGCCAGTGCAGGAGCCAGGTGCAGCAAGCACGTGAGCTACAGACCACGAGCAGCTCCCACCAACTCACCCAACCCAGCACCAACGGCCACCGAAGCCACTGTCACAGCTGGTAGCACTGGCATGGGGTGCTGTGGTCAGCGAGGACCCACTGCTGCCACTGCCCTGGCCCCAGCCAGGCTGTTTGTGTGCCGATGTCCCCATCCCAGTGAGGCTGGGAACAAGAGATTCCATCAGATGGAAAGTTTACGGTGATGGTCAGTGTGGTGCCACAGAAGGAAACTATTGGGCTTCTATTTTCAGCCTTTGCCTCCTCCTCCACAGAAAAGCCTTCTCCAAACAAAACAAGCTGAAGTTTCAATGGAAAACACAGCCAGGATGATCATAGAGTCACAGCACAGCCTTGGTTGGAAAAGACCTCTAAGATCATCAAGTCCAACCATTAACCCAGCACTGCCAATTCACCACCATAGAATCCCAGAATGGTTTGGGTTGGAAGGGACCTCAAAGCTCAGCCCATCCCAACCCCCTGCCATGGCAGGGACACCTCCCACCAGCCCAGGTTGCTCCAAGCCCCATCCAACCTGGCCTGGAACATTGCCAGGGAGGGGGCAGCCACAGCTTCTCTGGGCACCCTGGGCCAGGGTCTCGCCACCCTCATGGTAAAGAATTTCTGCCTAACGTCCGATCTAAATCTCCTCTCTTTCAGTTTAAAGCCATCACCCCTCGTCCTATCACTCCATGCCCTTATAAAAACACATCCCTCAGCACCACATCTCCACGGCTCTGAAATCCCTCCAGGGATGAGGACTCCCCCACTGCCCTGGGCAGCCTTGGCCAGTGCTGGACAGCCCTTTGGGGGAAGGAATTGTTCCCAATATCCCATCTAACCCTGCCCTGGCACAACTTGAGGCCATCACCCCTCATCCCATCACTGTCACCTGGGAGAAGAGACCGACCCCCGATGGGGGCTCCTCCCGGAGCCGTCCGCCCCACGCATCCCTCCCTCTCCCCGGAGCATCGCGCCCACACGCGCCCTTTCCCACAGGCACTTGACCCTGGCTGCTGCTCCCTGTCCCCACCCCAAGGCACAAAGACCCCACGAAGCCCCAGCACAGCCCCTCCCGGGGGGCACCGGGGGTCTCCGCAGCCGCGCACCTCGGTGACGATGGTGGAGCGGTACACGTCGCGGCTGTACTCCCAGCCGTCCAGGCACGGCTCCTGCTCCAGCGAGCCCAGCTCCACGTCGGAGCCGGGCCGCAGCCCCAGCGCCGAGAGGTTGGCGATGGCGGCCAGGCGGTAGCGGCGGCAGCGGCTCGGCACGGCCCGCCCGCCCCGCAGCTCCAGCGGGATGCTGGCGTTGCGCCACTCGCCGCTCAGGTTGGCCCCGCGGGGCACGGCGCACCGGTGCTCGGGGGTGCCGGCCAGGAAGACGGCCGACATCCCGTTGAAGCCGTTGGGGACGATGCTGGCGCTGAGGAGGAAGAAGACGAGCCGCTGGAAGCGGCCCCACTCGCCCAGGAAAGCGGTGACCGCATCGTAGTCACGCATGGCGCGGCTCTCCCGCGGCTCTGCGCGCACCGCGGAGGATCCGCACGGCGGCTCCGCCCCGGCCCAGCCCCCGCGGAGGCGGTGCGTCCCGCCGGGGGCTCGGGGGGGGCGGGGATGCTGCTGTCCCCCGGGTTTCGCCGCCCCGCAGCATCCCGGGCCGGGGGGCGCCTCCGCCCCCCCCCCCGCCGCCCTTGCCCCGCAGCATCCTCAGGCGCCCTCCGTTCCCGCATCGATGACATTTCACAGATTTGTCCCAGGTCGGGAGGGCGGGCAGCGCTACCGGCGGGACATCAGCGCCCGGGGGGGTTCCCCGGCAGCGACGCGGTGGCCCCGCATGCAGCCCCCGCTGCACCCCCGGCGGGCTCCCCCCGCGATGCTGCTGCAAGATGGAGGAATGGCATTGCACAACGCGCTGCCAGAGCTGGGCAAAGCCCAGGGCACGGTGACAGTGAAGGGATGGGAAACTGGGAAAGTTAAGGACCGAGCCATGAGCTGGGGGGTGCTGCGGCCGGCGGGAGCACAGCCGGGGGCAGCAGCAGTGGGGGTGTCTTCGGTAACACCCCATGAAGTGCAGGCAGAGCAGTGATGTGAGCCCCTCCTGCACACAGCCAAGGAGGGAAATAAGCATCAGATGCTGCTTTAGAAATCAGATGTGCTCACAGCCACTGCCAGTCTGTCATTAGCTGCAGCCCGGTATTTTTTCCCAGCAGTGTTTATGCAGCAGACAAGGTCAGCCCTGTCTGCTCCCAAGGAGCCTGTGGCAGCTCTGGCCTCGGGAGAGGAGCTTTTTATATTCTGGTTTCCTATCTGTTAACTATTATTGCTTCACACGTGACTGCTGGCTTTGCCTGGAGTCAGACACGCAGATAGCTGGTAAAGCCGTTTCAGAAATCTGAGCAACGCTGTCATCTTCTGAAATAACTCAAGGGGTGGTTTAAAATACGCACGGTGCTGGGGCTGCTCGGATGATGCGGCTCCCTGGAGATGCCTGGTGGGGTGCCCGCTCAGGAATGGGGCGGTTTGGCTGTGCAGAGGTGAGGGTGCCTGTGCTGGCAGTGGGTGAGGGCAGGCCAGAGATGACCAGGGGGTTATGTGGGCACACAGGAGGGTGGAGGCTCAGACCCGGGAGCGATCGCTGCAGCAGCACATGGGGAGGAGAAGCAGATGGCAGCGTTTATCCAGGCCAGGCAGAGATCCGCTGCTCCCCAGGATAAGGGATGGAGAGCTGATGTCATGCAGTGAATGAGGAAGGTTTAGATCCCTCCTGCCTGGTGAGAGGCTGGAGGTGGCATCTTGATGCCAGGCCTGGGCCACCACGAAGCCAAAGCTGTCTGCAGTGATAATCGCAGGGTGGGAGCTGATTTGGGCAGATCAGGGGTTTGCAGGCAGCAGCAGGCAGCAGCCTCGGCCTGCCCTGCCCTGGGGCTGTGCAAGAACCACAGTAAAGACAGGCAACGCATGCCTGCTCCCATGAGGAAATAAGGAATTGGGAGTATATTGTCTTAAACATCAATGTTAATGCAATCTTAATAATTATTCAGTCAACAGGAATTGTTTACAGGAGAACAATTTGCAGTGCTCATAAATAACTGCGGTTAGACTGCAAACTGAGCACATCAAAAGCAGGCATTAGACGTGTACGACATGCTCGGGTTTATCTGGTTTGCAGATGAATCCTTAATGTAGGATAAATTTCATATGTTCAATGTGAAAACACCGTGGGGTTCTCTCTTATATTGTGAATCTACATAAATTAGCAGTTCTAGAAATGCCTCGTGTTCTAGCCAGCTCTGCCACAGCTGTGGAGGAAGGAGCTGTCCCAGTTCTCCCCAGTGACCCCTCTGAAAGCAGTCAGCACTTTGCACTGCAGCCTTCAAAAAAAACGTTTTCAGCTCTTAGGTGAAGAGCAGCGTGTGGGAAACGAGGTCGGAAGATTCCTGTAAAGTGAAATCAGACGCTGCAGAGCTGTTTTGCTGCAGAACAAAAGAGGAGTACCTCGGTCACAGGGGGAGAAGGAGCTTATCTTTGAATAGCTGAGAAATTATCTCTTGTGCAAATGTTTTGTTCTTGTGCAAACAGATTCTCTGACATGGCCTGAACCCCCCAGGGCAGGAGCTGGGGGAGGAAGCGGCTGCTGTGATGCTGCAAGCTGCTCGGTGGCTGAGGAGCAACATCACCCTCACCCTGTGTGACACTGCTGCCTGGCATGGCCATCACCAGAGCTTCTGGTCTGCTCCACGTGGTTACTGCCCACGGTGGCTCCGCTCTCCCTCTTCTGCTTGGGCAAGGCCCTCTCGAGGGATCCTCTGCCTTGGTGGCACTACTGTGTCACCCTCCCAGTGGCCGTCTCAAGAGCTAGGAATTAAGGAAACACATGATAATGTGGAGTCTCGTAATTCCACGCTGGTTTTGTAGCACTGGCATCATATGGAAGCTTCCTTATCAACAGGGCAAAGCACAACCCATCTTGTAAGTGGGTTTCCCAAGTCTGCAGAGTGTCCTCAGAGGGGCTTGGTGCCCGGGTGCTGGAGCACGTGTGTCACCCAGCTACAGTGTGGTCCGGCCCCACTCTGCCCAAGGCCTGGGACCCTGTCTGCCTGCTGTCCGCCCTGGGGTGGCTGCAGCCGTGACCGTGTCCATCGGGGCCACGTCCCACTGGACCGATGGCATCTGGGAAAGAATTATCCTTGATAACTCTGGAAAAGGCTCTTGGCTCATTTCAGCCTTGCTCTCTCAGCAGGGAATTTACCCACGCAGCAGCACTGAGGATTGCCCAGGGCAAGGCTCACTTCAAACCATATTCATTTACGGGATGCAGAGCTTTTTGGGGCAGTTCCTGGCAGGGGTGTGTGAACTTTTCCCCTCCTAAGCAGGGCTGGGCAGACAAGCACTCAGCTGATTATTCTTCAGGCAATCGTATTTGTGGTAGGAATCCTGTAAAAGAGGTGGAGCCAGGGTGCCTGTAGCACATGTGTGAGGATTGGGATAAAACTCCCCAAATGCATCTGCTCCAGCGGATCAGCTTTCCCAACACCACCCGCCACTCACCAAGGACTTCAGGAATTTTACCTGGTGCAATGTCACTCTGGTTGGGTCAGACACAGCACCTCGTCCCTGCCAGCTGGCAAACCACCCCACACCGCTGGGGATCCTCCTTTGGAGGCTCCAGGGAGACCTTAGAGCACCTTCCAGTCCCTGAGGGGCTGACAAGAAAGCTGGAGAGGGACTTTTGAGAAGGGCATGAGTGATAGGATGGGGGGGGAATGGCTTTAAACTGAAAGAGAGGAGATTTAGATCAGACATTAGGAAGAAATTCTCGGCTGTGAGGGTGGTGAGACCCTGGCCCAGGGTGCCCAGAGAAGCTGTGGCTGCCCCCTCCCTGGCAGTGCTCCAGGCCAGGTTGGATGGGGCTTGGAGCAACCTGGGCTGGTGGGAGGTGTCCCTGCCATGGCAGGGGGGTGGGACGGGATGAGCTTTGAGGTCCCTTCACACCCAAACCATTCTGGGATTCTATGGTTCTTCTCCCATCCTTCCTGAAACCGCTGATATTTCGGTTTCCATCACTAGATGGTGCAAGAGCCAGGCGCAGCGCCCGGCAGGGCTCAGCTTGTCCCCATGCACCCTATGTACCCCTATAGATCCCCTGTACCCCCATTTCCCACTACCTACCTTATGCATCCCATACATTCCTCTGCATATCGCACACCCGATGCACCCCTTTGCACCCCATTCACCCCCCAGATGTTTGGAAAGGCCCTGGGACACGCAGCTTGGGCTGCTGGGGGTCTCCATCCTGGGGACAGATTGGACACCTCCCAGGAGGGATGCGGGTGGCTGGTGCTGCCTGGGGACTGGAGCAGGGACTGGGTGGCCTCCCAAGGTCCCCTCCAGCTGGCTTTTCCAGCGATGGTGCTCAGCATCCCTCGGGTAAGCCTCAGCCCCTCTGTCCCAGGGTACCACAGTGCCATCACCTTGTGTCTGCTGTAAGTCAATCAGCTCAGGGGGGACAGACACTCACCACTGGCCTCCTGCCACCCCCCAGCTTTGGGAGTGAAGAACTGAAGAACTAAGGTGTTTCTTCCAGGAAAAAAAAACCCAACCAAACAACCAGTAGCTGTTTTCATTCCTAAAGCTAAAAGCCTGAAGTGTGCTCAGGCATCCTCTTTGCACAGCACAGGAGCGACTCTGGGCACGTGAACTGCCCAGTGCAGCAGTGCTGGGCACAGCCCAGGCCCTCCCCACCAGCCCTGCACCAAGGAGCTGCTGTAGGACTCCCTAAAAATTCAAAATATTTAAACATCCTGGTGGGAGAAGCTGCTCCCGGTGCTGGGGGAGCACTGGGGGTGTCTCCTGTCAGCCTGTGCTTTCCTGGGGAGAAACAGAGAGGCAAAAGAACTTAAAAGATAGATTCCCTTACAGTCAGGAGCAGTCTTGTGTGTTTTATTATAAGTGCAGGGAGGATTTTTTTCCCCTGAAGTAACTAAAATAGCCTCTTTCACACATGAGAAAGGGAGGAGAGGGAACTTCTCCAAAGATTCTCATTCCCTCTGCCTCCCCTCCTATGGCACAAGGACTTTCAGCTAGTCCATTTGTATTAGGATGAGATTTATTTTGTTTTTAAGGTCTCTGGGGCAGCCATCCAATAAAAAGCAAAGTTAAACAACTCCAAACAAAAGCAGCAGAAGAAAGGGGGTGTGGTGGTGGAAATAATGCCCGCCTAAGTAGGAAACTTTAATGATGATACATGGAAAAAGTTAAACAATTAGAACTTGACTCAGTTTGGCCCCGGTCCCACCTCGTTTAGTTAATAAATGGTGCCCTTCATCATGTTTGATCTTATGTGTCTGTTTTTCCAAAGCAGTGAGGAGCCTCCACGGGTTGGGCAGGTCCAGTGGTGGCTGCTGCAGAGACCAGGGCTGCCATGGGGACAGTGGAGGGGCTCAGAGGGACCCCAGGCACCCTCTGTCCCCCTCCATCTCTCACCCGTGGAGGTGAAGCCTTACAGCAGCAATGCCCAGGGCTGAGGGATGGGGGGTCTTGGTGACTATAACATAAAAGACACCCAACATATGTATGCATTCAAGGATGAATAGAAAAATCACTAATTGGAGAGCCATAAGCATAGTAATTATTTGAATATGTGCACTAATTAGACACGGAGCTCCACAGACCCAAACTGTATGGAAATCTTTCATGCCACACACGCACCCTCAGAGGCTTTGTCTTCTTAAATATTTTTAGGCACATACAAGCAAGTTTCCATATAAGAATGCTTTCCAAATAAAACCTTTTAAATATCTGTTGGAGGCACTTAACTCATGACACTTCTGACTTTCCCACGTTGCAATGAATCCAACACCAACCAACAATCAAAACGAGATCTGTCGAGATGGAGCAAGCACCCCTTGGTGATCCCCTACTGAGCCTGCCCTCGCCCTCCCTGCTTTACATCATCCTTGGGGAGAAGGGTGTTTTCCAGCCTGGATCACTCTGACAGTGACGGGGCCAGGTGACATCCCCAGCCCTGCAGAGCTGCAGCTTGTGATCCAGTGAGAGCCTGAGCCACCAGGTGGGAGGAGGTCCCCTTGGAGCAGCACTGTGGGTGGTTAAATGCTGCTAATAAACCTAATTAATTTGCCTTATGCAGGGGCAGACCCAGTAAAGCTCTGGACCACTGCAGGACGAGCTGGGTCACACCAGTGGAGAGGAGTGGGGCACCTGTGGGCGTTCACATAACACACAGAGCCATGCTGGCCCTTTGCATCTCTGCACCCAGTGGGACACAGGGTCTCAGGACTTAAAAATAAACCACCACCACCCCCCCAAAACACAGACCAAACCTCAACCAAGGCTCTCAACGCACGGCTCTCCATCTCCCAGGTGCTTTTGAAAGTTTATCCAGTGTTCTCCTTATCGGGATGCTGAGGGACTCCCCGCACATTTGGGTGCTGCTGGGGAGACCCAGCCAGGGGCCAGGCAAAGGCCACGCTAAGAAATGTGAGACAGAAAACCAACAATACAATTTTATTTTGTATTTCATACAAACAGCGCCCTCTCCACGTTTTACAGAGTTAAACAGCGTTACCCAGTGACCCAGGAGGCTCCCGTGGCTTTAGGCAGCTCCTACAAACCCCAGACCATGACCGAGGTGGGGCCAGCGTGCCCCGGGGATGGGGCTGAGTGAGGCAGCTCCAGCTTCAGGCTCCTCGGGGGGAACAAATGAGTTGATTATCCCTAAGAAAAGACAGCATGAGACAACCACGTAGAAAAATGGATTTGTGGGAACTTGGTTTTAAATAAAAAGAGCAGCCTCATGCCCAGTGCTCCCAGTGCTGTACTGGTGAGGCAGCCTGGGGAGAGCAGTAAGGATGCCTGCCAGCAGCCCGCTCACTTCAGGGTTCAAAATGAGGACAAGGAAACAATTAATGAATTTCTAAGGTGTTCGCTGACATCCCTGCAGGACACAACTGCCACACAGATGGAGTCCTGCAGGGGACAAGAGCTGTGGAGTGACACAGAGCCCCAGCTGGCACCTGTGTCCATCTGCCATGGAAAATGGGAGAAGCCCCCTGTGCTGTTCGTGTCATGAGTTTTCCATTGCTCAGCCAAGCTGGATTCAGCCCTGGGTTTGGGTGAAGCCTGAACTTTCAAGCTACAGACACCAGAGCTGTGCCCAGCAAGGCGTGGGGGAATGGAGGAACTAAGAACAAACTCTTCTGCCAGTGGCAAACCAACGAGCGCCGAGTTCTGCACACAAGGGCAGTGACTCTTCCCACCTGATTATTGTAGGTGTCCTCATCATCTCTCTCTCCTGCAAACACTAACATGAAAAAACCCACTTCTCCAACAAAGCAACATCTTGAGATCCTCAAAAACTGTTCCCTGTCAAATAAAGCGGGTGATGGACCTGGCTGAACACACAGGCTTGGGATGGGGGTACCAATCCTAACATGCTGCTGCTGGATGCAGGGCTCACCGCTGCTCCAGCCACTTCCTAAGTGCCCACAAGGGTTTTGTCACCGCCTCCCGCTGCAAAGCAGACTTAGATGGTGGCAGTCTGGGGATCTGGGAATAAAAGATTACAAAAATAGAGCAAAATCTAGGGAAAGAGTCTGAATGGCCAAAGCAAGGACAGCCGTGGGGCCAGAGCATGGGAGGTGGGAGTAGCCAAGGTGGGCTCTGTGCTATTTCAGTGTCCTTTAAAGGTGCTGCTCGGGTGATTAGATGCAGAACCACTGAATCAGGAGCAAAAGAAGGAAGAAACAAGCCTCATCTCACGCTCAGTGTGGAGATCTCCTGGGGAACTCGGATCGGTCCGTGTGAGCCTCAAACTGCAGTGCCCTGATCCAGGGAATTCCACAGCAAGCACTGCTTTAGGAGATTGCCCTTCCTCAGCACATCTGAGGGATGGGGCTGAGCCAGGGACCCCGACCCACTGGTACTGCATCCCAGACTTCTCAGGGGGTCGGTTTTTAATCACTGGGGCAGCAGGAGGGCAGGAGATTAAGGTCAGGATATAGGAGTCAGCTGCTTTCCTTAAAGTGCCTTATTTTCTTTGAGCTTTTAAAACATCTTCCTTTTTCAGAAGAGAGGGGCATTAAAAACAAACAAACAAAAAAAGGGAATACTGGTTTTATATGAAACAAAGTAGAGAATGAATCAATATTTACACAGATCTCAGATAAGGTTATGGCACAGATTAATAACCCAACGCAGCAACCCAAGAAAAAGCAGAGTGTCAGAAAGAAGGGAAAAACCTGTTTGTATGCTTTCAACACCATCCCCCGGAGATCCCAAGCGCCAACGGTTTTATCTAGGAAAAGGCATTTAAACTCGGGCTTTGGCAGGCGGGGTCGATGGCAGCCGGCGGGGAGGACGTGGGTGGGCGCGTGGCCCCGACCTCTCCGGAGCACAGCCCTGGGGTTTAGACAAGTTCAACTTTAGCGTTTGGATAAACAGCCACCACGTCATATCCCTCGGGGGGCTTAACCCTCTCCTTGGCGTGCGTCTCGCAGTACAGCTGCTCCTCGATGAAGAAATACCCCCTCTGCTTCAGGTTGAGGCCGCAGTCGTCGCACATGAAGCACTCGGGGTGGTAGAGCTTGTCCCGAGCTTTCACGATGGTGCCCCTGGGGTGAGAGATGGGGAGAGCTCGGGTGAGGTGGAGAAACACAGAGCACCGACAGCTTTTCCTGCTGCCTCGAGTTTCATGGAGCTAAGTGCAGGAAAGAGGCGTGTGGAGGCACATACGGGTGTTATCGTGGGTTCCCATCAGCCCACTCAAAGCTGCCACCCCACCCCAGACACAGCTTTGCCATATTTCCATGGGAAGGGATGCTCCATCCCTGTTTGTCCGCACCCCCCTGCAGCACTGCAAAGCTGAACCTCAAATATCTGCGCTCAGCCTGGAGCTGACCACAGGGACCAGCATCCCCCGAGCTGGGGCTGCGCAGGCACCGTGGCTTTTGGAGCAGAGTCCCCCCCTGCTCACAGCACCAGCAAGAACGTGGTTAAAGGGGCTTGCAGAGCAGAATCCCAGCCAGCAAATCTGGCTTGAGCAGAACGTAAATTATAACAGGACATAAATTACAGCACGATGAAGCAGAAAAATGACTAAATTCTCTGAAATCGGACCCAGCATCCATCAGAGAGTAACTCTTCAATAGACAAAAGTAATCTGCAGACCTCTTCTACTTGACCCGTGAAGCATTTCTCCCTCTGTAAGGCAGTGAAAGAGTGCCAGCACTATTCACAGTCCCCGGGCAGTTGCTGTGATAAGCAGGGCAGAAACCATCCCATGAATCATCCCCATTTGGCTGCAAGCTTCCCTTAAAAGGGGCAATCCAAACCCTATTCCTCAGTTCCAGGTTTATATATGGTTAGCAAAAAAAAAAAAAAAGGGGATTCAAGGTATTCTGCTCTGAATTTTAACCAGTGTGGTCTGGTAGGACCCGACCCAGCCGTGTCCCCACGTTACCGTCCCCACCGGTGAGATGTGACACTCACACGATCCCGTTCCTGCAGCGGGTGCACTCGGGGAGCATCTGCAGCCCGGACATGGCACTGCCAAGCTTTGACACTGGGGACTTGATGTTCCTGGGGTTGCTCAGTTTGTCAAGTTTTTCACCTGCCAAGAATTTCAAACAGACACATGTTGAAAACTTCACCTCTCGAGGCTCCTTAAGGAGTCAGAGGAGTCTCTGCCTGTCATAGCACAACCTGCAACTTGCTTGTAAGGAAATAAAAAGCAAATAGTGCACCAGTTTTGGAAACTTCCACTTGGATCGTGCTTGGAATTGCCCACCACAACTCCAGGAATGTCTCTGTATTTCCTGGAGTGAATTATTAGGACCTGGCAGCGGTGCCTTACCGCTGGTGGTTGCTTACTGAGCCTGTGTAGGTTCACAGGTGTGTTTTGAAGGTCATTGCTCAACAGAGCTTCCTTCCACGGAGAGATGCTACTCCCCTATCCATCACATCTCCAGAGCACCCACTCACCCTACCCTCACCCCACGGGGTACCCTGGGGATGTGTGGGCATCCTCGCACAGTGGACCAAACCTCAGCTGGGGCTCTGATCCGGACACCAACACTGCCAACAGTTCTAGCCAAGCACATAAACCCAAAAGGACCAACTTCCCACCAAACCCCACTTTCCCATGATACAATATCGTGTTTGGAGATGCCGAGAGCCTCGGTACATGGGAGACTGCCTGCCTGGGCTGCTCCACCCCAGGGGTCCTCCAAGTGCTGGGCTGGCTCCAGCCAAGCTCGCCTCTCGAGTCCTTCTGCTGCCTTGCTGGGAATAAACCAAACAACTGCTCAGGCTGTTGGCTTCCCCCAGCGTGAGATACGGCGTGCCTGGACCAGACAGGCTCATCTGCCAACAGTTAACAGTTAAGCTGTCACTGTCTCTCAGACCGAGCACTTGGATAAGCTGCTTAAAAGAGAGAGGGTGAAAAAAAAAAGAGATTTTACAGCAAAATGCACCCTGCAGAGAGGGCTGCTTCCCATCTTCCCAAACGACGGATCATTTCCTTCTATTTAGCAGCCCACAGCCTCATCGTAATTTATGGTCCTCAGCAAGGCAGTGAGATGCTTTAACTCCACAACCTTAACCATCACTGTCCCCATTTGTGGCTGCAGTGCTCATCCTTCCCACGCCAAGGGCACCTATGGAGGCAACCCCTGCGATTCCTCCAGCCTCCACCAGATCCTCAGCAGGAAGCAGTGCTCCTTAAGGTGTGGGATAGGACTGGTCATGCTGAAAAAAAGAATAAATCTTCCAGTAGAAACACATTCCATATAAAACAGATTGTTGTCTGAGACACTGAGCTCCTCAGGAGAGGAGATCTGGACTTTAAAAGGACAACGCACAGCGGGCTTGGGCCAAAATGTGTAATTTTAGGCTTATGGGAAAAGGAGCAGGAGTGGGAGCTGTAAACAACCTAGCAGGAACACTCCTGGGAATGTCAACCATGCTGGAACATCACAGAGCTTTACGCCAGGAGAGATAATTTTCACTTAATTTCTCATCCCTTATGAAATAAACACCGATAGTGTTGTAACGAGTGAGGCACAAGTGAGACTGTGCCCACAGTCAGTCGCTCACCCCCGCTGCACAGCACAGCTGAGAGGGAAAGGGTTGGTGGCAAAGCCCCAGGAGGTGACACTGGCTGGGAGCTGGCAGCAGCATCTTGGCTCCAGACTCCAAACATGGTGCTGTGTTAGTGATGGGCTGGCACCAAGACACTGCCGGAGTGAGCAGCCATCCAGGACTGACACAGAAACCGAAGTGCAACAGCCTGACTCGCTGCCTCTCGCAGCCTCGTGATGAGATTTGCAGTAGTTGGTGTTTTCCCACAAAATCCAAGTTCCTGGATTCACACGACTGGAGTACAAGGCTCTTGGAAGGAAGCAGAAAGAGGAGTCTTGCCCTAATGATTGTAAAGCAAAGCCTGAAAGTTTGAACATAAAAGTCCCAATGGACTTAAGGTTGAAAGGCAAATAAAAAGAAGCTGAAATGTATAGTTTGGGGATCTTATTAATGTTTGGAGTTGGCTCCTCTCTGTGTTAGCGACAGGAAGCTGTGACAGACCTGAGAAGTGAGCCAGGAGCTCCTGATCTCTATCCCTGCCTTGCTGAGGACCATCCCACGTCCTTATGCAAATGCCATTTACTTAAACAGTCTGACAGTTCCTCACCCGTGATCTTACACAACTGCTTTAAACCACTGCGTTTCATAAACCACGTCAGGAAAACAGCTGCCACGCTGAAGCTGTTTACAAATCCAACTTTCACACGATGCCCGAGCCTGCCACAAGATTTGGTAAGCCCCCAGATGATGGCCTGAGCATCCAAACCCCTGACTTGAAAGCTGCCATCTGGGTGTTCCCCCTCACAGGGTGCTGGGACCCTCCTGCGTAGAGCTGAGCTGCCTCAGCACCAAAGTGACGTGGGGTAAAACGGCAGGGGAGCTGGCAAACCCACCCCATCAACCCCCACAGAACTGGGGGAGCTCTGGGGGCTTTTCAAGCTTCTGGACCTCAGCAAGGGAAAGAGAAGGAGGTTAAGCAACAGCAGCTTGGGGGGTGTGTGGCCATGGAAGGGGGTGCAGAGGGACTGAAGGACGGTTCAAGCCCCGCAGCAGTGTGGTGACACAGCCTGGTCACAGGGAGGTGTAGGGGACTGGCTGGGACATGCCATGGGTGCCAACCTCCTTACCATTCTCACCAGCTTCCAACATGCCCTGCAGGTACCGGAAGGATCCCGACTGCTTCGGCTCCGAGACAGGCTTTTCATAATCCTGAAGCATCTTGTAGACATCTGACTCCACATCAATCCCATTTCTGTTCCGCGGGAGGGACTTCAAGGGGTCGAGGCTGTTTTAAAGAAGAAGCAAGAAAGGCTCAAGTCAAATCTAAACAGCAGTTGTCAGCTCGTCAGAGAGGCAGGGAAACCTCCCCATTCCCACCAGTTAAACACCTCTGTTCCCAAGGGTTTCTCTGCCTGGAGGTACGTCTGTCCCATTGAGCAACTCAGGGAGGGCTGGCCCAGTTACCAGATGCCTTCAGGAAAGAGGGCAGCTGCTTACAAGCACTGTAAATTGCTTTGCCACACATGGAATTTATTGGGAAAAAAAAAATGTGTGAAACAATGCATTTCATTAATTACACAGGGCCAGGGAATCCACCCACTGCTGTGAGGGCACCCAGTGCTGCTGCCAGGCAAAGGCATGACAGCAAATCCCTTTGCCATCCACAAATGCCTCTTTTGAGGTCAGGGTTTCTGTAGGTGATTGCATTAAGAGATCCATTCACCAGACACAGCCCATGGCAGCAATGAGAAACACCCCCACCCCCCCAGGATGCTCAGCACCGAGCAGGATGCTCAGCACCGAGGACAGGACAGGAGCAGCCCCCTAACACCCCCCATGTGCCAACCTGTAGCATCCAGACCTGAACCTGCCCCTTGCCCGTACACAGCATGACTGGGTACAGCAAACAACAAACAGTAATTTAAACCATTATTCCAGTTCATTCAATACATCAAAACATGAAAAGCCTACTTTGGAATCAGAAATATTTCAGGTACACGTTTCAGGGTCCCGCTGGGTCAGACGAATTCAAGCACTGCTGTGCTTTGCTGAGGCCCCAGAGCACAGCTCAGCTTCAAGGGAAAGGGGCTCCTTTTCCTTTTTAAGGAGAAGGTCATTAAGGGCATTATAAAACCAATACAAAGAGCAAGAGCCCTCAACCCCCTCAGAGAGCTTAACACATTTCAGCCATCATCTGGCTCATTTTCTCCGCCAACATTATATTTGTGCCTGCTTAAAAAGTAAAAAAACTAAACCATAACAAAAAAATTAAAACAAAACAAACCAAACAAAATTCACTTAAAAAAAAAAAAGCCAAAGCTCTATTTTCCATTTTCTGGCACCTTCTCCAATGACTTCGACCTCTTGAGATGGGAGGCAGAGGTCCTGGGGACTGGGGCTGCCCAGGCAGCTGAGGACCCATCCCTGCAGCTCCCTGCCAGCCCAAACCCTCCCCGAGTGCCCGTCTGCCCTGCTGCAGCCCTCTCACATCAAATCACAGCTTGGCACTGAAAAAGGGCAGGGTTTGACCAGTCCAGCCCCATTAAGCAGAGATACAAAGAGCACGCCCTTCTGCCCCAGTCCCACTCAAACACCCAAGCTGATCTCCTGGCTTTTGGCTCACACGGAGATAACATCAGATCTCCTTCTCTGTATTTTTTTTTGTGCTGTTCTCTTCTTTCCAACCTCATTAAATTCCCTGGAGCAGCACAGGGAATACGCTGGCTCGCAGCGGCACTGAAATACGAATTCCTGCAGGCACAGAGTTCCCGAGCTGAAAAGAAACTCTCCTTGCTCTTTGTATTTGATACAGACTTTACTTTCTTGAGGGATATTTTGCCAGTCTGGAGGAACATAACTCAGCAGCGTGAGCCCCGTGAAAGCATCGCAGCCACAACCCGCCTGCTCAAAGGCAGAGTTATCCACCCAAACCATTCTTGGCTGCACAAAAGCTTTTCCCTTCCCTACGAGTGTTATTTATTTCCCAGCCTCCTGGACAGCTGCACTGAAGCAGATCTTACATTTATAAACAGCCCAAGTTTACTGGGGTTAATTTTCTCTGTGGGTTCCTCCAGCTCCCAGGGCAAGTGATTGTGCTGGGGTCTGTGGTGGAGCCATCCCCACTCCCAGGAGGGCAAAATCCTCCATCCTGCCTTGAATATTTACTTTTCAAGGATAGTAAATGTCTGTGCCACTCCCTGGCATTAATCCCAGCCTGGGGACCAGATCATTTACCTACCCCCATCATTAGTTGAAGGATCTGGAAAACCAGCACCTTCACCTACCTCCAGGATAAATGGTTGAACACAACATCAGCATCACAAGCTTAACTTCAGTGTTGCAGTTGCTCCACACATACACATGACCATTTTGTTCAGCATTTGGCATCACCAAACCCCCTTTTTTTTGTCGTGTTTTGGGGTTTTTCCCCCCACCTACACTTGACTAACAGAGCAGGAGCTGACCCTGGCATCTCTGGAGCACGGGGAGCACCCCAGCCTCAACACCCCCCCACCAACCCAGGTTTGCAGGAACAGCAGTGGGCCCTGGAGCATGAGCTGTGCTCTGGTCCTACCTGTGGGCTGGAGCGATGTGCAGCCCGCTCAGCTGGCCCGGCAGAGCCGACTCGGAGCCACTGGGAGAGTAGAGCCGGGTTGGGTGGTGATGCTGCACATTCAGCATCTGCTTGTTGTCCACAGGGCTGCCCCCAGCCCCGGGGGGCATCACCCTCCTGCTCTGGGCAGGCCCATTGTCCTGGAGGAGAAGAAAAAGTAGAGAAAAACCCGTGAGATTTATGGTTCTCAGCGCGGTACACACAGAGGCACTGCGCTGGGATGTGTGGTTTGCAGTAATAATATTTTATGTGCACTGTGGAAAACGGAGATGTGCAGCAGGAAAAGGAAAATCCAGACTCAATCTGCAGCTAAACCTCGCTGCATCGAGGCAGCTTTCCTTGCTCTCCGACCAAACTTGCCCGTTTCTCCAGGGCGAGCCAAGCATTCTGCATTCATTCTCCTGTAAAAGCATATTTGTTATTTCTGTGAAAGAGAGGCTGTGAGTCTGTTTCTTGTTCTGTGTTCCATCACCCCGAGAGCACCGATCGCTCCCCCAGCTCCGAGGCAATCGCTCTGGATTGACGTTTACAGCAAATGCACTGGTAGGGGGGTTAGCTTGGTATTTGTACTTCCACTGGCTTTTTAATACCCAAAGAAAGCTGCAGAAATATTTTCGTTGTATGACCTCAATCAGGAGCTCAGATGCCATTAAAACACAAGTTTTCTGTATTATCTTACCTACATAAATTGTTACCTCTGTGTTTTTCCAAGGCTTTGTTAGTCAGCCCCACGCACACCCACACATCAAACAGTACCTACTGCTAACCTTGCCACAACCCACCTGAGCCAGGCTTTACCCACTGATGCTCAGCCTGAGGAGCCACCAGCAGCCCATTCCCTGGAGAGGAGGTAATTCCAGCTATAGGGAAAAGCAGCTGAAAGCTGGACACAGCCCACAGCCGTGGCTGCTGTTATTTCCAGCCATGTGAGTCAGAAACATAGAATCCCAGAATGGTTTGGGTGTGAAGGGACCTCAAAGCTCATCCAGTCCCAACCCCCCTGCCATGGCAGGGACACCTCCCACCAGCCCAGGTTGCTCCCAGCCCCATCCAACCTGGCCTGGAACACTGCCAGGGAGGGGGCAGCCACAGCTTCTCTGGGCACCCTGGGCCAGGGTCTCACCACCCTCACAGCCACAAATTTCTGCCTAAGTTCTCATCTAAATCTCCCCTCTGCCAGTTTAAAACTGTTATCCCGCATCCTATCACTCCATACCCTTGTCCAAAGTCCCTCTCCATCTTTTCTTGTAGGCCCCCCAGGTATAGTAAGGTGCTATAAGGCATTGATACATGCCTGTATTGATGAAAAAATAGATGCTCATATAAGAGGCTGTGATCTGTTTCACCTGGTTTCTCTGTTTTGAGGCAGATGCCCAGTGATGCTGCCTTGCAGCAGCTTTGCAATGCACTGAAGCTGATGCAAAACCCAGCAGAAAAAGAAAACACCGTCCTGTGAACAAATAACAAAGTGCATACTGTGGGGCTGTAATACAAAGCTTACTTTTGACTGAAATAATCCAATAAATACTAATTGGAAGCAAATGTCTATCAGTGGTGCATAGCAGAAAACACTGGCACTCCCAAGCCTTGTAAAAATGAACAGCTAAGAGAAATAAGAACCAGATTCTGCAAGAAAAAGACCTTGAAAGTCCAATTCTTCAGTTCTTCCCAAGGCAGAACTCCCATTGATAAAAACCAAGCTTAATTAAGAGCTACAAGATCGTGCCTTTGAGGTGTTTTTTTTTTTCTGCCATCAGCTGAAAAACTGCAGATTCCAGGAAGCTCCCAGCACTTCCAGCACCCTGAAAGCCTCAGCAGCCACCCCAAGCCCTCCCAGCGCTGCTCCTTCCACACCGTGCATGCACATACACGTGGGGAAAGCTGCTTCCAACAAAATAACTCCAAATTATCTATTAAAAAAGGAATTTCGCTGCCAGGAATAATATAATTTTAACTATTCCCCAGTTTATATTCTTTAAAAAAAAAAATAAATTACAACCAGGCTATGGGTTTCCAATTCCCAGATTTACATTATTATTTCGAGGGAAATAAAGAAAACACTTTCAAGCGTGACACAGAGAGGAAGAGAAGGATCATAAACATTTCAGGGGAAAAAGCAATGGCCCATGCTGGCTGGCAGGCCACTGCATTATGCTTTTAAAAAGCCATTATCATTAATTATCTGTGCATGGGGGCCCAGATGTGCACCCGCTTCGAGGGAAGTGGTGGCTGGAGCCTCTGCCTGCAGAGGATAGGGCAGGGTCCTCTGCTCTCCTCTCACTGGAATGAAAACCTTCTCCATCCAGGAGCCTGGAGACCATCACCTCCACAGACTTCCTTTAATCTGAGGTAGCTCATAAAGTGTTGGCCATTCATCCCCGTTAAGCTCAGCAATTTGTACATTAAGAGTTGCTATAAAGCCAGAACTTATTGCTTGGGCACGCTCCAAAAGGCATGAAAGCCCAGTGATGGAAATGGGGCCTTTCAGATGCTCATGGTGGTGGCAGCTCCCCCTGACATCTGCACAGGTGACCCAGCAGCGTCCACAGGGATCAACGGGCTCCTTGTGACGGACACCGGAGCGCTCCCACCACCCTAACACCTACCAGACCAAGACCATGGAGGTGAAGCAATGGATGTCCCTCAGCCTTTTCCACCAAGTTCTTTGCAGGCTTTGGAGACCAGAGCTTCATGTGAAGGGCAGCTAATGGCTTTGTGGGAAACACATGGGAAGCATTCACCCCGCTGAGAGCACAGCGGTCTTTGCCTGCCTTGTTGCTCTCAGTTTCTCTGCTACACAACTTCCCTTGTTACACAAAAAAAAGCTGTTCCCAGGATAGAGCTCAGTCTCCTTGAGAAACTCATCTCAAAGGCTGTGAGACCTCTGCAAGGCTTCGCAGTGTGCAACACACTCATGCATCCATTCTCTGAAACCTAGAACCAGATGGATTTCTTTCCAGTTCTCAAATTCGAGATCAGAAAAAGTTTCCCCCCTTTGGGACCTAATCTGCTGTCTTTTCTTCTTTCTTTTTATGGCCTCTCTTAAATTAAGAGGGTTTACAAACTCTTCCTAAGAGCTGGCCTGTGAAGTTTCACTGAAGAGAACTCTTTTAGCCTACGAAACAAACTCACAATCTGTTTTCTCACGCTTGCCTTCTAGGACCATCAGTTATGAAGCGTAACGAACCTCCTGACACACAGCATTTGGAGCTCCTGCAGCCTGGACCTCCCTGCTCCTGGCAAACACGATTCAGGCAGCCATCCCACACCAGACAGACACCAGGCAGAGCTAGAAAGGAGCTGCTTGCAGTCCCGGGGAGCAGGTGGGGTTTGGGGTGGTTTTGTGTGCAGTTGCAGTACCGATGCAGCACCATGAGCAGCAAGCCAGTGCCCAGCCAGGTCACCTCTGGTCACCACCTTGCTGGAGTCCCCCCAGCCTGTCCCTTCCCACCAGGGAAAGGAATAACCAGAGCAAAAAGGATTATTTGGAGGAGAATGAGCCACAGCAATATCCTTATATTTAAGAGAAAGATGCTGAATGACAGGATGCTTGGATTTAACCCTGGGAAGCTCTCAAGGAGACAGAAATAAGGAGAGCTTTTTTCCTTCCTTCTTCTACAAGCACTTAATTTCTAGCAAGTCCATCTGTTCCATGCCTGCAGCTCTGGTTCCCACTGGAGCAGTCACCCAGACGCAGTGGGGATGCCCTGGAAGATGTTTACTTTGCAGAGCCCAGGGGAGCTGGTCCCCGTGTGTGTTATAAACACGCGCTGCATCACTTTGCAGAGCTGAAGGCCATTAATGGCTTGGCTCAGCCAAAAGTGGTTTTCTGTTTGATGTGCTTCAGATCCACTCTCTTCCCAAAGCCAGAACACGGTGTCAGCTAGATGTTGGCTGCCAAAATGCTGAATTAGGGACAGGAGTGTTGCTATTTGTGCACCAGGAGGTCAAAGCATCCCTTATCCCTCAGCCACAGGGTCACCTGGAAGAGGTGCCTCTTGTGTCCACCCTCCAGTGGCAGCAGGATGGGCCCGAGTTCTCCAGCTCCTCACCAGTGTTTGACTTTTCTTGCTCTGAGCTTGGGTAACTGAGCGGAGAGCTGGCCAGCCCTTCTCCAACCAGCTCTTCAATATGTGGCTGGAAGCTGCATCCCTGGCATCGGTCCCTTAGCTGCCTACCATGGAAGAGAAGAGGGCAAGAGTACTGGGACAATGTTTGTATGTCACTATTATTACTAGGAGACTATCAGAGCATCTGCACAGAAGACAACTGTAATACAGCGATCCCATCCTCTCCTCTCCCCAGCTTTTCAACAGCAAAGACAGTGCTTTGTCACTCAAACTGGTTCAAAAGTCCCAGAAATGGAAATCTTATGACAGAGGAGCTATACAGGCTGGACAGCACAGTGTTCATGTGAATGCAAATAACAGAGTTCCCCTGTGGCTGGGATCGATTCTCCAGCTCCCTGCCTCGAAGGAAGTCCCGTGACAAAGCCTTATGTCAAAGGCTGCCCTAAGAGCTGGGGAAAAGAGATAAATTTCAAAAGCTATGCACATTTTAACACCTATTTCCCTACAAGCACAGTTTAGATGTCCTGTTGAGATGCTGGGTTTACAGACTAAGCAGACTTCAATCCAACTTTAAGAAGCTCTCTTAAGTACAACCCCACCATTTAGCTCAGCTCAGAAGATTAACAGATAAGAAGGGGAAAAAAAAAAAAAAAGGTGGGGTGTAGTCTGCTGAAGCTGGATGAGTGGAGCGTGGGGGTGATTTCATGAGATGGATTTCAAACATGCTGCCAAGTTCCTCTTTCAGCGTATGCCACGGTCTGAAGGAAAACTTTATCCATCATGTCCTTACTGCGCTCCTTTTGCAGCCGTCAGCTAAACACCAAATTCATTTTTCAGATCTCTCTGAGACCAAGCTCTTAAAAAATCAGATGGTCTTTTAGTTAAAAGGCCCCAGACAACATTCAAGCTGGAGCCTGGCTGAGCCCCAGGACAGTCTGTACCCAGAGAAGGCACGGCTGTTAGTGCATGGGGGTTGGAATCTTGGGATGAGGGCTCAAAACGAGCCCCACAGCCTTGTGTCGGGTCTTGGACATGCTGAAAAACACCCGTGGGTCATGTCCAGGTGGGCAGCACAAATTTCCAACCACAAAACCCCATTTCCACAGGCAAAACACCCCCCCTTTACCCTTTACATACTGCAGCCTGGCTTTGTTTTTCAGCAGTCATTCCATAAACACAGCTGGGGCTTGACCAAAAGCACCCACCACCCTCACCCCGGGCACCCCTGAGTCACTGGAGAGGGAAAAGCTGAACAGTTCCTACAAATGATGTGTGACTTCCAGCAGGGTTAGAGCAACCTTGACGAGAGTCATCTGAAACACTGGCATGGATGGGGAAGTTTCTAAACTGTTTGTAAATGATGGTTGGGAATTTCTGAAGTTCCAGGAGGATAAGATTCATCCCTTTCTGAAGGAATAGTCTCACAAGAGGCAGCTCTGCAATGTAAAATAAATTATTATTTTTAAAAGTGTTTTTTAAGCTAGGGAATTATTCCAGCTGTATATTTGCACGTGCACATGTTCTGCACTGTGTAACATACAGCTTGAGGACAGCACACATCTAACCCAGGGACAACCTCTCACAATGAGAGACAAGCACGCTACACACACCCTGCTTAAAGAGCCTTTCCCCCTTGGTGTGGTCACACTGATGGCCACTGGCTCCCAGCTTCACCCCCTGGGAGAAGCCACAGCCCTCGTGTGACTTAAAAGAGCTCAAGAGGGACTTGAGCTGCAATGCCATGACTTTATCCCTTTAAGCTACCTGGCTCCCCAGCGGTCTTGTAAAAATCCACAGCAATGGAAGAAAGTCACCCAAGAGTGATTAAAATGTGTTTCCATTTATCTTGCCTGCTCCAGTGCAGAGGGCACGTTTTTAATATCAGCAGTGTGAGGGGGGTGTTTGACAAGCAGACAGAGGAGGGCTTTGTACAAATGGATGGGTCTTATTAACACTTCCATAAAAAAGGAAGACAGCTGGGGATGGTGGGCTCTGCTGAAGCAGGGGACATGGGGCACACTGCCTGCCTTCTCAGAGCACCTTTGGGGCGCTGCAGACAAAGCCCTTCTGCACAGGACACCCCTAAACACACATTGCAGTAACCCCAGGAACTCTGTAGAGGCCCAGGCTGGGGGTATCTCCAGCTTGCATAGTCTCAAGACAACCTCAGTCGCAGCTTCACATGTAAACAGAACTAATATTCACCATCAGCTATTTGAGAAGAAATTAGCCTAGGTGAAGAAGCCTGAGAATAAGAGAATTTCTATGTGTACATAGTATTTAACTTTCATCCATATGGGAAAATGTAATGACCATTAATAAATAAATACTGGTGAAGCCTCAAGGGATTTCTGCAATACAATAACATTGTATAACAAAGGTAGAAGAGCCTCAAAACCTCCTGTGCTCTCTGGTGGCAGCAGTGCCCTCCTGCCAGATGGCCAGCTCACCATAGCTACGCTCACTGACAGTCCAAACCCTGGGAGGGGTTTTTTCCTCTCTGCTTCCCAGTGTTCAGGGCCACCCCTCCAGCCCCGGAGCACACAGCTATGGCACAGGAAAGCATTGCCCAGTGCAGGCATCAGGCTGATGCCACTGCCATGCACGGGCTGCTGTGTGTGTCGGGTCAGCCTCCCCCCAGAGAGCAAATAATGTCCACTACAGGGGGAAAATCCCCCAAACTGTCACAGCTAGCATCCATCCTGCCTCCCTGCCCGCTCCTCCTCCTCTCAGGGAAGATGCTGCTGTTCCCATTTCAGAGTCACTATTTCATGTTACTATTAAATCACTTTTTCTCACCATCTGGTGTTTGGTTTAAAGAATAAACCTAGTGAGCTCGATACCAACAGTCAATGTCCCAGTTTCATCCAGGCAGTTTCCTTACCTGTGCTAACAGAGTCATCACTGAAACCGATCTTATCAAGTAAAATAACACGGTGTATATCTGTGTTAGCTCTTTATCCAACAACATTTTCTATTTTGTCCTAAAAGAACCTCCATTGTCACTATTTCAGTGTAGCTCCTATTTACCTTTGATGAGAATAAACTACTCAAGTTACCTGGACAGAAGAAAACACCATTTTAATGCTTCTACTCCCATTTTTCCCCCCTTTATCCTATGATTGCTTTTCTTCTTCCATAAACCAGGATTATTGAAGCTCACTTAATAAAGACACTGCTTTCTATAAGAGGTTTACAGAGGATTTCACAGAAAAGGTTTCACAGCTACAACACTTTGACATGTTACAGTGGCACTGAGAAAATTCCTTTGCTTTTAAATCATTCAATATTATATCATGGGAAAAAAATAAACACAAGCACACACCAACTTGTGTGTAAGCTCTCCACCCAGTAAATGGGATGAGCACGTCCTGGTGGTGTACAAACCCCTGATATCTGAGTGTGAAATGCAGCCCCAGGCTGATGCTGCTTGCAGTGGCTGTCAGGATTCAGCATGTTTCTGCTGTTAACTCAGTCCTCAAACACCACGCTGGGAGCTCCCAGGCGACGGGAACCCGGGCTCGTGCCAGGGCATTAGCTCATCCTTTGTTTTCCCAAAAGCACGAGGCAGACATTTCCCCCTCCTCCTGCCCCATGAGCACCAGTTGATGCCTGTGTGAGGGCTGGGAGGGACAGGGGTCCAGCAAGGGCTCTCCCAGGTCACAGCAGTAAGCATGGTCTATACCAGGCTTTTGAAAAGATGTATATGGAAGTTTCCTGCACAACACCAACCCATTGAGAACTTAGATCAATACTCAGAGCCAATTAATCAAATGAGGGGTCATTCCTCCTTAGCAAAAACAGGTAACAATAATCTACTGAGACCAAAAAATAAATATGAGCTTAGTTAAGATATTTTGAAAGCTGTTAAAAATCAGTGCTAAGGGACAAGTTAACACCAAACCCCCCTCCCTGCTCCACTGTGGGACACCGCTGCTGTCCCCAGGTGCCCAGAGCTGAGACACCAGAGGCTCAGACTCACACCTGAAGTCCACAGTTCAGGCCTGAACAGCTACAGGAGGTGCAAGTTTGCCCCAGTTCCTCTTCACCCCATCCTTGGTTGGTATTGTCACGGGGTAAGCTGCATGCCTTGCACCTGATTTTAGTCAGAGCAAACTCACATGAATCTGTACAGGCTGAAAATGTGGTGTCAAGCACAAAATAAAACACTGGAGAAAAAAAACCCCAAAAACTAAACAACAAAGTGATGTGCCCATCCTTTCAGTGCAGCTCCTCTGCACCACAGAGGGACCAGCTCTGTCCCAGCGCTCAGAGCTCAGCCCTCAGCAGCACAGTTAGGCTTGGAGAGCCCCTGGAGGAACACCAAGGTGAGCAGGACCACACCGACCCACCGTCCCCATCCCTCCCCTCGAGCATGACATGGCTGGGTGGCACTGGGATGCCATTCCCACGGGGACAGGGCTGATGACTGCCTGTGGGAAGTGCCTCTCCCTCTCTGGACAGCCAGAGGAAATCCAGCCCTTCACCCCACCAAGCTTATTTTAGCCAAGTGTCCAGGTTTGGGAGGACCTGCATCCCATTCCAGCTCTGGCTATGTGTCATCAATTTAATTTCTGTTGCAATTATTCCCACCCCCAGACACTTGATCTACTGTCAGTTAGCCTGGACAGGGCTCTACCCCACAGCCCAAAGCCCCCCTGGCCAGAAAGCTGCCAGTTCTGGCAGCATGGAGACAGTCAAGAAAACAAACATCCTCTCCTTTTATTAGTACCACATGGTGGTATTTTGACTAGCAAGCTCATGCTATGAGAAGCCAAAGACAGTGAGACTTCCAGGAACTGATGGATCAGAGCTCCTGCTCTCCCCATCTGCCAGGAAGGGGTGGCTGGGGCCAGTGCCCTCAGTGACAGTGACACTGGGTGAACGGCTGGTGGCAAAGCCAGACCAGAGATCCCAACACATCAGCAGTGATGTCACATCTGCTGATGGGAATCTTGACTTCACGTGACGGCGCTGCTGGCTGGAGAGCACCAAGCTGCCCGCAGCATCCCCGTGGGTCCCACCAGCACCCATGACCACGTCAGCAAAGACACAGCCCTTCGTTTGAACATCACTGAACGTGTCCTCCTCTGCAGGCTCTCCCTGCTAACGACAGCCTTGTATGCTCTCACCAACTGATAACCAAAGTCTGCTCTTTTAAAAGTATTAATTAACACAGGTGACTCACTGGCACCCTGCTCAGTGTCACTTCTAATTGGGAACAAGCAGCTCTCTCCACATCCAGCTTCTTCAGTTGTGAGGGCAGTTATTCCCCACAGCCAGGGCATTAATCAAACTTCTAATAGGGGGGATTGATTACATTCTTGGGCCCCGAGTAGGGGTTTTCCACAAAGCTCAGCTGACAAACCACAACAGATTTAGAAAGAGAGAAGCTCATCAGCTGATCTGTACCTTCCAAATTCTCCTGCACAAAAGAGAACTGCAGGTCTCAGTGCCTGCAGGACAGACTGCACCTAAATAAACTAAAATTGGAATTATAGGGTACATGCTTTCCTAGAAATCGCACAGATTTAGACATTCTGCTTATGCACAGACATTTCAGGGCCTCTAGCAAGAATTCCTGTAGTCACAAGTCAAAAGGCTTTCAAGACATCTTTGCCCAGGATGATGGAAAAGTTGATAGAGTAAAAGCTGGATGAGGGAAAGACATGTGCTCCACATTACTGGAAAGGCCACTTGGGGTAAAACTCTCAAAACCCTTTCAAGGACAACCCTAAACTTATTTTTGTGATTCAAGGGCAGAAATCCAGCAGATTTTTTTTTTTTCCCTGTGTTTCGAAGCAGATTGCTTTTTTCCAGATGCGAGGAAGTGCACCTAAAGGCTGCACATTCTGAGCCAAGCTATAACTTTACAATGAGCCTTTTCTTTCTCACAACTGACTCAGTGCCTTTGCTGAGTGAATACAGCCCAGGACAGCCCTGGGTCATAGGGCATTGCTCCACAGGGGCCTCCAGCCACGACTGGGATCTCTGCTCCCGGGGGACGGGATGCTTGCTGCAAGGGTCTGCACTCCTGGGTGCTGATGATCATACAAGTCAGAAGACATCTGCAATAAGGCAGGGGTCAGGACAGCTGCTGGCACATGTCCCCAGCAGGCAGCATGAACCACACTCAAGGCATAGTCAAGTTTGGGGAGGGAGAAGAGTCAGCCTGCACATCACCGCAAGAATACTCCAGTGCTGTGCGTGGTACCTCCTTCACCTCCTCTCTGGGAACCCCAAAAAGCCATTAAGGAAGAAGATGTGGGAATACAGCCATTAAAAAAGTGAGAACAAGCAGAAATTTGCTGTCTTTACCTGCCTATCCTTGTTCACACGCCTCTCTCAGTGCCTTGCTGCAAACACATCTGCTTTACCCACCGAGCACTGCACAGACCTGGACATTTTCAGTGTAGGTCTGGATTCAGGAAAATCCACCCCTACCCCCTCATTATACTCTATATAACTGTCTAATTTTTAAAAAGATCCATATGTAATGTATATTAATAGTCAGATTCAAATCCAATCTGCATTAAACCTCAGAAATGTTGTATCTGGCAGCAGAACTGCTGCACATTTGGTCCTTATTTAATATTATTCATAGGGTTTTGGGCACATCAAAGTCTATTAAGAAAAAATACCTGTCAAAAAAGATTGCTGTAATTGATTAATGAAGCAAACATGGCCAGAACTCAAAGCCCAAGCACACAGATCACCCTGCTCTGTCAGTCAGTGCAGGGAAGATGAGCAGAGCCGTGAGCTGCTCACGGGTGATACTGGGGGCAGGTTTGCCAGTGCTGCTGTTTTTCAGCCACTCTCCTCACTGCCCCAAGGGAGGGAATGCAAAAATATTTACAAATTCCACTCATCTGTCACAGCTCTGCAATGGCCAACAGTCACAGGGGTGACTATGCAGGTCTGCTCTTCATGGGGTTTGGAGAATCTCACCTCTGTCCTTGTTATTCAGTGATGTCTCCCCACTTCTCAAAGAGAAATGAGACCTACACCACTTCTCACAGCATCATCCTGCCCTCTGCCTCCCGTGTGGGTCTTGCATTCCTTCTAGACTGAGCCAAGGAAGGGCTGGGGGGCACCTTGGGACCCTTGTCAGGACACTCCAAAAGCCACCTCTAGGAACGAGCAGCAGAGCTAAGCCAACAGCATCTACACACCTGACTTTGCAGCACTGGAGGAAAAACTCTCATGAAACAGCCCATAACAAACCCCCTTTGTGGAGAAGGAAACCATACAAGCAATATTGGAACACTCAGAACCCACACAAGAACACTCCGTGTTGCTGTGGCCATCGCAGGATTTTTTCTGTACTGATGTACATTTGTTTTCTGCAGCCTGCAGGCAGCTCTGGTGCACCCATCCAAGGAGGAGCAAACCAGCAGGAGCTCCCTGCTGCCCCATGCCCTCTGTCTCATTCCCCAGACACCTCTCCAGCAAGCATCATGGACCAGCCTAAAACCCAACCTAAAAACCCAGGCTGGGTAATTTGGAGGCAGAAAGGGAAGAGGGAAAAGAGCTGAAGACAGAGGGAAGAGACAGGATGCAAAACAGTGAAAAGAGAAAGGATTGAGACAGAAAAACAACAAAAAAAAGGAGACCATTATAAAAACAAACCAAAATAATCCACCACCCCATGAAATGAATCCCTGCTGCGGGGCTGGGAGGGTGCACGGAGAAGTCTAACAAAGACAATGCTTTAAAACCACACACAAACTCCTTCACCTCTGGAAGGACCACAGGCAGAGCGAGAGGATTCCCACGTTCCAGGTATGGATCTGCCCTCCCCAGAAAAGCGAGCTGGGAGAGCAGCCTGTGTACAGCTGTACCTGTGCTTCTGGCTCGATGTTGATCCGATATGCTTGAGCCTTGCCATCTTCCAGGACAGGGGGGGACCAGGTCTTCCCTTCAGCTCTGTAATGGGAAAGTAAACTCAACTTAAATTGCCTTTTTTTTTTTAAAAAAAACCCCACAAACAGAAAAAACCCTCAAGCAACAGTAAAAGGCCAACCAGACTTCTTAAAAAAAACCACAAATCAAACCAAACCCCCAAACATATATATAGTATATACCCCTGCCAGAGAATGAATATATAAATGTGTTTGTCTAAAATTATCTTCAGAAATAGCACAGGGGTAAATAGAGAATATGCCAGTTCCATGTTATTAAAACCATGAAGCTCAAAATCATTCTCGAGCTCCAGGCTCTAACAGAATGGGGAGTTCAGGATAAAAACTTCATTCAGTTCAAGAAGTCAGTAGACAGGCTGGTGGTGGTTCTTGCTTTGCACACTCCTGGCTTCACCTCTATCCTGGCCCTGAATCCTGAAATATATTGGGTATTAGTCATACATACATACATATATATACACACACACACATATATATATATTCCCTGGCAGGGCTATATACTAGACCACAGCAGGAATTGTATCGATGCCTTTCAGGGAAAAGGCTTATGTGACCCTGTATGAATCATCTTGACCCTTTCAACACAGGTGCTGGATAGAAAAAGCCCTAAAAATACATTTTCCATTCATAAATACATCTCCAGTCCTGCCAAGCCAGAACAGGACCCTGTCACTGACCAAAGGTTTTCCATGTGCCTGATCTGTTTTCCCCCTGAGGGGTCTGGGATGCTCGGGACACATGGGAGCCATACATGAGCTTTTCTGGATGCTAAGAGGTTGAGTTGGGAGATGGAAACACTGCATGAAGCACAAGATAAAATTTCCAAATGCAAACTCCTCTGTCTATCCTCACAATCTGTGTATGCACCACGTGATGACACCGGGAGGTCCCGTTCCGACAGGCACGGAGCAGTCACTGCGGCCACGCACCCTTCCTCGGACTCTGGCCCCTACCATGCACCACATTCAGCTTTGGATTAATTATCTGCAGAGTCCAAGTTTGAAAAATAAGGAGCACAGTTTTAACCCAGGAATCCTTGAGGTGATTTTTTTACCCTCGGTATTTTGCATCTCAACCCCTCTTTTTAAGCTGGGCTTTCCAACTCTGGTGGGATAAAGGGAGCCATCCTTCCCAGGAAGAGCAGCATTCCTAGCAACCCTGACTTGCTCCTTGCCATGATCCAGCACTGTGTATATTGCTTCCACATTGAGAATTTCATCTGGAGGCCCAGAACAATCAAAATGCCTAATTACACTGGCAGACATCATGGTTATAATTTCCGTGGTTTTCCCCTACCCCGATGTGTGCTCGCACGCCGCTGGGAAGGGGCAGTTCTGACATTCCCCTCTGGAGCCCACATGCCAAACACAGCCCAAAGGATCCCTGGAGATTTCAATTTGCCAATAAATAAGAACTGAGATTCAGAAAGCGCTGCTGATTGCAGAAGATAACAGCAATAGCAGTGAATTCACTCTGGGTGAAGCTACAGCATTTGGTCACCGGTGCTGCTGTTGGAGTGTCCCAGTTCCCCATGCCCCTGACAAACACCAGATCACACCAGCTCTACCAGAAAGCAGCTCAACTTGTGTTTTCCAAAAAAATCACCATAGGTGTCTTCATGCTTAAAGACAGACATGGCCAGACTTAGGTTTGCACGTAGAAAGCCCCTTCACAGTTGGTGTTTTAATGATTAAACTCAAGGCTTCACCATCAGTTCTTCAGAGTGACCAGAATGACAGAACAGCCTTGGTTGGAAAAGACCTTTAAGACCACAGAGTCCAACCATTAACCCAGCACTGACAGTCATCAACTACACCCTATCCATGAGCACTGTGTCAACACGACTCAAACACTTCCAGGGATGGGGACTCCCCCACTGCCCTGGGCAGCACACTCCAATGTCTGACAGCCCTTTCAGTGAAGAAATTCTTCCTAACATCCAATCTAAACCTCCCCTGGTACAACTTGAGGCCATTACCTCTTGTCCTATCACTAGTTACTTGGTTAAAAAGACTCATCCCCACCTCTCCACGCTCTCAGCTCTTGCTATGAGCAGGACAGCCTTGAGCAGCTTCCAGCGATGGCTCTGGCAAAGCCAGGCTCACCTCAACCACAGCTCCCACTTGAACTGCTCTGAAATTAAACTGCTACAGCACAATTTAAGTTCTGTTTGGCACTTTTAAAGGCCAAAGGAGACTGGGAGAAACACCAGCCTCACCAAAGAGAAATGCAAGGCTTAAGTTTGATGAGGACTTACGCTTACACAAGGAGACTCCCTCTTTTCCACAGGAACAGCGTGGAAATAATTCAAAGCAATTAAGAGGTGACTCTGTCCGAGAGCAGGATGCCATGGGCAGTTCCTGCAGAACTGCTCTCATCTCACCCCTGTGCCCATGTCCCCAGCAGGACCAGCAGCAGAGGGCGTCCCCCACAGCCCCCCAGCACAGGGAAGCTGAGCACACCCCAGAGCAGCGGGGACCTGGGGGTCAGCACATCCACCCCAAGCCACCCTGGCTGCAGGTTCACTCTGCCAACAGTCAGAGCTTTGTGTTTAGGCAACAGCAAAAACGAATCATGCTTTTCTAATGTAATGGGTGAGAGATCAGACGTCGCACTCAAATGTTCCGAGTCGTTTAATTTACGGCTCAAGGACGGGAAAAGTGTTGTCAGATGTGTTGTAGGGGATTAGAGTCAGCTATGTGGAAATCATTACCCTGCACTAACAACGCTCTACTCTATTTTAATGGCTGATAGGGCAATCCCAAGAAAAATAACTTGACCTGGGTTAGTGCTAGGCCTTCAACTTGGGGCTTCGTGGGAAACAGACCCCTTAACAAGACATAACTAAAAAAATAAAGTTGCAGACACCTTTTATCCCACTATGTGTTTGCTAAAAGACTCAACATCATTCTTAAAAGATTACTTGCATATGCTGACATATTTTACCAAAATGTTTTTTCACCTGGTAGTGATCTGCAAGTCTTGCTCTCGACGTTTATAGAGCTGCTTTTAAGTCGCAAGAATTCCTGAGACTTATTGAATTTCTAATTTCTCTATCCCCTGATAAAGTAACATTTAGCACTTGGGAAAGTGCCAGGCTGGACCCAGGACGCTGCCATCCGCTGCTGTGCAACTGTGCAGGTGTGAGGGGGTGACAGCTACGCAAACCTCCAACCCTATTGCTGTGTTTCACCCCAGTCTGTACAGTCCCTTCTGGGAGGGGGTGACTCCAGGTTCCTGCCCATCTTCTGAACGCTGTTCACCTGCCATGATGGCACATCACTACAGTCACGATGGATTTTTATCACTGATATGGCTGTTAGCCTGCTAGGAGCTGAACTGAGTCTAGAAGCAGCTACTGCTGATGCTTCTCCTTGCCCAGGACGGTGAATCTCACCAGGATAACCATACGGTGATGGATCCATCCCTGCAGCCTGCTGTAGGGCTTCCACCTGCTGTGCAAGGTGGGCAAGGCTCTGCCCAGGCTGGTGAACAGGAGCCAAGCACCTCAATGGACCCAGCTCACCCAGGGTACGTGAAGGAGAAGCTGTGGGATTTCTCCTCCTTCATTCCTCTTGGCTGAAGCCATCACTGTGTATCCAGGCTCTGGAAAGCTGCCGGCTTTCCTCTCTATTAGTCTTCAAGGAGCTCCAGAGGGGAAGCTGTGATTCACTTTTTCAGTTGTACTTTTACTGGAAACTTGAGAACATCCTACATTGTCATCCTGCCCGTCTTCCAGCGGCGTGCTCACAGCAACTGGACCCCGAGAAAACCTCCAGAAGCTGGGGGAGGCAGGAGGGAGACTCGGAAGAACATCAACTACGTGAGGTTCCAGGGACTTTTGGGGCTACACATCCAGCAGGCTCATTACTGGGCTTTTGTTCCTAGAAACTTCCAGAGGAACTCCATCTCTGTACAGAGAGCAGGAATAAATAAATAGAAAAATCTTCACACTCAAATTCTCCAAGCAGACTCAGCAGAACTGTAATGGTGTGTCGGTCTGTGTTGGGTCTCTGCAGAGAACGGGGAGCCAGAAAGAACACTTCTGGCCTGATAAGGAATTTCTTCCTTTGTGTAACTTCACTTAGAGACAACTTCACAGTGAGGAAAAGAAACAAGTTTTACCATGTGATGTTCCTTATCCACACGCTTTCATCACGTAAAACTCCAAACCCCTTGGCTGCCAGTCAAATGCCTACATTTTGTGACTAAACACCAAGATCTCCATCGCACGTTTCTGTGAGTAATAATTCATGGGGCTGCCTAACACCCGTGATCTTCTCCATCCACCTGTCCCAGACCTGCCCTTACTGGCATCTCTGAGGGAGGGTAACGCAGGCGAAGCAGTCCCCATGCTGGGATTCAACAGCTGGGAAGACACTGCTGGAACAGGCTGCCTGATTTATCACCAGGGCATCCCAAATCGTCCTGCTAAGCCTTCATCAGCACCATCACTGCCTCTCCCCACAGCCTGGGTGCCAGGCACTGCTCTAAGCCCACTGCAGCTCCTGTCCTCACATTTGAGAGCTGTCAACCACGACCTGAATGCCCACTCCTCATTACAGGAGTGCCTGGGTAATTCCTCACACCTTACACCAGTACCCCCATGAGCATCGGTTACGTAAGTCAACTCCTTTCATGAGCTGATGAGGACTTTCCACCACTCTGTTTCAGAACAGAAAAGCTACTGTGCTGCTTTGCTTTCCACAGTCCCACTGTCCAGAAACAGCCCTGCACATCTTGGGGCAAAACATGACCCAGTGAAGCTGGGGACAACACACCCATGAGCTTCAGTGGGGAGAGGGGTGTCATCAAGAAAGGTGCTAGAGAATGGGGCTGCAAAGAAACAGGGGGATCTGCCCAAGAGTGCTTAGAGCCCTTGATAAAGGACAGAGCAGAGATTTTTAAAAAAGAAATATAAGTTAGTACAGCTTGACAGCAGGGGCAGCCCACAGCTACCAACACGGACTCGGGGCTGCAGGGGACACAGGGGAGCCACAGCCCCCAACACACTTTTAAAGCTGTGACATCCCCTTCCCAGCAGCTTTCCCAAAGTGGGCTCGGGGCCAGCTCCTCCAGGAAGGATGCAGCACAAGCCTTCATGCTCCCAGCTGGCAGATGACAAAAGCTTCAGAAAAAGCTTTTGGGCTCGCCTTCCCCCTCTGGCACCGACGGGCAGGTCTGGACAGTGCTGCCAAGGACTTTCCAGCAGTGTGCGTCACCAGGAACAGCATCAGTGTCCTGTCCAGTGCCCGAGGTCCTTTGGACGCTCAACCCTCTCTTCTCAAGCCGTGGTTTCAGCAAAGCACAGCTCCAACCCAATTTTATGGCTGCTTTTATCTGAGGCATGACCAGATTTGAAGTAACAAGTCTTCAGTCGCAACCAGGGCTGCAGCACAGCCACAAGAGATGTGAACGTTCGAAGGAGCTGGGAAGGCTGGCTTTAAAAGAGGTAAGGAAATACACAGTAATATGTAAGCAAGAACAGGGCCAGTGGCACTGCCAGCTGGTTATCTCTGGACTGTGGACTTGTTGTGTGGACACCTACTGCTTTCCAGGATATGAAAGGGCTCATCATGAGAAATAAGATTGATTTTAATGCACAAGTACTCATTCACATGAACAAACATCACTACCAAGAATCCAGATGCAATTTATCAAGCCTCTGTTGCTGGATCCTTTGTTACTGTTTGAAAACAAAACAGCTGTTCTATCCAAGGTGCCTGCTGTTTGGAGACAGAAGGCTGCTCACCACGCTGTGTGTTTTGCTGCTGATGCCCTCCAGGCGCTGCCTCCCTCGGCCTCCCCACAGTCATGGGGAAGATCAGATGCAGAGCTGCTCTGAGCCCTGCTTTTCTTTGCCAGCCACCTCTGCAGATCCCTTCTCAGGGCTGCACCCCCAGCCCCATCTCTGTGAGCTCTCACCAAATGGGGCAGAGAGGTTTGGGATGTTCACCTTATGCTCTGTACATCCCATGTGAAGTGGTGTGATTTTCTGAGCATTTGTTTGCTTTTCATTCCTGTGACCCCCTCTCCCAGCTCCCTCTGGAGCTCAGCACAGCTCCCAGCAAGCAAAGCCACAGCAGATGTGCTTCCCAATAGCTGGCACAGTCCTCTGTGACAAAGCTCTGGGTGCTGCTTTCCATTATGGTGTTTGGAAATTACATAGAATCACAGAATGGTTTGGGTTGGAAGGGACCTCAAAGCTCATCTCATTCCAACCCCCTGCCATGGGCAGGGACACCTCCCACCAGCCCAGGTTGCTCCCAGCCCCATCCAACCTGGCCTGGAACACTGCCAGGGAGGGGGCAGCCACAGCTTCCCTGGGCACCCTGTGCCAGTGTCTCACCACCCTCACAGCCAAGGATTTTTTCCTAGTATCTAATCTAAAACTTCCCTCTTTTAGTTTGAAACCATTACCCCTTGTCCTATCACTCCATGCCCTTGTCAGAAGTCCCTCTCCAGCTTGTTTCTCTTTTGATCCGAAACTCTTGATTTTAATCCCTCCAGACAGACTATGTGAACAGATCCTGCCATGCAGCCAGCTAAGAGAAAAAACCATCAAACCCAGCGTGATGTCAGCACAGTCCAGCATTAGGAATGACAGATGCACCCATCTATTTGCAGTCCAGCCACACAGTCACGCCGACTGTGGCCAAAGTTTGCACCACAACAGAAACCCCACTAACTTCAGCTGTTCCTCCCAAGAATAGGGGAGAGCTATCGCCCACACAGGAAAGGTTTACACACCAATGGTTTACTCCACCCCCAGATGGTGTCCTCCTGGCTCTTTAATTGTTTCCCTACCGGTGTATCGAAATGTCTTAATGAAGCAAATCTGATTAACAGGATAATCACTGTCTCCCATCAAATTCAATGGGCTCTCTGCATCTCCAGCCCCTCCGGAACCCAGAGGGGTCACAGTGCTCTCAGGACATCCCATCAGACCACATGGTGACTCCCCTTCCTTCTCTCCCCCCTATTCTGACTCTGCTGAACCTTCCACTCAAAGGGCATTTACTGACCACAGCTTGAAAACAAACCCAGTCTTGTTCTGCATCTCAGTAACACCCAATGTCAGGGGTTCATGGAGAAAGGGCAGGGGATGGAAGGAGCCCCGAGGGCACCAGAGTGCTGGAAGCCCTTTGCTGCCAGGCTGCCTGCTCAGCTCCCTGCCCTCCTGCAGCATGGAGCTTCCCTTGGTAAAACAGACATAACACCAGATCTTCACTAAAAACATACAGCAAATGAGCTCATTATTTCAAATATACTCCAGACAAATACACTTGTTTAAAAAACCCTTTCCTTGTGTTGATTTGCAAACCGTATTTTGTTGAAGGCAGCGTGCAGAGAGGACACTGCTGAGAGAGCATCCTTCTGCCTGAGGGAGGAGAGCTCAGCCCAGAGCAAGGATCCACAGCCATTGTGAACTGCTGGACATGCCCCCAACCCAACTACACCCCCCTGCCACTGCCCCCTCGCCAGCACGGGGCACCCCGCTCCCGAGAGGCAGCACCCGGAGCAGGGAGCTGCTCGCTCCGGGGAGGCTCTGGGACACACTTCCAGCAGTGACTAACGCTGGGCAGAGCTGTCTGCGTCCAACGGGCCGCTCGGGAAACGGGAGAGATCCAGGAGCCATGTCACCGAGCACTCGCTTTGGGCCAAACCAAAAATAGACCTCATAAAGCACTACTGGAGCTGCTTTCATCACTGTAGAAAAAAATAAACTGTTCAGTTTTTCCTATCAGGAGGAAGGCCACTCCCAAGGACTCCTCTGGGCACGGCTGGGCTGTGCTTGCTCTCGGAGGAGCCACCTCACTGACCCAACAGTGTCATCTCCCCCCTGAGAGGAGCCACCCCACGTGGAACAGCTCCTCACTGTCACCAGCTCCTCTCTGTTCCTGTCTTGCAGGAGCCTGAGCAGTTATTTTTGCCTGACTATACAATACGAGAGCCTTTAAAAACTCCATTTATGAAGGCTTTAAGGCCTGACAAAACCATTGCAATCCTCTTGCCTAGCAAAGCCCAGGCCACCTCACCCATGAACCCTGCACCGCTGCAAGGCTGCCAGCCATCACCAGCAGCATCTGCTGCAGGGAACCCACTGCTCCCCTGGGCACACTGCGAGGTCTCAGCTACCCTTGATGCTGTGAAATGCTTAGGAACAGTAACAAGAAAGTGCTCAGCACGAGGACTGCAAGCAAAGCCAACACAGGAGCAGATGGAACACAGGAGCACCCACCTGTTCACAGAGAGCAATAGCTGGTCCACACATGCTTTGATCTTGTTTTGTGCTTCTAGGTGTGTCATGTTCTCCGTGCTCTCTCCGTTAATTGCCAGAATGACATCTCCTGGGCACAGGTCTGCCATGGCTGCTTTACTGCCAGGGTTGATCTAGGCAGGGGAAAAGAAGAGGGTTACTGAGAAGAATGCTTGTTTTTAAAAAGTCCAGTTTCTTGGGATAAGCAGCAGATAAAGGGAACAGTTATTTCTGGAGAGGACGCGTGTGTTTTGCCTACACCAAGGGCATCCACCAGAGGCTGGATGTCAGAACCAGGGATCTCAGGTCAGCCCCAGTTCTCAGAGTGCCATACTCTACAACAATGCTCTTTTAAATCAAGATACTTCTGTCAACCCCCACGAGTGTGCGACCACATCCTCTCTTCAGATTTCTCTCTTGCTTAAAATAATGCAATACCCTCTTTCAAGAGAGAGGCTTCGGACTCCTTTGGCTTGCAGGCCTTACGTCATGCTGCGAGAGTCAGTCCCTAGAGAGCACACGCAACCCTCCTCTTTGGCTAACTCTGTAATTAGAAGATGAGCGCAGCCACCCTAATTGTTTCCTGCAGAGAGGTTACACGTGACATCAGTTTTTCCTGACCGTCATTCAAACGGCTTGTCTCTTTCTAGCCCTGCATGGAATATCACACAGCTCGTTAAGCCTCCACAACTCTTTCCTTCTGGTTTTGTAGGAATGCCAGAACTTTATAAATCTCATCACTTCTTTCCTGAGGAACTAAGGACAGGTCCAGGTGCTGTTTGTGGTCAGCCATAAGACCAGTCCTGCAGCCCATCAAAGTTTCTCAAGAAATTATCATTTCATTTCCATCAGCCCAGACATGTTTTTAATTTTTGCAATAATATAAAATGATGCAAGGCACAGGCAGGACAGGTAAATGTGTCTGTTTAAACTCCTAATAGCTACGTGCTTGCCCTCTAATTTCCTCTTCAGTCATTCAGAGCATCTGCTAACGCTCCACTAACCAACCGTGTGGTTCATCAAGTGAGAAAGTACAGCGGGTCTGACCTTCCCTTACTCATCTCTCACTGTGCAGAGTGTGGTGGTGCTGTGATTCAGTTGAGTCTTGATTTACACAGGTATAATCCCCCACCTTGGGTGACAGGACTCTGCTCCACTGCACCCTGTTCCTAAGACCCAGGACCACTGCTCAATCCTCAGCTCCCCTCGGACGTGGGTGCATGGGGGGTGACTGGATGTGAACAAACCAGGCAAGGTTTTTCAGAGAGTTTGAGACCAAGTGCCCAGCCAGTTCCATTTTCACAGGGAATCTGAAGAGAGTTCAGCCTTTATTGCAGAGTCCTTTGTGGGTCACACTGGGACTGCACCCAGGACTGAAGCCAGTAAAAGAATTGGTGAGAAGGAGACAGCACCTGGCATAACAGGGACCCACTGCACCGCTCCCTGCATGATCACTGCCATGACACCACTGAAACACCAACCTGAAGGTGTTTGAAGAACTCCAAACCACTTTTTGCATTTAAGTAGAATTGGCAGCCTGAATTAAGCCTTTTGTTGCGTTGTCAGAGTAAATCAGCATTTGCCATTTGCTCTTCAATAGTTTCAGCCAGGCTATTTTGCTCTAAAAAATCTGCCCGGCCTCCTGCCCCCCTGTTCTGGGCTCCGGGGTGACTCAGCTCAGAGCAAACAACAGGAGGTGTTCCCAAACACTGGACATGTCAACCCAGGAGAGGTTTATTTTTTCCCCTGGCATGCATTTGTCCTGTTGTTTTTCAGAACCCATGTAAGACGACATGGCATTCGAGAGCATCAGGCTCCTTCCACAGCCACAGGAGCTGCCAGGACCACCAGAAAAGTCAACCAGGAGTTTGACCAGCATCTCCAAGGAAGCATCTCCACGTGCTTGCCTGTTGTTACCTGCTTCCCTCCATGTCCACTCCACAGCCTGGCTTTTGGACTAACAAACCTTCAGTTTGGCCCAGAACAGCTGTATTTTGTTCTTGTCTAGTCAATGCTGTCTAGATGTCTGATGGATTTTTCTCCCTCTACTGATCTTAACCAGATTGTAGCTTCCTGGGAGAATAACCTGTTCATAAATGGGGCTCTAAGCTACTTCCTATTTTCAGATTCTGGTTTAATTTGAAATATTTTGGCAGTATCTTCATATTAGCATTTTATGCTAGCCATGGAGATGACCAAGGGCTTGAAATGGAGCTGCACTCCAAGAACTCATTAGCTTAAGATAGAGCATCATTGTCATAGCAGCTTGGGAATCAGTACTGTAATGTCTGTCAGGTCCAAAATTTGTATTTTAGTGAATAATGTTTAAAATACTTCAAACCAAGTTGTCCTAAGTCCCAGCTGTGCAAAGCCCTTGACACCAAACACGCCACAGAAAGCCCTGTGAGCTTGGTTAGGGGTCAGGGCTGTGTCTGAATCCTCGTGCAGGGGTCCTACCTGCTCTGCTCCATGTGGATCCATGCAGACAGCCTACTGCAAAGCCAGGATGTCCATAAGGACAAGGATGCAATTTTAAATATTGTAGTTTTTGTGATAGAGCCTAAGCTTTGGGGTGGAGCTTTCAGAGGCACTCACTGGCTCACACCCCCTCCAGAGGGGCCTCGGGTCACTGGAGTGACTGCAGCGTGAAGGACAGGCACAGGGATCCGAGAGTAACTGGATATGTCAGGAAGTTAAAAACACTGCAAAGAAAACCTGCACCGAGTCACTGGAGGTCTCTGTTCTCAAAAGGGGCCTCCAAAGGGACTGAGGTTTGAGAATAGGACAGGCTTAAGAAAAACCACACTAAGATTTTTGTTTGTTTCTTTTTGAGTAAGTTGCCCAGAGAAGCTGTGGCTGCCCCCACAGTTCCAGGCCAGGTTGGATGGGGCTGGGAGCAACCTGGGCTGGTGGGAGGTGTCCCTGCCATGGCAGGGGGGTGGCACGGGATGGGCTGTGAGGTCCCTTCACACCCAAACCATTCTGGGATTCTATGAAGTCCTCCATCAGTGCTAAGAACAAAGCATTTTAAAATCAAGGCTGAGCAAACACAGATCAAGACAAGACATGGATACATAACTCGGGGTGGTTTGAGGGGTCTCCCCAGGGCCCAGACAGGTCGTGTCTCCCCAGCACATGCTCCCTTTCTATGGGCAATGCCAAGTTCCCTAAAGCACAGCCCCAGCCCGTGCACTGGGGCTGAACACGGGCTCTGTCCCAGGTCTGCCATGCCTCATCTTGCCCATGCTGGGTGCCTGCCAGGATTTGGGCTGTTTGTCTGCTTTTCTCCAGCAAAGAGCTCCAGCAGGGCAATGATACCCCAGCAAGGAGCAAGCCCAGTCTCTCACACCCTGCTACCCCCAGGGCTGCAGGGCCCTGCACGGGTGCTGGTATCCCAGGGTTGGAGCAAGAGGCTGGTGGGGAATCAGGCAAGTGGACAGGGCAGTCTGAGCCCTCATGCTGTTGGCAGCTCATGGGGTGTCCCTCCCTGCAAAGTACTCAGCTCCCAGAGACCTCTGTTTGTGCCATGGGGTGACAGCAACCTCGATGCACATCCAGAGCAGTCAAGTGTACAGCACTGAGAGCCAAACCCACAGCAAACACCACAGGCTTAAAGAAACATAAATATTTGCATTAAAGTTCCCCTAAAGGTTTTTCTTTTTTCAACTAGAGAAGAACCCTGCCTCATTTGAAAGCTCTGAGCTCCCAAAGCCACAACTTCAGGCAGCAGTGAAGCGGCATTGATGTGAACTCAAGGCCAGCAATTAACGTACACTGCTAATTATTGTTGCCCTGCACTTGAAGGTATTTTCCCACCAACAGAAATCCAAAGCCAACTGATGAGACTTGGGGTGAAGTTGCACAAGACATCTTAGTCAACCCCACAGCTTGCCCATGAGAGGGGAGAGGACCTTCTTTCTGCATCTTCCTGCCCCTGGGTACCACCTCCTCCTGCCAGCCCTGGTGCTCAGCAGGATTTTAAGCCCAGCCTGGGGTGCGGTCCAGCAGAGCTGAATGGTTTTCTGAGAGTGAATCAAAGTAACTCTGAATAAGGGCTCTGGTGCTCTGGACCCATCACCTGGGACCAGGGGAGGGATGGAGTTAGCTGGTGGCAAGATCTTCATGAGATGATTAATCAGATTATCTTCAGCAGGAAGGAACTGTCAGAGGATGACATACGTGCAGGACCAGTCAGCCTGCTGGGGAGCTCACTGGCACTGGTGTTTTCACAGCTCCTTTTATGCCCATTCGCATGCACTCTGCCCAAGGCACGCACAGCACGGCAGCTGCTCTGGGAAGGCAGCATCCACATCCCCAAATTAAATAAAGCCAGGAGAAAACAATGTTCTGTGTTTAACCCTTCTACAAAAACAAGCAGCTGCTTCTTTGTTTCTCTCTCAAAAAAACAAACCCTAAACAAATGCAGAAGAATATTTATAAACAGAAATACTCACAGAAACAAACCCATGGACAGCTAATGCTGTTGTACCCGCAGGGCACGGGGGGTTCACTGTGTGTCCCCAGGAACTCCAGGCTCAGAGAGCAGCCTCTCCCCGTGCAGTGTTCCTGCAGAGCATGTCTCCTGCTGGGATTCACTCCAGGAGGAAGCCAGAATGCATTTTTTCACCCCCTTTCCTCAAAAGCATGTTAGTCTACCCAATCCCCTCAGGGCAGCCCCATCTGTGATGCCTTTGTGTGTCCTCTGCATAGCACTGTGCTTCAAAAAATGCTACAGGTCCAATATTGGCACCTGTCTCAGTCCTTTTATATTATTCCAGTGGGAAAAGGAGTATTCTAAGGAAAGAGACCCCAGTGAACAGCCCTTCTCTCACTGCCCTTTGCCTCTGTCACAGCAGGAGGTCTGGTCACAGCCCTGTGAGCATCACCCCCATGAACTATATCTGCACAATTACAAACCAATTTTTTTAAAAATAACTTTTTCCAATTATTTTCCCCACCAGCCACCTCCTCTCCTCTAAGGGAACCAGGACCGAGGCGCAGCTCCCTCCCCAGCCAAGAGGACACCCTGATGCTATGGAACAGATTGGAAAAGCCCCAAAGCCAGCGGCAGCTATCTTATCTGGCCACTGGAGCCTCGTTAGGATTTACTGCCATCAGGCCAATAAAACAATGCACATTAAGGCAACTGGTGCACTGAGCCAGTTGGTGTTGAAAGCTGTGCAGTCTAATTTAGTAAGCACAATTATTTGTAGCGAGAGGAGTTTACTCTCGAAGTACCCATAGCATTATACTTTCACCTCTGGAGATCAAGCACAGAAGTGTGCCAGGGCTGTGAGACTGGCCAGGGCAGAGCAAGCCTTAGGGGGCAAAGCCCCCTGTCTCACTGTGCCCATCCCACTGTCCACGCAGGGACAGCCCTGCACGTGTGGGGACAGCTCAGCTCAGAAGCAGCTTTGCTCAAACCACCTCTAGAGTTGGACCAACATCACAAGCTGAAACAATCAATGCTTAAGCAAAAGGCTAATTTGTTGTATTAATGTAACCCCTTTTTTTACTCTTTTCCCAGGAATCCTGCCCCTGTAACATCACCCATATCAGGACCCAGGGATGACTGAGCTGTGGGGACACAGTTCCTCCTTGCTGCTTGCACAGGTCTCAGCACAGCCATCGGAAAGAACAACTTAGAATTTATTCTCCCAGTAATTTTCACTCAAATTAACAAAAGGTACCTATTGAAGCCAATCACACCGACATAATAAAGCAGCTTTCTCTGCCAGATCTCCTTCCCTTTAAAAATGAAGCACTACTGTACAAAACACAACAATTAATGAAGCCATCTTCTCAGAATTTAACGGGTTAAAACTTGCAATCCCATACAAGCCTGCAGAGCCCACACCTCTCTTCTCTTAAATCAATGGTAGTTTGTTACCCGCGGGTCTGGGGAAATTTTGTTCTGCAAGTGTGATCAAAAGGGCCCGATTAAAGCCTGAGAGAGGCTGTCAAGATAGTGTGACAAAATTCCCAGCTTTTACACAAAGCAAGCCTGTTCTACTGTCAGGAAGCACGCCACGAGGCAGCAGATGATCTTACGGTAGCAAGAGCTTTGAAAACAGGAAGAACCAAGAGTTAAATGACTAACTAATGAAGATAAATTCCCCAAATCCTTTAAGCATTCTTTCCAGGGATTCTCTTCAGCTTTTCAAAGCATCGTGCCTTGGACTGACTCACATTCCTTGTCGATCCATTTGCATTTTTCTAATTAAATCATATTTTTCTCATTGCTTACATAAAGCCTGATGTACCAAGACATTATTTAGGTGTCCTGTGCAGCCCCATAAACGAAGAGCACTGTTTATGGAACATGAATTCATTTAACTACTGAAGAAAACAAGATGAAACTTCAGAGCACAAAAGGGAAAGCAGCAGAGTACGGGTGTTATAAAAGGCAAGACACTTGAAAATCCTTTTAAATCCAAGTACTGGTGGATCCAGATCCAAATTTAGAATCAGGCTCATACTGTACATCCTAACCCAGCTCAAAGGCTGAGGTCTCTGTACAAGGAAAAGGCTGAGAATCAATGAAACAAATACGAATTTCAGAGCAACCAACCACATAACCCGAGTGCAAACCTCAAATTGCTGACCAAGAAAGGCATGGGTCATTCAGACATGTTTAGGTGGCCAAAAGCTTCCCTTGCTCAGCCCAAGGGCACCCAGCACTCCAGCAGCACTGGGACCAGGAACACTGGCACACCACATTCATGGTCACCAGGAGCTCTTACCCCTTCCTCCAAGGGCAAGTTGTAGATATACTGCAGAATGACCCACTCTTAACCACTACATCTCCTATCACTCTTAAATTTTCTTTATATTTACTGTGGTGCTCCCGGGAACAAGGCCAGGGTGAGACAGACTGCCCAGGCAACACGGGCTAACCCTTGCTGTACGTGTGCCTGGAGCATCACAGCACTCCCTTGGACACTGCACCATCGTGTGCTGCTCGGCAAACTGGATCCAGCAGCATCAGGGGAAGAGTTTATGATCATAACTGGTTCATCTCCGTTAAGGTGCAGTGCTGAGCTCTCCTGTGAAGCACCCTAAACCTTTGTTTGGAGAAAGCCCTGGGTGCTTTGTACAAGATGTGCTGGTTGGAGCTCTCCCTTCCAAATCACCTTCTTGGCCAGGAAGAGGGGCTGATGCTTTCTTTCCTATGAAAAGGAAAGCAGCAGTGGAGGTATCTCCAAGCAGAAGAAAGTTCTCCAGCACCAAAGGTTTGAATTCATCCTGTGAGCAAACCTGGAGCTTCGTTCTGGCGAGGCAGGCAGGCATGGATCCCACACTGGTCGCAGGGATTTGTGCCTTCACAACACAGCTGCTTTCTCTCAGTTCAGTTGCAAACACTAGAGATTTTGTGGGGTTTAGTCTTTTGAACCAGAAGCTTTCCATGTGCTAAAGGCTTCTGGGAAGCGTTTTGTGGCTGCTGGTGAATGACTGCATTCAGACCCAGCGTGCTGTAAACCTCCCAGCTGAGCTGCTGCCCCACAGTGCCCGCTGTCAAACGCTCCTGGATTTAACTGGTCAAGACAGTTTCTCTTCTAGCTGTGCATTGCCCATATCTGATAATTGAGAATAATTACTTTAAATAATCTCCTTTAATCTGGTATATTTTGCTTTCTGAAGCTTGTACTGTAAAGTGCCATTTGCATGTAACCTGCTGTCACTCTGCACGATGCGTTCTGTAAAACAAGGCTTAACAGGTGTGAATTTGAGGTGCTCTGGTGGACAAGAAAGATTGAGCACAGCACGGGCTTTGAGGCATCTTTATGATGTTTGGAAAATTCATTGCCTGAAATATTCCTGCATAGCAAATTCTGTTCTCTATGACAAGAGAGTGGGGTTTATTTTCGGTCTCTGCTGGCTGTAAAAGTGACCCAAATGCCACACCACAGCTTGACATTTTTGCAACTGCTCCAAGTAACCCCATGAAACCTGGATTTGCTTCAAGATTTTGCACAAGTCCTGAAGTAGAAACCAAACAGAACCTTATCTGCCAGGGCTTGGGGCAAGTGCAGTGCTAAGGGCTGGGTACAAATCCAGTGCCTTCACAGCCTCTGCCTAGATACACCGCTGTTTGCTTCCCTGCCAGTGCTGCACCAACAACAAATCAAGCAGAGGATTTGCTGTGAACATGTTTGCTTTAACTGTTTTATCAACACTACCACATCTTGAGAGATCTACTGTTTTCTTTCACACTCTACCACCTGTGGTCACAGATGACTTAAAAAAATAAAAGACATTTTCCCTAAGCGTTTGGGTATCTAAGAACCATAAGTTAATGCACTTTAAGAGCTCAGAAATCAAACAAATTCAGTTAGAAATACTATAAGAGAACTTGTGCCTTCTAGGATTTGCCATGTGACTTCTGCAGACTTGTCATATGCAATCTCCCCCTAGGCTACCAAAAAAAAATATAAGTAGTACAGTAGCCTGCACTAATTCCACAGAATCCATAATGATGTATTTGTATTAAAATTAAAGGACTGATCCACCCCAACAGAACTGGGATTATCACCACCTATTGTGCTATAAAGCTTATATTGTGCACAAAAAGCTTAAGAAAAAAAAAAAAAGAGTAATTCCATGTATCTCCCTTGCGTGCTTCCTACACTAACAGGGGTATTTCAGTAAGCCTGCTAGCTAACTTTAGTCTCTTTTATCCCTGTATCAAGTGGGATGCAATCAGGCAGTTGTCCAAAGCAACCCTGAATACCTGTCCCAACAGGCAATCTTTCGATCTTCAAGTAAGAAAATTGACATCACTATCACATAAAATAATACAAATAAATAAATAAACAACCCACCAAACCCCTGAACTCCCAAACCCCACCTCCAAACCCCCCGTTACACTGAGCCCATTCTGCATTGTTCAGCCTGGCAAGTGTTTGCAAGGGTGTGCTGGGTTTATTTTGCTCAGCTCGCCCCAAGGTCAGACCGTGCATGAATGGACCTACATGAATCATTCTTTCCGCCTGCTTTCCCCACTCTGCATTATCAGTGTGCTTGATTACAGTAATTAGCATTAGGCTTTCATTCCAGCATATTCTACCATTACTGTCTCCTCAACCAGCACAAGCATTTATTCTTCTCTTTCAGTTATTAAATAAAGCCTCAGTGACAGAGTAACTGCAGCAGCAAATGTATTTGTTACAGACTTTCTCCTCTGTAGGTCAGGTTCACTAAGTACTGCCACAGCCACCCAGTGCCCTCACTGCAAGCAATCACTGGAAGAATGATGAGAACAAAAAAGTATGACAAGCAAAACTATTTCCTTCCACTTAAGAAAACCATCCCACTTGAATTATGATGTTATAACCAACATTAATACACAACCAGCGGAGGAACAGCATCACTTAGCTCTGCACAGGCAGTAAAACCACCAAAGGGCAGCAGAAATCACCTGGGGTCCTGGTTTTAGGATTTATCAACACAGAGCAACTACAGCAGTCCATTTGGGAGCCCTGAACAGGAAGTGCATCGTTTTCATTTAATAAACACTTAAATACATACAAGTTACACATAAAACCAGGAAAAAAAATCTTCTGGAAAGCAATTAAAAAGCCCTGCTCCCTTTGCTGGCATCTCTGGTTCTTGCCTTCTCTGCCAACACACAGAGTTCCACCATCACCTGGGGAGTTCCTGGGGTAACTAAACCCAGCCCTCCCAGTCTGCAGAGCCCTTCATGCCCCACCATCCCCAGCCTGGAGCACACAAGAACAAGCCTCACATGCTGCTCCAGAATTTATTACTCCGAGTGGGTACTCTGCATTCAAGTGGGATCACAGCAACGCACGCGGGCATTTGCCCCAGTGGAGTCAACAAGAACACTTTCACTGGAATTCCTCCCTCAGCAGAATTCCTTCTTGAGTATCCTAACCTTTAACAGGACATGTATTTGCTCACATACAAAAGCTATTTATGTTTAAAAGTCAACCTTAACTCAAACAATACCTGGATAATGGATTGCAGGCCAACTATTTCTCACCCTTCTTGTGTTACAGTTCCAAGCCAACACTGAAAAATGCTTTTTTGCTGCTCCGATAGAGACTAGTGAGTAAACTGATGTTGAAGCCAACAGATAAAGGAAAAACTGAATTAAAAACTTCTTAAAAAAATACTGGAATTGGTCCATTTGTCAATTATCTGTTTAGCCAAATAATTTATCTATGAATTCAAGCACTTGCTGCTTTTGGAATAACACTGGCAGAGTTGGGTTGATGACAACACTGACTGCTCTAGGAGCTGGACAAGCAAGTTCGAGTGATTAAATGCACTCAGCTCCTCTAGTTACACTAACGACCCATTATCTTTTAATCCCAGGCAAGGGGTAGATCAGCTGTGATCCCACACAGAACCGCAGCACTCGCTGATGTGGTTACAAGCACAACACTGAGAGCAGCTGAGTAAGTTATTCCATGTCTGCTCCTGGTCAAAGGCAGTGCAGAAAGGTCCCTTTCCCACCAAGGGCAAACGGTGGCCAGTTGTTAGCCTGCTCAACCAAGGAAAAGCAGCTGTCAGCTACCAGAAACTTCACTAAGTCTTAAAACCACTTTCTATCAAGTCATTAAGGCCAACTCTAAGCAGATGTTTTGAGTCTTTCCCCCACCCCTATAAATATCAGTAGGAGGAACCATCAATTACATGATGTCCTACACCTTAGCTTACTGTAACTGTGGGCATTAAATCAGATGGGTTTCTTCCCCAGAGCACAGCCTTGGGCTACAATTCCCTTCCCAGCACTGTGCTGACAATGCACCAGCACCACCCCTGCGTGGGGCTGCACACCCCCAAACCAGCCCAGCCAACTCCAGCCCTGCTCATCTGCGTCCCCCAGAAAGTGCAAGAAAAAACAGGGGAAAAAAACATGTATCTAGCACACCTAGCTTTTTAGGTGACCACATGAGAAATGTGCCCTAAGCACACCCTTCTGGATTTGCATTTCTCTTTCCTTATCTTTAACGCTGAAGAGCTTCACACCCTGCCTCCAGCCCTGGCCTCTCTGGGGCAGCGCTCAGCATCAGCTGTTCCCAGTCACCTGGGCCACTGGATCTTTACCACTCGTCATTTAAGATGGATGGAACCACAGAGGGAAGTGACCTGCTTTCAAGCAAAATGGATCATTCCTTGATTTCCTGAGTGTATTTGAAACAGCTGCAAGAGAGGAGCTCAACACCACCAGCTGCACCTGCACAAATGCTGCGACCTCACAGGGGGCTAAAAGCTACAGCGAGTCCTGGTGAGTGAGTCAAAGCCCATGCCAAAACAAGAATCTTTATTTTCCTTATTGCTAAATCCATATTTTTTCACATTTATCCCTTGACGATGTCACAAGCCACTTTTGGGGACTACCTGCAGCCTTCCTTCCCACCCCACCCGGGGCATTTCTCCCTGCCCGGTGTTCAGCCATACCATGGTGCTTCCCACTCAGCTGAGCCCAGTCTGACAGCGCTAATTGCACCCACTGCTTCATGATTGCCCCTCTAGCAGTGACACTTTGGCTTCAGGTCCCACAAACACAACACTAAGGAACTCTGCCTTCACTTAACCCAGAGGAATGACACTCAGACAGGCTTTAGAGAAGATGTTGTACCCTTTAGGGTCCCCTAGAAGCTGTGAGAGGTCTGGAGAGAAATTGTTTCTTTTAGCAGCATAGCAAAGAATAGAGAAAACCAACCTATTAATGACCAAATAATTTGTTTTCAAGCCCTACATAGATGAATTTGTGTTTTCTAAGTAGACAGCAAGCCTCTGGCACCCAGAACTGACCATGGGTGGCTTCTGGATGCTGTGAATCCCGAACAGCAACCTATAAATTCCCAACGTAACCACTGAAGGTAGGATGCTTGCAGAGCTGTACAGCCCCAACACCTTATAGCACATCAGTCCTCAGCCTCCCTTGGGCACAGAAGTGGGGTGCAACAAACCCACATCCCTTGGGCAGCCCATCGCACCCAGAGCATGTCAGCATCTCGGGCTCGCAGCTGGATACGGGAGCCCCAGAGTCTGGTCCTGCCTCCCGGCAGAATTTCTGCTTTTCAAAACATGTTTGTAATTTAATGGCATTTTAATATAAAACAAATAAAAGAAAATAAGTGCTTTGAAGGAAGCAGAAGCCAGCCAAAAGCCTCAACAATTAGGCTACAGTAAGAGGCTCCCTCCCTCCTGCAGCGACCCAGACTGGGGATGGGGAGCCCCTCCAGCAGCCCCCTCCTGAACCCCCAAGAGCCCAAGCAGAGCACCCTACACCCACATTTATGTTCCCAGAGAGCTGTTTACCACCCTCTGGGAGCAGGTGTTAGTGTCCAGCACATCAGAGCATCACCCCTCTCTTCAGTGGGGAAAAAATTAAAGGATCCAATTTAAATGCTGCCACACTCGGTGACATAACACCCTCCGACTGCTACTTGGGTTACAGCTCCCTGTGATCCAGAGCAAGATTGGCCTGATGAGAATTATCCTCACACCTCCCAGGTTTGCTGAATCCAACACGGAATTTGGCAAACCACCTGTCTAGGCAAACGCAGACTTTGTTTTTTCTTGTTTAATGTTAAACCAAACTCTTTTTGAAAGCTACAGGAAAACGCTCCCTCCGCTAAGTGTTCATCTTCACAACAGAGAATATTTTTACAGACACCGAGAGGCGATTTATGGTTCCCTGTGACACATCCCACATTGCTGGGGGGGACAAAGAGGACTTTCCCCTGCCCAGGGGTGCAGGCTGAGCCCCAAAAGCCGAGCGCCTCCTCTCACAGTGCAGACACCCCGACCTCAGCAGCGTGGCCAGCCCCACTGCTGCTGCTCTCCTCCTCTCCACCCATCTCCTCCAGAATCGTCCTCGCCAGAACAGTTATTGAGGGACAGTCCAAAGTAAAACCAGAGACATAAAGCTGTGCCATAGGCGCATCTGAACCCAACGACAAACCAAGTCTCTTTAAAACACGCTCTCTTCCATAACGATTTCTTTAAAACTCAGGGCACGCGTTTTCCCTTTCCAGTCACAGCTTTGGCAGATGAATGAGAAGACGGCAAACAGCTTGTATGCGTTACAGCAATATTTTTAAGTTATAGCTCCTTTCAAAGCCTTTCAATCCCCTCCGTGTTTGTTCGAGCGCCCCAGCAGAGCTCAGCAATCCTACACAGCCCCAGCACGCCACGGGAAGGCAGAGCTGCTTTGGGCATCCCAGGGCAGCCCACGGGCCACAGAAACACCCGTGGCCATGGGAAGGAGCCCAGCTTGGGCACAGCACCTCATCCATCACACAGCCCATCACTCCACCTCGCTGTGCCCCTTCCCGCACAGGGGATGGTTTGTTTTCACATATATCTATGCACAAAGCCTATTTCAAACTAGCAGCAGTGTCTTAGCAAAGAAGTTTCCAGAATACATCTTTTGTGAGGTTAAACACAAGTGTGAGTGCACTTACACAGTAATTACTACCAGCCCACAGGGACCCCATAACACAGCAGCCTGCGCAGAGAAACTTCTTGCTGACTTTACTTGTGCCTTCCTTAGAAAAAAAAAACCTCAGCAGGCTGTGAACTCGGGCCAGGGCACGGGTCCAAGCCCTCGGTAGCGCTGAGAAACTTTGAAAGCGGTTCTTTATGAATTAACATCCAAAAAAATAAAGCAGGGAGAGTGCTATCTGCCCTGCCTTAACGCAGGGGGGAGCGGCTGAGACAGCGCTGCGCCCAGAGGGGGACACATTGCCTGTATTTGGGGGTGTATATAATAATATAGTTTTAAATAGCCCAAACGCTGCTGCCCCCCAGCTCCGGGTACCGGAGGGTCCCAACCCGGTGGTCCCCATCCCCGCTGCCCATCACCTGCCCCCGGTCCCGGTCCCGCTCCCCTCCCGGCTCCGGCTCACCCTGGAGATGGTCAGCGGGGCGCTGAAGTCTTTACCGCCCACCAAACGAAAACCCCACGGCGAAGGACCACGCAGGACCACCGAGTGGGACATAACGGCGGCAGTGGGGCGCTCCCTGCCCACGGGCGGCTGCGGCTCCGGCTCCCACTCGCGACCCAACCACTTCACGCGTCTCCTAAACGCCGGGACGGGACGGGACGGGGCGATCCCGCCCCCCCGACACGCCCCGGGAGGCGGGATCCACCCCGGGCACCGTGGGGGGAGCGTTAGCATGGATTTTCCCCTGGAACGGTTTTACCAGTGGGTTTCGGAGCGTCTGCTCGCAGTAGTAAAGTGTGTGAATTTGGTGCGGTCAAAGCCTCCGCTTACTGCGCCTTCATCCTCTATAAACCATGTAACAGGTCGGTAAATGTGTCGTCGTCACTGTTCTGTGCACCACAAGCAGTACGTGGAAGGAAATAAAAAGAAAATTTCAAGGAAGTAATCAGGCTGGGTTTAAAAGAGTTTGGGAATCACTTGGCTGCTGCACCCCAGTGTCACTGTGTCTTTGTGGGGGTCTCTGGGGAAGCACCAGGTACCACAGAGCATCCCTGCACCCCAAAATCACTGTGCCTTTGTGGGGGTCTCTGGGGAAGCAGAAGGTACTGCAGAGCATCCCTGCACCCCAAAATCACTGTGCCTTTGTGGGGGTGTCTGGGGAAGCAGAAGGTACCGCAGAGCATCCCTGCTCCCTGGTGGGATGGCTGAGGTGCCCAGGCTGCAGGGGGTGTTCAGTGGGATGGTTTGTAGGCACGGGGTGGTGGCTCAGAGGTGGGATGGGTGGGCAGCACCGCTGTGCAGCGTCTCCCCCAAAAACTGAGAGCAAAACTGAAAATGCCTGGACTTGGGAAAGCTCCCTCTCTGCCTGGAAAGGGCTGGGCTGGAATATCCCACTTCAAAAAAGGACCTAACAAAGGATTCATTGTTTGAAAAGCCCAGTTTCATCACATACCTCCTTGTTGCCCCGTTTCTGTGAGTTTGATTTATGTGCTGTTTGCTGTGAAGTCTCTTTGCATGCACTTGTGACACTGGAAGGTCTGTGTGACCGTCTCACCGCTGTCCCCACGTTACCCAGGAGGCTTTATCCAGGACAGGGGTGGGAGCTGACACTTCTGACCACGCTCCCCAGCTATGCTGCAGCATAACACCGTGTTATGAACCCCAAACACAATAACCTTTGTTTGCTTTGCTAGAAAGGTGCCTGCAGAGGCGCAGCTCAGCTGCAGGCGGTACCAGCAGAGCTCTCACCCACACTCTTTGTTCCACGCGAGCCCGTGCCTCCACAGGGAGAGGCTGTAAGAGCTGATTTTTGTCTGTGCAAGCGGTGGTGAATCATACCTCCTCATTCCTGCATGATATCACCGAGCCTGCAGCAGGCTGGGAGTAGGCTGGCCTGAGGTTTCCTTGCTTGCATTAGGAAATCCACCCAGCTGAACACTGAAATTTGTCCTGCAGAGAGCTGGAGGACTCGGCTGTGTCCCACCTCTCCTGCTCTCGCTGCCTGATGACAAGGAGCACTTCCCCAAAGGGCTGCAGATGCAGCATGTTGGCACTGGCATCTCCTGCTGCTCAGGAGGGAAAAGTGAAAAACCCTTTCTGGAAAAGAAACTGTTTCCTGGAAAGGAGCAACAATAAACACAGAGAAAAGAAGAAGAACAGAGTAAAAAAGGAGGCTGCAGCTCTGTGGAGTCACACACTTTCCACTGGTGCCCACTGGGGCTCCATCACCAGGGTGGGTTCTGGATTGCACTCTCTGCCACGCAGCAAACCCTGGGGGCTGTCAGAGCAATTCCCTGGCATCAGAACCAGCTGATCAAACCACAGAGATCCCCACTAGTAAAGGATGCATCTCGAAAGCCCATGGGAAAGCTGCTGGCTCCGGGGCACTTTCTCTTCAAGGCCTTCTGGATGCTCAGCCCAGGTCATGTAACTTCAGGCTTGTCAAAAACTTAACCTGAGTAAAACACAATTAGAATTAGCCAAATTGGTGTAGACTTGTGGGTGTGCTTATTCCAACTGAGACTATATTCCAACATACATTAAACTGAGCTGAAGCAGAGGCAATTTTACTCAGAATAAAAGTACCTGCAGGTGAGTTGGTCCTGACAGAGTGTGCCCCGGTACTGAGCAGCCCTCAGGTTTCAGAACAGCATCAGGAATTCCCTTGGCACCCCTCTATCAGCAATAGATGTTTTTTCCCTGGATCTGGGGAATGAGAACTTCAGCTGAAGAACTCCACATTGCACAGGTGCCTCATTCTCCTCCAGTTGCTCACACACCTTTTCACGTGGGCTCTTTGAGCAAACCCACCACAGTTTCGCATCCTGCAGAGGACCCAGTTGTACTCACAACTCAATCAAAACGGGCCCATAAATTTCTTGCCTTTGATAACTTGGTATTTTTTATATTATAATTTAAGGAATTTCCAAAACTAATTGGAGTTCTACTTCTGGCACAGAACTCAGGAGAACCAACAGGAGGTGACGTGAGCCTTGCTGTGGGAGCAAGCCTTAACACCCAGGGAAAACAGGATCTCCAGCACGGCCGTTCTCCAGGCGAGTGCTGAAACCCTACAGCCAGCTCTAACAAAGACCACACATTTTTCAAAAGAGAGGTCAAACGTGTTCATGAATTCTATCTCATCACTCCACTCGCTTTATCTTCCATCCCCTCAATATTTTCCTCGGTGTTTGTTTCCAGTATTTTTCCACTCCAGAGTCTTATCACCTCTTTGTCTCTTTTTCGAATGTTCCATTCGGGCTCTCCTTTGCCTCTGGTGACACTCTCAGTTTCCTTCCTTTGTTATCACAGACCGACTGGGTAAGCTACGGATATTCAGCTTTGAATGAGCATTCAGGTTTTCCATTTGCCACCCTCCCGACATCTAGCAGAGGTCCTGTGCTTATCTGGGAGGCCCGATAATGACCCCCCAACACAGCTTTTGAACATCTGCCCACATGAGAGTGATTTCAAGCATTATTATCACTCAATAGTTCTTCTCCAGGTCAGATTTTCTTGCTTTACAAATAGCCTTCTTCTGGCCTATGATTGTTTCTCCTCAGAGAAACTACATGATTCCTATATCAATCTCCTCCTATTTCACTCCTCTATGATGAAAAATTCATTTTGAAATAATATTCATCAAGTTCAGAAATATTTCTTGCAACTTATTTACCCAGATGGAGGCTCCAGGTGCATGACCTCTCTGAAAAAACTTTTATTGCATTGACATCAAATGTACCACATGTAAAATCCCAAACTCCAGTTAATTTTATCACTTGAGAATTTAAATACTTCTGTGATTAAGGTAAGGAAAATATTTTTATAGCCTCTCTGTTTAAACTCATGATGGTTACCCAAGGCACGAGACCTTTCTCTTTCAGCGTAGCTGCTGTTGGAAATACTTTAAACTGACGTATATATATGTTTCATAGGATGTGCTTTTTAATCCATAAAAGCATCAGTATTTAACTTTTGAATGGAAGTGGGAATCTAAGATAGCTCCTTGGCTGCAGAGTGGAACAATTAATAATGTCCCTGTAGACCATTTGTGAACAGTTTAATACAGACATTTGACATTTAAAAGCAGCTCTAAGCACCAAACTAGATGTCACCTTGTGGGCTGGCTTTCAGATTCCGTGAAAATGGTTAATTTTGAAACTCATTACTTGGATTAGGTCCAGGCAAATCTGAACCCTATGGCAGATTTAACTGCAGGTTTCCAAAGGATTACTTTATTTATAGTCTTTGCAGGACGTCTCAGATCTGAGTTATTATTTTGGCTTTTGAAAGTTCCCTGGCGGATGCCCAAGTGTTGGGAACTGTCATTCTCAATTCTCGTTAATTCATTTGTTTGTCTAAATAATTTCTTTAAAAGTTTATCTCGTGGATCTAAGCGTCCCACGGAGGAAAATCCAGCTGTGATAGAAATCATTAGGGTAATGAAAGAAATCTTGTTGGTCCAGTAGAATTTCTTCTGTAATCACCTTCAGGGGGAGCAGACTGCTGCCTCCCGAAGCTTTCTGGCAGTGTAGGATTGCTAAGGAGAAAACTGTACACAAGAAATGGTGCTGTGCATGGTCAGCTCTAGCTCTGATTCTCTTAAACACCACGCAGCAAATGCAGATTCATGGTAAGGACCAAGGTAAATCCTTTGTCTTTGTAAGAGAGTAAAAAGCAGCAGGGCCTGACTCAAAATGCAGTTTATTCTTCTCTTCTGGCAAATGTTAATGAGACAATTTTGACATATTATTCTAACCCTTGCTCATCAGACTTACCAGTCATCTGCCCGAACTTCATGCAGCTGGCTGAACAGCAAGGATACATCCCTGCCTCCCCAGCACTGCAGACTAAACAGGAGATAAGAGCTGGCGGATGGTTTCCCCAGGGGAACACCGGGAAGCAATGACACAGCGTGGTCACGGAGCACCGCAGCAGCCCGTCCTTGGTAACAGCCAGCTTTGAGGAGGAGTGTGGACAAGGACAAGGCAGCTCGGTGGGGTTCGTGGAAAGCTCACTCAGTGTTCCATTGTACTGTTTACAAACAGGACACAGCCTTTTTACATTCCCTGCTTCCTAGCTGAAAATTGAGTTGGCTCTGTGTGCACCCCATTCTCCGTCCCCTTTCCCACCTCAGGCAGCAGAGCAACAGATGAGCAAGTGCCTGGTGTGCTCAGGTGTGCTCTTACTCCTGGCCTCTAATCCACGAGGCAGGCAGGTGGGGTCCCTGCCACCAGTGGGGCTGTCCCACTGCCTGGCCACTGCCAGCCACCTCACTGGAAGAGATGCTCGGTTCCTCTTCATCTCACCCGTGAGGCTGCAAGCCCAGAATATATTGAGCAGATGCAAGGAGCTGCTCTGGTGGTTTTGGGGGTGCCTGACCTCCTCCCAGTGGCTTCAGCTGCTGCCCTGGTGCTGACAGCGAGGGCAGGACTAACCCCAGCTCTTCCTCTGCATGCTCTGTAACCTCTTCACAGGCACAGCAAGGTGACTGATGTGCAGCAGTTGAGAAAACAAGACATATTGGCATAATATTGTAAGGGGAAGATGAGATTAGACGTGATCTGCTTTTTCTGTAAGGCTAATTGTTCCCATTATGGGATTAAACTGATTGATTTCCCGTCAGAAACAGTGCCTGGAAGAACAAAGTCAAAACCTCTGGTATAATGTGAGTCACTTCGTCGAGCACTGAACACTGACCTTCTGTATTTTTTTCTTGTGAAATCATGATAGATGTCAGCTGTTGGTATATTCTGCAGACAAGTTTGGTACATTTTTAGTATCGTTATTTCATACAGTAGAAAGCAAGCAATTGTACCTATTCAGCAGAGGAGTCCCCAGCCTTCCTTTGGGATTTCAGCATTTATCACCCTAACTCTTGACTCTGTTGATAGCAATGCTTCCTTTTTTGGGTGTTGTACAGCTCCAGAATGCAGACAACTGGGGAAAATTAAGCTGAATGTTCCTAATTTATGCAGGTCAAGGAAAGTTTGCCTTTTATCATTGAGAGATAAGTACAGCAAACTAACTGCTTTTGAAAGGCTGAGTTCCACAGATGCTGGTATTAAGCCTCAGTAATCACAAAGGTTTGTGTAGGTAGGAAGCTTCCCCATCCATTTCAGAATGTCCCACAGCCTTAAACTGATAGGGACAGAGGGACAAACAGTATGTTAATAAATGAAGGGATAACCTTGTGATGTCTTATCCCTGTGTATTCTGCCAGAATTCATTTAGCCCAGTTCATCAGCTGCTGTCTCACCCCATGCTAAGGCGTTCACATTGTGCTGAGGTATCCAGTACGCTGCCCCGGGAGAATCCAGAGTGAGCAGTCCTCATCCAGTGTAAAAGGCTGCACTCTGCAATGTATAAACTGCATTTATGGCAAGGGCAAAGCACACTGATAAAATTGCTCAGGGTGTGAGGACAGGACGTGAGGCACACAGTTCAGCTCGGTGCTCAGCGAGATGCTTTCTCCACTCAGGCTGCTCTTCATCACTTACAGGACTTTTGCAGAAGTTATCTCCAGAGGCACAAGCATCTTCACACCGTGGGTGAAAGCCACTAATACACAGTGAATCACAACATCACTTCGTATTGCCTTGGGTGCACAGAAGGAAGCTCCCCGAGAATTAAATGGAAACTGCAGAGCACATTTGATGCTGTTAATCCTGGATGTGAGAGGTGTGTTTAACAAGTCAAACTCTCTGTTTCCTGAGTTCATGGGATTGCTGGAGGAGGATTTCCAAAGACCTTTTGAAAAATATTTTGCTTGAACTTTGAGGTGAAGTGCTATGAGGTGGTCAAGCCAGACAGAAGAATAAGCATTCCTCATCCATGAGCGTTAAATAAAGAAACTCATAACAGTAACACCAAATGAAGAAACTCCCTGCTGATGTCATGGGCGTTAGCTCAGCCCTCATCTTTTGGTTCCTCTAAAGAGACAAATGGACAAAGCCTTCCTCTCACCACCAGGGCCTGCAGGCCACAATTAAGATGCTTTGGTGTCCAAATCCTCCCATTTCTGGGAGTGAATCTCCTGGGCACCAAGCGAGACCTAAAGCAGGCAAATAACATGCAAATGTAATTTTCAAGGTTGCCATAAACATTCAGGATTGGTCTTTTGAATTACTATGTCTCTTGCCTTATTTATGTCTTATTATTCCTCAAGTTTGCATTTGTGCACCCGGATTACACAAATGTAATGTCACAAATTCAGAAACCTTGAGTACAAGCAGCAACTTTACTGAGTAGGCAAAAAAATAAAACTAATTGCCAATATTTGTATTCTAGCACATACGCAGGAATTCATAAATGCTTGCAGGAATGTAACATATCAACCTCCTTAAACAGCCGTATCCTGTTTCTTTTGTTTCCTTCTCTGCTTTTGCAGTGACTGTTGCTACAACACCATCCATCACTGCTCCTTTCATCTGTCAGGCCCTCCAGCCGCCCGCCTCCAGCGCCGTACCTGCCCCCTCAGCTCTGAGCTGTCTGGATTTCCCCTTTGTCATTTTAGGGTGTAGATGCCTGTCCTTTTGAGCTGGAGCTGTGTGAGTGATGAGGTTATCCCCTCTGGTTCCTCAGCACCCTTCCTGTACCTGCTTGGCTGGTTGCATGAATAGGTTTCAGTCTAACAAGATTTGTTTGAACAGGTTTTGTCACAGGGCATTCTTACTGGGGACTGGAATGACAGTTACGATGGGCACGGTCCAGGCTGGCACCAAGAATGGGATGGCTGCAGAGAACATGCACATTGACCTCCCTCTTCAGAGAAGGTCAAGCACATCTTTGTCCATCCCTTTCCTCTGATATTGTTAGGTCCTTGACACAGAACTGAAAGAGGGTGGATTTAGATGAGACATTCGGCAGAAATTCCTGGCTGTGAGGGTGGTGAGACCCTGGCCCAGGCTGCCCAGAGAAGCTGTGGCTGCCCCCTCCCTGGCAGTGTTCCAGGCCAGGTTGGATGGGGCTTGGAGCAACCTGGGCTGGTGGGAGGTGTCCCTGCCATGGCAGGGGGCTGGGCTGGGCTGAGCTTTGAGGTCCCTTCCAAACCATTCTGTCATTCTATGACATAACAATGTAGTTAATAAGCTAATCCTAGGTTATCTTCTGGAGCATATTCCTTGAAGAAACTCATTCTGCACAACTGGTAATTTAATTTTCTTTTTCCCCTCATTCCAAGCATGCAGTTACTGGGATGTGGAAAAGCTGAGCCTGAAACAAACGTTTGAAGTATTTTGTATGATTTGCCATTACCCAGAGAAGCAGGTCTGACATTTACTGGAGCACAAGGAAGTGAAGACAACGAAATGCATTACTCAGAAACTGCATTGGCCAGGCCAAAGCTCTGCCTTCGGCTGCATCTGGGCAACTCATTTAGGTTGAGAGAGCTGTGTTGCATCACTTGGAGTAGAATTTGCCCTCAGAGTTTAAATAAAATAAACGATATTGAAGAACCTGCAAGGCCGTTGGGTGATATTGTACAAAAACCTGTCTAATGGCATTGAAACCTGTGATCCACTCTTCAGTGACATCAGCAGAAAAGCTCCCACCAGTGATGGTGGGAAGGTCGTTCAATGAGCAGCTTGGCCATTATCCCGAGTGTTTAGTGGGCATTAGGATAATCACCGATTCCACCTAATAAAAAGGTGAATCATGCTATTTCTTCTTTAACATATGCAGCTCATTATGTTCCTCAGCCTTTCTCTGGCTTTCTTAGGAAAGGGCATGACCTGACTATGGAGTAAAGACACCTTATGTTCTGAAAAAATAACAAAAAACACTTAAAATTTCAGGAGTATGGAAATGGTCGGAACATTCGAAGCATTTGTCTGCTGCAAGCAAGGTATTACATTATGGTAATGAATCTATATCTGAACTTTAATTCATTATTAGGAAAATAACCCCCATCTGCTTCTCTAGCTGAGGCATTCAAGGGCCTTTTGCAAATGTAACCTCCAAATTTGTCCTTGCAGAGAGGATAAATGATGTTTCTAACAAATGAGCAAGACTGTGGCATCGAAGGGTTAAATAACAAGTTCCAAGGCAAACAGGCAGCTCGTGCTAGAAATCCTACCCGAGCTTCTCAGTCACTCTCCTGTTGTTTAAGCAAAAGATGGATGTGTCTGAAAAACCCACGCAGGACTGGGGGTCCCATTCTGTCCCACTGTTTGCCCCGAGGTCCATGTGGATTCACCACCAGTTGGCAGGAGAAGCTGATGGTATTCCACCAAAAGGAAACGATTTCATCTTTTAAAGATATCATACGAAATAACACTTGGTTGCCAAAGAATATGGTATTTTTATGGATGTTTAGGCATGCTAGGTGAGGTGTCACAAGATCAAACGGATCCCAGCAATTCTGGGGGCTTGTAAAACGTGCAGGAAGGATGAATTGTTCAGCCTTTTTAATTCCTCTGTGCCTCTTTGAAGATTTAATATGTTTTTTTTCAGTTGGCTTTAAATCTTAACAGTGCTCTAAAGCTCGTTATTTTTTCTCAGCAGCGGTAACGTCGGTCAATTGATGGCTCTGCTCAGCGTGGCCATGGCTGCTCCAGCCTGGCTGTCCCCGCCGCGTGGCCACACAGCCCCACGGCATTGCCTCCGCTTGCTTGTGCTCAGGAAAACCTCCTCAGCCCCAAGTTGCATCGTTTTTCTTTAGTTCACCCAAGAACCCTTCACTGCTTCTTTCAATATCATGATTTCAGCCCTACTTTGACATCACTCCGTGTCGCTGCCGGGGGAAGGAGAATACAAATACTTGGCTCAGGTGGATATTTACTTTTCTGTTTTCATGGATGCAGAGTCGATTGTGCACGTTTGGAATGTCTCAGGAGAAGTATGAATAGTTTAAACATGTGTTCAAGGAAGCTTTTTAGTTTATGGATCTCCAGGTGTTTTTCCAAGTTGTGCTTTTGCAGAATTTCTTCAATAGGTGTCCTATTGTTCCTCTGAGAGACTGAGAAAATCATTCTGGACAGAAGTATTCTTTAGACCCTACTTTGCAAAGGAAGTGAAGTTGCTGAGTTAGCACTAGGGACAGCCCAGCACAACTCCAGCCCCTCGCCTGCCATCCTGGGGTCCCACATGTGGTCACTCCACCCGGCTCCTGTGGGAGGCACAGCCTGGCCAGCCGTGGCATCCCCCAGGACAGCATGGCCATCCTCCTCATGCCTTTCAGGTATGTGTTAAGTGAGTATCTCTCAGCTCCCCTTCACCAGAGGTCAATGGAGCCTTCTGGGGGAAATCAAAAATCATTGGTTTTCTTGTGCAGCGTTGGCGCAATGGTTTTAATTTACAGCCAGACAAAGAGGTTACTTTGGGGGTTGTGTTTCTCCCTCTGTTTCACTCCTATGCAGAAACATGTGTATGGGTTTGGGTGGGTTTTGGCAGCAGTTTTGCTGATTGCTTTGGGATGTCTCCAGTGGTCAGTGGCCCGAAAGTGGTGAAGCAGTGGAGTGAGGAACGGGGAGCGCTGTGGGATGGGCACTGGGTGATGTACCCTGCCCACAAACAGCTGCTCCTGGTCCTGCTCCACTCGTCCCAATGGATGCTCATAACAAAGGCTTGATTAGAGAAAGGTTTTACAGTTACATAGGTACTCTGTGATGGCTAACTCAGTCTGGGAGTGTAGTGCAGATGTAGCTGTGGGAGCCCAGGCCGTGGCTTTGGTATGTGCTACAAGCTTTACCCACACTCACCTTCCAGAAATGCACTCGTTAGCACATGCCAGCCAATACACGCTAACGAAACACCCTGAAGAATCACAGGGCACGTGAGGCTGGACTGGACCTCCAGAGGTCATCGGACCCAAGCCCTGGCTCAAAGCAGGGCCAGCCCTGTAGTTCCATTCCCTTTGCAAGTCAGATGCGGTCTGATGAGCTGAAGAGGGAGAGATGTGCAGTGCTCTTGAAATGCCACAGAAACCTCAAGCATCTCGCTGGTTCCTAAACTAAAGCTGGGATGGAGCAGGCATGTAGCTGAGTTCAACAGCAGAGAGGTTTCTCTGTCTCTTGCAGTCGCTGAGCATCAACTGCTGATGACTCATTTGGAAATGATTTGTTGGCCGCATGTCCCCTGCCAGCACGCAGCCTCCCTCCGACCCTTCCCGCAGAACCCCTCGCTGCACACGCCGCTCCCCTGCTGTCAGGCAGGGATGAAATCCAGCTGACAACAATAGATACCAGGGGAAAAAAACCCCTAGGAGTTTCTGATCCTGCGAGGGCTTTGACAAAGGAAATAGTGGAAGTCCCTTTGCTGAACTTGGCAAAAAAATTTGGACAGTGCTGTCAGGAAAAAATTCTTCACTGAACGAGTGAGGCAGCTTATTAGTTCTTTATTTCTGTGACTGTGAAAACGGAATTAATGAGTAAGAGGCTGCTACAGCCATTGTCCAACTCAATAGTTACAACATGCTTAGGGAAGCACACTTTTTCTTTCCTTTTGGACAATCAAACACGGTATTTTTAGTCCCAGACAGAGCTTTCTCCTCTGTAATGATGCAAGGTTCCTGTTAGCTCATCAGATGAGGTTGCCCACTGTAAAAAGCTAAAAGAGACAAAATTGCACACCCCATTAGGTCTGAGCATCGGCTCGAGGCAGGATGCTGGGGAGAGATCTTCTACTGCTGCCTGGCACCCGGGCAGCAGAGTAGGCAGGATGCAGAAGCCCAAACAAACCACAAAGCCTGATGCTGGTTTGAACTGAACTCTTGTTAATCTGTCTCCATTTATGGAGTTATTTTATGTCAGACGGAATATTATGCTACTTAATGGCTGCTTCATTTGAGACAAAATATGTGATGACCTAAACAAATACCGAAATCCACAAATTATACCCAGGTGGCAAATTTATTGTTCGTGTTTTTTAAAGCCTTTTTCCTATAATCCTCCTCGTGGGCGGCGAATCAGCGAGATGGGATCTCTGGCTGGTGTCAGCCTGCGTAGCTGTGTGCAAGGCTGTTCATCTCCGCTGCTTTGTGCCAGCTAACACTTTGCCTCATGTATTTTCATGTTCTTATACTGAGAAAACTCTTAACTTTTGTTGCAGTTCTGATATTTTCAGAAATAGAGGGCTTAAAGCTGGAGTGGTGGTTGTCAATGGTAAAGAAATATCTTAATTTTGTAGAGGTGTTGGTTTGCTAGATGGGCAAGGAGGCTGTCCCAGTCAGAGCAGAGGACACAGTAGTCCCTGATGGCTTTTTGGTAGCCAAACCCTTTCAGCTGCAGCAGCTCTGGTCCTGCAGTTGCCCAGCAGAGCCTTTCCCACGGCTGGAGAGGATCCAGCCCTTTTCCTCTCCCCCTCCCACGTCCCAGCATCTTGCTGCTTTGGACACGGTGTCTCTGTGGCTGGAGGTCTCTGCTCCTCCCAGCTCGCACCCCCAGGGTTGTGTAACTCTGCTATAAAGCATTCTCAGGAGGGCTTTTTTTTCTGTCTCCTGTTTTTTCCTTTCATAGGCAATCAAATCACATTCACCTAAAGCTTTCTGTGCAAGAAACTAAACTAATTTCCTTTGAACATTCATTTGAGGCTTGTTAGTTTATAAAGAAATCTGGTTCTCTTCCATCGCCCTTCCCAGGCACTTCCTCCACATTCCTGCCCTGCGTGTCAGTAGGAAACACAGGTGCCTTAACCTTCGGCTGCTGGCACCCGTTCCCGTGGGAGAACAAAAGGCAAAGCTGTGTGCCTCCAATCCGCAGCCTGATGATTTCCTCAATCCTTCCAGCATGGAAATTTTGCAGCCTCTAGTTTTAGATCCTTAGCACTCTTAAAAAAAGAAAGTTTTCCTGGAGATCTATAAAATATGTAGGGTCAACTGTGAGTCAGCATGGCCTTGAGGATTTCACAGATGGCTGCTGTGCCCTCTCATGCATGGGGACACTTCCACCGTGCTTTGCAGCAAATTCAGGTTTTCCCTGTGGGATGTGTGGTCCCTCCTGGGCTCCCCCACTCTCTGAAAGCAACAGGAGACTATAGGTGGAGGGATGCAGACAGACACAAGTGCCAGGTGATATGTCATGCAGAGATGCTCAGAAACAATTTCTGGGTGTAGAAAAGGCCTTTCTGGCCCATTGGAGGTGCCTGAGAGGAAAGTTTCTGAGTGAGGCTGGAGCCTAAATGGGATTTACTTCTGCCGAATGCACTGAGGGGCCCCTAAACATTTTGTGTATTGGCTCCGATCCAGCCCACGTGAGCCTTCCCGTCAGTGTGGCTTTTGGAGCAGGCCAGGAGCAGGAATGGATTGCTTGTGATATTTCCCAGGCATTTGCTTTATAGTCACTGAAGACAAAATGTATTTGGTTTCTAATGAAACAGGGATGTTTCTAAGCATAACGAAGCTCTTGCCTTTGCGTTGCTTTTCATAGCCCAGTGTTACGTGACATACAAACCCACCCATTTGTTTTCCATTGCCTGTGAGTAAATTCCCCCAGAAGCCCACCACTGAGCAGACACTATTGAAGAGGCCAGCCCTGCTCCCACCACCCTGTCTCCCAGGCTTGGCTGGCCCCCTGGCCCCACCTCACCTAACCACTGGGTGATGCTCCTGCAGCGTCTGCCCCGTGCAAACAGTGTGTGCTTCCTAGCATGGTGTAGCCCACAGAGGCACAAGACCCATCTCTATCATGAACGTATCACTGTTAGGCCACAGCATGTGTTTAGCCCTAATTTCCATGGGTCTTTTTCAGCCAGATGCACCCTATACTCCATCCTGCCTTATGACTGGACCAGTAAATGCATTTAATAATTTTGAGTCAGTGCAAATGCATGTGCTTTGTTGGCAACAGTCCTCTGTCTCTTCCAGAAGCAAAACACACTTGTGTCATAAAACACGATCGTAGTGAATAAAATCATATTGTGGATGTGAGTTAGATATTGTGGATATTGTGGTTTGGGCCTTTTAGTGTACGGAGAAGTTTCTGTGGCGTTTCTGTTTCTGTAGCATTGTCCATCTGTGGGTCCGATGGCAGAGCTGTAGGGAATGCTTTGGCTTCCCTGACCTCCCTGGGGTGTCCCTTTGAGCTGGCCCCAGCTCTGCTCCATCCTCCTGCCCTCCTGCAACTGCAGGTGAGGGTAAAACCAGCCAGCAGGACCTGGCACCGGGTGGGAGCTGACCTGTCCCCCCTCCTGGTATTGCCAGGGCTAACGGATGGAGGTGGAACTCTTGCTGTGAGATGGAGAGGAGAAGGAGCTTTTTTTCAGTTTGCAAAGCCAAGAGGTGCAGAAATGAAGTGACATTATAGAGGCCTTTGGGAACATAAGCACAGTCTGTGTCTTTCAAACTGCAGTCCCATGAATCCATACAAACCCAGCCCTTTGCTCCCCTCTGGCTGGCTGTAGGTGGTGTGGGGAGCTGGTGCGGGGTGTCCCACCTGGAGGGGTGCACAGCTCCTCTCCCCTGGCACCCCCTGCTCTCCCAGCTGGGTATTTCAAAAGCATGTGGAGAATGAAGAACGCTGCAATGGACATTTTCCACGTGAAGTCTGCTTGCCAGAGCTGCGCTGGGTCTTCATTTCCTTCGGTGTCTGGAAGTCACGTTACGAGCACCTGCTTCTCTTCACGGGCGATAACTAACACACAGCCCCATATTTCTTCTGCATTTAATGAAGGGATTACTCCCTAAAGGACGCAGCACAAAATTCCCGTGTTGTTAAAGATGTGCCAGCTTTTTATTTGCAAATTCTTGGTTCCCACCAAAGTTAGTGGAACGACATTTTTTAACTTGCTGTGGCTGGGTCGGGGCCCTCAGTTGAGTTCACTTCAGGATAACCCTGAGGAAACCTGTTGTTTTCTAAATGTGGAAGAAATCATATATTCCACTTGCTGTGATGGCCAAGGAAAAAATATAAGGGATTTTTCTTTAGCTTTAGGCTTTTTGCATTTATGCTCTAGGACCAGGTGCTCATAAGGAGCTTTGCTGAGACCAGTGCATGTATTCTGATTTACACCATTGGTGTAATGCTAGTATTAATAACATGACCAGAAAAAATAATATGATCCTGTTAAGAGAATATGTTCTCACAATTCTTAGTGTATCCTGTGGGTTTCTTGAGTTGAACTCAGCCAATCTTGAATAATTTGAGTTTCACTACTGAAAACACTGTTGTAATTGAATTCAGGGCAGCAGTAATGCTCTACAAAATCTGGTTTCCTAATTAATTCAAATAAATGTTTCATTAAAGTGAATGGATCCTCTGCTTGGATATATCAGCTCTTCCTTATCACAGTGCTCAGTGAAACAGAACATAAAGCTGCTGAAATCCAACATACATTTGCAATTACTGCCACAGATAATCTCCCATGAATGTGAGATTTGTCAGGATACTCTCTGCAATTGGGCTGGGATGGAGAGACTGCAGAGTTTTATGAGTCAGTGTCTGTTTTTACAGCAGAAGGCAAGCTAGGGTTACCATTGGGGCTGTTTATATGGAATCACGTTAATTAATTGCTGAAGATATGCCTCGCCTTTACATCACTTCATTGTTATTGGGCTGTGCTCATCCTGACTGAACATGGTTTATTTTCAGCTGCTGCCCTCTCCTTCCCTTCCAGCTGTTTGTGTTGCCATGCCCTGGTGTGAAATACACAGAGGCGTTTTAGCCAGAACCCCCAAATTTCTGTCACCACCTTCATGGTGGTTGCAGCTGTCAGTCCTGCCTTGGGAGAAGAACTCAGAGAGGCTGGAGCCAGTGGTGCTGGGCATGGCTACCCAAATCCCAGGGAGCAGCTCCTCTGCTGCCCTTCCCCGGGGCTGGAAAGTCACTCGCACAGCTACTGTGAGCAGTTTGCTCAGGCTCTCTGCTTGGTTTAAAGTCTGGAGAGCTCCTCTGCTAACAAAGCTTTGCCAGTTTGTCTCAACTGACCTTCTGGCCCCATGTGTTGATTGACTCATTGCTAATTATTTAGTTGGGGAAATCAGCAGTGGTTCTTAAATGTGGATTTTTACTGGCAAAGACAGCACAAGAGTTGGGGTTCTCCAGTGTATCCATTTTACCCAGACACTTGGACGTGATGGAGAGGGCAGGCCTGGCCAAGCACCTCCATCAGGGAGGATGTTTGAGTGGAAAACAAGCAGGTTCCTATAAGGAACCTGTTGGGTGCATCAGTGGGGATGGGCTGGGATGGGGGAAGCAGAGACACAGAGCCCCTGCTGTGAGAGAGCAGGGAAATGCACTGCCTCCTCTTCCCTCTTCCTCCTCATCCTCTGCAGGAGCAGGGCGAAGGCTCCCCTGCCTCAGCTCCACACCCCGGTAATTCCCAGCATCTCTCCTTGGGGGCTGCTTCCCATCTCGTTTTCCACATTTCTCTTTAATAAAGTCAGGAGGATTTACAGAGGCAGAAAGACTCAACACCACACGACATTAGGAGCTCCAGGGCCCTATTTCTGGTCTTTGAGGTGGGCAGCAGATGTGAGCAGGGACTGCAAGCTCTCCTGGTAATTTAGCATAATAATGGTGTTAGCAAGGGCCACATTGCTAATTTGACTGTGAATGAAACTAATTGCCCTGCCAGAGCATTGCCACGAATACTTTAAGACCAATGAAAACAGACTGGCCCAGGATGAAACCCCCTCATTGTATCAAAATGATCATCGCATCTTGTGCACATTTATTGCCAAGTATGTTGGCTTTTGGGTTATTTCACAAAATATGGCCTCAGCTGCTCTCTGCTGCTTGGCACCATGTCAGCAGACCATGGAAAACAGGGGATCCTATTCCACAGCCTTGAAGAAAGGACAAAAAGGAACAGAAAGTCAACAGAGGGTATTTTTTACAATCATGTCCTAATTACGCAAACAAGCAATTTGATGGATTTTTTGTGATTTTTATTTCCTGGCTACAAAGAGGGGATTTTTTTGTGGGGGAGGGTGTTCATAAAACCTCTCTGCTATTTATCCCTTCGACCTCTGTGCTACCCCAGCTGTGGCCGAGATGACAGATGGACATCCATGCACTCGGAGCTGTGAGGCTAAAAGGAAAAGTGACTCATCCAGTATGAAACTCCCAGGAAAATAAAAATCCCTTTGGATGGAGAGAGGTGTTAGATCAGCAGCTTAATTTTGGCCACTTGCTGCCTTCTTGCTCGACTGACTTGTGGGTCAGTACTGTACAACCAGAGCTGCTTTGGGGTAGACTTTCTGAAGTAACTCCTTAAAAGCAGTGGGTGCTCGGGAGGGGTTTGTCTGGCTGTGGGTTGTCACCCAGGAAAGTCTGTCTCCAGTGGAAAGGGGGGGACAGAACAATCCTCCAGCCTTGAGTGCCTTCATGGAAAGGCGATGCAGTCTGCGCTGTCCTGGTCTCTGCCAAGGGCAGGCAGCCTGCTTATCAGAGCCAGAGAAGACACAGAACTGGAAGAGGCTGCGAACTCATTAGAGAGAAACATCTGAACTAAGTAAGATCCATCTCAGGGGGGACATGTGTCAAACACAAAAACTGCCCAGCTGCAAAGTGAGGAACAACTTCTGCCGAGAAGAGGTGGGGGGCAGTTAAATCAGCAGCTGCACGAGTCCTGCCGGGGCGCACAGCACCATGCTGGAGCATCAGCAGGAGAGCTTTATGTGAGACAAAGGGAGAGGCCCCAGCTGGAGAGCTCTGTGGCGTGCAAGCTGGTCCTTTTTAGGGCAGAGACATGAAGTGAATGACCTCTGGCAGCCTTTCCCCAACAAATCCGCTTTTTGGCACACTGGGCATGATCCCGCAGTTTCTGGGGCTTGTAACTGAGGTTTGAAATCAGACTTTCCTTCCTCGTCCGTTTGGTTTTTAAAAAAATCTGCCTTTATTTAAGGAGCAAAAGTGGCATTTACAGATCTCTGTGTGTAAATCAGAGTTAAACAACCACTCTGAGGACAGCTTCATCCTGCACGTCACAGTCCTGTGCTGGGGATGTGTCATGTAATAACCCATCTGCAAAGATTCCCATGGTGGAGGGAGCAGCTTGAACCACGTAAACATCCCAGAGTAGGTATCTGGAGAACTTCTGATGCTGTTAATGAACTGACTGGCACCAGAGCTGTAATAATAGAGCTGACCACCATCACTCATATCTGGTTTATACCCTTTAGCTCCATTGATTTCAGTGCTCTTCCACCTCTGAGCTGCACTGATGTCTGGCAGTTCTCAGCTGCCTTAGCAGTCTGGGGTGACTTTGGGCTGTGATAGCAACAGGAGAAGCTGCACAGGCTCTGTGTGTCTTCCTCAGCTTGGTGTCTGGATGTTACCACCATTATTTTGGATTTCTCTCAAGCTGAGCCTCTAATTCATTGCTCTGTTTGCTCCAGAACTTCCAGAAGTACTCGCCTGCCCCTCTGCTTGGACCCCCTTGGCGGTCACGGGGCCCTGCGTCCCTGGGCAGAGGGGAAATTGCATGATCGTATGGAAAATACCAATAATGTTGTTGAGTTTTGTTGCCGTGGGAACGGGAGCTCAAACCAGAAATACGGCACATCAGACGGCGGAAGGCTGCCTGTTGCGGAGGATGCCCAGAGTTCTGTCTTTAAACAATGACATAGCAAAAGAATGAGGCACGGAAGGCCAAGAGCTGCTCTGCGGGTTAGTCTTCCATTTCTTTTGACCTTTAACTATAAATTGTCCCTCTTATGACTGTCTCATAAGAGTGTCTTATGTTTTATGTGATTTTTCATGCACTTACATTAATAAATGGGACTATGTATTGCCTCCTTTCTCTCTTCGTGTGACTTTCTGTAAGTAAAATACTTCCTCGAGAAATGAAAGGCTCCATTCGCCTTCAGCCCACATAAATATCTTACGTTCACATGCACAAGCATGAGACCTTCTGCAGTCTGCACCCAGCTGTTAGACGTAAGAGCTTTTCATCTTTCAGTCTTATCACTAGGTTGATTTTATTTAGGAATGAGTAGGATTCAAAGAGGAGCTGAACACTTCTGTGGTCAGTGAGCACATCTGCAGCTATAAAAACGCCACGCCACGGAGGAGGAGGAAGGTCAAACTGCCCCACACGTGTCCTGCAGACAGCAGGACTCTGCCAAGCTCGCCGATGATGATGAAGGCACTTTAAATATCTGGGGCTGGTTCCCACCAACACCAGCAGAACAGAGCTCAGCATTACACGCAGCTCCAGCCCCAACTTCCTCTGTCCTTTCCCACCAGCATCTACTGGGATCCACCCTGTGCTAACGTATTGCTGGTCTGACATGATTAGAACCAACCTGTGGACTTCTGCAGCTCTGCAGTGAGGCCACAGCAAGGAGCCAGCTCCCATCATTGCTTCGTTGGGGCATTTTCACCTGCACAAACACAAGGAAGGTGAGTGCAAGACAGCGATGCTCCAGTTTGGCTCCCACCCCAGCTGCGTCAAGGCACTGAAAACACCTGGTGAGGAGTGGGCTCCCAGTGGTGGACACTCAAAACTTACTCCAAAGCTAGTGGGAATTTGCTTTTCTGCTGGCCTAGAGCATCCACATCTGTGATGCATCACCGAAATGCACAGCCAAACATTGCATCGATAGAGGAGGAGGAATAAAGAGCTCGAGCTAGCACGGAGGAGCGATTTTCCCAAGGCAGGGTGGGGTGATCCCACCACAAGTCCCTCGGCATTGAGCCGGAGGCCCATGACAGCAGCACGGAGCACGACCTTGGCCGGCTGAGTCAGCCTTATCGGCCGGGGCCGTGCAGGAGGGAGCGGGGTTATGGATGGGCTGTCAGGCCCTCCCGACGAGGTCTGCCTTTATTAGGTAGCGTCACAGCTGCTGGCCACTTTCCACAGGAGTTTTAAAAATGCTTTTAGAAAATCTCGTAGGGAGGGTGCACTAAACATACTGCGCTGCAGTGAGAAACAGACCCAGCTGACAGGAGTGTCTGCTCAGGACTGGGTAAATTCCTGCTGTATTTTTAACATATTCATTGCCCTTTGCACTATCTGCCTGCGTGAGCTCTCAGGAGATGCCGAGGGAGATCATGGGGATGGGAGGGAAGGTCTGACCCAGGGTGGTGGCTGCCCCCTGGCTCAGCAGTGCTCTGGGATGCACACAAGGGTGACTCCATCCCTTTTCCTCCTGCATGATTCCTCTCTGCTTCCTTCATGCCCCTCCTCCTGCAGCCACCCCAAAACCAAAGCCAGGAGGGCGTGGGGGGCTGCCCCAGTGGCTCTGAGCCCTCCACTGGTGATGGCTCCATCGGGCCCCTGGGTATGTGCAGCCCACGCTGCAGAGCTGTACAGAGCTGGGACCAGTGGTGCCACGGCCACAGGGAGTAGAGCTGCTGCTCAGTCTCGTGGTCGAAAGAGGGGTGGGGATGCAGGGTAAAGTCCAGGCAGTAATATGATGAACTTTGGTGTCAATTCACTTCGCCTTCCTTGAGCAAGCGTCTGTAAGAACATGCAAAGAAATAGTCCTGCTGTGTCTCAATGGCTTTTCCTGGATGTGGTTGATCAGGGCTCTGGTTGATCCTGCTCTTTCCTGAAGACGCCAGCCCAAACTCCTCACAAGCTGGCTGGCAGATTACTCCTCTTGCCTGCAGAGCTGCTTGCAGCAGCTACACCCCCAGCAGTTTGATGTAAAATAATAATTTCAAGATTAATCTTATTTCCTGCAAACTAAGCCCGACGTGTTTATCCCCCTTCCCCTCCCATCCTTGCGCGGGGAGCCCTTCAGCTCCAGCCTTCGCTCTCCACCGAAGCCCGGCTGAAGCTTGCCAGGGGCAGCCGAGCCCCCCCTGTCCGTGACCCGCCGCCCGCCCCCGGTCCGGGCTCGGTGTGCTCCCTCCCGGCCGCTCCGGGAATCGCAGCCCGGCAGCCGCCGGAGCATCCCGCGCCGGGGGTGAGAACGGCCGCAGCATCCTCTCTCCTCTCCCATCTCTCGGGGCTCTCCCAGTTCCAAACCTCACTTGGAATTCTGTGGTTTAGTCAGTGGATGTGGCCAGCCGGAGGGAAAGGGAGGGACTGGGACCAGCAGAGGTAGGCTGGTTCTCCAGCACGTGTAGCATCCTGTAGCAGCATGGAAAAGTTTTTTGGTAACCCTGAATATGGTGAGAACTCGCAGGTCGCCAGAAGAATGTAAAGCTGAGCAGTTTGTGGCCCTGGGGGTGAAGATCAGTGCCAGCTTTTACCGAGGTGCAATTCAGTGAGGTCCAACTAATGAGGAGCTCATAAAGTATTAGGAACCACATTTAACTCTGCACCATGAAAACAGAGGTGTTTTGCTCTCGTGGGAGAGGGCTGTTAAGCTGCCTCGGCCAGAAGCCAGGGCTGGGGGGAGAGCAGCCCCAACACCTTCGCAGGAGGAAACGCAGCTGGAGCAGTGACATTTTAAGGACATTTTCCAGAGACCTGGGCAGGAGCACGGGGTCAGCGCTACGCTGAGCTGACGTCAGAAACCACAGCATTGCCTTGAGACAGCTTCTGTGAAATAAACAGGTCCTGGTGCCACAGGGAGGCACGAAAAGCCGCTTTGCCCAGGCAAATGGCTCTAAGGGAACGTGCCAATAGCCCGAGAGTGTCCTTGAATTTCCTGCAGCAAAAAGATCCCTGAAAGCGATGTGGAAAGGGCAGATCCCAGCACGGCAGCCGTGGCCATGTTCCCTGGGCTGTGCTTCACCTTCAGTGCATGCACCTGCGTGTAAAACCACAGTCACATCCTTACAGAAAACCTAACACAAATACCAGTTTTGCCCAGGATGATTAATTTAATTTTTGGCTCCTCAAAACCATTACAGGGACGGCATGTTAGGTCACAATACCAGGGTCTGACCCATAGATAATTAAAAATAGCCTCATCTCTCAGGGCTTGAAACTTTGCTAATTAAAGAAGAGTCGTTCTCCTGAAATTACGAGGGTTTTACAACTTACACTAGCTGAAGATTTGTCTGTAGGACTAAAATTATTCTTCTCATGGTAAGTTTCCACTGTCACACCCATACATGCAATATGTCAGATTCAGCAGACTGGAAAGGTGAATGAAGACTTATTTTATGGTATTTTACTGTGCTTCTTCAATTAGAAATGAGAAAATATCATTTCATTTTCTTCTGAATTTCCATCCAGCTTTAGAGAAAGTATAAAGGGACATTTTTTATGTTTACAGCAGGTATTGTTACTTAGCCTCTTGGTTGTGTTAATACACATTTTCCAAACAGATTATTTTTCTGCATTAACCATGGAGCTTTAAATCTCCATTAACTAGAATACCTCAGCTCAGTGATTGCTAAATAGAGCTGAAGTAAAGACATAAATAACAAAGAGCAGACTAGGAAATAAAACCACACAGTGATATCATCGCAATTATACCAGGAGTTATGAAAATGCCTCTAAAGAGCCCTTGAATCTGCTCAAATGTCAGCAATTGTGAAATGTATATACTCCGTACAGATATGGAATTACATATCTTGCAGCTGCAGTTTAAATCCCTTGCTTGCCTGCTTCTTGCTCTCTCTTTTGTTGATGATTTTGCAATGTAAGGGGAGAACACACCCCACCCTGATTTAAGCCCTTTGGTTTATTCAAATGTGCACAGAAAATGAGGAGCTGAACAGTGCTTCCACCACACGCTGTAGAACCCGTCATTATGGGAGAAACCTCCGACTTCTCCTCCGCTTCCCCTGGGCCACGCCAGAAATGAACTGCCTCGTGTGCCCAATCAAGTGCATGATGTGACTTTACATACGGAATCGGAGCATGGGTATATGTAGAAGATGTGATTTTCCCTTCCAGCAGCTGAAGCAATAGGAATTTGCTGCCTTATTTAATACCTCTACATGAATGTCCACGCTCAGGCATTCGCTGTTTACTTACGCGGAGTATACAGTGCACACACTGTACTTCTTCTGCCTGGGAAGGAATAAAGATCCTCTGTTCAAGTCAGCCAAATATTTTTAAAATCGAGTGATGTGCCAGAAAGGGTTTTTGAAACTCCAGAAGTTAACAATTCCACCGCTGCATGTTGCTGTGCAGATGTTGCTGCTCAGAGGAAGGATCAGGGTTGCCCTGCTCCAACACTGAAATGGGAATTCAGAAGATGCTTTGCAGGAGCAGCTCCTGATGGGGCAGAAGGGGAGAAACCCCTGGGAAAGAACACTGACCCGAGCACCTTCTGGCCTGGGAGGCTGTGTGTGATCCACGAATGATATGAAAGACAAACTAAGAGATGTAATGTGTGAGAATGTTGCAAAGCTGAAGGACTAAGTGCTCTGCTTGCTCATGGCTGGCAGGCCGGGAGGTCATGGGTGAACATGTAGGATAATTTAGGAAGGATGCTCTTATCCTCCCTAAGATTTTAATTCTGACATCTGAGATCTGGATTATCAGAGCTCACACAGAGCTAATGAGTCCTCTGCATGAGCACTGATCATCAGGTGGGTTTCCCCTCTAAGGTGTCTGTAAAATACGTTGTGTGTGAAGAGGGGCTGTGACAAGCCAGCACAGGCTGAGTGAGTGACAATCCAGAGCTGGTCAGCAGTGACACCGCAGGGCCTGGCTGGGCTGCTCTCTTCAGTACCAAAAAAAGAAATGCAGTGACCCTTCCTCATTTGTGGAATCTCTCCTGGATAAAAACCTCTCAGTTCCATGTGGAAAACCCCCACACTTCGAAGGAGCTATGCCGGGAGGGTGACAGCCACCTAAAGCACAGTGACTGTGAATTACCCTCTCTGGAGAGAAAGATTTCATCCTGAGCTGAATTTCTGCCTGGTTCAATATGTGTTTTTTTAAGATCTGTCTTTTCATCCACTAATTAGTAGCCTAAATAAAATGCAGGTTGAGATTTTGTGGTTTGGTGGGTTGGTTTTTTTCATGGTTTTGTAATGTCTTTTACTCACATTTCTTAACTGCGCCTTTCCCTAAACCTAAAAGGAATAACGTGACCGGCTGGCCTTTCCTATTTCTGGATTTGATTTATGCCGGAGTCTGCGAAAGAATGACTCAGAGCCTGTTTCACGATGGCTGCCCAGTCTTGTACAAAACCTGTGTTAAAATCCAGGGCGTGCAGGGAGGAAGGTCCGCACAGTCCTCTGCCACGCTCCCTCTCGGATTTCTCTATCCTGTGTCAGTAAGTGCTTCTCCTCCACAAACCTCTACGCTAAACGTGTTGCAAGGCTGCCTCCCGTGCAGGTTGCTTTCTGAGCTTCAGCTGGGGTGGTCTGGCTGCCTTACTTCAAAGCCTTTGTTTCTTCCAGTTCACAGTGAAAATGACTGCTCTGCGGCAAACAGAGGTCAGACGGGCATCGCCCAGCAGCCGCACGCTTGCCAGCCCCCCAGGTACCTTCCCATCGCTTACACACAGGGTGCGGTGACACGGGGACATGGGAAAGTGTCTCTGCCACAGCTGGGGCTGGACCTTGCTGCAGCTCTCAGCTTGTTCCCCTGGGCTCCCATGACTCGCAGTACATTCCCCCCCAGGGAACACGGGGTGATTCATCATTCCTGCTAAAAAGAGCTGACTCACTTGCTGAGGAGGGGGCCAAACTTTGATTAAAAAGCATAAACCATGGATATGATTTTAAAAATGTTTCAGCCTGGACAGTGCCTCCTATGCATGTAAACGCTCAGGGCTGCAGCCACTCCGTGATTTTGCAGAGCTGCCTGGTTTAAGTGCCCACGGACAGATTTTGGTGCAGAATATCATTTATAAAAGCTGTCTCACACCTTGCAAGCCCCTCCAACTCTTAGCAATGGTGATGATTTGCATCCCTATGTCCCCTGGTTCTTTTGGGCATCCCTGGACAATTTGGAAAATCTAATTAAAATATGGGCAGCATCATTGTAAATAAGACAAGAAGGGGGAAATATGTGTCTCTTCCCTTCCCTGCAGACAGATACCTCTAATTCTGTATGTGTGCACTTAGATGGATTTAAATAAGCTAGTTAGGCAGCAACTAGTTATTTCTATGTGTGCAGAAGTTTAAATGACCTTGTGAACGTGCAGCTGGGCACGGTGCAGAGCTGCCAGAGCGGCCTCGGCTGTACCATAATTACGTTAAACAGGAACACGAGCCGTCGGATTCCTCCCTGGGCTCATCTCCCCGACACTCCCAGCAAATCCAGCTTTAGTTTCCCAAACCTGGCACAGAGACAGCTGGAGCTGCTGCTCTGTATGACAGACCTTTTCCATCTGCACGCTGTGTGTTTATCTCACGTTAGCTCTCCTCCAGCTTATCTGCAGCAGAATTTAAGACATAAATCCCATCCTTTCATTTCTTTTGCTCTTCGGTGTCCTCAAGGGGTGCAATCTTGAATAACACTGACTGCTGTCTGCAGCCTCCCTGGTCTGCTCAGCTCGGCTGCGCACCAGCATCACAGTGGCTCAGGACCTCACAGGACTGAGCTCCCAGACCCATGTCAGTGCAAAGGGCCTTTGGCCCATTCCAGGAGAATCCTGGTGCAGGTCTGACTGCTCAGGAAACGTTCCAAGCAGGAGTTTGTTTGCAGCCAAGGTCTCTGAGTTTTGTCAGAGGACAAAGCGGGGTATAGCTGATACCTCAGTGCTTCACACACTGTGGGTTTGTTCAGCCTGTGCAGGGCAGCCCCGTACAGAGACACCTGAGCTTGGTCTGAGCTGGCTGCTGGACAAATTCACTTGCAATCCAGAGAGCAGATGTCGAGTGGAGGAGCAGTGTGACAGTAAGGAGTGTAAGTAACTTACTCTGGGAGCAGTAAGCTATGTGGGCTGTGGTGCTCACTGTGGATAAACTGGCATAGCTTTCCATTGCTGCTGTGCACAGTGTTCCATCTGAGGAGGAAATTGGACCCAAGTCTGCTCACAGTGAGGTGTGTATGTCTGGCTGCGTTGCCTTTTGCCTGTCTTTGCCCAACCTTGCATCTTAGTCACACCTTTTCCTGGCGATGGACCCTGTTTCTCTAATGCTCAGGGGTTCTGACTCAGCTTTTAAGATCCATCTGTGCACATGCTAAAGGAAGACTAATAATTAGAGGATCCTTCAGCAGACACCACTTCCATAGCGTAGCATGATCTTCTAGCTATGGCAGATGTAAAGATGCTGGCCGGACTTTTGGCTGAATCTCTGACCACCACAAGGAGGATGTTGGCATGCCTTGGTTTTTGGCTTCCGTTCTTGCTCTTCTAGGACCTGGTGTGATTATTTTTTCATTCATAAAAAACAAAGGAAGAGCAACAGACACACAGCTAAATTTAGAATTTATTCATGTATGAGGTCTTTTTACAGATGCACTTTTCAGCTACAGTTTCAGGGAGAAACCTGAGCTACACTGAGGTCAGAAAGAATTCTGTTATCCAGACATATCCCTGCCTCCTCTGCTCTGACTCAATGCATTGTTTTATGCGAAACACTATACTGCACTATGTAAGTACTCTTAGATAGTTTTAATATTTCCTCTGCTAAGGTTTCAGACAAAAGCCTTGTAATATGAGAGACAAGGGGGCATCCAGAGACACTTGGGTGTGCATTTGGCAGCCAAGCTCTCTGCAAAGGGATTTTGACTCCACTTTTAAGGAAGGTAAGGGCTTGAAACACTCACAGGTTGCTCTGCAATCCCAGAAGCTTCATGTAAAAGAACTTCAAAGCCAATATAGCTAAAGCAAAACTGGTACTTTATAGGGATAACACTTAATATAGTATTTAGAAACATTAAATAGTCAAGGCTCTTTGTGCTAGCATACGGTCGGTATATACAGTCAAAAGGACGTACAGTTGGTTATCTGCATGAGCACAGGTTCGTGTGTTCATGTGTTCCCTCTACACACTTTTAGTCCTTTCCACTAAAACAGAGAGAAAAAAATTCTCCATAAGAGCAAGAAGTCGATCATGAAAAGAATCACCAGAACTGAGTAAGAACTGGCTCTGAATCACATCATTGTCTCTGAAGACTAATGCTGTATTTACAGTCTCCAGAATGTACTAATATTTTTAGTGCCCTCACAGACTTACAGATTGCTTCTATCATTGACAGTAATGCAATCTTTTCTAAATATGTGATGGAAATGAACTTCACTCAAATAAATGTCAATGTACGGAGTGTGTAAGTGTGCAACATATGGAGCTCTGTGAGGACGTTCCGGTGACAGGACAGACAGACCCTTCTATTATGGTTTTTGATATTAGCAGTTGCTAAAAGCTTCAATGAAATTGCACCCTTATGTTAGATATTTTCCAGTTTCTTTATGGATTCTGGCATAGTGAGTCATTTCCCAAAACCTTGCTTTTTTCAGTCACATTTCACCAGATCTCTGTTGAGCAAATGGATTTATGATAGCATCACAGAACAGCCTTGGTTGGAAGAGACCTTTACGATCACCCAGTGCAACCATTACCCCAGCACTGCCCAGTCCCCACTGCCCCACGTCCCTCAGCACCACATCTCCACGGCTCTGAAATCCCTCCAGGGATGGGGACTGACCACTGCCCTGGGCAGCCTGGGCCAGTGCTGGGGAACCCTTTGGGGAAGGAATTGTTCCCAATATCCAATCTAACCCTGCCCTGGCACAACTTGAGGCCATCACCCCTCGTCCTGTCACTGTCACCTGGGAGAAGATACTGACCCCCCCTGGCTACCCCCTCCTGTCAGGGCGCTGTAGAGAGCAATGAGGTCTCCCCTCAGCCTCCTCTTCCCCAGACTGAACCCCCCAGTTCCCTCAGCCGCTCCCCATCACACTTGTGCTCCAGACCCTTCCCCAGCTCCATTGCTCTTCTCTGGACACGCTCCAGCCCCTCAGCGCCATCTTCTAATTTCCCTTTTAAAGATAATTTTCCTTTTCTTTATGGGCCCACCACGCGCTAAGCTCACAGGGCGATGCGGGGTGATGGAGACACCCCAACTGGAGCTGCCTTGGCAGCCGTGCGGGCAGTGCCGGAGCTGGCACGGACGGCTCTGAGAGCCGGGGAAAGCGAGCAGGATTTACACGCGGTGTTTAATTTCTCTGCGGAACCCCCTTTTCCCCGGGGAACACCCCGCCGCCCGCCCAGGCCTGGCCCCGCGGTCCCGCCTCAGGCGCTGAGGTGAGGCGGGCGGGGCCGAGGGGCGCGCGCCGCTACTCGCGGCATTACGGCGGGAGGGGGGGGGGCTGCGGGCGGGGCTCCGAGCGTGGCGGCGGCTCAATAGGAGCGGGGCCGGGCGGGCGGCGGCGCGGCTGGAAGGGTCGGGGCGGTTCTAGAAGCGCGGCGACGTGCTGCCGGTGAGTGGGGCAGGGGGCTCGGGCGGGAGGGAGAGCCTCCGGGATGGCTGGGGATGGGACTCCCTCATGGGAGCTCCCGAGGCGGCGGGGCCGGGGTGCAGCGCGCACCGGAGCGGAGCTGGCTGGGAAGGGCGGTCCGGCTCTGAAGTGCCGCGGTGCGGTGCTCCCGGAGCGGGGCGGTTCTCTGCCGCTTGGTGCCCGCGGGTCGCTGCCCTGGAGCAGTGCCCGCCGTCGAGCGGGTGTGATGGGGCGGGCCAGGGGCAGCTGCGGGCCCCGACCCCTTCCCTGCTGCCGCTGGGCTGGGGGGGAGCTGAAAGTGACAGAGGGAGGAAATCACTGGGTTTCTGTACCCGTGTCCGGGGTATCATCACCACCAGAAAAGAGGAAGGGCTGCTTCCCCTTCCCCGTGCAGTTTGGGGGTGGCTGTGCCCGATGTCACCGCAGAGCTGGGGGGTGACAGTGGGTGCCTCCAGCCGGCCCTGTGTCCCGGAGGGCTTCTGGCTCATAAAGGTTCAAATCCTGCTTGTCCTGCTCCTGCCTCCTTAACCTGAGATTTGTTCTCCAAAAGACGCTGGTCCTTGTTTCAGTCCCAGCCCAGGGACGCGCAGGCAGCGGTGCGGGGTGGCCGTGGGGGACAGGGGGGACAAGGGGGACAGGGGGTGCAGATGCGGTGGAAGGCAGGCTGGTGTGCAAGCTGGAGGTGCTACCTGCAGCCTCACTGCAGCTCACCTGCGGCTTGCTGTGGCATAGTAATGCAAAACATGCTTTGACCAGATAGAAAATAACTTTATTTCAAGCAGCAGAGAATGTCCTTAGATCCTGAAAGCAAGGAGGGAGGAGGATGTCTAAATACAGGCTGTGTTTGGGGCTGTCTGGCTTTGTGATGTTTGGTGTTCCTAGCCAGTAATCATCCCTGTTCCTCACTGGTAAGCACTGGAGGTAGGCTTTCCCCCAAGACAATTTGGTAACAAAACCTCTCACCCCTTAATCTTATAGGTGCTCTGTGAGGGTGAAGCTGATCTGAAAGGCCACCACAGCTGTCTTCAGGATAATACCTCAGCTTTCTGGCATTAAGGACCTAGGAAATAATCTATCAGGTATGTTGCAAACTTATATATGAACCAATGACTTACTCATATTTTATAGGCAGAATGTTATTTTACAGTTGTAAAGTGGCATTGCTGTGACATTAACAGACAAAAACTTTACTTCTTCCTTATGCCATAATTTCTTAAGATTAATTTTTTTAATGTAGCTAATCCTACTCTGGGAAGCAGTGCAGGAAGTACAAGCCCAGGGTATGATTATGTATTTCAAAGATAGTAACAGCAGAGGGAGCATGATTTACCATTTAGTATAAGAAGTTTTTTTCCAGTCTAGGTTTAAGGCAGGAATCTGGTCTGTTTATAATTTCCATGCTGTGCATGTTGGCAGACTTCCAAAGGAGCAAACTGTAAACATAGATATTTTTCTTATGACTAGTTCTGATTTTTGTGTCTATGGTTTTCTATATGCCTGAGAAATGAGAATGTGGAGTATGATAGGGGATGTGTTCTAGGGTGATACTGCAATAGAGTCAACCCACACACATCTGAGATAATGTCTGATTTTAATTAAATTGCTGATATTAATTGAAAGAAACAGTTCACTGAGAGTAAACCTTTTTATATGAAAAAACTTTTCTGAACAGAAAGGTTTTTTTAATGCTACACAAGCACATGGAAGGTTAAGTATCATACACTCAAATTATGGGCTTTGCATAGTAAAATGCAGTCTCAATGCTGGAAAAATAAGGCCTAGTGGAAAAAGAGGCTGCTGTCTTCACTATGAATGTGGGATTTGACTTTACTCTGCTTCATATGAGATGGGCTTGCAGATGCTGCAGAGGAAGAAGCAAGCAGATTTGCTGTGCCTTAGGCAAGCATGAATTTTCTTGCGTGCTGAAGTGTGGAAGAAATATTCTTTGCTATGGCTTTTTAAAAAACCTGTTGGGAGTATTCAAAGTGCTTATAGCTCCTAAGGCTGTTATTGTGAGGAAGGATAACACAAGCCGTTCTATATGGAAGGAGTGCATGCAGTTTTGCATGAACGTTCTGTGTCCTTGTCAATGTGTGCAAACGAACAGCTTTTCCTCCTTTCCTTTTGGCTTGCCTTGAAAAACACGAGGCACGCATGTTGTATTATTTGCTAGGCAATTATAACTCTTTTCAGATGCACATTAAGCCCTTTGGCAAGAGAGGTAGCGGTGTTGGCACATGCTGTTCTGAGCAGTTAATCCGACGTGTACTGGAGGAAGGAGCTGGGAAGCAGTTGTTTGATGAAGAGGGATGAGAACTCACTTGTGAGGAGGCACCTAATGCTGAAAGGGAGCAATGCTGTTCGTGTTTGCCTGGTTATGGCTGAGAACTAGCTGTTTGTAGCAGGACAACTAACTGCATGCTTCCCTGGCAGTGTTGGGAGTCTGGACTTGAGGTTCAAGAGACGGCAGTGTGGTCTGGGTGGAGCACTGGAGGGCATTTAAGTCCAAAGTGCTTTGGGTCAGAGGAGTGGCTGAATGCTGGAATATCTGTGTTCATATGGATAATGAATTTTGGCCCTGAATTACTGGTTTCAAACTCTTCAGGCAACAGTTGAAGGTTTGCCTTCCTAGGATAAAATATGTTTCCTTAGTATTTAATAGTTTTAAAATAGCTTTATAGCTGCCATCATGTGCCAGGCATCTCCTGGCTAATGTCAGGCTAATCTGCAAGACTTGAAATACTGCTACAAGCTGGGTGTTTTTAATGGCTGCTTTTCCTATAGAGGCACTGGGAGAAGCTCTTGCTTGGCAACAGCCTGAAAATCTGTTTACAATTGAGCCCATCTTTTGGTTCTAAATATGTATGTAAGCAATCTTGCAGGAGTTTTTTTGTACTATTTTCCACTGAAATATAATTAGCCTTATCTACTGAAATCAATACTGATAGCAAGTTGTTGTGTGCCTTTGAAGCTCCATTGTTTGTGGAGGGGAAAGGTGATGGAGCCAGCTGTGCAGTCAGTTCATGCTTCTTGGTGTGTCTGCAAGCAATAAGACAGTGGGTGGAAGGCACTGGCATTTGGGGAAACCCCAAACAAACCTGTCTCATCCAAGAGTCCAACCTCAAATTGTTTGAGGATGGACCATTCTTCATAGCCTGGCATGTGGGCCTCAACTGTGTATGGGCCAAGAACCCATCTGTGGCCTGAGAGGACTTTGAAGTAGTGATTTGCTATTTAGATTTCACCATGATACTTTAAATTTAGACACAGTGTGGAAGCAGCTATTTTAGCAGTGACTTTCCAGGTGTTTTTAATTGCACAGTCAAGCACAGAAGAGACAGGCTGTAACCTTTGTGTCATCAGCTTCCAAGTTATTGCACTGTGATGGATTAGACATTAGGAAGAAATTCTTTACCATGAAGGTGGTGAGACCCTGGCCCAGGGTGCCCAGAGAAGCTGTGGCTGCCCCCTCCCTGGCAGTGTTCCAGGCCAGGTTGGATGGGGCTTGGAGCAACCTGGGCTGGTGGGAGGTGTCCCTGCCGTGGCAGGAGGGGTGGGATGAGGTGGTCTTTAAGGTCCTTTTCAACCTAAACAATTCTAGTATTTTATGAAAAACCAGAAGAAATAGAAAACTAGATCTATCAGGGGTAATTAAAATTTGTCACGAAGGAAACATGTAGCAGAGGATGTCTGATGACCGAGGATACTGGCAGAGCTGCGTGGGTAGATGTGCCTCCTGTCTAAAGGAAGGCTCAACAGGAGTGTGCTCTTCTGTGGTGTACAAAGGAGACTGCAGCCCATCAGTTTGATCAGGAGTGAGAGTCCTAAAGGGTCTGGATGAGTAATAGGTGTTTGTTTCCTCTTCTGACCTGAAAAAAGTCGTCCTTTTGGTTTGTGTGGGAGCCGGCTTGAATCCCCCATGACTGGATATGAAATCCAGAGTGGGTGAGAAACTGATCACCCTGGTAAATGTGCAAATAGCTTTTATAAGTCATGTCCATGTTTTCTATCTTCTTGATTAAGAATTTTTAGAAAGTTTATTTAATAAAGAATTCAGTCTAACTTGTGGAGGAAAAAAATCCATCCTGGTCTATTTTGTCTAGAACCCTTTTTCTTTCTGCCAGTGCTCTCTGAAGTCTGACAGCACTTTTTCCAGTGGAGCAATGATTCATTGAGGCCTTTCACTCCTAAAAAAGGGTTTGTACAATATCCATTTAGTTGTCTGACTGGGCATGTTTAAGGGAAGGGAAGGAGCAAAGCATTAAGTGTCTGTTACTGTATGTGGAGAAGTTTATCAGTGTTACTGGAACAGCTGCTTGCTACAGTGAGAACAGTCCCTCGGGCAAAGCAGTTGTGTAAGTGCTGATCTGTGAGGAAGATGTGGCCTTAGGGTCTGTGTGCTCACAGGGCTTGACGTAGCCTGATGAGCCCTGTGCTTGTCCTGGACTGTCTTACAGCCCTAGCTCAACGCAGCATGAGCTGCCTGCTCCTGCATGGGGAGTCTTGTAGCCCAAGGCTGGATGGAGCCCAGTGGCTCTGCTCAAGCCTCCTCAGCCTGTTGCAGAGAAATAATGTCATTCTCACTTAAATAAAAGGAGATCCTAAAAAGGAGATAAAAGGACATCACCTGTGCAGCATGATGTCTTTGTCATTTGAAGGTGCTGTTGAAAAAAGCCAGGACTGTAGGCAGTATTTGTCCTACACAGGCTTCTTATCTGGCATTTCTGTGCAACGAAGTTCTTCCATTCTCTGTTTGAATAAAACTCATTCTCAATGTTTGTCTCAATTTAATTACTGAGGTAGGAAGTGCTAATGTTCGTTCTGCCTTTTCCCCTCTTTATTAGCAGATGGGTTGGCTATGGCAGGGTGGCCATGCCTACGTGTATGTATGCACACATGCTCATGCTGTCCAAGAATGTGCTTCTAACATTATGTTCAGCCTCTTGTAATTCATTATTTGTGCTGATTTTCTGAGTAACAGCTGTGAAAAGAATGTGTACAAACAATTTGAAAACCCTGCAGCCAGGTGTCCTGCTTGTACAAGCAAGAGCTGATTTCTGTTTACTGAGGTTTCTGTTTATTGACTCAAGTAAATCTGAGTAGGATGGCAAAGCTGTTAAAGATCTGCTATAAAGACAAGCTGCTAGGCTGTAGTAAGTGTTCTTCTTGGCAGATATCCTCAGCCACAAGAGAACATGGTGAGGAGGTGCAGGGCGGAGAATGTAGAGTTGTGTTGTTCGAGCTGGAAAATTCCCTTGTAATTGTTTTACCAGGCTGTAACACATCCCAAAAAACCACTCTATGAAACAACAGACTATGCAGATGGACAGCTGTGGCTTAATATATCCAAATTAATGTGATTCCCAAGTGCTCTTGACTTGCTGTGCTTTCTGCTACATCACTTATTGTGGCTTTTAGTATTGGCAGACCTCTGCGTGGTACTATTCATTCAGCTTGCTCAGTTCTCAGATTACCCATGTACTAGTTCTGAACTAACTTAAACAAGCAGTTTGGGAATATGTGGTTTGTAGGGGGGTGAGAAACAGAAGAGGGAAAGGAGAAGACTTGTTATGATGCTGTGAGACGTTTTCCTGCTTACTCATGCTTGCAAACTGTTGTGGTGACTATTTCTGGTTACTCACGGAGTCTTTTAAAGCAGTCAAAAGAGTAATTCAGAAACAACCATCTTGCCATGTGGTGATAGATAGGAGAGAGCAGAGCTGTTTCTGATGTTCTTAGTGGTGATGGTATCAATGATAGTGTTTGCTGTTTATGTCCATGGCACTGGGGAGCTCAGCTGAGAGTGAGGGTTTATGTGATGCTGTGGGCCTGAAAGTGCAGAAGGGGAGGGTGATACCCACCTTTTACCTCCTTTCATGTTGTGCAGACAGATATGTGGAACCCAAGGGATCAATGAACTAGGGTTTTCCCAGAATTATCTTATTTTAATACCTTCCCACTTGTTGCACTGCTTGCAGTTTTTAGGATATTTCATGTATTTTCCCTTTTCCCCTCCATCCCTGGTTTTCATCAGATTTAAATGATTCCATTTTTCCCTAAATAGCTGTGTATTGTCTACTGTATTTGGAGTAAGAGCAGGTTGCAAGTGGTCATTTCCAGCTACCAGTTTACCCAGTTAGAAGGAGTAAGAAAGAAGAATAATTGCTCAGTGAACAGGCAGCTCTGGAGTGAGCTGTGGGCTGATCCAAGTGCAATGTGGGCTCCTCATGAATTCCCTGGAAGAGGCAGTCTTGGCCTTCAGATCTGCCAGGTGAATTACAGCTCCCAGGAGGCCCTTCTGTACAGACCTTGCAACCCTTATTTCACTTGTCTACTACCTCCTCTGTCTGTTCAGACTGGCTTTCCCTTCCATGCCCTTGGGGGGCTGTGCTCTGAGATATGTAATAGTCTGCTTTCAGCCTCCATCTCCAGGGGATGGGTTTCTAAACTGGCACAGCCTTTGAAACCCAGAAGTCCCAGAGACCAATATGCTGGGATGATGCAGCTTGAATAAGCAGAGTTGGAAATTTCACTTTCAACTTTTCCAACCATCGCTGCCACTTCCCTACTACAAAATGCTATATTTCTTTACTTGGTTTCCTTGCTATTTGTCTTTCTAGACAGTTTTTATATAACAGTTTCACAGCATGTTTAAAGTCTGACGATTTAATTTAGACTTTTATTATTATTGGAATATAATAGCACTTTGTATCCTCTCTGATTTTCCAGCTGTAATTATCCATGATGTGGAAGGCATTGAGCTGCCCTTGCAGAAGACCTTGTTCTTAATCTGTGGACAAGTGTATTGCTCCCATTCTGTCACATGGGCCTTCCATGGGCTGCAGGGTCTTTCATGTAAATCCCAGAGTATTCCAGGTAGCATTTGAGACTGAAGTAACAGCTCCTGTGGCTGAAGACTTTTTTTTCAAGCTTTACTGGTTAGGATTCAGTATTTTAAGGATCTAAATCATTCATGAGTGTGAAATGACTGAAGGTGAAGATTAATGCCTTGTGCTTTTTCTCACAAATCAGTTAATCATTTTTACTCTTCCTTTTCCTTTAATTTGTCACAGATTGGAGCTATCTGGAAGATGAAACCCTGGCTGCAGTTGGTGTTCTTTACCTGTGTCATCTTGATCAGGCACACAGGAGCAGAGTTCTTCACCTCTATAGGTATGGAAAGAACCAATGCATAATGTTGTGATGTAGTTAGTGATTGCCAAAACTTAAAGTTTACAGTTGAAGCCTATGGCTTTCTTTGTGTGACCCTACCAAACACTGCGTTAGGAAAATCTCCTCTTCTGCACCCTTGATGCTCTTCTGCATTGCAAGTCTTGCATCAATGCAATTTATTTGCAGTAACTCAGCACATTGTGACCAACATGATACAGGTTTCTCTGGGGACTGTCAGTACAATAAGACACTGACTGTATTTTATTAAGAATTGTGCACTTGTTGTCTTGAACACAGCACAGACCTTAGGTTAAAGAGCTTAGTCCTGAATTATGATGTAGGAAAGGAATTTAAGTGATAAATATGTGAAGCATTTTTGTTCACAGAAGCTGAAATCTCCTGATTTCTCAAAAAGCTGCAGTTAGGTGTTGGAAGGGAAAATTATTCCCCCTTGTGTGTTTTGTAAGACCTGAGTAAATCCTGAAGAATTCATTGTTATAGATCTAATAGCTGTGACACAACCATTTATGATTGTGGTAGAGCCTGAAAATCAGCACAAACTGAGTTTTCTATTGTGACTGGGTCTAATGTTTTCCTGTGGAATAGTATGAGGGATTTACCCTTGTAAAGATAATAAAGATTAACTACAACTGGCTGTTCTCCAGCCTGTGCTTGGAGCTCAGAGGAGGTATGTTTCTGAATGGTAGAACTCAAAACTCCTGGTGGTTTATTTTGCACCACTGTGGAACTGCTCTGCCAGAGCAAGGCAGAGTAGGGTTTTGTGACCAACCTCCAGCACATGCTCCTGTGCTCTGGAGTTGACTAAACAGTATTTAACTACATGTGTATTACTTCGTTCTCTTTTCCTAAGTGAAATAGCTTTTTGTACAGAGTTACTATGAAGTTACCTTTTCTTTACACTCACCTATTCCTGAATCTTTCCTAACTCTGAAAATAGCACAGCCTGCAGACTTCCATCTGCTTAATCATGCCTCATTAATAATTACTTAGGAATGCTGAAACTAAAGCTGTGGCTGCATTTATAAATCTCATTTGTTCTTTCAGTGTTTGGTCTTTGAAAAGCAAAGTTTGTCATAGCAATTAGGATTGACATGCTAGCAATTTCCACTAGTGCTAATCAGGAGAGAGTATGTGTGTCAGTCTATAAACATTAGTCTGAAATTCCTCTGTATTTAATGTTAGGCTGTGTTTCCACAGTTACCCATATTGAAAAGCTGTAATTGTAAGTGATGCCAGTGGTTAGACTAATAATTTATTAGCATGACCTAATCTCTGTCCATATGCAGAACAGATGCTTTGGCAGCTATTTGGACCTTTCATTGCTTTGACTCAATAGCTGTATTAATGTCAAACCTTTCTTTTGGTTGTCTCGTATACAACTAATGCTAAAAGTAATTCAGAGGCAGTGGAAGGGTCACAGCAAAGCTACATGAGCTATTGAAGTTGGGATTTTAAAAGCCCCTTGAAGCATGTGAGCACCAGACCTCTATGTATAAATAACTGTTGAGGTTTACATGCATTGAAGTGCACACCCTTAATTTGCCTGTTCTTTGTGGTGGTTTTAGTAGCCCTAAAGCATCCAAGGTCTGTCTTCTGTGTCTTCTTCTGGAAATTGTTAGTTTTTTAGGTCTGATGAACATTTGTGTATATTCTCGGTTTTTAGGTCAAATGACGGACCTGATTTACGCAGAGAAAGACTTGGTACAGTCTTTAAAGGAATATATCCGAGCAGAAGAGAACAAGCTTGCTCAGATAAAAAGGTAGGGGGAGAGGTTTGATGAAGGGTGACAAAATGCCTTATCTGTGCTCAATTATACCATGCCTTTCTGTCACCACTCTTTGCTGCTAGATCTTGTTAGTATTTCCTCAGGAGATAATCACAGTGAGGCCAGAGGTACCAATTTGGTTGTAGTTTATCCCTATAAACCTGCAGAGAGGGAGCCATGCTTCAGATATCATTTAGACTTTGCTTGTTTGGGGTCTGCTGGGCTCTTTCCATTTTTCCCTGTCCTTGCACCATCACAGTCCTGTGGAAAAGACACTACTGAGGTCAGAGGAGCCTTGTCCATGTGAGTTAAGTGCCTCTAGGAGCCAGTGATCTGTACTACCTCTTGTATCATGGCATCAGCACCACTTACAACAGCAAAGTGTGCCAGTGGCATTGTTTAGTGGGGCACACACTGAATCCCTGGCTTCTTTCCTGTGTTGGCTCTCCTGACTCATTCTCTTCAGTCAATATAGCACATCTCAGACATTATCCTGATTGCTTAGATCACTTGAAAGGCTCTTGCTGACAACCATCATTTTCTGTGTCCCTTAAGAAGTCTGTTAATAGTTATCTAGCTGAAAGTAATATCTAATAGGGTGTGACACTAGAATGGTCTAAATGAGGACCAGAAGAGCCAAGTGCCTGTAAGTAGAGCCATGCTTCCCAAAGAATTTCTGAACTCCAGGCTCTATGTGGCAATTTGATCTCCCTTTGGGAGTGTGGGGTGGGGACAGGGCTATGGAATAGTGAAATGATACTAGTTCCTTGTCACTTACGTAAACAAATGTTCATTTCTTGAAAAGCTGCCCTTTTGAGGAAAATCAGTCTCTTCAAGTATTGTTAAAGACAATGTCAGTTCAATTTCTGTATAAACTGATCTTTTTTCCAAAAAAAAGTCTCTTTTCATAGCCTGGCATATGCAAGTGCTTCTTTAATGTGTTCAATTTTGAGTTGACTTGTATTTTGGTGTATTTGTAAGCAAGAGTATTCTACCACTATGTCAATATTTGAGCCCTCAGGTGAGATGCATGCCTACTGTGGTGAAGTTTAAAATAGTAAGCAGGGAAGCAAATTCCTTTTAAAAGAAAGACTATTATAATTTTACAAAATAAGTTTACTTCACTTTCTTCTTGTGAAGTTGAAAGCTTGAAAGCTGCTTGTGATGGCAAAAGCAGCAATAAATGGATTCTAGCTGTGTAATTAGGGTGACTTAAGAAGGAAGACATGCATTCATAGATTGTTCTCAGACTGAGGTGTATGCTTCTTGTTCCAGCTGGGCTGAAAAAATGGATGTCCTGACTAGCAAATCGACCTCTGATCCAGAAGGGTATCTGGCACATCCTGTAAATGCATATAAACTGGTGAAGCGTTTGAATACTGACTGGCTGGAGCTGGAAAACCTGGTTCTTCAGGATACAACAAATGGTAAGGAGTTAGAGGGGAGAAGATCCCAGGATGTAGCCTTACGACACAGTTGATTATCTTCCTTGTGTTCTGGAAAGCTGCAGACTCAGCTGTGGTTTAAATATTATTGCCAAGTTCGTTTGACACTTAAACTGGGAACTTGCCTCTTGTTTACTGATTACCTGGGTGAGTGAAACTTGCCAATGAACTACATCTGGGTCAAGACTCAACAGAAGTGTGATCTGTCTTACGAGTCTTACATTTTGTTTGGCTTGTGCTGCTTGGGGCAGAGGGCAGAACAGGATACACTGAAGTAGTCAGCTGTGTTGGCAGCTATTGTTTTACGCCTATTCTTAAGCTTAATGTTCTTTTATATAAAAAAACCTGACTGATCTGCTTTCCCAGACTGCTTCTCTTGGCAGTCATTGTTTTTTGACTGTGTTGATCAGTAGATAAGATAGAAGAATCACAGTGAGACCCATACTGAATTTGTGAAGGAATTAATGTCAGCCCCAGCATTGACAGTTGTAAATGTTGTAGTCAGTCTGTTGATAACAGAGTAATATACAATTGCTGTGTGTAAACATACCCTTCTAAATCAAACTTTTCCAGTATTGATCTTTGCTTTTGCATCATATTGTCAAAGTGTCTGCCTGAATTTCCTTTCATAGCTTATTTTTTTAAAATGAAGGCTTATTTTTATTGGACTCTGAAAGTAAGGGAGAAGAGGCAATGTTTTTCAGCAGAACACTGCATGTTTTCCCTTTCTACTCTGCATATGCTAAAATTTGGGTACTTGGAAGTTTTTTCCAGCCAAGATTTTTATTGCCTTTTGGAACAGTCATCCTAGATGGAAACAAAATACTCAATTCTATTGAGTACTTCTGTCGTTAATCCTTTCTCTAAAGGCTTCCTTTTCTAGTTCTGCTTGCTGAACAACTGGAAATGGCTGGGTGGTTTTCCTCCAGTTGATTGCCCCCACTTCTGCCCAACCAACCTGCTGTATACCCTTGATATGTCGTGCATTTGATTTTATTTCTAAATTTCACCTGTCTTTACTTGTCAGGTTTAAAAGTCTTAGTGAGTAAAGTTCTGCTCTTAGGGGATCCTTGAATCAGGGTCTCTGTCCCTTGAGCTGAGGTTTGAAAAGCTCTCATGGCTTTTACAGGTTGGAGTAGAGTCTGAAATCATTGTGCAGTACTATGATGTGCAGTTGTCTCTGAATAGTGCAAGAGAACTGATGAAAGCTATTAAGTTTTCATGTTGGAAGGGCCCATTGCAGGAGAATGAAGATACTTAGATTCACATTGTACTTTAGTAATTGTGTGGCACAAGAGAACAGAGGATTTTAGTTATTTTCTCTTGCTTGTGAGCTGTATTTCTTAAAGTGGTACAGAAAAGATTGTTTTTAACTTCAGAGCCTAATAAGAGGCTTTAAACCTGGATTATTTGAATCTCAATTCCCAAAAGAAAGCAGATAGTTCCTCTTCTGTGTTAATCTGGTACTGATATTTATTCAGACTCTGGAAATAACACATTTCCTTTTTACTGCAAAGGCTTTATTGCAAATCTTACCATCCAGCGTCAGTTCTTTCCAACTGAGGAAGATGAGACTGGAGCTGCGAAGGCTCTGATGCGCCTGCAGGACACCTACAAACTGGACCCTGAAACTCTCTCTCGAGGAAACTTGCCAGGTAGGTGCACAAAGCTCTCCTCTGCTTTAAAAGATAGGAAGTGGTAACATCCTCAAACTCTCTCCAAAAGTCTTTTTTCAGTAGTGAGGAGGAAGGACCACAGTGCTGAGTCCATGTGGCTCAGATGCTCGAGGACGTATTTTCTTTGACACTTTGAGAACAACCTTGAGGTTGTTCCCACCTGAGCCAAGGAGCCATTGTCTGCAGTGACCAGCTCAAGTAGCATTTTAAAAATTATTACTTTAAAAGAAAATGCAGATTTTTATAATTGCTATACCAGAACGACAAAGGACAACTTGTGCTGGTTGCTGTGTTAGCAAATACCATGGGTACTTCCCAGAACTTCTGAACCCAGGGAAGGAGCTGCTCCATAATTCATTGCTCTGGCTCTTAATGAAGTTTGGCTCTCTTAAAGTTTGCTGTAGTCTTCCAGTGAGACTTTGGTTGAATAACTTTGCTCCTGTTTTTATCTATGAAATGAGGATTAACAGTTTTTACCACAGATATGTTTTGGAAAATACATACATATATTGGGATGCTTCAGTGTTTTGACATATGAGTCCTGATAATTGTTGTTTGCTGCTGCTTATGAGAGACTTACTGAAACAGGTTATGATTGCTAGCAACACACTGTTTACAAACTGGATAGGCTTCATTAGAGTGTGGGTAGATGAGCTGACAAAACAGTTTCAGTTATATGTAAAGTTATTAACAATTAACTTAAAATTAAGTCTTATCTGTCCATCTGCTGAGCTGGAGCATCTGGAAATGGATACCCAGTTTATCTGAATAACCATCAGCTTACTATGCACAAATACACATTTCCAGTAAAGGGTAAACAAGCTAGCTCTGCATGTAGTCAGGTTTCTCTGGTCATCTAACAGTGTTTATTTGTAGGTTCAGTAAAATCTGTGAAGCTGTTAGTCTGCTCTGCCTTTGCCTACAACAGAAAACACAATAGCTTAACACTAGCTTGTGTTAAAGTTCTCTTGGTTTCCAAACGAATTAATGCCACAGAATTGGGATAGAATTTAATCTTTAATTCTGAAGGTGATCAGTTTAGTACAGAACCTAAAATATTGTCAAAGAATTGTCTTTTAGAAGCCTTTCTGGATGGTAAAACTGTGTATTACAAATACTCCTCAATGTGCCCCATGTATTTGAAGTCAGATGCCTCTGTGGGTTGCTTAAAGTTGTCTTTTTGGTTTTAGGAACAAAATACAGATCCTCTTTGACAGTAGGTGACTGCTTTGGTATGGGGAAGACTGCTTACAATGATGGAGACTACTATCACACAGTACTCTGGATGGAGCAAGCCTTAAAACAACATGATGAGGGGGAAGATACAACTGTCAGCAAAGTAGAGATCCTTGATTATCTCAGCTATGCTGTTTTCCAGTTTGGGGATTTACACAGAGCAATGGAGCTCACCAGACGCCTGATATCCCTTGGTAAGAACAAAAGCCCTGCTATTCTAGTGCAGGGGAGTGCTGCCAGGAACAGTCATGGCCCATACATATTGGTGAGCTGACTGGAAGGATAGGCTGCCAGATGACTTATAAGAAATGGAGGTCCTGGAAAATAAAACTATCTACTTATACAGGGAGTATCTTTAACAAGCTATCTTATAGTCTGTGCTGTCACTACCCAAAGACCAAATGTGTGTGTGACTGCAGTACCTCTGTGCTTTTCTGCTGTTTGTTGTGGAGATCAAGGCTACCACAGGCTTCAGCAGAGTGCTCTATCTTATGTAAAGTCCCACTGGCTTCACATACACTTCTTTATTCCTCAGTGCAGGTACTTTTTGATGCCAGGAGAATACTTTGCCTGAGATCTTAAAGTATTTATTCCTGAATATTCAGAACAGATGGAGTTTCTTAAAACCTCCTTTTATCTCTGTCTGTTTCTAGCTTTCTCATGAGTAAGCAAATAGGCATTGCTTCCTATCCAACTTCACCTACTTCCTGCATTGGAAAGGTTTATCCTTCCCAATTAGTTAACATCTATGTTTTGTATTTGTATGTTTTTCTAATCAGCTGTGGTTCTCAGTTTCAATGTTAGCTGCATCCTGAGCGTGGGTGAAGCCTTTCTATTGGAAAATGTCAGTCTAATTTCTGCAGACATTGGAATTTGTAGATTAAAAGTCACAAGAATATGAATATGTATTGGATCTCGCTCCCTCTGCAATAGAGTTTAGCACTGATAGCAGAATGCATATCCTTATCAGCACCAAACAGTGGAACAGATTTGGCAGTCCCCTCTGGGAGCAGTAGCTTCCTCTGCTCTGGGTTAACTTCCTTATCTGGCTACTATTAGCCTCTGTTCTAATGAGTGGTTACTTCAGTGGCCTTTTGGGCTAGTTCCATAAGATAAGCACAATAACCTTGGGAAGGGCCAGAAAGGAAAGAAATTGTTCCAGGTGCTAGTGTCTAAACCCACTGGTGAACAGAGAATTGTTCCTTCTTGGTTATGTAGGGTAAATATCTATAGATGTTTGATTCATACCAACGTCATTAATAAATCACTAATGATAGGTCCAACGATGCTAGTGATCCAAGATACCTCCCATTAAACCTGTTACAAACATCTAGAGATGGATGCTGTAGGCAGGCTGTTAAGTACCTCTGAGCTTCCCAACTTTGGAGGGTGTTTTTGGGCCTGAAATCTGTGTCTGGGACTCCACTGCAGTCCTTGATTAAAGCATTGTGCAGTGTGGATGAGGTGTGGTAGAGAGGAGGGGTGAAACAAGTCGAATAGCTTGATCTCTGCTGATGAGGTCTATGATCTGCTTATCTTTGGTAGAACTGGGCAGAAAAGTTGAATACAGAAAAGTTGAAAAGTTTTGTGATACCTCTGGAAAAGATTCTTTTGCAGATTATGCCTACCTTCCACCTGCAAAGACAAGCTTCCCACTGCTGCTGGTTTTCAGTGCAGACTGAAGCCAATGCCTTTGGCTGCCTGATAGTACTTTAAGAAGGGGAGGGTTGCTGCTGTCTTGATACAAAGACTTGTTTGTGTTAACAGTTCCTGAGATTGCATAAATCACTGGTTCTGCCTGTTTTTCTCCCGATGAAGACAGTGCTCATGAGAGAGCAGGCAGTAATCTGCGGTACTTTGAGAAGCTGGTGGAGAAGGAGAGAGAGGAGAAGGAGAAAGAGAAGTCAAACAAGACCATGATGACGACAGAACCAGTTGTGCAAAGTGGTGCCTATGAGAGGCCTCTTGACTACCTACCAGAGCGTGATATCTATGAGGCCCTTTGCAGAGGTGAAGGGGTAAAAATGGTAAGAGAAAGGCAAGAATTACCTGACTATGCTGCCTTTGCATAAGGGTGATCAAGCTTGGTGGGACACAGTTTTATCTTCTGTAAAGCTGGTGTTTTAAGAAAAGAAATTAAATGTAGGTTCTGTCCAGGCTGAGATTTGTCTTGGCCTCTCTATCTTTAGCTGTCAATCCTAGACAGAAGAACACTCTCAACTGTACCTCTTAAAGGTTGTTGAAAACTGATTCTCCTCATTCTGTCCACTCAGCCATTTCAAATGCCAGCTGTACAGATATGCTAGGAAGCTTTTTCCACTGAGAGCTGGTTATGCTTTGCCACACTTGCAAAAGGAAAGGAATAATGTGATTCTGTATCTTAAAGATCTGTCCTTCTGGGGTGGCTATTTTGACCAACCAGTCTCCAATACCTCTCAACAAACATGGCTTTAATTCTCAGTCCAGGGAAGGAATCAATTTATTCCATCTGCATAGTCTTAATTATAAGAACCAGACTCTTTTTGCAGCTTGCTGTTTGTGTAGTTATTTGCTTGCTCTGTAACCTATTATGATTCAATTCTCCTGAAGGTCAGTGTTTCAGATATTGCTCAGTGGTTTCTTGAGTGGAGTGTTGTTTACTTGCAGTAAATTGCAGAATCACTTGTGCTTGTCTCTTAGACTGGCTAGTCAGCTGTGGCTTCTACAGTGTGGAATGTTTTGCTTGTTTGAAGTTCATGAAAAGTGGTTGAGCAAACAATGGTTTTTTTGGTGTTTTGTTTCAGACACCTCGAAGACAGAAAAGGCTGTTTTGTAGGTACCATGATGGAAACAGAAACCCTCATCTGCTCATAGCTCCCTTTAAGGAAGAAGATGAATGGGATAGCCCTCATATTGTACGATACTATGATGTCATGTCTGATGAAGAAATTGAGAAAATTAAACAACTAGCTAAGCCAAGGGTAAGTTTCCCTTCTTCCATCTCAGTAATGACTGCTAATTCCATGCTTTAATCTCTATTAGCAAAGCCTAGGCAAAGGAATTGAAAGATCTGGTTTCATACTACAGATAACACTGAAGCTGTGAGTAAGGGGAATGATTTCATAACTGCCTGGTGATGTAGGACCATAAAGCCCAGGCTCCTGAAGGTATTTATGCATTGTTACACTTAATTATGCAAAGTTCTCAGTACATGTCTTAGAAGTCTTTTAGGAAACTAAGGACTGGACTGAAAAGGTAGGTGACTGGCTTATGGTGATAGGAGTAGGTGTCCAATATACTTTAAGTCTGCCCTTTGGTATGGAGCCCAACTTCAAAATTAAATTTTAAAAGCCCAAATCCCAGTGGAAGTGGGAAGAAATAATGGGGTTTTTTTAAATTATGCTAGAAGAATATCTAGAAGTTTGGTTTTTGCTATGGGCAACCTGGAATCCACTGCTTCTGTTTTGAACCATAGTCTAGACCTGCACAGGGGCAGGCACTTTAGATGCTGTAGTGCATCTATGAGTGGAACTGTGCTGTTCTCCTGCAGCCACACACAGCTCATGGGGAATAATGTGGTACTGTTAACACAGGGTGGAAAAATCATTTGTGGTCTTAAGTAATTCCCAATCTGGGACTTGAGGAGGATGGAGTATTTGTAAGGATGAATGCATAATGCAGTCATTCCCAGAGCACTGTGGATCTGTCTTTTCCACCTAGCTGTCGATGGGACAGCAGAGAAACAGATGTGACAGCTGCAGTGTTCTGGGTATAGATCCAACTCAAAGGCAGCAGCTTGGAGTGGGAACCCTAATTTTGATACAATACCTGTTACCCATGGTGTGAATTCTACTGCCTCTGCTCACAACAAAAAAGCAGCTACCTAATGCAAAGCTAATAATGATCTCATCTGATTTTTCTGGAGGTGGGATTTCCTGTCCAACTGTTTCCTTTCTGGCAAAAAAATGTGGCAGTGTGAGGTCAGCAGTAGATGCTACACATTACTGTTCTGTCATGTCTGACAAACATGCAAAACTAAACATTTCTATTTTTTATAGATCAATGGATCATTTTAGCACTCTTCTAGCTACTGCTATGAAATGTGGTACTAAAATTCCAGTCAAGAATTACCCTTCTGTATGTGTTTCTAAACGTAAACATAAATATCTAGTTAGAAACAGACTGAGAAACTGGTGCTTCCTAGGAACATTAAATATTTGGGATATTTGTGAAGCTGGGCTTTTATGGCTACCAGCCAGCTATGGGAGTGTTGGCAGAACACCTCCATAAATGGAGACTTTCCTATTACATAGTACTATAAAACTTCGAGAGCTTCAGATAAAATGGAAACATTCAAGTGGAGCATATCACTTAATCTATTTTATCACTTTAAGCACACTCAAAGGCAGCAATTTTTTTTTGTTTGGTTTCGCTTTTTGTTCACATTTGAACATAAGGTTCAAAGTTTTATGGAAAAGCATAAGTCTTGCTCATGGAGTTTTTCTTATGTTACTAATGTCAGAGGAGTTCTTCGTATCATTATGTAGTGTAGAACTGGGATCAGCTTCCCTGGAAGAGTAGGGAAATACTGTAGTCTTAAGATTCAGCTGTAAGTTTTCAATTAAAACCAGCAGCTACTTTCTTATAGCTTATTGTCTCTAAATCTCTCTATAGCTCAGCTGCAGGAATAGCTTGAAATTCTGCAGTACTACTGAAAATGGAAAATGCAAGTCCTGTCGTGATGGTCATTAATAAATATAGTTTAATTTCAGCCAGGAAATTTTAGCTAGTAATCATGGAAGCTTTCAGACAGAACTCTGAAGTAGTGTCTTTTGGGCTCAGAAGGATGAGCACTTCCTTTGTTCTGAAATGCACTTGCAGGAAATTTCTGCTTTTGGGTCCAAGCACATTGACATTATCTGCAGTTTACACTTGCCAATATTTTTTGTTTTGTAGAGAAACAACATCTGTACGTGATTGAGAGTAGCTCTATTCAAGTTGGTTTTCATGCCTGTTTTGCAAAATGCAATCACTCTTACTCCAGTTCCAAGAAGTAGTTCCAACCTTTTGGGCAATACATCAGAACTGACTGGGAAGGGTCAAGAAAATTTTTAACTTTATTGGTGTGCATAGCACTGAGACAGCTCTGCCATGAAAGTGTGAGAACCTTATTCCTAAAGCTCTGGATGCTGCCTGCAATATGGACATGCCTGAACAGGCAAAAATATGGGATGGAGGGGGACACTTGAGTGTCTTTGAACTCAGGGCTATAGGATTTCAGCAATACAGGATTTCAGAAGGAAAACGGAGTGCATGCTAAACTAAACAGACTCCAAGAGGAAGACTGGATGAAGCTTGACTGATCCAGTGTTATGATTCTACAGAGCCCAGCAAATGGCTATTATAAGTCTTCTCTCTCCACCCTGAGGAAGCCTCACATTTATCAGTTGGTTGTACCAAGTGAGCTATAGATTGTATATCTTAAGAAGCCTGCCTATCAGAAAGAAGTGTTGCTTTGTCATACAGAGATATGGAATAATATTAATGTATTGAGGCTTATTTTAGTTCTGATTTATTTAGATTAAATGTTAGGTGCAGAAATGAAGCAGGCATATACAGTCTTGAAAATGGCAGTGGAATGAAAAGTTTGGGAAGCTAAATTATATCCTAACAGCTCTGCTTCGTTGTGTAAGTGAAGAACAACATGCAGTCAGCCTGGCTTTTCTGTTATGATTTATGGAGGAGAAATCTGGAACAAAATAACAGTGACTCAGAGTTACAGGAATGGCTGTGCCAAGAACTCTTGTATAGGGACAAGACAGCTGACATGGATTGTAAAGCTGGCTGGAGACTTACTTGAGGAAAAATGAAGGAAATAATGACTGCATGCTCTGAAGAAAATGCAAATAAAGAGGCTTTCTGTGACCTGTAATCAAGTGGAAGGAAGAAGGCATGATTTAAAGGGTTTGTGGTTTGCAGGAGTTAAATTTAAATGTGATCTGAGTTTACAGTCAAAGAAAGGAGTGTCCCAGGTCTTGTTCTCAGCTGCAGGTATAAAACCAAAGTGACCTGTTGTACAGTCATCTATTGCTCTGACACCACAGCAAACCTGATCAGTTTTGCCAAGTTCCAAATTTTTCCTACAAATACAGTGATGTGGCCTAATGGTGATGCATTACTTGCTGCTTGAAATGTATAGGTGAACTATACTTTTGCAGAGTTACCTCTGTAATGTAGTGACATTATCTTAAACTGTCTCTGAATTTGATGTTCCAGGCATCTTCCAATTGGATAATCTGAGTGTGGTGATGTTGAGAGTTGTCCTCAGGAGTTTTCTACCATTGTAGATTTGCCTGTGCCATAATTTGTAACTCATTCTGTAAAAGTTTTCTCTTGTTGTTTTTCATCTAAAAATGAGGTTGGCTTTTCTCAGTCCACATGAGGAGCAAGCTGATGAAATTTATGGAGTACCCAATGATTTTTTTTCTTTGCCAAGAACTTGGGCTTCATATGTTAACTTTTGTTGTTGTTCCCTCTTGCTAGTATTGACTCCAGCTGTTTAGAAAAGTGCCTTCAAAACCTGTTCAGTAAGCAGCACTTGTGGGTTTAATGAATATCGTGGCTTGTGCAGTCAGTCAAATTCTTTTTCCACGATCAAATGCAGGTGATGGATTGCACTTATGTTTCTGAATGTACTGTTCTAGCATGAAATGGGAACAAACTCTAGGCTGGAGCTCTAACTTTAATCCAGTAATATTCTAAAGATGGACAAATCAGGTGTTGATTTTGGTTAAGATGAGAGAAATTTTTTCTAACCTGTAGTTGATGTTTCTTCCCCTTGGGATTTTTTTTTGACACAGCTGGCACGAGCCACAGTACGTGATCCCAAAACCGGTGTCCTTACAGTGGCTAGCTACAGGGTGTCAAAAAGGTAAGTGTAGAGAACAGTTGAGCTTTAAGGTTTTTGTGCTTAACAGCTGTCATTTGCTACCTACAGCTGAAAACTTGAAGTGTTTTGCATGTAGCACAACCTTGCACAACAAATGCATGGTGCATGGCTCTTCTGGCCATCTGACTGAGGGCAGAAGAATCCTTCTGCCTTGGGAAATGGGTTGCTGTGGTTGTTATTCCAAAATAACCTCTTTCAATCATTCCCTTATCCTAGCTCATGGTTGGAGGAAGATGATGATCCTGTTGTGGCCAAAGTGAATCAACGAATGCAGCAGATCACAGGGTTAACGGTGAAAACAGCTGAACTATTGCAGGTTGGTGTGCTTGTCAGACTTCATCCTGGGCAAATCAGCTGCTGGTCAGGGTGGTCTGGTGCTTATGGAGATGTAAACACAGGCTGGCTCTTATCCAGCCCCTCGCAGGGGTTCTGGTGCCTGCTGATGCAGTACACAGGAGGTGAGGTGCTTGTGGTGCGTGGGGTGTTCCCAGCTGCTGCGAGCTGTAAGGGCCTGGCGGGGAGATGTTTTCCCATTGTGTGCCAGGCAGAGAAGGGTGGAGACAGCAAAGAAATACAAGATAACTTTGTGCAGGAATCTGATTTACCAGTTTGTTTTGTGGGAAATGCCTGCCACTCCTTTTCAAGTCTGCAAAAGCTGAACCTCCTTCCTGGTTGAACCTTTTGAAGTCCCAAATAGTTTTCATAGTCCTGCTATATTCTCATATGGAGTCTGATCTTTGGCTGGCTGTTGGAGAGGAAGGAGAGCAGGAGTGATATAGCACTGTCAGAATAGCTGTACCTTAGCCTGTCTGCTGCCTCTGTTCTTCCATGCTCCTTGAATTCCTGTTGTAGAGCCTGATTGAAGTGCTGCTGATTACTGGCTATCCACAGAAACCAGTCACCTACAGTTCAGTGGATGTTTATGCTCCCTTCTTCCATGCTCTAGGTTGCCAACTATGGAATGGGAGGGCAGTATGAGCCACACTTCGATTTTTCTAGGGTAAGATTCTACTTTGAATTATTTCTTAGTGGGGAGGGGGGAACAGTTTTGCTTTGAGAGAACTGTTGGAGCTGTTTTCTATGAAAACATGTAATGTATAGACCTGCTGCATGGGATGGATTATGACCTTTTGGCAAGCCTCTGCACTGCCTTCTTTGATGCTCAAAGTTCAAGAGAACAATGAACAAATCTGGCTGCTTATCTTTGTCACCTTGGTTCCTTGCACAGTACAGACACTCTAAAAAGCAGAGTGTGTCACTTGTATATATTCTTTCCATTAATTTATTCAGAAACTGAGGTCTGCAAGCCCTGTGTTTTGAGTCTGTATTGTTCTGTTACCCTTTCAAGTTTAAAATATCCACCAATGGAGGACTTGGACAAATTGCTAAAGTACTTTGCAGGACCTGGTGGAGCAGGAGACATCCCTTTGCCTCCCTCCAAAAATATAGCCCTTATGGGAATCTTCAAGGTTTGTACAGGTCTTCTGGCAAAACCCTTAGTGTGGCTGCAGCTATAGGGTCTGAAGAGGGTTTTTTGGGTGGGTGTTTGGGAGGGCAGTGAGTGCTATGGTCAGCAGAACTTTGCAGGTGGTGGGTGCTGGATCTGTGCTTGGCACTAGAGGGCTCTGCCTGGCAGGTGAGAGCTCTGGTTTGCTGCAAGTGGGGAGAAGAGGAACAGATTATTAATTATTACTCAAACCAGTTTCTGTACATGCTAATTGTACTGAGGAGCTATGGTGTCTAGTATTTTCAAGTATAAAATCCATCTGATGCCATGGCTTCCAGTAGAACCATGGGATTTCAGTGGAATCTGGCTTACTTTAAGATGTCCTAGTGGCTTTACTTGGTAGAAGGGATTGCAGCCAGAGTGTGACCCAATAATTGAGTGCAGAATTAAAGCCACCCAGTTTAGTGCTGTTTAAAAAATAATCCTGAACTTCAACACTGTGGAAGCTCATATTCGTTAGCTTTGGCCTGTTGAGAGAACTTTTCCTATTAACTTTAAGACTGCTTTGTTTCCTGAGTCAAGCAAATGCTCTTAAATTTTCTTCAGAGCCTTTGAACTCAAGGACCTCAGCCATCAAATTGGCCAGTGTGGACTTTACTTTTGGATTAGCAGCTGGGGCAGAGCTCCACTTGGAACGTAACCTTGGCTGCACTCGTCAGTTAAGGCAAGGCAATCACAGAGTTTGCCATGGTTTTGGACTGGTCCTCCAGGCTCTCTGTGCATCACAGATTTCTGTGTTGAAATACAGAGGGACTGCAGTGTCTGCATGTCTCCTTGCAGCCTTTTTTCCCTTGCAGTCCTCAAATAGGGACACATTAATAGTTGCGTATTATGACTTTGAGATTTTATTGGTTGCTCAAAAGTTAAAGAAATCTTTTGCTATTGAGACTCAGAAATGCATGGCTGGACCTGGATTTGGCAGTGGTGGCAGAAACCAGTCACCTGTGTCTCTGGTGCTCTTATGTTGGCTGTTGGGTTGGATTTGCATATGCAGATGCAAGAGTCTTGTGTTTTTATGAACCTTTTTCAGGAAAGACATTTTATTTCTTGAAATAATCTTCAAGTAGATTGAACTAAACATCTTAGAGATGGTGGCTGTGGTTTTTCTTGCAGTTTCTTTTCTAATACCAATTTCTTCTTTTCTTTAAATGTTAAAGATTATTGGTTTTGTGTAGAAGAGTACACCTTAATGTCTGCTGGTTGAAATTACTTCCTATTAGCGATACAAATAAACCTTTAATTGCATTTTTTTTGAAGGGACACATTGGTATTCTAGATATTCTTTCTGCTTCTAAACTGCTGCCAGTATGATCTCATACTCCAACAAATGAAAATCAGTGTTTCCTACAGAGTAAAGACACCTTGATCTTTTTGATGTGGTCCTTAGTCCTAAACAGGCAACTGCTTGAAAGTTCATTATTGCTATTCTGCAGTCTTGCCTGCTGGCAAAAACCCCCGCATTTTCTCTTCTCATGACAGTATTTCTTTGAGTCACTGCTACATTTACAAGAAGCAAATGTGTTATCGAAAGCCCACGGAAGATGTGTTTTTCATATTCACCTCAGTTGTTGAATTTGGATCAGTGTCCAGTACAGTAATGGCCTGTTACCTTTACTTGGATAACATCTGTGCCACAGGCCCTGAAAACATTGCTTCTATTCTGCCCTAAGAATGGCTTCAGTGCTACTTCTCCTTACAGCATCTGAGTGCTATGTGCATGCAGTTATGCACCCTGGCTGCAATTTGTAATGGCTTTAATCTTGCCCCGTATCCCTTATCCCCTTTCTATTCCAAGTCTTTAGATTGGGCTTAGGGATCTCTCTGCAGAGCTACACATCTGTAACTCTAGTGTGAGCCTGTTTGGAACTTGGGTTAAAGTTGTTGTCTGTTACAGCGACCCTTTGACAGCACACTCAAATCGGAAGGAAATAGGCTAGCGACGTTTCTTAACTATGTAAGTACCTCTGTTTGTCTGCTGTCTGTGAGCTTGAAGTTTGCAGTTATTCTCATTTAATTTTATAGAAAGATGAGCCAGATGCTTTCAAGCGGTTAGGGACTGGAAATCGTGTGGCCACTTTTTTAAACTATGTAAGTATGATGATCCTTTATGCATTGAGTGTAACTTTAGCAGCATCTTGTTCACAGCTTCTGCAGTTGGTTATTTGTAGAGATTCCCTGGCATCTGGAAGTAGGGGTTTCATGATTCTTGCAGCATCAGGTGCTGTCCCATCTGAGCTGGTAGAATTCTGGGGGTATTTAACCTCAGAGCAGAAAACTTGAATATAGGGCCCAGCTTTACCTTTTGGCCACTCTGCTATGAAATCTTTGACTTCATTGGATTCCTGTTGGTGGGAGAGGATAATTTGGCTTATTTCTCAAAGGCAAGTGCTTGGGGTACTCATGTGATATGCTGCTTGAGAACTTGACTATTGGCCATTTACTGTGAGACAGTCATGTTCTTCCACCACTGTTTGACAGCACTTGATGCTGTGATCTGTCAGCCTCCATTTTTAGCTGGTTGTCAAAGCTAGAGTGACTCTGGCATAGCTGTCGTGTCAGCAAATGGAGGAGACGTAGCTAATAAACTTGGTGCAACTGGGTTACAGCTGCAGAATTGGGAAGATTCACTAGTTGCATGCATTATACAGCCTACAGACCATGTACACTGGAGTCATAAACATTGCTGCTGCTGCTACTAGTGGCTTAATGTTTTCACACTAGTCTTCTGACAATATTTTATCTACCAACCTATACTTGATCAGTAATTAGGATTGCCTAACCTGCTGTGTCTAACTTGTGAGTGGTACAACTTCAAATTTAAAATTCTGTGATGAAATGTTTGTTGCTGAGCTGGTATTGTAAGTGTGAAATGCAGCTCAAAACAGAACCAGAAATACTTTCAACTTGATACGGTGGGGGTGGAAATAATCTCCAAAACAAGAATTGGAATAAGTAGCTGTGAAATAGTCTGTTGCTAAGGGGCTTTAATTTTAAATTGTCTATCTGTATTTCATTTGCTTCTCAGACTTTTGGACAAGCTTTGATTTAGAGTGAGTATGCACCGCATTCTCTGCCAGTTGTACATGGTCAAAGGCAATTTACCCTTGTATGTCCCATGTAGAACATCATACGTGTACCAACACCCTTACTAAAAAGAGTGGTTGTGTTGCTAAGATGTAGGTATTAACTGGCAAAGTTGCATGCACGTGCTTTCTAGTTGGAAGGGGCAAAAACCTGTGCACCTATGGCATCTTATGCCCTTTTATTGTAGGTACCAAGCAGGAGGACACCAGAGTGGTAATAACATCTGCTTTAAACAGAAATCCAAGTTACAATAGAGAATGTGGGGACTTGGGGAGTGTATTTAATAGTAATTCTGCTGTTTAAAGTTGGTGGGAGCTGGATGTGACTCCTTTGTTTCTTTCAATTAGAATTTGATTAAAAACTCACTGAAATTGGTAGAAAGGCTTTGTTTTTAATGGGAGTGTTTCTAGGAACTTCAGTGGGTTTTGGATCAAGACTAATAGTTTATAGTGAATCCATCATTACTGATGAATTCGATAGGGTTAAATTCATTCCAGTGTAGAAGGGAAAAGCATAAAGATACATGCTTTTTTTTTTTGAGTCACATAGCTATATGAATTAAAGCTTGGGATGCATAAAGCACATGAAGTGGCCTAACATCTCTGGTGAACAGCATAGAAACTATGTAGAAAGTGAGGTTTTCTAATAGTTTGTGTAGTTTTTGAAGTGGTTGACCAAGATGCACAAACTCAATTATGAAAATCTGTTCCAAAGACGTGGTTTCAATTTATGAGGAATCATGTGGTTTAACAGACACTTACTTGTTTTCCTAATTGGATCATAAACTGGAATGAAATTCTTGAAACTGGCTTACTCTGAAGTCCTCTCCCTTGTTCTAGAGTGCTAGCTGATTAACACTGTAGGTACACATGTTTTTATGGCTAATTGTTTGTGTAACAGATCATATATAATCTAGACAAAGGGCTGAACAAAAGCCTTCAGCTGCAATAAAAGCCTTCAATAGCAGATGCTGTTCTTTTTGCAGCTTGTGCTAGTTGAAGTGCATCCTTTCCTCACCAGTGCAAGTAGAAATCTTGCTCTGTTAGGGCTTGGGGCACTTTAGCTTGTGGGACTGCATGTGCAAAAAGCATTGTAAATGGACAGAGGTTGTGAACTTTGTTTTCTCAGATGAGTGATGTAGAAGCTGGAGGAGCTACAGTTTTCCCAGACTTTGGGGCAGCAATATGGCCCAAGAAGGTAAACTCTATTTGTTTCACTTGATATCTCTCTCCTGTTAGTCTCTTGCTCAGTACAGTCCTACATCCATTGAATAGTCAGCTAGTGTGACCAATGCTGTTCACTGGAGCTCATGGGCAGGCTGCTGTGTATCAAGGCAGCTGTACCTGGTCTTGTGGACCACAGGGCTGCTTACATGTTATAGAACAAAGAAATGTGAACAGTTTGTGTAGAGCTGTTATTAACAGAAAACTCCTGTTCAAGTACAGCTCCTCTCTACTCTGAACACAGCTGAATTAGAGTGGGACTAAGGGGTTTTTTATGTGCTGTCAGGTGGTGGTCTGTTAAAGTGCTCCACAGGAGCCTGCAGCTGAGTTCATAGGCATTTTTTCCCCCCCTTACTGTAATTTGAATAATTATATTGACTAGGTTCTAATCCAGATTTGATTTTGCTTTTCAGGGAACAGCAGTGTTTTGGTACAATCTTTTCAGAAGTGGTGAGGGTGATTATAGAACCAGGCATGCAGCTTGTCCAGTACTAGTAGGGTGTAAATGGGGTAAGTAATACTTCTTTAGGAACAAAACCTGAAGGAAGGCTCGTGTGTGCAAAGCTGGTGATATACTGAACCCTTATAACAGCATTTATTTATTTGTTGCCATTTTAATTATTGGAGTCATTTGGCCATAATGAAAACTCTCACCATCAGTATCATGTGGTATTAAACAGCTCCATTGTTCAGCTGTAGCTTTTCTAGTGACTGGTTTGTGTCAATGACAGCACAAAGTGTTTAAGAATGTCACTGGGTTTGTGTAGTGTATCAGCATCAGGATGACTTGAACTATCATTTGACTAGCATCAGGTCTGTTCCTACAAAGATTTGTGCATAGTTTTAACTGCTAAAGGAGGTGAGCTCCTTGTAAGGTCAATGGGAATGTCTGGACACTGGGAATTTCTGCTAACTGCTAAAAGCTTCATGTCACCAGTTCCCATGCCCACCTCCCCCAGCCTCCAAGGTGTTCCCCTGGAGTGCCAGAGCATACTGCCCCTGTAAATGATACCAGACCCAGAATTACACCCCCTGTTACTGTCAGCCTCAGAATTGGGCAGTTGGAAAGATCTGTTCTTCCTCAGCCCTTTGCATCTTCCTGTGTCTTTGCCACTGGGTGGGTAGAGAAGGATAAGCAGGGATCCTCAGACTGAGACATGAGATTTTACTTGAAGTGACCGCCTGGGTGCTGGTGGTACACACACTGGGTACATGGTGGTAACTGATTTCCTGTCCTTGTTCCACAGTTTCAAACAAATGGTTTCATGAAAGAGGAAATGAATTTTTAAGACCTTGTGGGAGAACAGAGGTTGACTGAAACCCAACCTGCTGCAGGCCTTCGTATCTGTCTCCTTTTCTACTGTTTGTTTTTCCAGTTCATTTCTAAGAAATGATCCATCTTTTTCTCCAAGAGTCCTGGCACTTTACCCAAAAAGGACAACAAAATATGTAACACCTGTGAAAGAAAGTAAATGGCATTGTACACAGACTTGTGTTGTGGTTGCTTGGTTATTTCCATTTCTCCCTGCCATCCTCCTTTGACCTGCCTTCCCCCCTCCCCACTTTCTCTGTAGTCATGGTGCAAACAGTGCGATTTGGTATGTTTGGGTGCCTGGTCTTGTGCCTTTTGTACCTCAGATTTAGATGTTAAATATTTCTTTGAACCAAAGTTGTTTTGGTTTTTTTTTTAAAGTTTTGTGTACATGTTGATTTTATTGTATTTCTATGGATCACAAGTTTTGAAACAAAAATAAATGTTCTTTCCATAAAGTGATTCTCTATTCTGTGTTCTTAACAGGTTTTAGGGAGCAGTGTGCCTTCACTTTTTCCTTTGAGGACCTGTTGCTTTGTTGCCTGTTTTTTTGTAGAAAATCCATTGTGGTTTTGGAGAGTGTTTTGTTTAAGGCTACAGCACATGACACACAAACTGTTGCACCTTCTACTGAAGCTGGAAAGGTTTAATTTGTGTATTGAAACTGCTTTGTTAGTATGTGTGTAATGGCCTCAAGCCAAAGCATGTAGGACAGTGTTGTCCACAATAGAAAAGAAATTCATTTCTGAATTATAATTAGGAAGAAATGACAGTTAATTGCTAAGGGGGGAAAAAAGAAGAGCAAAGCTATGGAAAAATAGGTAGATGTTTCAGAAATATAGAAACTTGCTGTTGTACTGTTGTATCACTGTACCACTGTGCAGGCTGGATTGACATTGGAAGATCTCTCCCTAGTCATGTCCATACCAGTAACACCCACATGGGAGTATGGGTGGCTGCAGGTGAACTTAAAGCCAGAAATGATAATGGCTTTACAACTCTAAGTTATTGCTTTGATACTAGCTTGGACAATTGTTAATGTATCGACATGAAACTGGCTTGAGGAAGTGAAAAATTTCAATTACACTGAACCATCCAGTTGCAGTCATGATTGTCATGTGGCAAACATTGGCTTTCTTTGTGCTTCTCCATTGCCCTGTGTTGTGCAAAGACTGAGCTGGAAAGCCAATTGTTTTCAGCATTACCTCAGGCAGGGTTAGAAGCAGTGCCCCTGCTGTCCTGAAACAGAAGGGTTTTCCTTGTTAGCTATTACAGATGTCATCCATTTATTGTATTGGTAATAAAGGAAGGTGACTTAGCAATGTATGTTCTTGTGCCCTTGAATTTTACATGTGAGGAATTTAAGAACTTAATGGGTATTACCTTTTGTTATTTAGATGCAGCATGTAAGTATGTGTATTCATTAAGTTTTAATTTTTCTGTTAAGCATTCACAACTGGTTGAAGAGAGGTCTTGGACTGTCCAGGCAGAGACTTGTTGAGCTCCAGTTATTAATGATACTGAAATGAGAAGAGCATCTAGTCTTGTAAATAAGCTTTGTGTGAACAGTTAGAAGGTAGCTATAAGAATTGCAAGATGCTTTCCTAAAAGCTTTAATGACCTGGGGTGGCATAGCTTGATAGTTGCTCTGTAATCTCACACAGTGCTCCATCACTTGCCATGAATGTTGTGGCTGTTGGCTGGCTGTTCAGAATATTTTGTTGTTGACCTCTAGTTCTCTTAGTAACATCTCTCAGTGTAACATAAACTTGGGAAATAAGGAGTTTTGCTTTAAAACAAAGTATTCAACATATGGCAGCCTCGCAGATGTGAAGAACTGACAATGAGCCAAAGCCACAATTTCTGGTTGGAACACTTTGGATTTCAGGGGGAGGAAGAAGAATCTACTTAGGCTCTCTGTCAACGTGGTATGTTGACAGCTAAAGTTCATATCAGGACTCTGGCCAAAAATCTGTGCATCCCACTTCTGAAATTGTGTAGTTGGCTGGGAAATGCCATTGTTAACTCTGTGATACTGAACTTTTTAAGCTAACTTGACTTTCTTGTTTTCTCCAGGAAGAACTGTATCCTATTCTCTGAGTTGTCTTCTACCTTGCTTCAGTCTGTCCCTGAAGCAGGATGTGTGGATGCAGAGCTGCTCCGATGCTGAGCTGCTTTTTTGTGCTGTGTGCAGGAATCATTCACTGCTAATCTGAGTTGAAGAATAATTGCTGTTTTAGAGAAAAGAGTATGTGTGACTCGTGGGCATTCAGTAACCTCCCAGGCATGTTTGTGTAGTCTGGCAGATTAATAGGAGACAGAATATGGAATATATTCTAGAAGATGAACAGAATATGGCAATTAGCCTAAAAATAAGCCTATGGGGGAGATTTAGACCTAAAAGATTCATATGCTGGAACAAATAAACCTTCTTCCATCTACACCCAGGGAGCTTCTGCCAGAGTATCCCTGGTAGGGTAAGTACTTGAGGCTTGTTTAGACTGAAATGGTTTTTCTCCTGACAGACTGCTGACTCTTATTTCATAAGGTTTAAGTACTTAGTACAGATCTTTATATGCACTACAGAGGCTCACTGTGGACAAGTGGCTGCCAGACCTTTGAAGCACTTTGGGACCTTTCAGAGAGGTCTTCAGGTCACATCTGTTGGACTTAGCTTGCTGATGTGGTCTCTAAGGCACTGCTCTGCCTGACAAGTACTGCTGAAAGCAGGCACCATGTGAACTCTGATGGAGAGATGGTCTCTTATCGTGGCTTATATAGTCATAACAAGAACAACCACCCCCCAGCCCATGCCGGTAATGCACATCCAGTAGAGCATGTGGTTTCTTAATCCCTGGCCTGAATGCGATGGTATGGACATACACTGTGTTTATTGAGTGATTATGGCACCTTCCAACTGGGTTAGGAAACCACCTAAGCATTCATGTTCAGCTGTGTGACTCAGTGAAGCTCTTATTGCCTTTTTCTGCATTAGAAGTGATTTCTTTTTCCTGTTATAGTGAAGAAAACGTGAGAATCATTTATCTCATCATCTTAGAGGGGAAAACTGCACCTTGGGCACACTGGCAGTGCTGTCCCTCCCAGCTCCTGCCACAGTGTGATGTTTTTGCTTGGTTCTGCATTGATTTCCTCCACTTGAATCTTGAATGAAGGCAAACAAATGAAAGGGTTCTGACTCAGTGAGGTAATACCACATGTGGCCTTAGGCTGTCACTTCCTAACAAGTGTTAATTTATTCATGCTCTCTGGTCTCACTTTGCCTCTACATGTGTATTTTGGGGGGAGAAATGTGACCTCCTTTATCATGCAAAGGTTTCATCTGCTTTCAGCATGGCTTTCCCCAGTTCCTCCAGCATCTGGGAACACATGTGGTGTCTCTGGACATGCCAGCTGCAGCTGGATCCCACTTTCTCTGCAGCCCAGCCTCTCATGTGGGCTCCTCTGGGTTAGGAGGGAGGGAGCTGTTTTGAGTTAGCAGACAAAGCAGCTGAGGTCACTGAGCTCTTACTACTGCCAAAGTAAATGCTGGAAATCTCTTGCTGAGTTTATCAGCCCAGCTGAGGCTCTGCTTGCAAAAATCCACACCATCTCCTGGTGTGGCTGGATGCTGCTGATGTCCCAGTGATGGGGAGCACACTGGCATGTGGGGGACAAGTGCCTGCTGGGTGCTGTGCCTGTGCAGCCCTTGGTGACAGCTCTGGGTCAGCAGGAGCTGGTGAAGGGCACTAGCAGGTCTGTGTCCAAACAGAATGGATGAATGCATTTTCCTCTTGTTTTGGGCAACCTTACAGACACAAAATAAGCAGTAGAGTGTATCAATATGGTATAGGCCCCTGTTGGATTTATCTGAAAAAGATGAATAAGAGCTGTAATGAGAATTGCTCCTGTGAATGAGAGGCTGAGAGTGTTGGCACAAATGCTCAAAACCTTTTCTTATTTGAATGTGGCATTTGACAATGGTGAGGAGTTTGATTCTGTTCAACTTGTAATGAAATACCTATTTTTATGTAAAAAAACATTTTATATTTGAAAGGCTGGATCTTGCTGCCTACCTGCTTAATATACTATTATAATTTGCATCCAGTAGAGATTTATGTGCCATCCCTGGGGACTGGGGGCGTACTGGGGAGCTCGGGGACACCACAAATGCAGACAAGAGCTGTGCAGGTATGGCAGCGTGGTCCAGTATGCTTTTGGGCACTGTCATGGGGTGGAGATGTCCTGCTGTGTCACATTCAAGCAAGAAAGTTTGTACATCACCTAGATCATTAAAAAGAAACAATTTCTGTGTGAACATCTTGCATAGAAATTCAGATTGCTCAGAGACTCAGAACTGTACCTGAGTGAGGTTTGAGCATCTGAGTTGTTAGATGCTCCCAACTTTGAGTATTCCTTCTGGGAACTGCCTACTTGTGATTGTGTTGCCTGTGACAGTAAAATAACAGCTGACCCCACGGTGCTTTCAGTGAGAAGCCTTGCACAGGCTCCATCGCTGTGGTTTTTTTGTTTGTGTGTTTTGCTCTGAGTAAATGATAACTTGGATTTTCTAGATAACTCGCAGGGTTTTTCTCACAGGAAAGAGGAAATGGCAAAGCTGTAGCTGGTTTTGAAGTGGTACTCAAAGGTTTGTACAATTTTGAGTGCATCTAAAAGTGGAGGACAGCTGAATGCTGTAGGCTGTGCTTGCTACACCTGCAGAGCAGAGCTGCTTTGACATGATTTCATAGTAATATTTTGGCAGATAGAGGTGGTGGTAGCGCATCTGCACCCCCAGCTCACCCAAACTACACAGCCAGGCCCTCTGAATGGAATGATGCTGGCCTGTGGGGTGCACTGGCTGCTCTCTGAAGCAGTGGGACACAAGCCCACACCAGTGGAATTTCTCCTGTTGGGAATCTCCTGTCATTTTTGTTCTCTTTGCTCCTTATCCCCCAAACCTGTGGACCTGCCAAACCCAGGGGCAGATCCCAGATTTGCACGAGTGTTTGCATGATGAAGTTTTGCTTTCGTTTGGTCAATAAAAGACCTGGAGAGCAGTTAGGAAATGATTTAATTAGTTTAAGCCATTTTTAGCTCATACCTGGGAAACCACAAACTTGTAGCTTTGCACAGATCAGAAGCTGCTTACTAATCATCTTGCAGTCAGTGCCTCTTTATGCTGGCGTTCAGCTTCTGCCAAGGCACTGCCCTGGCTGTGGTTGCACTTTCGTGTCTTTCAGAAACAGCAGCTCCAAGTTCAGAAAGTCAGAAGTGTGTCTCGTACCCAGCTAGGAGGCTGGGTTTGACAACCCTGAGGCTGCCTGGAGCAGGGCTGCTGCTCCCCAGAGCATTCCTCTCCCCCCAGCTCTCCCAGGGATTTTAGTACAACGTGCAGCATCCCTTTCCAGCACTGCCCAGCTTGTGCCAGCCTGGTGGGATGCTGCTGGGGGAGGGAATTCATCTCACATGGTGCCCACTGCACTGCTGGGCATGAGATAGCATATGTGTCTGCTATCAGCAGTGGCAGCATCTGCCCCTCTCTTGGCTACAGAGGATTCTGGAGTGAACACCACAGGATGGGCTGAATCTGACCCTCCCTTGCCATGCAGAAGCTGTAGGGGAGAGCAAATAACTTGTAAAATACCCTTCCCTCTGTTAGATCACAAATGACACCATCAAGTGCATAATGTTCTAATGCCAGATGTCTGTTTTTTACTGAATTAGCACAAAAATTATTGCAAGAGCTGCAAACAGATAAAGCGAGCGAGGGAGCTTTTTGTCTCCAAAAAACGTTGCCGAAAGGCAGCTCAGTGTGAGGTGCTGTTCAAAGCAACCACCAATAGGCACTAAATGTTCTCTGAGGAACACCCCGGCATGGCTCTTGGGCTTGATCTACAGATACAGGCAACCACATCTCCCTCTGTATCCGTTAAAGGTGGGAGAACTCAGTGCTGCTTGGGGTGAGGATCCATCCCTGGAGGGATGTCAGAGCCGTGGAGATGTGGTGCTGAGGGACATGGGGCAGTGGGGACTGGGCAGTGCTGGGGTAATGGTTGCACTGGGTGATCTTAGAGGTCTTTTCCAACCAAGGCTGCTCTGTGATTGTGCAGAGCGGAGTGCGCACATGGAGCGACTCGGGGGTGAGGTGACTCCTGGCACCCAGAGGGCTGAGCAGCTTCGCTGTACAGGTTGGAAGGAGTTAGAGACTCAGTCCCACAAATGCACCCAGAGTCATCCCGGTGCTGTGCCAATTCCACTTTTCTTCTAAATATTGCCCAGGTTACATCCCTTGTGTGTCTTAAACCACATAGACGGCCAAGAAATCTCTTTGCTCAAAATAAGGATTTATGCCAATGTCTTAAGAAAAGCTTCCCGAGCTGTTGGTACATCAGTAACATCCCTTGGCCCACCTATTTTCTGTGGGTGTTTGCTGGGTGAGCTGTTGACCAGAGCATCAGCCACAGGCTGCAGCTTGAGTAGTGTGAGCAAGTGTTTGATGCTTGGGAGGCAGGAACTGATCATGGAATCGTAGAATTGTTTTGGCTGGAAAAGGCATTGAAGTCCAACTGCAAACCTAACACTGCCAAGTCACCACTAAACCGTGTCCCTGAGCATCACATCTCTGTCTCTTAAATCCCTCCAGGGATGGACCTGGAACAGTTCAGCTGGAAGGGACCTGCAGTGATCTATCCAGCTGCCTGACCCCTTCAGGGCTGAATTGTTTCCTAGAAACCAGCTTTACTTTATTTAAAGTACTTTTATCTTGAAAAAAAATCTTTTAAACACACCAAGTGTTATTGAAAACACATTCCTTGTTAATAAAATCCTGACCTCTTACCTGTGACTGATGCTCATCCCTGAACAGCCTTTGAGGAATGGAAGCAGTGGGTCAGTGTGCTGTGGTGCCCCCAAGCCACGGCCGGGGTGAAAGGACACAGTGGCAGTTGTGACTTACACAACAGAAGATATTTTTCCATACAACAAACCAAAGCAGCAAGTAATTACAATCTGTCTACCTGGTAAGTTGGTGTAATGTCCTTTTGGAGGGGGGAGGGGGGATAGAAGTGACTGTGTCTCCTTGGCACATTACCTGTAGTAAATATAGGGCATTTTGCCCAGCTTTATAACTCCTGAGCTGGAGAGGCTGTGGGGTGGGATCTGAGTCATCCTGTGGTGGAATCACACCTGAAACCTGCATCGTGCAGCACATCAAAGCAACCAGATTTGAGTCTGACTTTTACAGATATTTCCCCCCACCGAGAGCATCGCTCACCTTGGGCCATGCCTTGCTTCACTGTTCCTGAGGTGTGGGGGGTGAGGAGGACCTTGAGTTGTGTTGGTTTGTTGCACATAAAATGCTGTTTCGTGCTCGTGGCAGCAGTGAATCGTTAAGAAGCAAATTGGCTCAGTGCAGCTGGGGCGAAGGGATGGTGGGTGGGGTGGGGGTGGCTGAGGACATGCTCTGCCCTTCTCCAAGGGCTCACAGTCCTGCCCTTTTCCAGGAGCTGCTCTCCTGCCAGGCCCACAGCTGAATTTCTAAGCCTGGCTGAGGTTTATGTGTAGAAATTAAATTCCATACCAATGGGGTGGAAATTAAAATGGAATTTTATTAAGGAGTGCTGTTGTTTTGTTAGGACAAGAGATCTGTGCCAGGTGTGAAGCAGTGCTTGTAGGAACTACCTGGAACCAGGCACAAGGCTTCTTAAAGCTGTGTCTTAGAGCAGTGATGCTTTGTGGTAGAGCAGCCCTTGCTTTGGTGTCAGTCACGAGCAAAGCTTTTCACCTGCTGTCAGTCCCTGGTAACCACCTGCTACATGCATGGCTAAATCGATGGACTAGAGCTCAAACTGCCGTGCGAAGAAATGATGCTGCCTGTAGTGCTGATAGTGCCTGGCCCTGCATTTGGAGGTGTTTTAATTCGGAGGTGCTGTGGTAACTGGGAAGGTGCAGAAGAGCTGCCGGGTGAGGATGTGTTCTGCAGAACCGAGAAGCTGGGTGAGTAACGACTGGGTGAAGGATGTTGCTATGATTGATTTGAATCCGGGCGAGATCGCGGAACTAAAAGCTCGTGTGAGCTGCTGGAAATTGTGTGATGCTTTCTGGTGGATCACCAGTTTGCAGGGCAGACCTGGCGCTGCAGGACCGACCCCTGCCCTGCGTGAGGACCATGCAGGTGCCACAGCAGGACCCCTCCCTGGGATGCAGAATTCCCCATCCAGGGTTACCCATCCTCAGCACTGCTTTCATCTCAGAAACCCAAGTAAGTTCAGTTTAATTTCACGTTGTGATGCTGTTCTGGGATTGAGGAGTGGACAGCACAGGAAGCTGCAGCACAGCAGTGACCACTGCCTTCGTGCTCAGCTCCTGCTGCTCTGCAACCACAGCCTTATCTCGCCCTGCTATCAGAGGAGGGCTCTCACAGTGCTTCACACCTCTTTCTTTTTTTATTTTCTGGCTAACTGACCTTCCTTTTTAACTTCAGAAAAGCTAAAATACTTCTTAAACCTCTCCCATCACAGGCTGATTTTCAGTTAATGATGGCGAGGGACTCTGTTCTGTGTTGCATCTGGTCAACAAAAATGCAGCAAAAAGGTAAGCTTCTTTCCATGATGTAATTTGGAGATTGCTTAATACACCCAGCAGCCTTCAGGCCACCAGGAGAATGATTAGCACCTTGAGCTGTCGAATTTTTTCACAATTTGTTTGAAGTACGTGATTTTTTTGGAGGTTTAAGCTGAGGAAGAGGAACCATTCTTTGGCTATGTTTGAAATTGCAAGCAGGTTCTGGGGGGACTGTGGCTTTTCAGGGATATTGTGTCTGGGTTTATGGAGAGAGGATGCGAGTTGCCCGCAGCCAAAGGTGTGGGTGAGTGTGGGCTTGGCAGTGAGTTCAGTAGGATGAGCCTGGGGCTTATCTGAGAGGGGGACTCAATGCACAAATAGTTTGAGATCATGAGGGAAGAAGAGAGGGTAAACAAACGTTGACTGTCATGGTCTGGAATTCCTCACGTGGTGCCAGTGCTGGCAGAGGTGGCCTGGCCCTTCTTGGTGCTGCGAAAGGGAAATGTGTGTGTACAGGAAACACGTATGGGAAATGCTGTAAATTCAGAAAAAATGTGTTCATAAAGCTGGTGAGGGAAATGCCTCTACCTACCTAATTTGAATGGTCAAGGCTTAATTCTGAGTTGGTTTCCTTTTCTGCATTTGCTTGATGTGAGGGCTACAAGTAGATGCATTGAAAAGTAAATATCTACACAGAGTTAATGACATGGAATTAAGAGTGGGTATAGTAGGAGAAAGAGTAGGTGGTTGGGTTTTTTTCCCCTTCTTTATGAACTTGAAAAACCAAATATGAATCACACTGGGGGTGCTACAGGACTTTCTGTTCAAGTCAATGGGATACCACAGTTTCCAAGGTAAACCCAAGTGTCATGTTCAGAATTTTAAAAGTTAAATGGAATTAAATTTAATACCTTGGAGGAGGTGCTGGTGCAGGCTGGGAGCTCAGCAGAAAAACCCTAAGCAGAAAACCTGAGCACAGGAGGTAATAAAAAAGTGTTGTCTACCAAGAACTATTTAAAATCATGGTCTCTTGTAGAATAAATGTTTTTCTGATGGTAGCATAACTCTTCTGCCAGTCACCCCAGTTCATACACTGACTGGTGTATTTGTCTCTGGTTTTGTGAGATTCTGTGAATGCAGATGAGCCCTCAGGGTGGTATGTGTTTGAACAGGTCAGCTCCAGAAAATTTTGTGGTTTGATCTGTCTTTTCTCACAGGGTTGGACAGGAGGTGCAACCTGTTCACCTCTGGGGCTTGTGCAGCTAAACTAAGTGCTCTGCAATTGCTTTCTGGTTTTTAAATTGACTTGTTCTTTGAAATGGCTGGGCAGGGTGAGGGAGGGAGCTGCATCCCCTGGGGTAAAACCCTGAAACTGAGGGGAAAGTCACAGATAAGTAACATTAAACAGTGGCTTCAAGAATGAAAAACATTGGAAGATGTCCCATGTAAAAGTGGTTTGTTTTAAGCCTGATGCTTTTTAGAGTCTACTGGAAGGTGAGGTGGAGCTGAGTGTACGAGCAAATTCAGGTATTACTCAGCAGCTGCTGTGAGTAGAAGGTTAGTAGTTGGTTGTGTTTACTGTATGTGCTGTGAATAATTCAAGTACAGTAATTCAGCAGGTTTGTTTCTTGGTGTAGGTCCCATCCTTCCATGCACAACCACAAAAACTCATCCTTCACCTGGCTGTTGGAATGTGGCACTTCAGAACCCTGTCACACTTCAAACCATGTTAGTACTGCAAAAGTTTTTGTAGGCTGGATGTTGATTAGTGACTAAGACACTGTGGGAAATGGTGCAAACCTTCTGGTTTCTGTGTGTGAGTTGCCTGGCTTTACACGTGTGACAAATCCTACGAGTCGTTCCCGTGACTGTTAGTGACTTCAGCACAAGTCCTTGTTCAAAACCCATAGATGTGCTGTAGGCTGTGAGTACAAGAGCAGTGAAGCATGTTCAGTGGCAGCAAAGGTCTGAGCACCAAGATAAGATTTATCTTGCAAATGGATATCTGCAATATTTCGGAGTTAGAAGACCCTTTGATGACTCCACTGTCTTTTATCACAGTGGCCTCAAATTCCTGTCTCAGCCTTTTGCTGGGCTTTGAAGCCCTGCAGATTTCTAACTGATAGCAGCTAGATACGTGGTGGTACATGACAACTGTCTTTTGGCTCACTTTTATGGCAAACTATTTCTATCTGTGTAAGTCTGGGTTCCCCCATCTTCTCTAAGTCCTGAGGACAAAACCCTTGAAATTGGTGGTGCTGATGAATCCCACTGTGGCCAGAATTGCCCTTAACCACCTGTTTGGGATAGTCTGCATTTTTTAAGAAAAAATTTCTTCCCTTTTGTGTCTCAGCCTGAGACTTGACTGTTTTGCAAAGATACAAATATATATCAGAAAAACAGCATCTGTCACCTGGTTGGTACTGATGTACACAGAGCGATGCGAGGTCTCGTGCAAGGAGTGTTATGCTCTGTATCTTTTATAAAGCATGGGATTCTGCACCAGTTTGGGTCTAGTCATAAAGTGTATAAATGCTGTATACTGTAAAGACCTGAAAAATCCAAAGTAAAAGCTGTACATTTTGCTGGGAGAAGATATTACGACTGAAGTGGGTGGCACATGAAACCTCAAGGTTTATTTGATCAGGTTCACGTTCATTGTAAGCCAGTAGAAAATAAAAGCAAGGCTTTTGGTGCTGGGGGATTAAAGCAGATGGTGTGAATGATGGGGGTCAGGTCTCCTCCCTCCCAGGGGTTGCTCTGGGGGGTTGTGTTGGGTTCCGTAGATCCCCGCAGAACGTCCTGACCCTTGTGCCACCCCAGCACCAGCCTGTGGGAACCCTTTTGTGGCCCCAGTCCAAAGCATTTGAATGGTCTCATGGTCTGTGGGTTAGGGTTGGGTTTTCTGTCCCTTTATACAAAACCCCCACAACCACCAAGCCTTTCTATGTATCTCTGGTGACATAATGACTTTCCACATTTGATAACTGTACATGACATAAATGATGACACTTGGCTGTGCTTGTTCTGCAGAGTTTTAATTGCTGTGTGCAGTTTAATTTGCCTGCTTGCATTAACACTTAACAAAGATTCTGGTTTGTGACAGCCATTTCTCCCCCTTCCCACCCACCCTCCTCGCTGCCCGGGCACTGTCCCCTACAACAAACCGTCGCGATATTTCCGTGAGTCAGAGCAGTTGCATTTGCTGTCTGGATGCAAAGCCAGTTCACTTCTCATGATGATGTTGCAGTCGTGATTCCCATTGACCCATTTCAGGAATTCTTCCAGACTCTTTTTAAATTGTGAGAAAGTTGTGTTTTTCATGACTGAGCATCCTGAATCATTGGATGAAGATTTCTAAGGAAAAAGAATAGATACTGATGCACGAGTTACAGAGGAAATCCATCCAAGTGCTGCACATTCTCTGTGGCTTCCTCAGCTCCCTGGGATGGAGGATGAAGCCGACTGGCTGCCCTTCACCAGCCCCAAACCGTTTCACACAAGTTTTACAAATCGTTAGTCAAATAAGACCTCGCTCTTTGTCTTTGACTTTCAGGGAACTGCAGATTTTTCTGGGTTGGTTTTGGGGGGCAGGGGAGTTATCTGCCAAACTGGAAGAAAGGAAGTCAGGCCAAAACATTTTTCTCATCATATCTGAATGCTGGGGACAGGAAGGGAGTGCAGGATGCACGGTGGGATCCCAGCAGCATCGTACCATGCTCATTTGTAGTGCTGAGCAGAAGAAAGTCCAATTGCAGCAGTGTGGAGCTCAGCATGTGTTTGGTTAGGTGACAGATCTAGACACAGTTACTTCTGCAACCTGCAGTAATTAGTAAATTGATGGAAATCTGCTTTTCTTCCTAAAGCCTGCTGCTCTGTTCCAGGGAAATGGCTGAGCACAGATTCATTGCTTGCAAGTACAGCCACTGACAGAACACATGCAAACCCTGTTTTCTGTTCCCTTATTTTTCTCTCTCTCTTGTATTCAAAAGGCAGATTCTTTTCCCTGTAGTATTCCTGGTCTGTATCTGTTCTGCTATTAATTGCCCTGTTCTTCCTGAAGGATGAGCAGTACAGGTCATTATTGATTACACCTAATAAATAATCTGCATTACTCTGCATCTAAATGAACTATATTAACATAGTCCATATAAGAATGAATTTGTACATGATACAAACATCAAGCTCCATCCTTGAAGAAAGGTCTAAAATTAACCAGGGCAGAACAACTTCTTTGCTAACAAATCTCAGAACTTTGAATTAGAATTTACCAACATGTGAGCAAGAAGTGACAGGTGAAGTCTTCCTGAACCACTTCCACTGATGCTTCTTTAATTACTTTGAGGAGATGAACTTTCAGGGAAGCTTGTTAATTTCTTTTAAATCACAGAATCGTAGAACAGCCTTGCTTGGAAGAGATCTCTAAGATCATCAAGTCCAACCATTAACCCAGCACTGCCAAGTCACCACTAAACTGTGCAATTCTGTCAGCTTATCTATAGATTTAATTAAAGAATAATGCCCTCTCCTCCATCCTAGGCACAGAGGAAGGTGAAGACACTGGTGCAGTCTCGTAGCCCAGCTGGAGAAGGGATGGGGGTTCCCTGCTGCTGGATGGCTCAGCATGGTCTGAGTGAGCATTTGAGCATAACCACCAGGTGTAAAGAACCTGCATAAGGGGAGAACTCTAAGAAAATAGTTGAAACTCCAAGAAAAGAAATAGTAAAAAGTTACCTTCAAAAAGGAGCAGCTTTCTTCTAGTCTTTTCAAGTCATTTTCAACAATCTTCATGCACTTACATTTGGGGATCTTTTGTAGTTCTTCAATAAATTTTTCAGTGTTGTTATGTGCACAACTTTGGATCTAGGAGAAAAAGGGAAAGTAAATAGTCTTCTAGTTGACAACCAGAAAGCTTTTCTTTCTTGAAAGAACTGTTTATCATCATTGAAAATGCCAGCTGTTATTTTTCTCTGGAAATCAACTTTTACCTGATTTCCTTTTTATGCCTTTTAAGTCATGTTAGAAGTACAGTCTTCATAACTGTTATAACTGGAAACTTTGCAATAAAAGTGGTCCAGTTTCTGTCAAAGGTGAATGTGACTACATTGGGAATTTGATGCAATTCTATCTAAATCAAAGTGATTTTTTTCCTGTGATTTTTTGCTGTCATTTCCCTGGAAGCAGGACCACTTTTAACCATTTTTCTTTATATTGCCTGTTCTTTGAAGTCCAGGCTTTACTATCACCAACAGAAATTTCTCCGGAAAGGCATTGAAAAGAATTGATAAAACAGAGGTAGGACATACTGGTTTTTTTTGTTGGCAATTAGAACAGGTAATTAGCCACATTCCCATCATCTTTTGTACCAGTGTTTGGAGCAGCTGGACGAGCACAGTTGCCTCTGGGCAGGAATGAAGGTGAGCCCTGGAGCTCCCCCCTGCCCGGCCATCCCATGGGGGTCCTGGGCTGGGACCCCCACCTCAGCCAGTGCTGTACATCTCACCTTCAAACATCCTCAGAGCTGCTATACCAGAGATTTCCACTTTAAATCCCCTTTGGAGACTCTGACCAGCAATAACAGAATAGGAAACGAGTGTCTTACCTTTACGTGAAGCGGCTTGATGAACGTCTCCTGAAAACGATAGAAACCCGTTAGTTACAAATGGGAAATCATCTTCAAAAGTGCATCTGGGGCAAGGGAACTGGCAAATGATTTACATTTATGGACTCTTTTTCAGCCTCAAGTAGGCAAAGCATCTCATCGATTATGGCGTATTTGGTCGTGTTCTGCAGACGCCGCATTTCCTTTGGAGGAAGAAAGTACCCAGATGCCCCAGTGCTGAATAGCATCAGGAATAAGTGAAGATACATTTTAAAGGTGTTATATTTGGGAGCGTGGCCCTATTTATCTCAAAGAGGCTTTGAAATCGAGCTTGTCTCTCTTGGCAGGTACTAAGCTCACTTATATAGAGAAGCTGAGCAAATGCAGGATGTGATCACTATCTTATCTCATTCATAAATCATTAAAATAGGAAAGAGACAACTTGAGTAGTCAAATTACCAGCGTATCTGATTTGAGAAACATTTATGATTAATGTTCTGGTGACCTTTCTAAAGCCTCTAACTCTGGGGCAGCGCTTCAGTGCAAGCAGGACCAATGTGCAAGGGCACTAATGATGTATGAGATACTATAAAGGAGGAGCATATTAATATCTGAGGAAATTATTCTGCTTGTAGTAACACAGCCATGAAGCTGAGTGTTTCCTGTCAGCCTGCCTCCCATACTGCTGTAAATTATTGCAGTTTAAAGATTTCAGTGCCACTGGAGCTAATGTGGAGGTGGAGCCCATAGGACCTAATCAATTGTCTACGTCTCTAAGTGTGACTTGGGTGGGAGCATGGGGGGTGCACAGACATCTACAGCAGCCTTGCAAAACTGACTGCTTTTCTACAGCACATATATTTTCTTTGACCTGAAAAGGAAACAAAAGGTTGTTTATTCATCATCATTAGTAAGTGTGAGAGCTGGATCTTACCCTAATGTAATTAATTTTTATGACAGTGATGTGCAGATCTTCAGTCTCAGCTGTCAACTGCAGCTTCTTGGGGGGAGAATGTTTGTCACTTAATTAGTGATACTTGGGCCCTTATGTAGCACAAAGGTAACGAGGTGCTTTGTGCTGTATGTGTGTGGGAACGTGTGAGTGAGTGGGGAGAAGGACTGAAAGAACAGCAGGGTTCTGGGGGTGCTGGGGGGTGCTGCAGGGGGGATACTGGTGGGCCCATGGGAGAGGAGCCAGGTTTTCCCCAGCTGTCAGAGGACTGCAGATCTTCCCAGCATGAGCTAAGAGCAGAGTAAACACACAAGGGAGTTCCCATCTAGATAAGTCTGTATTTGAAGAGCAAAGTTGCCAGGGCTTAGATAACTCTAAGATAATGCAGCTCTAAAGAAAAAAACAGCTCTAATTTGTTCCATGATAGGTGGCAATTAATACTACAGTTAATAAAAGAAGTGTCATCAAGGGAGCTGTCAGTCAGGAGTTATTTCTGACCACCAAGAAAAGGGAACTCACTAATCATGACCTGCTCTGGGAATGCCTGTGCAGCAAGTCCTGCTTACCTTGCTCTTCACTCCATAACAGCTCCAGCAGAGAGCTGCAAGGAAGTCCTTTATAGTGCCAGAAGAACCACACTTGGCAAGTGTGAGTTGGAAAGGGTTAGTGAAGAGCTGAACTCAGCTGGAACACATCTGGATGGAGTTTTGTAAATATATCCCTGCCAGCCAAAATATTTCCCATATGGTCCAGTTTCTATTCTAAATCTACATTTGATTTTTAGACATGGTATTTCATAGAAAATGTCTGACCAAGTGCAGAAGTGGCAGATGGGTTTTACCAGATCTGATTAGGGAAATCTTTGCTGTTGAATCAGGGATATGTTTCCCTTTGAATAGTCTTCTAAATGTAGTATGAAAGTTTGAGACTGGATGATGCTTCAAGTTCCTTGTCTAGATATGTTCTGGGTTGTCCCTACTTAGAAAATACAACTCTGTGTGTTAACCATGGCCATGTTATTCACTGTTCATTTAACTTCTCCAGTTTGCAGAGCAGGTATTTACCTCTTCCAGTGCTATGTGAAAGGTTCTTGTAGCAACAGCCACATGGGAAATGATTATCACGGCTGCACTTTCCAGCCCTGTTTCACTTCCTAGCTGATGGAAGGCCTGAATCATTCTCTCAAAGGGCAAAATGTTAGTATCAAGCTGCTCTTGGTTCTCTGGTGTCCAGGCTCCCTCATTTCCCAGCCAGGCTGTTAGGAGACCACGTAGCATTTGGCATCTGCAAACTCTTTTGGACCAACAGCCTGAGATAGAGTTGATTAAAATGAGTCACTAAAATGAATGTTTAAATGTGCTAAACTAGCACAGAGAGATGTAAAAAACTAACAAAGATATCTCTGTACTTTCTCCTGTGTAAACTTCAGTATCTCTTGGTAAGGGTAGGGAGACTGTTCTGCTTCTCACCTCTGGAGGTGGGAGAGGGGAGGGCAGGTCTGTGTCCTTTACCTGCTCCCACTTTTGTCCGCATCATTTGCCCCAGGGGACGCTGCTGGCAATAGGCTCAACCACCATCTCAGTCTGGATTTAATTACCAGATCCATCAGGTGCAAACCACTGTGCAGGCTGTACATTCATCTGAGCCACTGGGCAAATACTGACACCTACTCAGTCCGTTTCCTGCATGGTTTTCACACCAGACACTCTTTGGAACAAGGTTGCTCCTTTTAATACTCACCCACTTGGAAAACGTACCCCGTAATATTCAATAGCTTTAGAAGTGCTGGAGAGAAGAGACAAGATGTTATCGACAGGCTGAAAGCCGTGCACAGGATGCACCTTTGGGTGATGCTGCAGGGGCCGGATGTCGGTGTCGAGCCCTCGTGCCCTGCACTGCCTCCCCCTGCTCACAGCCAGCATCGTCTTGGGTGCTTGAGGTTGCAGCTGTGCTGGTCTGCTTCAAACTGTTTCTGTAATGGGAGGCAAGAAGCTGCTGAGGTTTATTAAACCCTTCTGATCTCTGGCCTTTGTGGTAACAAAAATGGGGTTGATAATGAAGATATTACAAACAGGACTGCTCACGTGGGTAAGCAGCTCAAGGGTGTTGGCAGAGGGAGTTTTGGGAAGCTGGGATAAGCACGCAAAACTCCCCAAAGCAGTGACAAATAATGAGCATTGGTGACAGGGAGTTTGTACAAAGAGGGGATGCCTTTATCAGGTGGTCTTTTTCAGGTTTGTTGAGAAAACAGTCTGCAATCTTCCTTCACCTTTCTGTGATGCTTCTGAGCTCTCTGGAGTAATTCTGAGAAAAGCTGATGAAAAGCCTGCGTAAGAAGCAGGCAGCCCTGGGCCATGCAGCAGGCAAGGGCTGCCACCTAGAGCAATGCTGCTGCTCGCTGCAGCTTCGGTTCCTCCTCTTCGGAGAAGGAACGCTGGGCAAACCTCAGCACCTCCTGCATGTGTGCGGTAAGAGGAGGAAGGTGAGCTGCCTGCTCTGTGATTTACCCCAGCCTCAGAGCCTGAAGAGTTGCCTGGGTGGGATGAGCTGGGTTGTAGTGATAGCAGTTTTATTTGTAGTTGTGTTTTAAGGAGCGATGGGGAAGGATGTGTCTGGGTGTACGTGTCTCTGCTGGTCCTCAGGCACATGGCAGCAGTGATGGTGTGTTCAGCTTGCTCCAATGGAACCATTTTCCTGCCTTCCTTCCCACAATGAGCCATGATCCACAGCATCTCCTGGTGGTCCTGGCTCACTGCTCTCACCCTCTCAGTAGATTTGTGCTAACAAGTGTAAAACTTGCTTTGGAAGCAAACCAAACCTTTTGCTGTGCTTTCCCCTAGCATCCCATGAGGTCGTGGCCCCTTTCCTAGCAGCATTTCCCCCCTTGGAAGGTTGGAACTGCTCCTCTCTTCTGCACCCAGTTCCAAAGAAGCAAGCAGCTTTGGATGCAGTGTGTTGGACTGTGATCCAGCTCTCCAGAGAGCTTTCAGCCTTTGAGCTGGAGGTCAGTAACCACCTTCAAGACCAGCTTTTCAGCAGGCTCTATGCCAGCCTCATGGAGATGGAGCTTAGAACATCCCCGTGGGTCTCTCTGTCCTAACGGGTAACACAAGCTCCATCCCAGAGCACAGATCCCACCGGTGCCACCCACCTCTCACCTGCTCACAGTATGAGCTGCTTTGACCTAAAGCCATTAAAAATGCTGAGCCTCCTTCTCTGTACACTCTATATTTTTGTAGGTATTGGTTAATGCTTTGTTGGCTATTTTGGGGAGGCAGAGTGAGGATGACTGAACCCACTGTTGGTTTATTTTTTTCCCCTGCCTGTTTGTACAATGATTACTGTGTCTGCCTTCCCCCACCCTCCAGAAACTCCTCTTCAGTTGTTACTGAAAATATTAGCTAATTCTTCAAACATGTTAATTGTCTTAAGTAATCCCTGCAGCTTCCAGCATGGATTTCCCTGCCTCCTCCAGCTGCCCTTTCCCTCAGGCAGTGTGGTGTTTGGGGGATCCCACAGGCACACCACAGCCTGCACAAACTCTGCTCTCTGCTAATTTCTCTGTGAATCATAGTTGTTAGGGAAATTTTTCCAGGTGCTCAGTGATGCCTGCAAAAGTAGATAAAGATGGTGGGCTGTGCTAGGGTTGCTTCCTGCAGGTGAAATTCCAGCGAGAGAATCCCCTTGGAGGGGGAGCCCAACAACCCCAGTGATCCATAGGGACAGAGGTGTAGTGCTGGGTTTGGTGCTGCTCCCCCATCCTGGCCCCAAACAGGATTTGATGGCTGTTTGCTAAATGTGTTCTTCTCTATGGTGAATCTTCCTGAAATCAGAATATCTGACTGGGTGGAAAAGGAGAGATGCTGCAGTGAGAAGATGCTCCCTGTGAAGCGAGAGCAAAGAAAGGAACAAAATTCTGACTCATAGAACCATAGAATGGTTTGGGTTGGAAGGGACCTCAAAGATCATCTAGTTCCAACCCCCCTGCCATGGGCAGGGACACCTCCCACTAGACTCACTGTTTAAGTGCTACTTTTCCCCAAATTTGCAAACACAAGTGATCGTAGGTGGTTCTGAACCTCATGGTGATCCTCTACACAGGGGGATGAATTGTCTGTAGAGTATATAGTCAAGTGATATATTTCCTGCATAGAAACCTCCCTGAAACTGTCAGGACCTCAGCAGCAGAAGGCACTGATTCAATCACACTCTTTTGAGATAGAATATTCTTTAAATCACCATAAGCCACCACCAAATAAAGACAAAAAAGTTGTAACAGTTATACCTTTGCACAAGAGATTTATTTTGCATACATTCTGTTAGAGTTTGATTACATTTCATAGAGTTCTGCATACAGATTTCCCAAATATTTAACTGTAAAACCTGTATATGTGATGTGTCAGCAGCACAGAGCTGTGAGAATAGCCATGTTTCCTCAATTTGCGCTTCATGGTTGTTTTCATTTTAAAATGAGTGTCACTGTGTTGGTAGCATAGTAATGTTCTTCAGTTAATATGAGTAATTAAGCATAATTTAAAAAGTGAGAGTTGCATCCTTTCACAAGACTCTCCTCTGAAAATGTCCCCAACCTCCTGAAGAGATGTGAAACTGCTCTGAAGGCATCTGGAAACTTCAGCTGCAGGAAGAAAATGCTGAAATTGCCGGAGTGCCATTAAAGCATATTGTATGAAGACTTCATTTGGTTGAAAATCAAAGGAATAATGTATGTACCAGGCTCTTAGTCATCAGGTCTCATTGAGGCAGTTTAATCCTATGGGCACTTGTAAGGCTCAGCGAAAGCCATTTTGACATTCACATGCTCTGAGTGGGTATGAGCTCTGCCTTACGTTTACAAGAAGTCTTTACAAGGGTTTGTCTTTGAGCCATCCAGCACCCCAGCCCCAGGGCTGATCCTGGGGGCTGAGAGGGAGGCTGACGTGCTGGGTGACACTGATGACCCCCGTCCCCATCTCACAGGGTGGTTTTGTCCTGGTTTTAGAGATGCAGAGCCAAGCCCTGGGGCTGTGGCTTGGGCTAGTGTGCTAGAGAGATAGTGTGACAGCAAATCCAAAGCTGGATCCACAGATCTCCTCCTCACACATCATTAAACAGCAGTTTCCTAAATTAAATAATAAATTGCATTTCTTCATTGCAAAAATAAATAACTTGATGTTTCTACAAATAAATAGAATAAATAAATATGAATAGATATCTGAATAAATAATGGTTCCCAATAGCCTTGCTCCCTGGAGTAAGGATACACAAATGAGGGACATGCAAAGCTCAGGTCTCAGGGCAGGCTGGACCAGGGGTGCTTCGATCTTCTTTGAAGACTACGGTCCTCTCTCCGAAGGGGGGGCATTGTGATTCAGGAACCTTAATAAATATTCCAAATTGTCAAAAAAATTCTCCTCTTCCATTGGCTTCCAGCCCTTTTCCTTGGGGGCAGACAGAAAGGAGAAGAGTTAAAAGAACAGAATCTGGACATAGAAGTTGCATTTTGTTCTCTGACTATAGGGTGTTTTTTTCTTAATAATTAATTTTAGGGCCATGAAGGGTCTGAGGAAGATAGTGGGGTAGGACAGCGAGTTGCATCTAGTGCAGCCTCTGCAGCGAGAGCAGCCTCTGCCCCTGGGGCTGCAGCCAGGGGCTCTGGTCCCCATCTGCACTGGAGCACCTCTGCCAAAGGATGGACTTTCTCTTAGCAAGGAGATGTAAGGAAGAGGTGATCAGAGCAGAGGAGGCACCAGGGGCCATGACAAGTAACAGCTGCTGGCTGGAAACCACTCTTATCAGCCACCCAACTGGGAGGCACTTGTTCTCAGTACAGGCAGGACAAACCCCACAACATCTTTCACAGTCATCGAAATAACATAAAACAGCAAGCAGAAAACCCATCCCAAACGTACCATCCACCCTGGGCATGACTTTCTGATATCCTGGAGTTTCCGCAGCTGCTCTGCTATTGCCTCCAAACTCTTCTTGCCGTTTTTCAGGGCTCCAATAAATAGTTCCAGGTAGGTGCTTATGTCTGCTCCCTCCAGCATGTTGTTCTGGAATAACAAAGTTTAGTCATTTCTGCCTTTTCTGCACCATGTTGTTGGCACAGGTTGTATCACATTAATGCAGTTAAAATGCCTACCACAAGAAATAACGTTGCACAATAATTTGGGGGACAACATTTTATAGTAATTCTTTCTCTTCAGAAAGAAATTCCTGGCTGTGAGGGTGGTGAGACCCTGGCCCAGGGTGCCCAGAGAAGCTGTGGCTGCCCCCTCCCTGGCAGTGTTCCAGGCCAGGTTGGATGGGGCTGGGAGCACCCTGGGCTGGTGGGAGGTGTCCCTGCCATGGCAGGGGGGTGGCACGGGATGAGCTTTGAGGTCCCTTCCAACCCAAACCATTCTATGACACAGGTATTTCTTTCCAGAAAATGCAGTGCTGCCGCAAAGCCCGCGAATCACTTGGTTGCCATCTAAGACCTGTCTTAAGAGCAAAAGAGCCTGCAGATGTCCTGAACAGGCTTTGACAATAGCTGCTTTCCCCCTCGGTCTCTAAAAGCATGCCAGCCACACCGCAAGCACACGACATGGCAATGTGAGCCAGAAAGTCATCTTACCAGCGGTGTGATTTTGCTGCTGCCCTGAAAGAGATGGAGAAAAATCACGTTAGCAGGTGGTCCACTAGCACAGCACGTCAGACGTGGGACACACAGACAACGGCACAACCTCAGACTTGAGCGGCTGAATGCTGCTGAGGGTCTCCAGGATGATGGAGGTGGGAGAGCAGTTCATCCTGGCGGTGGGTGCTGTGGGGAACGCGAGGCACAGCGCTCCGCAGGACAGCAGCACCCCGAGCAGGCGCAGCATCGCGGCGAAGGCGCTGTGCTCCCCTCCTCGGGCTGGCTACGGCTGGCTCCTGGCTTCCTCTTATACGTGCTCTGTTGCAAGGAAATGATTAATACCTCACCACAAATATGCCTAAACTGGAGGCGAGTAGTCACCTGTAGAATGGAAGCTGTTAGTTTCTTATCTGATTGAGGAAACTACACGGTTCTAAAATAAGGGTTCCCCGAGAAGTTCAGCAAGGGGCTACGTAATTCTGATGTTTGAGCCCACTCTGATTTTAAATGCTGAAGCATTTTTATGAACTGATATTGTCTAAAGATTGGTGCAAAATAAACCAGGGCTACCTGAATGTCTCTCAGATCTTTACATTCAAGTTCACCCTACTTAATATTACAATTGCACTATATAATACTCTCATCTTTAGTAATTAATGCTCCTGCCTTGTTCTGTGTGGTTGCAATAAGGCACTCCATGAATAACTCCATGGTACCATGCTCATGTATAAATGACAAATCCAAGAGCCCTCCTGAGACCTTGCGGTGCCCGTGGGAGCCCAGTGGTGTACCGGGGAGAGGGACCAACCAAGGACTATGGGGCTGCTCAGCATCTCGTCAGGGGCACACAGCCTGCTCCTTCACTGCTGGTTCAGGAGCATTCACCCAGTTTCTGTGCTCTCCTGAGGAGGCTGAAGCCACTTGGCCAGCATCTCCTTATACTTCATCTGCAGGAAGTTTGGGCAGTGGGGCTGCATCCCACTGATGACGGTTCTGGCAGAATTGCTCCTCAGGCTCAGGGTGGGCTCTACGGTGGCCATGGTGGGTCCTGTGCCCCCTGGCCCTGCAGAGTCTGCTGGGGAGGAGAGCGGGGCTGCCCTTGTCCTCTGTCCCTGCTGCACAGCTCCTCTGTGTTCGCACCAAGAGGAATGAAAACTGTGCCAGGATTACATCTGCAGGACACTGCTTCTTCACTAATTCAAAAATTCAGAATTTTTTGTGTACATGTTTTTGGTGTAATTTAAATGTTGCTATTTCAATACTACAGGATTTTAACTATATAATTCATATTCTTGAACGTGCACTAGATTTTTCCTTCCCTTAAAAAAAAATCGAGTGGTACATAGCTGTAGTGACTGTTTTGTTTGAGGTGCTGCTTCTCCCCTAAGGCGAAGGCAGATGAGCCACCCACACGTGTGCCATCCAAGGTGATGAAAGCCCAGATGCTGCTTTCCCTACACTCACGTTGCGTTGTCCTGCTTGTCCCTGAACTGGTATTTCACAGAAAATATATTAAACTCCAGCACTTTCCTTGCATAATATTAATTACATCAGAAGCCACCATTGTGTTAGCTACCAACCAGGTCTTGGCAATGCTGCTGGGCACCTCCCTCCCCCGAGGAGCCATCTTGTTCAGTTCCTTGCTTTCAGCCCTTTTGCTAATTGTTTGGTGAGTAAAGCATCTTCCCTGCCGTTTCCCACAGCTCAGTGTTCAGGAGCCTTTGCAGTGTGAGCTGGATGAACCGCCCTGGAAGCAGAAGCTGGGTGCTGAGCAGACCGTGCTCCCCTGCCTGTGTGTCCCAACACTGTTGGGGCAAGAACTGGGGTAGTTTTCCTGCCTTGCTGGAGTCAGTCTGATATCCCCAATCTTTCCCTGTAATCAGCAGATTGGTTTTACTCCAGAGTTGAGGTTAAACCACTGTGTGTTACCTTGGTGGGGTGGCATCCAGAGGAATGCCATCTTTGCCTCTTGCCATCAAGGGACTTGCACCAGTTCAGCCAGATGGCAGGTGGAGAGTCATGAATACCAGCCACCAGCACAGGGGTCTCTTTTAAGATGACCCTGTACTTCTTCTGATTTTAATCAGAAGGGAGAGACCTTAGAGCACCTTCCAGTACCTGAACGGGCTACAGGAAAGCTGGAGAGGGACTTTGGACAAGGGCATGGAGTGACAGGACGAAGGGTAATGCTTTCAAACTGAAAGAGGGGAGATTTAGATTAAACATCCCAGGAAGCAGAAATTGCACCTGAGACTCAGATACTCACCCCCATCTCTGCTGCCTTCACAGAGAATGGGCAGTTCAAGACTTTTTACATCCCTGGCACCGCTGTGGCTGCTGGAGGTAAACCAGAATACAGTATGATTTAAAGGGAAGCAATGGATCGTAGGTATCACATAGATGAGTGTACTTTTTGGTACCATATATTGTAGCCAGGTTCAAATCATGGGGGAGAATTTCTTCCCTTGGAAGAGGCAGCAGGAATTAGGGCTGCAGCTGAACTCATCAGTGAGCGTCAGGGATTTTGATTTTATCTCAAAAATGGCTAAAGAAATGAGAGTCCCTGCAGAGAGGGTGGAAAGGAAAGGTGGGGGCAGGATGGACTTTTACTGCTGGAAAAAACAGAACTGTGAAGCTGGGACTCCACCTTCTTCTCTTTATTCTTTTTATAGCCACTGATGACATGCAAATACATTCTTAGATTGCAGCCAGGGTGGAAAAAAAATTGATAAAATCAGAAAGGAAGATGGAACTTGCGGTATTCTCATGTACGTACGCTGATCTGTTGGTCTCTCACACACTGACTCATTTGTAAATATTCACTCAGAAATGAAACCGCTGTGACCACTCTGCTCCTCTCATGGTCGGAGTGGTCTTGACCTTTCTTTCCTACTCTGCAGTTTGGGGATAGCTTCTGTGGGATGCTGAGATGGCAGCAGGGAGTTTCCAGGGAGGGCTCACGCAGCAGCACCTTCGTCCAACTCCACCTCCGCCAAAAAATCTGGGGAGGATTGGAGCTAATGAGATGTAAATTGCTGATATGATTTCACTCCTGGGCAGAGCCATCTGAAATACCCATATCCTAGCCAGGCACAGAATTCAATTAATGAGCAGAAAATGGCCTAGCCCATTAGGAATTAACTGAGAAACTGAAAAGATAACAGAAAATTAATGGGAAGCGAACAGAAATTTTCAATTTCCTAAGCCCGGAGAGGTGATGGGCTTCATTTTTGTGAGCTGTGCTCTGTATAACTAGAGTAGAAATCCCAGTGAGAAGTCTCAGTGTAGTGATGGTACAGAGCCTGCTCCTTCTGAGCACACCTCACTCCCTGTGAAGGGTTTGCTGGAGAAGCTCTGGATCACCACCACGTATGTGATCAGTATGTGACCATCACCACACAGAAACCACGGGAATGGCAGTTCAGCCTGCTGGAGCATCTCCTGTCACATCAGGGGGAAAGCAGACATTCTTGGAAGTAGTTTTACTAATTTATAATGCTCTATCTTAAGGTTATCTTCTTCTCATTCCTCTATGAAAAGATCAACCATCACCCCCTTTTATGTCTCTGAATATCCTCCTCACACTTGTGTCACATTCCTATTCTTGTGCGACCTTGAAATGCTTTTATTTCCCCCTAAATATCTCCCCTGCCACATTTCCAGCTGGCAGCCGCACTCGTACACCTCTGAGCAGACCAAACTATCAGGCTCCTCAGACATGGTGGGCTCCCTCTTCCCCTCCTTGGCCCTTCTCTGTCTCTTCCAGTTGGAATTAATCTTGAAGGCAGGAGGCTGAAATGTTTTTCCATGTTCTTTGCACAAGAGCATCAATACCTTCTTCTCTCGGTACTGGAAGGAGTTAAGCAGTGTTGCATTTCTGCGGTCTGCCTCTGCAGAAGGAGGAAACCATGCTTCTCTACGGGGTGCAGGGTAGTTTTAAATGCTGCTCAGAAACAGTAGAAACTGAAATCGCTGTCGCTGGTGCCTGCGCTCGGTCGGGGCATCTGCAGCAGATGTGCAGCTCAGCTCCCCAGCCCAAGGACATTCCTTTTGCATTTTGTGCTCTGGCTGTGGTTGCTGGTCCATGGCCAGCTGTCTGGACAGTGGGCTGTCATCGTTGGAAAGTGGCCCTTGGAGCATGGGTCCAAGTCAGGCTAATTGGAAAGCAGAGGCTGTGTTTTCTGACATAGGCTCTGGGCACAGCAAGGCTTTTTATTTAATCAAGGTTTATATGAATTCCCCATGGTTCGTATGACTTCTTCCAAAGCTACTCAAAAAAACAAGGCTGTGAGTCACAGAGGCATGCCCTTCCTTTGCAGGACCAGGGGAGAGTTGTTCAGACTAATGATATCAGAAATGAGTCCAAAGCCAGCTCATTCTGCACATCTCAGCCTCCTGACCCCCTGCCCTCCATCCCAATCCCTTTGTCATTTGAGGCTCTGCCAGGCTTTCTCTGTCTGATGGGGATTATCAGGGTCTGAGTGCTTTAGGACTCATCGACTTTTTGTAGGTACCCAGCTCTGGGAAAGCAAGGAACACCTCCCTGATGTTGTCCTGGAGATGCACAGCGAGTTCCTTACCTTTCAGGGAAAACTAGAGATGGGAGAAGTCCTGGATTTTGGTGTTAAATTCTAAGACAAGAGATGCCTGTTTTGTCAGAAGAGATTTCACAGGCAGCCTCTGTGCCACTCCAGCTGCAGACAGCAGGCTGGTCCACATGGGCCAACACATGTTATCGCATGCAGACTTCACCCTCCAGCCCTGACAGCAGAGAAAATAAAACAGTCTTCCTTATTTTTTGAAAGAGATTACATCTACAATTTCTTATATCCTCCCATCCATGCAGAAAAATTGCAAGACATCTCTGGGCTTGAGTTTATGGTGTAAATCCCATCCAAGCTCCCCGAGGACCCCATGCGCACTCTGGGAGCAGCCACGGCTCCACACCTCTCACATCTTTAAGCTGGTGCCCATCAAGCATCTGCAGTGGCTTTGGGAGCTGTTGGTGAGCATCCAAAGCAGGTTAGCAATATCTAACAGTGATTCATTGCCTCCTCAGTCACCCGTCTGAAACCCAGCGAGCCTGAGAGAAACACAGATGATCAATCCAAACAGTCTGTAGTGGGAGTTTTCAAGCCCCACCCACTGAAATTTGGCTGAAATTTGGCTGTGGAGAGGGGGTGGCCCTGAGGGGACGCTTCATTTTTCAGTTGCAAAGACATTGAATACGAATGAGAAAATAAAAAAAAAATGTGGTCCAAAGGCTGTAAATGTGGGATCGTGTTCTGCAGAAAATAGAAACAGTCTGTGAATCCTGGCAAGTGACTAATGAGAACTGAAGATGAAAAAGGAAGTAAAATAACAACAGAAAATGAGTAATCAAATATTTCAAAAAAGAAAACAGGGGAATTACCCTTGTAGAGTATTAACTCAGATGTAGCTGCTGACTGCAACTTGATGGAGTTGAGGCTGCCTTCACCTGGCTGGGATGACATCACCATCCCCTGTACACAGCTGGGTGATGCTGCTCTCCATCCCTCTCATCCGTAGGGCTCAGAAACGACGGCAGCAGAAGCAGCGCTCCAACAGGAGGGATGGGATGGAGCACGGCAGCAGCGTTCCTGTGTCCAAGATGCTTTCTGTTGTCTCTGCCCTGGAATAAATGAGGGGGAGCCTCTGGCAGGGACCTGCCTGTGGGCTGGGACAGCCTCCTCCAGGTGATGCTGGGTGACCTGCCTCCCTCACAGCTGCCCCACCACGTGCTCCCGTGCAGGAGGAGCTCTTCCAGAGCTATCCACAGCCAGGAAAGTGGGGCTCTAGGAGAGGCACCCCTGGACTGAGCTGCAAAACATGGCCTCAAGGTGCTGCTGTCTGTTCAAGAGTGGGGTGTGTTGTGTTTTGTGTGTCTCATACGCTCGCAGAGCCCGATGCATCTCCACAGACCTTCCCTCAGCCCTGCACGTGATGGTGGCACAGGACAACTGCCACCATTAAGGATATGGAGGGCAGCCAGAAGACTGTGGCTGGTCCTACACAGGATGGATGGGCTTCTCCCACCCTTGGAGGGCTCATTGTGGAGCCCAAGGGCATGGGCAGGTCTAGGCATAGGGTATGCACCTCACAGAGGTTGAGCAGGCTGGGGGATCTGCTCTCCTGCCACCGTGGTGGGGAGATGGGTTTTACTGAGTGTAATTTCTTGCTTATCAAACGGGGATTGATAAATACAACTCACACCTACAACTTCTGGAATTAGAATGTGCCTCTAAAACAGACCTTCCCCTCCTGTGCCACCCTCTCACACGTCTTGTCCCCACCTGGGGCTCACGGAGCTGCGTGGGGCTCCTGCTTTTCCTGCTGGCAATGTAAGAAACACAACAATCATTTTTTTTAATAAAAAACTCTACTTCCTATCCGAAGCCTGCAGCAGCCTTCAAGAGTCAAAGTCGTGGCTTCACTCAGATTTTAAGGCATGTGTGTTCTATTGTGTTATGATGCTGCAAGATGCTTATCAGCACTCTTAAAGCAGTGATGAAACAGTCGTGGTTATTGCTCAGGCAACCGCGCTCGGCACGCCAGTGCAGTCATGTTGGTGACAGGACTGTGCCGCCTGCTTGAAACTGGGCATTGTCTTCACTCCTATTTGCACTGCAGTTTTCTGCTTGGCTTAATGCTGTTCAGACTATTTAGGAGCCTGTGTGGAATCAGAGATGACTATAGGGCTCTTGGAAACTCCAGCAGAATGGACTTTCCCCCTTGCCTGGGCTGGGTGGTGAGGAGGAAGGGCTGTGCCATGCTGGGGACAGTTGCAGGGTGCTGCCAGCACCAGGGCTTGGAGCACCCATCTGGAGCTGGGACCCCACTGCCTGCTCCCCACTGCCTGCATCCTGCAAGGCACCAGAGCTGCCAACCTGCCACTATTTTGCTTCCCCCAGCAGTCTGCTGCCCTGGGCAACAGCTCTGTCTGCCTTCGCCTACAGCCAGCCCAGTGTTGACTTTGAGTTATTAATGCTTCACTTTTCCTTCTTGTCTGTTTGTCAGAGTTTCCTGGACTACTGTGCCGAAAATGCTGAGCCTGATTAATGTTTTTTACTTAAAACCCTGACATTTCCCTCTTTTTCATAAACCAGCGATTCCATGACTTCCCATTTATCTGAAGGGTGAATTTTAAACCTAATCTAAAATATTTAAATGTAATTTAAAATAAAGTGTGTGAAAAATTAAGCACTTCATTGCTAATAAAAACTTTGAAATTCAATGGCAGTAGGAGTCTCTTCAGGGTGGTTCTTATTATTGCTGGGACTATTGCAGCACTGAATGCAGCTGTGCTCAGGACCAGATTTTGTTGACTCTGGTCAATCTGAAAGAGTCAGTCTGGATGTTGACTCTCCATTTCTCTGATTTTAGTAAGCAGATTCATGGTTTGGTTTTATTTACAGGTTTCCTGATTTCTCTGAGACTCCAGTACAGACTCATGCACTGGTGGCTGTGCCCGCAGAGCCTGGGCGGTTTGTGGTACCCAGCGATGCTCGGGGCACTCGCCCTTGCCAGGGCTGGCGGCTGCATCCTGGCTGTGGGTGCATCCCCTGGCTGCATCCTTGTCCTGCAGTGGTGGATGGGGTCCATCTGTCTGACCTGGCTGGGCTCTGCCACATGCACCCACTGCAGGGGGGAGATGTCATCTGAATGCTCTGCTCTTCCCAGTAGCATCCACGTATCCATCCTATCTGGAAATCACACTCAGCTCCCCTGGACATGTCTGAAACCTCTCACCCTTCACAAATAAAAGCCACTTAATTCCGTAAGAAAATGTGTTTATTTTTGTAAAGGTCTATTTGCATTCAAAGGTTACAAACATGGATTCGCCAGAGTAGGTGACACATGGCATGTGTCCTTAAAACCCAGCCCGAGCAGCAACATTCCTCTTGTACCTTATTTTATTAAATATTAACTTTCACAATCTAAACTGATGGTTTTGGAGGGTATGTGCTTTCTGAGTTCCTCCCATAGCTATGGATACTTAAACAATTTGAAAAACAAATATTCTCTGATTCAGCTCAGTAAAACTCAGCTCACCTGAGATGTGGGAAACACCTCACATCAGCTGGATAAACTTTGAGGACAAGCAAACAAGATTGTCAGAGCCCTGTTTGCATTTGGACTATCCCGAATCTGGTTGGATTTGGGTGACGTGGCTCCACGTAGTCAATAATAAAACGTGTAGTGGCTGAAGTTATCCGGAGGATCTGAACACCCAGGGAGTGAGCAGAGATTGGAGCTCACAACTGAAGAGAATCTTCTCCAGCCCTGAGGCTGGTTCTGGGGGCAGAGAGGGAGGCTAAGGTGCTGGGTGGCACCAATGTCCCCTGTCCCCATCACACAAGGTGATTTTGCCCTGGCTTTGAGAACACTCAGGCGATGCAGAGCCAAGCCCTGGGGCTGTGGCTTGGGCTAGTGTGCTAGAGAAATAGTGTGACAGCAAATCCAAAGCTGGATCCGCAGATCTCCTCCTCACACACCATTAAACAGCAGTTTCCTAAAGTAAATACTTCAATACAGCATCATCACAATAAACATATCAAAATAAATAAATAAATAAATAAATAAATAAAAAATACTCTATCTTTTTGAGTCAGTATGACATAAGTTAAAATATTAAAACTATACAAAATATTTAAATATTATTTTAAATACTTCCCTTTTAACAAGGCAGCACGTTTCAGTCCTTATAGAGAACACGGCTGCTGCCGTAACGTCACGTTTTATACATACATATATATATTTAAAAAACATACACACAGTATATCTATCTATCTATAAATATTCTATGGCCATATCCCTGAGAATAAGTTAATAATCGAATCACATTTTGGTTGGAGTAGAGTTCAGGTTCTGCATTTCTTCTCAGCTTTGGTGTAGTTGTTCTGCTCAGGTATTTTGAATTTTCTCTGAGAGCAGCCTCAAGAAACTGTTCAGTGTCTTCAGGAACACGTCACTCGTTACTTGTACAGTCTTACATTCCTTATCCAGATCCTTTAAAAAATAAAAACATAATTCAGCCATGTAACTTGAATATCGTATTTAAGTCTACGTTACTGGATACCTTAATTTTCTGAAGAATAGTGACAACGTGGGCTGTAAATATCCCGCAGGGTGTTGTGGGGAGCTGGGTGAGGGGCTCCCTGGAAGCCCCCAAGCAGCAGGATGCTGTGTGGCTCATGGTTGTCCTGGCACCCACTGCTGCCACTGCTCCTACTCAGAGCTGGCCAGGTTTAACGTTATTATCTTTCTTGAATTGAAATTACTATGGGGAAAGGTGGCAGCACTCCTTAAGGGACAAAGTGGACATGTTTACACCCTTATTAATGACATTAATTTTCAGAAGAGATTTCTAGTGCCCGTTACAGCCAAATCAATGCCTGCCCCAGCTGCTGTGCCCCATTATTGAGCAGTCTTTGGATGCTGCCAAGTCACACTCACCTGGGGGAGGATGTTTTCATAGGTGCTAACCACGGACAGTTTTGTGGCAATTAATTTGCTTAGCCTGTCCAGAGCTGCCAAGGTGCCAGTGAAGGTTTTCAGGTGGCTGTGCATGCATCGTTCCACCTGCAAGGAAAGCAAATAGCGGTTTCAACAGTTGTGTGATATGTTGGTACCACATAGATAATGCATTTTTTTTCTTGGGAATTTAGCTACCCATGAAAAATAATAGCCTGCAGGAATTAAAAGCTGCATTTTCAAACATGACCCGTGATTTTGCATTCAGCAAATTTAGGAAACCATGGTAAAATCTATCATTTTCATTTAAAGACATGACAGGGACAAAAAATCCCTCCCACTGCCTTCAGTGGAAGTTATAGGTACCACTAGAAACTGGACATGTAAAATTGAGAGGTGTCCAGCACTGGAGGGATTTGTTCCTGGAGGGAAAGGAAGGTCAGCCCTGCATTAGGGCTTTGGTTCTTGCTATTGAGTCTCTGCTGAAACCAATGAAATTTCTTAATGAAATACAAGTAATTATTGCTGCTGGTGTGAATTTTCAACCTTTCTCCCCCAAAATAAGAGGGGTTGATGCTGTTCATCTCCTGTTCACTTTGAATAGGAGATGAGCTCCTGCTTCTCATCTCCTCCAGAAAAAGCTCATTTTTTTACTGGATTGCAGGAAAATGAAGGTCAGTGAAATCAATGGGTCTGTATGGGATAGAGATCAAGCGATAATTTCTGACTGTTCTAAAACTAAGGGTTCAGAGTGAATTTTTGAGGCTATTGAGGAGATGCCAGTGCACAGGTAAGACCTACACCTAAGACAGCCAGCTGAAGGATATTAGCATTGGCTGTAGGTCCTTGCAATGACTTTCCCTAGGTTTGTAGAGCTATCTTAGTGCTATCAAAGTCGTGAAGTGGAAAAGAAATTGGGAGATTTGAGACAATCATTTAAAATAGAAGAAAAATATGTAGTTCCTTACCTTAGCATTCACCATTTCAACGCTGGGAACCTGCCCAAGAGAGAATGATGTTAGAAACCTCAACTTGAAACTTGGGATGGAAAGGCAGCCAGGTGAAAGCCATTCAAAACAAAGGAACTTACTGTGCTTAAATTAAGTTCCTGCATGTCTTGGAGAACTTCTCGAATGATCAGTCCTACAAAAGTCCTGGAGTGCTCCTCCTGCTGGGGGCTGGGGGGTCCTACCCGCGTTGGGGCCGAGCTGCAGAGCACCCCAAGACTGAGGAGAGCCACGACCTGGACCAGCATTGCGAAGTCAGCTCTGCACTTCAGCTGGGGGATGTGTGTGTGGCTCTGCCTCGGGTTCCTTTTATACACACACTGCCGGAGGAAATGATTAATATCTCACCACAAACATGCTCTTGCTGAAGGGGAGGCGGGGAAGATTTACCTGAGGAATGGAATCTGCTGCTTATGCAAATGAGTAGGAGTCTCCATACTTTCTACATCAATTTCATAGACTCTCTACTCGAATCCCTTTGCAGTATGTGCTTCCAAGGTGAGCTGAACAACTCCTTAGTGTGGATAAAGTATAGCCCTGTATCCCTGTGAGAAGGTATCAGAGTATGTATTCATAGAACAGACATACACAGACAAACATACACCCGAATGTAGATGCTGGAGAATTAAATCTTGGTTTATATCAATTCTTCAGCATGTTCAAGAGTTTGGACATTGTGTAAAGACAACGTACAGAACCCCCCCAAAAACTAGGATTATAGTGCTCAGCACTAGATATTTACATTTTTTAAGGTTTATGTAAAACTACCATAGCTATTCTGTACGGGTTCCACAGTGGATTCTGTGGCTAGATTTAAGAAATATATTGCAACACGACTGTGAGTCAGACCAGAGGTGCCGAGGTGTGGGGGCTCTTAGGAAAGGCACTGGAGCCTGGGGGTAGGTTTCCCAGCTGTCCTGAGAATACCAAAACTTGAACAGCAACCGAGAAAATTTGCAATCAAATTTCATTTACTATGGGTAGAGCTGCCAATGCACAGGACAAGCTCATTACAAAATCAAGTGAAGTTTGGTAGAGGCTGATTCAGAAGCCTGCTGGGCTGTGAATAAGAAAAAATTAGATTTCTTAAGAACAAACTGTCCCCTAGGGTGGCGTTAGAGGAAGACCAGCCCTGGATGCTGGAGTCCTGGCAAAGAGGTGTTAGATCAGCTTTACCCTGATCTTACCATAGTGGTTATCCATGTTTTATTTAAAGTCTGAAAGTGTCATTTCCATATCAGAATGTTATCAGGTTATTTATTAATTCCTGAATTGTTGCTTACCTGCTCTTTTGAGCAGCGATAAACTTAATACAGTAATTTCAGTTATTTCCTCCTGGTTTGTTTATGAAAACATGGCATAGTCTTGAGCAGAAATTTCAATAAATGTTTTTCCACCAACCAAAGCAGAAGTCCGAAGAGCAAACTATTTTTTTTCCAAACATTCTGTTTGACCAGATTTGCTTTGCTCTTTGTTTGTTATTGCCCTCCAGAAATTGAAAGAGGTTTTAAAAGCAGGTTGTGGTGTTATCCTGGCTGGACCATAGTCAGCGGGATCTTCGGGGAGGGCAACGCTACCTCTGTGTCAGGGAACTGGATGCTCCCTCTTGATATATCTCCTGTGTTATCAGATACATTCAAGTCATGCATAGTTTTGCTTTTTTCCATCTATAGGATGCATTTGGTTAAATTCACTGAATACATTCAGCTGGAATGTCGACCCTACTACAACAATCTGCTTTTCTCCTGCTGTAATATCAAAGAGACTGCGCTGTGACAAGCGCTTTGCAGATGACACCGTGAGTCTGCAGTCTTTAAAAAATGTGAAGTTGGAGGGCAAAGGAGAAAGCATATCCCCAAATTTAACCTATTATAAAACCATCATCAGCTGGCTTTCTTCCAGCCACCTCAGTGCTCCCCATGTCTCTGTATTTCATCTAAGGGGTTGTTTCCAGCAATGAGCTATAGTTTCCTCATCATTTCACTAATATTTCAGCCATGATTAATAATTCCTTCCACATTCCTACAATAGTCTATGACACTTCCCTGGTAATTCCCAACATTTTTAATGCAGCTGTCAGGGTCATGCGTATTTCGGGATGAGTTTTTAAGCATTCTGGACATACTTTGATGGCGAGGCAGGGGAGACAGTGTGCAGGCGAGGGCTGAGGAGTGGCTGAAAGCTTCGACAGGAGGGAGAGAGTGTGTGGAGAGGGATGAGTGGTCCGGGAAGAAAACCAACAGGTGTAAAACCTATTAGTAAAAATACTTCAAATATAGCAAATGGTTTGCAACAGGCCAGCACAAAGCAGTTACTCACACCGTCCCTCAATCAAGGCACTTGCCAGAAAAAACATAAACTGGTGTTAAACTCTGATAATCTGAGATAAATGCCAGGACTATGACTTCTATGATTATTTTATTGGATTCAATCTAGATTGTTAGAGTAAGCAAATAGCTGCGCTGAGGAGGTGATGGAAAAAGAGTGTTGCTGTCTGGTGTCAGCATCACTGCCTGAGGAAGTGCTTCATCGGGGCTTTTGCACTACAGGAGCGAGACGCTTGCTGATGTTTCCAGGGCTGTGCAGGACAGAGTAAGTATCTGTCATGTCTTACATCTCCTCAGCCTGGTGGTGTGTCCCAAAGGGAGTCTGCACATTTATAAAATGGGAAGAAAAAGGAAAAAAAAAATTTAAAAAAAAATGAGAAGATCTGTGCCAGGCAAACATAGCTGGTGTTTGTGATCCTTTGGTGCCACTTGGCCATTCTGTGCCTGTGTGTTTTGGTGTGTTGTGTGTGTTTCATGCTCTTGTGCAGGCAACAGCCATTGGCACCTGAAGAAATTGTCTTCAGATGTTTCAACCTTTCAGCATTCAGCCTGTCCCACCAGGCACTGCCAGGAGCCCAGCAACACCTTCCCCCTCATCCATGAGGGCAGGCAGCCTGTCAGAGAACAGTCAAACTGGGACGAACAGATTGTGTCACACCAAATCCACACTGACTACTTTAAAATGCATTTAATCCCCTTATTTTGCCATAGAGGAGACTGACAGAGACTTGGTTCCCAGATCCTCTGGCAGGGCAAACTGAACTGGTTGCTCTATGAGCTCCCCAGCTTTCCTCTGGCCCACACTGTGTTCACCTTCTCCACTCCCCGAAATTCCCACAGCCCTCCGGGTTTTCCAGGATTATTGGCAGTCAGTCATGGTCACGCTGCAGAGAGCCTTAAAAGCTCAAAAATTCATTGCCTCATGTCCTGCGGACTCAGCCATGGCTATCTTAGTCAAATATTATTTCATGCTTTCTTTATGAAGACAACCAGTGTGTTTTGTTGACCAGATCTCCTACAAACATCCGGGTTTACAGAATCTTTGTTCCAAATTTCTGCAACAGATGAGTAATACCAGCTGTGTGTTGGTGGCAAAGGAAGAGCCTCGAAAGGATAACCCGGTTACAGAGGGTTACTAGGTCAGCATACAGGTTATCCTTTACAGATACAGCTCAGAGTTGGCCCATTCAATGGTTAGTACCTGTAGTTAAGGAAAATCTCCCCAAAGCCTTGAACCTCAAACTGCAATGGTGTTTTGTGAAACCATGAGCATCCAACTGCTGTGCCAGCTTTTGCAATGTACGAAACTACCCGTTCTGTACAAAATAATGCACAAGACTCTTCTAAGAAACCTGCAAAAGCCCTTTCTAGGAAACAACATACCTGTGGCAAATTGTCAGTGGTGACCTATATTGGAGAGTGGTGTAGAGGAAGATTTATGCACAGTCATTGGTGGGGATTACATCAGTCCATGTGCTTTTTCTGTACGCTCGGTCAGATCTGTGCAGAGATGTGCACACACAGAGGGACATTTTTGGTCACGTCAAATGATGCCGGAAGACACGAGGGAAGGAAGGACACCCTCTATTCTGACTCCAAACAGAATGTCATGTTAATGAGATGCAACTAAGTCCTCTGAGAGTAGCATATTGTACCAACCTAGTGCTGTTAGTATAGTGCATAGTGAAAAAATCCAGATGTTTCATACGTAACCCAAGCTGTCAGCCCACCTCCACAGCTGTCACTGCTCTTCTCTACATGCAGTCATGTAGGAAAGTGTTTGATTTCTTCTGCAGCGATGGGCTGACTGGAAACTAGGTGGCCAAACAGGTGAATCAATGGTCTGCTGTTGTACTGCAAGACATCATTGACTTGCCCCCCTCGCACTCAGCTTCCCATTACACTGAGCTGAAGATTTAATTGATTGCCCACTCTCTGGAGTGAGCTGCTGAAAAGGGGTACATCTCCTTTATGCTCAGTAATCTCCATTTATTTACTCTTCTCCCAGTCATTTATTTTGAAATGTGTACATGTTTACAAACATAATGTTTTCTCATGGGAATGTCAAGACTTACTATTGGGCGATCTCGATTCAATAATCCTGTTAATTATGTTTAATTAACCAAACCCCTAAGGGAATAAAAGAGTAACAGAAATATCCATGTCAGAGTTGATTTATCTTACACAGGTTTTATTTCCAGTCCTCTACGGAAGCTTTACAGCTGCTCTGTCATAAAAACCACAAGCACAGAGAGCAAGTGCTTTTCTGTGCTCTTAGTAAACCCTTTGTGAGGTCTAATCAAGACATCAAAAATGCAATGGTTTGATGAGCGCCTTAACTGCTGACTCTGGTGTGCACCCAAATGCTCTTGCTGTGAAATGGACCTCTGAAAAAGTTGCTCTGAGTCGTGTGAAGGTTTTAGCAGGGGTAACGCCATGGGTTTTGTCAGCCTGACGTGAAAATGCAAAGACTGAGTCTTCTGCTGGGCTACAGCCTGGCTGCTTCACCCATGTTTGCCATCTGATCATCAGCTGCATTTAGACAAGTTTAGGCAAGTTTATTCAGACAGTAAAAATACAACCCATCATACTGTGACAGCATCGAAACAGGCTGCCCAGGGCAGCTGGGGAGTCCCCATCCCTGGAGGGATTTAAGAGATGTGTAAATGTGATGCTCAGGGACATGGTTTAGTGGTGACTTGGCAGTGTTATGTTGGACTCAATGAACTTAAAGGTCTTTTCCAACCCAAACAATTCTATGATTCTAGGATCAGGTGTGTTGCATGAGTCAGTCTGGGTCTGTCCTCCCATGCACATAACCTTGCACCCCATTAGGATCCAGTTGCTCCTGAGTTGAGCCTAGGACAGGCACACTTTGTCTTGTGCAATTTGCTCCTATGTGGCCAAGAAGTACCTCAAGATATTTTGTGACAGTCTGTGCAGTGACTAGAAGAACTCATTTATTGTCTTTATTTTCAGCCCCAAGTTGATGCATTTGGTAGTGGCTGTGTACAGAAAGAGAAGTACAGTGAGGGCTTATGTTTATAAATACTTTCATGACATGAGCTTGAGATGGCTGCATTGGCATTACATGAATGAGAGACATTATCAATAGCAGTGGGAGGGAGAAATAAGCCCATAATCATGATCAGACCACAAACACAACTCAGGGAAGGTTCATGAACTAGACCTGGCAGACAAGAATGATTTAAATAGAGCAAGTAGTTAGGGATATTTTACATAATAGCTGCAAACCAGAATCCAAATTATTGATGACAGTCTGATGACCAACAGACCACTGTCAATGATAAGTGCAAAGAGCAGTCTTTTTTTCTTCCAAATCCATTGTGATTGGGAAGGCAGCGTTAGGCACGCTGGGCCACAGGCAGTGGTGGGAAGGGACTGGAAACTCCTCATTCCCAGGGGTGATGAGCTGATGGTGCTGAGTAGACATCAAATGGCAGCTGGCGGTTTCTGTTTCCGAGGACGGATGCTGCCTGTGCACAGCAACTGCAGAGAGAATGGAAATTTAGTTTTTACAAGCACTTGTGGATTTATAGATGAATATCTTCCATGAAATGAACCTTCACACTCCAAGAATGGAACTATCAGCATAAAGCCAGAGGTGCTGATGGGTTCTTTGTAGCCAAGAGTATTACCTGGGCATGTTTTACAGGTTCATAGTAGGCTGGGATACAAGTGACCTGATAATAGATTGCACAAATCTGTCCTCTTCTTCTTTTGTTGTCTCTGTAAAGAATCCTTTTAACACTTTTTACACCTTGTTGCTAAGAAGGCTAAAGTTGAACTCTCAGGAGCAATAAAATCCTAAAATGAAGTTTGCTTACGTGGCCATAAATTGGTGTCCTCACATTCTGCTTTCAAACTTACTTTAGTTACATTTCATGTATTTTTTTCCCTGTGAAAAATCTGTTCAGCCCCTCCTTTGCTCAGGGTGGATCTTTCTTGGACTGCAGCAGTTGCCTTGGTTTAGCATTTTCTAACTTTTAAGTGGTTGCTTTGCAATAACTGTAATAATCTTTTCAGGCAGGTTTCTTCCTATCTAATTTTGAGGGGTTTTTATCAAGTAAAATGGCAACCAAAATCCCAGGCAAGGTACCTTGAGGAGACACAGTGACACCGGCATGATCAGGAACTCAGTGAACTGCACTGTATAAGGCCCCAGAGACTTCAAAGAAAAGGTCATTTTTACGCTTTCAGTCTTACTAAGCAACTTTTTTTACTTAGTCCTATTTTTGGAAACTACTGAACTGACTTCTTCAAGATAAGCTCCCAGTCAGCGTGGAAAATTTTGATCTGCTGATCAGACATTGGCGAGTGTGTTGGCAAAAGAAAATGCTGGGCAGCGCGGGAAGGTCCCTGATAAATGGGAAAAGGTGCCTCTTTCGAAAGTGTGTTATGAGAGAGCGTGACATCCCACTTGGTAAAACCAGGGGGCTTCAGCACGATGGAAAAAATAGTGGTGGTTGTGTGGGAGCTGGTGACGCACCCCAGGACACGCAGCACCCAACGAGCCCCAGCTCCCCATCCCTCCCTGCTTTTGGCCATTTTTTGTGTCACAAACTATACTTACTCTTTATCCATTTTTTTCCATGGAAATCCCTAGCCAAATCAACTCAATTCTCTCATAGGTTTTCTCACTTATGGGCAGAGACAGACAAGGATTGTCCTACTTGTTTTTCCCTGGGTTCATTCAAGTTATGGGTATTTAGCTACCAATTCCAGCTTTGTGCACTGGTCAGCATATGGTGAACATCATTTTGCTTTAAATCCTTCCTCACTGCTAGTTTCAGTAGGCTAATTGAAAAGCAGAATGAGTAATATTGGGGAAATCACCACAGGTCCGCCACCGTTTTGTTTCGTAGTTGGCCAAAACCATGGGTGAAACTGGAAACAGAAGATCCTGTGAGACAGCAAAACCTAACCGTACCCCCTGGGACATGTTTCATCTTCCCATCTGGAGCGAGGCAGTGACCAGCCATGCTGCACTGGGGCTGAGAAAGCAAAATCTATTGGAGTCAGGTGATTCAGATGAAAAAGGATTCAGAGATTAAAAAAGGGGGAGATTTCACCCCACTGTGAAGATTTCAGTCTGGTTTTCCCCACCTGGGTGCTGAGATATAGGTTTCTAGATCTCATTTGGCCATCAAATAAACTACTGCATTTCAATACTTGCCACTCTTGGGAAAAGAGATGTGGGTTCTGGGAGTGAGCGGTGTTTTAAAGCAACCAGCAGACAGTGCCTTCATCACCATTAGCCAGATGTGTCACAGGCAGCACGACATCCTTTTTTGCTCCAGTGCTGCTGGCTGGCAGCTCCAGATGCTCCCACTCTCCTCTGTAAGGGAGAGGGAAGCATCATCCCTGCTTAGAAGAAAGTCCTGAAGTCTCTGTGTGTGCTTAAAGGCAACAGCTTTAGCATTCAAAGAGTGTTTTCAAAACAGAGATGTGAATGGAAAGTCAAAGCCACCTGTGGATTTCTCAGACCTTTGCATTTTCACACCTGTGTCGTGTCTGCTCAGGCTCAGCACTGCAGCATTGCACTGTGTGGAGCCCTGCCCAGCAGCAGCGTGTTTCTGCCGAGGAAAGTCTGACAAACCTGTGTCAGAAGCGACATCACAGCATTGACATGTGTTCATGTATTCAAATACTGCCTGAAACTCTCAGCACCACGGGGGAAAAACCTAGAGCCAGAACGTACCTGTTTGAAACTCTGCTTTCTCTCTCATTGAAAGCATACCCAATAGTTCATGGTTTTTTTCCTGCTAATTGCATCCGGTTTTTTTTGTTTCCCTGAGCAACTTCCTCCTTTTGGCCCCACAGCCACTATTTCAAACTCTGCCCAGGTCACCCTGAAGCTGTATTGCTGATTCCTCCTTTAAGAAAATTGGCACCAAAACATGCGTGAATAAGCACCATCCCATGGAATAATTTCAGTAACCACTGAAGACCAAGAGATAGGAGGTATGTATGTGCTCATGTATGAGCACAACTTTGAGGTCTTCACAGCTCCACAGTCACTTCCAGTCTCCCCTCAGATGTCACAGTCTGCTGATGCTTCAGCTCTCTGAGCCCAGTGTTTGCAGAGACAATTACAACTGCTCCTGGAGGAGTCTCCAGTTTGGGATGTATAACCTGGGACAGTCTGTGGAAAATCACCCTCTGTACTAAAACTGACACAAGCGATGCCTAAGTGCCTCCAACGTGGCTTTCACCAAGAACATCACTCTGGTGGTCGTTATGGATTTGCAGGTGGAAAGACAGGTTGTGAAAATATGAGCACGGATTTTGAAGCCTTCCCCAAAAGAGCTGCTTAATTTTTTTAATTATTTAATGGTGGTCTAGCAGCTCACACCTCACTGGCTTCCAGCCTGGCATGATTTTCTGACTGGTTTCACCATCCCTTCTTTCTGTTGCCATCACAGCAGTGACCTGAGCTGAGTTACCATCTTTTCTGTTGGATACAAAAAGTTTAGCTCAACAGACATATTCTTAATGGCATTAACAAAGTCACTTCATTTTCTGTTATATATAGTGAATGTATTAGCTTCTTGCATGTACTTCAGTGTAAATATCTACATGGAATTAATGAGTATGCAATGGATTTCAGCTTCTTCTTGCCTCTCCTGATTGCAAAGCTGAAGTGCTGGGGTCTGAACCCCGAGCCCTGAATTAAGGTTGACATATGGGTGGTCCCCATGGTCCTTTAAGAGGAGGGGATGAGTTTGCCTTTTGGCTTTCCTCCAAGGTGCAGCTGACCTTGCAGGGAAAGCCCTTGGGTAAATGAGCCCCAGGTGCCCCCATTGGGTCAATGAGTGCCAGGTGTCCTGCTGTGGGGATAAAAGCTGGGACCACTTGCAGGAAGGGTGCAGTGTCTGTCTGTGAGGTGAATGTACTTTGCAGAGTGTCCCTGTTGGGGAAGGACCTCCTGACTCTCTCTCCCTGTAACTGGACCCAGGTCAGGTTTGGTATTTGTATATGTGGGCTTCGTGGGGAAACAATATGGGGCTACTTCTATCCTATCTGATCAGCCTATTGACTTGGTTGTCTCCATCTCTTCTATGGGAGACTTTGTTTCTTTGTTTATTCCACCTATTAATGGTGGTGCTGTGTCCTTGCTGGGGTTGATGTCTGTTATGTGTGATCTGTTTGACTTGTTTGTGCCCCCAGCGATCCCCCATATACTGACTTTTTTGTATACAATAGAATCTGGTTACTGGATTGTTTTGCTGCTGGCTGTGTCCTTTGTGCTAGGCCTAATGATTGACAAGACAAAAGCCCAGAGTCTCCCTTTCCACCACTCCTTTTCCCAGTGTCACCTGCTCAGAGAGTTCCCCTTGCCCCCAGTCTCCCCTGCACCCCTTCTACTCTGCAGTGCCCTTTTGGAGATGGAGCCATCAGACCCATGAACAGTATTTAAGATACAGCCACCACACACAATGGGTTTTTTTTTTCTTTTTTTTATACTCCAATCACTTCCAAACAATTTAGAATATTTTATCAGCCTTTCCCACAACTCAGCTTGTGCTGTTGAGGATGGTCCACAGTGATCTTGGGCTAAGACTCATGTAGAGCCCTTTGCTATTTCAGTGGTGTTTTGTTTCCCATGCATATACCTGTGCTTACCAAAACTGAAATTTCTGTGCTGTTTTCTTGCCCAGTCACTCATCATTGTGAGATCCTACCAGGAGCCTCACACTTGGCTTCAGGGAGTACTTGGCATCACTCCACGCTTTTTCACATTACATCCACCTCCTTTTCCAGAGGACATTAAGCAGTGCAAGTCTTTTGTACTGTTAATTCTGGCTTTAAACACTGCTTATGACACATTTTCTCATGAGTAATTCCTCTGAATTAATTGTTTCATGCAATGGCATTTTCCCTTTGACTGAAGTGATCCAAACCCCTTAGCGCTTTGATTTTATTTATGTCCCCTTTGCACATGGGTTCCCCACTCATACATTCAGACTAGGATTCATTTAAAGGACATCCATTTTATTAGACCATACAGTGTATTTTGCTGCCTGACCAGGTATGTTTTTTGATTCAAAATCTTAAGAGAAGATTTACTATTTCACAGACACTTTTGCTCTTACTTTGGTAAACAGTTATTTGTTCTTTCCATGTGGCACAGACTCTGCACTGATGCCCTTGCAGTACTGCTGAAGTTCCTGCCATATTCAGGCTCAGCTCTGATATTCATCATTTATCTTCCTGTTGAACAGTTTTCTAGATTCTTAGCTTTGCTATTAGAATGGATAGGTCACGTGATTTTTATATCTTTTAATTAAACCAACCCAAGTAGGCAGTTGTCAGTTGTTTGTGGCAAGAAGGGAAATGACACCAAACCCCTGACTGTCTGGCTTAAGTAGCTCCTTGCCTGCAATGCAAAGGCTTCTTTAAAAGATGCTCCATTGCAGTAACAGCTAAGCAGATAAAATCATGATTAAATGTGTGAGGCAGACAGTAATAAGAACTTATGTAGAAGGCATTTCAGCCTGTGCTCTCAATGGGCTATTTCTGCAGCTCTTTGACCTCTGCTGCTTTTCCTGGCGTTGGCTCTGTCCCCAGTGCTGTGTGTCTGTCTGCATGAGCTTCTGACAGCAGATGGCAGCTTCCTCCAAATCAGAGGGGCAAAAGGGAATACTACAGCAGAAAACAAAGCAGAGAGCTCAGGCCATGCTCTGCCAGTCTGCTGCTGCTGGCAAGGTCACATCATTGATCGATGGCAAAATTCAGCCATGAGGGCATCTCTCTCCTCACCTTGGGGTTGGGGAAGCAGAGTGCTTTGTTTCTCTGGGCAGCATTTACAGCTCAAAAGGAGCCTGGTTGTTTTTTAAATAATAGGATCAGCACTTTGTTGAATCACCAGCATGAACAGTCTCTTCTTTACTGCACAACCTCACTGCGATACAGCTGTTAAAAAGGTCTGCAGCAGCCTCCCATTCACTCTGACATCCATCTACAGCTGGGGAAGAAGGGAAAGTGAAGTAGTTCAACAGTCAGTATAAAACCATTACACTCTGAGTCCTCCACCCAAAATCTGTGTCAAAAACATTTAGTATATATAAGTTATCCTTTAAAACTCCACTTAAAGTTGAGGAATTCCCATCAAAATACTGTGAAAAGATGGCATTTCCCTATGTGCTCACATACTGGCTTTGCCTTTTATTTACTTCAGAGGTGTGGTTCATTAGCCACAGGACAAATCACAACATCTGTACTTTGCCATTACCCAAATCCAAAGAGAAGAGCTTTTGTCTAATGAAAGTGCAAAGATCATTACAATGTATATGTGTATTTATATAAGGGGGTTGGTGCTTCACCCCCAGTCTGATGGAAGTGTAACATAATTTGCTTCCACAGAATTAATCCTTATTGACCACAGCATAAGTGTGACCAGAGCTTGCTCCTGTTTGTTGACAGGAGCCTTTTGGATTCAAGCTGTATGTATGTCCCTTAAGCCAGAAGAAGTTAAGCTGAGTATCTCGTGTTTGCCTCATGTGATTTCAGCACAGCTGGCATGAAAGGTTATGAGATTAAATGAGTTCAACTCTGATATCTCAATTTGTTCCACAACAACCACAACAGAACAACTTGTTTTCTCATTTCTTACTGTCACATAGGAAGAGCGGGACTGGGATTTGGTTTTTCTCAAAAAGCTCTTGTTTTTGCTTTGTTTTTGCAGGTGGAGCCTGTGAGCAGGGCAGTGGTGGAGCAGCAGTGGCACCCGCACCCTCCTTGCACAGCCTGGCCAGAAGTAGTTCAGAGAGTTCATGATGATGAATGGATGGTAACAGAAACCAAAAGAATAAAGTAGGGCATTGTACCATTTCTAATATAATACCTGCTCATGTCTTTGTATCCTCAAAAGGAAATATTCTGGTTTTGCTGTTTTGCATAGGCAATCAACTGATTTTTCCTGTGAATAGTTAAGTAGAGGTTTTGGCCTTTTCCTTACAGCCAGGAAGATTTTTGGCACTAAGTTCATTCATCTCAGCTAACAGTCATGCACAGGTTAAATTTGATTAAATTAATGAGATATATTAAAAATTTGCACTTGGCAAATTGCTTCAGAGTCCAAGAGCTATAATTTGTCTGTGTGTGTATACATATATGCATTTACCAAATGAAATGTTTTTGCTGTGGAAGTTTAACAGATAACTAATTAGTGCTACCACAGCATCATGTGGGGCTCATTATGCCAAGTATCTGGAGTCAAACATTAACAGACATCTCCTGCTGCAGAAAGGTTTTGACTGTTGGAGTTCTAAGGGCACTAACAGGCTTTGATGGCCCTGACCAGCCTCACCTGGGAAACTCCCACACCCTTCCCTTGGGCCCAGGAGCCTATTTAAGCTCAGTTCCGGGACTGTTTTCTGTTTTGCAGGAATTCTGATCTCCTGCTCAGTCACAGCCATACCTGTTCTTGGCCATGGGACCTGCTGGTTTGGACTCCAAACTGTGGATTGACTTCCTGACCTTGGACCTACGTCATCACCACACAGTTATCTCACAGTCTTGGCTCTTGGTTGACTCCTGGTTGCTACCCTGGGTCCTGCTCACCTTGCTGAGCTTGGATATGATGGGACTGCACCCTGGCTGGTGAGGTGAGATGTGTTATTGTGCTTGGCTCCTGGCTCTCCTTATCTTAGGGAGCAGTCAGCCCTCACTGCACCCTGACTGTAACTCTACACTTGCCATTGAGGTAAGATGCACCCTGACAGAAACATAGTTTAGATGAGAGCTTCTAGCAAACTAAAATGCTCTGTAAGCTAATACGAATAACACAAAAGTTGAGAGTACCTTAGTCAGCTATGAAGTGATCAGAGGCAGTAACTGCTCCCATTGACTTGAGGGAAGATTTACCTTTGACTTCAAAGGGTTGTCCTTGTCCCTTCATTTAGCCAAAATATCTTTCTTTAAATCACCAAGGTCAGGCAGGTAGGAAGAGCTGGCAACATACAGCATGTTTGTGTATCTTTTAGCAGCAATTTGTATTGTTCTCTCGGCTGTGAAATGTAAAATAGATTTATTATAATGTCAGGCCTATCACTTCATCCTGACTGAAGCTGCTAAGCAGCCCTGGTCCATGTGTGGTCCTTCTGGTACATATAACCTCTACCCATCCTGGACACACATGCAGCCCTCCAGCCCACAGTCAGAGACCCACATTCATCTGTGTGAGATAACCATTGGAAACTACAGCATGGACCTAATTATCTTATCTTTCACAGGTAGAAAAAAATGGCTAAAGAGACTGGTGCCAAAATGGAAGATGGGAAAGGAATGAGTGCAACTTCTAGGGTAATGTGTTAATCAGTGTTGCTATCTGTAACATTGGCAAGTAATACAGAACATGGATGGGAGCTCATCACAAATGTCAGTGCTTTAATGGGGCAAAGGATGGGGTCTTTAATTAATACTAATAATAACACCGCTGTCCATGGTGCTGGAGGGGCCACCCACACCCCAGGGATCGACTGTCTCTGGGGTCTGATTTGCTCTTGAACCGCTGGAGGGAAGGTGCCAACACAGAGGAAAGGGCTTCACACCTCATGTGTGACACCAGGAGTGTGAGTGCTCAGGGCTAGTTGAGAGAAGAGTGGAAGGAAACTGAGGAGCTTGGCAGAGAAATAAATGACTTTTCCTCAGGTGCAGCATTGCAGGTCTAAAAAACCCTATCTTAACATTCATTAAGTGTACTGGAAAAGTACCTTAACCCTTTCCACAGATATCTGACATTTTCTTGTAAGCCTGTCTGCTACAATTTTAGAAAGCGAAAGTTAAGAAATGAACTCAGATGAGATCCTCAACCAGCTGATTTAGTCTCACCTGTACTGTGACATGCCGGAAGAGGGTAAAAGAAATACCTCAAACTGCAGGAAAAGCCGTGATGAGACTTCACACCCTTCTAGCCCTGGGAAAATTCAACTGTGAGATGAAAAGCCACAAGCTTTGCAGGTTTCACTGTTATAAAAGTGAATTCTTTCTAAACTGCTAACTCACCAAAACCTTCTCATGCTTTTAGACATGGCTAATTGGCTGCCTGTGGTGGATTCCTGTTCCCCACAATTCCCTTTAAGGTACAGATAAAAAGGTACGTGGCTTCTCTCTGCACCCAAACAGCAGTGCTGCTGGTAGTAATGAGAACTTGTTGACCGAGTCACTGCTAAAGACCAAAGAAAGGGTCAAGGAGAAAACTCAAGGTGTAAATGCAGCCTTCAAAGCTAGGTAAAGTAAGAGTTCCAGGAACAGAAAACAGGGAGCTTTGAACAATAACACAGGGAAGGGAGGTTTCTGCTCACAGTCAAGTGGACTGGGACATTTTGGAGCTAAGCATGTTGTGGTTTGATAGCAGACCAGCTCACTTGGCAATGGGTGACATAGAGCTCCAAAGAAACACTGAGAGATGGTGGAAACAGCTCACCAACACAAAAGGAAAATATGCTGAAATAGCACCCTGAATAGGTGTGGTCTTCACTTAGCAGATTCTTGCATTGATTCCCTCAATAAATGCTGAATTACAGAAGGGAAGAATCATCTTTTACACATCATAATTCTGCAATGAAAGAATAAAGAGAGGACAAGGTTATCATCATAAGAAAGCAGAAGGGCAGACAGAGCTGCTACTGAAATGTGGGGGAGTGCTGAATCACTCTGCATTAAGTGCTGCCATAGGAACTATTTACCAGCTGGGTGGGAATGAGGGGAGACTGGAAAAACTCAAATAAAAATCAGACGTGTTGCAGCTTGAAATATATTACACATCTTTAAAGTGATTTAAGAGAGTGGAGTACTTTCTGAGGGTTTTTTTACATTAGTCTTACTTGGGGCAAACAGGTTGCATTGGACTGTTGAATAGACTTATAAGAGTATTCAAGCAAGAAACAGGAAACTAGTATTTCTTCTCAGATAGATAGACTAATGTTATGGCACCTAATTATGAGAAGTAGGAGCCACTTTGGGTTTGTTTATTCACTGGGATGTGGTAGAGTGCTTGTTCTCTATAACCCATCCCAGGCTGTGAGGGAACAGGGAGCAGAGGGTTCTTCTGGCAATAACAGGGTTTGGGGTGAGCTGGAGAACTTAACATCATTTAGAGAGGGGTACAAGCTCAGATTCCTTGGCCAGTCTTTTCTGATGTTGTCCTCTGCTCTGACTATTAGGGAGATTGCTATTGACCTGTGGCTGTGGCTTAAATTTCTTGATGGGTGAAGTTACATCCTCAGACAGTTCTGTGGTGTAGTAGCAATCTGGGGCACTTCTGTGACTCATAAGGTTCTGGGTAGTTTCTTACTGTGGAAAAATTTCAGCATCATCATGACAGGTGTCTGTCACCTTAACACCTCCAGAGACAAATCTCCATTACTGTCACCCCAGGTGATGGACACTGAGTGAGAGCACTTAATTCAGTGAGAGCACTTAACCTGACTGCTGTTGAGAGGTGAACAGCTTCAGAAAATGGAGTAGCTGAGCCTTTTGATAAACAGTCGGGCAAAGTTTGCCTTGGGCTCTAATGTACAGAGAAGCAGAAAGCTATCAAATGTTTCATAGTCCAGAATTAGATAAAGATTCATCAGTACCTCACAGAGGCAGGAAGTTTGTGGTAGAACACAGGAAGTCACTTGTCTTTTTTTTAATCTGCATAAACATTGGAGAAGCTGCTGCAGGAGATGATGAGGTCAGGAAAGCTCTTTGAAGAGCATAGGCAGACCCCTTCTGGCTCCCCAGAGCAAGGGCATGGAGGTCCAGGTGGTGTTTGTTGTGTCAGTGATCTTCACTCCTATGTTCGATGAGGAAAGACATTTTCAGAATTCATTGTGAAATTGTATGTGCAAATCTGTCTGCTGTAAACCTGTTTAGTGGAGTTCAGGGGACTGGTGTACTTCAATCAGCTCCTACTGGTCCTTCAGCTTCCCTAAGGAAGTGTTATTTAAAAAGGGCCATCTCCTGAAAGACCAAGAGATCCCATATCACTATGATAACTTAATTTGTCCTATCAATGAGCTTCAGCGTTGTCATTTCTTGCTAACAGATGTTTCCAGGAGCCCAGAAGTGGGGCTCAGCAAATGACACTGGTGGTTCAGGGAGAAGTCTGTGCTGTCTTAGACACAGGAACTGTAGGATCTGGGTATCCTGCAGAAGATGAGACATGCTAACAGCCTTCTAACACAAGACTTGCTGCAGGTAGGAAGGTAAAAAGTGGGGCAGAGGCTGTGGTTCCTTAGCAAGAAAGAGAAGGTTGTAGGAATAGGCTAGACAAAAGCTCTCAAGTAAAATAGATTGTACAGTATTTAATCTATAATCTATTTCACCCTTAAATAAAATAAATAAGAGTAAAATAGATTACAGCAGAGAAAATAGAACTTGGGAAAATCATATCTGTTTTATTTTTGCAGGGTGTAGAGGTATTTACCATGAGAACTGTCATCTGAGGAACCAGATACAGTTGTCTTTGGTTCCCAGCTCACTTGTTAGCATCCTTGATGATGGTTTTCTGCTTTAAGACCCTGGATCTTGGAAGGTCAATAGCCCTTGAGTAAAATGGATGCAGCAATTTTCCAACAGCTTTCAGGAGTGGGCAGTGGTGACATTAACGCAAGTGACATCAGTTTTAGTCAGCTGCTGGTCTTCTCTATACAGGAAATTTTTTAAAGTCCTTTTCATAGTGAATCAGAAGAAAACCACATTTTGAAATATGGTGTCTGCCATGAAATGGAAATTCCTCATTTACGTCAGCTTCATTCTCACCTTTAAGAAAACCAAAAGCTTTTTATCTTCAAAGGCGAAGCACGCCCTGGCCAGCTGTAGTCATTCCTGAGCTGGTGCTAATCCCTGGTACAGGCAGGGAATGGTTTTGGTGTAGCTCGGTCCATGCTCATGAAGAGTTAAACAGCTGCATGTCAGAGCTTTGAGCAAGTCCTCCTGCCTGCTTTGTGCATCTGCCATGTTAGTCACTCAAAAGGCTGGAGGAAAAAAAAAAAGACACAGTGTTTTCTACTTCTTGCCACTCCTGTCCTGCTCACCCCAGGAGCTGTGACTGCCGGAGGGATGTAAGATGTGGTCCCACCACTGGTGCAGCCCTTTGAAAGCCTTTTCTGCAGAGCCCTTCTTGTACTGTGGAGCTCAGAAATTAATTTTCTACAACCAGCTTTTTCAGGGGAAGATGGAATCACTAAGAACACAACTCTGCTATTCCTCTCCCATATATTTAGCATCACATGCATGGTTTGTGGTTTGCTTTTTTTTTTTTAAAATAGCCATTAGTGTATTTTAAGCTGTTGGAATATCTAGAAGCAGGGCTGATCTGTGCCTCGCAGGTCTGCTGATGTAGCTGTAGGTGTTGAGCATCTCTGATGAAGGCTTTTAGTACTGTTCCTGTGCAGGTCACCGTCCAGTGGCAATTTCATCAGCCAAAGGTGAAAATAACAGCCAAGATGGAGCGAAGTTTCTCCCCTGCCCTCCCCTGCCCTCCCTCCTCCCCTGCCACTGATGCTCCCAGCCATGCCGCAGGGCGAGGGATGCTCTCTGTGCCCGCCAGCAGCGTCGCCCCTTTTAAGACCGAGCTGGAGGGCTCGGCAGGGTGGGGAGAGGAGGAGGACTGCTAAAAACACCGCCCTATGCTGGGGGAGCGCGCAGGGAGCGCGCCCGGGTGCGCAGTGAACGCGCCGCAGTGCGCGGCCGCACAGAGTGGGCCGTGCCGCAGGGATGCTCGCCCCGCTCCTGGGCTCCGCGGGCTCCGGCTGGCTGCTGCTGGGTGAGTGCTCCCCCAGTACCCCCTCACCACTGGGGTTGGTCCCTCTCGCCTTGTCCGTGTTGCCCAGCTCCTTGCCCGCAGCGATGGGGGACTCGCATCCCACTGGTGTTGGGTACCTGCCTGCCCACAGCCCTCTGGAACGACCTCTGAGCGCTGCTCCCCACGCTGGGGCCACTCTCTGGGTGCTCCCTCATGTCCCCTGCTCGGGAGCACAGGGTATTTCCAGCGCACGGGAGGGAGAAGGCGGGTGGGAGCGAGGATGGAAATGTGATGCTGTGCTGCATGCGGGCGATTCCAGAGCCGGCACAATGAGCTGTCACTGCAGCGCGGCACCGCGAGCCCCGCTGGAGATGCATTACATAATTTCTCTCAAATCATCCTCCTGGTTCAGTCAGTTGGTTCATTTTGGGTGAATTTATCTGTAGCGGAGCTGTGAGCGGTTGGGTGTGCGTGTCACAGCCGCTGGGCAGGGGGTGACGGCGAATCCCATTGTTTGTGGGCAGGCAGTGACGACTCAAAGTGTGTCTGGGCTAGAGAATTATTGCAAGTCTGAAACAGGACGTTCTCTGTAAGGTTCAGCTTGAAATGATTTGCTGCACTGATCCCAAATCGTGTGCTTTGAATCCGTGTCTTTGCTAAGGAAAGGCAACGTTCAGTGTCTGTGCTGTGTCCCTCTGTCCACCTGCCACCTGTCCTCTGGGCAAGCAGACTTCCAAGGGGAAGAAGTACAAAGGGGAAAATGGTTTTAAAAGCCAGCACCTTTGCATCGTTAGGTAAATATTACGGAGGAGAGTGCCAAGAATGGAAAACATACTGTAATTCCTTATGTTCATATCTGCTTGCTGGGTTTGATTGTGAAAAGGGATGTCTCACACTGAGGAAAATGGGTACCTAATATCACTGGACTGAGATTTGTCACTGAAAATATCCTGGTGGTTCCCATTAAAGTCTGTGGACTTATTGCTGCTTGTATCAGCAGCTCGAATCAGCTGCTCTGGAACTGTGGCGAAACTCAGGCAGTGCAAACATGGCCCGGAGGGAATTACAGGGGTGCAGTGCACACATGGCCCGGAGGGAATTACAGGGGTGCAGTGCACACGTGGCCCAGAGGGAATTACAGGGGTGCACTGGAAAGCAGGACTTGGTGTGGCGGCTGCAGACAAGGGTTTGTGACCTTATTTGGGGCCCTGAGGCTCCAGGGACTGCTCGGAGCCACCTTACTGGGTGCACCAGGCTTGTTTGTGACAACAGGAGGCGAAGTGGTTCTTCTGGGAACGGGTGTCCTGTGCGAGCTCCTGCTCTCAGGCCTCCCTGTCCGCCCTGCGGTACCCATCCCTGTGTCCCCAGCTCAGTGTTTACTGTGCTCCATCCAAGCCCATCTCCCTTGTGCAGCCAGCTCTCCCAAAGTGTGTCCCTGTTCCAGTGTGGCTCTGACCCATGGCCTCCCTTAATGCCATGCTCATTTTATTTAGCGTGGACATGACTTTAGCCTAATGTTTTCACCTACAGAACGGGTGCCTTTGGCAGACAGATGTGCTGTTATTGCCTTTTGCAGTGGCACCCTCAGCAGCAGCCGAGATGTGCATCAGCACAGCTCACCTATGGGAGACAGATCCTGTTGGAGAAGTGAGGGCCCTGCCTGACCTGGCAGCCGTGTGCCTGCAGTTGCTGCTCTCACATCTGGGTTTGCTTTTCTGGTGGCCTGATCCCATTAGACACCAATCCAGTCACGGTGGCGGTGCTGATCTACTGAACAAGGGGCTCCTGGGCTGCTGCAGCCCTTTGCAGCACTCTTGTTTATTTTAAATGATTTTCTAGCCTCATTACAAGGGTTTGACTAGTTGAGAACAGGTCTATAATGTTCACCTCAGTGTTCCCATCCCTAGTTATTTTAGAAACTTGTGGATGTGGTGCTGAGGGACATGGGGCAGTGGGGACTGGGCAGTGCTGGGGTAATGGTTGGACTGGGTGAGCTTACAGGTCTCTTCCAACCAAGGCTGTTCTGTGATTCTATGGAATAATGGTAGAAGTCAGAGAAGGACAGAGCTAATTATTTCCTAATGTGTGGCCTTGGATGGTCTGATGGCTGCACAGTGAAATAAAACCCAACAAGGAATTCCCAAGGATTTGCACATTGGGCTGGTTTGGTTGAAGCAGCACAAGGTTACAGCTTTCCCCTTGCTCCTCTCCCCTTGATTAAAAGTTGGGAATCCCAGAGAGTCCTCTGCTCTTCTCCCCCCCCCTCATTTCATGTGATGGTGACCCTGAGCCACTCGCCTGTGCTCTCAGCCCTGTGAGGAAAAGGAGGGTTTGCTCTCCTGGCAGCTGCTGGAAGTCCTGGTGGGCACCTGTGTGCAGAGGCACAAGAAGGGAATTCTGCCCTCATGGTGTCCCTTGTCCCCACCAGTGTGTCTCCAAATATTTCTCAGTGCACCTTTGTGGAGGAAGCAGGAGATTCATCTGCTGTTGCCACAGACCTCTACAGTCCCACTTCTGAACTGGCTCTCGTGCTGTGACACAGGGGACCTTGATGATGCCCTGAAATCCAGGTCTCTGGATAAGAAATGTTTCCTGCTGTGCTTTGAGTATGAAGCAGAGCAGATGCCCAAGGCTGCTCAGCCCAGTCCAGCTTTGCACAAGCAGCAAAGCCTCTGTTATTTGAGATATATTTACCTGCTTTTATTCTCCATCCCACTATTACTGCTCCATTTGAACAGTTGTGAGATACCATCAAAGGGAAAGAGTAAATGTACTTGGATATCCCCTCTTGCTTGCAGGGAAAGACAGCACACAGCAGTTTTTCTCTGCCACTCTGGACTAATTTAGACATTTATTTGATTCTGTCTCCATACTCCTATGGATATTACAGATATATTTAAGTAATGAAAAGAGGAGAAAAGCTTTGAAGACAGATGGTAAACTGAATTAACCGAATACCCACGGACACAGGAAAGCTGAGTTGGGAGCAAGCCAGGAACAAAGAAATACAACATTACACCAGTAAGAGTATAATTGCCGTTGTTTGGACGTCACCAAACACTGCAGAGCACCTCAGGGTTTAAACCTTTCCTTGTTATTACATTTCTGAGAGCTCTTTGAGAGATACACCAGCGTCTTCCTCCTTTAGCACTGCACAGAACCAGCACCCAAGTGACTTGTAGCTGATGAGCAGCCCGTCTGGGTGTGATGGGAGAAGTGATGGAGGGTAATGGGATGCAGGCACTTATCTCCTGATAGATGCACAGGCATCCAGGGCAGCTTTTTTTCCCCCTAGCATTTTTGTGGCTTTGCTAGATTACTTTTTCATACAGCCCCAAAGAAAATTATCGACTTAATCACCTTCTCTTCTGATCAGAAAGGAACAGGAAAGAAAAACATCTATTAAGACCATTTTTATTTTTAAGTGCTCTGCATGTGTTCTTTGGTGATGGATCAATACAAGTAATGAGTTGTTTTCCATCACTGCTATTTATGTCTCTTGTGCTACCATGCAAAGCCAAAGCCCTGCAGGTCCTTGGCACTGGGGTCCCATCTGTCCCTGCTGCTGTCCCTGTGGGTGCCAGCTCTGAGGAGGGCCACCTGCAGGGCTCTCTTCCTGCAGCTCTCTGGCCTCTGGAGAAAGTACTGGTGTCCAAGCTGCTTTGGCCTCTCTCCTCCTCTGACACCCTCATGCCCTGGAAACTAGACAAAAGGCAGCAAGGTGCACTGGAGAGCACATGGCTATAAAATATGGATAAACATGCTTGAAATGTGTCTGTGAAATCCACGGAACCCCAGTGGGAGCCCTCGTGCTCCTTTCTGCCCATCCCTGTTGTTTGCTGTGAGCTATGTCTGGCTCTCCAAGGGCTTTTCTTCCCAGACATGCTGATTCAAAGTCTTTGCAAATCCTTTGTTGGAGACTCTGAGGAACTTGGCCTTGATAGCATACAGCCTGATTTGGGTGAGTGCTTTGCTGGGCTGGGATTGATTGCCATAGTGTGCTATCAGCACTTACTGATGACAAGTCATTTACTGTGTCAAATCCTCCTTCCACTGTCAGCATTGTCACGGAGCCTTCAAGGTGGCCTGTGGCTGGTGAGGAGGTCAAGAGGGGCAAGGTGATGGAGGCACTGCATGAGTCTGCTTCTTCCTTATGCTCTGTATATAGATAAAATTATCGATATTTTACCTTTATATTGGTGACTGCGCTATGGAAAAGTCGGTGGCTGGTGATGATCAAGGGTGAGATCCTGAGATGAGTGGGCATTTTCAGTCAGGAAGAGTTTCAAAGCCACAGGAGGGGTAGTTCAGCCCCTGGCCAACCCACAGTGCCCTGGACCTGGTCCCAGCATCTCCCACTCTTACTCGCTGCTTGAGCTTTTACAAGCAGTGATGCAGCTACAGCGTGTAGCAGATGCTTTGGAAACGTGTGGCTGAAAATGCAGCCCCTGCTCGGCGTGGGCTGAGTTCAGGGCAGGGTTGGGCAAGACCCTGCAGTGATTCTCCCACAAAACCCAGGGGCTGTACTTGCTGTCCCAGGAGCTCCCCCTTCAGCCACACAAGGTGCTTTTTTCATCTTCCATGCTGTGTAGTACATTGCTCCCCAAAATATGGAAAAAAGATAAATCCAACCACCTTGTCCAAGTCGACTTCTTCTGTGCCACAGGAAGAAAGTGTCATTTGCCAAAAAAAAAAAAAGGTATAATTTAGGGGAAATCACCATCTCACTAGGAAACCCCCAATTAAGGGAGGAAAAGTCTTTATATTTAGACCTGTGTGCCATGGTGTTGCAAGAATGCCGCTCACATTTCCATTTGCTCAATGGTGTGGCTGCTGTGGTGGAGATACAATCTCAGAAACACCACATGCAAACTACAGTGAACAGTTTCCACTCCACTACTGCGAAATAACGCCGCAAAATCAGTGTTGGATGAGTTGGCCTTGGTGAGGTTTTGTTAGGTGGCTTTGCTCGCTGAGGTCAATCGTGCCACTTGGCCCAAGGAGCAGTGGTTCCTGTCCAAGGGGTCAGATGTTGGTCAGACCCCCAGAGAAGGGTCTTCTATCCGCTGTTGCCTGTCACAAGTGGTTACCTGTACAAGCCCATCTTCTGGTGGCCAAACTCTAAGGCAGTCTTCAATGCTCTTGCTGCTGAGGGTTTTGGTGATGGTAGGAAGGAGGGGAGCACCAGTCCCACAGCTGGGAATGGATGCTGGGGTTGTGCTTTGACCATAGATGAAGGATGGTCACCTTCAAGGCTATTGGCCTGATCACAGTCACTGCACATCATTTCTAAGCTGCATCTTCAGGTCCAGAAGCACGGGTGCTGGGGTGACAGGGATGTGGTGTGGGGTGCTATCTCAGATGAAGTATGACCCTCCCACAACTTTCATTTTGGAAAGTGGTTCTAGAAACTTTTGCTCCAAAACCTTCCAAGTTTCAGCTCTGATTTGTGTATGACTAACCCAGATCCTGCTTGTCTGGATGCTGGTGTGATGTCTCAGCCAAGCCATTTGTATTCCTGTGGTGTTTCCTTCCCAGCCCACAGCCTAGCCTCCTCTCTGAGACAGCTGCCCACGTGGCAGCTCTCTGTCCCTGTCCTGCCTGCTCCTGGGGCCAGGTCCCCTCTTCAGCCTGGCAGCTTTTGCCTGTGGAAAGGATGGGGTGGAGAGCACAGGCAGTGCATGGCTGGGGGCAGAGGGCACCCCAGCTCTCCTTGGCTTGCCACTTGATCTGTTGTTGGATGGAAAGCTGCACAGCCTTCCTTTCCCAGGCTGGGCAAGACAAGCTGCTGAGTTTGTTCACGGCCAAGAAGGAAAGAGGCTAAGATGACTTCTCCTTCTTCCATCAGCCATCAAGAAATCAAGGCTGAGTTGCCCCAGTGCACAAGCTGGAGCAGCCCCTGGGCTGTGCTGACCCACATGGGCTGGTGATGGTGAGAGATGGAGGCTCAGGAACATCCTCCTGGGGAAGGATGTACAAGTGTCTCCGCACATCGAGGGTCAGGGCCACTAAATCCCTAAAATCAGCTCAACCAGCATTACAGACCTTGCTGCCACGGCCGGGGTGTCCCAGGCACTGCTAGATGGCACCAGCAGAGAGCTGCACCTGGGAAAGCCCTGAGGTGTTTGCTAAGCTGGGATTGGATTCAGGGTTTTTTTTCCTCCAAGGGCGATTGTGAGACAGAAAGCAGCACTGAAGTTGCTAAGCTGATTTAATTTGTGGTTTGTCTTTATTTCTTTGAAAAATTATCTAGAAAAAGAGTAAATCATTCTGCTGTTGATTGAAATGAATTGGGAGTGATTTAAGCCAAACTTGTATGGAAATTACAAAAGATGTAAATGATGCAGATTTAAATATAATTTCTGCAGAGAACAGTATTTAGGTATAAAAAGTGGAAAGGATCTCATTTAGAGCTTGTTTCAAGATTGTTTCCAATGGCGGAGGAAAAAAAAAAAAAACCAACCCAATGCTTTAGAATCCCTCTGGAAATGCTTTGTGCTGCAGAGCAGCCTCCTCCCGGGCAGGCAAATCCCCGGAGCTGAGAGGCTGCCGAGGGTGGTGTGATGCTCTGACCTGCCAACAACAAGCCAGGGCTGTGTTTCCTTGCGGAAAAGGCATTTGCATATCCTCTATTCACTTGATTTGGTTAAAGGCAAAAGCTCTGGGTCATTGAGACTGAAGAATGGGCTGTCTGAGAGCCTACCCCCACCTTAACTCTTTGAAACCTTGCTCCAGTGCCTGAGAGAGCCACTGAAATACTGTAAAAGTCTTAAAATGCCCTGAAAGAGGGATTTAGAGGCTGCTTTTGCAGCAGGGAAGGGGGCTGTGGCAAAGCCTGACAGCAAGAAGGTGGTGAAAAGGTGCCATATGTCTCTGCACTGAAAATTCATTGATGTGGAGCCCTCAACAGACTTGGGGAGAGTTTGTAAAATTTAAGAGAGACAGAAACTCCTTCATGAGGACTTGAAAATACCTGTGGGAATAGGAGAGTGAAAGGAAGGCACAGTAGTGCCAGGCACAGAAACAAACAGGGTGTGAAACCAGAGAGTGGAACTGACTAGAAACAAAAATACAAATAACTGAATTGCTACTCACGTTGACAAAATACCCCCTCAAAAAAAACCAAACTAAAGCGAGAGCAACGAACTTGCAACACAAACCGAGTGTTTAAAAACATTCAGACAATGTAACCCCTTGTTATTACCCCCAGAAGAAAAGAAAGTTTCAGTGAAATATTTAACTTTCAACATTTAAGGACATCCCAAATCACAGCCCAGCTACTGATGGCTCAAAATCTTTCCGTGCCACGATGCCAATCCCCCCTTCTCCCTCATTCTGTGGCACAGTGCCTGTCCCTCACTGCCAGGGGTAGGGGAGCTGGGGCTGGTGAGTGCCAAGATACCTGTAAGCAATAAAATCATCATCATGGGTTTATTTTTGTGCCCTTGGCATCCCTGCGGTGTAAGGAAATTGAAGAGGGAGAGGAGGCAGGAACACTTACTTGCCTGGTGGCCTCCTATTAGTGTTTCTAATGATTGAATTAATCCTCCATTCATACAGTGTGTTTCCTTCCTGCTGCTCTTTGGAAGTGGTCAAAAATATATGCTGTCTAATTAATATAAATATAATATCTGACCAAAAGACAGAGAAAGGAAAAAGCGACTGCTAAAAAGGAACACAAGAGAGTAAAGTTCCCCCATCCTTTACATGACTTTCATTATTTTAATTAGTGGCCTTTTTTTTACTTTTATTATGGTTGGACTTGCTGATCTTAGAGGTCTTTTCCAACCAAGGCTATTCTGTGATGCTATTCTATGATTCTATTTCTAGTCATGGCAGGATTTTCCATGGATGGGCCTTAAGGAACGTAGAGATACTGTTGACAGGTTTCTCTTCTGTAACTGAAGCTATTGCCCTGGGTTATGGGAATGTCCTGAAAAACAAAGCAGAAGGTTTTTTTGAGTTATCCTCAAATCCTGGGCTGTGGAGCGCTGAAAGCCCAGGAGCTGAGGGGCTCTGAGCCTGGTGTGGTTTCCCAGTGGAAGACCCTCAGTTAGTTAGCTGCTCTGATGGCTCTGCATCCTCCTGGCTATGAGCATCCCTTTGTTTAAAATTCAGTCTTAATCTGCATTTCTCATTAATTTTGTGAAAGCATAAAAGTGTAGAGAAATTCAATAGGTTCCTCTCTCTTACAGTACTCACATTTCCTGCTGTGTTTGATTGGGAGCATTAAAAGCACTGAGACTTACTGATATTATTTTTTTGTCCCCTGGACAGGTGAGGTCTCAGCCAATTCCCATAAAAGTTCTTTGAAGTTTTTCCATTTATTTTACTGGTAGTTGGGTCTCACTGGGCTTTACACAGCAGTAACCAGCACAAAAGGTGAAGTCTCATTGCCTTTGTACTTGCAGAGTATAAACATCCCTGGTACTTAATGCAGAAGGTGAGGGTCAGTTTGGGGCAGCTTTCTACAGAAGCAGAAGTCACCTGAGTGCTGGTTTGAGGCACAGAGGGCTTGGTCGCTCCTTGCCTTGGTTGGGTCCTGGGTGTTCAGCACCTCTGGGCGCAGCCCTCATGAGCAGAGCACAGCGAATACATCTGCAGGAGGGTCTTACACATACTTGAACCATCCTCTGAGCTCCAGTGCCAAAGGCTCTCAGAGCAAAACCCTGCTCATCGTGAACTGCAGGCCTTTCCTTGGCTGCCTGTCCAAAAAAGGAGGTTGTCTTCCCATAAAACACTTGTCCAGTCACTCAGCTCTGCAAATCACCTGGCAGAAGATGCTGGGGCATTGGGAAGCTTTTACTCTGTGTATTATTTAGTGTGTGCTTACGTCCATCTTCCCTTAGGATAGGAAGCCTAAATCCAGTTTCCTCCCTTTATTCTCTCTCCTATTTCTCCTATGGTTTTCCAGCAAGAGAGTCCTTACACTGTATGTGCACCAAAGGCACAACAGAAGAAAGGGAATAACTGCTTAGGTTGTTTACCAGGAAGGCAGAAGGGTCTGAAACTGTCCTGAAGCTCTTGTTTCACTGAAGCCCTCCACCTGTGCTGAGGGTGTATCACTCACTGTGAGCTCCATGGAAGTAGGCAAGAGCATCTCTTGCCAACAGGAGCTTGAAAGAAGAGCTCTTAGAAATAAATGCACCACAGGAGCCTGTTTTAAATTGAATATTTATTTAAAATCTGTGTTCCCACCTCACCAGGACAGAACACTTCATCACGGACACAGCCATGTGGTGTCTGTGGGCTACAGGCACCCAAGCACCCAGGGCTGCTCACACACCTGAAATAGTTTCCTGACTATGAAGTCTCTGTCAAGCTGTGACTCATAAGGAACGAAGGGGAAAGAATTGGAGCTGGTGAATATTGCTGAGGTCCCAGTATGCCAGCACTGGGATGCTGGTTTCCACCTGCAGACCATTCAGGCCAGTACTCCCTGGTGAAATTATGAATGAAGCCTGATTGCAGAATACCCACATCTGAGCCCAACGAGTGATGTTGGACAAACCTGCCTGGAATCTCATTAAATATCTGTCCCTCCTCCTTCCGGAGTGTTAAGTGTTCTTTGGGAACTCTCCCTTATGTGCTCCGAGTGCCTGATGTCACAAACATGACTTAGGACAGGTCAGGCAGAAATTTTATTAATTATGATAATAGTGAGAGGGTGCTCAGACAGCATCTCCCCCTCTGCTCTGCCCAGGGAGTGTGGAGACACTATATATGGCTTCAGGACAAAAAGAAAGAGGTTATTCTCTTACTATTTTATTGATCCAGATGATTTACATTTATTCTACTCAAGCTATGAAGTTTCCAATTTAACAGGCTAGGACTGACAGTGCAGACTTCCTCAGTGCCCAAAATTTCACTTTATGATGTCTTTTCCCAAAGGAAAAAAAAAACAACAAACCAAACAAAACAACGATGCTGTCTTTCATTTTAAACTGAGCATTTTCAGGAAAGCAAATTTTTACATCCAAAAGCTTTGCCTCGAGTCTGTTAGGACTCCCAGTATGACAAAACAGCTATGTCAGACATTCAGGAGCAGAAGGGGTGAGTTTTGCCCTGGAATAAGGCTCCCAGCGCCGGGAGCTGGAGTCCCCAGTGCCTCAAGGGTTACACCGGGGCACTGCTGCTGCTGCGCTAATACAGCCTAAGCTGATATTAGCCAAGCTTAACTTCTTTCAGCAGTTTGCAGATGGGAAGGGGGTGGGACGTCCTGGAGTCAGCAGTTCTTCAACAAGTACATGAGCGGCAGCTCCGGCGGCGGGAGACCCAGCCATGAGCTGATGCCTGTGAGAGGAGGGTTTCCCTAGAGCTGGTAAGTCCGTGGCTATTTATTTTCTTTCCATTCTTGACATCCTGGTGAGGAGCCCCGGGTGGCTCCGGGAAGGACCCCGCAGGGCTTTGCTCAATGCCAGGGTGGGAGTTGGGCTCTGAGATGCTGAACAATACACAAGTGTAAAATAAAAAATATGAGTATGAGAGAGCCCTCTGTGCAGGGAGAGACCCAGGGGCACTGGTGCTGCTGGGGGTGTGGGCTGTGTCTGGGTGCTGGGGAGAGCCCACTGGTGTGGCTGGTAGCACCAGCAAGAGTTTGTGGCTTTTGCAGTTTCCCGTTGTTTCAGATGTTCCTAACAGCTTTAGAGGGGGGAAAAAGCTCCAGCCTGGCTCTGGCTGGAGATAACAGTGCTGGAGGCGGCTGGGGATGCTGCTGCTTCCAGCCCTGGGGCTTGGGGAACCCCCGGCACCTCTGTGGGCTCACCAGTGCCTGCAGCTCGGCCATGCACCGGGGACAAGGTCACTTGGATGCAGAGATGGAGGCTGGTTACTGGGGCTGCCCCGGGAGGGCTCTGCTGGTTTGGGCTTTGTTCCCCCAGACTCCTGGCTCCAAACATCAGGGTTTGTTTCTGGCAGCAGAAGCTCTGCAGAGACTGGCAAACTCGTTTCGTTGTGGCTGACACCTTGTGGGTTTCTAGGCTTTCTGGATATGTGTTTTAACCACCCGGGTTTCGGGGCTGGCTCTTTGTGGTGGTGCTCCGTGTGTCTGTCCCAGGTGCCTGTGGCAAAGTGGCGGTAGGTTACAAGTGTTAAATGTGCTGTGTGATGAAGTTCCTAATCAAACACTGGATTCAAGAACCTCCAAGCACACAACCACGTGCGTGCTCCATCCACGTGGGGCAAGCCTGCTGGTCCATGGGGTGCAAATGCTGATGGGGGTGGACTCTGGTGTTGAGCACAGAACGTGGAAACCTCATCTATAGGCATGAAACACCCACTGTGGATGGAGGGTGTGGTTTCTTGCTTGCTGTGTTGCAGCAGTGTGTGCCTGTCCCTGGTGTGTCCCATCCTTCGGCACGGTGGGGACAGCTTGGGCTGGGGATGTGGAGAGGATGCTCTCCTGGAGGGTGGAGGGTCCCTGCTTGTTCCTGGTGGTTATAGCACGATGAGTTGGGCATGGTTGCTTGGTACAGTGACCAAAGTGGCTGTGTGCAGCTGCGGGGCCTCCTCAGAAAACCTGCAGGAACCAAACACGGTCATTTGGTGTTCCCCAGTGCAGTGAGAGCGGTCCCTAACGCCAGGTCTGCCCTGAACAGCCTGGGTTTGCTGGCTTCATGTGCAAGAAGGAAACGTAAATTGTGTTCCTTTAGAAGCACGGTGATACTCTTACGCACAGAGGATATGTGGGGGGCATTTTGAGGTGCTCTGGCTGTTGAGGGGCACCACGTTTGGTGAGGACCAGAGGCTGCTGGCGCGGGGCCCAGGCAGGCAGGGGGCAAGGCTGCCACACCATGCTCCCCCTGCCTGTCCCCCCCCTGCCTCTATCGACCTCCAGCAGGAGGGAGTTCCTTTCCTTCAGGTCTTTTGGCACATGACCTGCCTCTTTCTTAACCCTTATTTTCTTGCTCCTTGTTGCACTGCAAGGTTGCCAAAGAAGCTTTGAGCAACTTTGAAAGCCGCCTTTGGCTGCTGGTTTGCTTTGGGATAAAGGCTAGACCTGGTGCAGGCAGTCACATTATACGTGCACAGGGTGTGGATAAAGCCCTGCTCTCTCCAGGGGTGCTTACACCTTTGGGGTTCCCTCACTCCTATCTGTGTGGTCAGGGTCCTTCAGAAAAGTGCTACAACTTGCAGAGCACTTGATTGGTGATTAACCCCATCTAATTACAGACACATTACTGTAAGCGAGGGATACAACTGTGTTTATTATAGTTAGATCATGACACTACTGCTACTTTTTTTTAAGCTCCCATTTTCAACATCATTTTCTAGTTTCAGATTCCAGTGTGACAGTCATAACACTGTCTTGGTGGGCACACATTTGACACACAACTGGCAGAGGGCCTTTTAGTCTCTTCATTTGCTCACATGGCTCTGCTTTTACCACAGTGGCAGGTCAGTAAGTTTTGGAGCTCATAAAACTGTAATATTGGCTTAAAGAGAATTGCTCCTTGTAATAAAGAGAGTGTTAGCTGTTACATGGTACAAGCTAGCAGGTCTCAGCCTCAGTCTACGTCTCCTGCTGTGGCAGATGGGAATCTGCAGTGTGATGCTGCATGGGCAGCCTCCTGCAGACAGCACCAGGACTGATTTCCAGGGGCTTCACGGCCCTCTTAGCCCTGCTGTACACTTTGTACCTAATAGCAACAATTCCAAAAGGCAACAAGAAATTGAACTTTGACCAAGGAAGAGTTTCAGTCCAGTCTGAGCTGTCAGTGAAACAGTGCATGGCTGGGAAGGGATGTGCCAAATGCTCCTGTTCTTTGCACTCCTCTGCAGGACTAGCGCCGAGCATCCCGCTGCGCTGCCTCTTAACCATTAGGAAAGGTCTTCTGTCAGAAGCTTGTTTAGGTTTCTACATCCCTTTGGGTGATGCATTCCCAGGGCTGCCAGACTCGCCTGAGCAGAACACAACGGTCGTGTGGGATGCTCAGAGTGTAATTCAGAGACCGCTTTAAGTTGGTGCTGCCGCCAAAGGAAACGGCAACAAGCCCATAAAGGTTTGCAGCTGGATCTGATCTCCCCGTGCCACTGCACAAATATTTGTGCTGGCGCCTGAACAGGCAGGGTGGGAGTGGGAGTGACATCAAGGGGCAGGAGGCAGGCAGGATGGCTCCTGGAGGGATTTCAGAGCCGTGGAGATGTGGTGCTGAGGGACATGGGGCGGTGGTGACTGGGCAGTGCTGGGTTAATGGTTGGACTGGATGATCTTAGAGGTCTTTTCCAACTGATTCTATCCCGCTGTGCAAGCAGCAAGCAGAAAGCAAACCTGGTGCAATATGTGGACGCAGCGGGAGAGCAGGCAGGGCCAGCTCCTGCCTTCTGGTGTCCCCTCAGCCCCCTGTGTCACTGTGACCAGTCTCACACATCCTGACCATGCGGACACAGCCAAGGGCTGGATGTGAATGGTCGCAGAGGGCTGAGCCAGGCTGGGAACTGGCAGCAGAGGCACCTGCCTGCCTGTCCTTGCCTCCAGTGACCTGTCCTGCAGACAGAGCAGAGCCAGCCCACCACAGCCAGGGCCATGCATGCTCATGTGCCTGCTTCTTCCCTGCTGTGTGTGTGAGGGTGAAAACTTCACCCAAAATCTCCTTTCCTCCACCCAGCCCTGGGCTAGGGGCTTTGCAGGGTGAGGTGACCACAGAGGACTCAGCTCTGGCATGTCAAGGCAGGGAGCCTGAGGAGGGGAGTACATCCCACCTGGGCGTGTGGAAGGGATGTGTGTAGTACAAAGAGTGATGCCCGGGGGCTCTGGGTCACCTGCGGGTCGGGACTGGGAGTGCTGATGCAGGGGAGGCAGATGCTGACAGCACTATTGCCAGCTCCAGCCCCTCACGAGCAATGGAAGGTTTTTCCTGAAAGAAAGAAAGGAAACAAGCAAAGTAGAGCAATGAAATGGGACTTGGCATGGTCTGGAGCTGAACTTCTCCAGCCAGCTGGGTGCTGCAGTGGGACACCCCTTGCCTCCCCCCCCCCAGGGTGGGTGACCCCTGCATTGACCAGCACCCAGACTGCTGCAAAAGCTTCAGGTTCCTGGGGTTCTTAGCTGGACCCTGGCCTCTACGGACGGTACTCAGGTTTGTTTAAATCCAAGCGATGTTTGAAGGTAAATGTCAAGACTTTGCCTGGCAACAAGCCATCCAGCTCTTTGCAGAGCACCTTTGTCTTTCTGCTCCGCAAAACCAGCTGTCACGGGGGCAGCTGCCTTTTCCCTCTCTGTTCAGGGCTTCTCTTTGTACTCTGCCCCAGATAACTATTTTTATGCAATTATTTCAGCTGTTTGTTCACTGCTTGTCACACAGCATTTAAGAGCCATGTAGTATATGGGACAATCAGCCATCAATGTCACTAAATTAATTTTTTTTATTTTTTTAAAACCCCAACAGACCCCTTTCTGCTCAAGAACTGAGATTTACAAATGCTCATGGGCCCTTCTGGGAAAGGGGAGCACTGCAGACACTGCAAACAGAACTGAACCCCAGCACTGCCATGAGCAGCACTGGGGTGCAGCGCAGGGACAGAAAACGGCCCCGCTTTAACGCTGCCTGCAGGGCTCAGTGCTTCAGCAAACATGCCCAGGGTTCAGTGGCACCTCTAGACTTTGCCATAAAGCTGAGGGGCAAATTCTCTCCTCTGTTAGTCACCTCCATGGGTTGCTGGCATGGGTGTGCTGCCTGCGGGTGAGGGGGCAGGGAAGGATCAGGCTGTGGTTTCCCCAGATGAAATATTGCAGCCCCTGAGCTGGCTTTGGCACAGGGCTGCAGGCAGAGGACCAAAGAGCCAGAAAAAAACCCACCCAGCTTTTGGGGTTTGTGTTTTGTTCTGGCTGGGTTATGGTTTAACTGGGAGGAATTGCCTGAGCCCGCTTGGGGTGAGCACAGAGCAGCCACGCTGGCGTGAGAGGGACGAGACGAGCGTCATGAGGGGGACAGTGGGTGCAAAAAATACCCCAGGTGGGTTTGGCCATCTAAACTTCATCCTCTGCAACCACAGGCTGAGGTTTTTAGCTTGGTCAGTGAAACTTTGTGACTCTGGTTCATCCCATGCTGGCGCTGGGCAATGTTTTAAGGATGTTTCAGCAGCTGGAGGAGCTTTTTTGTCACTGTGCCTTAGGCAATTGATAGACCTCAGAGACAACAGAGCTCTGAGCTGTTGAGTTGTTCCCTTCTGGTAGGAAACTTAAAATACTTGCACAGGCTTCCTAATGCTTCGTTATCCACACGAAGAGCAGATTTGGACCAGGATCTTGGTCTCAGCTTTCCTGTCCGTGAGTCATGGTGGCTTCAGAGCAGCGCTGTGCTCAGCTGCTCGGGGCTGTGGAAGGTGCTCCTAGGCTGGTTCACATCTGAAGGTGTGGGACCGGAGGATGGAGCTTTCTGTGGGGGTTTGGCATCAGCAGCTGAATAGGTGGACCTGGCACAGAGGGGTGAGGGTGAGCTGGCAGTGTGGTCTCTGCATGGCTCCGAGCACGGGATGTCCCCAGCCAGTCGGGTGGTGGGGTCTGCTCTCTGGAACATTGCAAGTGGATAAAGTAAGATCTCCACACAGCCATTGAATTATTTATTGAATAATTTATCTTGGCAAGGGACTGGTATGCTGTAGATATTTTGGATACTTTAAATACCTCTGTTTGTGTGCAATTACTGTGCTCTTTCTGTAAAATCAGACTTTCAGGACATTGAGCTCCTTGTTAGCATTTGTCCCTTTTTAGTGGATGCTTGCAAAGACCTTGTGCCTTGCAAATCCATTTCCTTGCAAATGCATTTCTCAGCAGTGCTGACAGGAGGGAGCAGAGGCCAGTGGCTCCTCCGGGTTGCTTGGAGATTCCCATCCTTTGTCTGCACCTTGCCCTTGGTGTTGGGGTGGTGAGGAGCTGGAGGGGGCTGGTGGGTGAGTGGGGCCCAGTGCTGGGCTCTGCCACCACTTCCCTGGGAGCCACAGCGGAGCGTGGTGCTGTGGTGGTGCTGAGGAGGAGCTCGTGCTGCTCATGCACCCGATATTTGGTGAGGAGGAGTTTTTCAGGAACACGGTGAGATGCCTTTGCAATAATGGTAGTGGCATAAGTCACCCAGAGCAGGGAGGAATTTTTATATGTATTTTATATATGTGCACGTGCACACACAGGCATAGAATCATAGAACTGTCTTGGTTGGAAAAGACCTTTAAGATCATCAAGTCCATCTGTTAATCCAGCACTGCCAAGTCACCACTGCACCATGTCCCTAATATACCTCCACAAATGCAAATACATAACTGTGTCTATACATATTTATATGTAATGGTACCCGATTCTTTGGCAGCCTTTTCTCTGAGACAGCTTTTCTGCAGTTGGAGTGAACCTGCCTACTTCTCCTATAAAATAGCCCTGCTTACATCACTGGCCAAATATATACCACAGCCCCAGGCACACACTGAACGGGTCCCTTTGGTCTGTCCCTGTCCCCTCCACGCAGTAGCCAGAGGTCACACGAAGGCATCGCTGACTCCCTCGCCGTGAACTTTATTTGCCTTATTCCCCTCCAGCAGATCAGAGAGGCTTGGCCTGGCTGTAAAGCCTTTTTCCATGGCAGATAACTCTGCCCTGCTGACCAAGGAGGGACAGCACGGGGGGGGTGAGAGGCGAGGCAGGGGCACGGGGACAGTCCCCGATGGCCTCACCGCAGCCTCACGTCTGCTTCCCGTGCCCCAGACACCCAGTTCGGGGTGCACTCAGCCTCCCACTGGCTCCTCCCCACGACAGCAATTCGAGCTAAAGAGGCTTACGTACCATTGAAACCTCGTTCTTTAATAGTCTTGTTGGCCAGCGGCCAGTTTAACAGATTGGATGGGGCTGATTCCCAAAGGAAAGGGAGAAGGACGTTTTTTCATCAGGGAAAAAAAGGAAATCTCAAAATTATAACCTGCTTTTATTACATTTCTTGCTCGCTGGGTGATTCTCCAGTGTCCACTCCCCGGAGCGATGCCACAGCCTCACAGGTCTTGTGTGCCTTTCCTCCCTTATTCGCTATCCCTGCAAATAGGTGTCCAAGAGCAATGTGTATTCTGCACCCATCACCCCCCACACCTTCTTGTGTTCTCTGAGTCCTGGCATAACCACCCCCAAAAAGCAATTTTACCTCTACACTGGTTCCTTTTTCTTTTTTTTTCTTCCCAGTTATAATTCACTGAGTTACAGTGGGCCCATGGGCAATGAAGACTAATGCCTTTGCTTTGATTCTTAAATATAACATTTTTATTTGACCCTGCAAAGACTTGTGTAATCTAAGTAAAACACAGTAACTGTGGTTTATATATTGTTGTACTTGAGAGTCAATTATTTTGCTCACAGTGGGTAAAATCAAGCATCTGCAAGGGTTTGGTTTGGTCTGGTTTTGGTGGGTAGGGGGATTTTTTTTTTTAATGGAAAACACCGTTTTGATGGAAATATACTGTCCCAAAAAACAAAGCAGTGATACATCACACAGAAGCTGTGGGAGTTCGTGTCAGTCTGATCTGACTGAAGGTGAGAGACAGTAAATGGGGAAAGGGACTACAGGGAAACATGGTACTTTGTAGGAGCAAAAGCAGGTAAAGTTTAAGAAAGTTTTAAATAGTATTAGCCTCAGCTTGGCCAATAATCTCATTTTGTTCATCACTCCCTTTCCTCTTTCCCAAGCAGTTTGTAAGGCTCACAGGTTGCCTAGTGTCCTCTATCATGGCAGTGCAACTCTCCTGTAAGGTTTTCAGTAGCTGTCTAGAATGATCAATACGGATGTAATGGCATTTCCTCTCTGTGATGAACACTCTTCAGCTGCCTTGGTGCCTGCTATGAAGTGTAGCATTACCATTTCCATAAACACTATAGTGTAAAACTATTAAAACAGAGAATAAAATTCACCTAATCTCAAACTAGCTGAAAACAGAAAGGTGGCCAAGTGCCCTGAGCTTCCCAAATTTTCTCCTCTTTAATTAAAACAAATAAAAAATCCATAGGTTTTGAATAAATGGGGTGTTGCATTTGTGGCTGAAGCACAACAGAGGCTGGATTTCAATTGTTGTGGTTGGAGATCTCATTAGATCATTTGTTCTCATAAAATCTTTCGCATCCCTGTCTGTGAAAGTGTCAGATGGGTCTGCTGATGAACAGCTGGTGTTCCCCCTCTTTGGTCCCCCCCCCAGTGCAGCCCAGAGAGTCCTTGGGCTGGGACCTGAGGGTTCATCCAACTCCTCATCTTCTGTGCCCATACAAGCACAATTTGCAGAGGTGCACAGCAGAGGCTGGCTTGGCATTGTCTCTGGTTTTAATTACAGCAGTGATTAGGAATTCATAGCCTGTGGTCTCCCCAGAGCTGCTGCCCTGGCCAAGGTGGAGAAAGTCAGTGGGACCTGAGCTGTGTTTCGTGGCAGTGGCTCCTCCTGGGATTGCTGTCCCACTGCTGGAGCTTGGAAAAAGGGAAGAAAAAAAAGACTTGTATTCTGCAGACAGTACTAAAATCCCCAGATGCCCTCTGCCTGCACGGTTACATCAGCCTCTGGGCAGATGTTTTCAGAAACACGTTGCAATAGCTTTCCTTTAAATTAGCAAATGGGTTGGAGTGATGCAGTCTGACTAATACCTGCCAGGTTTCTGTGTCCCTGGGAGTCCTGGTGCTCCCTTACCCCTCTGTAAGGGGAGACTCTCGCATAGTGACAGTCACAAGATGATTGGAATCCTCATCTCAAGTCACCTGAGGCTTGTGTACCAAGTCCTGTGTTTTTCCTCTGCGGGGGAAGGCAAGGGAGAATGGTCCAAACTTTGCTGGCTGTTGTTTGCTTGTGCCCATCTCCTGTCACTGACCCTGTTAGGCTGCAGGGCTAAACGTGAGAAAGCACAGCTTTAAGAGCTCAGAGAGCTCCTACTGCTTCACTTGAGTGAAATCCCTCTAAATCTGCTTCTCTGGATTGAGATGTTTTAGATCCTGTCAATTCTTTTTCCTCCATGGAACGGGTGAGCAGGCGGTGCCACAGCCAGGGACACGGAGCTGTGGTGAGCACCAGCTGATGGGGAGAAGCTGTGGGTCCCCAGGCTCCGAGCATCCTCCTGTCCTCTGCCTGCCTTGTGTAGTTCCCCACTGCAAATTCTCTCAGACATACTGAAAAGCTGCTGGTTTGATTTTAGTTTAACACTACTAAGTCATATATAAATAGCCTTTATTTATTTATTTATTTATTTATTTATTTATTTTTGTACTTGAATATAGGGATGGTAATTAGGCTTTTTACCCAATTTCCAACATAAAATGAATCGCCTCTTCCCTACCCCACTGTGAAGGCTTGGTGGGCAGGAAGAGAAAGGCATCTCAAAAGGAGTTCTTCCCAGGCAGGAGCCCGGGTGCTGGTGCAATGGTAGGAAGGATGTGACTGCACGGCTGCACAGGACGGGTGACATTTTAATTGCATTAGGCACACACCAGTAGTTTGAGGCTGTTCCCACACTGGTTTATGTCACTGGAACTCCATTGACTGCGCTGGAGTTACAGAATCCCTTCCAGCAGGAAAAGATCAAAACCCAATTGCACAATAGTGTTATTTATAAGTAAAAAAGGAAATAACTAAGCATTGTCTCCGGGGTGATGGCCTGCTAACAGAGGCTGGTCAGTGACTCGGAGCCCAGGGGCACTCCTAGCCACCCAAAGACTGGCTGTGGGAGCCCTGTTCACCCCCAACCCCAGCACAGGAGGTTCAGGTGTGCCAGCCCCAGCCTCTTGTCACAGCTCTTCCCTCCTAGCCACCAACCAGCACCGCTTCCTTTCTCAACATCTCAAATTCCATCCCCCCCTTGCAGATTTGTTTCTCTTTTCTCTGCCATGGGAGTACTTTAGAAGTCCAGTGGAAAAGTGAAGTCCTGTCTGGAATAAATGGAATCGTTGGTGTTTCCACGTGTATGGATGCTGTGCTCTGCTCGCTCGCTTGCAGGGAGTGTGCACTGCACCTGGGCAGTGGATTCGCTGCAGGTAACAGAAATGGGGCAAAACCACTGGAGAAAGGGCGTGGAGGGATCCTGGCAGCCCCCAGCCTCATTCCCACAGGTGAGGGAGAAGTGTTTCTCTTGCCTGGACCACGCTGCTCCTCCCAAACACACCTGGGCCCCTTTCCTGGGCCCCTTTCCTGGCCACCTTCCCGAGGCAGGTTTGCTGCCCCGAGCAAATCAAGTACGGGCTCATCATCAGTCACTTGGGGATGCAAAAATCAAGATTAACTGTTGCAAAAGCCAAGGGGGGGGTGGAGCTTTGTAGTGCAAAAATCAAATGTGATCAGAAATGGGGGTCAGTGACTGCAGTTACAGGTCTAGGGTTGAATAAAGGGATTCAAGGTGATGGGAACTTCTGACTGGGTAAGTTCAGTCCTGAGAACAGGGTCTTGTTCTTAATGTATATGTTTAGTCTTCATTGAACTTAGATTAAGTGAAAGTGGAAAAACATAAGCAGATGAGTTGTGAACCTTCTCCTGAGCTCTCCCAGGGATCCCAGCACACTTGCCACTGTATTTGGGCAGAAAACTAAATGGATTTCTGCTTCCAAGTGTATTTTGTGATATTATTTGCCATTACTGACATCTCCATCACTGTGGCATCCTCCGAGATGCCCTGTGGTGTACTTAAGATGAGTCGCTAACAAGAAGTGCATACACAGTTTTTTATTTAATCACAAAGGATCTAAGAGATTCCTGTGACCATGAAGTTTGCAAGGATTTTAAGTTCACTGTGGAAATGGGCCAGCAGCTTCCCTTGGGCTGGGAAAGGTGAATTTGTGTCTTCTAGTCATACTTAGTTATTTAAAACTGCTGATGTGGTTATGAGTGAAGGATTCGGGAAGCTGTTCCAGGGATTTGATCTGCTGCATGCCAAAACCTTCAGGTCAGTGGGAAATAATGGCCCAAGAAGGATTTTAGCAGAAGGCAGCAGAATGTGGCACAAGTGGTCGGAAATAATAAATGTACCATGAGCATCTGATTGAGATAAACATTCTGTTTTTTCCCCTGGGAGTGGATGCACATGTAGTCATGTAGTCAAAATTTTATCAGATGTGGAGACTGCTGGAAAGATGCTCAAAGCTCAGGAGGAAATTACCCCATGGGTGGACATTGCCTGGAAACATCATCTAGGTGCTGTTTTAGTTGCTGGGATCATTGCAACCACTGTTGGAGGGGCTGTGGTGGTGGTCCCAGAGGGCTGGCACAGTCAGGAGCTCTTAGGGGAGCAGAGGTGGCTGTGGGATGTTGGGCTGGCACCGGGGTGCAGCGTCTGGCCCAAGGGATGGGAGGGAAATGGCACCAAACACAGGCTGTGTGTCACTGCCACTGCTCCCTGCTGTCCCCCACCACGCTGCAGCCTGACAATGGCTGAGGTTAATTGTTCACTGTGGTTTTTTGCTCATATAAACTTAAAAAAACCTCCTCCAGAGCCTTGTACAAGGGGTGCTCCCCCGTTTGCAGGCAGCCCCCAGCGCTCACTCGGCACAAATCCGGGACAAGGCTGCGAGAGGGTAGTCCTGACCTTCAGCGTAACCCAGACACTGTTCCCAGGAGGAAAAAAGCTGGTCGGTGTTGACATCAGTGGTGCCATTGTGCAGGATGTCCTGCCCCCACTAGCCCCTGCATTAATCACTCGGTAGCTCCCTGCAGCGAGGCCAGAGGGGAGAGGAAAGGGGCTGCCTGCGCTGCGGAGGCAAAAAAGCTTTTTCTTTAAGATCTTGACTGCTTGTAAAGTCATAAATAGATCTGTGGGGCTTAACAGGAAACCTTAACTGTTTGGATCCCCTCCTCTGCAGCATCTGCTTGGCTCATGCTGTGCAGGACTGGCCGTTACTGGAGCCTCCTTGGCAGGGAGCTGGTCCTGGGCTGTCACTGTAAAGACGAGTTACTTAAGATGCTTCTCGTGTACCCAACACCCAAACACAAGTCCCCTGAGGACACCCGGGTGCCCAGCTCCTCTCTGCAGTGGCCATTTCTGTCTAAGCAAAATAAAACAGGAAGGCAGCCTGCCGGGGCTGTGCTTGGGAAGATGCCCCATCAGCTGCTTCTCCTCTGGCTTCCCCAGCGAGCAGCTCTCGCTCTGAGAGTCCGGCACAGGCAAGAGCCAACCTCCCTGAGCCCAAAGTGAGGATGCAGGTATACAGGGAATGAGCTGGGGATGGCAGTGTTACCATCCTGTGCCATCAAACTTGTCCCCTGTCTCCTCCATGCACAGCCCTCTTTACAGACAAGAAGAGGTTTCCTCTTTGCTTTTAGTTTCAGCGCTGTTGGAGCAGCACAGGGGCTGGCAGCAGGGGTGGGGGGCCCTGCTGTGTCCAAGGAGCCAAAGCTCCAGCCCTTCTCTTGTGCCAGGACTGCACCCTGTGAGAATGCCCTGGTGCTTCTCCCTCCCGGAGCCACCCATCTCCCTCATGGAGCACCCAGTGGTGGCGGGGCCGCAGGGTGGGGACCCTGCGGTGGCTGCTCTCAGCCTGATACCCTGGCATTCCCTTATCCCCACTCTGCAGTCCCTTGTTGTTTCTTCCAGGAAACATTTAAGCAATGACATGAAACTTGCCTTGGCTTGAACCACCTATAATTTACCCTGATGTAAATCACAAGGAACTCGAAGTGGAGAACATGAAGCTGGTGTGCAGGCAGAGCGTGGTGTTTCAGAGCGTGTCTGCACAGCGTTTGGCACACAGAGGCATGCTGGCTTTGCCCTGCTCCATGTGAGCCAAAGGCTTCTGCCTGGAGCTGGTACTGTGCTGCCTGTCCCTGCCCCGGCTGCCTGTCCCTGCCAGGGGCTGCAGCCACCCTGTGGTGCTCGGGGAAGGCAGGGGAAGCTCCTGGAAGCCCTGAGGGTACCGTTGTAGATGCTGTGACAAGCTCTGGGATCCAGCTGCCTGCTACAGATAAGTGCAGCTGCACTGCCTAGCATACGTTTGAACACGGCTGTCCTTTAGGAGTGAGCTGTCTGCTCCTGCTCTGCTTCAAGGGATGTTTCCTCCTCTCATTCATCTTCCACGGATTCACAGAACTGTCACAGCTGGAAGGGACCTCCAGAGATCACCCAGTCCAACTCCCCTGCTGTAAAGCAGGATCCCCGAGGGCACATCCCTCAGGGCTGCATCCAGGTGAGGCTGGAAAATCTCCAGAGGAGACTCCACACCTCTCTGGGCAGCCTGTGCCAGGGCTCTGCACCCTCACCCAAAAGAAGTTTTTTCTCATATTTAAATGGAACCTCCTGTGTTCCAGCTTGTGCCTGTTACCCCTCGTCCTGTCACTGGGAACCACTGGAAAGAGTCTGGCTCCATCCTCCCTCAACCCCCCTTTAGGTATTTGTAAATGTTCATTAGATCCCCCTCAGCCTTCTCCTCTCCAGGCTGAAGAGTCCCAGCTCTCTCAGCCTTTCCTCACAGGGGAGATGCTCCAACCCCCCACTCATCCTCGTTGCCCTCCCCTGGACTCTCCAGTAATTCCCAGTCTTTCCCGACCTGGGGAGCCCAGAACTGGACGCAGTATTCCAGCTGTGGCCTGTCCTGCACAGATGCTGTTCTCAGCCGGCGGCGGGCAGCCCCGCGGGCCAGCACAGCAGTGTGTCTGCCACGGCTGACGAGGGAAAGCACATCCTCCCCTTCCCACACCCCGCAGCGACCGCGCCGCCCATCGCCCTGACCGCATCCCTCTGGCTCTCGCAGAGTTCGCCGTGTCGCTCGCGGAGAAGATGCAGGCTCAGGAAATCCTGCGGAGCCTGCGCCTGCCCGAGTTCGACGACCTCAGCCAGTTCTTCCGTAACCTGCCGGCCACGGCGCTGGTGGGCATCGGCGCCTTCGCGGCCGTCGTGGCCTATTGGTTCGCCAGCCGGCCCCGGGCCGTGAAGCCGCCCTGCGACCTGCGGATGCAGTCGGAGGAGGTCGAGGTGAGCCCAGGGGCACGTTGGGCAGAGGTGTGCGTGCCCGAAAGTGACCGCAGGGGATGCCCGGAGGTGCTTTTGTTTGGTTTTGAGGGTTCCCCAACCTCACCCTGACATCAGTTGTGTAACGGGCTACACCAGGGGGCACTTCCCTCCTTCATTCACCTGCTTCTGTACACTGGCAAACTGGAACACAGCCCATTAATTTATCCTCTTCAGTTTTCAGTCACACTGGTCTTAGCTTTGCTTATCAACCCATGACTGAAAATTACAGGAGCTGCCACTGCAGGGCAGAAACCACTGAAAGGCGACAGCTGATAAGGTCAAATCGTTTGGCACCTCTTGTGCGTGCCCGTTACCGAGTTTGCTGCTGCAAACGTTATAATAAGAAGAAAAAGTAGATCTGAATGGGTGCTTAGAGGCTGAGGAGTTATTAATTTTCATGCTTGCAAAAGGTTTTAAAGTTTAATGAAGCTGCTCCTTTTCAAAGAGCAGAAATATTTCTGAAGGTTGTTTCCACTTAAATTAATATCTGAAAGCGTGACAAGAATTTTAAAATCCTTTTGTGTTGTCCCCTCTAGAATGTTATTGTCTTTAATTCCAACAACTTTCTAAGAGGGTGGGAGGAATTTGCATTTTCCAAGACACTTTTCCCTGTGGTTAGGGCTTTGGTGAGACTTTCTTCTGGCTCCCAGCGTGGTCCTGGTTCGATCCCTCTTGCCCTCTTTTAACCACTGCTCCTGGACCCCCATGCTGGGCTCTGGAGCCTGGCCTTGGGGTCAGTCTGGATGTCCTTGAGAAGGTGCCAGTGGTGGCCAGTCCTGAGGACTTGTGGAGCTCAGAGCAGCTCCTCCCAGCACATCCCCACTCCCTTACTTGCAGATTTGTAATTCCCCCTCAAATCTCCTTGGGCAATATCAACCATCTGTGGCAATAAGCCAGGTCAAGTGCTCCTCTCTGGGCAGGTGGTTCTCTGTGTCACTGAGGTGGATGTGCCACCTCTCCTGTCCCTGGGTGGTGGTGCTGATGGCTGTGTCACCTCCTGTCATCTCCTGTCACACAGGGCCTGGCCGGGGCGCGCCGGTCGGTGATCGGGGACAGCTCGCAGCTGCTGACACACTACTACGACGATGCCAGGACCATGTACGAGGTCTTCAGGAGAGGGTTCAGCATCTCTGGTGAGAGCACGGTGACAAGGAGGCCTGGTTGGACTCCATGATCTTAAAGGTCTTTTCCAACCTAGGTGATTCTGTGTGATTCTGTATCAGTCCACCACCCTTTACCCCATGATGGATGGTACGATCAGAGGGCTCTCACACCCCTGTGAGACATCATTTCCCACTGCAAAAAGCCACGATGACTCTTCCCTGCTCCATCATAACTATTGCTGTGCCCACTGCTTACAATGTCCCACCTCTTTGGACACACCAATTTCATTGTCAGATTGCTGGGTTTGGTACCTCCAAAAGCCTCAGTGGAATTGCAAATAATTCCACCCCACAGGACAGGGGTAAATAAATAACTCAGTAGGTGTATGGAGGGATGAGTCTTGTGCAGGTAAGTACAGTTAGCAAATGAATTAAACTTCTCAGGTATTCCTCCTGTTATGTAGTGCTGTGTATTGTCTCACCCCCCTCCTGAGCAGGCTCTGCTAAAAATAGCAGTTTTCACTTTGAAGTGTTTAAACCAAAAGGCAGTGAAAGCAGTGGGAGCCGGTGTGTGGGATGAAGGCCCTCAGCAGACACTGCTGCTCACACCTGGGAGAAGGGTCCTTTAATGAGGCTGGCTGGGGGCAAATGGCTCCTGTCCCCTCTGCAGCTCAGAGTGGGGGGACTGAAGTGTTTGGGAGATGGGGCTTGATGTGACTCTGCCCTAGGAGCGAGAGCCGACCCCGATGACAATGGATTTACTCTTTGAGGGCCCTGCTGCATCCTCACAGCGTGGTACCGAGCACCACGTTAACTCCTGGCATGGCACTAACTCCGTCATCTCTGCTTGTCTTCCAGAAAACGGCCCCTGCCTGGGGTTCAGGAAGCCCAAGCAGCCCTACCAGTGGCTGTCCTACAAGGAGGTGAGCTGGGAATGGCATCCCTGCAGAGTCCCTCACCCTGCCCAGCAGAAGAAGGGGTGTTCAGGTGCCCATCACTAACACGCAGGCACTAGAGTGGGAGGTTGCTGAGGTGCTGTGTGAGGGCTCCTGGTGACGGCTTTGTACAGGCGGGTTGGCTCTCGGGGACCAGCTCACTGCCATTAGCCCACTCTTGACAGTGGCACTGACATGCTCCAAAGCCATGGGGCATCACTAGTCAACTGCTAGTCAACTGCTAATGGCTCAAGATAACTAAAAATTGGGCTTTTAGATAGCAAATACTTCAGAGCCTCCCTGTATAAGCAAAGTCTTTGTGTAGTTTCATACTGCTTATATTCCTCTCTTTTATTTATTTCCTCTCTAATTCCAGGTGGCTGAAAGAGCAGAGGCTCTGGGTTCAGGCCTTATTCAGCAGGGCTGCAAGCCATCCACGAAGCAGTTCATTGGGGTCTTTGCTCAAAACCGTCCAGAGGTGAGATTTGAAGTTCAGCTGGATGCTGGACGCTTGCTTTATACTTGAATCTTGTTTTTGTGTGTTCACTCTGCTCCCACGGCCCCCCTCTCACCCTCATGCTTCCATGTCCTCCTGCAGTGGATCATTTCCGAGCTGGCTTGCTACACCTACTCCATGGTGGTGGTTCCCCTCTATGACACCTTAGGTCCTGGAGCCATTCGTTACATCGTCAACACAGGTAAAACCAAAACCAAAGCAATCTTCTCACAAACCAGTTTTGTGGCTCAGAAAGGTTCAATTTTTTTTTTTTCTGCTTTCCAAAAGATTTGTGGTTTTACTCATTGAGTGTCTTGAAGTCACTCAGAGAGGTTTCTGAGGAGCGGAGTGTCCCCATGCTGGGTCAGGGCTGCCTCTGCTGCATTTCCCACATGCCTGGTCGTGCACAGCCCATGTGGCTGCTCTGACAGCAGGAGTTACTCCATGGCCACCCACTCCTGTACTGCTTCATATTTTGCCTCCTAGATTTTATAGCCCACGTAGTAAGAAATTTTAGTGTTTTGAACTGAATCCCAGAATAATTGTAGATGTCAGCTACAGCTACAGCATTGATTTACGTTAGCTAAGACGGCAGGAGTTTTCTAAGGGGAATGTGTGTTATATTCTAGGCTTTCTGATGTTAGCCTGAAGTGAGTATCAGAACCGATACCACCTTAGCTGTGAGCCAGCAGCCAGACTTGCATTGAAAAAGATTTCCTGTAAACAACTCTTTTGGCTGCTTTTCTTCCAGCTGACATTTCCACAGTCATTTGTGACAAACCTGAAAAAGCCAGAATACTCCTCGACCACGTGGAGAGGAGAGAAACGCCGGGTCTGAGCTCCATCATCCTGATGGACCCCTTTGAGAAGGAGCTGACAGAGAGAGGGAGGTGCTGTGGCGTTCGCATCCAGACCATGCAGGAGGTGGAGGTAAGTTTGCTCTTTCTCTCCTTTTACTATAGTTTGTAGTTTCTGTAAAAAGACACTAAAATACACGGGGACTTATGAACCACGTGGCAGGTTCAGTGTCTGGAAGGCACAAAAGAGCAGCTCATGGCTGTTGATACTGATGCTCGGTGCAGCTGCCTCTTAGTGTTGTTGATGCTGATGCTCAGTGCAGTTGCTTCTTAGTGTTATTCCTTGTTGACAGGAGCCAACATTTCAAGCCTTCCTGCTCAGATTAGATATCAGCTGCTATTTCAGCCTGGTAGTTGCTGTTCAAGACACTGTCCTCCTACATGTCAGCCTACAGCCTTACACTTGTATGAAACAGCTTGGATCCAGCTCAACCAACCCAAGCACTGCTTGAAAGCCAAGGATGGCATTGCAGTTGATGCAAGAAAATTTGGATAGAAAAGAAAAGATGACCTAAGCGTTAGCCACAAATTTTTCTGCTCTAGCTCACACTCTCCCTTAGTGGTTTGCAGATTATTAGCAATTATTCCACCACAGGAATGAAAGTGGAGATCATTTTTGTTATGTTACTCTCTTTCAGGACTGTGGCCGTGAGAGTCGGCACGTGCCTGTGGTGAGTGTTGGCCCGCTGCTTTTCCCACTTGGAATTGCAGCTGGCTGTGTCACAGTTATTTCACTGACAAGAGAGGGATGGGTTTGCTCTGGGCAGAGGGAAGCCTGTGTGTGTGCAGGGACAGTGACCCTCTCCACGTGGGAGGCAGTGGAGGAGCACAGGCTCTGTTGGTACCATCCACTGGAGATGTGCAGTATTTGCTTCATCCCCTCTGCCTGGGACACTTAGCTGAGACAGTTCATCCCCGCTGAACATGTTAATGGGACAGTAATTAAATGCCATTATTAAACCACACTAATTTTACTGCCTAACCCAAGGGGCACCAGGGGAACGTGTTGCACCCTTGGCTTTCCAGTGGGGTTTCTATAGCTCAGAAAAAAACTACTTGGAACTATTTCTCTGGGATATTTTTGGAAAATTGCATCGATATTTTTCCCTGGCTGCTTGTACTCATTCAAAACTTTCAAAAGCAGCCTCTGATTTTCAGGCTGCTTATTTATTCATTGATGACCCAAAATAGCACACACATGCGCTGTGGCACTGAGAATACAGAGATAATACTGGAAATGGGAGCAATCAGCAGCTTTGGAAAGTTGTGCCCTGTTGTGGATAAACGCAAGTTTCCAGAATTTATCTGGAAATCAGGAAATTATCTCAAGTTTTCCCACACCCCTGCAGGTATAGATGGTACACAGATACTCCATCAAAGTCTTCTCACACTACAGCATGCCCTTAATGCAGCTGGAGCAAAACATAAGGGAGGAATAGGGTCTGCATCAACTGAAGAAACCTGTTAAAAAGAGATTTAGGATGGTCTTTTATATTTGCCAAGGGCAATGAAAGCTTTTTATGGCAGAGCTGGAATACAATTGGTTTGATCTTTAAGTTTATTCAATGACAACAGTCTACCATTGACCTTCTGCGTGTGATTGATGTGATTATTATTCTCCTTGTGTATTTCTAGCCTCCTCGACCAGAAGATCTGTCAATTGTCTGTTTTACTAGTGGCACTACAGGTAAAAGAAGGGGTGTTTTAATCTTGAAATGTTAGAATAGATTATCAAATTAATTATTAATATCACCTTCATACGTGCAGTCATGCTGTTAGACTGATATGGCAATGATATTTCTGTGCATTTTTAATATTTCAGAATATACATGCGCATGCATTTCTGCAGATTGCAAATTAAAAATCCTGATATGTTTGTTTTTCACTTGAATTCCCTGACGTACACTTTGCCAGTATGATTTTGCAGTTGTCTGGAAACCTGCCCATTTCTGTTTCTGCTTCCCATTTTGCAGCGTGGTTGTGAAGAACTTGATTGATGGGTATTTATCTGCTGCAGATGTTTAAAAAAAAAGAAATGCAGATCTACAGCTTTGCATTCTCTGTATCCTGAGCACATCAATGTCCCCAGCCCCACCAACATCCCCAGCACCGCCTCCTCTGCAGCGTGCTCCAGCTTGCTCACGTGTTGCCCATCATCTCCTTGGGTTGGCCCTGGGGCACCGTGTGCTGGGGCAGCTCAGGGACAAGCCTGGGCAGCCCATACTGCTGGCACTCACATGCCACTGGGCTCTTTTTCTTGGAGAGGATAAGCAGCACCATTTTCCTGCCTGTTCTTAGCAGAAGCAGTGCTTTATCCTCTCTCCAGACCTTGGTTTTCGTACAGCTTGCAGGAATTTCCTGCTCTTGAGAACTCAGCCTTGGTGGAAACACCTACCAGAAAGCTGGGCAAGCAGACAACACAGATGCACAAGGCGTGAAGGCTTGGGAAACCACTTTTATACTTACCTGCAGGGAGGGACCACGCTCCAGGGACTGCTGGAGTGGCTCTTCCAGGCTCACCTGCGCTCTCAGGATTGCCATACACTTGGTCCTACCTCAAAGCATCCTCGATTTGGCCTCTGCTTATTTAGGCAAGCAGAAGATGCTGTTTGACACCAAGCTGCCCCCCAAGAAGGGGTTTGCTTGTGTTGCTCAGCCTGCAGAGTGCAAAGCCTGCAGATTAGGCTGAGCAAGAGGGGACTTCATCTTCCACCTCCTGGAGAAGACTCGTACTGCAGATCAGGTAGGCAACTGCTTTACCAACTCCAACAAATTCAAAATTTATTAAAAGGCTTTGTTTTTTTTTTACCTTTGTGCATCATTCTTAGTTTTGAAATCTGTGCACTTCAGAGTGCCCAAGGCAGTGTGCTGTGTGAAAGGAGCCTGTGACTCTGCTCCATCTCAGCAGAGGGAATTCCTAAAAGGAAAAGGTTGCACCCAGTGCAGATGTGGAGGTCACAGCTATGCCAGTGGCCGGGCACAAATGGGAACTGCAGGAAACCAAAGGAGCTGTGCCCACAGATACAGTGGGGCACCATTTGTTTGTGTGGATTTTAAAGTGCAGAGCCATTACTTTTTCAAGGCACATTTTTGTTGGTATTTTTATTTCTAAATAAGATATTCTGAATAGGGAAGGGTTTTTATATAGCCCGTGTTAGGATATTTGTAACGACCAGATTTAGAATATTCTTCCAATGGATGGGTTTGCAAGGACTTTTTCAATTCTGAAAGGCTCCAAATATTTTTTTTATGGTATGAAACCAATCTTCACTATAGGGTTTGTAACCTGGAAATTGTACAATTGAAACAATTTTAGCTGTTTATAAAAAAAAATACAGAAATGGACTTTTAACGTGTGATTTTCTTTGACAGACCCAGATGTTCAAATGCCTCCAGAGGCTGAAGGGAGAGACTGAGGTTGCTGAGCTAGGATGTCAAGACCCACTTGCATTGTTACACTCATAAATGGGCCAAAGGAACACAGATGGCCTCAAACCATCAGGATACAATTCTCCATGCTGGCTGCTCCAGAGAAGCAAACTGTCATTTCCTCAAGGATCCACCTGTACCCAACTGGATAAAAATTGCTGCCCAGCTGTTTCTCACAGCCTGACAGTGCCCAGCCCTGGCTGCCAGAGGTTCCCACAGGAAGGGAAGCACATCCCAAAGTGCTGATGGATCACACCACCCAGTTAGTGCTGGAGCTGCTGCTTGAAAGACCCATTTAGCAACGTGGAAAAGGTTCTTCTGTTGCTTATGAGAACCATCAAACCAGCTTGGCACTGAGATAAGGAGAAACCACTGTACCCAGGCTGTTAACTGAGTGGGATGGCAGCACACCCACTTCCATAATGGGACACTCCCAAGGTGTGTCTTTATGAGGAAATTCAAAAGTGAGAGCAGTGTTCCAGATCCAGCATTGATCTTTTTAAAAAGGAAAGTGTATCACTGCCAACCTTTTTCTCTCAAAGTGGTAATTCTGGGAAAGGGCTCATAGCAAGGGGCACCTCCTCTGCTGGGTTAACTCTGAAAACAAAATTACTACAGAAGATCAAAATTTACAGCTGCAGCCTCCCCGTGGCAGCATGGTTTGTTCTGGATTTCTCCTGATGAAGGCTCTCCTGGCTCTAATGCTGCTGCTTGGGTTTGACACCGGTAACACCGCAGGCTGCTGGGATGCTGAACCTGCTGCAGGCAGGACACAGGGGAAGGAGCCAGGATGTTCACACTGCTTCCAGGCATGGCATGGTGACTTGAGCAGAGGTACTGAATTTGCATTGAAAAGAAGTGGAGTAAGTAAATGAGTCTGAGGTCTCAAAGCATCTGAGAAATCTTCCAAAAAAGACTAAGGAACTGTGTCAAGGTGCAGGAGACAATCTGCCATTGGTATAGCTGGAGGGCACAGTTTTATATTTCCAAACCAGTACTGAGCACATCCTCCCCACGGGTGTGTGATGTCCTCCACCCTGGCTGCCTGCCCACGCGGAGGAACTTGTGCAGCACTACAGGAGCATGGCTACTTGTGGAATCACAGGGGCTGAGCACGTGTATTTGGCCAGACACAACTGCAATAACACCAGCAGTTTCTGGGTCCTTAGCATGTATTTACAACCGACCTCGGTTTGGGGCGTTTTCTTGAGGTCTGGATCCACACATGCACCCAGCTGTGAAAATAAAGCTTCTCGAAACGAAACCTGCCTGGCTGAGCTGCTGCAAGCCTGTCTGTACGTGTCAGGACAGGAGCAGCTGGGGTTGGTGAAGATGTCAGCCCTAGTTTCACCCCTGAGCTTCGGATGAGGACAAGTGTAAGTGAGACCAAACCAGCCTCCTGTGCACTGTGTTCATCTGCAAGTGTTTGGGATGGAATTACTCAAAGGCACTGGGAACACCAAATATGGATTTTCAGTAAAATACAGTGTGTTCAAAATGTCCCGCTTTAGTGCAATAAAAGTGTGCAATAATCACTGCTTTTGTTTGGGCCTTTATTTAATTGTGTGAGAGCCCGGGTAGAAGCGATGTCGGTGAAGCTGGCAAGGCACAGAGCTCAGCACTGCAGCTCCTGGGCTGTGCCACATGGGCATGTGCTGCACCAAAGGGCTGCCAGGGACACAGCCTGCAAACTGCCCCGACACTGAGAGGATTAAGCATATTTTCCCATGCTGAAACTCATTCACAAACCACCATTCCCCTTCCCTAATCTGAGGAAGGCAGAATGAAATTCTGGCTGCTTTACAGTTTTCCAAGGCTGTTGCATCCACCATTGATTGTCAGAGCATTGCAAAGCTCCTGGGGGCATCCCTGTGCCACGCAGGGTACCTGCAGGTAAAGCTCCTCCGATCTGCTCTGCTCCCGCGTGGCGTGGCAGGAGCTACGCTGCAGTGGTGTGATCGAATTAAAACAATCTGCTTAGCAACAGGCTGGAGAGAGAGGCTGGCTCTGTAATCTTTATTTGAGCTGAGCTATACCTTCTTTTCGGCAATAAACCCTTTGAGGGTGATGAGAAGGGACAGTGCTGGGCCAGGAGGACACAGAGTCCTGCGTGCAGGCAGGGCGCTTTGCGTGGGACCCTTGGCCCTGGTTTGTGCACCTGGAGGTTTCAACCTGTGTGGCTGCTGTTGGACAAACATATAGAAAGGCAAAGGATGCCTCATGTAGGGGGATTCTCAGCTCAGAAGGGAAAGGAAATGTGGATGGTGCAGCATTGCCTGCAGGCGCAGTGCCCGCTGCTGGGGTGATGTGTTGAGGCTTTGCCATCTCCCTGGCCCTGTCTCCAGGACACCTCTGTTCTGCTGCTGGCAGTATTAAGGACTTCCCTTCATTGCAGTCTCATAGGGTCTTCCTGTAGCCTGATTTTTAACCCTCTATTACCCCTCTTCTGCATTGTTCAGGTTATCCAGTGCACTGGCTAAGTGAGAGCTTAACAGCCTTTTAAATGGGATTTATTGGTATTCAAGATCATTCTTAGTCAAAACCTGCATGAAACCAATCCTACCTGGAGAGGCTGGGAGCAGCCAGGGCTGATGGCCATGCTCATCAAGCCACTCCATCTGAGTGCTCTCATTAACTGCAGTTGGGTTATTTCCGGGGGAAACTGTTGTTCAGAGTCTCTAATAGAAATATTCATGTTATACCATGTTTACAGTATCTTGTTATTAAATTTTGAGGGTTGCAATAAGTGGTTTTAATGTATGTTACTGCAGTCATGAAAATTACACTTCGAAATTCAAGAAGAGAAGTGAATATTTTAACCTTTTCCTGTTTGTTGGCTTTGTTTTTTTGGTTGTTTAGGGTTTTTTTTTTTAAGCTTTTAGAAACTACCTCTTGGCTCATCTTTTACAATCCCTCTTTGTTTCCTTTCAGGAAACCCCAAAGGTGCTATGCTGACTCACGGGAACGTGGTTGCTGATTTTTCAGGCTTTTTGAAAGTGACAGAGGTGAATACCCTGATTTAGAAAATGTTGCCATGTGGAGAGTGTGGGGGTTAAGCTGTGTCCCTGCACGTGCTGGGAGTGTGCCCCTGCAGATAAGAGGTGAAATTTCTCTTACTCAGAGGGCCAAATGCATGGAAATAGGAGCAAGTCTGAGCTTATAGCACTGGAGGGCATTGAATCCCATTACAGGAGCAATGTTGGCTCCTGTAAATGAATTAATTAACTCCTTTTGAAAAATTAGAAGAGCAAACAAGCCCTCTGCAGTTGCAACTGGTGCTTGAAAAAGAATACAGGGGTCCACTTCTGAGGATGACCACATAATGTCCTCATCTGTTTGAAAGCTTTCTGCATATAAAGTGTGTATATATGAGAACATATACATTTTTACAAGAATGGTTAATTCAATTGATATTAGAGTACACCTTGGTTTCTATTATACATATTTTTAAAAAAGCATAGCAGTGGCCAAGTACCTGTATAATATGTTTCATGCAATGTGTAAACTTGTGTTTAGAAACAATATAGGAAGCAGAATTGGTTTAGCACAACATATTAAGGGTTATATTCAGCTTGTACCTAACAAATAGGGAGAATGTACTTTTTTTGTAGTAAAAAGGCAATTCTATAAAGCAGCGATGTACACACAGGATAGACAACTTGTTATGTTATACCCCTTGCTGGTTTTACTGTTGGTGGTGCAAATACTGCAGTCTTATTATCTTAATCCTTGAACTTTCTGAGATTTCCAGACCGCTGTTGTGAAGGAACTTGGACACGTGATGTGAGCAACCCCACTGAGCTCACGGGTTCAGGTGTTCGCAGGGCTGTGACTCCAGTCACTTGCAGGATGAAATGGCAGCATAGCAGCTTGCTGCAGCAAGCAGAGCTCTCGCTGGGTGTAGGTATGGCTGAGTCTCAAAGGACAGGAACATTTATTTTGGAAGGGAACCCATTTACAGGGAGCGGAGAGAACTTGGCATCTTCCAGGACTGGCCCACAGAAATGGATTTAGTGTTCACTGGCGGCAATGGGACACTGATTATTCTTCAAGGTATCAGATTGAGACGTAAGTCTGGTGTAAGTGGTTGTAAATTCAGTCACCAGGGTGTTGTTGGCAAGAGTGAAAATGCCCGTAGCTGATCCACACAGTTAAGGCAGTGTCTAACCACCATAATGAAATGGGGCAAAATACTTGAAAGTAGTATCAGTGAATAAACTAAAAATACCTAAAGCTGAGAAATAGTGCAGACTTGCTGTTTACACACTCTTGTGCCAGTTTTGCTTAGTTCAGTGATTTTTGGTAAAAGGAACATTTTTTTGAAGTGAACCTACAGCTTTATTATAAGGTTGCTCTCAAATGCCAAGAAGCTGTTTGCATTTTTACATTTAACTGGGCAACTGTGCCAACAGTGAAATACTGTTCAATGTCATCATTTTGGTACCATTTAAAACCAAATCACTTTACTGTCTGGGCACTTTAAAGCAGTGCAAACAAAAAGCAGGGTAGCTAGCAATGCTAATGGGTTTACATTACTGTGCTTGCAGAAAACGAGGCCAATTTGAAATAATGTATAAATAACTCTGCAGGCCCTAAGAGCTTAAATCAGACTGACACATAAAATAATATGAGATGGGGTGCTGATGGTCAATCATGTTTGAGTTCCCTAGGAAATGGTTGGGAGGGTATACCCAAATCTGGCTTGCCAGAGTTAATTCCAATAAAACAACTGTGCCTCCATCCACTGCCATGTCCCTGGTCACAGACCATCGATTCTGTCACAGCAGTGGAGATGCAAAGTGGGTATAAACTGTTAATAGATTTTATACACATTTTCCACTAACCACTTGGTGCAAGTTATTAGGTAATCATGCCTTCAGTTTTTCTAATCCATTATATAATGGCAAGCCTTACCTTGGAAATGCAAGTAGAGAGGCTCATTTTCTACTGGGGCATGGATCAAGTAATGGATTGGGGCCTTATTTATTCCAGCCTGCAAGACCTTGGCAAACTGGAAACTTTGGTTATTTTTTTTTTTCCCCACAGAATTTGTCCAGCCTTCTTTTTCCTCACTGCACCCGTCTGTGGGGCAGTGCTAATGCCCTTAAAATCACATTTTAATCACTTAAAATGATGAGAAACACTAACAGAAGTCATTAATTTTTGCAGCTGAAAAAAAAAAAATCATTAGTTTTTCCAATATAGTCTGATTCAAATCAATGATTAACCCGAGGAAAAGAAAAATATGTGCAGCTTTGACTCTCATAACACTGCAAACCTCTGTCGGGCTCTGTGCAATGTGGAGAAGTGATGTGCATGTAGAGCCCCGCTGCCTTCCAGGAGGCTCCAGCAGGTCTGCACAGGGCTGGGAGCGCAGATCCTGGGCTCAGCACCTCAGCACTGAATCAAAACTGGGTTCTCTGTCAGGGTGAGCCTGCTTCCAGCGTGAGCTGTGTGGCTGCGATACGCCTTCTGCCATGGAGACACCTCTCCAGTGCCCTCTGTGTACATCTCCGTGCTCTTTACTCCTCCTGCTAACCGAGCTTCATTGACGCTGTGGCTTAACGCTTCACTTCGTCCGCTGCTCCTTCCTCTCTCGACAAACTTTACCCTTTTGCTCCTCTGGTGCCATTTTTCTTTTTTATTGTTTTATGACTTTCTTGTTGTCTTCCTGTCAGTGTTTCTTTCCTTTCTGTCTCCCATGCCCTTCACCTGCAGAAAGTGATCTTTCCGAGACAGGACGATGTGCTCATCTCCTTCCTGCCTCTGGCTCACATGTTTGAAAGAGTTATACAGGTAAGAAACCTGCCTGAACTGACGAGGCCTCGTGGGGCTCCTTGTGTTTTCTTCCAGAGTCAGTGGTCTCCTACTTGTGAGGATGTACACATTTCCTATTTGCCTTTAGCACACATGTTTGAGAGAATGGTACAGGTAAGGTCCTAGTGTCAGTGGAAATCATCTTTTTTCCACGCCAGAAATAAATAAATATAAAATGAATAAAATACTAAATAACCAGCGATATCTTGTAGCACTAAAAAAGCTTGTACTCCAGAAGTGCCACGTGCATAGACAGCAGGGCCTGGGCTCTGGTCTTGGGGAGATGGCCATGAGTCCAGAGAGATTCCAGGAGAATTTTCCAGGCTCTCCATCTTACACTGGTGGCTCTGAGATTGGAAAACAGCCCTTGGTGAATGAGCAGAAACTGCTCTCTGCACAGTTTGGGGGGCAGCATTTCAAAGCACTCCAGGATCAGGTATCGTGGGAGTAAAAATAATTTTCTGCCATTTTCTACCTTGGCTAAAATCTTTTTATGGCCTAAATAACCAGATCTGCAACAAACCTGCAGACCCTGGCAAAGAGGTGGTGTGACACACGTGATCCTCCTGGCAGGGCAGCGTACGGTGGGCATTAACTGGAAGCCAGGGTCCCCTAGAAGTAATGGCAAACAGAAGTGATAACTTATGCCAACCCGCAGAACTGACCTTTCACATCTCTTTTCTGAGAAGACAGGTGATAATTTGTGCTGCAGTGGGTGTCAGATGGGATAATCCTATCCATTCTCCTGGCTGGAGAGGCTGCAAACTAAAAACTGATCCAATATGTGAAGATTGGGTCTGGATTTGGTTGCAGCTCTGTACTTTCTCGGGGAGGAAAGCATACTTTTTGAGTCAGACAAGCACTGGAATACAAGCCTCCCACTTCTTTGTAGCATCTGGGCCAGAAATAACATATTCAGCCCTGTTAAAAAACTTGCAAATTGGAAGTGAAAGTCCGTGAAAGATTTGGAGAATTACAGCCCAGCCTATCTTCACTTCTAAGTCTGATTTCACAAGGCAGGTTGGGCAGTATGCCACCACTATTCAGGCAGCCTGCTTTGCCAGCAAACAAGAATATAATTATTAAAAAGTCATCTGATGGGGGGGGGAAGAAGAAAAGAAACATTTGAAATAACCCAATTTCACAGGATGTTGCCATATTGAAAGGGGCAGGCCTACAGAGGATGTTCAGGTTTATCCTTCCTGCTAAAAAAGCTCATTAATGTAAAGATTACTTTCAAAAGGGGTAACAAGTAATATTCAAAAGCATTCTGAACAGCCAGCTCTGTGTCAGCTTCCCTAGTTTTAGCCAATGTCATTAGTGCCTGGAACTTCCAGTTAAAATTAGACAGATACATTCTTTAAAGCTAAAAATTTCCAGAAGTTATTTATAATTCCCAATGAGCACATTGTTTATATTTTCCTTTTTTTTTTTTTTTTCCTTTTTAATTCACGTGCAGTGTAAAACACAGATTTGGCAGTGTGATGTCTGTTAAACCAACATCACACATATAAAATTCCTGTGGTTCTGGTCGCTGGAGACAGTCTCTAACCGGCTGGCAAAGCGGTGAGAGCACTCTGGTTGGTCTTACAGGTTTTTAGGAGTAGGACAAAAAGACTTTGGTGTCTCCTGAGGAGTTTTTAGTGCATGGAAGGGAGGTGATGCTCTCACCCACCCCTTGGAGAGCTCTGAGAAGTGAGCACGCTGCTCAGAGCTGGGGAAGGCTGGGTTCAGCTCCCAGCATCACCAGCGCTTTGCTGAAGATGCCTTTTGCTTGCGCCCTTTATCACTTGAGCACAAGTGATAAAACACCAGTTTTACCCAGTTAGTGACTAGTCCTCTGCAGGGTTTACTGACTGACTCCCAGCTGGCTCACAGCAGGCAGCCTGACCTGCCCCATCCAGCCCCATTCCCAGCTGATTAAAGCCACCTGACTGCTTTCCAACTACAAACCTTCTGGATCTATAGTTTCCATACGTGTAAAACACCTTTTATGAAGTGGGCTTCTATTTCTGGGATACAGGATCAGGCACTGTGTTGCTAACGTAGTCTATATTGTTGTATTAAAACAAAACTAAAGCATTAACATCTAAAAACCGGCTGCTGCTCAGTATGTTTCACAACGTTTCTTAATACGCGTTTCTTTATTGACAATAGGTCCTCATGCTGGGAACTGCTATGGTAGGTCTGGGCTTCAAAGGAGAAGTTCAGATCCAGAATCTGACCATAATTCAGACTTCTCCATCCCTGTATGCAAAGGGAAATCCCTTCTGAAACCTTTGGTTCCCTTGTTCTTCCAGAAACAGTGGCACGTTTGGTGCATGCTGAATTGCCCATATTGAAAAGCACCCAGAACTGTCTGTATATTTCTATTCAGTGCAAAATTTACAGCTACATTTATATATAGAATCATAGAATCGTAGAATAGTCTTGGTTGGAAGAGACCCCTAAGATCATCCAGTCCAACCATTAACCCAGCACTGCCCAGTCATCACTACCCCATGTCCCCATATATTTCTAAAGCCCCGTTTTTGCCTTATTGAGAGTAGAATTTCTGGTAAGGCACTTCTGTGCTTGGGAGGGATGCTCTGCCATGGGAATTGAAAGCAAAAAGGTTCCATGTGTTCCTTTTCCTTCCCATCAGTCTGTCGTATATTGCCATGGAGGGCGAATCGGGTTCTTCCAAGGAGATATCCGTCTCTTATCCGACGACATGAAAGCTTTGCGTCCAACCATCTTCCCCGTCGTGCCGCGGCTGTTAAACAGGATGTATGATAAGGTGAGATTAATTCTGTTCTTTTTGTAATAATGGAGTTTATGTCCCTTTAGGACTTATGTGAAGGGATTCCCTTAGTCACAGAGATTTCCTGAGCAGGTTGGACTTTTTCTGCTTTGCTGCAAACACGTTCTTACCCTGTGGAACTGATAGAGCTGCCCCAACCATAATTCTATGTTATGTTGATTTACAGAGACTGCAGACACGGGTATTGCACGTTAATATGAAATCCCTCTGCATGAGCCTCTTACCCTGTTCTCACTGAGGTTACTACTGACATTTCCAGAGATGAATTTTTTCCTCAGAGAAACACCAGTCAAACCTGGATGTCAAACTCTTTGTGCCCTTCAGCCAGTTTTGGAACTTGGATCTTTCTTTCTGGTGGCAATGACAGCTCAAAATCAGGAACTGCAAAAATACTATGAGGATTTAGGCAGTGTAAATGTGAGGTTGGCTTTTGGGTCTAGAAATCTTTAAGAGATGGTCTTGAAAGGTATTTAAGACAGACATGTCTGGTGATCGTGTTAAATCTGATTGACCAGCTGGAAATATTTATTCCTTAGGAGACTTATCCTCTAAAGATGAGCTTAACCACAAGCGACTGATTTAATTTTTCCCAAGGTCAGGACTGTTGGATCCGGGGTTCTGGTGCCTCATTAGAGGGATGGGCACTGGGAGTTCCTCGTTTGTAGAGATGTAGTTCATGATGGTGTCTGATTAAGCTCAGGTAAATGCAGCCCCCATCACCTCATCAGCCAGCGCTGATACCTGCTCAAGTATTTGAGTTGCTCATTCCTAGTTGCTCAGATTTTGTGATTTCACATAGAAATAGCAGTCATGTAAATCAAGCCAAAGCCTATCACCTTCTCTCCTCCTCCCCCAGAGGAACACCATGTACAATAGTGAAGGGAGCGAGACAAACCACCCCATTATTTCCCCACTAACAAAGCCCTAGTGCAGCCTTATTTACTTGTGCTGCTAACGAATCTCTACCATACCTGGTGCCTGTAGAGCTGTCACAGTAAGAGCAGCTGTTGATGTATTCTCTCTCGTGTGCCACCCTGTGCTCCCACAGATCTTCAGCCAGGCAGACACGTCCCTCAAGCGCTGGATTCTGGAATTTGCTGCGAAACGGAAAAAGGCTGAAGTTCGAAACGGGATCATTAGGAATGACAGTTTGTGGGATAAGCTTTTCTTTAACAAAATACAGGTAAGAAATTGAAGAAGTGAGTCTAAAGTCAAAGACCTGTCATTTCTTCTAGCAGTGACTGATTTTCCTCAAACTCAGCGTGCTCCACTTGCCTAATGATGGACTGCTGCTCATTAGTGAATGGCAGACTGAAAAATGGAGTAGAAAAAGGACATGGAGCACAGCTGGTTGTTCCACTAACTTGTGCCATACATCTCCTCAGGAAAAAAAATATTAAATTGGCTTTAAGGCAGCTTTTCCAGGCGCTGTACTACTCCAGCAGGCTCTGATTACTTCGTTTTTTTTAATTGGATAACTTACCTGGAGACATGCCACTTTACTTTTAACTAAAGGAAGAAACTGACTGTACTTTTCATCTGTGCCTTCGTTGTCCTCAGCGTGCGAAGACAGCGGAGTTCACACGCTGCTGCCGGGAGCGCAGACAGGAGGCGACCTGGGCTGCATATTGATTCAGGACCTGGCCAGACTGCCAGGCTCAATCAGGAGTTGTTTTCTTTTGTGCTGGGTTTTCTTTTTACTTTGGGAATAAGAAAAAGGAAATGAAAGAAGGGGGGGGGGGGAAAAAGAAGTAAAGTGTGACACAGGAATTGATGTAATACCCTCCACACATATTTGAAGGTCATCTGCCTCAAAAAGGAGACAGCATTACTTTAGAGGCAATTCATTAAAAATGTCGAAGTGCAAATAGTCAAAGGAAACGGGAGGTGACAGACAGTGAGGTGCTGAAGCATGTCCACAGAAGGGCAATGGAGATGGTGAAGGGTCCAGGGCAGTGGGGGAGTCCCCATCCCTGGAGGGATTTCAGAGCCGTGGAGATGTGGTGCTGAGGGACATGGGGCAGTGGGGACTGGGCAGTGCTGGGGTAATGGTTGGACTGGGGGAGCTCACAGGTCTCTTCCAACCAAAACAATTCTCTGATTCAGACCCACTTCCTATTTCCATAGCACGGCTGCACCTATTCCAGAGAGAGCAAAGTGGGGCCGTTCTGTATAAGCTCTGTCTAAGCAGTGCTGACAGATGCTGTTGGTTTTGCCACCTGTAATAACCTGTGATGTTTTCTTTTGTCTCCTCATGCTGTGAACAGGCGAGCCTGGGTGGGTGCGTTCGCATGATAGTAACGGGTGCTGCCCCTGCGTCCCCGACCGTCCTGGGCTTCCTCCGTGCTGCACTTGGATGTCAGGTGGGCCAATACATTCCTACTAATAAATTCCTCTTGCAGAGCAACACACTTCTTGACTCAATTCCCAATTGCTGAGCTTGTCTGCTCACTATTTTCAGCTCTAGTAATTCACAGTCCTGTAAATTAAATGTTGTACACAGTAAGTCCCTGTGTTCAACGTTCAGGATCAGCTCACAGGGCTGTGCAACAGAAGGCAATGCTCAGAATTTTATTCTGTAGTAGTGAAATTGTCTTTCTTGTTCTAATTATCCCTGTTTCTTTGTCAGGTTTATGAAGGTTATGGCCAAACAGAATGCACAGCTGGATGCACCTTTACCACCCCAGGTGACTGGACATCAGGTAATGATTTTCTTCTGCCATTTCCACAAAGAAAAGAAATGTACATTTATTTAGAATATTCTGGACTGTAACATCATGGGGTGTTCTGCAATATTCACCACCGTGTGAATAATCTTCAGGAAACGTAATGTGCATGAAAGTGTCATTAGTCCAGAATACATCCACAAGGATCAGATGCTGGGCACGTTTGCCTGGGGAGATTTGGAATTGGTCCTTGAGCTGTTATTTGTGATAATCTTTTCTCCACACTCCCAGTGCTGAGTCCTTGTTGGAGTGCTGGAGGTGAATTTAAAAGGATGTTTGTTATAATGAAATGCTGGACCAAAGAAAAGATTAATACATTTGTGTACTCAATGAGCAAACTCAGGTTTTGGATACAAATCCACCACTACTCAATATTACATTACTTCATATATTTCAGGCTTTCAAAACTTTTGAATCTTGACAAAATCAGATAAAAATTAGCACTAAGCAGCATCAGATAATACACCCAAATATTGTGACTTACTTTCTTCTCAATGTAATTCATCAGTATTTATAAAAGTGTTTTGAAATGGGTATGATCCTCAATCAAATGAATACCAGTAGGAAACCTAGACACTGGATAGTAGTGGGTATGGCCAGTTTAACATTTCCTTCTTTCCAAGCCAGATTTTCCATGGCTGGTGTTCCCAGGTGCTTAAAACAACAATTATAAAAGCTTTGTGTGCTTTTATAATGAGTTAAGCTTAAAAAAGGGTTTTGTCTCTTACTGGTAAGAGAGATGTGGTCTGTATTTTGACATGTGTGAAAATAGAGTTTATATATATCCTAATAGGTGGTTTGGGTATTTAGTCTTAGTAGCGCAAAACCTTAAATGAGGAGATGATTTCTGCACAGATACAGCTCCTGCAAGAACATCCAGTGTATCTAGAGCTATGCAAATAATAGTAAAATGCAATTATTGTTTATAGGAGAGATGACAAGTGACTTGATAACTTTGATTTCCAGGTCATGTAGGAGCCCCTTTGCCCTGTAACTTAATCAGACTGAAGGATGTGGAGGAGCTGAATTATTTTGCTTCCAAAGGAGAAGGAGAGGTAGCAAATCACATTTTTATACCAAATTCTCACTAGTTGACACTGTATTATGTCGTTATAGAAGCATTTTACCTTTGTAAGGTGCATGGTTACTGATGTGTTACGTATTACAATCAGCAAAACGTCAGTTCAGCAATAGAGCAGCAAAACATTAATTAAAAAGGTTCTGTGGCAGTACTTTCAGCCAATGCTATGCCTGATCACTTTAAAAGCTAAGACTGAATTAATTAGTTCAGCTAAGAAGAGCTGAACTGCTGTGATTTCTACATTGCTGATATTTCTATACTGCAGAAAAATTAAACTTATAGAAATAACTTTTTTTTTAACTGCAAGCTGAAGGCAAACCCACTTCAGACGAGCCAGTTTTCCATTTCCTACTTCATACTTCCAGCAGGTTGAAAAAAAATCCATAAGTAATTTTTTAACACAATATATTTTAGTTTCATAGAGCACCATCATGAAGTCAACCTTTAAAATCATTCTGGTTTTGTGAATTACTATTTAGCTTGTTAGTATTTATAGCAGAATAATAAAAATGATTTATCAGCCACCCTGACTGTTTTGCAGATATGTGTGAAGGGACCAAATGTTTTCAAAGGTTATCTGAAAGATGAAGAGAAGACCACGGAAGCACTGGACCAGGAGGGCTGGCTTCACACGGGAGACATTGGGAAATGGTTACCTGTGCGTACTGCTCAGACACGTAGTTCTGACATCAGTTATGTCATCCCATGTACATTTTCAAGTACTGAACTTAAATTTCCAAGCAGATCTGTCTTTAAAAAGGATTAAGTTTATATTTTGCAGAATAAGCTTGACATGTCAGTGAAGCATTCTCAGGCAATTTAAAGAGCTCTGTTAAAAGCACATTGCTTACTGCAGTTAAATAACCTCTCTGGGAACTCTCATTTCTTTCTCCTAACAGAATGGCACTCTTAAAATTATTGATCGGAAAAAGCATATATTTAAACTTGCTCAGGGAGAATATATTGCACCAGAGAAGATAGAGAATATCTATATCCGCAGTGACCCTGTTGCCCAGATCTACGTCCATGGAGACAGCCTGCAGGTGAAAAACTAAGTTTTCAATAAATATGACTTTATTCCTTCTAAATAGAAGAGAGAGCTGGGCACGAACGAGGGGAAAGTGTGTGAGTGGGTCGTGCCACACTTTTGCCCTGATGTCCCCCTCCAGTTTTGGAGCTGGCTGGCAGCCACGCGGGAGCTGAGCTGCTGATGTGACCCTAAGCTGCTTGGAGGATGTTGTGGCCAAAGATTAAGCCTTTAAATTAGTTTCAGTGTCACCCCTTGGTTCTCTAACGCTCCCCTTTGCCACGTTGCCTGTGGTAAGCTAGATGAAGGCAAAGCCACTGCTGCTCCACGACCACTGCCAACCCATTTGACCAGTCTCGTCCCTTTTTAGCCTTGCCTGTTCACTGTTTGCAGTCACATATGCAGTGAAGATGGTTAACTGGCATCTTTACACAAACGTGCAGCTTCTGAAACCATTGCAACTCAGCCCTCTCCATGGATTGACCACAAACACGAGGCTTCCCTCGACATTGGAGTCTGCCTGAGACTCAAACACCCAAGAACTGCACGTCTATAAACAATACAGGCTATGTACAGCTCTAACTGATGTGAAATACAAGTAATTTAATTAATTTCCAAGCAGAACACAAACCTGAGGGTGTTAAAATTGTTTGTGAGCGCAGGAACAGAAAACCCTTTTATCTGAGGAAGAGGCATAGACACCTAAATATACTTCACTATGACATGTTAGCAAATTATTGACATAATTAAACAAGAAATGATAAACATGTAGCAAATTCAACTGGCTTATGTGTTCAGTGGAGGGCCTTAAATGTTCAGCTTTCGCCTGCTACTTTCCTTCTCCTTCACCTACAGGCCTTTCTGGTGGGAATCGTGGTGCCTGATTCTGAAGTTATGCCAGGCTGGGCAAAGAAAAGAGGGTTTGATGGAACATATGCAGAACTCTGTAAAAATAAGGTTTGTCTTTCTGTCTATCTGCAGTACAGACATTTTTTCACCGTAGCATAACCTAGTTAAGCGTAGGTGTCCATTATTAATGATCTCAGTGACAAGAATTATTTCCTCACTGGGAAATCAAGCAGGGTTGGCCTGGATCCAGTGATGTGTGCTGAGTGATGGTACAGACCTCTGCAAACTCCTCCATGGGGGGGACCATGGGTCTGCCCAGCAGAGAACAACACAACGGCAGGAGGAAAGGTTGTCTTTGTTTGGGTGTCTTAAATAAGGATTTACACATGCTCTCTAACACTGAGTAACTGAATTGCATCATATCAGTGAATGCTCACACCACTGAGTCACCCCACTGATGTCCGTGGGAAATGATTCTGCACCTAAGCCTGGCAAATGGTTGAAGGATTGCAAATTTAAGCAAATATGCCATATAGGTTTGAAAAGCTAAACTTACACTTCACACTAAGGAAAGAGCTGACATCACTGCATTTATGTTTAATGTTTGTAAGTTTCTTTGATAGAATATTTGCTAACTATGCATTAACTATCAACAAGGCACTTGTACTCAGAAACACGTTTTCTTGATGAGCGATGACAAAACTGCGTGTAAGGTCGATTCTGCTCTTTCATGAGGAATTGGTGTGTTTTAACCCAGGAACTGCAGCGAGCCATAATGGAAGACATGGTACGGTTAGGGAAGGAGAGTGGACTTCATTCCTTTGAGCAGGTAAAATGAAACAATTAATGCCTTACTCAGTGTGGTCAGACAGGCAATTTGTCTGTTTGTGTTGAATGGGGATTTCTCAGCATTTGTTATGCTGCTCCACACCCCTGGTGCAGCTGCACACACTGTTGTCTGGGAGGGAGCTCTATTGCTCACAGGCTGTGTTTGTTCCTTTGAAAACCATAAATGCTGTGATTCTGCTTTCCACTTGTGCTTGAAATTTGAATTAATTTTAAAGTTTCAGGTGCAGAGGTAAAAATCTAATCCAAGGACATGGATAATCTCCAGTCTGACAACCAGGGGTCAAGACAAATATCTGTAGGACTCTGATGCTTCTGCCACTGAAAGCACTGTTAAGAAACTGGGTCACTAATTGCCATTCTTATAACTGACCTAGGAAATGCTGCTGGTTTATTTCCAGACTGTGCACTCATTCCTTTCCTGGTGCTTGTGTCAATATTTCTACAAGCACTTCAGAAGGTGAGATCTAAAATCAACCATGGATTACATAACACTAAAGCCACAGTAAAAATAAGCCACCAGCTTTTAAAATGTCAAATGTTTATTTCTGTTAAAATAATGAACACCTTTACATATACACCTTCACATATAATCATTATATATAATTAGCAAGGGCCTTTTTGCTTTTGTTTAGACTGTTTCTGGGTGGTAATTCTAATGAGTAATTCACAATATCTGAGTGCAGCAGAAGCACCATTAAACATAACCTTGTTATTCTTAGTTTCTCACTGACATATGTAAATGAAATGATAGCAAAAAGAAATTAATTTAAAAATGAAATTCAATATAAAGCACAGTTTGTAATGCATGTAATAATCTGTGGTAGTAAGTTTGGTTTGCTCCTGCCATCATCTGCACAGTAGGACATATCCTGCAGCAATGTATTCTACCAGCAGTTTGCAATTAATAAACTATAAAGTAGCTATTTCTAAAAAGAATAAGAATTAAGAATAAATGTTTCACATTTCAGAACTAAAGGGCTTCCAAATTTGACTTCTGTTGCAATATGTAATCTTAAAACCAAACTTTGTGCCAGATATTACAGCTAATGCTCTTGTGGGAGGGGATCCCCTGTATAAGGAAGAGCCACTCTATCATCCCTGTCTGTGTCTGCAGCGCCGGAGGCTGAGCTTGGACCTCTGCCCTGGAAATGACAATTCTGGCTTCTACAACCACGAGCTTCCAGGGTGCAGGCTCAGAAAGGCAGTGCAGCAAGAGGGGGAGGCATTAATAGCACAAACACTGATTTGGTGAAGGACGTCACCGGGGGAGGAACCGTACCACGATGCTTACAGGGGAAAAATGAGTCACATACCTAAAGGGAATTTAAAAATTGATTCTCAGTCTATATCCCAGTCTCGCAAAATGCAAACCAGTCTGGCTTGGGGAATCACGAAAGCAGCAGATGGCTGGGGAATTTTGTCTGAAATCAGCAGACTATGACCAGTCATGCTGCAGTTTTCTGCTTTCTCCCTCACCAGCGCTCCCGTGAAGGCAAAGCTCGCTCCCATCTGTGCTGCCAGGCTCCCTGCCGTGCTCAGAGACAAGGGCAGCCTTGTGAAACCCTGCTTGCCTAGGATGAATGCTTTTAGATCATTTTAATTAGCTAGTAAAACACCATCAATCCTTCTTTAACGATGATCATCGTGCAGACTCTCTGTGCCTGCAAACCTTTCTGGTAATTTTGCAAGACCGCATTAGTGCTGCTGACTTTTCTTTTGCAGTGTGGTGAAGATGTTTCTTAGCACGACTCCCTGCCCTCCCTCCCTCTCTCCCAGTCTTTCAGCCATGTGAAACTCTGCTGTTACAATATCACATATGGTGACACTGTCCCTTGGGCTCCCTGTGTCCTTGGCCTTGGTTTTATATGGAGAAGAAGTCTATGTGCTCGTTCTCTTGAAGAGCTCCCTTCTGGGCTGGCTGGCTGGTGGGTCAGCACAGACACAGGAAAAGAAGCAGGGGAGAAGGGAGCAGTGAGGGTGGTGGTGGGATTTAGTGTCACCTTGGAAAACTTGGGCAGGAGAGGAAAATCCTGGGGACCTGTCAGAAGGGTCTGCTGGGCTCCAGGCACAGCCAGAGGTAACACAGCGAGGCTGGTGTAAGAATTTACACCTCCTCAGGGCAATACCTGTAATTTTTGCTATAAATATATTCCTTTTTTATTTTAGGTCAAAGCCATTTACATTCACTCCGATATGTTCTCAGTACAAAACGGTTTGTTGACACCAACGTTAAAGGCTAAGAGACCAGAACTAAGAGATTACTTCAAAAAACAAATAGAAGAGCTATATTCAAGCATCTCCATCTGAAACCAGGGGAAGAATCTTCTGAATAATGGACTCTATAGCAATATTAGAATAATATTCAAAAGTACAGAGCCAGAATGACACCACTGAAATGGATAAGCATCTGAATCTTACATTTGAGCCTTGCGTTTATCTAGGATTCCATCGTTAACCATAATTTTCCTTCTTTTTTTCCATCAATTCATTTTTTACTCTATGTACTACTAAGACTTATGCTAAATTGCCACAAATTATACAGAAATTTCAATCTGTGACCAAGTAAATCATGGAAACGTACCTTATTAATAACTACAAACGTTTCTAATTAAAATAGGGAAAATTTCAGGTATGTCTGTTGATATTTGATTGTATATAACCTAATACATTAGAAACTAAAATTGTGGGTAATTCAATAATGTGGTCTACCTCAAGCAATCAGTGATTGACGGTGAAAGTATATTTTCCCTGATCTGGAACTTCAAGCTGGATATTGGTTTATATATTAAGAGATAGTTTTTATATTTTCCAGGACATAAATTACATTGATTTGATTTAATCATTAATGACCTAACTAACGATAGGGATGAATCTCCTGCCATTTGTACTTAATAGACCTATTATTATATTACATCTAAGGGATTAATATTACCTTGAAATTACAAGAACGGGTTAGGAAGTGATAGGATAGAATTCCCTCTGTTTCCTTTTCATCCCAGCTCAATTTATACATGGCATGCTGGTTCTACATTAGGGCTTCCTTCAGCACAGCACACTCATGGACATCTGAGCTGCTCAAACTGAGAAGGTTGCAAAAGCATTGCTGGCTCTGGGGTGGCTTTCTGTGGGAGCTCACGTTCACCCGTGTGCTCCTGGTCCCTAATTTATTACTTTACATGCTGCTAATACTGCGTAGTCCAGCTGGACTAACTCCCGTTCAGAAACAGTGTGAAAGAAGCGGAGCACAAGGTATAAGCTGTGAGTCCGAATGGGGCTTAGCAAAACAAATTGGTTTGGGAGAAAGGCCAGCCTGAGCTGCAGCAGTGGAGGGCATCCTTCGGCCAGCCGTGGAAAAGGAGGAGTGCTGCTCCAAAAGGCCCGCAGGGGTGGGCGAAGGGCTGTGTGAGGTGTCATGGAACGTCGGATGTGGTTGCAGAAAGGCCTGCTAAGAAAACATCTCTACGTTCAGGCATCTGGAAGCCTCAGTTCCCACTGTCATCACTTGCAGTGGCCTCTTGGGAACAATCAGCAAGTAGTCTGGATGAGACCTGCGACTGCAGAACCAGCTGCAGCCACTGGAAAGGGGCAAAGTCCCATGTGGAACAGGAACAGGCTCTCGAGCTCTCACCTGATATAAAGCATGGTACGAAACAAAGAGAAAACTAATGTCAAGTCGCTTGAATACTTGGACAGTCGGTGGCTTCCTTCTGCTAAACAGGGTCCTAAATATATATATAGATACGTGTATTTTAATAGCTGCTGTTTGTGCACCAGTGCGTACTAGCATGGAGCTGTGCCTGCTAGATCTTCTTTGCCAGGACACTGAAAGCACACACTTACTTTCTCTCTTAAACTGAAATCCACTGTAGACTTTTGAAGCTAAAAGTTTAAATTTTTAATCTAAATGATCTCTCACTTTCCCTCTGAAATTCCACTGCATGCTTCAAAATGAAATAAATTGAATTAACGAGTTGTTACACGAAGACTGATTTATTGCAGTAATTTCGGAACCAAATGATACAAAGGAAACTGTATCAACTAACTTAATCACTCAGCTAAAGAACAGAGTGATTTGATTTATTGAATACGGAAGGATTTGCCTGAATCCCTTTTTGCGCCTGATTCCTCATGTGATTCCAGTGCAATGACTCATACCAGTCCGAAGCAAATAAGAAATACTGCTACTGTGATCCGATGGCATTGTACATTCATTTTTCACCAGTGTACACAGCAACAGCATCCCTGGGGAACTGGTGTCTGCCACGTCTACAGAGGGCAGGAATTACTGTATAAAATCTGGCTCTTTAGATCAAGTCACGCAGGATTTTCATCTCTGCGGAGTCTAGTTCATCTCCTCTCTGTATCAGCCAAAAGACAGTCATTACATACACATGCTTCAAAGCAATGAAGAATTAGATTCAGAACAATTTCCTGTCTGTTTTAATGCGACATACTTTTTAAATAAAAAAAAAAATAACTAGTCATCTAAATAAGTCCAGAAAAGCTACTTTCCACTGACCTTTTTCTACCACGTGAATTTAATTTACTTTTCTTCTGAGATGGTATCAGTTTACCAGACTTTCCTAGGCAACTGAACTCTGTATAAGTACAGAAGATCCCACTATGCATTTATTTATGACTTAGATGGCTGTTATTTTTACGTATATAATGCTGAATAATATATCTGTATTCTTCTTTTGGTATTTGATGCAAAATGTCAGATGGACTAGAGCCAAAGATAAGAACACCAAAAGAACAAGAAAGAAAAAACACAGACTTGGCCACACTAGGATGATGCAAAATTTGGGAGAAATTGTTTTGTCACACTAAAAGTGTGAATACTTTCAGAACTTGTGAAAAGCTGTATAAACTAAAAGCTCTGTTTAATACTTTGTGTAATCAGATTTTCCTCTGCAGGTCACTTTTTCTCACCATAATCACAACAATGCTGTAAGGGATTAAAGCTTGAAAAAAACCACGTGTAACGCATGAGCTAGGCACAAACACACTTCTCTTCAAATTCCAGGAATATTGATTTTGCACTGAGCTTTCTTCAACTGAAGTACTTCTTGTGACCACCAAGGAAAAATCCCCAGGGCTGTCCAACAACCTAATTATTTTTTTTTCCCCTCAATATAACCAATTACAAAATTAATTTCTGATATTCTTCTTATTGAAAGAGTTGAGACTCAAGTGCTGTTGCAATGCCTGTTACCCTTCTCTGTAAAGAGCCCTGTTCCTGATGGCTTCAGGATGACAGGTTTTAACTAATCACCGTCATCTGGGGGTGCAGTGGTGAATTGGCAGTGTCAGGTTAATGGTTGGACTTGATGATCTTAGAGGCTGTTATATGATTCTATGATTTATTTCACTGAACTCAGCACAGCTCCGGTCTGCCGTTGCAAGTGGGATCAGTGGTGGTCAGTCAGGTCCCTGCAATGAGGCTGGTGGTGTCACAGAAGCACCGTTGCCTTCAGCAGCCAAGTGAGACAGAGCAGTTTTGCACCCTCTCCCTGAGGACTGACACTGCAGTCGGTGGAGGTACCGTGTTCTTAGACATTTTATGGGAGGTTCTTCCTGGGCCTGGTGCTATGCCTGTGAAATCACTGGAAGAATACTTCCAGTGTATGTAAAAACCAGATTAAACTACATTTTTTCCAGGAAGAAAATATTGCTTAGTTATATGTTTTGCATGTTCTTTGCTCAATATATTGCACAGACAAAATACCGTTTTGCCACAGAAATGGTCAAAGACACACACAAGTGTGAGCAGAAACCAAACCAGAGAGTCTTAACCCCGTGCTGGTAGGAAACACGCAGCATCGTTCTGTCCTGAAAGGCACATCTGCAGGTCAAAACAGTTGATGCACATCAGGTGAGAGAGAGACGGCGAGTTGTTTATTGATAAAAGTGCTATTTTGCAATCTGTCCTCACTGTTAGTCAGTATGTATCAACATCAGTAAAGTCCAGTGTCATTTTTGCCATGAATATGAAATTCTTGCATATAACAGAAAATAATCTGACTTAATCTTCCGGAATGAAACACATTAACTATAGATTTTCTTTTTTTAACTATTATTTTCCATTTGTTAAAAGCACAAACTGGTGATCTATATGTAAATAAACTGCTACAAGATGAATGTAAACTGGGAAAGAATATACTATTTTTGCATGGTAACAGATTACTTAAAGACCTCTTGATGCCTTACAGGAGATTTGGGAAAAGCATTTTATTTAGAGGCGATCCTGTCTGTGTACTTTTTGTATCTTTAACTCACTTGGCTTTTTGTCTCTGGAAAAAAAAAAAACCAAACAGTATCAGAATTAGATCTTTGTTTCTTCTTAGAATTAACATTCTTCAGTATTTTGCATATTCAGTGGTTTGTACACCATTTTTATTCCTGTTAAATGATAAAGCTGAGGCTGTTCTTTTTGAAGGAGAAATGTGGATGCTTGTAGTCTGGAAGGGAAACAGTTTTGGATCCCTGGAATTGTTCCAAAATAAAATGTTTTCTGAGGCATCTCGAGCCCCTTTAAGCCCTTCACTTCATTTCAGCTTTTTGTTATGTATTCTAGCAGAGTACAAGCAGCAAACAAACGAGGCGTTTTTGTAAGTGTTGCCTATTCTATTTTCAACTGAAAGTGAAGGGGTTAAAATATAACATATACATTTGTGTAAGAAAAAAACTGTAATTAAAGATTTTTCGGGTTTGGTATATTAGCATGTACACCAGAAAGTCATCTACGGAAACTTTTGTAAAGAATTAAATTGTCACGTTTCTCAAAACTGCTCTGAAGATTTTCTCGTGGACTGACATACAATAAAAACTCTTTTATAAAACCTGTTGTCACTCCAGCACTCTGTCCCCACCGTCGGTATGAAGTCACGCAGGATGCGTGCCTACACTAAACATATTGTAAAAAAAAACACCCTAAAATAAAAGAACAACCAAAGGAATATTGGAACCTGAGACTGATTTTAGCAATCTTCTACAAAAAAGTTCTTGAAAAGTTCTCTGAAGATGCAGCACTCTTTCTGTAATGGTTTCATTTTTTATTTTAAATCAGTAATAATATAACCAAATGTATCTGCTTGTTTAATATGAATTGACAATTGGGAATGCATAGTATTTTTTCAGACTATGTGTCTAAAACAATAAAGTTTAAAAGCATTCAGTCTCTATTCCAGTTTTTGTGTGCATTCGCATCTCTCCCTTCACTCGGAAATCCAGCAACGCCCATGAATTATCTCCAATTTTTCATGTGAATGAAGCAATGAAATCCCTCTGCCCTATAAAGTCAAGCTGCAACATAAGGTCTGATCAAACAAAGGAACCTTATGCAATTTTGATAGCGAGATGTAGTGTTATAAACCCAAATCTATCAGCGTGTTCGAGGAGGCTGAGGGGAGACCTCACTGCTCTCTGCAGCTCCTGGAAGGAGGGGGTAGCCAGGGGGGTCTTCTCCCAGGTGACAGTGACAGGACGAGGGGTGATGGCCCCAAGTTGTGCCAGGGGAGGGTTAGATTGGATATTGGGAACAATTCCTTCCCCCAAAGGGTTCCCCAGCACTGGCCCAGGCTGCCCAGGGCAGGGGGGCAGTCCCCATCCCTGGGGGGATTTCAGAGCCGTGGAGATGTGGTGCTGAGGGACACGGGACAGTGCTGGGTTAATGGTTGCACTGGGGGAGCTCAGAACTCTTTTCTACCCACGGCTGGCCTCCCCTGGGCGGAGGGACACACCGCTCCCCTCACGCGGGGCCGCAGGACCCCCACGCCCGCCCTAGCACCGCGGAGCGTTGGCGCCTCCTGCTGCCGGGCCTGGGCGCCGGCGCGCCGCGCATGCGGGCTGGAGGCGGGGGTGGTCTGCGCCGGCCCGGCAGCGGCTGGCACTGCAGGCCGGGTGGCTCCCGAGGTGACGTCCTCTGAGCCCGCCATGGAGTGGTCCCGCTGCCGGGGCGCTCTGCGGGGCGGAAAGGCCCCTCGGAAGAAGCGCTGCTTGTCCCCGCTGCCCGGAGCGGCCGCTTCCCCGGGCAGAGCCGGCAGCCGGGCCGGTGTCTCCCAGCCATGCCGGAGGCGCCTGTTCGGGAGCGCGGGCCCGCGCGGGCCGGAGCCGGGCAGTAAGCGCTTTTCCTCCCGCTGCCGCCGGCGTTCGAGCCCCGGGCAGGACAGGGCGGAGGCTGCGGGGGGCAGAGGGGGTCCTGCGCCGTGCTCTGCCCGGTCCCTGTGTTTCACGGCGGTGCGGAGCGGGTGAGGGGCCGGGCCGGTGAAGCCTCCTCCGGCTGTTGGCGGCGGTGCTGTGGTCAGTGCTGTGTGGCTTCGCACCCCGAGTGGGGCTGGGCGTGGGGAAAGCAGGCAGCTGGTCTGGGAACAGCGGTATTCCCTCTGGGTTAGCTGCTAGTTAGTAATAAAAAGGGGTTTTCCTGTTGTAAGGTACCTTCACACGCCTCCCCATCGCTTCAATTAGAAATAGTGTGACAAAATCCTCGCCTGCCTTGGAGGGGATGCTTTAAAAAATTGTTCCTCAAAAGGGACAGCCTCATTTTTGGGTGCGATTTAGCAGATCTTAAAAAAAAATAAAAATGCTGTCTTGGGGGAAATATGCGGGATTCAAGTGAAGGCTGCCAGTAATAGCATAACTTGCTGAAGTAGGAGAGGAGGAGCAGTGTGGGATGTCTTGGTTCCACACTGATCTTGGCAACGCAGAGGTGAGACTTTAAACGACCCTGATGGGGTATGATGAACTTCAGTTTCTGTCTTGGTTGTGCTCTGCTGGGTTGTTCTCTTATAGGTGCTAAGTACTGTGTACCTGGCTGGGTGCAGCCAGCAGCCTCTGAGGTCTGTTTGCTTTTATCCTTACACATGGAAGAAAGAGGGAGAGGGATGAGCCCTGCTCGTACATTGTCTTGCCCTGAACTCAGGGGTTTTCAGCTGAAGGGTTCTGTGCAGTGTGGGGGGATGCAGTGCTTCAGACCCATTTCTTAGTGCGGGGATGGTTGTTCCTTTGACTTGCTCTCATAAAAGCGTAACTTGAGAAAGTTTGGCTGTTTCTAGCTAATAAAGTACAAAGCTAAACAACTTTTACAGTTGGTTTTAGGATAGGAAAATACATCTCTGAAATCTGCTGTTCCTAAGTAGCTGTGTCATCATGGCCTTTGGGATTATATGCAGTGAGGACCAGTTTATGTAGAGATTCTTGTGATGCTCCTAATAAACTCCCTTTAAAACTGATTTAGACTCGAACTACTTTGAACCTAGGTAAAGGTCACTTCCAAAGTGGCTTTTCTTTTTTAATCAAGAGGTTTCTAAAGCACCTGAAGTATTTCTTGAAGTCTTCTATTTTTTATTTTTTTTTTGTCTTGTTGATATGCTGATAAAAAAAAAAAACCTTGGGTAAAAATAATAAAGTAAATTCAAACTTTGCAAAGTTTGTCATAATAGTATCAAAATTTTTTATGGGCGTGGAAGAGGGGCAACAGTTAAAGTGCCCTATTAGAAATGATCATCTAAACCCTACTGTTAAAACTAAAATTACTGAAATAAATACTTGTTCTTCCCTAGGCCTGAAGGGCAAGTCCAATTTAAAAACCCTACCAAAAATTAAAGAAAGCCTTGAAGTCACCAAAGTGAGCCACTCATCCTATGAAAGGTCTGTTAGAACTCATTCAAATACACCATTATTAACACTAGCTGTTCATTGATATTGTTCTGCCTGCATGAGATGTCTCTTGGAGATACTGACGTTTGTCAGACTGTTTGTTGGCACCTGACAAAGGCATTTTGTAGTTTTTGTTGCCTTCCTCTAGAGCAGGGTGGCTCTGTGTATTGAGTTTAGCTCTGTTCTTAACTGCAGGGGTCAAGTGAATGTCAAAGAAATGACAGACTTGGAAGAAAATGAAGAGAAAATAGAAGAAAGCACTGTACCACTGAAGGTGAGAATGCTGCCTCGCTCTTTACTGGTAGTTTGTGGAGGCTAAATCAGAGAAATGTGACATGTGAAACTTTTACTACTCAATTAGAATTCCCCGTGAGTTCTGTATGTGTGTGCTCATGCATTTTCCAAGCTGAACTTGGTCCTGTGTCTTTGGCCAGAGTAAAAGCTGTTGGAGCTATTGGTAGCATGGGAATAACATCAGTACTAATTATCCTTAACAAGGAAAGGCTGTAGCAGTGTTGTCTGGGAGATATCTCTTAATTAGAGTGTGATTCCATGGAATTACTCACTTCTAGTTCAGACACAGACCGTTGGCAAGTCACTGTTGTGCTCTTCCTCCTGTTAGTACCATTGAACAAAGCACTTTGAGGTGACTGAGCAGAAGTGTTGTGGGACAGTTAATACTGCAGTGGCAAGGCAATAGTTCACCAGGAGTGCTTGAACTGAAATCTGCACCAAAGGGCTTGAGTGAGACTGGTGTAAAACTTTTTATTCTTTAAAATGTTTCTTTAAAACTTCAGTTGATGTCAGTGTGCCTTCACTGGCAGTCTCATCTAGCAGAGGTTATGGGATCAAATGACTGGGCATTCATTATGAATTTTAGAACTGTAAATCAGATTGGAGTTTTATTAATGATGCATGAAAAAACCCCACTACAAATTACACTGTGAACAGCAAGTTGAAGTACCAGACAGCAAGTTTCTGAGCATCTACTCATGTAGGAATACATTTAATTGTATTTCTTTACATCTAGTTTTCTCAAGTTGCTTGTATTGGTTGTTTAATTTTAGGAATCCCTGATAATCAACTTGGAAAGTAAAGAAAGTTTGAAAAGTGCTGAAGTGACTTCAAGTGAGTATAATAGCAATACATTATATTATGAAATATATTTTTATATCTGTATGAAACTAAATGTAAAATTTATTATCTAATTTTAATTATATTTCTATCAAAGTACTGGTGTGCTGTTCTTGTGTTGGTTCTGACTGTGTGATATTAGAAAGTAAAGGTTTTGAGACCACTGGCTGGACTTCTGCCTCTTACTCCAGCATGTGGCTTTCTTCACATGAGTGGATTGTAGGCAGCACAAAGGGGATGGGAGCCCTACGAGGTCTGAGACAGTCTTGAGCCCAGCTTGTTGAAAACCACATGATCTTGGTTTTATTGGTGACAGAACTGGTTGTTGACAGGAGTTCTTCAGTCTACTCAAACCTGCATTTTTAAAAGCTTGTGCCTAAATAGCTAGTCCTTCTAAAAGCAAACCTGCCTTATCAGAGGCTAAATTCTTTCAGTATTTCTAGTGAGCTTTGGGCAAGGAAGTGTCTTCTGTTAGCTTAATGTAATGTAAATTGGGCTTTGGGGTGTACTTTGTTCATTTGTTTAACTGTATTATGAATCAGTATAAGATTCTGATGTCAATATTTAGGTCATCACGGGAATGAAGTTTAGATAAGGAAATCCTGATGGTTCGTACAAAATTATAGTTTTTTTAGTAGCCACCTTTTTTGCCTCTTTCTCTAGGTACAGGAATGACTCTTCCCACAGGTGTTTCAACCTTTCTCCTAGAGTGTTTAGATGTCGATTCCACTGCAGATTATAACACAGGTGCTAGTGACAGCCTGAGCAGTTGCCCATCCCCTGAAACATTCAGAGATGAGGGTTCAGGTGAGACTTCTGGTTTTTTTGGAACTTTTATTTGATGTAGAAAATGGCAGGGGGTGGAATATCTACACTAGAAAGACTCGTGGCCTCTCTTGGTGTGACTCACCAGGTCACATCTTTGCTGTAAGCCAACCTGTGCTTAACACGGGACCTGTATATCTGGTCTTCCAGTCCAGTGTGAATCAGGTCCTGGTGTAATTTGAATCATACTGTAAACTTAAAGTATTAGCTGTTGACAGAAGCTGTTTATTTGGGATGTCCAACAAACCTCCTTTAAGTCAAATTCCTCACAAACTTTTCTGTGGCTGTTTAAGCCAAGACAATGCTTTCACTTTGCTTTAATGTTCCTCTCTTGCAAATGTGCTTGCTTTCAGTTTGGTCACAAATGTAGTAATTCGGTGAATTGCAGCATAAAAAGCTTACACTTATATCTTTTTATGTCCAGAAAGAAGTAATTTTTACTCTGAGGATTCTAGCAAGTACAAGAACTCCACTCTCCTTGACTCCAGCAAAGCAGTGACCATAGATAAGATGCCACAGATCTCAAATCTTTCAGCAATATTAGGTAATTCCTTTCTACAATACTTAAGAATATATCTGTAAATAAATTTTACTCCAGTGCAAGGAACCTTTATAAAAATATGTAATGATCATTTCATTTAAGGCATATCTGGATAACAGGGAACAGTTCCCTGTTAGTGATCTGTGTTTGCTTCTAATATTTTGTTTTATAATTTAGTGTGCACTAAAGCATTGTCTGATCTGCTTAGGTTTTTCTTTTAAAGTTTAGCTTTTATGTTCTTTAGAACCTGTAAAGGAGGATTTTCAAGACCAATACACCAGAAGGTAAGCTGCAGAGCAGACTTTGACCCACCAAAATTCTCAGGTTTTTCTCTTTTGAATAATATATAAAAGAAAGGCCAGTGTGAATAAACCTCTGATCCTGCAAACACTTCTGTTGGGTTTTAGCTGCCTGTGTACTTACTAACTTTCCAATTGGTGCATGAAGTCAGGTAAGAGTTAGCTTTATAGACTTCTGTTTTTGTCTTGCAGCTGTAGGGAAATCAGTGTAAGAAACTCAGTGCAGGATTTATAGAAGTGGAAGGTGACATTTGTTGACAGAATCCCTAAATAAGTTGCTTTTATCCAGTTGCACTCTCAGATTTCAGTCAGTCCCAGGCAGATGTGTGTGCCCAGGTGGTCTGGCCAGGACTGCCTGTGCAGTACAGAGTATGAGGGGCACCTCTTCTCAAGTCCTCGTTAAGTCTCTGGTGTTTTGTGCTTGCCTAGGGCAAAATTAGGTTTTGGGCAGATCTTTTATGTTCTTTAGGAATCCTCAGCTTACATGGAGCACTCCTTGGCTTCAGGACCCTGCTGACTTCAGCCTTCCTAAATCTTGGGCCAGGTTGCTGCCTATTGTCAGTTTTTTCTTGTTTGGAATGTATGTCTAGCAGGAATTGGAATGGTGTATGTGATATGCTGGAAGCCTCTTGCCACCCTCCTGTTGTTAGGATGCCAGGTTTTCTGTTGACAGGTCATCTGGGTTGTGGTTTTATCACAATGCAGGTCCTGACGTAAAAATCTGAGTAACAGGAGTGTTTTTCTATGAACAGAATCTTTTCTTTTAACCCTTGTGCTGCTGTTTCCAGGCTTACATGCATATGTTTCTATTCATAACTCATTCATACCAATCTTACTGATACAGATGTCTACATAATTCAGTCTGAATTTTCTTGTGAACCTGATTTTCCCTGCATCCTCCTTAAATCTGTTGTGTCCCAGTATGCTGCAGTGCTGAGTACTTTAGTGAATGTCTTCTGTGGGTCTTAAATTGCAAGTGTCTTCAGAATAAGCTGTGTGACTTGATGATAAACTATCAAGTAACTGTAAAGTGTGATGAAGTAACTCAGTTACAGTATTTTTTTAAAATAAGCTTTATCCTTTTTCATTCAACCTATATTTTCCTACGATTTTCTTATACATTGGGGTTTTTTGAATGTTAACATTCATTCAGGATAGATACTTTTTTTTTTCCTCCTCTCCCAGAAAGAGACCATCAACTTGCAATTCTTCAGCATTAAGTGTTTCAACTACTCTGGCAGGTAAAATGTGACCTGAAGTAATTGTACTAGCTGTGAGACAACAGAATAGTCTCTACCCAAACTTAAATGATGGCAAAATACCAGAACCAAGCTTCTACTGGGTCGTTTGTCCCCCTGGCACAGGCTAAGCTCAGGTGTGTCTAGAAGGGAAAGAGAGAATTGAGAGTCTTTCCTGTAAAGAAGACTTGGTTCTAATTAACATGTTAGGAAAAGAACAAGAAAACCTCCAAACCTTGCATTTGCCATTTAATCACCTGTGATGCTCAATGAAAATTAGCATTTCTTACTTATCCAGGAACAGAACTGTGTCATGTACCTTACTTGAACTTACTTGTATCAGCTTCACAAATACTATTAGGAGTCCCTCACGTAACTATAGTTCTGAACTGACTGATGCAATTCTGGCTGTGGCCCAGGTACCACATAATTTCCCCCTGCTTAATTTGGACTGTAATAGCAGCAGAAGTTGCCACTGGCAAAGACTGCTGTGATTATGCAATTCCTCTGCTCCCACAGTATGTGTGTCTTAGCAGTAAATAGCTAGGTGAACATAAGATTAATAAGCAACCTTGTTCCCTCAAGGAAAGGGAGAGGGGTAAAGCAGCCCTGTTTGGTGGGCAGAGGGAGGTCAGGATTATATTGAAAGGAGGAAGTGTGTTTACATGGGGGGGCTTTGGGATGATCCCTCTTTGAAAACCATCCTGTGAGACACGGGTTGGAGAGTAGCTGTGGTCTTTGTCTCAAAGTTAATTAATTTGTTGGAAATTTATCACAGGAAAAAAAGTCTGTAAAATTACAGCTGAAAGAGAGAGAACTCCACACCAAAAAACTGGTATGCGCTCCTCTTCACCATTAGGACCGGAAAGAAAGGTGAAAGATCCTTAATAAATCAGCCAGGTTGTATCACACATCACAGAATAGCCTTGGTTGGAAGAGACCTCTAAGATCATCAAGTCCAACCATTAACCCAGCACTGCCCAGTCACCACTAAACTGTGTCCCTTAGCACCTCACTTGCTGCTTCCTTGTACAGGTGGAGGACTCCACCTAGAAGTGTAGTAGTTCCCTTGAAAGGGGTGTCTGGAGCCAGTGCAAGTGTAGCTTGCCTCTACCTCTGGATGGCAGCAATAGTCATGAGTGCCCCCTACAGTCACTGCTTTTCAGACTGATCGTGTCAGTGGTACCGAATCAGTTGGGCAGAGCTTGAGTGTGACAGCAGGATTCTCTTTGTTACTGCTTATCACACTACAGAGATTCACTTTGAATCACAAAATGTAATTGTTTCATCCTTTAGCCTGACAATCAAATGGCTAAACTCAAAAGGCTGAAGCATAAGAAAAAAGAAAATAACTCTAATACGTTAGAAGAAGGTAACTGGTCTCTCAGTCAGCATGATGTCCCTGGAAACACTTCAGCCAAATCAGTGGGGGTGACAGCAGAGGACAGACTGCCACCCAAACGGACAGGTACTGGGGTGGTAAGTATCCCTCTGTGCCCTGCTGATTTGCAAAGGCATAAAATTGAAGTGAGAGTTTAGAATCATGACAAAAGTTAAATATGAGAAGTGGTGGGAAGTGCTTTATCCCCTAGTTGTGAAGGAGACCTGAAATGCGTGTGTGCTGTGCTGCAGCAAATGATTCTTTGTCTTGATTTTGGAGAACATAAGACCAAAAAAAATCCCTGAATGACAGGAACTCAGTAGTTAAACCCTAAGAACTATTAGTAATTCTAAATGGAGTTGCTATAAATAGTATTGTGTACTAGGGGAGTACTGTGGGACTAATAATAAACAGCAAAGAATCGGAAACTGATACTGAATTCTTCTCCATTTTTGTTTAGCAAATGAGTTCCACCATGCTGATCATGGAGGAAAATAAAGCCCTAAAAACCCTTGGTTATGCTCAGCCTGCAGAGCTAGATGTGAGTGTCTATCCTGATCCTTTTTTAATTATTAAAACCAAACAAATTGTTTTTCGTGGCACAATCCAGTTCTGACTATACTTCACTATAATACAAATCACACAACAAACTACATACTAAATTCAGTCAGCTGGACAGTTAAACTACAACAAAACACCAGGTATCTGTTTTGTGTTTTTACAGCATATTCTAATGTAAAATCATCACCTAAAGCCTTACTTGCATTACTGCTTTGATACAAACAAACTTGGTATTTAAATGCCCATTTGAATTCTTTGTCAGGAAAGGTAGTACAGTATTGCCACTTCTCTCTGCAGGAGCAGAAGTGACATCTCTGTCACTTTCATGTCATAGCTCCCAGCCAAAGCAGCAAACTGTACAATTTTTTAGAAAAATGGAAATTGTTACAATAGAACGACTGCTTAATTTTGCACATCTGGCAGGTAAAAACACTTGGCTTTCCGAGTGTTGCAAGCATATTCAGTTTATGGAGCCTAAATGGACAAATAGAGAACATCAGGATCTCGTTGGAGGCTGAAGGCAGGAATCACTGGAGTCCTAAATCATATTTTTTTAACTAACAGAACACATTTTGCATGAGCCAACAAGTGTTGGCTGACTTGAATCACTGTCTGTTATTTAACTGGGCAGTTATTGCTGTATGTTTTGTTTTGATGGTGCTGTAGCTTAGCCTGTCACCAGTGTGCAAAGCCTCACCTGGGGAAGACCTAGTCCTGAATACCACAGGTCCATATGTAAACTCAGAAGAAATTGTTGCTGCATCTCTGAGCTCAGAAAAAGAAATTAATCCTCGAAGCCCAGAAGAAAAGAATATTTTTCAGGTTCCAATTTTATTGCACTCTTTAAATCTAGTTTTGGCATGGTAGTATGTAATGTGCTATATATAAAGCCTTGCAGTATTACAAACAGATAAAAAGAAAAGTGTTTAAGCTTTGAAGCTTTCTATCACCCTTTCTGATAGCATATTAAGTGCACACAAGGAGTCCTAAATATTTTCTAATGACACCCCTTGAAATCTGCACGTCATCTCTAATTTCCCTACAAGAAAGCTAGGCTGTTTCTTCAATGGCAATAATTGTGTGAATGAAATGTCATTAATCATTTCAGCCTCTGTGTGGCAGACAAGAAATCTGCTCCATTGTCAGAACTTCACCCCACCAGAGACCTCCCCGGCCTCGCCGAAGTCAAGTTAACACAAAAGCGTTCTGCCTTCCCAAACGACTGCCTGAAGGTAAGGGAGTACAGAACTGGTTCACTGTGCACATGGTAAGGGGCTGTTTGAGTGTTCAAGGGATTGGGGTTTTTTGAAGTGTGAATATTGGGGGGGAAAATCTCAAGGCTGAAGAGTAAAAGATGCTGAAAACTTCAAATTTCTGACTTAACAGTGTTCTCGTGCAGCAGTCCTTCACTAACACACTACACCAACGTTTTCTCTTCCAAGGCTCTTTAGCACAGGAATTAATACAGTCTGGCCATTTCCTAGACTAGATCATTAAGGCCAGAAGTGCCAGGTAACTTTGGGAATATCTGTACCTCTTCAAGTTATTCCTAAACAACTTTGAGCTTCACTGCTGGTATGGAGACTCTGTAGAGGAGATACCAGCTTGTTTAGTAAATTCTTACCCTGTGCCTTATTTCTAGGGTGAATATGTCTGACTTCAGCTTTCAGCCATTGGTGTGTTTTGTATCTTGCTCAGCGAAACTCAGCAGCCAGTATTTTTCCCCCCTGAAAGTAATAGAGTATGTTTTTCTTTAAAGATTGAGTTTCCCTCTGAAGAGTTTCTGTTCTTTTCTCCTGAGACCCTTAACAGAGGGGAAGTTCCTTTCTTCACTTCCTAGATTTTTGTAAAAAAAAATGAGAACTGTCTCATCACTACCACAGAGGTAAAATCCCCTCCCTTTCCAGTCTCTCTTGAAGTTTCTCAGTGTGCCACTGGATGGCATAGGTCTTCCTAATTTTCAAGTAGTTCTTTACAGATATCTGCAAGTTTTCCACAAATTATATTTGCTGTTTATGCTGTTGTAATTTAATGCAGAGATACTGTGTAAGCATAATGGATTTAAAAAACTACTGAATATACACAAATTCAGTGGAATTGCAGTCTAGGTCTAAATATTCCTTATCCCAGATTGAGTACATATAGCATCTAGGAGGCAGGGAAGTGCTTTTAAGTGTGTGTTTGTGTTAATTAATGACAATCATCTGATGCTTCTGTACAGATCAAAGAACAAGGATGACAAGGGTGTTAAGTCATGTGTCCAAGAGAACTGTGGCAGTACAGAACATAGGTTGTACTTGGTAGGCAAACAGATCTCAGGAATCAGCAAGTGGTGGTGTCAGAAGAAAAGTTTGGGTTTGTTACTGCTTTTCTAGAGCAGCCTGGGAACGGGGAATGAGACTGCTTAAAGGTGGTGGTGGGGGTTTTTTATGCTGGATGTTTTAATCTCTGGGCAAGGAGTCTTTTAGATGATGCTCCTTTTCATTAGCAATGTAAATACACTCAAAACTATTGTTCTCTTCTCACAAGCAGTTGACCTACAAGATTCAGATTCCTCCAAACAAATGATAGCATGGATATCTATTGAGGATCTAACCAGCTTGTCAGATCCATGAGCTTTCTCTTACACTTGAGAATGTGCTGCTTTACTGATAGTATTTAACTTATCACTTTTCTCCCCAGATACTATTACGAGTACCAAAAACTGGACCTACTATAAACACAGATGAGATTTCTGGGTTTCAGCAGGAGTCAACAGAAGAAATAACTATCTTGCTGCTGTGGCACAGAGGTGAAACAGAACTACTAACCAGTAATTAATGACCCTGTTTTTTTGGCATATATGCTGTTTGAAATGTAATATAGTGCTTTGCAGTAAGCTTGTAAATACTTCACTCAGGTAATTAATATTAAATTATTTTGTAGAAGCAACTATATCTTACTCGGGGCATTGTTCTGTAAGGACTTCATAAAGGTGATTCTTCAGTTCATTTAGATTTTTGTAAAGTGTGACTCAAGAACAGCAGACCAAATTGTGTTAATGGAATTATTTTTGGCTCTTGCTGTGCCAGGATTTCTGGATTTCTCTAGTAGCATTAGCATCTAATTAGCACTTCTTGAGTTAAGAACTGTTAACACTGTTTGTGAAGGTAACTGCATGTGCTGAAAATGGGTGTGTGGAGCATTCATGTACTCGCAAGTCAAGAGTACACTACTATTAAACTACCTGCACGCTTGGGTCTGCAGAGCTTTGGAGGAACAGGACTCTGTTCTGCTGTAAATTGATTTCTGAACATGAATGTATGTGGCCTTCACCCTGCCATCACTGCCCTACAGCTGGTGTCTTGTGATCTCCACTATCACCATTCTAGGCACATCCACTGCCCAACCACTGTTACCTGAGTCCTGCCCATTTCATCTCAGTTATTTCATAATACACCTCTCTCAGTCATTGTTCTAGTGCCTTCAGACGTGTGCAGAGGAAGTAGGTGCTTTACAGGAATACAGGAGTGGTAAAAACCCTTTTATAGCTGAACTGTCTGGAGGGCTGGATATTGGCATTCTGGATTTTCAGGGTACTGCTCATGCTACCTAGCACATAGGTTAGATTCCCAGTGCTTCCAGTTCAGCTTGTGATGGTTAATCCATAAGTGCTGTTCTTCAGCAGTGTGCTGAATGCCTCAGAAAACACTGACAAGAGCACAGTTTTTCTCCACTTTCATTCATGGTGGGCTGAAGTAATTTGGATCCCTACAGTGTTCTCACTACAACACCCCTTCCTCACACTCTTTTGTACACATAAAGGAAGTTTTTTCAGTGTTTTAAAATGATAGTATGGCTTTCCAAACCTCTTGAAGTCTGAGTTTCTCACTATTATCACCCAGAATATTCATGCCCTGGAAAATAGTTCTCTATTTTCAAAAAAGAGCGTGTCAAGAAGATGTATAAAATCCACAACTTTAATTAGTTTGATTACATTTAAGAAATATGTGTGAAAGTTCAGACCCTGAGCCTTTTCCCATTGCTTGGGGGTAGAAGGAAGTGCAAATAAATAAATTCTGCTAGGTTAGTCTATGAACAAGTATTGTATCAACATACTATATGGCTCAAGGTTAAAAATTATGCCATTAAGTTATTTTTCCTTAAAGCATTTTCAGAATGAGTTTTGCCAATAACTCCTTGGAGTCCTCTTGGGTATGCTTCTAATTATCAATATCCTTGTTCTTGCAAATTCTAAGCCACTGGTAATTATGCAAGAATCCAGAGCCTCCAGGAGGGAGAGGTAAGCTCCTTGCTGGAGCTTTAAGCAAAATTGAAAGTTATGTCTGTAGTAAGTTGGGTTTATGATGATCATTCAAATAAAGGATGGTGCAGAACGAGAGAGGTGTTTGTTGTAAGGGTATTCTAGGAGTCCTAGGAAAAAACACTTTGCACCAAACTATTGTAATTTTTACACAAGAAATGGACTAACACTGCACACTGATTAGTAAAGTTAGTTAGTTGGAGAGTAAAGGAGAAGAAAATATGGCATGTGACTGTGGAGTTGGCTGGAACAGCCTGGAAATTGCCGAGTTTTGTTTTTCTTGATGTGATGAGGCTACACAGGAGGACAGAAAGATCATAAACCACACTCTCTCCCATCCTTCCCTTCAGTTATGAAAGCACTGTTTCTTGTTTTCATCTTGTCTTGTCTGACTTTTTTGGAGAAAGTATAATTAATTACCAGGCTAGCTCTCTGCCCCAGGGAAGGAAATTTTATTCCTTTTGAGGCCACAACAATATCTACTCTTGTTCTGCTTTTCTCAAAGGGAAGGCATTTCCCCATGTTTTGGTTTTGAACTGAAGAATGACCACATAACATTTCATTCAAAGTGGAAACTGGCTCTTCCTTGTTAGTGGCTAAAGGTTATGGGTCACAGGCAGTTAACGGGTGGGACAGAAGGGCTTCCTTGTGCAGTGATTCAGGAGAGAAATCTGCTCAGTGTCAATAGGGCTGCTCTGTCACATCCTAGACATGATGAAGTCTTAATGGCTTGAATGGAATCGCTCGCAGTGAGTCAGCCCAGGCAAGAGCTGCGATAATACTTTATCACTAGGAACTGTGCACTGCAGATGCATGTGTAGTAAATGTATTGTACATAAATCTGTAAGAGCGTTTTCATTAACACTGTTCAGTTCTTCTTGTTATCTGAAGTGTGCTTCTAGGAGACTTTGACTTAAAGAGCTCGGAGATGAGGAAAGATGTTTGCTGCTTGCACCGGAGTGCTGTAGGGGTTCGTGTGCTGGCTGTTGGAGGGTAAAGACCTTACATGCCAATGGTTCTGTTTGGGGTCATAATCTCTAAACCCAGGATGGTTTGGGACCCACAGCAATGTGTGCTGAACAGACACAGAGGTTGCAATCCATGTTCTTTGTGTAGGTACAAAGATTTGCCTACTGGGAGGTCTTTACAGGAAAACAGACAATTAAACTTGTATTTATCCCTTTTTCCATTAAGGTATGTCAGTCGAACCTATCAGAATCACCTGCTATTAATTTAGAAGGTTTGGAACAGTTTTATATTTACTTCTAAAGGGGCTCTATCAGCTTGAATTGTAATGCACTTGAGATCAGCTAAATCTGCATTGTGAAACTGCTGAGAGCTGAGTTGTACGCCCTGGCCAAAATCCTGTTATTTCATAGTGTTCCCCAAGGAGTTTTAATGTTTGAGACTGTATTTACAAGCTCATCTTGAAGCTAGGAGGCTTTTCACACGGTGAAGGGATGTAAAGATCTGTAAATGTATGGCAGGCAGGTGTATCTTCCATACAGAACAAGGGGGAAAAGGTGCATCTGAACACCAAATCCTCTGTTTTATCAGAATTATATGCAACTTCTAGTTAATGAAACCCAAAGTTCCTACAGATGGCTGATGGTGAGGAATCGTTATATAGATGTTACACATCTACTAAATTATGCTTTTTAAAAAGAAGCTGCTTAATTTAATCTTACATCATAGGTTGTTTCAGTTTAATTCCTTTTTCTAGGGAAAGCGGATGAGTCAGTTTTGTCAGTCATTAATTAAAGTTTTTAATAGTGTTGAATCTGAGCAGACTGTTAACTGCAACCAGTACTTCCATTTGATTTAAACATTTACTAATAAAGAGTTTTGTGAAAAATCCACAGATATTTTGATTTTACATAATCTATAACACTTTTTGGGGGGGTATTTTGGCTTATATATTTGTTCTGCATTCACCTGCTTGGTGTTATGTCCTAAACACTATTTTATCACAGAATGGTTTGGGTTGGAAGGGATCTCAAAGATTATCCAGTCCAACCCCCCTGCCATGGCAGGGACACCTCCCACCAGCCCAGGTTGCTCCAAGCCCCATCCAACCTGGCCTGGGGGGGCAGCCACAGCTTCTCTGGGCACCCTGGGCCAGTGGCTCATCACCTTCATGGTAAAGAATTTCTTCCTAATATCTAGTCTAAATCTCCCCTCTGCCAGTTTAAAGCCATCACCCCACATCCTATCACTCCCTGCCCTTGTCCAAAGTCCCTCCCCAGCTCTCCTGTCCCCCCCAGGCACTGGAAGGTGCTCTAAGGTCTCCCTGGAGCCTTCTCCAGGCTGAACACCCCAGCTCCCTCAGCCTGTCCCCACAGCAGAGGCGCTCCAGCCCTTGGGCCATCTCCGTGTCCTCCTCTGGATCCTTTTGCAGAGGATGTTTTATTTAAGGATGGTTTCCTGTGTGTGCAGACACCCGCGGTCCCATCTCCCGTGTGCGTTTTGAATTGAGTGCACCTGAGCTGTGCTGTTTGTGACTGCAGCGAGAGAACCCTCTGCGTGGAGCTGGGAGGGAGAGAGGGCGCACGGGATGATTTTATAGGTTTAGGGTGAAAAGAAGCCGCCTGTAGCTGCTGTGTCCCTGCACGAAATGTCCCTGCAGTGCTGGGTACCGCAGCCGGGCAGCGCCACGCCCCCTTCGCTCTGACCACGCCCCCTTCGGCCCGGCCACGCCCCCTTCGCTCTGATCACGCCCCCTTCGGTCTGGCCACGCCCCCTTCTGTCCGGCCCCGCCCCATTCGCTCGGACCACGCCCCCTTCGGTCTGACCGCGCCCTCTTCTGTCCGGCCCCGCCCCCTTGCCCGCCCCGCCCCGCCGCCCGCCCCTGCTGGCTCGCGCAGTGACTAATGTCTGTCATATGACTGTGACACCGAATGGAGCGGGGCGGGCGGAACTAGCCGCGGCGAAGGGGACGGCGCTGTGCGGAGCCCAGCGCCTGGGCGGCGGGGGCCAGCGGCGGCGCCCCAAGATGCCGCCTACCCTGTTCCAGAAGCTCTTCAACAAGAAGCACGGGCTCACCTCCCCGGCCAGGGACGCCCGCGATGACTGTGTCTTCAGGTGAGCGGGACGGGGCCGCCCTCCGCCCCGACCCAAACTTCTGCGCCGAGTTCCGTGCCGCCCTCCGCCGCCTTGCCCAGCCCCGCAGGAGGGCGGCCGGTAGCCCCCTTCCCCGCAGCCGCCCGTGCTGCAGCGGGGCCGCTTGGAGCGGCTCCCCCGCTCTCCTCAGCCCTCACGCGTACCGCTTGGCCCGGGGTCCGTCCCCCGGCCCGGGCCCCTCTGGCGGGCGCTGGGCGGGAGCCCCCCGGGGCCGCCACGTCGGGGCCTCCCCACGGCTGCCGCCCCCCCGCGATGGCCGCCTCCCCTCAGGGCGGCCCCTCACAGCCCGGCCCGGGCGGTGCTGCGGGGCTCCGCCGCTGCCTCCTGGTCACTTTCAGGCGGTGGCGGCCAGCGGCGGTGCCCCCCTTCCCCGGGGCGGGTGTGGGGTCCGTGCGGGGGGAAGAATCCCCAGGGAGAATCACCTCAGGAACGTGGAGGAACGGGGGAGGAAACGTGCAGCTCTGGCCGCTGCCCAGGGAGGTGCAGGGTTTCTGGGGAAATCTGTCGTGCTCTGCCCGCCACAAGGCTGGGGGTGCCAAGCACGACAGGGGGAGGAGGGAGAGGCCCTCCTGCAGGGGACCCCATGAGTCGGTGGGCTGTGGGGTCACAGAACCCCTCAGGGGGGTGGCTGTGGTTCACAGTCCTGCGTGGGGACAGCCTTCCCTCAGCGCTGCTGGGCCTAGGGGTCACCACGGGGGTCGGTCACTTGGGCACAGGTGGGGTTTGTGGCTGTAAAATGGGTTCCCCCAGCGGGTAACGACAGTGCTGGGGAGCGATGCGGTCCCGGCCCTGGCGTGATGGAGAGGTACCCTGCAAAATCGTTTTAAAGCCTCTGCAGAGTTGGCGACTTGGATGCAAATAGAGCGTGCTTCGTTAGGAGGAGTAATGCGCTGCTTGAAGCGCTTCTGAGAGTGTGGTGAAGCTCTCCTCCCACCTGCTGTCGGTAAATTTATTACCTACAAATGATCGGCCCTTGGGTTGCTCTGCAAAGGGAGATCTCTGGCTGATGGGCTTCGGTTTATGTGGTGGGATCTTCCTTTGAGCTGCAGGGATGCAGTTCAGGTGGTTAATGGTGTATCTGCAGTAATTAAAGCATCACAGGTTCCATAGGGCATTGATGGGTCTTTCTGTGTCCCAGTGGAGTCAGGGCACGCTCCTGGACACCACCTGAAGCCCACACACCTTTTCAAGACACCCATCACAGCTGCTCGCCCATCTCTCTCCTAGTTCCTGCAAAGGTGGCTCCTTTTCTTCATCATCCTTTAAGAGACAAACTGCTATAATGATGTGTGCATCATCTTATTTTCTAAATCAGCTTAACGCTGGGATCAGAGCCCTTGGCGGGGAAGGGGCGCTAGGACTGCTCTGTGTGATTACCTTGCCTTTCCCCCCTCTCGTTAAGACTTTGGTGAGTGGTGGGTTTGTATAGAGACTGGTTAATTCCACAGCTACAGACCCTGGGGCAGAAATGTGGGGATCACGGCTGTGTTGAAAGGAGCAAGTACGTGGCAAGGTCTCTCCTTCCCTCTTCACCTGCATCCTTCTGTGCCAAATTGGATGTGAAATTTCAAAAAGATCTGTCACTCTGCGCTTCCCCTCCTCCATTTACATCGTGCTGTTTCACTTTGTGGTGCAGACTAACTGGTTACCAGTGAATTCGCAGGATTTTGGTTTTGGCAGGTATAAAATCCCAGGAGGAGGCTGACAGCTCCTCTGACTAAGGCTCAGGGGGTGGGAGACCTGGCTCTTACTTAGGAGAGCCAAGTATTATTTTTTAAAGACTAATACAGATGCCCTCAAGGCATGTTGCCTAACTGCTGCTTTCATTTTCCAAAGGGGGATACGTTTTTAGTTAATCCTCACTATGTATGGACTTACCAGTTAGTGGTGAAACTGTTGGATAATACACAAAATAAAGACCATTATTTATTACAGCTGGGTCTTTAGAGACTAGAAACAAGCCCTCTGGATTTTTAGAATTCCTGGTTCCAGTAAACCTGAAGGCAAGAGCCTTGTCTGTTTCGGTGGGGCAAGGATTGATGTATTATTATCTGTTTATATTCTAAATAACAGGACACTTTCCAAATATTCTGAGTGCTTTTATTTCTGACTCTCTTCACTTTGAGAGCTTGGTCCTCTTACTGAGGAGAGAGACTGTGTAGAACAACCATAAAAATGCATAAATTCTCTTGATATATTTTGTGACTAAACAAGAAAAACACCTGCAAGTGTTCTAGAGAGACAAACCCTCAAGTTCCAAGGTGTGGAGTACCCGCTGCCTGCTGCAAATAATACTCACGTGAGTGGATTTTCCCTGAGGGTAACTTTTACTATAAATAGGATCCCTTGGCCTTGTTGTAGCATCTGGCACTGGTGGCTGCTGATGACAGGAGAGCTCAGCCCAGGCTTGGGCTCTCCCAGTTATTAGGAATATGAGAGTTCAGGTATGTTGTGTTTAAGAATCAAAGTACTCCTGTTGTAAAAATACATAAAGCTGTTCCCACGAATCCTGTGCTGTACATGTCTAAAATGTATGTAGACTTTTAAATAGCAATTAAATGAAACCTCTTGCACAACTTTTGGATCAATTTCCTCGGTAAAATGGACACAATCTTACAAAAACTTCCTTAAACTAAGCAGAAGCCAGGCATTGCTGCTAAATATTACAGGGGCACACAAAGGCTTCCACTGCACGTTTACATTACAGACTGCAACATGGATTTCAAGCTACTATTTCTTTTCTAGGGGCCTCCTTCAGTGCTCAACCACTGATAACTCCACCAGCTTTTTGTTCTTCAAAATGGGCCCAGTAGAATGAGCTCAAAGCTCAGGAAATTACCGAGAGGCTTTGTATCTTTGTTGTTAAGATCTGTGGGCATTGTTGCCGATGGTAAATACAGCTGTAAGAACTGCAGCAGAGGTTTTGCAGGAGAGCGTGTCTGTTGGGAGAGTGTTTGGGCTCAGAGCACTACTGAGCTATTGCAGGGGGAGAGGGATGGTCCTGTAATACTGAATTACAGGAGGGAAACTCGGTGTTTCTTCCCATCTTGTGTATAAAGTTGAAATACTTGTTCCCTTGTACCTCCTGACATCCTTCCCACCTAGCTGCAGGATAGGGGGATTATTAATTAGGAGTTCTTTTCACACTACAGCTCAATAAAAGCTTGAGTGTCTCTTTTTTTATTATTAATCTAGTGAGCTCTAAAGAACCATCTCACCCCGAGGGGCATTCCACCGGTGTTTGCAAACGCTGTTCTGCTCTTGTTAAAGCACCTGTTGTAGAGGTACAGCTGTGTGGTAATTGTTCAAGCTTGAAAGAACCCCTTCCAGTTTCGAGTCTCACCAACGGTGTGGAGTATCTTCGAGCACATTCTTCCTTTAGAGGTTTGCTTTGGTTATCTGGGTGTTCCTGAGGACAAGTACAGCTTTCCATGTGGGACGGTACAGGAATAAATAATAACTTCAAATGTTGTTTTTTCTCTTGATTTTTGGAGAAGGCCATTTTTGGGCATCCTAGAAACGTGCTTTCTCAGTGTCTTTCTGTAATACATGCTGCTCCTTTGTTGAGAGAATAGTTTGCCAGGTTCCTGAGATATGAAAGGCCTAAGGCTGGCTGCAAAGTAGTATTTCCTGAAATCTGTCTAGGCAAGTATCCCCCATCAGCCCTGACTCCTTCTGTTCTCCATGGCAGTGACTTTAAATGGTATCCTGAGATTTGTTTCCTTTCACATCATTTTTGGCAGCGGGATTCATCATGGGAATTGCAATAAAGCCAGAGTTAGAAATGGGTAACGTGATACAAAGATGCTTTACAAGCCAGTTCCTCTGCAGAGCTATTGTTCTTGCGCAGTAAAAATGCTATATGCTTTCTTACAAAGCATAATTGCTTCTTGAACCAGGAGATAATTTCTTGAAATAAACTGTGAAGAAACTGAGACATCTAACAATGTGTAGCTGGGGAGTTTTAAATTGGGGGCTGGAATAAAGTGGAGGAGGAACACGAAAGTTGTCTTTACATTGATTTTTCCAGTCAAAGTTTTACCCACAGAGTGTCTTTAAGTTTTCACAGTATTTCTGAAGGTGGCTAGCACTGGTGACCTAAATGATGTGGTATTGCTACAGGGACTGTCTTGTGTTGGTTCCTCCTGTGCTCAGAGCAGGGCTCACCACCACAGATTGCCATATTGCTTTCCATTTTTAAGGTATGGCTTCATGAGGTGTTGAAGGAGTTCAGAGCCACAGGTGTGTGGACACTGAAGTATCATCAGGTCTGAGGTTTGAGAGAGAGCTTAAACAATTAAACTAATAAAAAACACTGCCAAAATTCTTATTGTATTAACCTTCCACAGCAAACAAGGTGCCCCACTCCACCAAGTCAAAGGCTTTTCCATCAACAGCAGGGAGCTTTGTGTACAGCCTGGCTGAGCCCAGGGAAGCAGATCTCTCACCAAGACGTGTCAGTCCTTGTGAGCAATACAGCCAGCAAATTCATTATCCTAACAGTGCTGCACAAGGCTTCTTAACACTATTCCTCAACAGTGCTGCCAGTGCATCAAGCCAGTCTGACCAAAACCTGCTTTTAATGAAATAGTGTGTTTTGATATTTGTTCACTTCTGGCATTCTGCAAGTTTTTCACCAATAGTTGTAAAACTCCTGGAATTTCACCACCTCAAAGTCTGTGTTCAAAAGGAGCTTTAGCTGGACTTCATTTTGTAATAGCTCCAGCTTTTCATCTTTTCCAGTTATCTGATGAATTTAAAAAGCTTTTGTCCCATAATTTTTAAAGACTATTCAAATTCTTAAACATTGGAAATGTACTCTTGTTTTTATCGAGCTCATTTCTGCCCTTTAATGTCCCTTAAGTTTTGTGATTTATTAACAAAAAATCCTTTTCTTCTGGACTATCTCTGGAAGAGTTTTTTGGCTTTTTGGTTGCATTCATTAGCTTGAGTGTAGCAAGGTTTAATAAATATTTCACTTTGATTTATGTGTAATGTTCTCTCTGACTTTGGCCTGTATTTTGAACTATATTGCTGTTTTCTACAGTACCTTTTTTTTTCTTCCTTCCAAATTCTGTTTTGCATTTCCTGTCATCATGTACCTTCCAGTGCTTTAAGTCAACTTTCATCTTGGAAGCAGAGACATACAAATTGATAGGTTCTCAGGTGGATTGAGAACTGGCTGAATGACAGGCAGAATCTAGTTGGAGACCGGCAGCTCACGTGGGTTCAGTACTGCGTCTAGTCTTGTTCAACATAGTCATCAGTGACCTGGATGAAAGGACAGAGTGTACCCTCAGCAAGTCTGCTGATGATACCAAACTGGGAGAAGTGGGTGGCACACCAGCAGGCTGTGCTGCCATCCAGTGGGACCTGGACAGGCTGGAGAGTTGGGTGGAGAGGAACCTCATGAAGTTCAACAAAGGCAAGTTCAGGGTCCTGCACCTAGGAAGGAACAACCCCATGCACCAGGAGAGGTTAGGGGTTGGCAGCTCTGCAGAGAAGGACCTGGGAATCCTGGTGGACAAATCAACCATGAGCCAACAATGTGCCCTTGTGGCCAAGAAGGCCAGTGGTGGCCTGGGGTACATTAAGAACAGTGTGACCAGCATGTCCCTGAAAATTATTATGCTAGCTCTGAAGACCGCAGTGCTGCAAGCTGGGTCTGTACAGTGCCTGAAGGAGCTGCAAATCAGAGGGTTGGGGTCCAGCTGGTGATTATTTACTCATATTATCATCAGATCCAAAGGAATTAATTTGGATCAGTACCCCCACCGTGCTAGGTGCACGTGAACCCAGAGAATGACCAAATAATTTGAAAACTGTTGGGGTGCTTGTGCCTACCTGACTTGATGCCTTGGAAAATTTTCCTCTGCCCTGGTGGAAACACACCCTGCCTAGCACTTCCTTCAGTTCAGCTTCTTCCCATCACTGGTGGAACTGGGAACATGAACTATGGAGTGGAAAAGCCCTCTGCTCATTTTTTCTCTACTTTTTTAGAAGGAAGTAAAGATACAAAATGAGCTTATACACAGGTTAAGGGTCGCTCTTACTGCCTTTCATACCAGTATCTCCCATGGCAGTTGGGATCTTGCAGTGACTTGAGAACTTGGCATCACGAGGTCACCCTGCCCTTAGTGGACATCACGAGGTTGGTGCTGTCAGCGTACGCTCGGCTTCCTCCCAGCCTGCAACATCGCTTCCTCCCCCTGGGATGGCATGGGTTGTCTCAGCATGCCTGCGGTCTCTCTGCCCTTGGAACAGTCACTTTCTTGGTTCCCCTTCCAGCTTTTCAACTCCTTCCTCTAAGTTAGAAATCATTTTGAGTAGAGGTTGGAGTGAGTGAATCATGTGGTGCCTTTTTACCACTGGGATCACTGCTGGTGAGGTCTTCAGGCCATGGTACTGGTTTGGATTATGCCAGCTGATGAGATGAATCCTTTGGTTTTACTTTGAGTTTTTCTTGGATTTCTGATGTTGCATGCTAGATAGATGAGTGTGGCAGCTTTCCCTCTGGAAGGCATGGATGTCCACTGTCCTCTTCCCTGTGGGTTTGACCCAATGGGGCTGAGACAGACCATGCTCCCATGCTTGTTCCATGGGGACAGGGTGAGCCTGCCCATCATGTCCACTGTGGGAGATGATGTTGACTTCTTGCCATGGTTTCCGTGTGTCTGAAAACGTAGGTGTAGGTATACTAAAGTAAAAATGCTTCTTTATATTTTTGTTATGCTGGCAAGTGTTGTAAGAAGGTGTTTCTGCAAACTCAAGGGTACTGGCTTTTCCCCGCTCCTTCTCCAGGTCAGGTCATAGGGGTATGAAGATGTTCCAAAAGCATGGGTTGTATGTACCTGTTGTCCAAAGTGAGGTCTTCTCCTTTTCTGAAACACTCCCACCATTCGTTTTCTGGTGACTGAAGGTGTGTTTACATGTCTCACGTTGTCAACCTTGGGATGATGAGCTCCTCTGGTTGACTGATGGATTGCCCTTGAAGACACAAAGGAGTTTATCCTTTGCTGTGCGTACGCTTCTGAGCTAGCCTATGCTCATGGTGACAGCTTAGATGAATCCAGGCTTCTGTTCTGGAATAAACTGGTGCAGTGTGACTTGGAGCCTGCAACTTATGTTGTAATTTTGGCTGAATGCTGGAGGTGACCACTTTAGAAGCGTGTTTTACGAGTGGAAAGTAACGCACACAGTGGTTTCATGCTCAGAAGTTGTGTTCCCTCCTATTGCTACATCTGGAGCAGAATGTCTGCAAGATCACATGTTCATGAGTAACGTTAGGAAAAATGCAGAGCTGGGTTGCACCAGCGAGTCCCCAGCGTGGTTGTGCTGGGCTTCCAGAGTCAACTGAGAGCAGAATTTGACTCTGAGGACTTGAAAAATTTTGCGTTTGTGATAGAGAGAACCTTCATCTATAAAATACCTGCTGGAGGAAAAAGAAGTTATGCCCATTGAAAACAGGAAGTAGTTTTAGTCATCTGTAAATGACTTGCTAATGCACCAGCTACTCCACCTTACACTGAGTAGTAACAGAATTCATCTGTGGGAAATACTCCTTTGACAATACTCATCTGCACAAAGTACCCCCATGTGATTCTGCTGTGCCCAAGGAACGTGATCCCAACGATTACATTCAAAGGGGCACTCCTCTCTGCAGGATTAATCACTTACTGCTCAAAATACTTGCTCAAATGTGTTCAGCTCCCTAGAAGTGTGAACAGTTATTGTGTAGCCTTTGTATCAAAAAGGATTTATTTATTTTTACAACAATGTGTTGTGTTGTTGCTCGGTGCTCAACCAAAGCTTTTAATTGAGGTAATTCTGCACGTTGGCGTGAGAAGTACGACCTTTTTCTGTTCTGAAACCAATAGCTTCTGTAGATACTATTATTCAGAATACAATAGACTGCAGAGAAACTTGTTCAAACATGTGAATTGCAGCACAAAATACTACACAAACTGCATATGCATGCGCTGTTAATATTTTATATAGCATGCATCCACGAGTACAATGTGTTTCTACAAATTTTCTGTCTTCTGGAAAAGTAACTTCCTAGCCCTTACCAACTGTTGGACTTAAGCAGTTTGACTACGTGTAAAAGCTATTTATTTTAGTCTTGCCTGGTGCTTTTGGGGTGATAATCTGGGTATCTTCCAAGTATGGCCTGGAAAGAAACCCCCATTTCGTACAGGTGAGGGGCTCTTTATAGTGATGACTGTAGACACCCTCTGTCCACTTCAGCCTGAACAAGAGAACAGCCCAACAGTACTCTGTGAGCGGTTGTACTCTGTGTGTGAACCTGAGAGGCAGCCTTTGCTGAGAGCAGTGATCTTGAAGCATGGAAACAATCATCACACACCACTGATCCTGCTCTCTTTCTCCAGAGTGTTTCCATAACATCGTCAGCAATGATTTTTGGCCTAAAATGAGTAGAATACATCACAGAAACAATCATATTTCCCTTCATACAGGCACTATCCATGCCCTGCATGTTCATGGTGTTTGACACTCCTCCAGATCTGCATGTGCCTCGTTAGCAGTGTCTTCAAATGTCTTTCCCTTGCTCCAGCCAAAATGTCAACAAAACATAAAACTTCTAACAGCACCCTTTCAGTTTGTGTGATATATAAGTGGAAAGAAACGGGAGCCAAATTACAGTTCTCTGCCATCTGTTTTAGTTGATAAATGAAGAAACTTTGAGTTCAGTTCAGCTCTGACTTCAGGCCCTGGCATTGTGCCTGCTTAAGCCAGAGCAGTGTCTTCGCCCCAGTTCCTGTGTCATTTTCCACTTTAAGAGAGAGAAGGTATTATTGTTTGTTTGAGCATCGCCCATAGGAGCAATTGCTTTGCTGTAGGCTTTGTTTTTTTATTTTAGCCTTGGTACCTATGGAAATAGTGGCTCATGCAGCGCTGCGCTTGGTCTCCTGCTCCCCTCTTAGTAATTTCTACACCTTTTGATCGACTTTGGTTGTGTGTGATGGAGAATGTGAGAACAGAAGGCAGTGTGAGCAGAGTTTCTGTAACTTTAGTGAAAATCCTGCATGTGCTGTTGGGTGCCACACAGCTGGGGAAGGGTCAGGAGCACAGTGTGATGGGGAGTGGCTGAGGGAACTGGGGGGTTCAGTCTGGAGAAGAGGAGGCTGAGGGGAGACCTCATTGCTCTCTGCAGCTCCCTGACAGGAGGGGGTAGCCAGAGGGGGTCGGTCTCTTCTCCTGGGTAACAGTGATAGGACAAGGGGTGATGGCCTCAAGTTGTGCCAGGGGAGGGTTAGATTGAACATGAGGAACAATTCCTTCCCCCAAAGGGTTCCCCAGCACTGGCCTAGGCTGCCCAGGGCAGTGGGGCAGTCCCCATCCCTGGAGGGATTTCAGAGCCGTGGAGATGTGGTGCTGAGGGACATGGGGCAGTGGGGACTGGGCAGTGCTGGGTTAATGGTTGGACTGGATGCTCTTAGAGGTCTCTTCCAACCAAGGCTGTTCTGTGATTCTTAGTACCTGTGAGGCTCTGGGTTGGCTGCACCTCGTTGTGTTGCTTTTTCCAGTGGGCATGTCAGGGTATGGGCATATTGGAAGAAGGCAGCAGACATGTGGCATCATAGTTTGCTCAGGAACAGCTCTAGTGTGACCACAAGAAAAGTCAGTCCTAGACTACTGTGAATACCAGAATATCAAAATATCTGTTTACTGAATTAATCTGCTTTCTAGCTAGTACTAAAATACACACCATCTACTACATACCCACGTTTCTCTTGCTTTGTGCGTTCCTTGCACAGCTTTGTCCCAAGGAAAAAATAAGCTTTCAAAGACTGTGGGCTCAGCACCTGGTTTGCCACGTTTGGGGGTAATTATGAAAGAGGACAGTAAGTCAGAGGAAGCACATGTGAGCTGAGAAATGAACTATCAAACAGGGATGAGATTCTCGTTGGGGTTTTTTGTTCCACCCCCCCCAAGACCTACCTAGAAAATGTTCTTGTCGATTGGTTTGTTCACCCCTTTTCATGAAACTTGATACCAGAAATTGGTAGTAAAAATGATGTTGGTTCAGGTGTTAATGAAGAATAGGTGCAGCTGACTGATACGAGCTGTGTGGCTGTGTGTGCAGGGAACAGAGGCTGTGAAAACATGGGGTGAGCACACTCGCCTTCTCAGAACCTTGTTCTAGTTGAATGACATTATCTGAACATCTGAGAAGCTGTTAAGGAAGAAGTCTGCCAGAATTTTCTTGCTCCTACAGGAAAAATAACAGTATTACCCCCTAAGAGAGAGTTAAAGAAATGCCTCAAATGTTAGGACAGTGAATTGGCTTACAGTGCTGACTGTGTTGCTATTTAAAGGCAGCCCAAACTCTGACATACAACTTAGACAGAAAAAGGGGGTTGGTTTTTTTTTCAGTACTTAAAAATATTTCATCTGCCATGAGTTACTGGAAATTACTCTGCTTTCTTGGTAGAAAAGGAAATTGTTCTGCTGACAGCATGGAGGGTTAAGCAGCTGTGTGAAAATGAGCATGTTGGTTTCTTAAATACGCGTGTTTTCTAGTCATACAAGAGATGCTAATCATGAACTCATGACCTCTTTTTTTTTTTTTCCAAAACAGACATGATTAAAAAGCATAGAATTAAAAAAAAAATAATCAAAGCAACTTGAAATAAATTCCTGTGAGACTGTAACAGAATTACATCTTTATATAAACAGAAATGTTTATCAAACATTCTGTTTCAGATAAGCAAAAATACCACTTTGGTATCAAAGAGTGATTTAATTTACTTGCTTTATATTTCAGTGGTGTGGGTTTTTTTCGTAGTATCTTATGTGCAGTTATCTTCAGATGGGTTATTTTGGTTATTCTGAAAGTGTCTCTATTTTAAAATGTGTCATCAGATTTTCAATTGAAGAATGCTCACAGAACTGTTGGATAGCTCGTGGCTGTGTGAGACTTTTCATGTTGGGGTCAGGAGGGAAGACACCAGGTAAAAAGTCAAGTTCACTAATGGCAATTGTTCTTACCTGCATGCACAGAGAAAACAGAGGAAAACAAAATGTACAAGGGAGTTTGATGGGAGATTGTTTCTATATAAAATTTAAAAGAATAAGAGAAACTTAGAAATGAAGGGAAATACACAATACACAGTCCTACAGGGTGCTGAGCATCCTCAGTGTAACTCAGAGGGGGCTGAAGGCTTTCAGTGCCACAGCCTTGAGCTTTGCTAAAGGATATTTATGCTGGAAGAAGAGAGATCCTAAGAGCAAGGAAGACTCTACTCCCAGATCTGTCTCTGTATGTATATATGTGTGTGTGTATACATATATATATGTGTGTGTGTATACATATATCTGTGTGTGTGTACACATATACGTATATTTCCAAATACACCCAGGTGCCTTCCTTGGCTGTCAGGGCTCTGAGTGTATGTGTACGTGTATCAGCTTGCAGGAATTGCAATACCATAAAGCCAAAGCCCACCTGCCTTGTTCCACAGAGTGCTGGACTGTTGTCTTTGGAGTAAGGTCTTTTGTGTTTCCCCCAGCAGTGAGATAGGTGAGTCCAGTATGTGTGTACGTTGTGCAGACAGGCCAAAATTGTTTTAATATAGTTCTGGACAGACTTGTTTGCTTCTTGGATCAGAACCATAGATGTAATATTTTTGTGTTAGGATTTAGGGAGTTGTAGGAGTCATATAAATATAAGATAAAATATTGGCAACAGAAGAGACTTTTGAAAACCTCAATCTTTATTTTCTTTCACTTTTTCTTGTCCCCAAGGAAAGACCAGACTGTTCCCTCTGTTCATCCCTGGAGCAGCTGGAGACATGGCTTGTCTGTCTGCTCCTGGAGAGAAGGGGCCAGGGCTGGTGGGTGGTGTGGCTCCACCTTCTGCACAGCGACAGTAAAGCAGCAGGGACAGAGGTGCAGTGGGGTTTTATTTGGAAGGTACAACATGAGCAATGACAGCTGCGAAGTGCACAAAATACAAGTCAGGCAGGAAATGCTGGGTGTGAAGTGAGTGTAATGAGTATAAAGTGGTAGTGTTTTGGAGTTGCCCTGTGTTCCGCAAGATACAGAGAGATGTGTGCAAGTGTAGTTGGAAGCAGTGGAGTGGTGCAGCTGTGATTTAATGCAGACATTTTACAGGACTCTTCCTGCCTGGTGTTCCCTCCTTGTAATGTTCTCCCTCATCATCACTGTCCCCATTGTTTGGTGCCCTGCTTTGGAAACTGGTATTTACACACATGCACACACACACACGTAGAGGAAGAAAAGAGTTGAAGTCCAGCTCACTTTCCATTCCATTTTTCTATTCTTTTCTTAGTTTTGTCCTGTCCAAGACCTGCAGTGCTGCCTCTCCTTTCTGAAGGTTCCCCCTGGGTGCTGTACCAACCCCTCCTCCTCCTGCCACAAGCAGTAGGGTGCATCCTGTTTGGGGTTAGTGCTGTGTCACTTCAGATGACATGTGCTAGCACGAGAAGGGGAAAGGGAAACGAAGAGCCAAGTGAGCGATTACTTTGCCAACAGCTCCTTTCAAAAGAAAAAAATTCCAACAAAACAACCCAGTCCAAAATGTCCTGGTGGCACTGACAGCTATTACTGGGCAGCACGTGAGCCTTTCTTTCCTGTTGATGCAGCAGAATAAATAGCTTCATGTGGTGCTCTTACTGGTTCACAGCAGGATGCCTGCAGTGCTAGGCTGCTTCAAGTTCCCACGTCTTACAGATGCTCGTGTGGACGGACGGAATAGGGAGAAAAAAGATGAGGCAAGGCAATGCTTTTGAATGAGAAAGCAAAGCTGACTCTGCCATAGGAATGAAAGGAAACAATAAATGTTGGGTTTGTTCGTGTTAGACTGTGGTACGTGAGCTACAGAAGATGCAAGAGCTGATGCTGAGCTGGCTGGAGCTCATCAGAAATGGCTTGTTCTGCTGTGGAAGCCCAGGAGGGTCCTTCCAGGAGGCAGGAGTTGCCCCAGCCACATCTGTTGGCAAGCTGTGGTGGCTGGGAGTGTCTGGAATGACATTCTCATCAAATCCATTACCACCAGCAAAAAGGGATTTATTGAGCATACACTGAACATAAATATATATATATATCTTGATTAAGTACAACCTCTCCCAGTGGAACAATGTAGGTTTTATCAAGTGTTTCTGTTGATTCTGTGAGCTGTGAGGCTGAGCTGGTTTGGATCAGGTGTTCCAGCTCCATCCCGCGATAAGGAAGGTGTGTGTTTGGGGTGAGCTTCAGTGCTGATACCCAGGGAGGGCATGCCAAGCTGAACCTGCAATTTCTTTATCACAGACCAAGACTTTAACAGTAAGAAAAGCTATAGGGACACATAGAGGCTGTTTCAGCTGATGCTCAGAGCTTGCAAGTAGCTGTCTTGTGTTTTCAGTAAGACTTGACCAGTTCAGCTGTTCTGTAGTAGAAAATCCCACTAGATGGATAGTTGTGTTGAAAAGCCTATTTTGTTTGATCATCACAGGGCAATGGCCAGTCCTACAATGTACTTTCTATTCCTGCCATTCTTAGAAAGCCAGGACTGTGAGTGTGTAGTGAGACTTAGAAAACAGCAGAAAATCTGAGAGTATGGCAGTGAGCAAAGCACTCTGCAAACCCAGTAGAGCACTTTGTTAAGCTTGGTTTAAAGACTGAGCAGCTCCTTTAAAATCAAGAGGGACCAGTAGCTGGCTGACAGCTAAGAGCATGTTTAAGTGCTCTTATGCTTTGGGGAACCCAAAGTATTCAGGACCTCACAGTTTCAGTGCATTTGTTTGTTAGGTGCCAGGCTGTTCCATTATTCTGGCAGTCTGTATTTTTTTTCAGATATTAAATGAAATTGTATGGCCTCGTGGCTTGTTCAAGCATCTGATTTTTATTTGTCCTCATGTCCTTATGAGTTACATAAAAGTGAAGTCAAGCAATGTCTTTAGTGTCTGCTCTATATAGATCTACCTGAAATAGTTTCAGGTCACCTTTGCATGCTTAATTTGGAAAACAGTTGAGCAGCATGACTCTTGCCTTGGAGAATTGAGCAGCCTAGGCTCCTCACAGTAGTCTTGGGGCTCTTGCAATATCTGTGCAAATCAAGATCTCATCCCTTCCGCAAATTAAGTGGCGCCCGTTCAACTTGTAGAGCCAGTAAGGGAGGGATGTTCAGTCCACGGATTGGAGCCAAGTTGGAAGAGTCTTCCCCTCCTGAAGAGCAGGTGGATAGATCCAGTCCACCTAGACACTCATTAATGTTACTTCGCATACCTGTGAAAGAGTTACTAATTGTTTCTGGTTCAGAGCCTGGCAGTAGTCTTGACACGCAGTGAACTTCCTGGTTAGTAGTTGGGAGAGTTAACTAAGGGGACTGGTTAAAGGCTCCCAGGCGCAGAGATGTCATGGAAGCAAGTGACTGCTCTGCGTGGAGAAAGGTTGCAGAATTGGGCCAAGCATTGGGCTCCTGAGGGTGCTGGAGGATGCTGAGATCACAAGTGACACACGCAGTGGTGTCATGGGGAGTATCTGTCATTAGCATTCGAGGGATGTAGGTATAAATGAGGCCAGACTGGCATTTCATCCCATAGATACTCATTTGTTATACTTATTTATACAATCATCTTCTGTCTTTAGTTTGCAGTTGTTCCTGTGTAACCGAGATGGGGTTTTGGTGAGATCTGAGGGGGGAATAAGACTGAGTCAGCACTCTGCTTAAGCCATGTGCTTTACTTTAAGTATGTCAGTAGTTTCATTGCTCCCAACCAAACCACTCATGTGCTTAGCATTAGGCATGTGTTTTAAATAAGTTGCTGATCCAGAGTCTAATTTTTTTGAGGGGGGTAAAATTACACAGATGAGGAAGGTAGGAGTACAAACACACAGTGCTTAAAATACTGCAAATCTAAGGTTTAAGGTAGTGCTCTTGAGGGGAAAAAAGCATTTAATGCATTTGAGTGACACACACTGAGCTTAAATGCCACCTTCGTTGGAAAAATGGTCATCATCTGTTAATGTGATGTGACTGTCTTGCTAAATGAGCTGGTAACACAGCACGCTGAAGTTCCCTGTCCTCTGCAGCACCAGGCTTTAGAGTGGAAGCAGCATTTTGGGATTATCCCTACGTCAAACCTCGGTGGAGCTGAGTGCATACAAATAATTGCCCCGGACAGATCCACACCGTTTGGGGAACTGGTTTACCATGTGCTGAAAATTTCTTTTGATATTTTTAAAAGCCTGTTGCTATGGCAACCGGACCCCATAACAGAAAAGCTTTTTGGTGCTAAAGGAACAAAGAAATTCAGTTAACAAGGAGGAGTGGAGCCATAGCAAAATAGCTTGTGTTCTTTTTTTTTTTTCACAAGCAACCTTACAAACCCCTGAAGGGAGCGTGGTATCCCGAAGGAGCTCGGACCTGGATTACCAGATGGAAGGGCACACCCTGCTCGCAGGGCTTGCACAGCTTACACAGCTGGGGAGCTCACCCTGTGAATGCTCAGCCTGGTCTCAGCTCTTACCGTGCAGAATAATCAGGGAGTTCAGGAGCATCTTGCTCTGAAATTGTTAAGATGTCTTTTTTTTTTTTTTTTTTTTTTTAATATGGAAAGGTTGAAGTGATTTGATGGTTTGGCTCATGGGCAAGGAAACATGAGTTTTGTTTCTCAGAACTGGATGTCCCCTTTGTGCTTTGCTAATAGAGAAACTGGCAGAACAGGCATTGCTTTTTCTTTGACGTTAGGGCTTGCAGCCCTGTTTCCTTGTGTCTCATGACTGAGTGAATCAACACCTAATTAAACAGTCACATGAGGGACAGAGTAAAACGCTGCTCAGGCACTGATCATTGTGAATCTTTGGAGAATAACTACTTACATCTGTCTTCTTCCTCCAAGGAACCCTGAACAGCTGCAGCTCTGCTTGCTTTCTTTTTTTTTTTTCTTTCCAGGGGAAAAAATATCACATAAACCTCAGTTAAAGCAATGCTGTCTGTGCAGATAAATGAGACTTGGAGTAAGGGGAAGAGAAGACTTGCGAGTACAGGACAAAATCTTGAAAAATTGGACTGGTTTGAGTTTGTGCTGGGGATGACTGAGCTGAAAGCTTGAAGTTGTAGTGCTTGTGGACACTGCTGGTGATTTAACTGGAAATGGGATTGTTGGGCAAGCCAGTACAGTCAGCTCTTCAGAGTGATCTGGGGGGATTCTTCATCTTTTTAATATTAGTTGTAATTCTTTAGCACGCAGCATGCAATGAAAGGTCCATAACAATTGCTTTCCATCTCTTGAGTTGGAAATACTTGTGTGGAGGTTTATTGGGCTCTCAATTATCGCTCAGTCACAAGTGCAGCCACCTTAATCAATTAGAGGGACGTGGCCTTCAGCCAAGGAATGCTCAAATCCCCACGCTGTATGACTTTCACCACCAAGGCAATATTTTTTCCCCTTATAAAACTCACGAAACAAGTATTACAGGATGTTTTAATCAGTGTAAGCAGGTGGCTGCCTCCACCCTGACACAGTGGTGGGCTCCCAGGTAGAGTGTGGGACGCGCTGGGCTGTGCAGCAGATGCCTGGGTCTATAGCAGGTGGTTTTATTGCCCTGGCACAAGAGATAGCAGTGGTTTGGGTGCTCCATGGTGCAATATTTCCAGGCTGAAGGTTTCCACCAGGGGTCATCCTGGCCTGCAAGGCTGGTGGGCTTTGGGGCTGTGCTCAGCCCAGGAGAAAGGAGGATCTGGGCGGCTGCCCTGGCAGGGACCCACTGCCTCCTGGGACCCTGGGCACAGCATTGCCCAGCCCTGCTTGCCCAGCCCAGCAGAACTGCACAGCTCACGGGTTAAAAAGTATGACATAAAAAAATACAGCTGTTTACATTCTAGTCTTCTCACCTTTAAAGTTATTTATTTCTTGACATATATATCTGATTTTGCAAACCTGCTTATTTTGATGTGTTTACTCAGTGTTGGTGCAGAAATCACATGGCAAGCATAGCTAGAGTACACTAGCAATTTGTTTATGCACCTTGCAGCTTTTTTTTTTTTAATTAATATATCTCCTGAAGCAATGTATTGAGAATCTCAGTTTTCACTCCTGTAAAAAGAAGGAAACTGCCATAGTCCTTCCAGTTGCTAGGAAGAGTTTGAAAATAAGTGTCTTAAGGACTCTCTAAGCTGAACATAAATACAGGGAATAGAGTGTGTGTCTATTAAAAAAATGAAAATGTCAGGATTCTTCAACCAGTGCATTCTTGTTAGATCAGGAGTCATTGAAGGGTTTATTATTAATGTTAGAATTGATAGCACTAGTGAGTGATCCCTCTAAGATGTCTTCATTTTCATGGCAACAGAGTTCTTGCAGTCAGCCTTGACTCCAATACATCTTCTTTTCTCCTCTTTGTACCACCTGTGAATATCTGTGATCTCCACAATAAAAAGCAGCAATTCAGCGTTAAGTTACCTAAGCAATAAGCTTTGCAGTTGATACAGCTCAGCCTCTGAGCTTGTTTTTGTTCTGTCTAGCACTGTGAAACAGTCACTTTTTTATCATATTAGTAATTCTCAAAAGTAGTAGCTCAGATGTAACACAGATGCTGGTTTTCATGGGCTGAATTTGCTTTATTGTCTGCTGGAAACTCTCATGTATCAGGCAAAGCGAGATGCTGCATGTCACTGCGTGTCATGTCATTCACATTTTGAAGAGAGGATGGAGAACAGGAGTTAGTTTTATGTGTGGATTTGAGCATTGAAGAATCTATGTAGACATCTCCAGAATCACACAGCATAAAGTGGGGGAGGAAAGACTTCCCCCCCATAACCCTCCTCTGCCACACTAGATAATTCTGTGGGACTTCAGAAAATTCTTCATTTCCACCAACTGTTTGTGTGCAGCAAAAGCAATTTGTATTGGAACCTTTTTTCTTCCCAGCTTTTCATTAAACCCACACAATACTGATCTATTTACACGTTATTTTTAATAGCTACAGCAAAAGATTCTTCTGCTCTGCACACCCGAGAGTGCACAATAAAAGAACTGTCTGGCAGGGGGAAAATGCCCTCTTGTCTTGCAGTACCAGTTGGTATTATGGAGGTTTGTTCCGTGTCTTATTTATAGTAGGTTGCAATTGGAAATGTGATACAAAACAAACACCAATGTTCCAGTAGCTTAACCATGCATCAGATTTTTACTCGGAGAGTTATTTTTATTTTAAGCATCTTTTATCATAACTTGAAAAATTACAACGCTGAAGGGACAGTCAATCTGCTCAGGTCTCAGCATCCACGTTCTTGAAAGAAAGGTAATGTTCCATGTCACACCCTCCAGGAATGCTCCCAGGAAGATTCCTGTTTGTGCTGATGCTCCTTTACACAGCCCATAGAGAGTTTATTCCAGTCATGAGACCTCTTGCTGCTTGTGAGAATCCTGTGTATGGAGGCTTTATAGAATTTGCTTCTCTGTTGATACATATTTTATTTTTTTTTGCATATGAAAAGCACTTTTTTCACTATTTAAAAATCTATTTTCCTTTAAAGAAAGGTTTTGAAAAACCTGCAGACTGCTTGCAGTGATCTTCCTCATCGTTTTGGCTCTTGCTGACCTTTGGCTGGGCTTATGTTTGTGCGTGCAGGTATGTGTATGTGCTCCAGTTGTACACCGAGGGTTTATCTTTAATACTGTCCACTCTTCCTCTCCAGCAGTGAGGAATTCAGTGGAACTTTTTTTTTTTTGCAGGGATACAAAAATGCACAGAAAGCACATTTTTTTAAAAAGTCTAGTTCAGTGGTAATCCGCCTAAAGTAAGTGTTTTGTAGAGAAATGGTATCCAAGTACTTCTCGTCAGATTGCAAATAAAATCCTAATCGGTTTTCTCTCTGTTTGGTTAGTGTGGCTTCCAGCTCCTACCTCTGCATTACTAAGCCATAAACATTTCTTGGCTTACTTACTGGCTCTTTGTTGTGTGCCTTTGCAGCCTGTGTGAGGGAAGCCTTCTTTCAGGAGAAAGGCTAAAAAAACTTGTTAAAGCAGTGAAGAACAAAAATGAATCATTTCATTACTTTTTCAGCTTGTGGTTGGAGCAAACTGTTGTCTCCTTGGTTAAAAATCAGATGATTTATACCCAAAAGGGGCGTATGAGCCTTTCTAGTAATTCTGAATGTTTTCAGAAATGCCTTTTGATAAAATGAAGAAAGTTAGTTCTTTTTTTTTTTAGGATTTTCTTTGGCTTATGTACATTTAAGAAGGAGCCCCAGCCTGGCATTGGGGTCTGCACAGAGCCCCCAGGGTGGGCTGTACTTCATCTTCTGGGCTGTTGGATGCAGTTGAACACCATCACCCACATCTTTCCAATCTGCAGTTGGGTGGATGTGCATGGATACTGAAGTGTCCTCCCAGGATCTCCCTGGAAGGTGATGAGCTAAGGCAGGAGATTTTGATCATTTTCTTCTTGGAACTTCAGTGTTTTTTCTGAAGCTAGATATTACCAGCTTTGGTAGCCGAGTTCAAATTTACACACACACAAAAACCCCAGAAAACCTGCACCCTTTCAAAGAGATGGAGAATGTCATGTTCCCCATCACAGCCCAATACTGCCTAGGTGATAAATGAAGGACTTCTTTGGAATTGGGGAAAAAACAACAAAAAGGCACCTTCTCTGAGCATGGCTTTGCATCTGCATTTGGCAGCCAAGTAGGTCTGGATCTGAGTGCAGGTTTGGACCCAGATTTAAAATACTGTAGGTACATAAGGTATGACCAGAACATCTCACTGTCCTCAGAAATTTAGAATCAGATGTTGTTTTTCAAAACTCACCTCCTCTCTTCCAGCTCAGTAAATGGGATGTTCGCTGTGCCTGGGTATACCCCAAGTGAAGAGGATGATGTGTGTTTAATCTTAGAGGCCTGAGTATTTTCTTGGTTGTGGGGATGGTGACAGTGTGTTTGAAGCAGCATTGAGTATCTGAAGGCCTTCCTCAAGCAATAAATATTCACTGATGTGGCTGAAGCGCTGTTTACTCTCAATACTCTCTGAGTCTGTCTCTATTTGAGGAGAAAGTCCTTCCAGTATTTTTCCTGGTCAGTTGTTGGATGGAGGCTGGGTCTGCTTTCAAAGCACTTGTCTTTAATACGCATCAGGTTACCCTGGGGTAAAATGGAAACCTTAGATGTTACTCCTGTAAATAAATGTTTACATAATACATGGCACTGAACTTCTCACCATTGCATGCCTAGGAAAAAAAAAAAAAGGTCACTTTTGACATCAGTAACCTTTGGAGAGCGTTGGGTTTGCCACACAGGTAAAGAAAGTGGCTCTGCACAGTGTGTTCCTTCCACTAGATCGAGAAGGTAGGAGAGGTCCGATGTTACTGCTGACAGCTCCCAAGGCTGGATTAAGGCATGGGTCCTGTAAACACTGCCTGCCTGATTTTGCTCACATGAGTAACTCCATAGGCACTAGTCACATGTGGAAAGCCAAGTCCATCATGTATGTCTAGGGGGGTCAGACCTCAGCTCTTCATTTCTAAATGAGAAATTGTCTATAAAACATTCATGGTCACAAAAGATAGTGGGTTTGGATTTGGAATCAAGTATCTATCTCTTAGTTTTACTGTATCAGTGTCAAAACACTTGCCCAGCACCAAACATAAAAATATTGCCATCCTGTAAGCCAGCAGCAAAACTGCTGTGGTGTCAATTGATTAAGGATTTCTCTCTCAATCCAGGAGATGTGTAGCAGAAGAGGGAGCTCAGCATTCTCTGGTGGAATCCATCCTGGGTGGCAAAACATCATGTGGGCTGTTGGGATTGTTGGGTCTTGGGGCTGGAGCCCGTGAACAAGTGTGGGAGCTCACCTGCTCTGGGATATAGGGGAGTTGGGGAGAGCCCTGAACTTTGTGTTGTGGGGTGCAGTGGAGCAGGAGAGCCTGATAAGTGGAGTTTTGCTGCTTTTGTATTTGAAACATTGGCAAAACCTGTAAGCTTTCAGACACTGAGAAAAAAAACTGAAGTAGGAGCCTATGAAACTATAGTCTCCTGCCTTTATATATTTCTTGAGTGTCGTCCAAAGATAATAGAAAATGAATAGTATGAATGATTGACTCCACATATGCCTGTGACAATACTTGATGGCTTTTAATGTGCACTGCTCTTTTGGATGCCCGGTTCCTTCTTTACTCCCGTCCATCTCCCTTGCTCCTCCCCCACAATGGAGAGAAAGAAGTCCTTTAAATAGCAAGCTCTTTGCTTTTGTGATGTACTGGGTAGCCTCCCTAGCATGACCTGGGTTACCACAAGAGCAACCGTGAAACCTTGTGTACAGCTCTCAGGTCAGTCAGGATTTCTTTGTGGGTATTATTTCACATATTCTATTCCCCCCCCAAATTAAACCCCTTTATATTGCCATCCAGTTATCTTGCATGTTCCTGATGCTTCGTTTGTAATATTAATGAGCCCTCCCAGGGCATACAGTGCTTTCTTTGTTCTTATAGGAGCCTCTGGGGAGGGGGAGTGGGTGCTGAGACACGGCACAGAGCTGGCTTGGCTTCGCCCGCAGACACGCTGGCGAGCGGCGAAGCAGCGACGCGCAGGCAGGCAGCGAGCGCCGGTAGCTGCAGGCAGCTCTTCCCCCTTCCCAGCGCTCATGCACACACAGACCCTGTGTAATTAAAGCATTTCAAGGCCTTGATTCTGGTGGCGAGGTCGCGCGCAGGGGATTGGTGGCGGTGGATGGCGGCTCCAGGTGGCACGCGCTGACAGCTGGGTCACATGATGGCTGTCAGCGCTGGCTCTGCCACCCCTCTGCCTCCGCTCGCCCGGGCTCCAGCACAAGCATCCCGTCGCTTCCAGGAATGTCAAGGCTGGGGGTGCAGGCTGGAAGGAGGCTGCTTTGCTTTGCCCCCCCTCTTCTTGTCCGAGCGGGCTGAATTCCCGACGGTGGCGGCTCGTGGAGGTGCAGGACGACAGCCACAGTTGCCAGGGGACTTGGGTCATGCGACTCAACTCCGGTCGCGTTGGCTGGAGGAGGAGGAGGATAGATGGGACTGACATGTACGCTCCCGCGGCTGCCAAAGCAGCACTTAGCTCGCCGGTGAATTAGATTGATCTCCTCTGCAGCGATCCCCTGGAAGAGACAAAGGAGCGGGGGAAGACGGGCGCTGTTTCCGCGAGCACAAACCCCGGGCTGTGCAATGGAGGGGCAGGATCTGGGTTATGAAACTCCAGGGCAGTGCGAAGGCAGCCTGGTGCAAACGCCTGTATTGCACTGCAGCCAGCTGCTTGCTTTAAGGTGGTTTTGGTGATCCTGTTGCTAGGATTAAAAGCCTTTTGCATTGCAGCATGGAGAGTCTTTTGTTTGAGTTAAATTCAGACCTCTTGATATGTCACCTGACAGTCTTGTGGTTTTGGATGAATATGGCTCATTGCTATTATTAACCTGAGTTGGCAGCCGGGCACAACAGGAGTTTAGAGGGATTTGGAAAAGTGGAACTGCTCGGGGGACAAAGATGCTTCCCAGGTACGGTCACTGCACAGTTCTTGAGATTATTTTAATTATTTCAAAGCTTAATATGTTCACTGTGGTGAAAGTATTTCTTTTCCAGAGATGTGAAGCTTTTAGAGATTTAGTTTTTTTAATCATTCTTATAATTACATGCCTAATGGCACAAATGTTTTATTTTTTTCCCCTGAATTGTTTCTATCTGTTGTAATTTTGCAAAGGAAAGTGCAGTCCACTTGGATACTGTAACACATTGTGTTCAGTGCTAGTGAATTTAACTGAAAGGAGCTGTGTCTCATTTGTGTGTGTGTTTTTTATTAAAGCAGGTATTTCAAAAGAGCAGGGAGCTCTGTGTGTGTGTGTGCATGTGTGTGCATATGCTTGCATGCATATATGTGCTTAAATCAGCTAAAAGCTGAACACATACTTTTTGAAATGCCATATGTGAAGTAGTCCCAAAAATATTCTATGAAATTACTAATTGTAAATTCTGAAGCTGTGTAAATTGCCAAGTTACTCAACATGCTACACATCTTTAACAAAACCTTCCAACCTACTTCTTTTCAATATCACACTCCAGATTATGATTAATGTGTGGACTAGACTGCACCTAACCTGTATATACTATGTCTTTTTGCTTGTGGAAAGGCGTCTGGCTCATGCATTGGACTTTAGAGTATAAATTAGGTACCTTAATGAGAGCCAAGTGACTTGGTAGATGGGAGAAAAAAATGAAAACAAACTAAAGTCAGCTTCATATACAGTTGAAGAATTGGACAGAGCCAAGGACCTTGGAAGCCAATTGAAGTTTAGGTCCAAGTTTATTATCCTGAGCATGAAGTATCTGCCTGACTGAATATGTGCCTGGTGTACAATGTGTGCTTAGTATAAGCAGCAGAAGTTTCCTGGAGCTCAAGTAGTGCAGCTATTCAAGGCAAGGATTGCTAAGCTGGTAAATGAACGAGACAGATTTGTAGCTGTAGCATGGAGCTGACCTCTACGGTGCTCCAGTGCCTGTGGACATGTCACCCTCTTTGCAGAAATGAAAAGGGGGTGGCTTGGATTTTTATTTATTCATTTTTTTTAAAAAAGCATTATTTTCTTGTGAGAAACCTTAAAAACGTAACTGCTACAAGCAGTCACCCATCATGAGTGCTTCTCCCTGAGATGATCTGCTGCCTGTCAGTTCTTCCAGGCTACCCAGAGCACAGGTCCTGTGACTTTTACGAAAGCTGGGCTGAGGTGAGAGCGATAGAGGCAGTGTTGCCTGGGGCTGGGTAAACTCCTTCGTAATCGATCGTCACGGGCTCCCTCTGTGGCCTTGGTCAAGTCACAAATGTGGGTTTTCTCTGCAGAATCAGCAGGCGTTCACCACAACAGTCACACAACCCTGAAGTGACCTCGACTCTTGCAAAGACAATTTATCTTGCAAAATTTTTTCTAAGTATATGCCCGTGGTTTCTCTACTTGAGATCTTCTTCCTCCTCGCAGCCTCGTGGTCGTGTTATGTCACCAGCATTGAAATGGGATCTCTCACTGAAAATGCCAACTCCACAAATCAGCCGTGCAGTCTGGCTCATCCCTATCACGGGAATCCTGAGAAAGTCCTTTGGCACTTCAGGTGTTCTTATTAAAAAATAGCTAACCTGCCCACACCACTTTAAAAAAGCTCTGCTAATAGCCAGCCTTCCAAAGCCGGGAGCATCGTTAGCATGCCGTACGTGACTGTTTTCATTGCTTCCAAATTAGCTGTGCTCTTTCAGAAAGGCCTCCACAGCTGTCTTTGTACAATAATGGTCAAATAATAAGTGAATTATTGTATTGCAGTAAGAAGGTATTAAAATACATAGAATACCCCCCCTTTGTGTCCTGTATACTCAATTTTTCTTGTGTCTTCTCAAAGCCAGAAGCAAAAAAAGTCAGTAACTGGTAATAGAAATGTGCAGAGGAATTTGGGCAGGAGAAAGGAATCCCTTGTTGGAAAAGCATCTCCCTCAGGGGTGAGGTGTGATGGTTGGACTAGACAAGGAACATTTGCCTCGTGCTTCTCATCACCCTTCCTTATAACAAAGCAGCCACAGGATCCTGAGTATTACCGGGCTGTATATGTATAGGTGAGTGTGCTTTGATGTGAGTGTACATCAGATAATCTGCACCTGAAATCACCCACTGCACCCAGTGGAACGGTCTCATATTTACAACATAAGCTCTTCCAGACAGGGACAGCCTGTCCAATGCCTAGGTAGAAGTTGGCTGGGTCTAAGCACCACTGGAACAACAACAGGACATGAAGAGGATCATCTTCAGGAGTTGGAGATAAGCCCTGGGCATCCCTCTGCCTCTGTTCAGATGCTCATCCTCACAGGAGTACAGCAAGATGTTCCCTTCCTCGCGGAGCCCCGGGAGGAGAGCGTGGGGCAAGGTGGTCCTGCTCTGCCCTGGCTGTTCCTCTCAGCCTTTTAAAAAGGTGCTAACATGAAAACCACGCAGAACAGATAAGCTGGCATAAACTATAAATATCGTCTGCGTAGATGCATTTAAAAATAGTTGGAAGTGATTCATCACCAGGCAGTTTTTATAACTATGGGTAACATGATGGAGGAAAACAATAGTTTGACTGATAGTTTCAACGTGATTTTTCAATAATTAGTTGTATTCTGGTTTTGAGCGACTTTGCTTTTTAGCAAACTCTCTTAAAATTCTTACCTGCTTAATAGCTTGATCAGCTTGCTTCAGTTGCTTTTCTTGAAGACTTGTAAAATATCTGTGTTAATTATGAAAAAGTAACTGGCTCCTACCTGACCTGTGTTAGCATGAAATTGTTTTAAAAGCAAAGTTTCAGGCAGAAGGAAAAATAATATTAAACCAAACCCTGAATGTAATGAAGTGCTGTTTATGTTGTAGTGGAAACAAGGAGGAAGGAATGTACTCGCTTTCAATTACAGGGGGAAACCTTGTGTTTTAATTGGTGGAGTAGTAACGCAGGATTTCTGGGTCTGCCATTTAATCTATTACAGCTTGCACAGAGTGTAATAATACCAATTCAAAGCTGTTCACTTGCCTCTTGCAGAGAAACATCTATGGCAGTAGTAAACTGTAGGAATTAGATACACGAGGAAATCCATCCTTGGAGAGAACTTGGAGTTCTGGTTTGCCATGCAACTCGCAGTGGAGATGTCAGGAAGCATGGAATGGATCTGTAAATGTAAACCATGAGTAATGCTCCTGGTGGTGGCCGTACGTAAAAAAGGCAGGAAAACAAAATGGGTGAAGGAGCAAGAAGAGCTGAACAGTAGTAGGGCTTAAGTGTGAACACGAATTAAAATATCATTTTTTAGGCATTGATTTCATTATTATTAGTTTCTAATTATGTCATCGTTGTTCATGTGGAAGTTTGCCTTTCTGTCCCAAATAATTCCTCTCCTTTTGTGCTTTCTACTTGCAATATCATCTGTGCAGGGCAATTGGACCAGGTGACCTCCAGAGGTCCCTTCCAACCTCAACCAGTCTGTGATTGTGTGTGAGAACTGGCTAACTGGTTGTACGTGATTTGTTTCTGAAATATCCCACACAGCATTTATACATCAATGGATTTCTGCCCCACTCTATTCCTATAGGTATTTCAGAACATCTCATTCTAGAAGAATCATTATTTGTACAGTAGAGATCTCTGGTGTCCTGCTCAGAAAGAATTTATCACTATTTCTTTTCTTGCTCAACATGTGAACTCCCAGCAGGGTGGCAAAGTCACAAACACTTTCACTGGTGAAGAGATTATTGGGGTTTTCTCAGTGGTGCTTTTTATGTTTTTTATTTATCAAGGAAAGATCAAAGAGTGGTAGATAGGAAAAGTCCTCATTAAGAGAAGCATTGTTTCCAGAACAGCGTTGGGAGATGGAGACTCACCTTTCATTAACATTACTTGAACGTTTGATTCTACATCTCCTGTTTTTCCTATAAGAATCTCAAGAAAACATCAGTTAAATGTCACAGTTAGTTCCATTTATAAACAGAACTAATTATATTCAGAAGATCTAGGTCAGTTTTCATCTGCCTGAAGAGCAGCGCTGGAGTGTTGCCCTGTTGTATTTGTTTTGAGAACGTGCCCTGTGTATTGCAGGCAGGAATTTGTACGTTTCTGGGGATAATCTATCCAGATATCGAGCTTAACGGTATTTTAAAGCTGTTAACAGCAAAGGCAAAGCTCCTCTGTGTCCTGCTTCCCACTGGGAGCTGGGGGGGCAGTCGGAGGTGCCAGTCTGCCTCTGTTTACTGTCTGTCTATATGAACTTTCCCCCAGCTCTCTTAAAAGTTTCTTCTGGTTTGGGAAGTGGCCCGCTATTGCCAGGGAATGTTTTTGCAAGACTGAAATGTGCTTAAGGACTCTCTTATGTAACAGAGATAACGCTTCTTTGGAATTATCACAAATTATGATGGATAATAGCTGCTAAATGCTTGTCTAGAGAAAGTTAAAATGTCATGTGAAGACGCTGAGGAGTAAACAAGCTCTTGTTACCTTGATCAAATATGTTTCTGAATACAGCGAGAGTTTTATATTTAGCTTTCTCTCCTCTTAGTGTGTAATCTGCTCTTGGAGCTTTTTATAAGCAGACTTTCCGAAGATCTGGAACAGCTACTGCCCTTCTTTGCCAGTAATTTCAAAGTCACATATCAAAAGGAGTAGGTAATGGAAGACATGCTTTTGTCTCAGTGTGAAGGAAATTCAAACGCGTCGCAAGGGTGGAGCAAGCGATAGCACCCTTTTGGCAAGCGATTCCTTGTTACTGTCACATACTGGTGCCTTATAGGAACCACAGTGGCCTATCTGGAAACAAAAGGGGTTCCCAGACTTCCACTGATTTCACTGAAATAGATGGAGATGGTTCCTCCAGGAAGGCAGTTTACCCAGCAGTCTCACTTGCCTCCTCACCTCTCGCCAAAGCCAGGCTCTCACAGGACCCGTCCCCAGCCCTGCTGCCCGTGGGCCTTGCAGATGATTACAGTTCAAATACACACCAAATGGTATGGGTTGTGTTCCATTACAGGATGGGGCTCATCAGCAGAGCCTCCAGTAACTGTAAGCTCTGCTCAGAGCTTGTTGCTGTGCTTGGTTTGTGGTTCAGCATTCGCTCCGGTTGCAGTCTGCTCTTCGTGTGGCCGTGTCCCTGGGTGAGCAGTGCGTGGCTTTAGGTGCTCAGAGAGGGTGCGTGGCTCTTGGCCCCCAAATCTAGACATCAAGTTATTTCAGTTTCAAGTTGCTCAAGTATTTTTCTTGTAATAAGTTGCTTTTGACATTTGTTGCACTCCGTCTTCTCTGCAGCTTCTGTTTTTCTCTCCTGTTGCTAAACGGTGGGGCTGAGCAGATGAGGAAATGGATTTCCTCTGTCAGGGGACTGAGTAACTGTATGTCTTGGTGCTTAGCATCACCTCTCTGGGGCTACACTAGTTGTAAAGCTTGTGAATCTACGTTGGACAGTCTTAAAATCTTCTGATCAGCAACCGTGGCTTGGGTGATCGAATTGATTCTCTGCTGTGAGCTATTATAGAAGTTGTTGGGTTACACCTTGTCAGTAGTGTGCTGATTGCATAAACCGTGGTGCAGAGAAGGAAACCTTCTGGTTGGTGAATTAGAGGGACAGAGGAGAGGAAAATTTACCATAGTCTTGGAGTCTAGCGTGCTGGGTTTATGTTGATCCGTATTACCACTTCTGTGTCTTTGCTGAGATAAATGTACAGCTTCTCCTTGGAAACTGGGGGAGCCTGTATCCTTCATTAATGGGTGGAAAGTTCCAGGGCCTCGTTTTTCACTTCTTGGGGTTTCATGCTGACGCTGCTTGCCTAAAAGTCAAGGATAAGGAAGATAGAATTTCACTTGATCTAGGAAATGGCTCGTAACTACCTGAAAGATGATTCCAGTTTGTTTCATGGATAGAGCAGGCATCTTGTATCTTATCTTCCAAGAACTTCCAAGGGAAGGTAGAGGCTTGGGAAAGCTCCTTTCCTTCTTATTGACTGTAAAAACAGTTTGGGCATGGGTGTGTTGGGACTGCTGAGTGTGTTTTGCTGACCCATGCAGCAGCATGGCCTTCAATCACAGTGGCTTAAGTGGAGATTATTTCTAAGCCTGAATGTGGTGAGGACCTGAGTATAGAGTCAGGACCAAGCTACACCTGGCTCTCTGTTCCCCAGCATCCAAACATATCCATTAGTGTGAATGTTGTAGTTTACAATACAGTTGGTTCCATACACCTATGTTACTGCAGACATGTTGTTGTGTACAGTTGCAGTGGATGGGTGCTGTTTATGCCAGTGTCATTTGGGAAGTGCAGGGGAAAGGAAAACCCAAAAGGCTGCAGGGTCAAAGGGTTTGATAAACTGGCATTGCATTTGCTCAACTTTTATGTTTTAATAAAGCTGTATATACAGATAATGTAGAAAGAACAGCGTAATAAAGCGTTGTGGTAATTGATCCTCCTGCTCTTTTATTTTTTCCATGAAAGCTGGCCTTTGCCGGAGTTTGACCCAAGTCAGATCCGCCTCATTGTGTATCAGGACTGCGAAAGGAGGGGGCGGAATGTCTTGTTTGACTCCAGTGCTAAAAGGAAAATAGAGGATGTTTCCGTGTCGGTGAGTATTTTACTGATTTACATGATTATAGTCTCTGTTTTTTTAAATGGCAAGATTGATAAATCACAACCGTTCTGGTTTGTTCACATTAACGGTAAAATCGGTTACATGCAGGGCTCTATTTAAATGCCTGTTAAGTTGCAAATTACTCAGGCTTCAGTGATTTCACTCTTAACAGCTTTAAATACTGTAGTGATCTCTTTATTCCTGAGCTCATCTGCTTTCTGCTCTTTCAGAGGGAAGGATTCCTTCCCGGGGCTGCAGCAGGCAGCGCTGGGGGACTGAGGCAGGGCGTAAACTGGGATTTCTGGATGTTCTTTTATGCCATGGTGGGGTCTGCGTTCTTAATGGGAAGGTCCTCCCAGTCCTGTGTCCTGTTTGGTTACTTTTTGCCAATCATTGTATCTATGCTTTGCTGACAGTTTATTTTTTCATGCAAAGTCACTTGAAAACTTTTCCTCTGTTTTTCCTTTTGGCGTGGGCTGCATGGAAATCTATTAATTGCAACTGTAATGGATGCAGTCAGATGAGGATACTTCCTTCTAAGGGCTCTGGCCAGAAAATTAATTTCTAGCCACAGTGCTATTGTAAGTGGTTGTGTGAGGTTGGACAACTTATTTCGCTGCTTTGAACTTCCTTCTCACCATCTCTACAAGCATTTGCAAACCATTTTAAGCTCTGCAAGCAGAAAGCACAGTGTGAACTGAAATTCATCGTCCCGCTTGCTTTTACCCGTAGGACCTACTCAGGTCTGTAAGCAGAAGTACACAGAATAAGTTGTTACCCCCAAGCCCTGGTTTTCGTGTTGGGTATTGGAGTACAGCCAGAAGATTCTTCATCCAGCTTTGTAAACTCTTCTGGCCTGTTGCTGAGTGCTGCCAGCCTGATGCTGCTCACCCTGAGTGCTGCCTGTGTCTGCATGTATTTATATGGTGGGACTTGATGATCTGAAAGGTCTTCTCCAGCCAAACTGATTCTGTGATTCTGTATCCTAACCTCTGGAAGTCACTTTGTGTCTCATCAGGCACGAACTTCCAGGCTTCTCCATCACTTGCTCTAATAGTTTTATAACCATGAACCAAGATGCCAATTTCCTAGCTCTTTTTCAGAATTTCTGAAGTACAGCAAGTTTCACAAATGTTGAACGAAATGCATCTTTCTTTTTAATTTTAACTTCTTAGAACGGCTTTATAATTTATAAGTTCCTGTTCTTCTAGGTGTTCTTGCCAGGAAAAGAGTTTTTTAAAGACAAAATATCTTTGAAGTGGTTTATTGGCATGAATTGCTGGCTAGGCTTATTACTATTACTTCATTAATTATAAAGTATTACTTCATTAATTAAAAAGATGTTGTACAGTATAAATCCTCTTGCCATATTTCAACTGATCTGTTGAAAGCCTAAAACCTCTTTCAGGGGGATCTGTACTTACACAGTGAACTTGCAAACCTCACTGCTTTGGCTTATTTCAGAAGGATCATTGACTGCAGGGGCTCAACAGCAAGAGAGTAAACGGCTGATAATGAAGCTAATATGGTTCTATATTAATCTCTCCTTTGTTTTTCATTGCTAAGGGGGAAGGAAATGGCTGTATTCAGCATCTCTATGTGAGACTGGTGGAGGAAGACTTCTTAGGGTGTTTGAAATGCCCAGTGTTCATCTGTAGTACTTGATATATTTCTTCTTTTTTGTGGTATGAGGAGACATTGAAAGAGAATATATTGAAACATTTGTGTGCCATGGTATCTGCCTTCTGCAGCACTCAGAGAATGTCATGTCAGGCCAAACTTTCCTCGTAAAACAAAACTTTGCAGTAGCAGGAACATTGTGCAGGTAAAGACGTGCAGAAGAGTCCTGGGCTTGGCTTGCTGCGAGCTTCCCACAGGCTTGTACAGCCAGCAGAGTCAGCAGTGCAGTTAGCAGTACGTACTGGCCATTTTCAAGGAATCACAGTGTTTATTTTTCTCGCTCTTTATCACAATTTTCATTAACAAAGACACACCCTGCCTATACAAAGCCAGATCTTGGCTCTAAGCACATTCCAAGGCACTCTTGCCCTTTTGCAGCAAGACGTGTGTGGGCTGGGCACTCTCCCTTCTGAAAGGGTATCTGTTCACCACCCCACGACAGCCAACACTTTCTGCATCTCTTCCTCCCCCCCTCTGGTTCCTAAAGTGATTTAATACCTTCAGGGTTTACAAATTACACTGGGGGGAGATTTGCAAGAGTGCCTAGCAGTGCCCAGACTGTTCTGGTTAAGTCTGATCAGTCTAATGCAGAGAACCAAGAGGGTTTCAGTTTGCTTTATGTTGCTGCGCTCTTCAGTTCCCATTTTCTGTCGCTTATGAGATGTGAAAGCAATTATAATTTAAGAGTTGTATGCCTGCAGCAAGGTGAGATATACTTTGCTCTGTTTTATATATATCTAATCTCTGCATATGTCAAGAGTTATGCGCAGTGGACCAAGGTTGAACAGGGCTCAGTCATTTGAATTCTATAAGGGAATGTATGGTTGTAAAATTTGAGGAGCATCAGAGCAAACTTTTCTAGACACAGATGTTTCAAGAGATAAAACAGTAGGCTCCAACTTTTTGATGAGTGAAAACTGCAGTTTGTGCTCGCACCAAGCTGGGCTCTAATTATTAAAGCATTACTAGGTTCATATTATCTGTGAGGGAAATGTGATGATAACCCAAATAAGGATTTTGTCTTTTCACTGGATATTAAATCAGCCTCATCATGTCTTCACTAAAGCTAAACATTAGGTAAACAAGAATTTTGGGAGGGTATTGGGCAGAGACAGCCAGAAGGCAGCTGAGAGTTTGCAGTATGCCCATTAAAATATTTTAATTGCACAGGAGAAGAAATGTTTTCCCTGGGTCTTGCTAGAGTTAAGCTTGGCGAGCAGAGCCCGGCAGCAGTCTGGTGACTCGGAGGGCTGGCGGCCACCGCACCAGGAATGTTGGCTGGAGGCTGTGCCAGGCATTTCCACCAAGGCCGGGCAGAGATCCGCCGTGGGCAGCTGTGGGCACTTGGTGTGGGGGAGGCAGAGAGATCCCCTTTGTGAGTCCTATGCCTTTTTTGGTGCTAAGCAGGAGAGGTTCTTCCCCGGCTTTCCAGGGGATGGGCTATTGATCAGCCGGGCTCTGTAAGCAGAGCTGGAAGGCTGCTGCCTCCTGGGCATCAGAAAACTGGGTAACTCCCTGTCTGAGTTCTGCCAGGGTATCCCAGAAGAGAGTGGCTGCCTTGCCCAGCCCTGTGACACCAGGTCATGAGCAAATGTATCAGCACAGCTGTTTGCATACTGAGTACACCAGGGCAGCTTGTGATACGAGGAGTAGACATTACTAACACCTTTACTGAACTGCCCTGGTCCACACCCAAACATCTATGTCCCTTGGATTTTGGGGGTTCAGAGTACTTCTGCTGGCAAGCTCGTGGCTTTGATGCGCTGTCTCCTCTAGAGAGTCACTTCAGAGTCTGTTCCTCATACTAATAAGTGTCTCCTTTCTAATGAGACCGAATTACTTGATTTGCAGGTGGTAGTGTTACGACCTATGACTGCTTTCCACTCATAGACTCATTTCTCTGCTTGTCTGCTCCTTCTCCTTGGACACCTCCCTGTCTGCTTTCTACGCATGCGTACCCCCAGCCCCACGCATGGGGCCTCGTGGCTGTGCAGGGTCCCACACACGTCCACCTCCTTGGGTTGGACTGAGTTCCCAGCCAGGAGCCGCGTGTGGACACAGGTATACTCCTCCAAGAGCTGTGATACAGGGCCTGGTTTGAATTTCAAATCAAGCATGACAAGCAGCTCCTTTTCCTTTCAAAGGTGCAGAGGCCAGGTGGCCCAGGCAGTGCTGAGCTTTCAGCCTTGCCTCTGCCTTTCCTGACCCTGGTGTGCTTGGCTTCTCAACCTTGACACTGCATTCATGCTAACCTTACACGAAGGCTGTGTTGTGTTTTACTGTGTTCCTGCTGTTGTGTGGCACATGAGTTACGTCGCCGTAGATCTCAGTGTGCAAAGGCCAGCTGGAGCATGAAGAGTTTTCCTCCAAGGGCTGGCAGTTGGGATAAGGATGCCACAGAAATGGTGCCACAAGGGAGAAGTGGGGAGTAAACCACACAAGAAGCTGGAGAGGGGAGCCTTGCATCAGGGCTTTCCTCAGAGCAGGCTGAGTTCAGGGATGGGGGTTAGCTGTCATGTTTAACTGCTTGTTTTCCTCTTTATGTTGTCCACTGGTGACTTATGATTAGGATTATGGTGACTTATGACAGGATGGCGGTTACCATTCGAGATTTCACCACAGAATCATAGAATAGTTTGAATAGGAAGGGACCTTCAAGCCCATCGTGTCCCAACCCCCCTGCCAACTCCCTCAGCCTGTCCCCAGAGCTCAGGTCATCTTTGGCCCCCTCTGGACCCTCTCCAACAGCTTCTTATGTTGGGGGCCCCAGAGCTGACCACAGTACTCCAGGTACACCTGGCTGAAGAGAGCTGCTGACCAGTGTGTAAGAAGCTAAAAGATTTCCTAAGTCTAAAGATCATCCTAGAGGAAGGTGTGGAGTCCAGACTGGAAGAAGGGGTGTGAAGGGACCATGAGGAAGAGGAGGGAGAGAGGAAAGAAAGCAAGAGCCAAGCTATGCACTGTGCTGAGCAGGGCTCTGGAGTTTGGGTGGTTTGGCTGGGAAGGTGGAAAGATGAGGAATTGGAGAAGGGCAGCGGGTTGTTCCCAGTACCCAGAGGCAGAAGAGGATTTTCAGCAGCAGAGTTTTTGCTTTTTTTAAGAAATGAAAGAGAAAGTGTGGCCTGGGGCACAGAACTTGAGATCTAGAGGAGCAACGGTGCCCTTGGATTTGGGGAGCCAAAAGTTCACTTTTGCCATGTAACTGAGTTGTCTTTATCTTTGGGATAATTTAACTGAAAGGTCATATGATATTTGATCTCCTACTGTGGGAATTTCCTTCACTCCAAATGTCATATTTATCCCAAAGTAGAAAAATGGCATGCTGTTTGAAACAAGCCAGGATTAGCCACGTGTTCTAATACACTTCAGCACTGGATAAGTGTTGAACAGCAAATTGCTTTGAGGGATTAGTAATTGGATAGTGAGCCTTTTGCTTTTAGGTGAGTTGTGTGAAATGGAGACTCTGTCTCTGGCTCTCAGTGGACAGGTTTCCAGTGAGCCAGGCTGAGCAGACAGATCCCACCTTCTTAGCTCTGCTTATTCTCTCTGAACAGACATGGAAGAGTACTAGTGGAGTGGGGGAGCACGGGGCTGTCTTCACTTCTTTCACTGACCTCTGAGTAATAGAGGAACTTGACAGCTCTGGAAATAAAGGGAGAATGGAGCAGTTGAGAGCTGCATTTTAAGGAAGATGCCTGGATTTTTACAGCAGCACTTGAAGGGAAGGAATGAGTGCCTATTCAGGTTCCTTTGATGCCCTAGGTGGATGCATACATGTAATTACACATTCAGACCAACACATATTAATAGAGCAAAAGCGTTAATTTATCTATTTTGGAGTAATTGTTCAGGTTTGCTGAAAAACCTGTTCTAGAAATGAGGTACAGAGTTCTTCAGGAGTGCCAGCTTTGCTTGGAAATCCTGGTTTCTCTGTCACTACCACCACAGTGGTGTTTAAGCACTTGCTGTTGCAGAGAGGTAGAAAAGAGTACAGCATATGATGACATTTCTCTTTCCTTCTGTCACTCACAGCCCTAGCACATATGCACACAGTCGGGATTTAGTTTAACACACCAGGCTCCTTCCAGCTTTCTTATTATCCCCAAACCTGCCCAGCAGAAATTCCTCTTCCTGTGCACAGCATTGGGCACATTCTTTCCCCTTACTGAGGAATTTACAGACCTTGTGGCAAAGAGTTAAAAGTCTTTGCTGATAGAGGTGGAGAAAAGAGACTGCAGAAGCAGAGCAGTAGAAGAAAACTGCTTTGTATCCTGTCCTATAAAGACATTTTGCTCAGTTATCTTCAGTACTACCTGATGGGTCTCCAAGACTTTCAGCAATTGATGACCTCGAATGTAAGCACTGTGACTGCCAGGAAGCCTTTGGAGCTGGGCGGTCTCTGCAGCGAGCTGGCAGAGGAGGGACAGAGTGTGACCACAGCGGGGGGAGCAGCGTGGCAGCCAGGAGCAGCAGCTGCCCAAGGCATCCTTCCAGCAGATGTTCTGCTCTCCAGCAAAAGTCAGCATTTCGGAGGACTCCAGCAGCACTTTGCCTGGGGATCTGATTTGTTGCAGCTCTGTCTAGGTGGGAAGAAAATCCACAACTTTGAAACTTTCCTTTGCACAGTTCTGAAATAATTAGGTTACCTTTTTATTTTTGGAAACCTGGCTTGAATATCTTCAGAATATTATATTGTAGTGCAAGTAATCTCACTCCTTTGATGCATAAATCTTGGGATTTATAGCATCTAGTCAGAAACTGGAGAGGAGAGGGGCATTGCAGGTACCTGATCTCACTGTCCAAGAGGTTATTCATAAGCACGTGCTAAGACACCAACATTTGTCAGTGATCTGCATTTTAGGAGGGAATTACTGTTCACAGGGCTCTGAAAAGTGGTATCTGAAATATCCTGACCTCCTTTACTGACTCCTTGCAGGAGTCTTGGTTCATTAAACTCCACTGCAAAGAGCAAATGGCCATTTTCCTGGTTTGCTATTTAAATTAAGCAACTATGACTTCAAGATCCCAGGCTCCTCTGGATCTGGGGAAAGCTGCTGTGCAGAAAAATGCAGTGATAATGTGAAGAAATTATTTAAAAGTAAGTAATTTCACAAACTTAGCCTATTTTTTTAAAATTTTTTTCACCTGTAGAAATGCCTTTACTGGTTTTACAGTCTCGAGGAAGCTTAGTTGTAATTGTAACTTTTGAGAAGGAACTTTTAACATCTGATGGAAAATGCAAGCTGAAATGTGGTTTGTCTGCAAAAGCTGCTGTAACCCTGTGGATTTTATGTGGTTTTATCACATGATGCTTGCCTAGCCTAGGACATTGTTGTTTGTGTCAGAGATAAAATGCAATTCTAGTTCACGAGTTCCTACTGAAGTCATATGATGATCATTCACATGTTCCAGCCATTGTGCACTGTGCTCAAGCCACAGATACTAGCCACTAGCAGATCTACACGTTGCATGAATTCAACGTACTCACCCTGATGTTGTAACAAGGACAGTACTGCTGTGGGAGGCTGTATGTGTTGGGAAGCTCAGGGCTCAGCAGCTAGTGAGTGCTTCCTTCCCCTCTGCCACACTGCTGCTGGTTTCTCTGCAGATTGTTCCTTGAGGCTCTCTCACAGGAGCAGCAGTGGAGCTGCGTGGAGCTTGGTAATCCTGGATGTTTTCTGCTGTTTTGCTAAATCTCACCCACAGTCAGGGCCCAGTCTAAGTCACCTGTCCCTAACTGTGGGTGAGATTTAGCCAAAAAACAAAGAGAAAGTCACCTGCACAGCCTAGGACATGGGAGTTCCATCTTCTCCCTCTGCAGCAATAAAGGCTGTCATCTTTTTCTACAGTTGTTAATGATTATTGAGCAGAGCCATGCCGTTACCACCCTGTGCCTTGGCTATTTCACACTTTTCTTTATGCCTTTTCCTTTTTTCCTTAGCTATTAAAGATTGAGACATCAGTTTTTGAATGAAGGGGGAGCTTCTGCTGTGGGCCTGTGAGTCCAGAGATGAAGCTGTGACATGTAACAGCACTTCTGTATTTCCATCTGTCCCAGGAACCCCACCTCCAGGAGTGTTTGCTTCCAGCTTGCTCTTAGTGGTTTGGTGATTGTATAGGAAATGTTAATTAAGAAAATCTTAGGGCAGAGTTAGTGTGTAATTTCGAGCAGTGTAGGCTATTTCTGTCTCCTAGTGCTGCCCACTAGCAAACATAAATAACACCAACCCTACGTGGGTGCGTTGGAGTGTAACGAGCGTATGGAAAATACGTCGAGATCTTTAGGTGAAGTGGGCTGCCTACTGCCAGTGTGAGTGGCATTGACTAACGGGGATGCTGAGATTCGCAGGGGAAACTGCAAATGTTTTTAAACAGTGAACGAAACAGTAGTGGAGCATCTCCCCTGCCAGGGATTGATGACAGTGTGTGTGGAGTGACACAGATCCTACCCTCCCGGTGTGTCAGTTCCAGCTCCAGCCGAGCTTCCTCACTCCCTTTTTTTGCTGTGCTGTCTGAATCTCTATCAGAAATCACCCCTGGGACTGTTTCTCCATTGTTCTGCGAAACTTTCTGGCTTCACTCTAACACTTACTGTGTTTTGCAGCTTTGTCCATTTTCAGCCTCACAATTCCCTCGTAGTGAAAACAAGAGGAACGTGTCACCTCTGTGCCACTCTTTCAAAAGACATGGGGACTTAGACACAGCCAGGGAGAGATCTATAAAAATAGTATCTTTTCTCTCCACTTATCCTTGTAGCATGCATCTCTCTTGAATTCCGTGGTGTTCTTGCTGGACTGTGGCTAATCAGTGTGTTTTCCTGTACATGGTGAACTGCTCCTTGTTGTGATCCGGCCGTCATCGTCATCATCACACAGCTCTGTCACCTCCGCCCCAGTGGGCACAGGGACCAAGATGAAGACAGCTGGAGCCTATTGTTGCCATCCTTCCTTTAAACACTTTGATACCATCCTTTCTCCTAATCCTGGCTCTAAAAAAAGTCATTTGTAAAGCTTCAGAGATGAGTGGCTACTTAGGAAAATGGAGCTGGAGCCACTGGTTAGCTCCTGGCTAATTGGGAGTAAAGCAGCTCAGCTTCCTTTTGTCCAGCCAGGCTGCAAGAGACACTAATAAATATTCTGTTAACTGATTTCCTGAGGCATAAGCCTTTCAGCTGTTAAATATCTTGCCTAAATAGGTGAGTACAATGCTGCTAAACAGTGATTCCAGGTCTTCGTGTGTCACGTGCCTTGTCTGCATTTCAGAAACTCTGCAGTGATGCTCAGGTGAGAGTTTTTGGGAAATGTTGCCAGCTGAAGCCTGGAGGAGACAGCTCTTCTTCCTTGGATAGCTCAATCAATTCATCCTCCTCGTTCTCTGATCCAAAAGAACAATGCCCAAAATACCAGGTGAGTCACTCTTCCTTCCTATTTTTTTGCATAACCCATGTCAAATACTAACGGCAGGTGAGGCACTGAATGGTTGAAAAAGCTTGAAATCAGAGGCTGGTGGTGAAGAGCAGTTTGCAGTCAAAACCAGACTTTGGTTTTGACTCAGTCATGTTTAATTCTGTAGCTTTGGGTTTGAAGAAGTCGAAAACCAACCAGCTGGTTCTCTCAGGATGTGTCTTGAATGGCAGTGATTTCTCCAGGGCATTTGTTCTGGCTTACGACCTGGGTGACAACACTTGTTTGGTACGATCAGACTTGGCACAAATATCTTATCTTGGTATAGATGAGGTAGTTTATTTTACTTTATTGCTAAATGCCTGGGAAATAGCAGAGAAAGGCATTCTCTGTGGGGATAGTCTGTGTAACAGCTTCATAACAAGGGATTCGGTGCACTTGAGTTACATTTTACATAAGAGATTTTGGCCATGAGAGTAGCTGGAGTCATCTGACACACGGATATATTTCTGTCATCTCTCCTTCCATGGATCACAAGTGTTTTATATTAAGCCACCCTAAAATAGAACTAAGCCCTTCCACTCTTTGTAATGAAGTAATTGTGTGTTTGAGGGAAGCTGCTATCTCCACAGCCTCTTCTGAAGTACAGTACTACTCATGCCTTAATCTACCGGAGAGAGAAACGAAGAACCTTTCCGTGCTGACTTTCCCACTGTCATGTTAACTCCTGCTATATTTGACAGGATGAGTATTCTTGTTTTCTCTTTCTCATCACACACTTTTCCACAGCTTTAGTAAGGTGGCTGAAGATCTGTTTTCCATTCCCCCCCTTCCTGGAAGGGCATTTAGCTGTGGTTATGAAAGGAAGAGGCATTTCTGTCAGCAGCTTCCTTCCAGCACAAAATAACCTCCTTCCTGCATTGTGTGACCAAGAAAAATGATGCCCCCCACTATCCAGAAATTGTCTCTCCTACTGGGAGGCTCTGTGCAAACAATGGTCAACGTTATTAAAGGAAATTATTTTTAGTGGTTGGCATGGCTGTGTGTTAAAGCTGTGGAAAGTTTTCCCTTTTAAGTCTCCATTTCCTCACGCGTATCACTTAGCCAAAATCTTACTGAGTTCAACTGAAATAACGTGTGGCTCTCTGACTGGCTCAGAAAGCGTGCGAGAACCTTCCAGCCTATGTTGGTCTTCCACAGTGTATTTGTTGTAAACTATCTGCTGTGTCCCCTGTGCCCCTTCCAGGCTTCCCCAGCACGTCAGCAGAGAGCCACAGGTACAAGAGCTTGGTCCTGCACAGTAGGAGTTTGTATTATTTGTGCAGAAGGGCCAGAGTCAGTTTGTGCAGACATCAGTCAGCCTGGCATTTCCTATCTCCTCACTGCTGTGTCTGGCAGCCTCAGGAGTTACTTCATCTATTTGCAGTGTTTATAAGTTCTTTTGTTAGTTGTTTTTTGGTTTATCCAAATAATACAGTGCTATAGGACTTTTAAAATAGTTCTTTATGTTTCCTTCTTTAAATACACTTTGGCTATATATGAACAATTTTAATGGCAAGGTGAAATACAGAGTTTTGTTCCAGGCTTCCATTAGTTCCTGTCCAGATCCCTCACAAATGGGATTAGAATCCATTAAGATGAAGCTGAATATGGTTCTAAGCCTGCCCACAATTATTTGCACGTAATGACACTAGTGTTACCTCTGTACCTGCTGCTTGGTGCAGCCAGGACTGAAAGTCCTTCTGATTTGTTGATCACAACATTTATTTCTGTGCTGAGTTACTGAAAGGACATGGACAGTAAGTGGAATATTAAATGCTGTAAATATATTCAGAAATGTAAATTCCAAATCATGCAAATTTTACTAGCTCTGCTATGCTAATGTGCACTAACAAACACTTGTGGGTATTTTATGATCAGTTTTTATGGGAGTTTGTAAATATGACCTAGGGAATTGGTTTGTGTCCAAGCTGTCAGTGCCGGAGGTTCTGCCCTTTTTGCCAGATGCTCCTTGGCTATTTTTTCTTTGAGTTTTTAATATTTAACCCCTTTCCTCAGCTGATTGCACTCTACTTTGGTCTTGAGTGACCTTTGCAGCGTTGAAGGCCCAAGGAGTTGAGCTGTGGGAGTGTTTCTGTATGAAATGCATTCAATGTGTGCACCTTCTGTTATGTATGGTGAAATCACTGAGGGTAGATGAAATGCCAGACTGAAACAGGCCATGGGTGCATCTTACCACGCTCTTTGCCTTCAGCATCGCTTGTCTCTGTCTCTCAGAGGAAAGGGAAACCCCTGTAATTAAATTTGAAAGCAGCTGATTTTCCCTCGCTTTTCTTAATTTGGTTGTTTGACAAAAGAAAATCAATACTTTATGGTGAAGTATTTTGCCTCAGCTTTACAATTAGATTTTCACAACAGCAGAAAGTTGAAACCAAAACCAGCCATCAAGGGCTTGACATTTATTCAGAATGCAACTGGAGATCTGCAACAGCTTTAAAAATACCAATCATAACATTTGGCTGTAGTAATTTGCAGTGTTCTTACTTCAAGATTTCGTGGTGCTGGCAGACCTGTCATTTCCTAGAGCCATTAACGTCTGTGCTTTTATTTCCTTGGAGCTGCTGGGTCATGCTGACTGATTTTCAAGTCCAGTTTTTCCAGTACTGCCTACGGTGCACCCAGGCAGTGTGATATCCTGGGAGGTAAAGGTGGAAGTTTCTCTGAGACCCAGCTGATGATCAGATTGTGCCCTGTCACATGAACACTACCAAACCTTACGATTGTACTCTCATTTTTATAACCGTGGTTGCTGCTTTCAGTCATCCCCCACCTTTCTTGCACTGATAGCAGATTTCAGAGGTTAACAGTATGTCTGTTAAAGTACCATCATCTTAATTGAGAGTGCTTGAGAAGAGCTAAAGATTGAGAAGTGGTATAAGTGTGTTGCCTTTTGGCTGATGAGCATTTCCTTGGGTAGTGATGTTCCTCTGTATTTAGCCAGTGTGCCTCACAGCAAGCTCTCACCGCCTGAGGAGCAGGGACTGCACAACAAGCTTGGCATCGTGATGCTACAGCTCTTTGCTGGTACCACCACAGGAGCACAGGGAAAGATGCAGCAAATATAAAACCCCATCCATGGATCAGTTATGAATCAGTCTTTGTCAAGAAAGCACTGGTCCAGCTTGGCTCCAGTGCACAGTCTGTGTAAGAGCTCCAGTGTGACTCTTGTCAAGCAGACACAAGGTTTAGGCTTAATGGTTCTTACTCAGTAGAGTGTGTTATCACACTTGTAAAACTGCTCAGTCCCCTGACTCAGCACAGTGTGAATCTGCTTCCCCTCACCCCCTGTAGATAGGTGAGGTTTGCTGGATGATGGTTTAGCTCACAGGCAATGTGAAGATCACTTTCCATGCCAGCATTATCTGAACTATTCTACTTAGTGTGTTCAACAGTGTTACAGCAAGATATTTTGCATGTCTATCTTTTAAATAAAGAATATTTTCTTTAGTTGTGTGTTGCCTTAATAGAAGCGTGCTTCTAAAATACTGAAAACCAAATGTTGGTGGGGTTTGTTTTGCAGGGTTCTCGGTGCTCCTCAGATGCTAACATGCTTGGAGAGATGATGTTTGGCTCTGTGGCTATGAGCTACAAGGGCTCCACGTTGAAAATTCACCAGATCCGGTAAGATTAATTTTTTACTGCTGGTCTTTTGAGAAGACTTACTCCTTAGTGCTCACAGGGAATGAACTGTTTGCCACGAGTGCAGAGTAAAAGGAATTTCTGGGTTTGCTTTAAAGTTAGTCTGATGTCACTTTTGACACAAAAGGCTGTTATGTCGTGTTTAGATCTGTAAAATGTGGAGGGTTGTGAAACAGAACGCAAAGCCTGTCTTGGCACTGTGTCTCTGACTGACATCTTCCTTTTGTCCTCTAGCTCACCTCCCCAGCTCATGCTCAGCAAGGTTTTCACAGCTCGCACTGGAAGCAGCATCTACGGAAGCCTGAATACGTGAGTCCATTACAAGTTGTATCTATTGCACGTAAGCAGATGAATGTAAGAACACAGGTGACTTTTTTTGGGACCATCCAGATTCTTTTTCTAGAAAAATAACTTCTTGTTCCCAGATCTATTCCATCCTGTCACTAGTGTCCTCACCTTTCCCTTGTGGTTGTCTTCACCTCAGTTTGCTTTAAGTGAATGAATGAACCATTCCTTTAATGCTGATATGGTGAAGCTTAATATTGTAAGGTACAACAGTACCTGCAACCACTGAAGGAGAAGGGATGAGGACAGAACACTGGAGCTGGGGAATTCAGTCCAAGATGAAGAAAAAGGTGTTCCAAAACCATCTGGCTTCAGAGGGTTCAATGTTTTGTTTTCTGTGTCTTAATTGAGAACGTGGTTTAGGCTATGAAAGCTTCTGGTGAAAGCCCGTGTTGTCTTGTCTCTTCCATTCGGGCTGTAATGAAGTGACACTCTATTCTCCTGAAATGCAAATCACTGGTTTTGTTACATGTTTTTTGTTTGTTATAGGTTGCAGGACAGTCTTGAGTTCATTAATCAAGACAGCAATACATTAAAGCCTGACCACAGTACAATTATGAATGGACTTCTTGGGAATATAGGTAATTACAAACTGATTTTATTTCCTGGTATTTTTAACTTGAGTAATCCTAGGTTCTAGAATGTGAAAGTCTTCTAAATAGAATCAAATTTAAAAAAAAAAAAAAAAAGAAAACTGAAGGTGTAACAGAAAGTTAATGTTGGTGGGGTTTGGAGGAGAATAAAACAGTTCAAGGAATTGGCAGTGGTTCAGTATTTACAGCTGTGTACGGGTATACAAAAATACATAATAGAAATATTGAGATACACTTAAGTTCCAACACAGAAAATGCTGGAAAATAACAGTCTGTAGAAGTTCCTAAGCAGCACATCTTGGATCAGACAGGATTCATTCTGCCTTGCTCAGCTCCCCAGTTTTATTTTTGTTAATAATTTTCGTTCTCTGGGTTCCTGGCTTTGACATGATCCTAATTCTTGATGGATGTGTTCACTTCTCTCCTTCACGCTGACTTTGGTCAGACTACACCTAAGCTTGGGTTTAACTGCTTTCCAGGCTCAAAAGCTGTATTCCTCATTAAAATCATTCCCAATAGTCCATTTATAAGGGAAGCCAATTAAAGCCCTAAGAACCCATTGTGTGTTAAACGCTTCCTGAATTTACTAAGTCAGGAAAGTTAAAAAGACAACTTTTTTCTTGCTATTCAGTGCTTCTGTCAGACTTCGTGATTTTTCACAGTGTGTGAGTGAATGAGGTGCCTGGTCTAAGAGGGAGGAAGTCACTTCATCTACTTTTAGGGTTTTGTTGTGGTTTGTGCTTGGCAAAAGTTTACTTTGTCACCAGGCTGATCTAAACTGCGAGCTCAAACTCGGATAATTCGACCATTAGGGGTGGACTCAGTATGATTGTGGTGTAACAGTGCCATGGGTTCGTGTCTGGCCCTGTAGTGAGGGGGACTCTCCCTGACCAAGCAGGAAGGATGGGCTGGAGGTGTGAGCAGGAGGGATGAGATTGCCTCTGGCAGAGGATGCTGAAACTTTCTTTGTGATGGAGCTGCCCAAGTTTTCAGTCGGCTCGGCAGTGTCTGTTTACAGTTCCCATTTGAGCCCAGAGAGAACCATGGGTAAAGGAGGGAAAGAAGTTAATCTGTAACTGCAGCATTTCTAACAACTGTGGTCAACAGCCCAGACTGCTCCTGCCTGCCTGGGTCTGTGTGTTTTGGTTGGGAACTGCTTTCTTGAGATGTGCTGCTTTAAAAAAAAAAAAAAGCAAGCAGTGCTGGTCATGTCCTTTCCTTTAATGAGTGGAGACCTGTGAGGATGGAAGGGAGCTTTGCTGAGGTGCAGTAGGTCGAAATGTAGGAGAGGGACTGGCAATTAACTCATTAAAACCAGCCAGGCATTTTTCCTGGCTCTGTGTACAGTACAGACACTCTTTCCCTGGTACATCTACCAGATCACTTTTTAAATGGAGTACTGAGACATTTATTTTCTGTAGGATCCTTTCCCTAAACTGATGAACTGTTCTTGGAACAATACTTCAGCCTCTAATTTTCTATTGGTTCTAAGATGGATTTCTGCCTGCCTTTTCCCTCTTTCCCAGTCCTCTGCAGCAACAGTGTTCCTCGGGCACCCCACCAGTGGGCACGTTCAAACAAACATTGTGCTCCACGATGAATCTCCTGTTTGTCATCGAGTTAGGCTTTGAGCCTGCATAAATTAATCATTTTTCAACAGAAACCCCCTCCTTGTATGGGAGACAGTGTAAAGCTGGGTCTGTTATTTAATTCTATAAATACTGTATAGTCCAACTGGAAGCCCTGTCCTTCAATCAATGTTCTTGTTAAGCCTGAGAGCTGTTCTCCTGCACACGTTAGTCTGCATTTATGTTGGCTTATATCTTCTCCCTGCCCTGGCCCCCTCCCTACGGACTGTTCTGCTTTACTAACCTCATTCTTTCATGTGTATTTTACGTTTTGCCATGTAGGTCTTTCACAGCTTTGCAGCCCTAGGCGGGCATTCTCAGAGCAAGGTCCGCTCCGCCTCATCCGGAGCGCCTCTTTCTTTGCAGGTTTGCAGTGTGCTGTGTGCTGTGTGCCTAGTCTAGCTGGTGTGACCAAACTCTCTGCATTTGTAGTTTAAGCCCTGGAAATAAGACTTTAATCTTTTAAATTTTTTTTACAAAATACAAAATGGACAGTGATGTCTGTTCTCTTACCTTTTGGATACATGCTTTAAATCCCCAGGGGACTGCAGGCATTTTAATAGCCCTCTGTGGGACTGGCTGGTTGTGTTGTTTTGGAAACACATCTATTTAATGGTGGATTTCATATTTCTGGAAATAATATTTCACAATGGTGTCGAGCTATTTTGATCTGGACCGGTTTCAACCAAACTGTAAAAACTAAAGCTAAGCCAAGTTCATTTGAAATAGACATTTCTTGCTTTAAGTGGCTGGGTCTTATTTCCATGGCTGAGTAGTTTTTATTTCACACACATATTTGTTAAATATATCACATGTAAAGACTGTTGAGCCTGAGACACTTTCGATCTTGTGTATATGCAGACTGTGAATCTGGACAGCTTATGGCTTAGTTGAACAACCAGTGCACTGCTCACAATTTAAAAGTATTCTCTTCAAGACAGCATTGTAAAATCCTTTTAATATTATCTATATAATACATGAGAATGCTGGTATATGAATTAAGTCATGTTTGTATTGTTTTGTTGGTGTGTTTTTTTTGTCTATACACTGACTACTACCGATGTGACCAGTGTCCTTTGGTACATAAAAATTTAATTGAGAAATATCTGTGTAAAGAACCAAAGTGTACTAGTTTTAGTTTGTACTAAAATAGGTGTATGGACTTCAGAAAAATACATACAAGCTTTTCAGATCAGTGGTTTGGCTTGTTCAGCTAAGCAGCCTTTCTTGGTGATGGCCTTGTGCAGTGCTGTTGATCTGAATTAATGAGCATGTTTTTGTTTCATTAATTACATGGAGATCTGCAAACAAGAAAGGAACTGTATATTCCCCTGCTAATTGGGATTCCTTCTTTTACAGTTCACAGCAACCCTATGGATATGCCTGGGAGGGAGCAGAATGAGGACAGAGACAGCGGCATAGCAAGATCTGGTAATGTCACTTCCACGTGTTAACCCCGTAGACTCCAAAAATATTCAGTAAAATTCATCACTGAGATGTCAAGACATCATCAAATAGTTTTTTTCTGGGCTGAAACGTGGTTGTTCTGTTACATATAAACATTAAGGCATACCTATATGTGCATGTCCAAATGTTGTAGGCGTGAAGGGTGTTGCATTAGGAATGTCACCGAGGTGACTGGAGCAGCAGTGTGATTTATTAAAGCATGCTGCAAATAAGCAAGCCAAATGAAATACTGGAATGAGTTTCCAGCGTTTCCAACCAATACTTGTTGTCATCTCCTTTCCAAATTGAGGAGGGTGGTAAGGCTAAAACATGAATTCTCCTCCACAACACCGCTCTCCTCCCCTCAAATTCAGGGTATTGAGTTGGAAAGGCTGTTAAAGGATGTGATTAATGTTGCTCCTTTCCACAGAGTATTTATTTCCCAGTCCTCAGGGCTGATGAGGAAGGTGCAGCCCCTACGTTGCCTACTATGTAAAGCTGCAGGACTGTCTCACCCTTGTAGTGCTTGTCTGTCTTGTTAATGTCATTATAAACTGGTTATTTTTAGATCAGAAACACAGATAAGCAAAAGAGAAATCACTTGATAAGCAGCACCAGTTTATCTTGAGGGGCTTTGTTCAGTTGCTGGTACGATTTTCTAAATGCTCTTTATTCTGGAGAGATTTTTTTATTTCTTCCTCTTATTATTGCAGCATCTCTTAGCAGTCTGCTCATCACTCCCTTTCCATCTCCGGGCTCGTCGTTTAACAAGAGCTGTGCCAGCAGTTACCAGCGGCGTTGGCGTCGCAGTCAGACAACCAGCCTGGAGAACGGGGTCTTCCCTCGATGGTGAGCTGGGAGTGGAAATGCTGGTTGCTGCCCATGAATTTTCCACCACTGTCAGCTTCATTCTGCTCTTGCATACGTACATCTGCTCTCGCTGTTGCTTTCTGGGGGATGTTTATGGAAGTGTAAGTCAGGCTGCACTTCAGTGCCTGATTTTTTTAGTTTCTGTATTCTTCACGGCGTTCATTGTTTCACACTGACTAGAAAGCCTTCAGCAAAATGTGAACCTGACAGCTGTCCTTCCGAGGAGAAACAGCCCTAAAATCCCACTCAAAACTCCAGTCATTGGCAGAGATGGGAGAGAACTAGAATACCCTCTTCTGATCCCACAAACACTTCGAATCTGGTTCCAGCTTCTGTGATTGCAGGATCAATTAGTGGCTGATTGTACAGAAAACTGCAAAGTGGATGTTATCAAAGGTGGTGATTTGACAACACGTGCAAACAAAAGGTGTTTGTTTGAAGTTAAATGTTCAGGAATTGAACTACACAGGAAACCAAGGTACAACTTTAAGCAGTGGATTACATTAACTTTGTGTTATTTTTTTTTTTTTCATGCTTCAAGGTCCATGGATGAAAGCTTTAACCTGTCAGATGACAGCTCTGGTCCTAGCCCAGGAATTGTTAGGAAGAAGAAGATAGCCATTGGAGTTATTTTTTCACTCTCAAGAGATGAAGACGAAAACAACAAATTTAATGAGTTCTTCTTCTCACACTTTCCTCTCTTTGAGAGTCACATGAACAAACTGAAGAGTGCAATAGAACAGGTAAACACACTCTCTTTTCATTCCTGCTCTTGTGTTGCTCTGTGTTCCCTCCAGCCCTGTCAGATTTAACTCCTAACTCCTGTTACTAGTTTACAAAACTGGGATCAACTTGCTGTTGGGTATTGGAATTGCACCAGAGAGGAGCTTTGCTCCACAGCAGCTTTGATGATGTTTCTTACTGCTAGCAAAAGCACAACGCAGGGTGAGGGCAGAGCGTGCTGCGTTAGGCTGCAGGGCTTGCTGCAAGGTACAACAGTCACTGGGCTGTGCAAGCTCCCAGCCAGCCCCACAGCAGCCAAGGGGGAAAGGTGCTTTTAAGGCCACCTCTGCCTTAAAAATCCACCTTCAGCTGGATCTGAGTCTATTCCAGACTGTAAATAAATACCAAACTTTTTTCTTTCCCTTTATTTTACCCCCTGATTCTGATGCGTAGGAAATTTTCAAAGATGGAAGTTTCAGATCTCTCTTCTACGAAATACTTAGTGGTTACTTTGTCTTTGCAAGGAAAACTTTGACCCCTTTTATACCTCAAATGATGAAAAGCACAGGAGAAGCAGAGGCTGCAGATGCATGTGCCTCACCTATCTTTCCTCAGATATGGAAGTTGGCACTTGTACCATCATTTTATCACTTAAAAAAAAAAAAAATTATTTGCATGACTAGTTGCACGAAAGATAAAGTCAAACACATGACTTGGTTTTCCATTTTCTGTGTTTCTGTAGCTATGTGTTACTTATCTGTTTAATGATTGTTTTCAAGGCTATGAAAATGAGTCGTAGATCAGCTGATGCCAGCCAGCGGAGTTTGGCATATAACAGAATTGTTGATGCCCTTAATGAATTCAGGTGAGCAGTTTGTCTCCTCTCTTGTGTCTGTTCCTTCAAAAGCTCTCAAGTCTCTTTCAGAAGGATCTCAGTGCAGGATAAGTAACTTATAAGGCCCAAAGTCTTCTGCAAAAGTACAGTAAAGGTACTGGTGATAGGAAGCCCCTATAATCTGTGTTGTTACATTTTGCCAGGTGTGTGTGTCCAGCAGGGCTTGGTGTGAACAGGACACAGATGATCAGGGTTTCCTGTGCCTTAGGTAGCTCCCAGGAACCTCTTTAAATTACCTTTGATGGCCTGTCGAGATGGGGAGAAGAACTGCAAAGTCATGTTAGGGAAATCCTCCCCTAGTATATATTTTCCTGAGCAAAGCAAGACCTTTACCCAGCTCTGAATTCTGCTCTGAAGGCGTTTCAGATAACCAGTTACTAAGGAGGAGGACTATCTTTTTCACACAGGAAAATGCAGGGCTGTAATCTCTTGCTATCAGTACCTGCACAGTGCCTCTACTCAACAGTTAATACACAAAGTGACGCAGATAAGCACATCCCTGGCATTTAACTGTATTTTCCTCCCTAGTTAAAGTCATGGGGAGGGAATTAAGATGAAATCCATCTGTTTCAAGTGATTCATCTCCTCTCAGATGGGAGTGGCAGGGTGCTTCCTTTTACAACCAGTGCTGAGCTACTTTTGTGAAGACGTTGTAGAAGGCAGCGTTCTGATGTTGTGAACAGAAAATCCTGACGTGGGGATGCATTGCACCGAGCAGTGAAGGATCCTGAGGGCTCACTGATATTTTTCTACAGCTCCACGTGCTACCTGAACGCCGTGGAGTAGGTGGTGTTGCAGGATGAAGGCGTGGTGTATATTTTTAATTGGTTTTTATATTTTTTAGGCTCTCATGGTGGCTGTGAGGGAGTGCAGAGGGTACGTTTGGGAGGGACAGGAGGCAGGGAAGAGCGAGCACGTGGTGAGAGCTGGCTGGGATAAGCAGTGCCAAGAGAGGGAGCAGAGGGAGCTCGTGACTGCTGGGAGCTGAGACGAGTTCAGCAACTCTGAGCAGCCACCGTGGTTCCTCCGCTCCCCCAGCTCTGCTCTGCCTCTCCCCATCCTCACCCAGAGCCACTGCTCTGCATTCCCACCCCCACTGACACCACCTCCCCAGCTGGTTTCCCAAAATTTCCCCCAAAACGTTCCCCCCTCATGATACACTCTGCAGACTTTGCCCGTTCTCCTTTGTCCTTCCAAGTTAAACAGTTCCAGAGTGGTGGGGAGGGGTGCGTAGCCCCAGTCAAACCCAGGGAAAATGACCCTGAAAACAGAAGCCAAATCCCCCTTGCTGGCTTTTCCCTCCCTGGAGGGAAGCTGGGTGTGCTGAGCAGGGATGAGGAAGGCTGCTCTCGTTGGGCTGAGGAGGAAAATACTGTCCTGCTGGACATGGGAGGGTTGGCACTCTGCTGCTCACTCACATGACACGGCCATTGCGTAACCAGCACTGCCAGCATGTGTCTGTCTACCAGTTTTATGCAGAGGTTTCCATAGTGATGTAAATATTACTCTTTAATAGCGTAACGAGGTAAATGAAATCCAGTTTAATTTCATAGAAATGCATTTTCTGGGGCAGCAGACTGGGAATTCTGAGGGTTTTTTTAATTCTTTTTGAAGCGAGTGCGTTCAGAGGTGTGCAGCAGGTGGTGTCCCTGGGCCTGCAGGTGGGCAGTGCCTCGTCCCTGTGCGGTGTCTTGGGTGGCAGTGCGGGCTGCCATCGTGAGAAGAGTTTCTGTGACGTGCAAGAGCCTCTTGCTTTGCAAAGCAATGCAATATGTGTGTGGTAAGGGAGAAAAAGGGGGATTTAAATGCTGAAGGGTGGATGCAGAGATGCTTTGGCATGGGTTCAGCAAAGCCATGTAGGCCACTGTTACCTCTTGGGGCGGCTGCTGTCCCACTGAAGTCACGGGGGAGTCAGGAGCCCGCGTGGTTTGGTGAACCTGAGGCTTGCCTTGATTCCTGCCCTCTTAGCAAACTGTGCCGGAGGGAAGAAGGGTGCTGACTCCAGTGGCTTGGTGTTTCCAACACGTAATCCCATGCTGGTTTAACTCATGGCAGTGTGGTGGTGTGGTGGTGGTTTGTTTTTTTTAAGGAGAGTTTGGTTTTTGTTTTGTTTTAAAAAGAACCCAGGCTTTCAGAGGTTCCCAAGTGGGGCTGATGTGCACCCCTCTGGTGATCGGAATAACCTCCAGTCACTGGGGCCTGGGGGACTGATCAGAGGAGGGAGGAGGGAGCCACCTGCCACCCAAAAGTCCCCCTCTGCAGGGAAAGTGCTGGGGCCAGCCTGCAGGCAGGGTTATTGTGAGGAGCTGGCTGTGGGGTCAGCATTTCCCCACTGGTACTGGGGGCTGAGGGGGAGAAAAGACAGCAAAACAGAACCCTTTCTTTGCTGCTGTCATCTCATCCTGGGAAAAACAAAGCTGCCTTCTCCGCAAGGCTTCTGGAAATTGATGCTATTGACAGATTTGCCATCAGTTTGGTGCCTAGCTCCAGGCCTGCCCTTGCATCCTTATTCACTTCACAGCAATTTTTAATTTTCTAAAGCACTGCTGGATTTAGCTATTACCACTTGACTTGGAGGCATAAAACTCTCTTTGGATGTCAGCTGTGCAGACACATGACTTAGGAAATAAGCTACTGTACTTGCATAAACATTTCAGCTCCCCTGGTCCCCGAGGCCAGTGCAGCACCCCGAGAGCACAGATCACACATCTGACTGATACCTGTGTGGCAAATCCACAGCCTGGCGAGGGAACACCGAGTGCCAGGCCTGGGGGAACACCTCTCTGCTTTCTGGCAGCCAGGTTTGATCCTGTTTTATGCCAGTAATTTGTAAGCAGCTTATGCTGCTGGGAAGTGAGTGGTGGTGGTGGTGCCCAGCAGTGCAGGCTGGACCCTGTGCGTGGGCGCAGGAGTCGCGTGGGGTCCCTGCGTGGGGGAGCCCCACTCCTGCACTCATTGCAGCAATAAGGACCTTTAGGGGTTTTTCTTTCTTTTTAAGGAAAATGCCTCTTTGGGAGGAAGGAAGGAGAACAGGGAGCGAATGCACGGGAGTTCAGTTTTACAAACCACTGAGGTTTTTTCTCTTTTGAAACAATCCCTGAAGAGATGCTAAGCTTTGCCATTACATTGCAGCTCAGACAGAGCAGAGCAGCTCTCACAGCGCCGTGCTGGGGTCGGAAGCGGGAGGAAGGAGGCTGCAGAGGGATGCTCTCACTGCCTCCTTCGGGGTGTGCAGCACCAGGACTGGTACTGCAATGCAGGACAAAGGCCGGGGAGGTTGTGGGTGTGTTTGGGTGAGGGGGGAGCAGAGCAGCACAACACCTGAGCCCTGGCTGTGCTGTGGCCCCACGGGTGCCAGCGTGGCTGCAGGCAGCAGGGCTGCTCGGTGCCATCTGTGCCCGCAGAGCAGACAAACCCCAGAGGGTTTGCAGGAGGGGTTTTGCTCCGTTTTTGTTTGGCCTGGCCGTGCTTTGTTGGGTTTCAAGCTGCTGTGCAATGCAAAGGTGTTTCCTGAGGAGCTCCCCCAGCCCCTGCTGCACCCCTCGCTGGTGCCGTAAGCTCCAGGCTGGAGTTCAGCCTCCCAGATACGTTCCCAAATTTAAACCATTTTAAATGTACCCTCACAAGAACAGAATCTCTCCTGAACAGAGCTTTCCCTCACGTGCTGCTGCTCGGTGCTGGAGTGCCTGGGGGTGCTGAGCAGAGGGGAGGGGGCTACTGGCTGCAGATGGCCAAAGGGGGTCAATTTGATTTTTAATGGTTGTTATTGTTTTAAATCAATTTGACTTCCCTGTAGCATTTTGTTGGTGGGGATTTTTATTATTATTATTATTATTCTTTTTAATTCAATTTTTTGGTGTTGTTCTTACTCCCTGCAAGGCGAGCCTTTCCCCTCCGTGCCTGCAGAGCTGGCAAGCAGTTAATCCTTGCCCTTGGTTTCTGTGCCATCGCTGCCCGCGCTGGCATGGAGGGTTCCCTGCACTGCAGTCACATGCCTGCTGGCTGCTGGCCAGGGCAATCTGATCTCTCTCGGAGGAAACACTATCAGTTGCAGATGCAGCCAGGGTTACCAGAATAGTAAATAACGAATCACAAGACTCGGTCTATCTCTTCAACGAAAACAAATATTTTTAATAAGTTGGTTTTAGTATAGAATTAGTTTTGTTTTTCAAAACAGAGGCTTGGCTGGGTTAGTTTGCAAATGAAGGAGAAATAAGCTGTATTTGACGTTAAGTTGTGGGATTTATCTTTGGCTTCTGAGGTCAGCTGTGTTGGGGGTGTGTATGTTTCAGTACTCGTTTTGAGCTTTGAAACTCATCGAGCTTTGAGATCCCCGGATTTGGGGTTCCTCCCTTCCTTTGGGCCTCTTTAACATCCCCTCCAGTTAATGGGCTGTGAACAGAAAGCTTTCCCTTCACAATCCCACCTCTTGTCCCACCAGCATGAAATCCCAGTGCCCCAAGAGCTCTGTGCTGCTGGAGACCCTCTGGTTCCCCCCATGGAGCGGTGGTGCTGGGGTCCCCCACCTGCACGCCCCACTCGTGTCCACACTGGCAGGACTCTTGTGCCCAGGTCTGTGCCCAGGCTGTGCTTCCCTCCCAGGAGAGGACCAGCAGTGCAGGGTAAGGTAGAGCAGCTCTGAGGCTGCTCCAAACTGAGCCAGCAAACAGCACCCCCTCTGAATGCCATGGATCTGCTCAGCCCAAAGGGAACTTGATGTTCCCCCTCTCCAGCCCAGTGGCTGTTTTCTGGCTTTCCCATTGTGCCTGTGGATGTGGAGTGTCTGCAAACCTGACCTTTGAGGAACCTGGGGTTGATTTTGACTGTTGTGAACACACAGGACGGATTTTGTATTTAATGAAAACCAGTAGAAAAAATAAGGCAGCAAGTGCCACTGCCCCCCACTGGACTGATCGGTCATTCCCTGTGGTGTTTTGGTTCTTTATGTTTTTACTGTGATGAAAATACAGGTTCCCATAGTGTCATAACATAGGCATTGTACTTATAACTACAATTTAGTTTAGATTTTAACAGGAATTTCACAGTAATTTGAGGGGTTTAAATCTGGTGTTTTACTGCAGAGCCAAAGTTTTACTCATGCATTTACTGCCCTCTGTAGAGTCAAAAAAGGCGTGGGTTGGTTTGTCATCCGTGAAACCACGGGGTAACTTTGACTCTCACACGTTGTATTTAAAGTTAAACAAGTGAGCTGGTCCCCTGCTCTGTCTTCTCTCTTTGGGAACTCAATGTTGCAGTAAATTCTTTTGAGTTGGAATCGCTGCCTTTGGGGTTTTATTTAATTTTCTGCATTTTTTTGGTTTTGCTTTCTAGAACAACTATTTGCAATCTCTACACGATGCCACGGATCGGGGAGCCTGTCTGGCTTACTATGATGTCGGGGACACCAGAAAAGAACCAGCTTTGCCACCGCTTCATGAAGGAATTCACTTTCTTGATGGAAAACGCTTCTAAAAACCAGTATGGTGGATTTTAGTTTTTTTAAATTACATGTGTGTTTTTATGCCTTTGTATTTCAAACCAGTTTTTTGAATCTATTTTTAAATAATCAAAAGACCAGCCATAAATACCTTCTTTCTAAGACAAAGAAGAAAGTATCTCACCAAGTGCCTGCTTCACCACAATCCTCTAAGCCTTGGTAGAGGCTGAACATTTGAAACGTGTCCATAGGAAGCGCGTGATGGGTGTGTATGGCTGGAAGGGGCTGAACATACCTTGTGAAACGCATGCATCTGCCTTTCAGAATCAGTTATCATGTGATGAGCAAGGGGAGACGTTCAGTGGGAGCCGTGTCTGTAATACTGTCTGACCACAAATTGCTCCTCAGCCTGGCTTCTGTAAAATGCCACGGAAGAAGGTGTGTGCTTCAGCAGTGCTCACCTTCCTGCCCTCGGGACAAAGCCGGGAGCGGTTGTTAAGAACTGAGACAGAGAAGGTTCTTGATAAACTCAGGAGAACCTGATAAGTTTACTCTTTTGTCAACACTTCATCCTCTTTCCCCAGGGCACGAACAGGGGAAGTTTTAAAGAGTTTGGCTCCACTGAAGACCTAAAACGAGCACAAACATGTGGAGTTTGAGTGGGAATGGCACTGGAAGGCCAGCTGGTAGCTCCAGGGAAACTGCTCTCCACAGGGTGGGGAAGGGGCTGCTGCTCGCCAGCTTCCAGCTTGGCCACCAACTTTGTCATCTTCCCTCTCCCTCAGATGGGAGGGTGACAATTATTGTGCAGTGTGGTCCCCCTCCTGCCTCAGTGTGATGGGAGAAACCCTGGGGAGTTGTGTTCAAATATATTTTATGCTGCAGTGGAAGCTTTTTCCTGGGATTAGCCCCTTTGGTCCCTGCCATCCTAAGCCCTATACATCTTGATTACATTTAAATGGTCATTTGTTTGGGTTTTTTTTTGCTTGCTTTATTTGAAGTGTAGTAAGATTTACACTGATGGGAGCAAGAGGAAAATTGTATCCTTTTCAATCCAGTTTTAAATCTTTTTTCCTCCTTTAGCTGTCTCCAGTGAGGAAATGGGGTTAAATGTAAACAGGAGGGTTCCTGATGCTTGTAAAGTATTCAAATAGCATTATTTTGAGGCTTGGTGGTGTTTGCCACTTTCCCTCCCCGGGCATCTGAGCTGCTGCGGCGGCCGCCAGCACCATCTGTCGGTGTTGGGCTGTGCTTCTGCATGCTCCTCCTGCCAGCACGGGGACTGGGGAGGAAAGTCTTCCCTCTGCAGAGCAGAAACCATGCTCTAGTGTTACAATAAATCAGGCAGTTCATGTTTTTCAGAAGGGTTTTTCACCTTGCTTCACTAGTGGAAGGTGTTCTGCCAGTGTAAGGACACAGCCTTTCTGGCTGAGCTACACAGCTTTGGGGGGGTTATTTTTGGAAAGGAGCAGCCATATGTGCTGAAATTGCCTAAGGTAGATGAAAGAGTACAGCATGTAGGTGTTTTACAGGTTTGGTAGCAATAGCCTTCCTTCTCATCAATAGTCAGAGGTCTTAAGGGTTTGGGATCTCCTTCTGGGAGTACAGAGGCCACACAGTGCCACTGTTTTCTTACAGCGAGCAAAGCAAGTTGGTTTGGAGATGTTTTACAACATAAAGCTTGCAAAATAGGAAGTCTCATAATTATTGCCAAAGAGAGGAACTGAGACACCACAAGTTTAAAACATTTCATTTTGCTTTAAATGTGTGTTCTAAAAAAGATCTTTGCAGGAGTGGGAGGGAGGGCTCAGCCCTCCCTGCACTCCCCAAAGCACCAACACCAAACTTTCTTAGGTTGTTTCCACAGTCCTTGGTCTGTGCAGACTGTAGGTCTACTGTCAGTTTAACATCCTGAGAGTATATCTGGGGGAAAAAAACCATTGTGCATTTTGCTTTTAGGTTTTTACCAGCTTTGCTGACTGCAGTCCTGACGAACCACTTGGCCTGGGTCCCCACCGTCATGCCGAACGGACAGCCACCTATAAGAATCTTCCTGGAAAAGCATTCTTCCCAGAGCGTGGACATGCTGGCCAAAACTCATCCCTACAACCCACTGTGGGCACAGCTCGGTATGTGGCCAAGGCCTAAACCAGCCAACAGCTTTGCCTCAGTGGGTGTGCCTGTGCTGGTTTTTATGGATGCTTTTTACTTCCCCCTGAAGTTAATTTTTAATTCAAAATGAGACAGAAGTGTGTATTTCAAGCTTAGAGGTGGTCACTGTACTTTTTTTTTATATACGTGCTGTAAAAAAGGAAAGCCCTCTTCAATCATCTATGGCAGGTCTCTTAAGGTCACCTGCCCTGGTGATGATGGAGGATTCCATTATTTTTTGGGATGCTGCTGTCAATAAACCTGGTTCTGGAAAGAGCAAATCAAGGAAATCCATCTTTTGATAAGAAATGAACATACTCTCAATACAACAGGCAAAGGAGTGACACAGGACAGGGAATCATGACAAGGCACCCCCTGGGTGAGGTCTCAAAGCCTAGTTGATTGAGTAGCTGATTGAGTAATCTTCTAATTGCTGAGTAGAGGAGATGAGCTCCCTGCTCTGCACACTAACTCTCATGGAATTTGGTTAGGGAAGGGAAAGTTTTGCGAGGTTTCCCTGTTCTGCTGCAGGCAGGAATGGCCAGGGAGCTGGCAAGAAGACTTGATTGCAGAGCTTATGGGACTCAAGGCATCCACTGGGGTTAGGTTGGCCTTCGAGGCCTCTTGGATCGCTTGTCTCCCCATTCCTGTGTCCATGCAGTGCCCTCTAGAGCAGCTCCTGCACAGCCACTCCCCCAGGTGAATCTGGAGTACAGTCAAAACAACTCATCCAACCTATAGTAGAGCTCAAGGGGGGGAAAAGAAAGTCGGCCTCAGCTATGCACCCACCACTGTCACATTTTGCCTTTGTTCTTGGCATAGCTTTGTTTCTCCTTACTGCTTTCTCATGGTGGGTAAAGTTCAGCCCAGTTTCCAGACTACACAGGGTGATTCAGAGCCTCCTCTCTCCTGTGGCTATATAAGGAGCCCAGGAGATGAGCCTCCAGAGCGAGGCTCTGCAGTTAGGTGGTGCGAATGCTCCCTAATACGTGAGATCAGATGTCTCCCTGACCAACGTGTCACCTTACATACGATACCAACAGCATCTTTGGGATTCTCTGTGTTGAAAATGAAATGCTAGCATAGCTGTCCTCACTCTTCTGCTTTAGTGTTTTTCTATTGTAGACCTGGCCTTTGAAAATTGGCCACAACAATTGTCTGTCAGAAGAATAATTTACTTTAAAGAGGCAGGATAATTGTTTTATTTCCTATTCTAGGTGACCTGTACGGAGCTATTGGATCACCTGTGAGATTAGCAAAAACAGTCGTGGTTGGCAAAAGGCATGACCTGGTTCAGAGACTGCTTTATTTCCTTACTTACTTCATCAGATGCTCTGAACTTCAAGAGACACATCTTCTGGAGAACGGGGAAGATGAAGCCATTGTCATGCCTGGAACTGTTATAACTACCACGCTGGAGAAAGGAGAAGTAGAGGAATCTGAGTACGTGCTTGTGACAATGCACAAGAACAGGGGCAGCTTGCTCCCGACAGAGTCTGAAGAAATGCGAACTCCCAACTGCAGCTGTAAATATTGCAAGTGCCCAATTTCCCTTGCACAAAACATAGAAGGTGTTTCACAGCGAGAGAGAGAAGACGCCCAAAACACTCCTAAGGTAGAGCTGGAAAGTTCCTCAGATGAGAACAGAACTATTGTTCCTGACGACTGCCAGGAAGATGCTGTTGATGTCAAGCAACCGAGACCCTGCCTAGACACAAAACTTGAGACCGTGGTGTGCACGGGGTCAGCTTCCCCAGAAAAACGTGTGGTGGCAGAGTCTGGTTTGGAGCCAGCAGCAAACGTGTGGAGGAGCGAAGACTCGCTGGAACCGGGCAACCAGGCGGGGAGCGCCCCCAGGTCCCCCGGGATGGCTGTGGAGAAGAAGCCGCCGGATAAGCTGTTCTGCGACGCGTTTCCTCGCAGCGCTGCCGAAGCTCAGACAAAGGTGACTTTCCTCATCGGAGATTCCATGTCACCCGATTCCGACATCGAGCTGAGGAGCCAGGCGGTAGTGGAACAAATCGCGAGGCATCACAGCCCGGCGGCGGCGGAGGAAGGGGTGTCTGCTGATCAGAACTGTGAAGCTAAACAAACTGTCGAGGACCAAAATAGAGACTGTGGGACAGCTGAACCCTTTCCTCAAGTTGCTAGTGAGCATCAGAGCTGGAATCCAAACCCGTACAGCGCTGAGAGCATGAGTCTGTTCGACGAGTATTTTACTGACGACGCTTCAATCGAAACCCGGACTATTGATGATATTCCAGGGCAAGCAGCTCCAGACCTTCTTGCTCACAACAGTAGTTTAGAGTTTTCTAAAAAGCTGTGTACAAAGACTAGCAAACCACCTAGTGAATTTTGTAAATTTATGGACTCTGTTCGACAAGAGACCTACAAAAACTGCTTTAATGAGCAGGACCAAAGAGAGAAAATCTCTATTCGTGTCCCCCATGGGGACAGAGAAAACGTAGAGAAAAAAGTCGCCCCGGGAATCGATTGGGACATTCCAAGAAATGAGAGTTCAGACAGTGCCCTGGGTGACAGCGAGAGCGAGGATACAGGTCACGATCTAACTCGACCAAGTGGTAACTATTATGGAGGAGAGCAGGAAGACTGGGCAGAAGAATATGAGATTCCTTTTCCTGGGTAAGTACAGTTCAGCAGTAACAGAGCCTAAAAAAGATACAGCCTCTTCTGCTGGCACATGTGGGGAGGAATGTAGCATAACTTGGCATCAGTGGTTGGAAAAGCATCTCTTGAGCTTGCTGGTTGTAAAAGAATATAGAGAGATCAGTGGTCTGGAAAAAAAATACTAATTGTGCATTGCAGTCTTGGCTCGTATCCTTTTCTTCCACAACGGTCTGACTGCAAAAGCTGGCTTTAAACTCTTTATTTCTAATGGGTGTTAGAAGAGGGATGGCAAATGTGAGAATGCCACCTCTCCATAAGCTGACCCTGGTGTTTACTGCTGTGCATCTCTTTGGTGTGCCTTTCTTGCAGGTCAAAATTAGTGGAAGTGAACTCTGTCCAGCCCAGTATTGCCAATTTTGGAAGATCCTTACTAGGAGGCTACTGTTCATCTTACGTCCCTGACTTTGTTTTGCAAGGAATAGGAAGTGATGAAAAGCTGAGGCACTGTTTGGTGTCAGATTTGTCTCATGCTGTGCAGGTAATTAAGCTATATTTGGTAAATGTATTTGTCACAGTAGGGAAAGGCAAATGTTTTGGAACGTACAAACGTGCTGGAAGTGGAAATATTTACTGTTGCAGCTCTCTGCAGGTTGCTCCAGTCCCAGGTCACCATTTTTTTTTCTCCTCTCTCAATTAATGTGTCTGCAAAACGTGGCTATTTCACTGCACATCTGGAGCACAAACCCCTCGACTTGCCCTGAAGCCAGCTGAGAGGCTCCTGCCCTTGGGAGGCTGGGTCTCTGTGCTAAGCTGTAGGGAAGTGGGGGTCTCCTGTAGGCATGGCACCCTGCTGATGGCTGCGTGCCCACGGGGTGCAAGGATGCTGAACAAGACCAAACGCTGGGGGTGCTGTGCTGAGGTTGCTTTCCCTGCAGTGGGTGTGCAGAAGCTCCCTTTGCTCCCTGCTCTTCCCATGCACACCCAACCAACGAGCTGCTGCTTGTGGGGCAGAACGTGTCCTCTGCGGGGAAGCCATCAGGGATGCTCAGTGTTTTGGGGACATTGCTCTTTTTTTTCAGGATTGTTGTCAAAGTCAGTGCATCACACCTTACCCACGTGACACAGTGACCCTTCCTGCGGCCGCTCCCTGTGTTCCTGTCCCCTTTCCTTGTGCCAGCCCCATGGCTCCCTGGGTGGCTGTTCCAGGGGCTGCTCTAAGCCATTGTGTCAGGGCGAATGTTTAAGCCATTTGTGAAGTGTGATTGAACTTGAGGCAGCAGTGTGAGGTAGCTGCTGCTATGAAATAGATGTATCTGAAGTACAGCCTCAGAGCAGTGCGTGTCCATTGGCAGATCAAACTTCAATTGCAGAAGTCACAGGCTGAGAGGATATGAAAGGACTGAGCAGGATTTTATATGCTTATCTTCAAGTGAGATAATAACTGCACCCTAGCCCTGTGTGAAGTCCCTGTGGGAGAGGTGTTTCCTCACTGTCCAGCCCAAAAAATGTATTGGGGAAGGACAGTGGGGTTCCAAACACTCCCTTTTTAAAGCCTCTGTGGCTTCAGAGAGGTGAAACACAACTTGGAAGGAATGGAGGAGCCGGGTGCAGGCTTGTTCCAGACTCCCTCTGCTGGCCCTCCCATAAATTGAAACCAGTGACAACTGGGAATGAAATCCACCTTGGCAACACAGCCGTGTTGAGCAGCAAGTTGGGTTTCTGGTACTTTCAGTTTTAGGGGTTTAAAATATACTTCAGATCAGAACTCTTTACATGAAATATCACAAGATTTAATGGTCAGCCAGTGACACACTTTCAAGCCTGGAAGAAAATGTCAAATAGCAATTATCCTCCTAAGGCTGTGCCTTGTGTGCAATAAAGCTCTGTTTTTAATAGATGGAATGCAATTCTTGGCACGTGTTAGTGGATTTTAGATGAAGCAGTGTCTGGGACGCTGTCCCTGCTGCCCAGGAGGGTGATGTTTTATGAGAAGACCGCTGTCATTTGTCACTCTCAGGGCTGTGCTCTTTGTTTTTTGTTTCTAGCATCCTGTTCTGGATGAACCCATTGCAGAAGCTGTCTGCATTATTGCAGACACGGACAAATGGACGGTGCAAGTGGCCAGTAGCCAGAGACGAGTGATTGATAATAAGCTGGGAAAAGAAGTGTTAGTCTCCAGTCTCGTCTCCAACCTGCTTCATTCCACTCTTCAGCTTTACAAGCATAATTTATCTCCAAACTTTGTAAGTGCGAATGACAATGGAGAGGGCGATGGTTTTTAAAGCATCCTCTGTAGGTTACAGAGGCTGTGAGATTCTGCCCAGTTTATTTATCTGTAGCCAGTTTCAGCAGCCAGTGCATGCCCTGATGTAATTGTTCAAGCTGTCCATTTAAACACTGCTCTGTGATGGACAGCTGTCTCATTAATTCTGATTTAACGTGCAATCAAAGGCTTCTGCTCAAAAGTGAGAGTCTTGCCAGTGAATATCTTACTAATTACTCACCTAGACACGCCATGGAAAGGGCAGTGGACGTGTGGGGTTGGTGCTGTTCTGCTGTCTTCTCCCTGACACAACTCCCTTTCCTTTCTAGTGCGTTATGCACCTGGAAGATCGGCTGCAGGAGCTGTATTTCAAAAGCAAGATGCTGTCCGAGTATCTCAAGGGCCAGATGAGAGTTCACGTCAAGGAGCTGGGCGTCGTGCTGGGGTACGATCACAACTTCCTCTGAGCAGTGCTGCCCTGGCTTTGCTGGTGTCAAATCCTCCACCTGGGCTTGCTCTCAGCACAGCAAAACGGATTCCTAACTGGGGCTGGAACTGTAGTGTGGCATAAATGACCCACAGGCACGGGATCCCCAGGATCCCCCAGCCTTTCTCTCTGCCCTCCGGGCAGGAGGATGTGCTTAGCACTCCAGAGCTTATCAGACTCCTTCCTTAGTTGGTCAGTCATCACCGACCAGCGTGGGGCACCGATTCCTGCACGCTGGCTTTCCCTGCACGGCACATAACACCTCTCTGCGGGAGCGGGGCACAGAAGCTATTTCAGGGGTGTTTATAGGAAGGCTCTGAATGCTGTTTTATGCAGAGGAGTACAGGGTGAGTAGGGAGGCACATGGAGCATGTGTGGAGCCAGCAATGGGGAGCAGCTGCAGCAGGCTGAGCTGCAGCACCGTGCCAGGGCTTCCCTGGGAGCTGCAGAAGTCGTTCAGCCAAGTCCTCTGCTCCTTTGTCCCCCCACCATTGCTGCCTTTGCTTCGAGCATAGGACGGGATCTGCTGTTTTCCCTCCCTCCATCTGCTCTTTCACCGCTGTGTTGGCTCTGGGAAAAGAAAAATACACCCCAAACCCATGCAGGTAGGAGCTGTGTCAGCACTGCCAGCGTGGAGCTGTCACTCCTCAGTGTGAGCAGGCTCATTGGGAGGGGGTGGTAGGAACAGTCTGGTTGCTGGAGTGTGTAACCCAGCCAGCAGTGCTGCACTGGGGGAGATGCACAGTTGGCTTCAGTTCTGCTTGGAGAATGTCCTGGCACTCCCATCTACTCAGGGCCCGAGCACAAACACCCAGGCTTGGGCAGGCAGCGTGGTTCCTACACGTGTGTTCAGCTCTGCTACGTTTCAGGTTCGATTAAATGTGACTCCTCTGCTTCCTTTCAGGATTGAATCCAGCGACCTCCCTTTACTGGCAGCTGTAGCAAGCACTCACTCTCCCTACGTTGCCCAGATACTCCTTTAAAAACACCAGAGGCCACAGATGTTGACTTTTTTATTCCCCCTTCTGGAAACAAAGTGGAAGACAACTTGTTCTGGCTCCTTTCTCTTTGAAGCAATTAAAACAAACTGCTCGTTGAGCTGCAGCACCTCCATATATGACTGCACACTGTGCAAACAGTTGGAGACTTTTCCTCTCCCACTTGGTCCTTTATAAAAAAGCATAAAGAAAGGTAAAAAGGAAAATGAGTAAGCCTGGGATTTCAACCACAGAGAAGCGAAGATTTTAGGAAAAGCTGAAGATCTGCATTTTTTAACAGTTTCTGCCACTGTGGCTAATTTATATTGGGGAATGCCACGAAGAACTGCTTGGAGAAATACATGATGCTGTCACCAGTTACAAACTCCACCAGAGAAAGCAGCAGCTGTCGTCAGAGCGGCTTCGACTGCCGAGGATCTCGGGAAGATCTGTGATTCCCAAGCTGCAATGATTTGTAAACAACAACTACTTTTTTCATGGCATGGTCAAATTCTGGATACTTCCCAGAGGAAGAACAACAGGCATGGGGGGGGTGGGGGGGGCCTGGTTTGTTTTGTAAAAAAAAAAGCTTCTGAATGACACTCAGCTCCAAAATTTATTTATGATCTTTCTCCTGGGGAGAGGGGAGTGGGGGGCATGGGGAGACGAGGAGGAGGAGGCCAACAGATGAACCAGCCGTGGAGATTCTCCTCTTCCTTGGCCGGAAGTTGTAACCAGTATTACATGTTTATAATGTTTAAATGTTGCTTTATACTAAGTGATGCTTTTCTTCCACAATGTAATCAAAATGTTAAAAAAAATAATAATAACCTAAAGAGAACGTTGGCTGAAGTTTGCCCCCGGGGTCCCCAGGATGACGTGACTATTACCTCTTAACTTTTTTATGGTCTATAATATTCTTGCAACATCATATTCTTTTTACAGCAGTCAGTCAGCTATTGAAATAATGAACTAGAAATAATTGTACCAAAGCATTGGGAAAAAAAAAAAAAACAGGAATAGGCTATTACCCTTAATTGCTCAGGTAACTAATTGATATATTTTTTAAAAGCATTCTACAAAAAAAAAAAATGAACATTGATTACACCATAGTATAGGAATATCGAAATTATTTTTTGACAAAGTATATACCCTTGATGCAGATGAGACTAATCCCTTTTCTACTCACTTGTGTAATTACCAGCAGGAAATGTTGTTTATTTTATTCTCAGCATTTCTCCTCGACTCAGCCATCACTGTTTGGTCATTGTATATACAAATAGTTGTAGGAATAGCTGATGGACCCAATCTGGTGTAAGTAATGTAAATATGCAGTGGGAGGTGGATTATGTTTTCAAAGGCTCTACTACCTCAGTTTAACTGGACACTTCATGATAGGCTTTTCTTTGCATATTTGTCCTAGCAGCCAGTTAATGTTGCTGATTTTAGGTTCTGTTTTCACTGATCCTGTTCAGTACACGTTGCAGTTGGTGGGTTATCCCCAGAAGCAGGAGACACGTGTTCTATAAATATGTCAGTCTGTAATCATCTTTTCAATAGGGTAGCACGCCTGCTATTGTTGTTTGCAGAGTTATTTTAAATACAAATCTATTTTAACCATTTGATAAACTTGAAAACAATAGGAGAGATCCCTGCCCCACGGCTGCCAGCGACAAAACTCTCCTCCCTTCCTGCGCCGGGGCCAGGATTTCACCCGCAGTGGGGTTTTTTTTTTTCAGTAATATTTAAAATCTGTAACTTCAGACTCTGTTCCAGGGAAGATCTACATGGCAAACCCACAGCCCTTTCCATGCAGGACTGAGTCTGCGTTGGAAAGGAAACCAAACGTTCGTATAGGCAGTGTCATTTGAGACTCTTTTGTATATAAACCGAAGCTGACTGCTGCAGGGAAGAAACTCGTGTTTAATATGTGAGCTAAGGAGATGTTTTTCCCCTCTTCTTCACATGTCCTTTCTTCACCACACAATTCTATGACATCTGGCTTTTGGAATGAGCACAAAACGTAGGGGCCCAGTTGTGTAAACACATTTGTAATGAAATAGAGGGTTGAGCTCAGAATATGAATTGTTAACTCTTTGCGATGAAGCGTTCCGTAGCCAGTAGTGACCATTCTGAGCACTGTACATAGCTGTGCAGCTGCACCCTGATGCTGTTTGTGCTGCTGGGTGCTGCTGGAGGACCAGCAGAAGCTGGGCACTGCCACACCCTCACCCTGGCACCTCCCAGGACTGTGCCACTTTGCATCCTTACAGGAAAACCCCGCGTTCTCCTCCATTGAACCATTATTAGGCGGATTGTGGGTATTGCTTTGAAACAGATTTCACTCCCAAGAGAGGCCCTTGAGCAGCTGGAAATGAGTATTGACCTGAGAAGGAGGTGGTTGGTCGGTGCCATACCTTCTCTGCTGCCTTGCCTGACACCACCCCTTAATATTGTCATCAGTCCCAGCGGCCACGGACGCGGCTCCCTGGTGGTCCCCGCAGAGCCCCGGGGCCGAGCGGTGGCTCTTGGGTTGGTGACACCTCTCGAGCAGTACTGGGGTCAAAACTCAGCCCAAACCCTCGTGTGATGGGAAGTTATTCAGCAATTTTAACTTTTTGGGGTACGTGAACAATGTGGTACGTATGTCTCTTTGTTAAATAATACAAAAAGGGATCTTTTGCAGGACTCTAGCATTGACTTTTTAAGCGTATATCGCGTTTTATGTGAATAGAAAACTAATGTTTGTTTTTTTTTTCCCCCACTATTACCAATCTCCATTAACATGTCTTAATTTTCTGGCTGGAAGCTAAGTGTACTAGGCACACAAATGAGCAAAATTGGGTTTTTTGTTGCAATTGGCAAACTCTGGGCTGCTAAGAACAAAAAATATTTCAAAGAAAGGATTTTACACCTTGCATATGTTTTCCCTAGTAGTTATTATAGATGTTTTATGACAATTTTTTGCTTTCTCTAAATTATTTAGATGGTGGTACTTGTAAAATGCTGGGTAAAATGTACATACTTGTTCTCTCTTCTGTTTTTGTATATATTTCCCAAGATGTGCACTTGTATTATAATAACCATTCCCAATTTTAGGGGAAATTTGTGCAATAAATACAGTATGTCAATTTACTGGTACATTTTGTGTCTGTTTTTTATAGGTGTAGCAGGAGAGTGTTGGTGAGTGTATACACAGTAACCATCTCCAGCTTGACATCTGTCCATCTCCTATCACATCCCTTCTGGGCCGTGCTTCCTGGTACTCTGAGGTGCTGCAGCCATTTCTTTGGGGGTCTCTTAAGGAATTAGTAATTTCCAGTAGGAATTTGTGTTGGGACTTGCTGTCCCACCAGTTGGGAATGTTGTTGGCCCAAATACAGCGATGGTGAGATGGGAAGATGGTCCTGACTGTCTGTACTGATGCTGGGCATTGCATGAGGAGAACAGATCTACACATAAAGCCGTGGTCTTCACACTGGTTTTGGAAAGTGCTGCTGGTACTCACTGGGGATGCTGGTTTACTGGAACTGTTGCTTTTCAGTTCAAGTCCTGGTGGGATCTACCCAGGCTTTTAGAGCAGAATCTGGTTCCCCAGTAACGTGGGCTTGGCTTTGAGAACCCTCCTAGCAGAGGAGCCCGAAGGTGAACTGGCTGTGTGTGGTTTTTAACCCCGAAGGGGCTGTTAATTCTCCCCCTCCCTGGGGGTCAGTGGAAGAGATGGGGTCCCCCAGAGCGGGGTGAAACCACAGGGCTGGTGCTGTGAGTCCTGCTGCCTTCTGGGGGGAAAGGAGGAGAAACCAGAGGCACCACACAATTCCCACCCAGCAGAGCAGGGGTTAACTGCTGACCCACAGCGTGCCCTTTTCTGCTGTCCTTAACAGAAAAGCATCACTCTAAATATATTTCCTCCAGGTTTCAGCTGTGTCACTGCAGGACACGCAGCTCGCTCAGCACCAAAGCAGAGCGGTGTGAGGTGCTGCCCCGGGAAGCGCTGACGTGGAGCTTCCCACGGAGCCGCGGGTCCCTCAGGGATCGCCCAAGGAGCCGGCATGCGGGGTCGTGTGTCCGAGAGGGGCTGTGCTGCTCCTCTCCCCCGAGGGACCACTGCTGTGACCTCTGGACATGAACTTGGCTTTGTGTGAGCCATCACCCGCCTGGCTCTTGCACAGGTCCTCTGCTCTCTTACAGCCCGTCTCTCCCCAGGAAGCGCAGTAGCAGGAGGAAGCACGTTACTCCCCTGTCTTTGTTTATTTTCATTACCGAAAATATTTGTACAGCAGCAGAATTTGGTTTCTAAACCTCTGCCCGTTCCAGCTGTTTGTTCCCAGCTGGAGCTGAAGACATCTGCGCCGAGGGTGGGGAAGTCCCCACCAGAGCTGCTGCCTTCAGCTGCTCCTGAGAAGCAGCCACAGCAGGGCAGGAGAGCTCTCCGTGCTGCTCACCGGTGATGTCTGGCCAGGAGGAGAAGGTGTAGAAGGAAGGCAGACACCAGTAAGTAGCTGGCCCTGTGGTTTGAGACATTTTTTGCTGAAGGAGAAGCTGCCTGCAGAACATCACAAGCATTCTGTGGTGAGGCACCCGGCAGCACCTCCTGTGCAGCCACCTCTGCCACGAGATTGTATCTCCTGGAGGAGCTCAGAGCCACGGCACGGTGACACGGGCTCCTTCCCCGTGACATCCCTGCACGTCAGCTGAAGGCCAGCGCGTGGTGGCTTCCCCTGCCCGGTACCTGTTGCTCAAAGCCCCTGTGGGTTTGAGCAATGCCCAGCGTGGCTGGTCTGTGGCCAGGGCAGTTTGTGCACGTGCATCCGGCCCATTGTGAGCTGCGCTGGGGCGGAACAACCGGCTGCGGTGGTTTGAGGGGGGAGCCCAGTCCTGCCACAGGCACTCGCTGGTGTTTCAAGGCCAGATTTTCACCCAAGCTCTGTACTGGAGCCTTGCAATTCAAACCCAAGCTGTTGGGTGCTCGAACAGCACCAGGGGTGAAGAACTGTGACCCCTGGGCAGAGCTGGGAAGCACGGTTGGAGCTGCACTGCATCCCGGACCAGCTGGCAGGTCCTTATCACAGCATCCCACGGGAAGTATTTGGGCCATAGGTTGGTCCTGGATTGCAAAAGCAGCCTAGGAGATAAGCAGATGCCTGTTCCTTGTGACACAGCTGCTCTGCTGGTGTCCCTGGGCAGGGAGAACAGCCTCCGTCCGGGTGCTGGTGGGGGGTCCCGGGGTGATCCACCCCTCACTCCCCAAATGCCTTCGCACTTTGTTTGCTGTTGTTTTCCTTAAGGACCTGCAACCCCATTCCTCTGGTAACAGTGTTTCTGTAGATATCTCTTCTCAGAGAAAAGACCAAGAAAAGGCTCCAATTGTCATTATCCAGAGGTGGGGGTGGCAGGAGGGGAACGTCCTGCCCAGCTCATCTTTTTCCCCTTGTCAGAACCTTGCATGACCAAGAGGGAGCTGCTTCCTGGGCCGCAGGGCAGGGCTCACACCTGGGGAGCCCAGGGCTGGGGGAGCCCCTGCCACGCTGCAGATGCTGGGGTCAGGGCTGTCCCTGGGCCCACTGGGTTTTAGCCCATAAAAACATTGTTCGACGCTGGTATTTTTTTGTTTCAAGATTCCATCTACCCCACGCTTTCAAAACCGCTGAGAGAGAGGAACTTTCTCCGCCCGCCGTGCCTTTGGCTGCTCCCCTTGTTCAGTTTCTAACCACGGTAACCAGAGCGTCTGTTTCATCTGGGACTTGTCTTTTCTTCTTCGTTAACTCCTTAGCGTGAGTTTCTGTGCTGCTGGTGGCACAGACTCAGCTTTTTTTCCTTAAGGAAAACCCCCCAGGGATGCTGCAGCGATGTCCTGTCGTGGCTGTGCTGCGTTGGAGCAGCTGTGCTGAGATGCAGAGCTGCTCTCGCCGTTGTTTCCTTCCCGAGCGGGATGGGCTGAGGTCGCAGCTCTGAGCCACGCGTATGTGTCGCTTGTGGCATCGCCAGGGCTGAGTGGGAGAGCTGGAAGTGGAGTTTGTCCCAGTCTGCTAATGGAAAACAAATGTTTTCCTTGAATGCCGAGGAAAATGAACTGGGGTTTCTCATGGAAGTGTGTGCAGTCGGGCTGAGAAGGATGGGTGAGAGCATTTCCCTGAGAACTGAGCATCTTACCTCCTCGAGGCAAATTAGTTCAGTTTTCTTGCCTGATTGGATGAATTTCTAGAATGTTTCCACTGATGTCACCAAAAGAGAAAGTGGTTTACAAATGGCCCAGAGCCCACACAGAAAGCAGCAGTGAGAGTGCAGGGAGGAAAAGCCCGAGTCCCTGTAGGGGTGACGACGGCGCTGACGTTGGGTCACGGCTGGGACCTCTCCTGGGCAAACACCATCGCTTAAAGGCTCTGGCACGGGGACTGTGAGAGGTCGTTTTGCTACAGAGGTGTTTACAAAGGGTGACTTTTGGGACGAGGGTACCAATGGGTTTGTGAGCCTGATTTCACTGCCAGAGATGCTTTTCACTTTGGAGAACTTTGATGCATTTGAAAAGGCTACATTCAGCAACTCTTCTATAATTACTTCAAAATTACAGCCACCAGCAATTATATTTTTCAATAGCTTATTGAGTGCACTGAATCCTAAGAAATTAACTACCAAATTTTCAAGGAGTAGATTTATTAATAGCAGCTGTAACTAGAAATCTTGCCTAATTTTGATCACTACCCAAAAAGCAGAAAGAATAAGGGCTCCTTTTTCCATGCATTAACAATATGACTGATAAAATTTGCAGGAGACATTCTCGGCGAACAAGATAATTACAGCTGTGCTGCTTGGGCCGCAATAATTAATGATCATGGCGCTTTATTCTCCAGGCTTGTTTTTCTTGTACAGCTCCAACAGTTTAAATGAAGGTCTTGATCTCTGTCATTTCACATGACATTGTTCGGAGGCTGGTTGGGCTGTAAAAGCCATCAGCCTGGAGGCAGATTTATTTTTTAAAATACAGTGTAAATCTGCAAACCATTTCTGAAATTATAGGTTAGGGAAAAGCAGGCCCTTCCCATGGAAACAGATAGAGGTTTTTATGAACTGTAGGCTTGAAGTGATTTAGTATTAAAGGGAAGGGCCCTGTCCTGGGCTACTGAGAAGCCCTCGCTACTCCTGGCAATTGCAGCTCTGCACAGGCTATCACAGACTCATATTTTTAGGGGGAAAATAATCCTTAACCTAAACACAACTTTTCAAATGTGCTGTAGTTCGCTGTCACATCCTTGTCTGTGTTTTCCCAGGCTTGCTCACTGGGCAGCTGTGGGATGATGGGTCCCTGTGGCAGGTCCCCCTTTGGGCTGTGGAAGAAGCACCAGCTCAGGCAGTGCTCGGCAGGAGCCCGCGGGGGGTTTGTCCGGTGTCAGGATCAGAAATATGGGGTGAATTCCCTCTTTTCCAGAACGTCTACAACAGAGGCAGTTTTAGTGGGACTGCATTCCATCGGCAGTGTCTGTCCTCCGCCTTCATCGCCTACAGTCAAAGCATGCGAGCTCATTAAGCGTTTCTAATTAATTAGTGAGTCGGCTATTTCCTGCTCAGACTGTCAACTGAAGAGGCAGCTGAGCATCATGACTGGAGCATGTGGTGGTCTTGCTGTCTCAGTGAGGAAAATACTTTTGCCAACAGAACTGCAACCCCTTCCTTGCCCATGGTGTTACCAGTGGTTCCATCTGCTGGGCCACCACTGGTGGTCACGTTTGTGGTGTCTCTGTCACCCATCTTCACTCACAGCTCCTGTCCAGACCCCTGGAGATGCCTGGTGATTCCCATCCTGGACATGGGCTTCTCCTCAGCTCTGCTCCCTTTGTTTCTCACTGTAATACTCTCACTGCCATTTTTGGTTGCAGATTCTTTACCATCTGTGTGCCCATCCTTCTTTGAGCCCACAACTGGAAAAAAACCTCTGGGGACATTCCTGTTACCTCAAGGTCTCCTTTACTGCAAGCCCACAAACTGTTTCCATTTCTCTTGGTACCTCCTTTAAAAAGTGCAGCACATTTGTAACACCCTCCTGGAGACGGGCTCAATTAGTAGTTCACAAAATAGCAACTGCTACAGCACTTGTTTATATAAAAGAAAACACTTCTACTGCCTTGGATAAAGCCAGCAATGAAACCCTACTGTTTAAATGCAACGCAGATTTCTATGGAAAGAATCTGCCACTGGCCAAAGCTCTGAGAAGAATATCAGTCACTGAAACAGTTTGAAAAATTCAGGTGTTGAGACACCTGCTGGTCCCATGCATGGCTCTTAGCGTGCTGGTGTGGCACTGAGAGCATTCCTAATGGCATCGAGGGGAGCCAGGGCTCTGCTCTGAGCAAGAGAAATGGCTTCCCCGTGGGGTAAGTGGTTGTAGGTAAGTGGTATTTGTGTTCTTAGGTGGCATGTGGTTTTATTGGGCGGTGCACTTGATAACTTGCATCACTGCATGATTCATACCATCATCTGACCTTCATCTAGCTGCTGTTCTGCTTTCATTGCCTTTGCTCCCTCCGAGTTACAGCAAAGGAAGTTCTTCCTGTGTTTCATACACAATGCTTCCTTTCATTCAAGGAAGGCGGCGAATGGTTGCACTTCCAGCGTTTAAAAACCCAACTGGTGCAATCATCTCCTTGAAAAGCTCAGGATGGAGTAACACTTCCCTCTCCCCTCACATCCCCATCCCCACAAGCCATATGCTCCCCAGGAGCTGCTGTATGTTAGTCACAGCCTCCCCTCCTGGGTGCGACCTCTGCTAGGAGCTGCGGCGGACCCTTGGGGTGGGATGGCAGGGTTTGCAGTGAGGGTCTCTCCCTGTTCTGTGTGCCACAAGGAGAAGTGAGCAGGTCTTCCAGGAGGAGTCTAACTCTACCCACTGGCTCTTGCTGGTGCTGCACCTTCAGCTCCTGCTCTGTGCCTGGCGAGGCCGTTCCACTCCTGTCTGTCCCCTGCGACTGAGGAAGGACAGCTGGTGTCCCTGGATGTCTTGGCTTTTTGATGGATGAAGGTAAAAGAGAGTCTGGTGGGCTCTCAGCTGTCCACTACAGGAGAGCTTCTGGGCTGTGGGAAAGGCCACCACAGGCTCTGGGACACTCAGGGATCAATATTCCCTGCCATGACATCTACTGCGACACAGAATTACCGTGTGACATTACCGAGGCCATGGCCTCTGGAAGGAGGGGAGGAAAAACCACATGGAGTGGAAGAAGAGTCATCTGCAGATCTTTTCAAAGTTAAAAATAGCCAGGATTTTGCTTGCAGAAGACAGTTTGTTCTGTTATGCTGCTGACATCATGTGAGCATGCCATACGCTTCTGCATTTGAAGGCTCAAACTGACATGCTGAAAACAGGAACTTTCTGGACAGAATCTCTCTGCATGCCTGAGATTTAATGGTTTCAGCGACCGCCTGATAGCATCTCATCCATATGGTTGTGCTTGGGTGGGGGAACTAAACATCTCATTAGCTCTGGAGGGTCATTAAAAGCCGGAGAACAGATCATAAGGAATAATAAGGATGTATGTCATCCTGCGGAGACAGATGATAAAAGCAACCGCCTCTGACACCGACTGCTGCAGCTCCAGGGGACCCAATTTCACAGCGTGGAGGAGCTCAGCACTTGCTACCTCACTGATGGCAGCAGGAGCTGTTTAGACTCTCTTCATCAGAAAAATCAGACCGACAGCACTGCAATGTGACTAAAACCAGAGGATGATACAGGGAATTTTGGCCTACATAGCTTTGCAATGAGTTCACCAAGCATTCCTGGCTCCCAGGCCTGAACTGAGTCTCCTGAACTGTGCAACACTCAAATTATAGTTTATACACACAGAGAGAAATACAAACACACAGACACCTCTCTTCCTGAAACACACCAAATATGTGTGTACAGTGGGAAGCTGATGTGCTGCAGGCTGAATTGCTGCCTTGGTCTTGGCTGTGATAGCAATGCTCGTGGTTGCAAAGCACCCTGACACGGACACCAGCAGCAAGCAAAGGGTAAGAATTGCACATCTTCCCCAGCCTTGGTCTTGGTTCAAAGGCTGTAATGGTTCTCCTAGGATTTCACAGATAAGTAGCATGCATTTGCTTTCATAAAGCAGAGAAAGAGCATGTCAGGCGTTTATTCACAATTTTTTAACCTAGTTGATTGCCAGTTAAGAAAAAGTCTAGACTGTTGGCCTGTTACTTGGCAGCACAGAGGTTGTTTATTATTTTTCCACATGCTCGGAGAATTACTCCATTTACTTAAAAAAAAAAAGGGGAGGACTAAAAACCTATTTACTCTAAGCATTACTGTATTTAACCTGGCTCCTCTCCGTAGGCATGCGCTGTTCTTTTACTAGCTGAGTGCTGTCAGCCAAAGCGTTGTCCATTTACAAATGTCAGAGATACACAGGATGGTAATGTTGAGTTATGCAAGTGTTTGGCTTTTTGCCTCTGAAAATAGCTACTCAGTAGAAAAAATACAAACCCCACTGCATGTTCTCTCTGGGTTAGAACAGGTCACAGTGCCCAAATCCCCACTGTCTGTGAAATCATCTTGCAACTTAAGAGTTGTACAACTTTAAGCGGACCCCAAAAATTAATGAAAGAGACATTAAACGTTTGGAAGAAGATATGTGGAATTGGTTACTGATGCCAGATTACTGCTGGGGAGTTTCCCATATCAAGAGTGTTCTTTTTTTTTTTTCCTTTTTTGTGTTTTTTTAAATCTTCATCTGTGCCCAGCCCATTCTCTTCCCCACCCTCCCCTTTCTAATTTTTTTTTTTTTTGGCGTGAGGTTTTCTACAGACAAATGAAGAAAATCTTTCAGCTAAATTTGTAACCTGATTATAACAACAAAGAAAATGCAAATGGGGTCGTCACTAGACTCCAGATTGCCTCCTGTCAGGGCAGGTTTTCCCCCGTCACCCTCATCTTTAATTTTTTCAGCCTAGAGCTTGGACATCTGTACACTGTTGCTGGATACCTCCAATATCCAGACAGGTCCATATGCTCTTTTAGCTTTTGCCAACAAAGTGCTGGGGCTGGAATCAAATAGCTGTAGGTTGTGTGCAGTAAGAGGAAAATGGCAAAAGACAGACAAACCATTTGATGAAAGAGCCTGTTTCAGACAGAAAGACAGAGCTGTTCCATTGCGGAGCTTCTATCTGTTTGGGGCAAGAACTTCTGGCTTTAAGGAAACCAGCTGCTCTTATTTTACATGGTATTTTATAACAATTTGGAATGTTTTTGTCAGTTCTTACTTTGTTTTATCAGACACTTTTGATAATGTTGTGCACTATACCATGCCTGGGGCAGATTGGATGCTCTGGTGCCTTGGCAGGAGTCATTTCCCTCCTGATTCTGCTCACTCCCATTGGACAGAGCTCAGAAAATCAGTGGCAGGATGGCAGGAGGCGAGGGACGGACAGACAGCCATTCCTCACTTCAGCTGCACCTCTCGAGTCACTCAGCAGGCTGCAAGGGGGAGGAATGTCCTTCTTGATATGTGTCTTTTCACACTGGGATATGGAGGGGAAATGAGGTAGATGAGAACATCCATGCAAGCGTCACGGGCAGGCAGTGCCGTTTCAATATAAATAGCTCTCACTGGCAACTTTGAGAGACTCTGTATCAATGCACGTCTTTGTTTTCATAAAGACCTCAGCAAATGAATAGCAAGTAACCTGATTCACTGTTTGCTGTAGCAGTTCACCTCCTAACTTGGGAATTAGGACTCCAGAAGCGGTCCAGTGCATGCCTGGCCAGGCATCACCTGAAACGATGGCCGGGGTGCCACGTTCCTCACCCCACTTTGCATCCTTAAGCATGAAATATTTGTTATGAATTTCCACCTTCCTCCATGAAGCCCTTCCTGTGGACATCCCATAAAGAGCCCTCAGTTGAGGTGTTCTCTTCAGTCAGGAGCTACGGCATAGGAAATGGTTAATCTCTCCACTCGGAGGGATGGTTCAGTCTGTTCCAGGGAGCAGCTGGGGCTTGTCATCCCCCTCTCTTTGCATGTTAATATAATCTTAAGACCTTTCAATCTTAAGGCTGACTGTATTCACAGTACATTCACACCAGCACTCAGCACATTAGAGACTATTAAAGATGTGTGACAGGGAACAGAAAAGCAAGGAAAATTGCCAGTGAAGGTAAAGCCTGAGTAGAGAAAGTGTTGTGTCCCTCCATTTAAAACTTGTTAGGCTTCCCATTTGTTTCAGTCTTGTTGATTAAGGCTGAAAAATAAGGGTTTGTCTGTCACAATTGTAATTGCTTATGTGTATGTGGCTTTCTAGTTTTACCCTTCAGGAAAGATCTGTACGTGGAAGGAAAGCCACGCTAGTCTTGAGTTAAAGAGAAGAAAGATGAAGATCTCACAATGCCTCATTTCTACATTTTACCCTTATCCTTTGGACTGAAGCTCTAGGAACACGCACAGTGGGGAACTCTGCCTCAGAAGGAGCAAAATTAGTGGTACAATACAAAATGACCGTTTAATTCTCGCTTTTGATTTTGCAAAAATAATTGGGTATTTCACATTTTCGGGCACATAATTTCAGCAATTGAAATTCTGAGCTGCAAAATGCTGGTTTAGGCAGGAGATCAATGTTCTTATCTGGGTACCTGATCCTTGTTGTGCCATTTGCAAAAATGTAACTTTCCTGCAAAAGGTCTGCTTGCACAAAATTACCAATTATCCCTTTGCCTCCCCAATTTCACACACTTTTCCTGAACTGTCACAAACATGTTCCACTCAGGAAGTTAATCATCAGAATGAGCATATATGGTAAAACAGTCTGAAGAGATTCTTCCCGTTGGGGGATCCCAGAACATTTTGTTTTCCTCTAGTCAAGCAGAGAATTAGTTTGTGTGTCTTCCTTGCAGTGTGTTAACCACATACTTAGCTAGTAGTCATTGCCAATGATGTGAATGAATCTCTGAAGGGGAATTTTTTTCCCAAAGCCAAGAAATCAAAAACAATAGCCCACCAAACAGCTGTACTGGAGAACAAGGGGAAGGAAATCCAGGCTGTAATAAAACTCCCGGGAACAAGAAATATATAGAATACAAAAAAATACAAGTAAAAAATATTTCAGTGTATGATGATTCTGTATCTTTCCCTCTGGGAGAGGTGAGGAAGTTGAGTTTTACCCTGAAGAATCTGAGATGTGCACATGGTGGTGAAGAGCATGAGATTAAAAGACATCTTTGGGAGTGTCAGCGAGCCCGAACAATTGAAGGAACATACCAGGAGGAGGAGATCAGCTGATCTTCTCCAATTCACGGATGTTCGAAGCAGAAACATTTAATCCCCTGAGACTGCAGCTCATCTGTATAAATAGCAAGACACCTTTGATTTTTATATGTAAAACTAGAGATATTGTTAATTTTCAATAAATAAAAACCCTACACGATAAGCAATGCTGCTTTATTCGGGCAGAGTGATACAATCCAGGAAAGCAATTTTTAATTTTTCCCCTCTGCAGAGACAGTAAGAATCCTGCTTGGCCACATCCTCTAATCCCAGCCCTGAAATTGCTCACTTGTGAAAGCTTCTTAATTGTGTTGAACTACGTAGGCTTTACCGTACGGAGACATAGGCTGGAACATCAGTTAGGATCATGACACTCGTTTCCATTGTTCTCCAGATATTTGGGAAAACAAACTTGACAGCTAAAATAGCCTCTGGAATGATTGCAGCGATTAGAGCCATTACCTCCCCAAATTCAGGTATTTTTGGAGTGAGGAAAGTCTTGTTTCACGGGTCAGTTGAGCTGAGCAATTAAATCAGAATAGCAGTTTTGGTTCCTATGGAGCACCTCTGTCTGCCTTACTGCTCCGTGTGTGTCTGTTGGCTGACGTACAATACATAAAATAATTTGTGTGTCAAAAGGAAAGGAATTCTTAGGCTACTCATTTTATTCCCATGCTGAGTGCCTACTTCTGCATTACTTTGATTGCAGGAAGGCTGAATAGCTAGAAGAGGTGGTAGAATGAGTTACCTTCTAAAAATAATGGGATTAGGATTTAAATCACTACAGATCCATGAGAACTGTCATGGCACAGATTTCAGAGATGTTTTTATTCTAGTCTTCCATTAAGTTTTCTTCCAAACACCTGCATGTGGGGAATATCAGCAAATCTTTTACATGAGCTTTAACTATAAATTGAGCTGATAAAGAAAAATTACTTGATTTGCTATTACATTTCTGGTAAAAAAAACAACAATCCAAGCATGAAGGAAAAAATAAGGAAAAAAAAAAAGCATCTTGTAATAAAGAAAGATTCATGCTTCGGTCCTTTTCTGCTTGCTTCTCCTCAGTTACTCAGGAGAACCTTTTATCCCCAGCTTTTCCATTTGGATTCCTGGCAGGGAATCTCAGAAGATTCCCACACTACTGGAAATAGTATTTTATGTCCTGAAGTTGAAAAAGGATAACGTGTTCTGCCAAATAACTAGTACAAACTCCTGACCTTTGCAACAATAATAGACATGGTATTTGGAAATGTTAAGTTTTACCATGGAAGTTCAAAATAAAGTAAAAAATAAAAAATAGTAGACTTTATGGGACTGAAACTGTGTTCTTATCTGATCATCATTTTTGAGAGCATCTTATATTGTCTCTGTAGTGGTTGCAGTGATGTTAAGGATAGTTGTTTTTAAGATCCAGGCTGTGCATTCCACTTTTCTGCCTGTGATGGTGCCAGGCACAGCACCAAAAGAGTCTATGGTTGAGGAAATGAGGATTTTTCTTTGAAGGAAACACTAGAAATATTATAAACCAACTTGGGATGTTCTTCAGCACAACAACGACAATTGTGCCGTAAAGGGCAAAGTGGTAAAGAGAACAGGAATAGCTGGAGAGAGGGAAGAAACAAAACCACTCTTGTTTATTGGGAAGGAAGAAGAAAAAACTAAACTGGACCAACACCAGTTGTGTGCCCGCAGAGCTTTGATCTCATCAGTTCACAAAATTGGGGTAAGGCAGGAAATCTTCTGAGGTGTGTTTGATTCACGGCTGGAAACGGAGGCGTTGGGAGGACACGGGAACCAGCCCAGGTCCGAGCTGCGAGAACTCCCCCACACGCCTGAGCCACGCGGCCGCTTTTTGTTGAAGGCCGAGATCCCAAGTCAGCAGTTTGGGCTCTGCTCCCTCATGGGCAAAGCAGGGACAGGGCCACACCTCGGGGGGAGCTCAGCCCCGCAGCTCCAGGCTCAGAGCCAAAGGCTTTTAGAAGCTCCAGGATCACTTCGGTAAATATGGTGTGAAGTGTGGGGACAGGTGAGAACGCACACGAAGAGCGGGAGTGGCGGCGGAGTAACCCCGCGCTAATGCGGGGTGTCTTGACAGGAAAGTTCGCCCTGCCTGTGTAACTCCACGTGGAGAGCATGTCCCATTTGACGTCGCAATGTCATTAACGCAGAAAATCAGTTATTTCGGGTGTAAAGGCCAAATGGAAGGTGTTTTTCAGAGAAATTCGGTGGGTGCCCCGGGGGCAGCGGACTGTGAGGGGAAAGAGGACGTGCTGACTCCAGGCCCTAGCCGGGCCGCGCTCGAATGGCTACCGGCTGCCACTGACCGGCAGCCTCCGGCCCCGGCTGCTGAGGGGCCGCGCTCCGCTCCGGGGGAACCGGCAGCAACCCCCGTCCACCCCCGGTCCGGCCCCGGTCCTCGCCCTCCCACGGCCCGCGCAGCACCGCCCCCTCAGCGCGCATGCGCCGACCCCCTCCCAACCCTCGCGAGCCTTCCCTCCGCGCGGCTCTGCGGCCCCGCCCTCTGCCCGCCCCACTGCGGGCGGGGGGCGGTGCTCGCCGCAGCCCCGCCCACCGCTCCGCCCCGCCCCTCGCGCCTTTTGCTGATTCTCTGGGTTAAAGAGCCCGCGCTCGCGCTTTTCTGTCCGGGGCAGATGTGCGGTGGGGGAGGCGGGTAGGGGGCCGGGACGGCGGTGGTGACTGCTGCAGGGCTGAGGGGAGGAGCGGGGCCAGGCTTCGGGAGCGGAGCGAGGCGAAGGAGTCTCTGGCAAAGCGTCGCGAAACTCCTCGCCCGCCCGCGTCGCTTTATACAGTCCCGGAGGGCGGAGCCGCTCGGCGTAGGGGCCGAGCGCGCGGGGAGCGGGCGGGCGCAGGGAGTCCCGCTCCGGCCGGTAACTTCCCGCAGCCCGCGCGGACTTCTCCTCCCGGCGGGGCCGCGCCGCCGCCTGGGCCCGCGCGATGGGGAGCGGCGCCGGCCGCCGGGGGAACGCGGCGGCGAGAGCCGGCGCCACCTGCCCTGCGCCCCATTGCTGAGCCGGCAGCCGGAGGCGCCCCGAGCGCTGCGGAGGAGCCGCCCGCCTGGTGAGCAGCCAGCCCGGCAGCGGGCACCGCGCCCGGCCCGGGGCCTGCCCTCCCCGCGCCCCCGGTCCCCTCTCCCGCCTCGGCCTGCTCTCCTCCAGGGCGGCGTGCGAGGCGGCGCGGCCTCCCCGGGCCAAAGTTTCGGGGCGCGTCCCCACCCCGCTCCGGGGCAGCGGCCAGAGGGACCGCGGCGGCGGCGGTGGAGCCCGGGCGGGAGCCTCGGCTGATCGGCTGGTGCCGTGCTCCGTGTTCCCCGTTCGCCTGGCGGCGGCGGCCCCGCCGGCCCTTCCCGCGGCGTGCCGGAGCTGGAGGGGCAGCGCTGGAGGATGAGCTCTCCGGTGGAGCCCAGGGTGAAACAGGCTCTGCGGAAGAAGCCAGCCGAGAGGACCCCGGAGGTGAGGGCTGTTACGGATCGATTTTTTTCCTTTTTTTCCTTTCCTTTGCGTCAATCTCTGCTCCTCTCTGCTGGCTGCGCGGGGGGTGTGCTCCCAGCACCAGCCCGGCGCTCACAAACTCCTTCCACGCACACTTAGTGAGTTATTGCTGCCTTCCAGAGTTGGTTCTCTCGAGACCGACAGCGTTTTCACATCCTTTAACGCGCTCATAAAGGCGTGAGGTGCTTTGTGGGCTGCTCCTGGTAAGCTGCAGGGAGAGGGAGATCACTGGAAATTAAATCGCGCATATTTCAGTGATGCAAAACTTCTGGGGAAAGCGAAGGAGCTGAAAGGCTTTGCTTTACCTGCACAGCGATGCAGATTTAAACAAAACCAAAGTAATTGCGCTTCGCAGACTTCACAAGGAGATGTTTGGGAGCGCAGGGATGTGTGAGGCTGGTGAGCCCCAGTTAAACACAGTTCCCAGTTAAATGTCCTCCCCGTCCCTTCCCCAGGACCTGCTCTGCAGCCAGCCGTGTGTATCAGGGCATGGGAATGTCATGGAGCATTAATTTAATAATGAAATATGTTCGATGGGGTTTGCACTGCACTGGGAGGCTGACACTGGTTGCTCTCCGTAGCCTTTTTATTTGTTTCCTTTACTGTGATTTTTGATTATTTTTTTTTTTTAACGTGCTCAAGAATCAGTGGTATGAAATGAGACGCTCTTGAGTTTGTCCCTTTGAGACCAGGGAACATCTGTTCTCCCTTGATGCTTCATGGGGAGCGGAATGTCCTGCCTCATCTTCCTTGTAAGTTAATTAGCAGAAGGCTTCTGGGGGAGAACTGCTGCAGGGTACCTCGAGCGGGACGGTGACCCCAGGTCCCCCTCGGGGCAGTTGTGTAAGCAGCTGAAATACCCACGTTCAGCCCCAATGTTTACTTGCCGTGGGATATCCGATACGTTCCCATTGTGCCTCTGCTCCCTAAATTAATGATGAGGCAGTCTCTAAGAGAGCTTGTCCCTCAATTCTTTCTGTTTTCTCGTTTTTAATCACTCCCTTCTTGCTTCAGACCTTTTTCTCTCTCTTTAGCTGTAGTCTTCAGTTAGGAGCATTGCTCTGCCAGTGTGGTTTGCAGCGTTGGGCAACTGGGTTCATCACAGAGGTGTCATTGATGAGCGAGCATACCATGCTGGCTCGTCATGGGTGAGATGTTGGGGAACAGGTAATCCTGCCTGGCCCAAAACATCTCCAAATACTGATGTCTCACAGCTGTCTAGGCATTTTTGTTGGGTTTTTTATTTTTTTTTTAAGGCATCCCAAGTTTTCCTGTTCATCAGTTGTCACGGAATTTTTTAGGATTGTCACTTTATTTTGGCTAAAATTGCTTTGAAATAAATATTTTGCTTAACCTTTTAACGTTAAACTGTCAGGTGTGATGTCCAGCTGCACCAGGCTGTGTGCCTGGGTTCGTGTGGGTCTGTGTAGATTCCCTTTGAGTCTGATGTCAGGGGTGTGTGCAGGTTTGAATTTGCCAAGGTATCTCGATTTGGAAGGGAAAAAAATGATCTTAATTCCCTTGTTAATCTGGCCTTTTTTTGGCAGGCATTTAGAGACACTGCACAGCGAGACTGCTTGTGATTGAAGTTAAACACGTACTTAAAACTTGGCAGGATTGGGGCCTCTGTTCTCCCTGCCTGTTGCTGAGTGGATAATTACAATCAAATCACTTCTGTTTTCTTGGGGTATTTCTGTTTATATACATTTAGAAACTGACTTGGTGTCGAGGAAAGTACTTCCCTGTGTCAGTAGCACGGTGTGTCTGCATCTCTGCTACCTGCTCACACACAGAGCAGAAACAGGCTGCATTCAGCTCTGGGATGTGATGACAGATGGATGTAGGGTGATAAGGGAACCCAAGGAAACAATTGCAGTGTAAACTTATTTATTTTTTTTAATTGCATTGGGCACCCTGACTTGCTAACTTTCTTCTGTAGCTGCAAAACTGAGGTCAGGGATGTCAAAACCTGCCCATTAGGGTCAGTCCCCAGTTTGGGGTGTCCCCACACGGGGTGTATGAGCTGGTGACTCCTGAAGTATCCAGTTGTGCACGGGCAAAAAGTGTGGCTTCCTTTCTCCCCTCCTCCTGTGACAGCAAGGTATCATCAGCTCCTCCCACATGAAATCTGGGCTGCTCCTGCACTTTGACTGCATTTTTATAGAGGAAAAAACCCCACCAAAACTCCCCAAACCACGATTAGTGTTTGACAGTGAGCCAAAGCTGCTTGACCACGAGTTCTGAGCGCCTTCAATCCCTTGCTGCCCACCTCTTCACTTCTGATCCTGCAGTTCATACCAGCAGTTCACCTGGGTATTGCAAATTACAGGGTTGGGGCTGCACTGATTAGTAGCGTGGACTGGTGCTTCATAACTATCACCTGTGCAGCAAGCTCTGGAAAACCAGAGATAAGCAATCCACATGTCAGATTGTGCTTATGAGTGGTACAATTACCCATCGGATTTTGGGGTTTTTTAGGACTTTTTCTTGACAAAACGTTTTAATTTGTAAGATCTAAGGAGCTAAGCAGGGAGGTATTAAAATAGTTTAATAATTTACTTATTTTGGGGGAATTATCTCAATGGGTTGCTCAAGTAAAAAATTTTAATTCTTGATGCTACAAATATTTTTGTTTGGAATATCTCTGTTAGGGCAAGTTTTCAGTGTTGTGGTAACATTCCAGTGTTTGCTAATTGTTAAAGTGTATAAGTTATGCATATAAGACATGTACACACTTGATTTTTTTGCTTGGTGGTTGTTGCTCAGATGCTTTGTGTGTTATAATCTTTAATTTATTTGGCGGGGGGAATTATTTTGATGAACTCCTGGAGATTGTAGGTAACATTTAATGATGTATACATTTTTATATAATTGCTGTTCTGTTTAGAAACTTTCTTTAGTATTACCCAAGTCAAGGAAATGTTTTGAATTTTTTTCTTTTTTTTTTTTTCTTTCATCCCTCTGCCCCAGTGCATCATCAAATTGTACAGCTACGTGATGCCAGCTTCTTGTGGGAAGTCTTTAAAAGTCTTTGCTTGTGGGCTGATAGCCATGGAGGTGGCAGGTTGCCACTAGGATGCAAGCCCCACTTCAGTTAGATTTAGGGGTTACAGGGACTGTGACCGTGTGCTGACACTGTGTGTGGATCTGTCTCTCAGGTTCAGCCTGGAAGTGCAGCAGTTGTGAGGGTTCACTCAGATGTTGGTTTTGGTAACAGATCATCCTAACAAATCATCTCTTCTGTGTGCACTCTTGTCAGATAGAGGAAACCTCTGCAGCAATGGGATGCTTATTTGCTTTAGAAACACCCCCCCCAAATCATACCTATATATAAATTATAGGGGTTTATGCATTTGTTTAGTATTTTAATATCTACATTTGACTTCCAGGGCTATGCTGTTGTCTGTGTGGTGTTAAATGTGGAAGTATTTATATAGAGCCTCCAGTTCTTGTTGGGAATACAGGATTTACAGTGCAGTGATTTAACTTTTTCCTGCACATCATCCTGCCTGTTTCTTGTGTCACAGGTGGAGATGTTAAATTAGTAATTTGAGGGTATTTTAATAGAAGGAAATAGTTTGTTCCAAGCAGTAGGAGGGAAGGATGAGGGTTTATGCCACCATGTACACTCTCTCATTAAAGGTTTAATTTTTGGAGGTTGAGAATTCCTTATCAGATCCATACCAAGGCAGTGATGTTGGTCTCTTGGGGTGTGGTTAATGCCTACCACTGATAGGGTGAAATAGCAAATGATTATGTTCCTTTTTCTTTCTCTTTCCTCCCCTCCCATGAGCATGTTCTCTTCCAGTTTTGATGGATCCTTTTCCCAACATAGTCTCCTTTTAGTGCTTCATGACTTTGTTCTAGACAGTATTTCCTTTCTGTACTTCAGAAGGCTTTGCCTTTATTTGGCTTCAAAGAGTTAGAGTTTATTTTTATACTCTGAGCTCTTGTATTTTCCTTACTTTGTCTTGTTTCAGTAATTCTTGATTAATGTTAATTCGACTTTATTTGGCAATACGAACTCCTGCTTCTCTTCCTGTTCCCTTTTTATTAATACAGTGGAAAGAGGAAAAAACCTAATTTGCCCAATGGTGTTGTAAGAGGGTCTGCTGCTTGGAGTGTGTGTCTCATGCATCTTGACTGCTTATGTATAGGGAAATAGGTCTGCATGAACCTAAATCATGCCCAAATAGTACATTGATGGGCATTATAAAATGGCTGTAATAAATAAAATAAATTATTGCTGACAGCATAACAAAGGCACTCTTGTACTGTAGCACAGCTGAGCTGAACAGGGGAGAACATCTGCTTCTTGTTTCCAGAAATAACTGGTATTTTGAAGTGGGTTTTTTTTCATCCTTTTAATAATTTTCTGTAAACTCAGTAGGTGAAACAGGGGATTAGCCTTTGTTAAAACCCATTGTTTCTGTATTTCACAGTGAGCTTTTAGCAGTGTTAATGTCACAATAGCGTTGCTTTTGGATAGCCATTTGACATCATCGGAGTTGTAGAATCACTGCAAAAATCTAGATGCTTGCAATTATCTTAGAGCTGAGAAGACATTTGTATTAAATGAAGTTGCAGATGCTGGTTTGTATTTAATAAAAATTCCTTACTGTTAGTATGTGGGCCTCCACAACAGGGGAAGAGGAGCGATGGAAACCTGACTCCTGTCATAATTTTCTACTACCTAACCTCTGACATTTTCATTCTCATTTTTTTCTGTTAGTGATATGTTCTTTTATAGCTGATGCTTTCTAAGACTTTGTCATGTGAGTAATAGTTCTGGAGCTCAAACTGAAGACGACCAGCAGTCACCTGGTGTAAAATACTCCAGGTTGTTCTGTAGCTCTGTGCTTTGGTGTCTTTGCCAGAGGACCTCCCCAAACTGCCTATCAGAGACAAACTGCTTGCTGCTACATAACATTTATCCCTTACCTTGCAGAGGCTTGGCTTGGTCTTTGCATGTGACTGTGCTTGGGAGTTGGAGGAGACCTTTAAAGTCAATGTATTGGTTATCAGTGGGTGATAACCAAAGTGATTGCGAACACGTAGTGACATGCCTGCAGTTTACTGCTAATAAATTCCTGGCTGGGTCATTGTGTACCTTGTGCAGATTGCCTTTCTGTACTCACATGACAACAATTATTATTTACTGTTGCAAGAACATACAACTTTGTAATGTAATTATGAATACTTTATAAACAGTCCTGTGAAGGCGACAGATACAGTTTTATTTTCATTCTGTATGGCTGAAACATCAAATGCAGGGAAATCAGATGTTTTATTAGCAGAAATGTTCAGTACCTGCAGCTTTAGAGAAAGACTGGAGAGTGCATGTGCACTGCCTTGCTGGCACCATATTCCATCAGCATCTTTCTGAGACTAGAAAAGACCTGGAATAGTGAGGTTTTCTTTAATATTAGATTAGTCTCTTCAAATAAAATGCATTGTAAAGCTTTTTTCTTTTTATAGCTGTCTAGTAAAATTGAAGTTCAGAACAGTAGTACTTGAGGATTGGCATGTTGGGTATCATATTGGTGGATGACAGCTCTTAAGATTGTTCTAGTCACAAGCAGATTATAGTTTCTTTGTTAATGTAGAAGGTCCTGAAGTTCTTTATTACTTTAATGAAACACTAATAAACCTCTCCTTCTCCTGTGCTTCCCTGCCACATAGCTTTCAGCTGAAGGTAAAACCAAACCACATTTTTTTTCCCAAGCTGCTCATTAAATGAATGTATTTAAGCTCATGATAAATACAGCGGTGATGATCCTGGAGGACTGTCCGACAAGCCTTGGAGCTTTGGGAGAGCTGTGTCTCCTCAGCTTGATGAGTTGGGAAGTTTTTAGTGCTTATATTTTCCTCTGTTTTGTCTTGTAAGAGTGCTTTGGGTGGGTAGTTGTCTCTTTATTATTCTATTTCTTAATACAGTGTAATATCATGAGTCCTCATCTCAATTAGACCTGTGGTTTTCCTGTAATAAAAAAAAGCCAAGCATGCAAACTACTTCACTAAAATGCTTCTTGATAATTCATTTTCATACAGTTTGTATTTGCATCTTGCTTTCTGAGATGATCAAGAATGATGTTCTTTGATAGATGTGTCTCAGTCTTTTATTAAAAAGATTCAAATAGAGAGCAACTGATGCATGTTTGCTGGTAGTCAATCAGTCTCATGAAACACCCCTGGGAAACCAGTGCAGATTGTGTGGTGTCCCCCTCCCTGAGACTGGGCAGGGTCAAATCTCTTTTCTGGATAATTAAAATTACAGAATAGCCTTGATTGGAAGAGACCTCTCTGATCATCAAGTCCAACCATTAACCTAACACTGTCAATTCACCTCTACACCATGCCCCTTGCCATTTACTAATCTCCTTTTGCATTATTAATCTGTGGCTGATTGTAGGACTGATGTTGAGTTCACAAAGTCTTACTTAAAATCAGTGGAATTTGGCTGGTTTTCTCCAGTTGTTCTCATTGCCATGTGGACACAGCTCTGTGCTTGTGACGTACAGTGGGTTTGCCTGTTTCTTGGCCAGAAGTACTCAACAACCTGGCATATGTTTCAGCACCCAAATAATTCAGATTATCACTAGTTGGAACCTTAAGTACAACACACTTTCTGAAGCTGAAATCAATCCTAAATTAGTTGCACTTATAAAATAAAATCCATCTGTTGTTTCAAATGAACCAAAATACAATATTGGAGCATTTAGCAGTTTTTAACCAAATGTTAATATATGTAAATATTCAGCTATAAGAGTTTCAGTGTCTGTCTTAGGAGGGAATTTTTTTTGTTTGGTTTTAACCATTTTTTTTGAGCTTGTTTTTGCTGTGCTTTCAGCAACAAGACTGAATGTGTTGCTCATATTGGTCTTCTGATTATTTATGTCTCAGAGGCACAAATAATGTTGTGTTGAGCCTTGGACAAGGTACAGTGTTCACAGAGGAGGGCTTCTGGTTTGGCTGCTCTGCAGCTGTTGTCTGTCTGGAATACCTGCAAGGAAACTTTACTAGTGGTACACAGAAATAAATTATTTTTTTCCAGCTTTTTTAACAGTTAAGGCCTGTTGACTTCAGTCAAATACAAATTCATGGTTCCAACCAAATAAATCAGGTTTCAGGGCACTCTTTTAGCTTCGACTGCATATATTGGCTTTACTGAAGTGTCATTGGCAAATAGATTTTTCTTAAATTTAGAATCTGCCTAACAAAGTTTCTTTGTGCAACAGATTTAATATTAAGTAGAGAAAATAACATGAGTGTTGCTGGGCTGGGGAGTGGTTTTGGTTTTTGAGTCAGTGTCCATATTAGCCTGTATTGTGGGTCAGGATGTCTAAAACTCCTGGAAGGGAAAACTTGGGCAGGAGTGAAAGGAGTAAACCAGCTTGGATGGAAACAGGGAAACATTGTGACTCTTCAGGTGCTCTGAAGTAGGTGTATGAATTCTCATGATTAATTATTTTTGCAAGAGCATTATGAACCAAAGCTGTAAAAGAAAAAAAAATAATAAATTCAAAACTAAACTCACAAAATCCCCTCCTCCAAACCATTTTCTTTTTTACCTTTCAGGTTGAATGAAATGCCAAAGAAAGTAAACTCGTAATAAAAATTCAGAGAAGTAAATTAGACTGAACATTTGTTGTTCCTGGGATCATGCTTACAGTTCTTCCATCTAATGGCTGTGACCTTATGGTTTCTGATCTCCCTCCCAGCTGAGGTCCAGGCAAGGCTCTTTTGTTGGTTAAGTGTGTATCTGGTGCTTATGTTGTTAGGATGTAAAGTAATGAGCATTAGTCCTGGAAGTGTCCTAGTGATTGGTGTGGTGTGATGCACTAACACTGATCACAGTCATGCTGGTTTCCAAAGCATCTCCTTTAAGTCAGGGTCTGTAAGGGGTGGTTGGGACTGTGTTGCTGCTGCTTTCCTGGGCATGGATGGACCATGGGGTTTTGTTTGCAGTGGCTGCTCGGACCTGCTTGTCTGGACTAAACACCTTGGTCCCCACTGGTATGGTCCTTGGCTGACTTTAACCTCTACCTGTGCTGAGACTGCGCCATGGAGTGTCTTCCCTTGTAAGAGCAGAAGTGTTTGGGTGTTGGTTCTGTGACAAATCCTGCTTTTTGGTTTGGTGTAGAGAACTGGAAGGGTTATTGTAGGTTATACCTGCCCTGGCCCTTTCCTCCTGCCTGTCTGGCTCTGCTCAGTAGCCAGCCTGACAGCTTGCTGCTTTGTTTTCAATTCCCAACTGCTGCTCTTGGGTCGTGACTAATGCAAATTCCTTCATGTAAAGTCTGCTATACAGAACATGGATGTATTAAAAAGAAGATCAAATTGCAGCGCCCTAATAACTCTGTGGACAATGGCTCGTGTGTGTTGGCATTGTCTGCAGAAAGTTCAGGGTTTGTGCCTGGTGAGTCACGAAGTTGCACATGACAAGGTGAAAAGCCATTCCACCATCCCTGTTTGTCTGCTGGCTGTAATTTCCAATTCTGATGCATTGAAATGAAGCGGTGAGTTGGAATGTGGCTGTGTTACGGGACACAAGTGAATGGAGATCTTCAAGCATTGTTTTGGCCTTTTGAAAGGTGTGGTGCTCCTGTCTCACAGTGCTAGCCCAGCTCACTGGAAGAACAGAGCATGCTGTTAGGTCTGAGTGAGCTGTGTGTGTGAGCCTCGGGGAGCTTGAGAAGGGATATTAATAAAACTGATGAGCACACTCACATGTTGCCTGGTCGTGTGGCTCCCAGTACTACTTGCGTCTAAAACTCGGGGGAATTGTTAAATCTGAGCATTCTAATCAAGTGTAATGAATGTATTGTGTGTAGTGGCACAATAAAGTCGGAGGCTGTTGTCTCATCTTCCTTGCTGCTGCTTGTTGGGATTCATTGGGAGGGAGTCGGGCCACAACAAAAGCAGGAACAAAACACTTTGGCTTTGTAATTGATGTGTCAGTGTCTCTCCCTTTCTGTGACTGTTCTGTGCTGCTGCACACCTTAGGTATGAGATTTTTAGGTATCTTTTCTGGAACATATATATAAAATTAGGGTTTTAAAAGAAATTATATTCTAAGACACTCTTATATGTACGAATCTTGTAGGGGAGGAAAAAAGATGATTGTGGTGTTACTGTGGTGTAGTTGTGCTGTGGAGCTGGCTAGGTTGGAGGATGCTCCTGGGGCCTCTGCTCCCAGACCTTGGGGAGGAACCTCCCCTGGTTGGTGGTGGCAGTTGGTGATGTCATTGCTCACCTTCCCCTAAAGAGGGAAGAGCTGTCCTCTGCCTAAAAGAAATGCTGTGGAGTATTTTGTGTCATGCTTTAATGTGTCCAGAGTCTCATATGTGGAGGAACAGCTTTGTCTGAAACCCCTGTTACAAAGTGTGGTTTGATCTATGGTCTCTTTTTATTGTTTTTTTTTTTTCTTCATTTTTTAAGCTTCTCATTCTGTTACTTACCCAATACAGAGAGATATTCTAGCTCTGATTTCACTAGCGTTGTGCCTGTTGATTCAGTGCTGGTTAGTGGTTAAAGGAATTTGAGAATCTGCTGTGGGTGTATTTAGAACATTTAATCAAACATCTCCAGAATCCATCAATTTCCTAGTTTTCCTGTGAAATTATTCTCAGAGCACAGAGTGTTCCCCAAGTCTCTCACCCACCCTTCACTCCTCTTCACCTCAGCTCAGAAAGTGCACCCAGGAGGTTTGGTGTTGCAGCCTGATCTCCAGCAAGGGATGGTTGTGTTTGGAGAAGGATTTCCTTGACGACCATGCAAAAATCTCTCACTGCCTTGTGCTTTGGGTCTGTCCCAACAGCAGCTCCCACACCATGGCTCACCTCAGTGGGGTGGCTCTGGGGCTCAGAGGGAGACTGACTCTCTTGGGCTGGTCTTTGTGGTGGCCCCTGCTTTGACTTGGGCTGTGGCATCACTGTGGTGCACTGCCTTCGGATGCCTTGGTGTGCAGCCCCTTGCTCTGTAGCTGCAAGCTTTGAGGGGGGCTGTTGGGATGTCCTGAAAGGGATGCACATCCTTCCCGTTCTTTTTATTTATTATTTGTTTCAAGAAGTTGGCTTTAGAAGATGCACTCAGTGCTTCTAGGGTTTTCTGGCCTGATGATATAGTTGTCAACAAGGCTTTTGTCTCTGGGAGGTTATTGTAAAACAGAAACTCCCTGTTTTCACTGCGTGGTTGTCAGAGCATGCTAGAAGCTTACACAGATAGTATTCACGGATCTCTTTCAAGCTGTTGGCTAAAGTAGCTGTAACTAAAGAACAGAGATCACAGCAGCTTGCTTCTTGATAATCTTCACAGTAAATACAGGATTTAGGGCTCAACAGATGCGATTTTGCAGGCTAGGTCATACGTTATTATTGATTAAATATTTAGAGGCTGAGTTCTCTGAACTGTGATGATAGGGTAGCAGTAAATTTAGCGTGTAGGAGATTGAAAAATGACTGCTGTTTTCTGGACATTGCTGTCACAGAAGACTCTTAACACTGCAGGAACAGTTGTGGGGACCTTGCCCACTGTCACACATGCTACAGGCATTGGTGAGCAGATAGTGGCTGCAGTGTACTTCAGTCTGCTAAGGTCCAGCTGCTGACCAGGCAGCCCAGTACCTGTGACTTCCCACTACCAAGCTCTGCTTGGTTCCTTTCAAAAGGTACTAAGACTTCTGCTTCATATGAACCTTAAACCTCGTTAAAGGAGCAAATGAAGTTAGAGTGAAACAGGGTGCCTGTTTCCCAGTGATCTTCCAGGCAGCATGTGAAGTGTTGTTGCTCCAAGATTACTTTTCCTATCCTTGCTTCCAATTACTGTTCCTGAAAAACTGGTTTTTCTTTTTAATGGCAGCTGTGACAGCTCTGAGAGTGAAACCAGAAATTATGATGGAGCCCTGGAATTCTTTATTGGAACTTATTTCCTTTACTGTTTACCTTTGCCTGTGCAGTGGGGTCATGCACTTAGTTTAATCGCTGGAGTAATATTTTAGCTAAAAGTTTTCACCAACGAATTGAAATTTAAATATGTAATGTAACATTTTTATAAAAAAAACCTATTTTCTATTTTATTATCCAAATTTAAGTAATGAATTTCAGGGGCTTCTTACGTACTAAGGGTGTGTTTTGCAAAACAGTTAATCTGAGCTGAAAGTCAAGCCCAGTGCCTTGTTACTGACCTCGCAATAGGAACTCCTTGGGGATGTTGGAATACTGAAGAAGGGAGAGAAAAGGGTGTGGAGGGAGGTGGGAGAGAACTGTGAGTACACTTGGCATTCAGAAAACTGCCAAGTGGAAGAAAAATACATTCTTTTCTGCTTTTGTTCTCCAAAAATGCAAAGGGTGGAGGGCAAGCAGTAAAGACACGTAGGTGTTAAATTCCTCATAGAAACAGTATTAATGCCACACTGAAGGAAAGTCATCGTAACTAATTTAATAATTTGTAAAAGAAAACGTCTTCAAGTAGTATGCCAAAACTTTGTGTGAGCTTTACAGAAGAGTTTTCCTGTAATATTTATTTTGACAAAACCGATTCTTGTCTCGTTTTGTGTAAGAACTGAGTGTTGGTTTGTAGCACAGATAAGAATAAGAAAATAATACTCAGTCTCAATGATCTTAATGTATGCTGTTGGAGGAGAAATTGGGGCAAAAGTGCCCAGGTGTTGTCCACTTGTGCCCAGGCACTGCTGCTGAGGAGGGGAAGGAAGGAAGGAAGCCAAACATCTGTAAGCAGTTGTCTAAGCACCCCTGGGATACTGAGCATCGATGCCATGCTGCTGGTGTTTGCCTGTCACATGGCACAGTCTGATGTGCTTATACTCTCATCACAGGAGTGTAAAGAGCTGGCAGTCTTTGGGTGGAAACGAGGCTCTTGACATTACAAGGTGGTTTGTGGTGGTCTTGTCAATGGCAAAGATGCTGCGTACTTCTGAGGACCGTGCATCCTGGATAAACTTCCAGTTTGCAGGGTTTCTCCCCTCTCCCCCAAGCAAGTTTTCATTGAGAAGTGTATTGAAGAACTGATCTATAAATGATGTCTGGAGCACTGATGTCCTTTCCTGGCAGAGGTCTGTTGTTGCTGTAAAAGAGCTTTGCTCATGCTAGTATTGCCAGACAAGCTATTTCTACAACTAGGAGGTCTTGTTGCAACGACCTCAGGCTTAAAATATAGAGGGTTTTCCTTTGATGAAAGTGTGATACACCCTTCTTCCTCTTTTGATGATTTCAGTACAGTAGTTTGGAAATACCCTCATTTCAGGGAAGCACACACAAATTACTTGGCATTCTGCATCTGCTTTCTCTAGGTTCCTTAGCTCTGCTAATTACTGGTTATCTTTTAGCACGTTAAGGGAGTCTAGCAAATTCTTGCCGAATAGAACAAAAATAACTGCCTTAAGGGATTCTCTCTTTGTAATCTTTTTTTTTTTGTGCCTGATTAAAGCATTGACATTTAAGCAGTCTGTCCTCCGAAGACTGGTTAATAATCAGCCTCAAATGTTGATCCTTTCATTCTGGAGGGAAAGAATCCTTGTGGTTTTGCTTTGGGTTGCAGTCACATACAGTTTGGCCTGTTGGCCAAATATGAATTTCTGCAAGGAGAGAGTTCCAGAGCTGTTGTAATGTTTTTCACCTTGACAATTTGTATTTGAAGGAGCTGGAGAGTGAGGTCTGCCTTTGCAAACTGTATTGTGTGTGTAGCATTAAAAGGTGATGGGATCACTTCTGCTGTTTCACATTGATTCTGGGAGGTTTTTTATGCTCCTGTCACAAAGGTTTGTGCTTGCTACTAGATGTTGTGGGTTATCTATGGAGGATATTCTACTTAAATCTGTTTTACTTGACGTTCTCAGGGTTTTTGGGTAACATCAGCCAGGCTACAGTAGGCTGTGTTGGTTTGACTAAGTAGAAGTGGTCTTTCCAACTCTTGGAGAAGGAGTTTCTGTTCCTGTTTCCCATTTGAAGTAGGAAGGAAACTGGCAGTCCTATGTGAGGCTGCTGACCTCCTGTCAGATAGATCTGTTGCTTCTGTTTGTGCTGGATGGTCAGTCTTCCTTCAGCAGCTCTTCCATGGATGAGTTTCCATTGACCTTTCCAAAAGGTGGAGTTCACAGCTCAAGAGGGGAACTTTGTTTTGTTTTTTCCCTGTGCACGCTTTAGTTTGGTTAAAAGAAGGGGATTATGGAGCATAGCAAACCTATAGTTAACAGAAGCTGCATAACCAGTTGATCACAACTGTATTTTTAAGAAAAGCCGTGAGTTTCCCTTCCCTTTAGTTTAGGTCTCTCAAATCCAGCAAATCTGATTATGTAGAATTTGCAAGTCACAGAGTTCAGTGTTTAGTACTGTGAACAGTAATGTTGCTTTGATTTTTCCCAGGCTCTAGTCAAACACTTTTTTTTTTATATGAGTGTTTATCTGAAATAATCATACAGCTCCTGCAGTTGAGTGCTACGTAATAAAGCAAGAAGCTTGAGATAACAGGTCTTCCCCTCCTTCTGACACTTGTACAGGGTGTACCTAGTAAGTACTGCAGTGGACTAGCTGAATGAGAAGCTAATACACTCTAAATGCATTGCTTTTCAAGAGAACACACAGCAGGGATGTCTTAATTTTCAGTGTTACTGTGTGAAATGTCTGGACTGCAGTCCGGGGTCCTCCCGTGTCCCCTGGGGGGGTGGGCTGGGATCTAGAACCTGTGTTCTCCATGGCTGTAGTCACAAGTGTGACTGTCCAGAGATCGTGGTGTTGTAATCTTTTATTGCAGCATTCTGCTACTGGGTCCAGACTTTGCCTTTCATCACCCTGTACAAATCTTCTCCTTTCATGTGAGCAGTGTGAGTCAAAAGTCTGAGCGTTGAATTAATGCATTGCAGCTTATAAACCTGACTTTGATACTTGGATTAAGTTTAATGTTAGGTTTTTTTTTTCATTTTCAGTGAATGATGGTACGCTTGCTCTCTGAAAGCAAAAGTCTTCTTTTTAGGTGAAGCACTGATTTGTTTAAAAACAGGTTTATTATACCTCCATAGAGGCTGTGGTTGACTACCACTGGACGAGTGAGGTGTTGGAGGGCTTTCTGTGTTCCATTACAAATTGGTGTTGATCATGGTTTCATAGGAATGAGAAGGTTCAGATTGGCTTGGTTTGGGTTTGTATGCAAGAATAATGATAGCCTTTACATTTTTGGTCTTACTAAGGATGGTATGGCTGGTTGGAGTAGAAGAGGTGTCTGTATCATCTCATGTACTCCAACCCAACCGAAGCAGCCCACGTCTCACGGGTGATCAGTTAGTACCGCTTTGATTTTAGGAGGTGGAGAAGGCAGTTGCTCTGCATCTTGTCCGTAATGCTGTGGATGTTAGTCATGAAGGCTGTTGCACTTTGGGAAGCTGGGTGCCTGGGGGTAGGCTGCAGGATTCGGAGCTGGAAATTCCCGAGTAATAATATTATCTTGCTGTTGATTCAGCCCCTGACAGCACATTCATTTGTTGTTTCTCCTAATGTTGAAGCTGTTAATCTTAATTAGAATTATTGTCTCTGTGACATTATGCATCAACAATCAATTGTATTTACTAGGGAAGTGTACAGGTATCTGTACCTCTCATATTTATGTTGATTTGATTTAGAACTTGAAAGCTGTTAACCTAGGTATATGACTATGTGTACATAGACTGTAAGTCCTCAGTTTGGATCTGTAAGGTGCTTTGTGGTTTATGGCGTAGGTATTGTTGAGAAATACAAAAAAGCAGTGGCAGAATGTCAGTTTTTAGAGTTTTACTGTGGTGGTTGGTGATCAACTGTAGCAGTAGGGGCTTATTTATTTTGCTACAAGTGAAGATGCTAAGAGCTCCTGATTACACTTCTCTGTTTGGTGAGGGATATATATGTTGGCCAATATATGGCTACACGTGTACTCAGACATGTTAGCATTTCTCTGCATGTGAGAGGGTATTGCAGTAGTTGTGGCAGTAGTAGAATTTAATTGTGGGAACCTGTGTTGAGATAACTTACAGCTTCTCTAAGGGATATAGCATACTGTAAATTACAATAACTTCCCTGGATTGCTCTATTTGGTAGTGCTTGGGTACCCCAATACCAGGATGCAGGAGGAATTACTGGTGAACATACTGTTGTCCTCTACAGGGATTCCTTTGTAGTCTGTAATGGCATTATTATAGGAATAAAAGAGCTGGAGCTGGATTTTTCTTTATTTCCTCTCGTGTTTTTATTGAAAGAGGTTGTAGGAGAGCTTTACTAAAAACTAGAGCGTTATCTATAACAGGAGCAAAGTTGTGTATAGGTAATGAACTGGGATGTTCAACGTGACTAAGTTGCATACAGACGTACTCCCGGGTTGTTGTTACTGATAAGCACAGAATTGACCTTTTGCTTTCATCCTCCACTTCCTCTCTTTTCATCCCCAGGTTTCTGTACCAAATTTCTTACTTAATAAGAACACCTTTTTCTTAGCATTTCGGTGTTCTGACCTTTCCTACCACCATTCCTTTTTTTGTTTCCTTAAAAGGAAATTTCAGATGTAGGTACTTTCTTGCCTGTTCCTTTTAAACGAGGAGGGAGTTAGTTTCTGTGTGAAATCAGGTGAGCTGATGGTTTTGGAGTTATGACAAAAAAGGCTGAAATGAAATATTGCTATTTGATGGATGTTTGTCCTCTGGAAAGGAGGTTGCTAATCTTGACAAGTAGTCAGCTGCTGGACTAGCAAAGTGGTGACTGGACTGGAAGCCTGAAATTGCCCATTTTGCTTGCTGATTTTGGGCAACTTTTCAAGAGCCTGGGTAAGGAGGGTGCTTTACGGTCTTTGATCTCTTACTGAGAAGTATTTGGTATAAAATTGTGCTCTTTGATAGGTGTAAGCATTGAGATTAATTTTTGGATAGTCTGAGCTTCCTATCCTGTTGAACTCTAGGAGCTCAGTGTTTTCAAGCCAGCTTGCTTTTGGTTTTCTATTAGCAGCATATAAGTCTGAAAGGTATTTTAAAACTAAGTAATGAGTGTCTGGGAACTTTATGGTAATGTTTTACTTGAATATACTTTTTCATAGCTGTACTTGTGTTCTGAACCATGATAAGGGCTGAACTGTGCTTCAGATATTCAAAACTCTCCCTGAGCTGCTTGCTTTGAAGCAATGACATTTGATGTTCCTGTCTCTCCAGTTCAGGGCCCTTGGTATTTCACTCTGCAAAATCAGCTTTTCCAAAGGAAGTTTTTTTCTGTGGTGAAATCAGGGTTCCAGAAATGCTGAACTCAGTGTGATGAAACAGCAGTAAAAATAATAGAAAATTTCCCCTCCCTCATTCCTTTAAATGTTTTTCTTTCTACCAAAGTCTTATATCAACATAGTCCAGGGTTCTTAGGTGGAAGGTGTTTATCTGTATGGGGTGTGGAGAGCTGATGGTGAGTAGAGAAACTTAGTTTTATTTTCATGTAGAAATACTTTGCTTTTTATTTTTTATTATTTTCAGAAGTATTCTGCTGAATGATGGTACTTTCAGTGTATAAATAAACTGGGGTAGTGGTTCTAGGGCCCCTCTTCTTAAACAAGATCTAATTTTTTTGAATTTTATTGAGAATACCCCTACTCCTAGGAATGGAATTCTTAAGTCTGTGCCTGTAGCCCTGTGTGCATGTGAAAACGAAATATAATTATATATATATAGATAAGAACACTATTAGCCCCATTGAGATGCACCTTTTGCAGGAGAAAAAAAAAAAGAAAAGATAAAAATCCAAGTGTGCAAATGTTATTTCTGACAGTCTGCAAAGACAAAAAGCCAAGCTTGTTTCCTGTTTGTGGCTATGCTGTTGTTAACTGATGATGTCAACTGTAATTGTTTCCTGGATTTGCAAAAGAGTGACATGAAGTCCCTTTTTGTCTCTTCTATGTAAAGATACTATCGTAACTAGACTGACATTTCCTCATTTGGAAAAAAACACTGTCTGCCATCTATGTGGGTAAATGTAAAGTTTAGAGGAGGAATAAAGGCAGGAGTCCTGTATCATGGTCATAATGCAGTCCCGAGCTGTCTGATGGACACATGCACCAGGAGGCAGTGGGCATGTGACAGACTATAATTCTAAGAAATCAAGTTCTTGGTCATTTGAAGCTGTTCAATGGATCAGGTGGAGTGATCCTCTGTTGCAAAACGGTGATAAATGAACTGTGATTGTAGCAAGGTCCTAGGAAAACTCAGTGTTACTCAAAATACCTATAGGAAGTAGACTGGTGATTGAGGCCAGAAAACTGTCACCTGTTACCAGAGGCTGGAAACTTCCTTATGGATTATATGCTATTTTTTCTGAGTAATAGAATATGGCTCTGAAGCGACTGAACCAGTTTAGTTTATACAAAAGTTACTGGGTGCAGTCTCAGGGAGTGACTTAAGATCATGCAGGAGTTTGCTGTTAGTGTGTTTTATGAGAAGTGCTTTAATTAGCCTTTGGAATTGGTATTTCTTTGGCATGATGATGCCTCATTCCTGATGAGTGCTCCTTGAACTATGGCATTCTCTGCAAGGTACTTCCTTAAAGTCTTCTGAGAACACTTTCATTCCTCTGACTAATCCACCCATTTTCCTCCCTAATAGTACCTCAGTGCTTGTATTTAAACCTTGTTTGTTTTTTTTAAAAGGCCTCCAGCTAAACAGGAGGATACTTTCGAGGCAGTTGTTATTCTAGGTGTGCTGTCCAGCTCAAAGTGAAGAGTCCTCTGCTGATGTTTTTGCATCACTTGCACTTTAAAAGTAAGAAGTTTGTGACGCTGAACGGGGAGAGTAAATAATTAAGGTGGAGGACTTGCTTCCTGGTTCATCTCATCATCTTCCTCTGAGTCCACGGAGTGTAAGCTCTCCTGTGTGTGTTTAAATGCAGCTGACAGCTTGTCCTGCAGAGTTTGGGGTGGCTGATGGTGTGTGCCACCCAGCTTGGGGTGTGCAGGTTGGGCTTCTTGAGCCGGCGTCACGAAGGTCGGTGAATTTGCTGCGTGGATATTTGAATGTGTAAAACGTGGATCAGAGAACTTAAGCGTGTTTTTCTATCTGTGTTTCTGGTATTACATGATCAGGAAAGAATTTGGGAGTACTATTTTTACAATTGGCCTTAAAGAGAGGATGAAGGAAACGGCGCTGGTTCCAGCCTTCGATGAAGTAACAGGAAGGGAAGCAATGAAAGCCATAAACCGTGCTGAGTAACACTTCCTCTCTTCTGCTGCACCCCCCTAAGGGTGACAGAGTCTTTATTGAGCCTGACAGGATTCCCAATGAAAGATGCATTCAGTCTGAGGAGCCTGCTGAATCACTGTGCAGCGAGCAATGGCAGCAGGCTGGGGGAGAGCCTCTTCTCACAGCTTACACAACCTGCTCGCTGCGCTCCCAGTTACCTCTTTGCTTTACTGAAGTCTAGGCACTTTAAATATCAAATATAATACAGAGACATTCAGCCATTATCCAGGAGCATGTTAAAATCCTTGTCCTGATATCAAGTGAGTGCTTGATTGCTGCTGAAGTTTGTTGCCAGCCTTGTTTCCTGCTTGGAAAAGGGCTGAGGAGAAAGCAGCAGCTCTCTGTAACAAACAAATCAGGAGGCTGTGGCAGCTTTCAACCACACAGCTTCCTTCCTGGGAAGGTTTTGTACCTGATGGTCTTTCGGAATGTCAGTGGAATCTGGGAATCTCTTACCACATGGTTTAACTGATGTTTCAAAGGCAGAAATGCGTGTGTCTCTCTTTTAAAGCAGATTATCTGTAATACAGCTGAATCTGTAACAGATCTTTAGAAAGTACTAACATTTTTATTTGCTCTGAAGCATATAAAGTATGCATCCTGGCAGCTGTCTTGTCTTACCTTGGAAAAAGCACGAATGCCAAAGCCCATCCTCCATCCTTTGTGGTGCCGTAAGAAGCAGGTTCGGGGGATCCTGGGTGGCTTGGCAGCCCGTGTGGGCTGGGTGTGGGGAGCCTGCAGTGAGCCAAGCGTATGTTCTTGCAGCAGGAATTGAATGTTTGGGGTGGAATTGAGAGACAGGTTTTGCGTAGCTCTTTGGGACGGGTTGGCATGGGAGAGCAATCTGTCTGGAACTTGCTGACACAGCTGTTCCTTACGCGTGGCTTTGAAGTGCTGGTGCTGCTCTTTTCTCACTCCCTGTGTAAAACTCTGCTGAGGGAGTGAGACCTGCTAGTCTCAGTTCTTTGGGATCCTTCCTTTAAGGCTGAGCGTGGATCTAGGGCATCAGTGAAGTCCAGGCTCGCTGGGATGTGGGGCAGTGTGGTGTGGCAGTGGCTGGATGTCTCTCCTTGGGGACTCTGCTGCCTCTCCCCGTGCACATGACACGAGGCACATAACGTACTGAGCAGTGCCAGAGGGAGTCTGGAGGGGATTCATGGCTTCTGCAGCTTCCCTGACACCTCAGTGCAATCACTGAGGGTGGCTCTTTGTGAGGTGTATCAGAATTTGCAACCATGAGGTCATTTTGGAACGATTTACTCTGTTTTCCTTAGAAATAGAACAGATTTCCTGCTTAGTGTTTTAAAATAATCATGTGTTACCAAAACACCTGGCTGGGGTCACATCACATAAAGCACCAGGTTTTCATTTGATGTTTATCAAGAGCAAAGTTGCTCTTGATGCAATCATTTCATCCTCATTCCAGAGCATCACGCTGCTTTTGCTCGCTTCGAACACCGCAGGGGAATTTGTCTTGGACCTTCTTGGAGCATGACTGGGGTTCATGTGCATTACAGTTGTGCTGCCTGGAGTTGTTGTAGTTGTTGTTGGTTGTTTGGAAAACTTAAGTGTTACTTTTTCATTTATTTATTTATTTTCAAGAAGTTACATCTTAGCAACTAAGAAATAGTTGTTATTTCTTGTAAATATCCTTGTAAATATTGGAAGTAGCAAATTACTTTCCCATGGAAGTGTTTTGGGGTAAATGGGTGATGGTGGTGGTAGTTACCTGGTTTGCTTTTGAGTTGTCAGTCGATGCTACTGGTGCTGCTTTTATTTTCCTTTATTCTACAGTTGTGGCATCCTGTGGTACTGAGGAGAGTTCCCATCTGGCAGGGGAAAGGAGAAGTGGTCAGTTATTCAGTGCCTCACTTCATGGTGTGTCGGAATGAGGATGTTACCATGAAAGAAAGCTGATTTATAGAATGTTCTATTGTTACTACAATCTCTGTGTTCCCCCCGCCTTTGGTTTAGCAGCTGGGTGAGCTTTGTGTCGGGAGGATGTGTGTGTCTGGGGTGATAACAGCTGATGGAGCTGGGGGCTGCTGGGCCAGGCTTTCCCTGTGGCTGGGTTTGGTGACAGCAGTGCCACCCACAGAGCCATCCCTTGATTTCTGCACTTCTGCTTACACACATGCTATTTCATTGCACACAAAGAACACGAAGAAGCAGATGTCCTCTGCTTTTTAAAGAGAGGTAACCACTGAGGACACCTCTGCTTGTGAACCCAGTGCTGTGAGAACAGGAGGCAAAGAAAATTCTCCATCCCAGGCAGCTTTGTGCAGGATCACTGTGGTCACAGTGTTCACGTTTCATCTCTCTCTAGTCCAGCAAACCTCATTCCTAGCAAGATGAACACCAACTGCCTGCTTCCCTCTGCTCTTTGACCAGTTCCCTTCCTTCCCTTGGCTCACCGGAGCTGCAGTTTTAGTTAGTTGGATAGAAAATATGAGTTAATTTCTCCCTAAATAACCTAGGCAAGGTAGTTTTCTGTTAAAGATTGAGGAATATGTGTGAGCATACCATTTAAAGGTAGGTACTGTGTTTTAGTTCGAGCTGATGAAAACTCTGAATAGAAAGATTACAAAATAAAATAATTTTGACCTGGATCCCTAGTTTGGAGGACTTGTTTTTTATCAATAATCATGTTTTGGTTGGCTTTTGGCAGAAAGAAGCACATAAAGAGATTACAGGGGAGGGTATGGAAGGAGTCTATAACTTTTCAGCGGATGCTTTGTGTTCTGCTGTTGCAGCACTGGTTGCTGCCCTTTGGCATCGCCCTTTTATAGCCCTTCCTTTTCATTGTGGGTATCTGAAAATAATCTCTACCCTTTGTACTGTGGTTACGTGTTTGCCTGCTGTTAGAAACTGGTGTGGCAACATAAATCTGTTTTTAAAAATAGTGCTTCTAATCCTGTTTTTAATTTTATAAAGCTTGAATTAGAGAAATGAACACTTCCATCTTGGACAGGGGAGTTTTTGGGTGCACGGTGCTGCTGGGCTGCAGTGTCTGTCTGTGAGGTGGCCACAGCACCTGCCCATTGCCAGGTTAAAATCACGTCCCTGGCTTGCAGAAGTATAAAATGAGATTCTAAATGTAATCTCTCAAACATAATTTCAGTGCTGTTATAAGCATTTATTCCTAAATGAGATGGGGCTAATGGAAGGAACTGCACAAAGTATGATTGATGTGAAATTTTCCTGTTATCAGGAAAAACTGGGCTCGATTAGCTGCACATCACATCCCTTGTTAGTCATTGAAGTGAGGGACAGGAGGAATTTCGCCTGCCAGGCTGTAAAGAATCTGTTTTAATGCTGCTTTTTTTTTTTTCTTTGTTTAAAAAGCATAATTTCAATAAGACCTGTGAAGAACATTGCCTGGGGATGTTTGGTGCACAGGGGGAAAGAGACACCCTGCAGACCTTCCTGGGGGACCCGATGGCTGAGCTAGGTCTTGTGCTTGGTGACACCCAACAAAATCACCTGCTCTGCTCAATTAGGAGAGGTGATTGCTTTAAAAGTCAGTAATTATTATGGAGAGTGTTACAGATCCTGATTGAAAAACACCTATAGAAACTGATGCGTGAGTAGCTGATACATTTAGCTTGTTGAAATGTCACCTGGCTGGGTAATGAACAATGTGATGTTTATTCATTTATCAACATTAAAGTAGTAATGCTGGCCAATGTGAGTTCAATGCCTTTTGCTGGGCTGGGCTCTGGCTCAGCTGTTCTCTCTGCTGCTGCACATCTCAACAGCCAAAGTCCAAGCTCAGGGATGCTTTCCAGGCATGAATCTCTTTAAGCAAATGCTTATCTCTTTAATTTACCATCTGTTTATTCATCAAGCTCCTAAATGAGCACGGTGGGTCGTTACAGTAGTCCCGTTTGGTCAGCCTGGCTGCAGGTGGAGTGCAGGAGACAGCTCGTGCTGAATTAAGCAGCGAAGGGGCTGTGCTCTGCTGAGTTGTGGAGAGTAGCTCTCAAGTAAGGATGTGGCCATTTTTCATATGTACAGCTTAAAAACTTTGTGATTAAACATCAACGTAAGCTTTTGTTCTGCTTACAGTCTTCTGTAACTCATGACAATAGAACTGCTAATCTAAAATGTATTTTGAAGACCTTCTGCTATATCTTAGTCTTGATTATGAGGAAAAATACTCACTGCCTTCCTACATTTTCCAATAATGAAGGCTGAAAAATTTAGCTTTAATGGTAACAGCAAATAGTGACTTTCCCCCAGCTTCAACAGGAGGTGAGAGCATCCTTACCTGACCTGCCCATCTGAGTACCCTTCTGGACTGGGAGGCAGGTGGAGGAGGCAGAATGCGGAGCACAGTGGGTTTATTTCAGTTGTTCCATAAATTCTTGAACCCCCAAGATACCCCTAACTCCTAATGCACTGCGGTTGGAGGATATTGTTGCCACATTCCTGTGCCTAACGTTTTCCGATGATGAAATAACTTGGTAACTGCGCTGGTCCGATGCCTCGAGCGAGCCTTTGGCTGCCAGGTAGCCATCTGTGACAGGCTTGGGTGTTCCAGCTTGATCACTAGAAGCAAGTGTGGTGTTTGGAGTCTGATTCTTAGCTTGTGCTCTTGGGCATTTCATTAAGAACATCGTTTGTGGCAGTTCACAGCCGGAGGGTTAGAATGAGACTGGACTGTGTGAAATAGGTGCTTTATATGTATAGGTGTTAAGCATTCAGGCCTTCTGTTTAATTTTCATGGGTTTTGGCAATGACATTTAAAAAAAAATAAATATCAGTTTTATTGGGTTTATATGGCCTGCAATGACATCACAGAATCAGAGTGGTGGGGGTTGGAAGGGAACTCCGAAGATCATCCAGTCCAACCCCCTGCTAGGGCAGGATCCCAGAGCAGATCCCACAGGAACACGTCCAGAGGGATTTCAAATGTCCCCAGAGAAGGAGCCTCCACCACCTCTCTGGGCAGCCTGTGCCAGTCACCCTCCCATCTGACCTTTCCTTTGGTATAACAGTCTATATCCGTTCTATTTCTCAACATTGACTGTGAAGCCAAGGAACTTTTCTGAAGTAAATCCATTGTAAATTCTGAGGCTAACATTCATATTGATTTATCTTTTGTAAACACTGTATAAATGCAGCGCTTGAAAATACAGAACATATTTTCCAAAGCCAAGCTGGAGAGACTGCCATGTGGTATATAATGATTTTGTTGTGCATGCATTTAATGCTAACAGCCCACCTGTTCAGGATAGTAAATTAAATGATGAATAACCCTAGTGAGCTTTCCCCTAGCATGTGGTCTGCACCATCAGCACGGATATTTCTGTGACTGAAGAGGATTCTGTGTAATGAGAAGTTTAAACAGCTGTACCTCCTAATTACAGCTTCTGTGTCCAGTTTTTAAAGTGAAATAGTCTGCTTGTTTTAATATTGTTGCATCAGAAAAAGTCGCTTGCTTCTGTGGTGGTTCATGGATGGCACTGGTGTGATGCTGAGTCTCAGCAGGAGGTGGGAGACAAATCTAAAACTTTCTTGTCTTCGTCTTTGCCAAAGTGTATTTTGGAGCAGCTCCTAACGTTACCCTCTGGTCAAGGGCTAGACCTAGTTGGAGAGGTGGTAGGGTGGAGTAGAGTCTGTAGCAGGGCTACCAGCTCGGTCTGAGGTGGACATGAAATAGCTTTTTCTCTCTAAACATAACGTTTTTACTATGAAAAGGTACTGTGGTTCTTTGCACCATATATAGTGGCTAGACTGTGTGGTTTAGGTTTTTGCAAGGGTTCTTTGCTATTGGCAAACTAGTTTTTCAAAATTCCCTCTCTTAAAGAGGTGTTGAAGACCTTGGATGAACAGGACTGTCTTATTTGGCTTGTTCCACATGTCGATTGCTGCTCTATCCATTCATGTAGATAATATTTTCAGAAAGATTTTTAATCTGTTTCACTTAAGTGTTCATGCATCAGTTGGACTTCACTCTTTTCATTTCCACAGCTGAAGTGTGGACAGGGTTCTTCAAGTCTGTGTGTGTGTGTCCTGACCTGTCTCATAATTTGGGCTTTGTCTCTAGAATCACATCTTGTAAGTCTGTGCAACTCCCTGCAGAACCTGAGGAGTTAATGCTGAAGATGCTGTCAATGAAGTTGCTCATGTAACTTTTTTTTCTCTTTCTCTTTTTAGGACTTAAATACTATCTATTCTTTCCTTCATGGACTGGACATACTCTCACATTTCAGGGAACATCAGCTAAGGTAAGGTACTATGGAGCTAGTTGGTGTTGCACAGCACAACTGGTGTCTGTGACTGTGTTTTTGTGGAGATGAGCAAAGCTTTTTGTCTGCTCACCCTTGGAGGTGGCACAGTGTTGGCCAAGTCCTTGCAATAACGTGGCATGGAATCTAAACCGATTAAATTTGCTAAGAGCAAAGGCAGAGCTTACTCACATTTGTCTACCAAGGACTGTGCAGACAGTGCCCTGTGTTAACTCTAGGCTACAAAAGCTTTTTAATGCTGCAGACGTTCAGATGATCTCAGAATACATAAAGTGGAAGGCCAACAAAGCACAAAAGGTGCGTTGGAAGTATTTTAGTTCCTTCAGTTCTGTTGCTATGGGTAATTCCAATGTGTGGGAGTGATTTAAGCACTTAGAGAACACGCTGTATATTATCTGTTTGGATAATGAAGAACAGTGTAATAATTTGAATTCTATGGTTAAGCACTTCCTTTGTTTAGAACAGAAAAATAGTTGAATTTGAGGTCTTAGAGCCTTAAAGCGATTCTGCTGAAATGTGGAGATTAATGGTGTATGATCTTTGGGGATTAAAATGGAAACTAAACTTCTTCTCCCTCAGAATAATGTCATCGAGTGCCCGCTATGAGAGGTACAAGGGCAACCAGGTTCTCTTTTGGTGAGTACATCTCTCTTGTTGGAGTTCCTCAGTAGAAGTGTAAACAAACCCACTGTTTTGCATGCTGTAATACATTGCTTGCTTTTTCAGTAATTGTGAATATAAGACTTGACAACATTTAGGCTTGGCCAGACTGGTGAAAAGCTTTGACAGGAGGTGGTTTTAGCAGTAGAGTGGTGTTGACATTTAAGAGGTGCCCATGAATTATCAGCTTGGCTCCTGTGGACAACAGAGGTGTGTGTGTCTGTGAACTCACACTGTCAATTAAAAAGCAGGTAGTGTCCCCTCTTTGGTTTGAGGGAGCCGTGGTGACAACTCAGTAGGTGGCACTCTTCCCCTGGAGCTGGCACTGACTGCACTGTCAGGAACCCAGTTGTTTTGTCGGTGTATCCTGTATCGCAGGAGTGATGGAGCTCAAATACTGTTTCTTTGCTTACTTTAAATTCCTAGAATTAGTATTTGAGCTCAGAGTTCTTTTCAGGTTTCTCCTGGGAGGCAAATATACCTTTTTTCCTCATGTTTTAGCATTGCTTATGGTGTATTTATCCTCTCACAGCTAATCCTAGCTTTCTGGGTAAGGCACAACTTTCAGTACGCTCGAAATGAGATGCCACCTACTAGTGCACATGGTGGGTATCTGTGATATGGACCTGTTCCAGTACCAGGTCAATGTGTACGTGCTGGAAGAGGAAGGTGATGTTAGGCTGTAGCTGGGAAGGCAGAGACAGAGGTGTGCAAAGCAGGAGTCTTGTATTTTATCCATGACACTTGACAGGTCCATGTGTTATTACTGTCCATGCTGAATTGCTAATCAGCATTAGCACAGAATAAAAATTTTCCTGTATTGGTAGTTTTATGTACGCTTTAATTGGAGTGAAGGGTTTTTTACTGAAAATTAATAATTTTGTTTTAAGAAAATAAATTTTTAAGTTGACTTAAATGTAAAGTTGTAAGATATAAGAAACATCCTGAATGTGGACATTTTAAAAACAGTTAATTCTTGGTAGTGTTCAATGAAAGTTATTAGGATTCCAGTCCACATATCACATTGGTAGAGTGGCAGGTTGTCGTTTTTCTACAGTAAGATTTTGGATAATGTATTTCTGAGCAAGAAGAAAGTAGATATCAATGTTTTCTTTTCTTACAGCTCAGAAACTATTGCAAGATGCTGGTACATACTGCTTTCTGGATCTGTGCTCATGAAGGATTCCATGTTTTTACCACCTTGCAGGTATGTAAAGCTGTTGTTGTTTAAGGTAAGGCAAGGTCTCTTTATTAATAAACACTTTATGTTGATGTTACTGTAAATTTGTCACAATTTTAAAGTCATGGCTTTGTTATTTTGTTTTTCTAAAGCTTAGTGGAAGAAGCGTTCTGCGAATTTCATTTAAATTCCCTTTCACTTTTTCTGCCCCTTGACATTTTTGTGTGAAATACTGCACTTTATGGTTTTTAAATCTCTTTAGGCTTTTTAAGTTTATAAGAGGATTTGTAGTTAGCTTGTTAACTTGGGAGCTCTCTGAATAATTCCTGTTGGGTAACTTTTGTGTAGAGTTCCCTGTCTTAAAAAAATATGACTGTAGATCAGTTTCTGCCATTTGGTTGGAGGCAGTATTTAATGGCATATATGATTTTTATGTGAAGCAAGAAAATAGAGGCTGGCAGCATCAGTTACAGAGAGCATATGACAGGAGTCTGACTGCATCTCATAGTTGAAGCACAGTTGTGACATACTATCACTGAAGCATAGTGTTTGACTTGAGCTGCACCTTGCTGCACTGTAATGCTCTCCTTGACCTTGTACATCACTCAGAAATTTTACTTCACTATATCTTGAAGCTGCATATTGCTTATTTGTATTCAAGCTGCACATCCAGGCAGGAGTGGTCTTAAAAAAAATAAAAATAAAAATGTAGACTTGCCTTGGTACCCAGTTTGGATGGTTTTTGATGAGATTATCAAAAGTGCTGCTGCCTCTTATCAACTGAAATAAAGGCTTTCCCCCTGCGTGGTGGTTCTGTGATGGACTCCATCTCCTGTGGGCAGTGGGGCACTGGCTCACTCCTGCAGTGACTGCTGCCTTTGTGCTCGCCAGCATGGTCCACTCTCCTGCGGGGCGCTGCTGGGCTGGCGGAGGACTGCTTCCCTTCTGGCTGTAACACAGCAAAATTAGAGTGCAAACCAACTCAGTGGCAGTGTCTTTGCTTTCTTCTCAACTGTACCTATACAGAGGTGTCTCTGAAACTCAGATTAATTAATGGTGCTTTACTCAGTGTGAGTTAACCATGAGCTGATAGACTTAAAAACATCAACTCCAGCTCAAATACATTTCCCTATACTTGAATTTCATGGGAAGTACTAATAAGAACATAGAGGACTGAATTTTTCAACTCTGTTCTTGGTTAGCTATAGGTTGGGTGTTAAACTCTTAATGCTCCTTGAGTGCCTGAAATTCAAGGGTGCCAGAAGGGAGGACATGGCAAGTTGATATTTGCATAAAACCTAGATAAAATTGTTTTGCTAAACTTGAGGAATAAGTCACTTAAGTGCATCATTAAGGTTTTCTGTTAAAAAAGGTCTTCTGTTAAAAGGTTTTCTTAAAAAAAAAAAGGGGGGGGGAGGGCAAACCAGATGTGTTGTTGCTAGTTCACAAGATTACAGCTAGTTTAATTGGAGATAATGAGGAAAAATAGCTGCTAGATGGTGTAAGGGTCACAGAATTCTGTAAGACCAAACTGCTGGCACTTGATGCTGTGCCATCTATGCTTGTTTAGCATATGATCCTATACCTGTATGATATTGGTGAAATAAATAAACTTTGTGGAAGAGTGTATTGCTTGGGATACTGGTTTATATGAGCTTTTTTTTTTTTTTTTTAAATTTCCACAAGAGGAAAGTAGTGGGCAAGTGTAGGGAATTAGAAGAAAACCACGCTTGGAGTGTCTTGAAATTGCTGAAGGGAATGGAGACATCCTTCCAGCCAGTTAGGTTTTTGGTAGGCTTGTTGCTGCTTGGACACCAGAGTGAGATAAAGCCTCATTGTTTGATTTGTTGAGATGTGTCAGCACATCAGCAGAGGTGAGCGAGGTTAGAGGCAGGTGTCATCTGCACAAATGTGGGAGACTGATCATGGCTTTGAGATGTCCTGGGGGAAAATGGATGAGGACTGAAATAGAATCCTTAATGTGAGGAAGGTGATCACTAATAAGGGTGAGAATTTAGGCTTTAATCTGGAGACCCCCCAGTGCTTTGAAAAGGTCAAGAGCTAGGTTTGAATAATTGTCATTGTGGAAGGACTGGGTAGGCAGAAACATTTTGCAAAACAGATAACAGCAACTGGATTCTGGTTTGAAACTCAATCCTTGTGTGTACTTTGCAACACTCCACTCCCCACTTACCCTTTGTAACATTGACATGGTAATTTCAATTTTACATTTGACAAACACTTAAGATTTAAAGAACTTCTATACTTTTTAGGGGTGTTTTTTTTCTGGAACTACTGGAATAGTTTTTTATAAAATGTGAGAAGCATATCAGTGTTTTTCAATTAGAGGAAGCTAGTTTCCCAGGTGATAGGGGGTTTTAAGGCCCCCTTTTCCTGTAAAGTTTCTGGTTTTTCATCTGTTTTATTTGGCAATCATTCTTCAGAATTCAGGATTGTATTATAAACTAACTGCCTGGCAACTTTTGTTTAATAAATATATGAGAAACTGCTGTTATAGTTGATTTTCAGTCTCTGAGTTGGAGGGTGACTATGGTATTTCTGGTATGTCCTCATAATACCTGTCCTTTTTCTGTCATCTGTCCCGTGATTACCTTGACAGAGAGGAGGAGACTCTAGTCGACAACTGTAAGCTTAACCTGGTTAAGATGTTGGTTAAACTCTCCTTTTGTACACCTTGTTTCATCCAGTGTCTACCACTTGGTAGGTTCAGAGTCAGCAGAGCTTCAGGGAAACCTTAATTTCCTTCTTCAGATCTTTTTGAAATAAAATATTCTGTAGGTTCAAACCTGAAAGAGGCATAGCCCCATGGAAGCTATCACTGCTTTATTGACTTTCTGTAAGTATTTGAATGAGTAATGGTGTAAGCTGTGGCTTGCTGTGCTTGAGAAGGGATTTTTGTTCAGCTTAGATGAATTTGTATGCAGGCTGTAATTCAGAAATCGGCTTAAAAATTGGAGGAGTAAAACTTGCATCCATGTACGATAAATCTCTTCAATATTCTGACTCTGATGATCATGATGAGAAAAGCCCTGTAAGATTTTTTTAAGGGAAGAAGCAGATCAGTCAGTAGTATCGGGTAGAAAGATGGCGTAACCTTGATGACCCTATTGCCTGGAGAATGGATTTGTCAATAGATTTGGCATAGTAGGAACAGAATTTGCATCGAACATGAAAGCGATGACTGGAACAAAAGAACAGGGCTGACTGATTTTGTGGAAGGAAAATCATGTCAGCAAGTTAGAGTGTTTGTGTTAACCTTGCTTGTTAATCAAGATAATTCACGTGAACAGGATATTTGAAGGAGATTACTCACAGCAAGGTTAGCCATAGGAAATATATCAAGGGTCTGGAGGAACTTTTGAAGCCAATTATGTGGATGACAGCCTCCTACAGCTGTAAGAATTGAACCTCAAAGGGGAAAAAGTCTTGAAACATTCAAGATGTAGTTTTATTAAAACAAACACTTCTCCTTTCTGATTCCTTCCAAGAAATTCTTGAGCAGCCCTTCCAAAATCTCACCAGTGGAGAAAATCAAAATCGTCATCCTATGCAGGTAGTGCATTTCTTGGCTAAAAAGTCTTACTTTATCCACAATGGACTCGTGGTTGAACTGTGGTATCTTTTCAAGAGAGTTGTAGACACGTGAATGACTCAGTAAGCCACTTCTCTTTATTTTCTTGGGTAAAAGGAAAAAATGCAAATGCTTGGATCAAGAAAATTGTCATCATGAAAGAGGAACTCCAGTAAAACATCATGAACAGTGGCTTGGGTTGAAATGATTTTAGCTTGTTTGGTGTTAGGTTAGTAATTGTGGGTAACAATATTTTAAGGTATTTTGAGACTTACTGTGATTGTCAATAGCATTTCTATCTATTCTGTGTGAAGTACCAGAAGCACAGAAAATTCTGTGTTTTTACAGGACTGCCAGTGGTGGTACATAACAATGCAGGATTAAAGACTTGCAGTCTGCACAACTTAGATTTCTTGTGTTTTAGCGATCTTTAAATTCTGATTTGTTTAACTTTGTTTTCACAGATATTTGTACCCAAATGTATGATACAAAACCAGATCAGTTTTACTTCTGAAACCTTTAGTGCTGTTTCTGCAAACTCATGAATTTGTGTCATTCACTGAGGAAGTAAACGAGGGGCTTGGAGCTCCTGCATTCCCAGCTTCTGCCAGTAAAAGCTATACTGGCATTTTTCTCCCACTGATGCTTCCTTTCCAGATTTAACCTTAAATACTGCTTTCTGCTTAGTGTACCTGCCATATCCAAGCTCTGTCCCATAGCTCCTCAGCCTCTGCTCTGCCTCTCCTTTCTCATCTCCATCCCAGTCTCTGCTGTTTGAGCCCCAGTGGCTGTAGTGTAGAATATTGTTCCATCAGCTGCCCAGGTCTGGATACATATGGGTGTCACTCCACTGCTGGCACACAGCAAACATAATTTTTGACAAACTTGCAGTTGCCAATAACATTCTGAATTGTGCTAGTTGAAATAATTATAATTTAAATCTCTTACTGTTGGTGAGACTGAAAATTGCAGAGGCCTTAGGATGATGCTCTGTCAACATGTGTTTGCTTCAAACCTCAAAGCTCTTTGCAGCTAACTGTTGTAGACTATTTTTCTGCTTTCAAGAAGCTTTAGGCTTACATCCCTGTGCTGATCTAGACCAGACAGTTTTTATACTCGCTGCTGGGTAAGAAGCAGTGGTTGTTCTGTGCCTCTGTGGCTCCAGATGAGGTGCTGTTTTCCCTGGGTATTTCTGTAAGTGGTGGCTGTAACTCGCAGCATTGCCTGACAGCCAGTGAGTAAACTAACACTGTACTACAGCTTGGGAATGCTACCAGTAAATGTATTTTGTAAAGCTAATTAATTGAGATATGGGTGTTCATGTTGAAATTCTTCTGGCAGTGCTGGTGCTGGGATGAAAGTACTCTGAGGGAAAAGGGAATGTGAATGAGAAGAAGCAACACTGTTGTTGTGTAAGGGTTGGGGAGTTCTTGCAAGTTAAGAGCATGTGGTGCATCTTTTTTGTCACGAACAATCTTCTGAGAAAGCTGAGAGTGTACCTAATGAAGAAACTCTATTCAGACCTGCCACAATTAAATGACCAAATAATCTTGTCTACAGTTCCTTTCCCCTCAGTAATTTCCTTTTGCTCTATTTGTAGCTTCTTACAAGTGCCCTGCAGAGGTTTTAGAGAGCACAAGGGATGCTGATGGCACCACAGAAATAGTTTTTTATTGACTAAACTAAAAAAGTCCAAGAGATGGGAAATTGGAAGCAAAGGGTAATATGTGGTTTGTTTATATCCAAACTATAATTTCATTAAGGCTGTCTAGTCACATGGCCTGGAATAGCTGCACAGCTTCACAGAAATGTTAGATACACAAATAGGTAAGATACAGGCTGCCTCAAAGCATCCCCATGTTCAGAGTCTAAAGTAATTAGTAGAGACATCTTGAGCTCGCAGCCCACAAATCGAGTGGGATGGTACAGAGCCGCCAAAATCCTTCCCAATTAAAACTTTGGGCAAGCTTCAGAGATAAACCTGCTCAATGTTGTTATTGAGAGCTAATGCAGAAGTGGTTTGTGATGACTGAGCATGAATTGAAATTGGTATTTTGCTTTCAGACATGCATCTTGTGGTTTCAGGTTCCCTTTAAACCATTTTCTGATGGAGTTAAGCATTCTGATGTTTTTATAATTAAGTTACTTTGAGATACTCAGGACTGGCACAGCACATAGTACTGTGACACCCCTGCCACCTGCATTTGCTGAAACTTTAGGTCTGAGCTCATGTAATTTTTTTCCCCCATCTACTTACTCTGTCTTACAAACAGAGTGCCTTTGGGGCAGCGTGCAGTGCAGTGGGGGATGCTGCACGCTGCTGGGGGGGCTCCTGGTGGCACTCGTGGTTGAGCTGAGAAGAGTCTGGAGAAATGAAGGTCTCCTTGCAGACACCCAGCAAAACAAGTTATTCCCATGAGGATTTTGGTGTCCATTACACCACGACTGCAATGTAAGAAGGGCAGATTCCCAGATTCCCCTCTTGTTACTTCCCAGCCAATGACAAGGAATTTCAGTGTAAAATTACGTTTTTAGAGTGGTGCTGCATGGATTCTATCTTGGATCTGAAGAGCAGTTACACTGTGGTTGGTGTCCCAGGTGTTTGCTGGAACAGCTGTTTTGCACAAGAGGCACTCTTTGAGGAAAAATGAAATGCTTTTCAAATGCAGGGTAAGCCCTGACTTGTGAAAAAAAACATTTTTCAGGTGTCAAACAAACATCATCTCCATTCCTTATGCAGCTTGTCTCTTCCAAGTCAAGTTGTGCACTTGCATGCAAAACATTCCTGCTTTGGAGAAACCCAGGCAGGCTGCTGGACGTGTGGGGTCACGGGGTTCTCTTTGCACTGGCAAAAAGTACAGTTTGTCTTCATCTTTATGCTCCTAAAAGCAGCCTGATGGGCAGGCAGGCAGTCTGAGAGACAAGTATCTGCATAAGAACAAAATATCAGCAAAAAATGGCAAGCCCTTTGTTTGTTAGACTGATAAATTGGTCTGTCAGTGTGTGAGCCCAGGTCTACGAGTGATACAGCACCAAGTATTGCTGCAGATAGCTTTATCAGCAGTCACTGATAACTGTGTGCCTTACTGATACCAACTTACACAGCCAGGATAACTTTATGATTTTGTAGTTCCTAGAAATTACAGATCAAATTTTCAAGTGCCTGACATCTCCTCATTGAAGGCTTTGATACATGAAATATCTGAAAATATTGTTTCAGGGTGGAGGAGAAGATTGTAAATTTGAAGCTGCCTGCTAATTAGTGTTCAAACACATTGTAAGGAATTGAGTCTCAGTCTCCATCTGTTTGTAGGCTGAAAGCTCTTCAGGACAGGCTGTGTTTTTACCTTTAAAGTATGTGCTGTATATTGAGTATTGCATGATGAGAAACCATCAGTAATGAGCATCTTCAACATACTGATATCGAGACGTTCTCAAGTTAAATGTAATTGCTAAATTTGTCAGTCTTGACATTCCAGATGTATTTCAGCACCAAATACTGATTCACAGCTGGATATTAAGCATTTTTAAATGTGTGTTTAGAAAACTAAGTCCTATTTTAAAGTATTACTTTATTGTGTTCAAAATATGTCACGTTGCAGACTTTTCTAAGTAGTTTGCTTTGTAGAAGTAAAGTTTGTTGTAACAGTTCCAGTGCCTTAAAGAAGTTTTGATGCCTTCCAGTATTTTGGGGAGTGGGCATGAGGTTGAAAACTGGAGTACTGTGGAATACCAAAGGCTCTCTCCAGTGAGTGGTTCTGATCCATCCCCATGTGAGTTGAGTCGTAGCGTGGTGCTTGCAGGTCTGAGATTTTGGAGTTTGGCTCTGCAGTCACAGCGGGTTTTCACACAGGGGAAAAGAGAAAGACAAACTGAGTGAAACAGCTGATACTGAGGGCTGTGTTATTTGCACATCTGGGCTTTCATGCTTCAGCAGCTCTAGATCCTGTGGCCTGAACACCCATTAGTGGTCGCTGTATGGTATCATGCCAGTTTAGCTTACATTCTTTTCTCACATGATGCAATTGCTTCAGCATTTTTAATGATGAATAGGAGTGAATCAGGAGGAAACCAAGGTTTCTTGCAAATGAGGCATCCATAAATCAAGAGTAAACAAAGCAGCCTTTGGTATGTGGAAGACATTTTTTTCCCCATGACAGTGTTGCAAGCCAGCGAGTGAGTGTCTGGAAATTAATGATGCAGACGTAATAGATGCATATTAAGTGACAGGAGCATACAAGAAAATTATATTTATAAAAAGTATAATATAGTTTATAATATAGTACTGACTTTTCTGGGCTTCCAACAGTGTGAAGCTATAAAAGAACGATGCTAAATTTAAGACCCTGTTAAAATACACAGATCAAGCAAAATTTTAGTTGTTGGATCATTTACAGCTTTAATGGTTATATATTTGGTAGTATGTCCTCTGACATAGTTTTTGCTGTATTATAAGCAGAGCTTAATTTGGATTAGTTTCATGTGTTCCTACACTTTCAGTATTTGCATTAGTTTAAATTCTTAATTGGATTATTTTTCCCACTCTCTGAAAGCACTAAAGCACACAAAACATGCTGTACCTTAATGAGGCTTTCCCACTTTTACTCCACATTTCATCACATACAACATCAAGAGGCCGTGGTGTTTGGGGATGTGTTGTGGTTGGAGAAGCTGCTGTGATGGTTCGTTAGCAGAGGTGCTGATGGCCAACTGAAATGGGCTCGTTGGATTGGACCTCCCCAGGCAGCAAACCTGGCCACGTGAAGTGGCTTCTCGTGGGAACGTGGTGGTCTGTTGAGTTGGGTAAGCAGTGAGACTAAGGAGTGACAGCTCCTGCAAGCCACACCACGTGTTGTTGGCACCACGGCAAGGATGGATTGGTCCCAAGGGAAAAGATAGCCCTGTCTCTTCCAGAATTAGATGGATAACTTTTCTGAGCTGTCTTCTGTGAGAAGGAACATGTTTTGGGGTAGCTGACTATCAAGACTTACCTGGGTAGTTTGTCACAGAAATGTTCCCTCTCCTTTGGAAGAATGCTCCACACACAAGCTTGCTCTTGTCCTTCAAACAGGATTTTATCCTCTCTGTTTCCAAAGCTTTGTTCAACTTAACCTTTTCCATTTCCATACGTCCTTGTACGTTTTGATGCTGAAATCAATTCTCTCTTAAGCATTTTCATACCTTTGTAAGTACTGTACTGTTAGTTTTTTCTAATGTAAATATTTATTAACTAGATGATGGCAGGTTTAATACTAGACATGACTAGGTGACTCCAAAATCTAATTATGCTGTTCTTGGACTGTCACAATGCTCGCTATTAATTAATTTAATGCTCGAAATTCTTTCTTTATGGAAAAAAAAAAAAAGTGCTGATTACCTAAAATTCCCACAAAGACTTTAACCATCACTTCAAAGCAGATTTAGCTGACTCAGGGAGCTGCTGCTTATTCTTCCCCATCCCTCTTTTCTCTCCCTTGGATGCACACACACTCTGCTTCTGGCTTTTTTTTTATTATTTTTTTTTTTCCTAATGTGTTCACCTGAACTAGTTAAGACCCTAATTCTGTGACAATAAACCAATAAAACAAATATTTGAACTTGAATGTTGATGAATGGTCTTTAGTTTAAAAAAAACAGTGACAAATGTGGTACATTACCACCTTGTCAGTTGGACAAATATGTGTGCAACTTTGCTTACGTGTTTGCTAATGATATTTGCTTGTTGCCTGTTATTAATGCCAGTGGATGTTACTACTGACGAAAGAGTCTTCCCTGGTGAATGGTTCCAGGGCTGAGGTTCTGTTTATTCTAAGCATTTCACTGTGTAATTTTACAAGACAATTAGGGACGAATATTGTTCTGAAGCCTTGATTAAAACTGGCAGATTAGTGAAGTACATGGATGTCAGCAAACCTCTGAAATGATGAAGCATTTGTATTCTAGAGAAAAATCTGGAATAAGTCATTAAAGTTACCAAACGTGTTTTAGAAACACAGTTTTTATCATAATGGAGAAGAGTGTTAAAAATTGATATTTTTAAAATGTGGTGGTTATGATGCCTCCTTTTTTTTTGAAGGAGCTCTCTTGTGGTATAATCAATAAAACATCCCATGATGCGCACCAGGAAATAATTAAACTTGACCTATTGACTTGTAAATATGAGTAGTTTATTCTTTAGGATTAGAAGGGTGGTTTTTGTCTTTGGAACATTATCCTTTTCTGAGTGTCCGGTTGTTGTAAAGTGCTTGATGGACCAGAAGTGATCGTGCCAATATCTTGACCTTTGTTACAAGCAGTGTTCTTTTTCTGGTGTTATTTGTTTACTGCCATTACTTAATTAGCAAATATCCCACCAGCAGAGGGGAGCTTGACAGGAGCTGAATTTCATGGATGTGTTTATATACAACAAAACGAAAAGAAACCAACCTTCCCTCAGCCTCCAGTAGTTTGATAAATTGTTGTTATACAATAACAATACTGTGCTTAAACAACCTGCAGCAGAAAATTGTAGCTTTTTCCTAAATACTGGGGCTATAGCAATAGCAGTAATCTGTTTCGTGACAAAACCAGTCATGACTATTCCTGATTTTAAAAACTGAATGTTCCAGTTGCACACAATACCTTTAGAATTGTGGTTTGGGAGAAAAAAAATCTGTTGTCTGTACTTTTCTGTTGTATGGGATGAAATTAGAACTGTTTAACTTGTTTTTTTGAATTGCAAATGATGCCTCAGCAAAGTTGGTTTCACTGTGGTTTTTGGTTTGTGGAGAAATGGTAACATGGAATCTCAGTTCACCTTGAAGTTGGGCTTACATGGAAAAGAACATTTCTCTGTTTTCTGAACTAAATGAACTTTGTTGTAGTAGTAGGGGTAGTTTGCCCATTCTTTTTCATGTATTGCACAGAGTGTCAGGCCTGGAGCATGTGCTGTGTGGGAAAAGCATGAAAGGAGGCATGAAAATTTTAGTTATGAGTTGCTTACTGTGGCTGTGTGAAAATGCCAGTTTTCCATGTGAAACTGGTGCTTCTCTGACCTGCTATAGCATGGAGTCAGAAATTCCTGTTGTTGTTTATGACTCCATGGCAATCATCTAATTCAAAGATGGTCTACTGGAAAAAAAAAATCATTACCCAGATCAAACCTTGACAGTATAAACTGCTGCACCCTGTCAATTGTAATTCTTTAATCTAACTGTATTACACTGATAATTTCTTTGTTGGAGTAATCTGAAGCTCTGCTTGAATAACTTCACAGTTTAATTGCTTAAGTTCCTTTCCTGAGAATGCAGATGTCCTAGAGAAGTTTTTGGGTGCTCCCAGAATATGGAGTTTCTCAGCATGAGACTTCCAGCCCTCTTCTACAAAGTGGTGGTGGTTGAGTGGGTGTCTGCTGTAGAGATGACCCTGTATGTAACCCACGTGTTTGGGGTGGCTGAAGTTTCAGATGTACTTTCCAAACCTTAGTGGAAACAGATGGAGCTGACCCACTTTTTTAGGACTCGTCTCCTCACTTGTCGTAACCTCCTTTTAATTCACACATTAATCTCTGCTTTGAGTTAACTGATTCTTCAGCTATTGCACCTGCTGATAAGTGTTAAAACCTGACTGCTGTTGACAGGCTGAGTTTGTAATGCAGGAGCTACAACTATGGAACTGCTAATCCAGCCACCATGCTGTTAATAAAGTAGTGGGTTTTTTTCTAATTTGATGTCTGTATGGGATTGCTTTCACTTGGGCTTGGGTGAGTGGGGTGGGTTGAGTATACCTAACAGGTCTGTAGTGAAGACAAACTTACTTAGTATGTGAAGCCAGATATTTTCAGTTCCAGGTGCTACTACAGTCATAGATTAAGTGATGTATGAGATTATTGGTCTGTAACACACCCCACAACCCCCTGCAGTGTCTAGCTCAGCTCTTTTTTTGCTCGTAATTCCAGAACCCTCATGTCTGCTTGTGTGGTACCTTCTCCAAAGCTGATTCCCCCAAAGTCATCTCTGTTCTGAAAGCAGTTGACTTTTGGAGTCAACCAGCTGAAGCACATCACATTGCTTTTAGCACCTTCCCTTAGTTGCTGTATTACACTGCCCATCAGTTTGCTGCATTTATGTTTGTTCGTGTTTCTTAAACAGAACCCATCACTTTGATATGCTCCTTGTGATGGCACAAGATGTAAAGACAGAGGTCACAAGTTAAGGCTCCCTTTTAGAGAAGAGGTTCTGTGTCCTGTTCCCTGGGAGGGTGAGGGGGTGATGTGGAGCTGAGGGAACTCTCATTAAAAATGCTGTGTGCAAAGAAGTCCTGAGGTCTTGGAATTTATGTATATTTGTTTTTACAAACCCTCTTTAATGCTTAATTAACATTTACTTATGTTTTCTTGTCGGCACCGAAATGCATTGTGAGTGGTTTAGAGTATCTGCAAGTAATAATGATTTTACAGAGGAACATTGTTTCTATTTAGGTTCTACAAAGCAGGCTCTGATCAGAGGTGCTGAGTAAATACAAATTATGATAATGGCACTATCTGGTTAGAATTTTTCATACAGTAGTTTCCATCAATTTTTCTTTGTCCTGTTTTGGGTTTAAGGATATTTTAACATGCATTTTTGCCACTTGTTTTTATTACTGAAAAGGTAAAATAGGCTGTTCATCTCATTCTTTTTCGTTTGCTTTTTCCCCATCCCACTCTAGTTTTGGCAAGCAGTCCGGAGGAAAACGAGGATGCGAATGCATCATATTGGAGCCTTCAGAGATGATTGTGGTAAGACAGACTTTTCAAATGTATTTAAATCTATTGCTGGCTTCAGCAAATTCTTTCTGTTTTATAGCAGAAAGCTTATTGTAAAGCATTCTATGAAAATGCAGCAGAATTGCCTTGATTTCAATTATACCTATGGCTGCTATCTTAACAGCAATAGCTATGTAAATTTAATCTAGATGGGTAAATGATGATGATGATTAGGTCATTCTTTCTAAAATTATGCTTACTCGAGTTTCAAAAACCCACCAGTTATGGCTGAGTTGAGCATTTCCGAGTCAGGCAACGAGAGACTGCTATCTTGAATATTTTATTTACATCCCCAGCCCTTATTTCAGTGCTTTTTACCAGCCCTGCCAGCCGTGCTGGGTCTGGTAGGAAAGGTCCTCTTACTCCTGGCCTTTGCAGTTCCACACAGCGTGAAGGCTTTTAGATAAGAGGAGAAGGAGCATAAGAGTGTTTAGGCAAGCTTGAAGGATAAGGTTTTCAGCTTACTTGTCACTGACCTTTTCCATGGCCAGCTTTGCTTCTTCAGAATACTTACTAATATTGCCAAGTTCATGTGTCCTGACAGATTGTATCTCAGTCCTTCCCAGGCTGATGTACACATACTGTCAGCAGCTGGAATACTGGGATTGCTTTTCCATAGTGCAGTCTGATGTACCCTAGCAGTGTGGCTGGGCACTCAGGAAGATCTTTTTCAACTTTGATCTTAGGATACGCTGCTAATGGAGCTGGAACAAAACTGTTTGTGCTGAGAAACCTTGTGTCTGTTAAGCAGACTTAGATCTCCAAGCTCTGATTGATTTAGCTTCCTTATATGTAGATATGGTAACATTAAAACTAATATTTGATGATGTCTATTACTCATAGATTATGTGAATATTCAGCTTCTCAGAGTATACTACCAGCCATGGATGTCAGAAATGTCCTGGGCTGAGTACACTTGTCCTTTGTGCCATTCTTTCTGTGCAGTGTCAGTCTGATTCTGCTCATGGGCTTTGATAGCATCAGTAATACCCCCTTTGCTGCAGCAGATGGTGGAAGCTAGTCTGCCATGTCATGAAGTGAGCACAAGAAGCCTGGCTCAGTCCTCTGGAGTGAAATAATTCATTTGTGTATTCCCAATTATCCAGTCTCTTCTCAAAGCTGGAGTTCTGGGGCAGAGGTTTATGCCTCGAGGGATGCCACAGGACTGCTTGGGTGATGACATGTGCAGCCGTGTCATGTGAATGCCCCAGGCACTGGTTTGACACAGCTGCTTTGTGGTTTTGCTTCTTACCTGCCACTGCCAAGGATTTGGTGTGGTGAGAACACTGATGTCCTCTGCCTTGGGTGAACTGAGCCTCCCACCCCATTCCTGGTGTCCTGTATCACAGAGTGACAAACACCTGGTCACATAGAGACCTTCTGTCCCTCTGTAATCCTTCAAGGGGATGTAACAGGAGAATTTGATCTGTTTGGACCAATGTCACTAACAAACCATATAGAGATACCTGAAAGTACCGTAAATCCTCTTCTGGAACTTCACTGCCTTTTTCTGTAGGAAAATCAGAGAATTAAATGTGCAAAGTTGTTTCTTCATTATTTTTATCTTCATGTTTTAGAGGTAAATGTAACTAAAGTTAACTCAATTTTCTAGGTAGAACTTCAGATGGGGTGAGAAAAAAGCATCAGTGTGGTGACATGCACCTTGCTGATGGTCTGCCCTGGCACAAGGTGTACTTGAGTTTCATTTCCCTGATTAATTCTTATGATTTTATCCTAATTATTTTATTTTTTCTCTTTTTTTTCCTTTTGATTTGCAACATATTAATGAGGTTTAATACATAATGAATATTTATCTTCAAACAAAAGAAATAGCTACTTCAATGTAGTTAAAGAACACCATCATTCTCTGTTGCTAACTGAGGGGTTTTTTTGGCCTTCCTCTTTCATTTTAGGATGTAAATCAGTTTTGTAGCGGGAATCCTCTGGGAACTGACCCATTTTAAAGGCCATAAAATGTGGTCAACTTGAGTTAATGAGGATAACAGATAGTGTGTGAATGGGCATTGTAGCTCATATTTTTGGAGGCTGAACAATCTATTGAATTAATAATAGGTCCACTTATCACTTAAGGAAATGTCCCTGGCTTGCAGCATATCTCAGTGTACTGAGATCTCCTTTCTGTTGTTCTTGGTGCTTTCATTTTCTTCTTCAGATCTAAGCGTAAGGTTTCAGAAGAGCAGTGTGATATTTGGAGGTGGAAAGTATTTCACTGTTGGCACAGGCTGCAGAGTGAAATGGAGGAGAGTCCTACGATCCTCCTGGGTTTTAATGTGGCAGCAAGTGCTGCGGGTGAAGCTGGCTGTGTGCAGCATTCTGCTGCTATTCAAGGCTAATAAAACACCACCCCTGATTAGAAGCTAGCCTGTTAATAGGCTTTTCCAGACTTTTAGTTACATACTACACATGAAACAACACAAAGAAGTCTATGGGGTCTCCACCTGACCTGGCAGCCTGTGTCCATTAGCCTGGTGTCCCCCTGCCACCACGATGGCATGGGGGTGCGGTCCTCCCTCTGCTCCCACGCTGGCTCACAGCATCCCCAGAGATGCTGAATTCCTCTGTAGGAGTGTTTATCCTGCTCGGGAGGGTGTGAGGAGGTTCAATATGCTCTCTGCTGAGGGAAATGTTTAGTTTTAACCAGGGGAAGGTGTAGGTGAGGGATGAGTAGGTGAGGGAGCCCTGACCTGCCTGTCCCGTTAAAGAACTTAATCTTACAGCGAGTGTTTTACTTTAGTCTTAAAAATACCTATTGAGTTTGGGATCCCTCAATAATGAGAGTGATCAGTATTGGCAGAGCCATTGTCTGGCTGCTTCCACAGGCACTCAGTGTCCAGGCTGCTCTGTTACATCAGACAGGCTCAGCACTTGTTTTAGTTTCTGTGATGCAGTAAGACTGAATGCAGAGGAAAAAAAGGAAATAATGCATTTATTGCAGGATCTCATGTACTGTAGCACGTGTACAAAAATTAAAAATGAAATCCACACAGTTTCAGTTATTTAATAGAGTAACTCTGTACAAAACTGAACTTCCTTATGCCTGGAAGCCTTCTGTACAATTTGAGAGCAACGTTATTGCTAACTAGAAATCAATATTTTATGCTAGGTGAAGAAGGGCTTCTGTGTCCTTCTATATCCTGCTTTTCTGGATGATGCTAAATGACCTGTCTAAAAGGATTTTTTTGGTTTTAATTTTTTGTCTGCCTGCTTGCCTTGTGGATTTTTTACATCCTCATACCATCGTGCTTACAGTAATGCTGCTACTCCTTATCTTTGCTCACTGTCCCACGCCTTTGCAGACAGGTGGTAAAATTTTAGTGGAAAGTGTGGTTGTCCCTTGATAGGGGAACTCTGCTCTTCTTTCTTATTTTGATGACACTGTGGCAGGAGGTTCATTCTCCTTTTTTGACTCCTGTATCTCTAACCTGTGGTGTTGATGTCTATTTTTCTCCGTGGAATTAAAAATAACCCCCAAGGCAAGCCCAGCTGCACACACCTTCCTCTGACCTCAGACAGACTTGGCTGTTTGGAAAAGCCGTGTAGAAAGTAGGTGTCATCTTGCTTTTGCAGTGGTTTAGGTGTTTTGGTTGCTTTCCTGTTCATGTCTGTTAAGTGCTTATGGTTTCTGTTCCGTTACACCTTTTGAATTTTAATTTTGAGATAATTTACCCAAGTATGTGAAGTGAGGGCTATGTAAGACCACATAGAAGTTCTTCTCCTGTTCCAGAACTAAAGTCCTTATGTTTAGGATCGTCAAGTGGAGTCTGGGGGGGTGAATAATTGAGGACAGTAGAAACTCCTATACAGTAAATGTGTTTTAGAAGAGCTTCTTGCCTGGCTGCAGCCTATTTGTATGCATGTCTGTTCTGCTTCCTGCTAGGAGATATTTTTCCAAAACATCAAAAGGAAATGGGAAAGGATGGGACTGCTTTTTATAGAAAAAAGGAATTGTAACTAGCGAGATAAAAACGTTTCATGTTGGCTTTCACTGCCAAGATAGGTTTACCTAATTTTTAATGTTTAGTCACAGATAATATTTAACATCAAGATATGAATGGAGTTCCAATTATGTCTTCTTAATCTGCTGGAAGTGATTAGTAGTGAGGAAGGCATAGGTGAAGCAGCTGTTTATAAAAAGCTGGAATGTTTAAAGTTGTTTAGCTGGGACTGGTACTAGAAATAAGTTCTGGTTTTAAAAATTACCCCAATAAAAATAAGATATAATTCAGTGCCTTTACCAGATTGGAGATACTCAAACAAATGGTAACTTCTGTGTTGAAGACAACTCGAACCGAGCAATGCCTGTAACTGGTGGTGTATGATACGTGCGGGTGCAGAAGGGTTTCTGCTGCTGAGTGACATTGTTTAGAGGATACGTGTGCCTTTTTTACTTTTTTTTTTCAAAAAAACTGTTTCCTGGAAGGAAGCTGTGGCCTCCGGCTCATTGTAATAACGCAGCTCTGATATGCAGCAGTGAAACATCTGCAGTCGTTTTCTTGAGGGAAAAATTGAACTGCTCTGAACTTATGTTTGTTCCTTCCCCATGAGCTTCATACGGCTCCATCGGCTCTCGGTCATATGGAGGAACTGGATGTTTAACCAAGAGCCTGAACATGTGTTTCAGGTGGAGAACTCCAAAGACAATGAAGAAAACATTCTGCAAAGAGAAGTCCCGCTCAGGCAGTCCCGTCGGAGGTTTCGGAAGATCAACCAGAGGGGCGAGCGCCAGACCATCACCGACAACGTGGATGCCAGCAGTTACCTCTCGGTGAGTCTGCTCCCCCTCGCCCCATCCCTTGGCATCGTGCTGGTTGTGCGCCTGGCGGGCACTTTGTTTTACTGGGAGAAGCTGGTGAGATGAAAATGTCCACGTTTGTCGTTTCTGAGAACGTTTTTTTCTTGTTGAGGAGCACCAGGGTGGATTTGAACGTGATAGGTGGAAGTGAAGGTTCAGGCATTAGTTAGAAAAGATTTGGTTTTGGTTTAGGTGTTTTCAGTTGAGCACTGTGGATAAATCTTGGCACATTGGCTGGTCAGAGAAGTGGACATTCTTGAGTTTTGCTGGTTTTACCTGGAGTTCTTTTGGTAAGATGTAGGAATTAGTGGTTTTCTCTTTTTTTTTTTCCTTAATAAATTTGAACTCTGGTTTGGCATTAAGTCCATCACTGATGCAGGTCAACACAGTATTAACACTATGGTACTTGGTCATGTTTACTTGCTTAAAAATAGTATAGTGGTAATTCAAGCATCAAAAAAAGAGTAACAGCAACTCACTTGCTAATCTTCAGTACCATCACAGCCTGTATGATCTCCGCTGTGCGGAGGCACGTACAGCTGTGGTTTTGAGGCCACAATGCTTTTCTGAAGGTTTCTCTTCACCATTATTTTTCACATGCAAACTTCCTGCCTGGTAGCAGGATATAGATGTGATCTTCTTATTTCATTGAAAGTAATGGGTCTTGGATACTTTGATTTGCTTTGAAAATAGCACTTTTTTTTTTTAACTTGTTAATGTTGAAATACACAAACCTTGAGTAGTCTTCATGCACAGAAAAGAAAAAAACAAATTAAGTTTCTCCCCTTTTTTCTTCTTTTTCATCTCCCCCCAAAAGTACAAAGCTCCTCTTAGTTGATACACTACAAAATAGTGCAGTTAGATAGAAACTGAAAAGATTTCCTCTGCTGCAGAATAAACTGCTTCTTTTCTTGTGCCTTGGTAGCTGTTGGGTTGCAGGGGGTGATTTCAGACTCCAGCATCAGCATGTCTGTGAGTAAAGCTTGCTTTGGCATTTGTATTGTAAGCAGAAAAGCTGTCGTTCCTGTGACAGGAAGAGAAGATGCTTCTTGAGGTTTCACATCCTCTGCCATCTCCTTGCAAGAGCTGTCACACGGGGTGGGTTTTCTCATTCGTGAACCAACTCAGTCAGTGGAGATCCTCATGCTCTGGGCAGTCGTGCATAAGGCTTTACTAGGAATTAAATTCCAATCTGTGTCTGATAAAATCTGTCTCTTTGGTGTTTCTGTGACATGTAATAAGCACATGGAAAATAATTCTCAGTCCTCAGAGCTTAGAGGAGGAGAATCCAGGAACAGCCAACGTGGATGCTGCCTGTGCAGCTTGCTTGGGGGGGGGCACAGGAGAAGGGACTCTGACATCTTTGATCTAAGAAAGACCAAGTTATACAGCTTCTTGAATGATTTCAGAGGTTTTCAGTTGTGCAAGGAGTCAGTGTGGCACACTTGCAGGATTGTGGTTAGTTGATAAATGATGTCCTCGTTAGGATTTGTCTTTGTGTTGATTTCTTTCTTTGTTGCCAACCACACGTAGAGTTTCACGTTGCAAATCTGGTGGCTTCCTCAGATTTATGCGTACGTATATTTTGATCAGCATTTGATGGGAAATGATATAATCTTCATACATCTGCAGAGTGTTCCTAAATCTGCTTTTATGGCAGTTAATTAGGAGTATCTAAAGAGTCCTGTTAATGCTGCTAGGTGTTTTCCTGGCTGAGTGAGTGCTAAGTGGCAAGGAGTAAACAACCACCTCTCTGATGGAAAATGTGCAAGCTGTTAGGTTTTCAGCACTCTGAAATGAAATACCAACCCTTGCTTTCTCGACTGTGAGCTCCTAATTGGAAAGTGTCATACTCGCAGTGCTTGGTGCAGTGAAAAGTAATTTGTAACTCAACAGATGACTGAGAAATCGGGACATGATAACCAGCTGCCTGCTTAACGAGTAAATAAAAACTGGGTGCCTATAGTTTTCCATATTCCATTATAATCTGAGGAAATAATGACTTTTCCTGAGGTGTGGTTTGCTCTGTGCTGAGGTTTAACCCTTACCTGTGTCAGTCTGTCACACATGGCTGTGGTTCCCAGTGGTCTTGCCAATCAGGCTTTCCAGTGTAAGCCTTCGTGTCAGCCCGTGTGAGAACAGGCAGGGTAAGGAGGAGGGCTTGTGAATGGAACTTTTGTTTGACCAGAACTTGCAATAACGTTTTCTGCCAGAGTGGGGAAAGTGTTTACAAACTGAGTGGCAGATTACCTCTCTGCCATGATGTTGATGAATAAAGGCAGTGTTGGGTTTCCCTCTCCAGCCTGTTGCTGAATGCTCTTTGAGAGATGCTGAATGTGGCCCCACAGACCCTACATTTTGGCAGTTCTTTGATATTTTTGGATGAAGAATATTTGTATTTCTTAAAGTAGTGTATCTATATTTCTGATGCATATTTCCATGGAGTTGTGACAACATTTTGACCTTTTTCAATTGTTAGTTTGCTGTAGAATGGAACAAAGAAATCAGTACCAAACTTTTAGTGGTAATCTCCTTTCTCAGAGATGCAAATTTGCTTTTTTTATTTTTTTTTAAAATCCTTGTAAGAGGATGATGAGGTTTAAAAGCTTTATTATAATATTGAGTTTTACGGGCAGTATCTTAATACTTGCATCATGTAAAAAATTTCCTGGAGCCTTGTAGCAGCATTTATCTTCAGAGAAGTCTGTCACTGAAGGCTGCTTGAGTGGCAGGTTTCTTGTTCTTTGATCATTATTTAATGTAATCCTGTCAGAGGCTGGAGTTAGCAGAGGGTATCTCACAATTGTAGGAAGTTAAGTCACATTTCAATATACTGCATCAAACCCATTAGGTTCTTTACCATCGTTGATCCTTTCCCTTTTCAATGCTGTAAAATACTATGGGTCTTTTATAATCTGTTTTTAACTACCAGGTGAATTTGCTGAAATGATACCTTTTATTGATCTACAAGATCTAAGGCTGTCTTGCAGCGTGGCTCCAGCTGCCTTTTGTCACACTTGGACACAGCATCTGTTTATTTGGAATATCAGTTGAATTTAATGAGGCTGTGGCTGCTCTGTGAGTGGCTGAAACTACTTCTTGAGCTGGAGGATGACTCTCTCTGCAGCTCATTGCTTTTTAATGTGTTTATGTCCATGCTTCCTCTTTTTGACACTTTAAATACTTGGCTGAATTTTAGATTTATTAGCTAACGAATTGGAAAATAATTTGGGTCTTGCTGAAATCCGTGAGTCTTGCTGTGTAGTTAGTGGGTACAGAAACTGATGTTGCTGGTCCCTTTCTGGAGGTGTGTGATGCAAAGACACAATGCAAGTTCTTTCTTCCTGATGCTGTTTTTACAACACAAGGATTTTCTGTTCTAATCTCCATTTTAAATCTAATATCTAATCTCTACCTGTAGATCCCAACTCACAGGTTGTATGTGCTGGAGGACAGCAGTGTGTGCAGGAACCTCCTGGATCCTACCTGGGCAGGAGGGGACCTCTGTATGAGCCTGCCCGTGCAGTCACTTGTTTGCAGCTCTGTTGAACTCCTGCCATTTTAAGTGGTTTTCTTGCTTCTGTGATCAAAAAGAAGCCATGTCTGCAGCACATGCACTTCCTGAGCAGATGACTTCAGGTTGGTTGTGGCTGGCACCTAAAGGGAACTGGCTGCCTAGGTGAAGGTGCAGGAGAGAAGGGGAATGCACATGGCTGGAGCCCCCCTGACTTTCTGGAAATGATAATTGCTGTTCAGACTGCCAGACTGGTCTCGGGGGGTGGAGGAAGAGGCTGTGAATGACATAGTCATTAAGCAGCTCAGTTGATGAATGATGTCAGAGGTGTCTGCTTCCCTGGCTAAACACCGCTTCACTGGTGGAGCTGGGAACAACCTCTGGCCAGGTATGGCATGGGAACCTGTCCTCAGCATCTCCAGCTCACCCTGCTCTGCCCAGACAGCTGCCCTGGAGCACTTCCCTTGGCTTTTGTGAGCAAGGGGAAAATTGCCTGATGCATGTTCACTCATATTTTATTGTACATATTGATTTTGTCTGCTTGTTTTGTCAGCAGTGTTGCTGTCAAGGACTCCTTGAAAGCATGTTGCTGGTTATGATGGTCATTATCAGAACACCAATCCTCAAAGTGTGCTATGCATTAAAAAAAAACTTCCTAGGAATTTCCACAGACCACTGGTGCTTCCCAAACCAGCTAATGAGCATCTGCAGTTTCCAAAGAGTAATGACTTACATAGGCTGTGCATAAAATAAGAAAATACATACTGAAAATACTGCCCTTCAGTTAAAATCTGTGTTTTTCAGATTAAAATTCTATTTTTTTTAAAAAATAAGAACGTATGCAACACATAGGGTTTACAACGTATGTAAACCCTAGTTTATCTGTAATAAAAATGGTTGTAGTTATTAAAAACTCATATTCAGGAGTTTCCCTGAAGGTTTTACAGACTCGTCAAGCAGATTATTTATAAACTGTGAATTACAGGAGCCGCCTCAGTTCGGCGGTGCCACGTGCAGCTGTTTAACAGCATTTAAGAGTGGTGCACAAATGAAACTACATCAAAGTGAAACCAGGGAGGATTTATTTTAAGCAAGCACCTGTATTTACCCAGCTCTGGCTGCTGGCAGGAATGTGCAGCCCTTCTCGCTGGCAGTGGCACCGTGTTGGGATGGGGTGGTGTTCTCCTGCAGGACAGACAGACATCTCCCTGCTCTGCCAGCTCCAGTCCTGGAACAAGATCCTGAGTTGCTGATTTTTGCCACATGGACACATACATATTCTGCCAACTGCTTTAAAGTTTTCTCCCTTTTTCCCTTCTACCCCCTACCAGAGCTTACATAATCATTTTCTGCTCTTATGTTCTTCTCTTGCATCAAAGCCTTTCTCTTTCTTGAGTAAGATGAGCACTTAATTGCACCACTGCTATACTGCTGCTCCCTCCCCAGGCACTGGTGAAAGCTGGGGTGCTGATGAGCCCCGTGACCCCAGTGCCATCCCTGCAGCAGGGCTGTGTGTCACCCTCCCCTCGCTCAGCGGAGCAGCAGACAGCAGAACTGCACCTGTGTGATAATTCAAGAAAAAAAATATGGACGTTTTTACACTCATTTCCTACTTGCAGTCCAAACACATCAGTGTTTTTACATCTGAGCACTTTCACCAGGAAGCCTGGAACTGTTTGAGAATGGATCCTGAGCACAGCCTGATCTTTGCATGGAATCCTCCCTACTCTGTTAACTGGGATTGAGCTGGAGAGTGGCTCAGACCTTGACCTAAGCCATGCTGGCAGTGCTGTGGGAGGGATGTACTTGTGCCTGTTGTTGCTTCATGGCAGCTTGTGGCAGAGGAACCTCTCAAAAATTCTAGGTATTTTGCTAATTATCATACACAAGAAGTAAAAATTTGGGTCATTATTAATGTGTCCTCCACACAATAATCAGTTATCTGTTTCTTCTTCCTCTCACTGCATAGACAAATTTATACCACGGCAGAAATTAAATCAGTCCCTTGGAAAATGTCTGAGAAAATATTTTATGTAGCTTGTTCAGAGAGTTATCTCTGTTTTGATGGACCCTGAGGGGTTGGGTGGCAGTTCCAAAGTCATTAATTCTTTATATGCAGCCTCTTATGCAAACTAGATTGAGAATGATGTGCCCACTGCTCATCCTTGCATCATGTCACTCCGGTGGTTAGTGGTGAAAGCAGTGCTTTGCACCCAAGAAAGGCTTTTTGGGGGACTCTAAAACCTTTTGTGTACGAGTTGCAGTTCTTAGTCAGATCCTTCTTTTTAACATTGTTGTTTCAGTATTTGAAATGCCATATTGAGTGGCTTCTTGTAGTAGCCAGCAAGCTGGTCGCCTGCATGCAGGGAGATGGTGGCATGCGTGGATCTGTTTGTGATTTCCTGTCTTCCATCTGGGCTGTTTTCTGTTCAATATGCTGTACTGAAGTGTAGCAGCCTGGTTGTATTCTCCTTTGTAGCCAACTCAACCTTTCATTTAGGTTTATTGTGCCTTAGAGGGAAGGAGTCACATGAAGGGTCATTTTGTGTTGTAGCCTGAAGAGTTGTAAGGCTGAGTTGTTGGGTAACACGTAACACTGAAGGACTCCTTTAAAGGACTGTGGTGGTGTCTTCAACTTTGTATTGGAGTTAAAATGGTTTTCTAATTTAGAATATGGAAATCTGCATCAACTCAGTGATGTTCTGTGGACTCTTCTGGACCAAGTTAGGGACTGAGAATATCCTGAGCAATTCTCAGTTAAAATCACCATCAGAAAATGTCAGTGCATAATGCAAGCAGTTGGATGCCCTGTTTTCCTTGAAAAACTTGGCATGCAAACCACTGTCTGTGCGAGAGAATAGCTAGGAGAATATCTTTGGTTTTGGCATAGAACCGATTGCTATCTAATGACATTTAACAGCATTTGTAATTTTACATTTGATATGTGGAAACTTTCTTAATGGGGATATATTTGACAGAAGAAATACTTGAAATAGTTGATTAAATGAACTCTTTGGCTAAATGGGACTGTTGTTGTAGCTTGTGATTCCTGAGTGATACTTCCTTCTTATAAGTCAGGGTTGTTTTCTATCACTATTAAAGTTTTTTGTTCTTGTACGATTAAGTTTTAGTTTGAGGTAACGTAGCCACTGTAAACTAGGTGCTTGTATTGTCTTTATGGTTTTGATTTTGTTTCCTTTAAAGCTTGGTTACCAGTTGTGGTTTGTCAGCTTGAAGTGTAGGTGTGGTGCCTGGCTCATCCGTTGCTTTGTCTGTGAAGATCAGGTTCTCAGCTTGGGTGAGGATCACTGGGCTTTTGCTGCTGTTTTGCCCTCAGTGGATGGAGGGGACCACAAATGATGCTGGAGCATACTCGACTTTCCGTTTTTAAAGGCAATAAAGTCTGGATCATACCAGAAAATGGGAAGGTTTGGAAGTACCTCATGTGATGAGGGAAGCCCTGCATTGCTGCTTGAAGGTCTGTGCTTCCCCAACACGGCAGATTTTGGGATCTGTGCATTGTGCTGTGGTCACTCTCCTGGTAAACCCCCTGGGAGCACTTCTGCCAGTGCCTTCCCAGCCCTTTTCCCCTGTCCATGCTGTTAGGAGCTGGTCCCAGCCTGGATCCAGGGGCAGCTGAGATTGCTGAGCCCGGTCGGTCGGCGTAGGCTCTGCACAGAGAAAAGCAGTGTGGGGCCTCCAGACACGGGGCTGCTCTGGGAAAATAATGAGCTGTTATGCCCAAGATGATCCTCATGTCACATACACCCTTCAAGCTGGATACCTGGCCACTAGTAGATGAATGTTGACTGTTCAAAATCGCCCTTGTTTAGAGAGAAATTTTGAAATTTGGTAAAGGAGTCGGATCCCTCCCCCCTTCCTGCTTTCAGGCTTCCAGTTTGGTGTTAATCCTCAAGAAAAACGACAGAAGAAATATTGGAAGTGGCTATTTAATGATGTTTAACCTCATCTGTGGAGTTAACGTGTTATTCTCAAAGCATTTAATCAGGGGTCTTTTTCTTGAGAGGTGTGCTGGTGCCTTATGGTCTGAATAGTCTTAATCTGCTCGTTTTAACTTGATATGGTTTTTATGAATGAGGGAAGAAAAAGTGGTATTTTGTATTGGCTTTCATATCAACTTTTTGGGGGATGAAAATGAATGTTGGTGGGCTTTGCAATCTCCAAACTCTGACTGGCTTCCCAGGCAGGTGGCAGCAGAAATTACAGCCAGGTCCCCGTTAGGTTTGGGCTGTGAATTCAGTTTTGAGATCAGATCAAGGCAACGTTTTAGTGAGCAAGATTCTAAATGTGTTTGGGAAATTTTGCTGTGGGATATTAGAGATTTCATCCTTTCAGTGTCTCTGGGTGGGTTGCACAAACAGACCCTTCTGGGGTGGGTATCCACTCCTCATCACCAGGGATTTTTGGGCTGTGTACCATCCCAAACTTCCCCACCCCTTGCTGAAGTGAGGTGTCAGGAAGGAAGGGAGGAGCGTGATATGAATCATCTCAGTTCAAACTGTAGAAATGAACTTTGTGTTTGAGTCTGTAGCAGAGGGGGTTTCCCCCTTCCTCCCTTGCTGGCGTTGTCCCTGTTTGCAATGCTGATCATGCTGCTGCCCGACTCTGCAGAGTGTGTGTGTGCACCAACAGACAGAGAGCTGCAGGGGAGAGCTGTAATTTATAAAACGTATTTGAGAAAGTATTATAAACCATATAAATCTGAACTGCTGCAAATGGGAGGTGACCTTTCCCTGCTTAACACAACAGCTGAAAAAAGATGGTCGGGGTAGTGCGAAAGCGATGGGGAAATTGAATCCACGGTGCCTTTTTATTGTTCCTTCTGTAGTGCTGCTGCTATATTTAGAAGCTTACATCACTTCAGGGATGATGACAGCCTCTGCCCTCCCTCTCCCGCTCCCTCCCGCTCTCCCTCCCTCCTTCCCTTAGGATGGATCGTGTTTTCAGACTACTTATGAGTCCCACAGATCTGTCGGTGGGGTTTTTCTCCAGCCTATTAGTAAGTGCCACCGTGGAAAGTGATGTACGTAAGGATGCGGTTGCACCACGTAATGTCACCCTGAAGGGGTGCTGCTTCCCCTGCCTCTGCTTCAGAGAAGGAGCAGGAACAGGGTGAAGAGTTGTATTTTTTTTTTTCTTCTTTTTTTCCTTTAAACAGGGATTTGTGAGAAGCCCTAATGAGGGTCTAACCTCAAAGTACAATGATTCATTTAAGATGCTGGAAGTAAATGATGGGGAGCAGCACGCCAGTGACACTGAGTCGAGCGAGCTGTGCCAGTGTAGCAGGGGCTGCAGCTGGCTCTGCAGGCTGCCCCCACACTCCCCATCACCTGCCTTCCCCAAAAGATTGAAAGTACTCAAATACCTTGAAATAACCTCTTGATGCAGGTGCCCTTACTGCTAAGATATTTCTGCGTTATGCTGCTGCGTTTGGCAATTCCCACTGGCAAAACTGTATTAAGATGAATTATTTGAACCCGAAACATCTTTGCCTGAGTGTGTGCAGTGACAGATTGCTTTCCAAGCAGCTGGTCTCCTTCCCCAGCCCCCACTGGTGGCGTGAGTCAGGATGCAACCTTAGGTACTGGATTCAAAAGGGGGGGGCAAGTGAAGGTACCCACTCGTAGCTGCAAGGGGAGGTGGCAGGGGACAGCGTGGCAGGGGACATTGTGCCAGCAGTCGCCTGGCTCTGAGGACAAAAGGACAGAAGCCTGCAAGCCCAGCCCTTGGAGCCAGGCCCCTTGGCTCGCTGGCACGTCGGCAGCTTCTGCCTTTTCAGCCAGTGCCGTGGTGGCTTTGAGACCACGCTCGTCCTCCCGCCGGCACCGCACAATGGGCTTTTCTTTCCATCATTGATCAGGAAAAAGTAGTGCTGCTTGGCCATACCTTCTGCTGGCAGCTGCCAGCGCTCCCTGCTTTTGCAGAACTTCAATTTGTGGTGCCCTTAAATAGGAGAAGATTCCAATCCTGCTTAACTGAACGTGTGTTTAAATTATGGAAGGCCTTGCTGTCCTTTTAAAAACATCCCATTTTTCAGTGACTTAGCCTCGTTAGACAATTAGAACGTGCAGGTTTGTTTAACAGCTGGGAGGATTCAGATAACGTCATGGGAAGATAAAAGGAGTGTGATGCATGGAAACATACAGATATTTCAAGCATGGGAAGAAATCAGCATTAAGAAACAAAGAGCACCTTTAATTCGGAGATCGCAGGCTGAAGGGGTTTTTCCTTAAGGTTCTCTTACAACTGGGAATCTGGCTTAAACTGAGACCCATTTACTGCTTGTGATTCTGCTGCTGCTCCTCACAAGTATTTCCATCGTGATCACTACGGAGCAGCCTTTGTATGAGGTTTATTTTCATCTCCGTGTTGCTTCAGTTCTGAGATTTGCCATTAAACAGAGGATTTATCCCAACTTACAGCTCTGAGCTGCAGGGAGCTGGGGCTGCAGAAACGTGTGGCTTTTTAAAAAAAAATAAATAAAATAAATCCAGAAATGAGTGGGGGGATGCCCCAAAAGGTGGGGTGTGGAAGTAGGTCAGGTTTTCCCCCCGCTCGGGGCTGTGCAGAGCTGGCTGCAGCCCCCCGGGACCGCCGCCGCCGCGCTCATTGGTGGGACGGCCAGAGGGATGATGTCATCTTCACTTAAAGGCAAAACTAGAAGGAAATAGAATTTTTGTTCCCGTTATTGAGCTTGTGTTTACAGGAGTTGTAAAAAAAAAATATGGCATCCGTGCCAAAATCTTTAGTGGCTTGGATTTCCAGCCCAGTGCAGGGGGTTTGGGGGGGGCTGGGGGATGATTACGTGCCCCGTTAGCCCAGGGCTGGAGTTGGGGTGCTCTCGGTGTGTGTGCAGGCAGGGAGAGGTTTCCTTTAGCTGGGTGGCTTGGCTTTTCTCCTTGCTCTAAACTGTGATAACTCTAACACAGGTAACACTGCATGAAGGTGTTTGGATGTTCTTTGCTGCTGGAGGTTGAGTGCAGCGTTATATTGGGTGTTTAAGGTGATTTTTTAAATGCAATTTTGTGAATTATTAGAAAAGATGCAGTACAGTTATACGTAAAGTGAAGCTGTCATATGTAGCCTATTGTTCAGTATTGAAGGAACAGTAAAAGAAACAGCTATTTATACAGCTGATACAATGCATTTTAAAAATCTAAAGTCATCATCTAAAATTCTTTCAGCTTTTAAAAATCTAATAGACTTTGGGTTTGCAAATTTTGCAAGTGTGGGGATGGAGTTCAATTTTTCCATTATGTTTCAATGTGTGTTAAACCCAGTCATATTTATCAAGCCTGGTTGCATCTGTTATTATTTTCATTGTCTGTTAGAGGTTAAATAAATTCAGATTTCTATGCCAATTTTTTTTCTTTTTAAGACAATTTTGGAAGGTGCTGGGGGAAGGCTTTTTTCTTAGTTAAGGTGCAGCTTCTGTTGTAATGCTGGGAAGAAGTCACCTTCTGGATGAAAGGAGCTGTTGGTTTGAGGAGGAGTGGGGTGTCCCATTGGTGTAAGACCTCCCAAAATGTAAAAAAAACTTCTCCCATGTGCCCCTTGGCACAGGAGATGGAAAAGAGTTTTCTGTGGATTGCCTCAAACCACCCGATGCAGTATTCAAGAATAGGCAAATAAATCAATAAAAGGATTTTTGGCCCTCGCTGCCACCAGGCCACTCTTGGGAGCTCCTCGTTCATACAGAGGTATGGCCATCAAGTTTGGTTTTGGGGAATTACCCTCAAGTCTGATGCAAACTGGGAATAATGAGATACACTGCGATGAAAATTCCTTCCAGCGAGAGGAAAAGGGAAACAGTGAGTGCCCCTTCTTGCAGGTGAAGTACATGATCCAGAGTACTAAATAATGGCTTGAACAGAGCCAGCACCCTGTGTCCCCCTCCCTCTCTCTCCTCTGCTTTCCTCCCTTCACGCACGGTAGCGGGAGTCATTTGCCTTCTAGGAACTGAAAGCATCGTGGCAGTCCCAGCTCGAAGGTGTGGGATCTCGTAGGTGCTTCCTCGGAGCAGCTCTCCAGCAGCCTGGGCTGCCATCCAAGATATGAAGCTGCTTGCAAATATTTCAGTTTTTAGCTGCAAAAAGAGATTAGGTCTTGATTGGGGGGGGCAGGAGGGAACCCCACCCACCAAAACTTTTAACATGATTTAAAACCCATTAAAATTATGAGAATTACAAACATCACCTTTCGATAAGAAATTTACTTTTCATTCTAGGCAGAAATCTCCCAGTGAGTGTATAGGATGAGATAAAAATGTTGAGGCTGCTGTGTGACATACATACATAAAAGCAGGAATTATTTTATTGTGAGCTGCTTAGGGGTGTATCTGTGTGTGCATGCAGGTGAAGGTCTGCAGATATTTTATTTCTTTCTAAATTTGCATGCGAAGATGAGAAATAACCCTCCTAAATGCTGTGGAAAGTGTTAATAGATACATGAGATTAATTTAAAAAAAAAATATTTAGGAAAAGAAAAATATTCTGAGTTCCAGTGTATGCATTTATAGAGGATAAAATGATATAAAATCTAACGTGGGGCAGGGGTGTTTTGCTGAGCAGTTGTACCCATATGTGTGTTTATATTAGGTCAATAAAGATGCTCTGCTGGCTGCATCTGCAGATACAGTAGCCAATTGATCTAATGCAGTTTCTAAAGGCTTTCTATACAGGTGATGTCATCCTTTTAGCTCGGTTCCCCTCCCACTCTCTTTCCTCCTTATTAGATATTTCATCTTGCTGCGGAGCATCCAATCGATGGGAGCTTCTCCTGAGGGAGCTGCTGAGAAGCAAGAGAAGATAGTAGGAATTAGGACTCCAGCAGGCAGGCTTGCTGTAGCCATGGACGTACGGTTTTGTTGTGCATTACAGCAGTGTTTTAATTGGAGAAGCTAGGCGTGGATTAACCCGGGGCTCGGGCTGATGCATTAGAATACTGAGCAACGCTGCAGAGTTGTAAACTGCATTAAAAAAAAGAGAGGGGGGGGGGTGTGTGCAAAAGAGAAAAGGGTTTGTATTGCAGAGGCTTTTAATACATTCCAGAGTGCAAACCTGTTAGAGCATCGTATATCCTGGAGCTACAATCCGGATGCTAATTCAATTTTTACAGTTGTGATGGACAAGGGTATAAAGAAGAAACTTTAATATCCGGGGTGTGGGATTCCTGAATCGCCTAAGATGCTGAAGAACCTTTGCAAAATTTCATCTACAGTATGAAGGTGAAGTTTCCGAAAAGTGGATCCAAAGATAAGCTACTTGTAACTGCGTTTTAGTGAAGAGAAAAAAAGGAATTTGAAGAATTCATATCCCACCTTTTAATGCATTGTTGCTTTAACCTGCAGTTCTAATCCAGCGCAGAATTAATTCCGTTCTAGCAGCACTTTTTGGGTGCATGCCTCTTGCCTGGGGGAATGTATGGATATTTATATTTGAAAAGCTAGGAAACATTTTGATTTGAATTTATGTGCTAGTTAAAACTGGAACATTTTTGTAGGAATTGCTGCTGCTAACTCACTGCAATACTGAAAACTACTCAGATAGAGTGGAAGCTGTAATCAAATTCAGTGTGAAATTCAAGCCTGAAGTTGCATACATGTACATTTGCTGCTTTGGTTTCTGATTTTTTAAGGGGAATCCAGAAAGGATTTTTACTCCATCTTTTTCTTCTCTGGCTTTTATTTGAGAAAGGAAACTTTTTTTTCCCCCCCAACCTAAGAAATGGCTTTTCTTGTTCGATGTTATGCCAACTGCCTGCAACCGTGGGCCTCCAAAGTAAGTAAGATTTTGTCTGTGCTGCATTTCTCTGACATGTATTGACAGCCCTGGTGCTATTTGAGTGTTCACTTCTCAGAGGCTGAGATGCTGGACTCCTGGCTGTGCATGGGCTGCTCGTGTGGAATCATTTCGAAATGGGAAAGGGGGACCTTGACATCTTGGAATTTGTTTTAATGTATAAATACATGTATAAATTAACAGGAAGTATAAAAAATGCCATCTGCTTATGAAATGTGCAAAGCTTGCTTTTTAACCTTTTAGTACATGAAGCAAGTGTTATTGAAGTGTAACATCTTTATGACTGCTTGCATATATTTGCTGACTTGAAAATACTGGTATACAAACCCACTGATGTTGTGATTTTCAAGGTTTATGAAGCTGTGCTGCTTGTTTCCTTTGTGCAGCATTGTGGAATTGGTTAATAATTCAGCTGAACTATGAAATTGCAATTAGCTTTAAAGGACACACATGATTCTGTGTGTCCGAACATGCATTATTTTTGTGAAACTGGGGAGGGAAGGGTGTTTGTTTTAAAGGTGGTAATGAAATCTAGAACGTTCGAGCAAACCCACCTATGGAGAGAAAAGCCTTGAAAGAAATTAAAAAATACACTATTTGTCAGACTCTTACTGTTTGGTATGCTCAGTCAGAAAATTAGCTGAGCTGCTGGTGTTTTATTGATGCTACTGCCAAGAAGTAGTCACTGAAGACATGAGCATTGCCTTATAAACCCAAGGCCAGGCGTAATATTCATATTTATTACAATTTGATGTTTATATTGCAGCTCATACAGGCTAGAATAAAGATTGTGCAACTTTCTTGGATGTGAGAGCCCACGGGGTTTGAAGGCAGTGGGCAAAACCCTTGTGCTCTCGACATCGTGAGATACAGCATTGACTTTGGAGGGAGAATTCTGCTCTTGACTTTGGTCCCAAAAAGTTTGGAGTCTGAGTGACATGAGAGCGTGGAGGGGCACAAGGGGTCGCTGGGTGCTTGTCCCTGTCTGGTTTTGATGTCTGATAAAATGTCAGTGGCAGCTCACAGTGGATGGAGGTGAAAGTGCTGGGCTGTGGGGCTTCTGTGTGCTGTTGCCCAAATGGATGTGTAAATACAGGGGTGTAAGTGTGGCTGAATTGTGGCTGTTTCACGTGTGCTGAGTCCACCCTGTTGTCATCAGGTGAAGTGGAGCTGCAGGTACTCGTTGCCTTGATGGGCAGATGGGCTTGGCCAGGTCGTTATGGCTCCTCACCTTGGAGTCCCTGCTGGCAAACCTTGGCCTCCTTGTGTCATCGCCCGTGTCCCCAGTGTACGTGTTGACTCTTTCTCTTTCTTCTCTTCCTACTCAGTAGATGTTAAATATGAAAGGATGAGTTTACTTAACCTCAGCTTACCTGCCCCACCCTCATTAAGGAGGTCTGAAGGTGTGACATGGCTTAAATGGGAATGCTTAGTCACGTTGGTACTTCAGCTGGCATTGCTCCTTCTGTAGTGTTTGGGCCAAAGTAAGAAACCACAAAAAAAGAAACCTCGTGCTCAAATAAGGGTTTGGCAGGGGTAAAATAATCATATAAAAAAATGGTAAAGGTTTTTGGCCCCCTGTGTCAGCTCTGTGGATGATACCCATTGGATTGCTGCCATTCCAGTCAAGCCATTTATTCACTCGTTTACTATTCGTAAATGGAATGGTATAAAATGTTGGGGAGGGGAAGGTTTGTTTTTTCTTCCTTTTTTTTTTTTTTTTTTTAAATGGCTGATGAAAACCAATTAAGAGGTTTTGTATTCCAATCCATAGCTGAAGTTCTTTATCTTTAAAACCACAAAAGGAAAAGCACCTGTAGCCCCTTCTGCAAAACCCCACAAACTCCTGCAAACCCCCAGAAACTTTTAACCTGCTCTGTTTTTATCTGACCTTTGTACCAGAAATGTGTTTCTGTGACAGGTTTTTTATAATAATATGCATTGTAGCAAAATAACTGATGTCAGAATCTTAAATATGAAAGTTTATAACTTTTAACTGGAAACTGTCAAATAGTTCATGATACTATTTTGAAACTAGAACCATTTCTTGCCATAGAGCAGTGAACGTCTGGTTTTTCATTTGCCTTCTCAGTGATTAAATTCAAAATTTCTTAGGTTGATGTAGATACCTGTCCCAGATTTTTTTTTAATTAGTTGCTTTTAAACTGGTATAGGACAATAGACTCAAAATGGGCTGTTGACTCAGTTGTAATTATAGCTGTTCTGAATGTGTCAGTATAATGATACATCTATTTAATCAGAGCAAAATGAAGTCATATTTCATATGACTAATCAGAGAGGGAAGGTTTGGTGCAGGTAAGTAAAGGAGAATCCTTCTGAAGGTTAGCCTTAACCTGAGGAGGTTCCTTGGTGTGGCTGTGGAGTGACCTGCAGGAGAAGCCAACCTGAGGAGCTCTGTCACCACCTGGAAGATGCTCTCCGAGTAGAAGGGGTGTCCACACCAGTTTACATTGCGCACCCTGGTCTGTGTTGCATGCACCCCTCATCTCCCAGAGACACCATTGCTCTTGGCTTCAGAAAGTGAAAGGGACAGAGTAGATGTCTGTAAAGTGATGACTGCAATCTGTTCTCCTGCATAAAGAGCTGTTACAAAGAGGATAAACAGAGAGAGAACTGTGAGCATTGTCAGTGTCTGCAGTGCACCTGAGGATGAGCTGTTGGAGCCCATCAGCCCTTCCATGCAGGCTCTTGCAGAGGTCCACAGGACTTCCTGAGACCATGCTGATGCTTGGAAATGTGTCTGAGAGAGATCAGTCTCCTCTGCAGGAAGATGATGGCCATTCCTCCGTCAGTTGTGTCTGGGGTACCAGTACAGGGGCAGAGTCACACATCAGAACAAATGGGCCCTGCCCTGGGGACCGGATGCTTTCTGGAATGATGGACTGTAGAAGATGAGATAAATAGATGCAGGCATCCTGAAGCAGACATGGGGAGCACTGGGAAGCAGTGAGGAGTGTGGGAACAGTGATGAAAGCACTCCTAGCTGTCGAACCATTGTGACTCTGAAGGAAGGTGGAAGGCTTTGCCTCGTTCTTGTGGAGTCTTGCTTCCACAGCCTGGTGTTTGGGAGGACAAGAGGCATCCAACTTCTGTTAAACTAAATTCCTCTGTTACCAATGGAATATTTTAAGGCAAAAAAAATTTAAATATTTCAAATGCGCCTCAGCAAGATTCTGATTGACTTGGTAATTCTGATTGCAGCTCTCTCGGTGTCTGTTAAATTGTCTGTAATGTGCTTTGTGGTATTAGACTTAAACACAGATGTGTTATGAAGTCACTGTGAGAGAGTGCTCTAAACTTAACAATATGGATATATACAATTCTATGCACAGCCTAGCAATTTCCCAAGCCTAGATTGCACGCACAGTTACCCCAGTTTGTGTAGCAGGAGGGTCTGAGGGGGAAAATACGGAGTGACTGGATAATGTATCTATGGAGGATGTTTAAAAAGGGATGCTTTTTGAGCTAATGTGCTTTTTATAGAAAACAAGGGGGTTTTGAATTCACATCTAAGCTTCTAAAATGTTTGTTCCTGAAGGAAAAGTTTCATTTCAGATCCCAGGTGCATGTTAAACTTGTCTTAGGACAGTAGACAGTGATTTATTTTCTCTAAGCTTCTGTGTTCTTTCTGCTGTTTAAATGAGACATAATAAAGCTGAGCATAGTAACAAGGTGCATTTGCTCTGCAAAAGTTTGTGCTCAGAGTCGTTTTTCAGTCCTATTCCTATTTCTGCTGTTGTCTCACAGGGACATGATGCAAGTTTGAGCTATCTGTAACTAAAATCGGTGTAACCCCATCTTCTGATTCCAAGGAGCATCCGTTTGATCTCTAGGATCTTGAGTTGAAACCTTCATCCAATTAAAGATTATTTTCAGCTCCTGAGAAGAAAAACAGAGCTTGGATAGAGTGTCCTTGATTTGATTCGATGTCATCCTTGTCTTTGCTAATGCACTTACGTGGAACGTGGCCCCGGTAGTATGAATTTTAAATGTTTTCAGTGCAAAAGGAGTAACTGATCCTTCACTTTCTTTTTGCAGTCAATGTTGACAATGTCTTTCTCTTCCTCTTGGCTTTGCCTCTCCCTCCAGTCTTTCTCTGTCCTTGCCTGTAGCTTCCAGCCCAGCTTCCTGCAGTGTAGAGCACTCTGTTGTCACTGTGCGTGCTCATCACCTGAGTGTGCAGGTTTGTGCACAGGCAGTAGGTGATGGCCCTGTGAGCTCCTCACTGCTGGTTCCTGGTGGTTCTTCCCTCCTATGAGCTGTGGTTTGTATGGATTAGCTCTCTTTTATGTTTCTGGAGTTTCTGCCAGCTCCTCAGAGTATTTATGGTCTCTCCTATTCCATATTGTCCGATCTCTTTCCCCTCCATCCCCTGCAATGGGAGGATTGCCCTGTTTCTCCATCTCAGTGAACTTGTAGGAGCACAGGCTGTGGTTGCTGATCCCTGAGCACTGGGAGGGGGAGTCCTTGGACCAGCAAGTGATGATTTTCTTTGCACTTAGTTAAAAGTTTAGGTCTGTTTTTATAGGAATGTTCAGGATACTTTCTGTAAAACTTTCTAAATGCACTTTTTGCTTGATAGTTTATTAAGATAAAACTGGTTTAATATGAGCTGTGTGGCCATTTACTCTAGGAAGCTTGGCTTCTCTTACACTCCAGTGTGTAGTGTGTCAGGGTTAAATGCAAGGACACCCTGTACTCCTTTTCAGTACAAAAAGCCTTTTCCTAAGTATTGTTTTTATGGGAAATTGGCTCTTAATACGCAAATAAACACCTATCTGTTCATTTATTTCCTCCTAGACTTTGTTTGCTTTAAGCCTGCTTTGTTACAGTTCTGCTTACAGCTACAGCCTAGTTGGGGACCACCCTGTTTTGCTCCTTTCACTTCCACGAATGCATTTCTTTGATGAATACAGGAAGAAAACATAGATGGAAGATTGCTGCTCCTTTGTTTTTATTGCATATACCAGATCTGAGGGCCTCGTTACACAGCTCTGGGCTCAGAGGTAACCCGTTGCTGAGTGGTGCTTGCAGCATCACGTGCGCCCTGCTAGGTGCATCCCCTGTCACTTGCGTGTCACTGCAGCGAAGTGGGGTTGTAGCAGCCTGAGGATGTGTGAAGAGGGACCATCATCACCACTGTATTTTACCAATCAGTGTATATAAGAGTTTATAAATTATTCAGCTGAGATGAAAGTCGATGTAGATTTGGAATTCATGTGCCCTGCAGTATTGGCTCAGGATGAGAGCTCCCCCAACGCTGAGCTGCTGTCGCCTGCCAGAGTTCTGGAGTTGTGATGACTTGTGAAACTCCAGCTCCTTACAGAGCTCACAGCATCACTGGCTGCCGTCACTGTTCGTTTGCCACTGTAATTATTTAGACAAGGCTCTTTTTAGTCTTGTAATTAATTTTCAGTGACGAGAACCAACAGTAAAATTTGAACTCTGGCACTGGCAATAAGTCTTTATGAACGTTCTTATTATGTTTTCATTATAACAAAACACAGTTCTTGACATTTTAAAAATGTTGCTCTGTGAATAGACCAGAGAAGAGCTGATCTGTATTAACTGATGGTTGCAAAAAAATGCATCTTATGTTTACATGTCGGATATTCCTGGTATTATGGAGCCTTCCTCAATACCAGTACATTTTTTCACAGGTGAATTTTCCCAGCTGAAGTCTCCACTTCTCCATAGCAGAGATATTTGTGTGTCAGCCACTTAGCGTTATCATGAGTTAAGGCATAGCAATAATCTATAATTTAGACATAGGAAAACCAAATTAAAATTGCATTACATGTGTGGTTTAAGGCAACACCAGAATTTAGTTTGAAATTCTGTCCTCACGTCACCTTATTGTAACTAAGGAAACGTAATACCTCAGAGGATTTTATTTTCTATGTGCTATAGGAGCCATGAAGACCAAGAAGCTCTTGGCTGCTGGAGATATAGAACACCCTCTAGGGATTTTTAAATTCTTTTAGATTTTTTTTGCTATGGGTTTTTTTGAGGGGGGGAGGAGGTTTCTTTTTGTAAGCCTGGGGTTATTTTAGGTAGACTACAAGGATAGTTTTCAGGGCACTGCAAAGCTGGTGTGAATGGTATCAACTTGGTCCTTGTTTCTTGTCTGTAGTACTCGTAATAACTGGAGTAAGTGTGTTCTGTAGCTGATGAATTGGAACAAGTTTTGAAATAAATATTGTCAGCAAGCCCAGCTTTTGCATGTTTTAAGAAGGAAAATGAGCTGGAGTTTGCATAGTTGGAGCGGCACCGTTTTTCTTTGCATCGTGTTATTGAAGGTTACAGGACTTTATCTGAACCTGTTGGGAAAATATTTGATTCATCTGTTGGCTTTAAAAACAACAACAAAAAAAAGAAATCAGTGCTGCTCTTTAAAAATCTGGTGGAACATCTGTGGTCTTTAAGGAGGAAATGTTTTTGTCTGCATTAAGTTAGTTGAGGACTGATGTCAGCATAGGTAATTTGGCTGGGCTCATCTTACCCTCTGTGGATACCTAAGTGGCCTCTTTGTGTATCTCAGAGGAACAACTTTCTCCTCTCCCATTAACACAGCTCTAAGTGTATTTTAAACCTTTTTAAACTGGAGTTGTAGCTCGTATGTAAAAGGTGAATGTAAACCAGAGTTAATTTCTGTAAATCCTTAGGAAAAGGCTAAAATGAAAATTCTGCAAAATAATTTCAGAGAACTCCAGTTGGTTTTGGTGGTTTCTCATTATTTGACTGGCAGGATATATGAGATGGTTAAAATAATTTACTTACTGATGCCAAGAAAAGAGTCTGAGGGGGTTTTGTTTGGTTGGGTTTTTTGGGGTGTTTTTCTTCGATGGGGTAGATGAGAGCAAAAAGTGGGATACAGGAAGGTTTGCTTGGTGAGAGACTGACTGCATGGCACTTCCTGTTCCAGTAGGTTGTAGGAAGAAAAAAATACAACTAATTAAAGAAATTGGTTATCTTGTGAAAATGAAGGAACTGATGGTGGAATCGTAGACACATAGGCCATCAAAACAACTGGCAGCTAAGCTGCTACAATGCAGAGTTTGCTTGAGTTGGAGTTAAGTATTTAAAATAATCTGCTATGGATTGCAACAACTGTAATGGCAGAGGAAGGAGAGGTGCCTGGAAACAGAGCTGGTGCTGTCCTGCCCAGGCTGGATGTGCTCCCAAAGGCCAGGACCACTAATGGGGTCGTGCATCAGAGCCTTTATCAGCATCTGGGGTTGAGATGCTCTTGAATGAGGAATGTAGGGAACCCATGGTACCCTGCAGCTCCTCAGACAGTGCAGTCCTCTGCTGTGGTAGGGGGCTGGTTTGTAAAGTCATGAAGGTGTTGGAAGTGCCTGTGGGATTGAACAGTAGAGAGGGGAAGGCTCCCAGCAGGGCTGTCAAAAGCTGCTGGGATCTGAATACTGGAAGTGCAAAAGGGAATTAAAAGGAAGAAATTGGTGTGGAACTGTTTCATTCTAACATTAACTGTATGAAGGATTTTGAATTGAGGGCATCAAAGAGAAAAAGGCACAGGGAGGGGATGGAAGGGTACAGTTATGGACAAGGAGAGGTGGGAGCTGGCAGAGGCTTCACAGGGCTGCCTTCTTTTTTGTTTGGCAGTTTAATTTTTAAAACTGAAGGCAAACATGCTTTATTTAACTGGCTGTTTGTAGCAGTCTAGACTTTCTATATCAGCTGAGAATGGAAAATTGCTACCCTTAAACCACTTGGGTGCGATGGAGGCTGAGCCAGAGCGTTTCCTAAAGCTCGGAGGTTACCCAGTGTCATGGCAGTTAATGCTCCGAGGGGGTGTTAATGGGTTCCAGCTTAAGACAGCGAAAAACCTCTTAATGGAAAACCTCAAGCAATAAATGAAATAATAAATACACGTGCCTTAAAACTGGGGTCGTTGGGCTGGCTGTGAGATGGTGGGGTTGGTGTGGTGGTGCTTCGCGGTGACACAGTGTCATCAGGGCTGCACCCTGCTTGTCCTTGTGTCTGTATGGAAATAAACCCCGTGTGGTTTCTGAATATCATTCTTGCTGGCAACGTTTCAGAGAACTTCAGAAAAGCAAATAAGGTATAAGGTTACTGACAATCTGTAAAACCAAGGGCAGAAAACTTGCTTACACAGCCTATAAAAGGACAGCCTGTTCCCTCAGAGGCTGATGCTTCTGCTGTGTCCAGACTGGATCGATGAGCTGTAAACATCCGTACGGGGACGTCGGAAAACTGATGCGAAACTTTGCTATCAAGGAGTATCGAATAAAGGATGAGGCACAACTTTGGCTCCCTTATTGCCCATTTTCTTTCCATTAATTAGAATTTGTAATGGACACCACACACCGGGAGAATAATGCAGGCTGCGCTTCCTTGAGTAATTTGGTTTGTGATGATGAGTCCTTTGGTCAGTGCCCTTGTTGCAGGATGTTTCTGAATATATTTAATGAACATGCCATTTTTGGCAGGTTGAAACACAATGATGAAGCTTTTTTTTACATGTAGAAGAAGATAATTCATTTTGTGTCCGTCTGTCAAGGCTATTTTGCAAATTCATGTTGGCTGTGCCTTTTCAGCATGTGTGTTCTGGATATCCATACTGTACCAGAAAACACTGATAGTTATTTCTAAAACTTATGGCACAGAGGCACAGATGTGGCATTTCCACAGGGGAAAGGTAGCAGCAAATCCAAAAGTAAGTCACGACGTAGGAAATACAGCATGAGGAGCGTGGGCCCTGTGCCAAAAGAGGTTCTTCTGATTCCTTTCCCCAGAAAGAATGAGGAATAGAAAGACAAAAGTCTCAGCTTAGCCCTCCTATGACGTGTCTTCACTTATGACTCCTGTGATTGCCTTTCTGTCTATATAAACTCTGCTGTGACTTTTCTATAGCCTTAATTTTGTAGCCAAACCTTCCCGGGGAACACATAAAGGAGAATTCTCCTCAGGCTAACAATCATAGCGTGCTTTGCAAAAGAGTTGGTTGGTGGTCATGTCATCAAAGATCACGTCATGTGCTCCGTTGTACAGGGCATGTGCTATCTCAAAAATCTGTTATACCAAAATTAGCTTTTGATTTAATTCCTGACTATTCTGTGTGACTTTGCTGCTGAGAGCAAATGGCGTTTACGTAGGAAGTGGATGTCACTGCCGACGCACTCGGGTCTGTAGAAATGGTCTGACCTGTCAGAATTTATACTGCAATTAATTTCACAATTAGTGACGTAAGACTTGGAGGAAGTTGGCAAATCCCTTCTTGTATTGCATGTGTTGCCATAGGTATTGATAGAAATACTATTTCAAAGCTAAATTAAGTATTAATTTAGAAAATTGGTGTTAGTTGGCAAACCTCTGTTCAGACACACGTGTCCCAGTAGCGTGGCAATCTTTGTCTGGTGTGTATCTTTGATTGTTGGAGTCCTCAACCTGGATGTCTTGAAAATAAGATACTTTTGGATGAGATCAAGTGAGATGCAGTTCAGTCTTCTCCACTGGATAGCTTGAAAATCACCTCTAACAGTTCAGTGTAGCCGTAACTGTTGCCAAGGGTTTTGTGGCTATGGAGGGAAAGCACTGCCAATTTACTTACCAGTTGGAAATTTGGGGTGGTTTTGGTGATGAAAGTGTAGTGAAGTAATAAAACTGAAGAGTTACCTTCCTGTTATCCAAGAAGAAACAAGCTGGACGTTGGCTGGTTGGTTCACTTCTAGAATAACCCGGGAGGTTTTGGTAGTTGTGCAGCAGTGTCACTGTTGCTGTGAGTGTAAATTGCTTGTGACTCAAGTTTATCAAATTTTTGCTGTGTTACTTGGTTCTCACCAATTCTTTGGTGGTTCTTTCATCTTCAGCCATTTTTATCTGGTGATTTTAGCTAACCAAAGAATGTCTGTACTGGTTCAGACCGAGAGTCCCTGTGGCCCCATGTGTGTCCCCTGGTGTCATGCACAGTACTGTTGAGCAGTTTCCCTTGGGACACCTTGGAGCAGTGGTGGATGCTGTAAGGTCTATGTCCTCTTCTGGTTCCTCCCTCCTCATTTTGATCCTCTGTTTCCCCACACAACCTCCCTGGGTTTCATCCACTACCTCTGACATCCACTCTTTGCTGCACACTCTTCCCAAGGACCATCCTTTTTTTCCAAGGACAAATATGAGCAGAGATTCTTCTCTTCCACGCTTTGTTGCTTTTACAGCACAGGTAGAATTTAGTATCTTGTGCATGTGTGTCTTACCAACTGTTCCTCAGAACCACCTTTCAGGCTCTCATGTCCCTTGGCCACCCTCTCCCCAGCACTGCTGCTTTGTGAGCCTCCTCAGCCGTGTCCTGGTGAGTGGGATGGGGTGGACCCTGTGTGCCACCTTCAGAAATCTCACACGTGTTTACCAAAAAGCAGTCCAGGCTGCTGTCGCTTCTGGGTTTGTGTGGCAAGACAGACTGACACTGCAATCAGGATGAGCCCCCGAAGGATTTAGTGTTTTTTCTTCCCTTTCTTCCTATTGCCTTTTGCAGTATCTTTACAAATTCCCACATTGATTCAGGTTTTTTTGGTGTACTCACCGACGGTGTTTTCCTGACTCAGTGGGAGGGCAGAGCTGTGTAGGTGGCTGTGCAGACCAGAACTTCTGTTTTCTTCATTTCCTTTCACTTATGGCTCTGAACCACAGTGTGGCAGTTCAGTGGGGGGTCTGGGGCTAAAGCTCCCTGTGTTGGGAAAGGTCAGTCACAAGGATGTGCTGGCACTGATGTGGGGACTGGCTGTGCCAGTGTGTTGGGGACACTCATACTCCAATTCCAGATTATCCCTTCCTGTGAAAAATGAAATTGTTATGGTTTAAAGTGGCAAGATATTGATGTGATTCTAACAACAGTGTCTAAGTCTCTCCCACCACAAAAAAAATAAATCGTAGTTGAATAATAAGTGAACCTTATTCACCAGTGGTTAAGACAATTTAATGTCACTTTGAACAACTTCACTGCCACATCCAGTGAGTCCTTCCCGTGGTCACTGTCGTGCTGTTACACCCTGTCCCTGTGTTGCTGCTTAGTGAGCTCTGAAAGAAAGAACAATCAGTTTGGGTAATAAAAACGCCATACAAAAGACAGAGGCTGTGATTTATTTTGGGAGATTGAATAGAGTGGCAAGCAGCACTTTAAAGGTCACTTGTCTCAAATAAACCTTATCTCTCTCTCAAATTTAAAGAGATATTGCAGTGTTTCCTTGCATCCAACCTGCATTAAATGTCTTTTACAAGAACATATTGCAGAGTCCGGTGGCAGCGTCGTACGTGCCCGTGTGCTTTATGGGTGATGGAAATGAATGGGAGTGCTGGCAGGGGGAATGAAGATGGGTTGTAAGTGATTAATGAGTTGATTAGAAATACTCCTTTGGGAAGGCTGGTGGTGTTCTGAGCTAATCTTCAATGTGTATTTGTGAAAATGACATATGCAGTACATAGACAACTTTTTTGAGAGCTGTGTCTTGTTCCAGCAGTAATTATCAACCTAGGTATATCAAACATTGTTATATGTATAACATCACAAGAATCTCAAAATTTAAACTAAATTAGGGGGGAGAAACTGTGTGGCAGTGTGTATCTATGTGTGTCTCACTGAGCCAGAATGGGCTTCAGCAGCACCAGTTTTTGGTAGGGAGCAAGCACACCTGCCTTTGTTCTCCTGGGACATCCTGCAGCATCACTTCTGCTCTTGGTCCTGCTCATCTTTTCCTGGAGATGTTTTGGAAGTTTGAAAATTATTATGAATCTGGATAGCAGGGACTTGAAATTAGATTTCCTTATGTCTGTTTTATCACAGTCAGCGTGGGACTGGCTCATGGGTGGAAAGAAATCTGATGGAAGCTGAAGCCAGAGCTGGTTGTTGGAATGGGGAGGTTATAAAGATGAGGACAGGCTGAGGAGTTTGCAGTAAAACTGTGGCCTTGTTAAGCTCTGGGTAATGAATCTGTGGGTTGATTCTATGACGTATTCTGTAATTTACCAAAACTCCTGGATTTGTCAGCTGCACTGACGCCCAGCAGCACATCAGTGACTGCCAGCAGCCCTGCCTGGTCGTTTGCTTGGCAAGTCCAGGGTTGCTGCTGGATGCCACCCTCCTGGCAAACGATGCAGTGACCTTGCTCATACTCACCCCTCTCTGCACGGCCGAGAGCACTGCGGTGTGTTTGCAGAGGAGCCAGCTGCCGTGTGGAGCTCCAAGGAGCAGAGGAGCAGTGTCACCCTGCAGCACGGGCTGCTCGGGTCCCTGCTCGCTGTGACGGAGGCAGGGGGTGAGGAAAGCCAGGGCAGTGACCTCCAGCAGCACCGCCGCCATCAGCGTTGGAACAGCAGTGGCTTAACTCATGTCGGGAGTGAGGGAGATGATGTAAAGCTTTCTGCCTGGTGTCCATTAAGCAGTGCTTTGCTGTACCTGGCACAGAAATGCACACTGGAGATGCATTCGTTTGCATTTAAATAGCACCCAGGTGCTGCTCCCAAGCAGGACTTTGCTGCTGTTGGTGGGGAGGTCACATCTCCGCACACGTCAGCTCCTGTGCCTGTGCTGACAGCCTGTGTGCCTCGTGGCCACCGCATTGAATTTTGTCAGCTGAGTCATTTGACCTTTTTGCTCTTCTCAAATCCTGAAAATAGATTTGTGTTTTGTTTGTTTTTTTTTTCCCCCCCTTCCCAGTCTGTAAAACTTTTTTTTTGGTGGCTAAAGGTAGGCTTCCAAGTGGTGTTTCCTTTGTGCTTGGATGAGGTCACTGTTTTGTACCTACTGCTGGGGATGTTTGGGGTTCTCAGGGGGGTTTGTGGAAGTTTAACCATCAATTGCTTTTCAGACTTTCTCCTTTCCCACATACATGTGACAGTAGGTATTCATTTACAGGCTGGATACTTTGTATTTTCTTTTTGTAAGTCAAATATATACAAAACTAGAATAACGTAAATATTTGGATGGTGAAAAATAATTTTGTAGCCTTTCAGTTCCCAGAGTTGCTTTGCAAGTGGCAATCTGTGCTGGTTTTTAGAGCCCAGAGCGTGGTTGGCTTTGAGCAGCGATTGGCAATGAGAATGTCATTGGCAACTACAGATGACACATCATCCCTCATGTTCCACATAACGATTTTGATTATCACAATTATGTTACGTGTCTCAGAGGTGCTCTCAACTTTTTTTTTTTCTTTCCCCTGGGGGTGAGGAAGGATTGGAAAGACTTACAGTGCCACTGGTGGTTTCAGAAAAGGTGTGAACCAGTATTTGGTAAAGTGCTTCTCTTGGGTTCTCTTCAAAAAATGGACATAAAAACCTGACCTGGTTTACATTTCTTAGAAGTTTAGTATAAAGTTGACACTGGATCAACAACATTTGTACAATGTTATCTTTTAATTTATAGGACTGATGTGACTGTGGGGAATTCTGTTTATTTTGCAGAAGAAACCTGTTCATTTTGATTGATACTTGATGCAGTCAGAATAGTTTCGGATTTTCTGCATCAGAAAGTTTTAAAAAAGAAATAGTATATCAATTTTATCATTTATAAATGGTAAAGGCATATCCATTTTGTCATAGAACCTGTGATTCTCTGATACAATGTTCTTTCCATATCGTTTCCACATATATATTGCAGAAAATAAATAAGCAGCTGAATTAAAGTACTGGTTATTTTATAGTGTTCCATGTGGCTCTGATTCTTCAAGAGCCTACTACTTTTTTACTTTTCTCAGTAGAAAGAACATATTTTTGGGCTTCAATCATTCACTAAAACATATATATCTATATATGCATGTTCATTTACAGCTAGATATTTAAAATAGAAGTGCCTGTTGTACACACAAGTACCAAAAAAACTCCTTTTCTTAAAGAAAATGCAAAACGTTTTATGCACCAACACTTTTGTTTGGATTACATTACTTTTGGTTCCATATTGATGTTTTCTAATGGTTATTCTTGACCTAAAGGCATGAATTGAATTTATAAAGGGAAATGCTGCTTTGTATTGGACTGCAGCATAAGCTGATGTTTAAGGCCGTGGCCTATTTGTCCAGCATCATCTATTTGTCATTTTATGTGTTCTTAATCGTGTTGGTGCATATCCATTAGCTGTAAGGAGGCTGGATCTGTGTTTTATAGTAAGGGGCATCGTTTTCTATCAGTGGTATGAAATCTGAATGTGATTGGGCAAGCTTGGTCTAAATGAGCTCTGTCTCAAAATGTACTTCAAGTTACAGATGGATATTCAAGTGTGTAACAAAAGTTTTATGAATAACTTTGTCTTCAAATCACACTGACACATCTTGTTTTCCTTTCTTTTCCCTGTCATTCCCCAAATCCATTTCATTTCCAGCTTCCAGCTGACCTTACCAAGATGCATCTTACCGACAACCCTCACCCCCAGGTGACTCACGTCCCCTCCAGCCAGTCGGGATGTAGCATTGCCAGTGATTCTGGGAGCAGCAGCTTGTCTGATATTTATCAGGTAAAATGATATTTGCTTCTTATTTTTCCTTCCTTGAAGTTAAACATTCCATAAAACAAAAATAATGCCCGTTTATCCAAGAGTTGCCCTCTTAATGCTTCTGCATGTCGTGGTGTCACCCCGTGATGTGCCACCTCCACAACCAGGTAGAAGTGAAACAAACTTGTTGCTTTTAAGAATGACATTTGATGATTTATGGGATCCTTTTCCTTCTTTCTGAAATGGAACAAATTTCATGAAGTCGTTCTTGTGCTTCAAGTACCCTCCTCGATTATTTGTATTTATTGTTGATAACAGATGTTCTATTCTGCACACACAAACGTGGTAATAAACGCCCTCTCTGCACCAGTTGACTGTAGGAATTCTGGTGTTGCTTACTGAGAGTAGACTGAAACACAGAGATAGCTTTCAGTTATTTAGAGATAATACATTTAAGTTAACTGGTCTCGTGTCAAATTTCAGAGCTAGTTTCATGGGGTTTTTTTCATTCTGGTTGGTGAGGGTGCTCATCTTGGGTTTGTCTGGATCAGTAATTGCACATCTTATCCACTTGTGAGTTGAAATTTGACAACAACATGGAGTATGTAGCAACTATTGAGCACAATATAGGTGTGAGTTGATTTTAGATGCCTGTTCCTTGGGTGCTGTCTGGGTTCCATTTCTATACTGGAACAGAGACCAGTGACATGTCTTATTTACAGCAATGTATTGCTAGGTAACTTTAAAAGTAAGGCATTAAAAGCAAAAATCTTTTTAGAGCACTGAGTATCTCTATGCATTTTTGTCCTACTTAGTCTGTTACCTTACTTCTTCAGATTTGCTAGCTGCCAGCTAGATGAGGAGTAACTTGCATCCTTGAGTCTTTTAAAAAATGCTCTGTGAATTCTCTGCTTTCTGAGAGGCAGTGCTGGAAGGTTTTGTTCTGTATCTTCAAATTCATTAATTTTTTTTTCAATTTTCTGAGTCAACAGAGTTGATTTAATTAGTCAGAGTCACTAGAACTAGTCTGTGTATTGTACTATAACATCTCATACATTAGGATGCTGATGGACAGTTTTCCTGACCATCATCTTCCTGTCTACCTGAGGAGTTTGGAGAGGTTGCTCTAAGTGAAAAGCACTTAAAATATATTATTGATAAGAAAATATTATTCCAGTAATAGAGTGAATACTCTATCATGTGTGGTTAATGGCATTTGAAATGCCTTATGTCTGCTCTTTAGAAAATGCCAAAAGAGCATAACTGTTAAACAAATAACTGTTACATAAATAAAAAAGTAGCATGTTTATATGCACTGTGGCATATAAACAGGGAAATGTATTTTTGTACCCAAAGGAATTACTAATTTATTAATGTGAAAGTTACTGCAGGTTTTCTATTAATTTTGAGGACTTTTGGATAGGAGTCTCCTTTTCAGTGATATTCCCCTGCCTGGTTTTGCATCCTGCAGGGAACATGGCTGTCTGTTTTGCTGAGAATTTCTGACCAGTTGGGGTGATGTCTGAGGCAGATTACCACTTGTGTGAGATCTGCTGAGATCATGTGTCATTAATCCTGACAGAGCATTTGAGAACGGAGCATTTGATAAACTGCAAGTGAAGAGATGATGTGCAACAGGCATGTCATGAGGGGGGCAGAGAAAAACCCTAGCAAGCCACTCTATTTCTATTTCTTATTAATTTCTTAAGGAATTTTTCGTATCTTGTTCTCATATGCATAATGTGTGAATAGTAACCTGCCACACAATGCTGGGCACTTTATGGGCTTTATTGCAGGAGCTGTTACAGTAAGTTTTGGAGAAATCTCTTATTGTTTGTCACCCAGTTATAAGTGCACGGGTAGATACTATGCCATGACACAATATTAACATGGCATTATATTGCAGTGACACATCAATACAGACAGATTTTGAAATCAGAAAGAGAGAAGTGTTTCTCCCAGTATTCATCATGATATTATGAAGGCAGGGGATCTCCTTGATCCACAGTAAACCCATGTCTGAAGTGTAATGTATTGGCTCAGTAGCTGAAAACATTTTTGGTACATGAAAATACAGCTTTTCATAAAGGATTTGGAAAATGGTGCTTTGCTTTTGCAGCCAGCTTCATATCTACTGCATGCCAAACTCTCTAGGAGCATCATTAATGTCAGTAGAGGAAGTGCATTTTTGAATAATTGTGATTAATGTAGCCTTGAAATGACCTTTAGAATTAATGGTATCTTAACATTAATTTTTACAGTAAGTAGAGCAAATATAATTCCAGAATAGGAAAACACAATTAGAACAGTAGAACCAAAGAATGAAACAATTTTTCATTAAGGTTTGGAAAGGGTTTCTGTTCATCTGTGTGCACTATATTCATGGATAGTGTTGAAATGAGGTTTCACTTGTTCCAGCTGCCTCTGCCCAGGATGTTAAACAGGAAATGATGAACAGAAAGCTTAAGGTGAGATCAGGAGAAACAGAGTCCTGCTTGTAAGCACTGCTGTGAACTTATTGTAATAAACCCTCAGTTAATTGCAGAGACTTATGAAAATAAATGTATGAAGATGGTTTGCTCCCTTCTCCTGTGCTGTTACTGCTCCCTGTTGGAGCTTTATGTGGTGAAATGGCCAAACCTGGGTATTGCAAAGTCCAACTTGCTCGGAACGCTGCGAAGCAGTTGTTCTTCTGTTGGACTGTAGACTGTTGTTTTGTTGTTTTTTTTTTAAAATATAAGAGGGGAGAAAAAATTATTCCCTACAAGTTTTAAAACAACTTCTTTAATTTGCTTGAAGTGGATTTTTTTCAAAAATTTTTGAAGCTTTTTCTTCAACCCGTTTCTGACAGCAGGCTTGGTGTCAGAGCTGTGGTGTTCAGGCAGAAGTAGGGGTATGTGGTTACACATACAGCAGTTGAAATGAGGGATTAGAACTTCTGCAAACAGCTGCTGTGACCTGTAGTAGGTATCCTCAGGGAAAATTAATTCAACAGGGTAATACAGAGTGAAAACAGCCTGCTTTGCCCTGTCACAGAACAGACTTTCAGGTGGCCAGCCAGGGTAACATGGGTACCAATCCTACCTCTAGCTGTAGATGGGGAGGGTCTCACTTCTACTCTGAGTTAGTTGTCTCTGTCAATAGCAAATTTGCATCTGGTTTTTCTTATCTGTTTTCTTTTCTTATCTGTTTAGTTCTGTCAATGATGTGCTTGAAGTTCCTCCATCTCTTTCTCCTTTTTTGAGAATCTTTCATTTATCACTTTGGCAGTATATACTCTTTGTGGGCAGCAGCTTTATTGCCCAGCAATAATTCCAGTTGTGGTTAAGGTTTATTAAAATGGATTATCTATAAAATATGCATGAGGGAGTGGGCCTTATTTGAGGGTTTTTCTGTCAATTCTGGAAAAAAAAAAGCTGGTTGTTTTTCCCCTGACAGAATTGACATGAGGGGAGGGAGGGGGAAAAACATCAATCTTAATAGCAGGTTGCATCAGGAGTTGTGAATACTGAAATACATTATCATATGGAGTTATTCTGACACAGGGAATTTATGTGAAGCATATTTAATACTATTTTTTCTGTCTGTGTATGCTTCTGTTACACATTGTGGTGGAATATGTATCATTATCACCAACACTCTGCAAAGGCCAGTCCTTGTGTCTTTGACTTCTGAAGTGCAGAGAACATCTCCATGATCAACCTTTGGCAAAGGTAGCTGAAACATGTTAATTGGCAAAATTTGCAGTGCTATATGTGGATAATAGTATGATTTTAAAACAGCAAACAAATGCTTTGACAGTAGAGTGTATTAACTTTCCAGATGATCTACGTGACACACACCATTTGAGTCTGTCCCTGCTGCCTTCTCAATAGATATTCTCATCCTATAGACCCCATCCTGAAAACCCATATTTGTGTAAGATTTGAAGATTGCAGCTTCTGGTTTCATTTTGTAAATTAGTAGTTCGTAAACGTTTCCGTTAAGAATTATTTTGGGATTTGATAATGGAAACAGCTGGGGCATCATGCTTGGGAAGAGCAACTACTTCTGCAGACAGCTTTATGAGCAGGATTCTTCCTGTTCCTTCCAGCATGGCCTGACCTGCCAATGTTTTGTCAGCCATCTGCACACAATCTTTGAAACACAGTTTGAGGACCATCTCTAATTTCATAGCTCGGTCAAATTATAGCTTATTTATCAAGAGAAGATTTGTTTATTGTTGTATATAGGATATACAATGAAAATTTTAAAGAATCACTTTTCTGTACATCCTATAGCCTCAGTTTTGTTATCTTAGCTGGAGGTTATCAAAGTGGGAATTAATACTGTAGTCTGTCTTACTCTGCCTGGAAAAGTTGATATACATTGTGGCTATTGAGATGAAGAAATGCTAGAAAAGTCCTTGAATAAAATCCTGTACTGATCATGTGCTGCTGAGACTCTCCAAGCACAATTTGCAGTTGGGCTTAATTCCAGAACTGTTAATGTGAGCTACATAAGCCAGTAAAGTGATGTAATGTAAAACAGATTTAACCCTATATATATAGATATGCTCCTCTGAAAGAAATATTTATGTTAAATCATTTAAGCCTTATTTATTAGATTTGCCTGCTAGTTATTAAAATGAGGACAAGATCAAAGGCCCAAGGTTATATCTAAACCCTGTATTTTTCTGTCCAGTGAGAGAAGGAAATGCTGCTCATGTGTCAAGGTGCTGGGGCTTGCATTAGCTGATCAATATGGGGCGTGCAGGAAGATGGAAGCAGTGCAGTCTGCTGTGATTAAATCACTTCAAGTGAGTGGGGGTTTTTATGTGAAGTGAGGAAGGCAGGAGACCAGCATGGCTGAGTCTTCCTGGTGAGACTAAGGATGAGAGGGAAATGCATGCAGTGGAGCCAGGGACATGTGTCCTGGGAGGGACACAGGGACACTGCCTGGCTGTGTGGGGCTGTGTGGCACAGTTGGATCTGGATTTGGCAAGAGATGTGAAGAATACAAGAGCAGCTTCTAGAGATACATTGGTCAGAAAAAGAAGATTAAAGAAGGTGTACTCCCCTGTCCCCCCCCAAATAAGACTGGAGAACCAATGACATGGAGAAGGCTGAGATACTCAATGATTTTTTTTTTTTGCCTTGGTTTTCACTGATAGTCCCTCCTGATATCTCTTAAGTCCTTGAACCTCAAGATGAGGGCTGGGGGGACAAAAGAACTCATGGTACGAGAAGATGAGGTTTGAGATCACCTGAGGAACCTGAACACACACAAGTCCATGGGACCCAACAAGGTGCATCCCAGGGTCCTGAGGGAATTGGCTGATGTAGGTGCTGAGGCACGCTCCGGCTTACTCAAAGTCGTGGCAGTGAGGTGAAGTCCTCAGGGACTGGAGGAAAGGGAACAGAGCTCCAGGGAGACCTTACTGCAGCCTTTCAGTGCTTAAAGGGGGATTATAAGAAAGGCTTTTTACCAGGGCTTGTAGTGCCAGGACAAGGGGCAGAAGTAAAGTGGATTTAGCTTGGATGTGAGACAGAAATTCCTGGCTGTGAGGGTGGTGAGACCCTGGCCCAGGGTGCCCAGAGAAGCTGTGGCTGCCCCCTCCCTGGCAGTGTTCCAGGCCAGGTTGGACAGGATCCCAACCTTTACTTTGGAGGTTTTGTGAACGTGCAGAGTATTTGATGTGTTAGTTTATAATGAGTTTTTGTAAAATCTCAAGGACTTCTTTTAAAGTGAAAGTGAATATTGTGAATGTGTTCATTTTAAAAAAATAAACTCCATTTTCTACATAATTGCCTTATACTTCTGGGTGACACATCTTGTTGTTCAAGTTTTTGTATTTGAACAGAGAAATGATTTGCATGCTGGCTTAAACTGGAAAAAAAAAAAGTGATTGAGCAACTACACTGTGGAAACTGAAAATCTGAAACTACTTTTTTTCTTTTTTGCATTCCATCTGTTTGTAAAGTTATTTTCATGCAATTACATCATTTAAACTTTACAGAAGGAGTTATTGCAAATGATTCCTATGTGATTCTGCTTTTTGTTGCCAGTGTTGCATTCTTGTTCACCGTGGCCTCGTGTGTCTGCTCCGTGTGGTGTCTATGTTGCCATCTATTGATGACAGCAGAAATGTGTCTATAGGCACTGGGGAACCCATGCTGTTACTGAATTACATTATTATTTTGTTAATAATACAGACTCTTGAATTGTGGAAAAAACAACATTTTATTTACATGAATTCACAATGCTGTACAATGAGAATCAGCCAACAGAGGAAGAATAGTTGTCCTTATCCATCCAACCCCCCCATCCCTCCCAATTTATATGCTCCACCTGACATACTTGCTCTATGCCAGGATTCAAATCCATGTTATAATACCAAAATTAAAAATGAAATCAAATCCCTTTCATTTTAGCCACTCAAACTGCTTTGTTTTCTCCTGTGTCACCCAGTTGATATTGCTGGGTTTATATTGCCTGTAGTTCATTGCAGGAGAGGAGGGATGTAAGTAAAGGCAGAAGACAAATGTCCCAGCATGTTAATTTTGTTTTCAGAGCTTGTGATCCTAATGCCTGTAGCATGGTGTTGCTATATGCCAGTGGTATCAGCCTGTAGCTGTAGGTTTCAGCAATAACATGTTTTTCTCGGTGTTCAGGAAGGGAGCTATTACAATTTCTAGTTTGAGTTGTTGGTCACAGAATTTCTTTTGTTGGATTGGCTACCTAAGGCCAGTAACTGAAGACGTTGAACTCTGTCTGATGGGTGTTTTCTTTGTAGGCTACGGAAAGTGAGATGGGAGATGTTGATTTAACAGGCCTTCCAGAAGCACCTGTAGACTCTGAAGATGAAGAAGAAGAGGAGGATGAAGATATTGACAGAACTTCAGATCCGCTTCTAGGGCGAGATGTTGTACGAGAGTGCCTTGAGAAAGAGCCTGCAGATAAAACTGATGATGATATTGGTGAGGAGAAAAAAATAAGTCTTTATGTAAAACTATATCATGTAAAATCTGTAAGAGAAGTGTGTCTGAAAACTGTTTAATGAGTGAATGTTAAATGTGTATCCTCATAATTATGAATGATGCCTTCCAGAGATCACTGTGCTCTGGTGTTAATGGAATGATGTGTCTCCTCTTACTATCTGAGAGAGTATTTGTTCTAAGAAATTAAATATTTTATAAAGCAGTCTTTGGGACGCTTACGATGTGAAGTATTGCAGTCATTGTATGTGTTGGTACAAGAGAGGGATAGGCAGCAAGGTATTTTTGACTGCCTGAAACTGTTGAATTAGTTATTAAATGTCAAAGAGAATAGACCATTACTGCAATATAGATTTTACATGATTGGAAACTGGAAAACATTTAAGATGAAAATAATTTACTGCAGTGTTTAACTAGAAATTGGCGTCAGTTCAACAGTAAAATTTGCTTTGTGCTATACTTCAGGTTACTTCTCTAAACACTGGAAAATCATTTCATGCTCCTATCAAGCTTGTAATTACTGTACTGTAAGGGTATTTTTAATTTTTCTAGAAGTTTGAAGCTTGAAGTGCTTTTACACTCTAGCCATAAGAGTGAGTCAGAACAGGATCAAGGCTGTGGCACCAAGTTCTGGTTGTTGATGACAAAATGTGTGCTGGGCTCACTTAGCCACAGGCAGTAACAGGGAGTGAAACACCACTGAGCAATTTTTCAATGAATTTAACTGAGGTTTAATATACCTGTGGAGGGTAAGGTACCTAAGGAAACCCTGAGCCTTTTGCAGTCTTCACACCAATGTCTCCTTTGTCTAACAGAGCAATTATTGGAATTCATGCATCAACTCCCTGCCTTTGCAAACATGACTATGTCTGTGAGAAGAGAACTTTGCTCAGTGATGATATTTGAAGTTGTAGAGCAAGCAGGAGCCATCATACTTGAAGACGGCCAAGAAGTAAGTTACTGCTTACAACACAATTTAGGTGCTACAGGCAAGGACATCTGGGGGTGAAGGGCTGGGAAATCTGTTTCCCATCTCACACATGAAAGTCAGAGAATTCCCATATCCAAAATCCCCAAACCTTAGCCCATCTCTTTGGGAAACTCTGCCTGTGTATTACTGTCTGTTTCAAGACTTCAGTGTGGCTGAGGATAGATGTTGAACAGCACTGTTATCAGGTAAGTGCTAACATCTCAGGGAGTTTATTTCAAAGATCATTTGTGGTATAGAAGAATGCATCATTTCTGTTGGTAAAGAGAGTAAAAAAGCTGTTGTCTTATAATGTAGTCTTTTAAAATATTAACAAAGAGAGATATCCTTTCCCAGCAATGTATATTGTAACATAAATGTCTAAATTAGGAGCAGTTTCCATACATATTCAGTGGGAGGAGACAGATGTTAAATTAGTCAGGCTCCCAGCATAGGTGCTCTGAATCACTATCTTGAAGTCCATCTCTGTCCTTGGATCAGGACATCTGGAATAGCCATAGCAGGTCATCCCTCCGAGAGGACAAGGTAGGCTCTCATCTCTGGTAGTGACCAAATGGGTACCCAGGGGAAGAGCATTCATTCTCACTAAATGGTGTAAATATATTGTAGCAATTAGCCCACTGATTAAAAGAAGCAATCTATTCATCAGCATATGTCCCTACTGAATTAGTTCTGAAATGAATGAAGAATGCTGAAAAGCATTCTCGTTTCAGTCATCTTTATTGCTTGCCTGACAGTGCACATTTGCAGGGAGTTAAATGGTGACAACAAACTGGAGATTGCAGGAATAAGCCTTTCTGAGATAGAGCGTTGGAACAGCTTATAAAACTTGTTGAGTTTTTAAATTCATTGTTTACTTTCTCTAGCTCGATTCCTGGTATGTGATTTTAAATGGCACAGTGGAAATCAGCTATCCTGATGGGAAGAGTGAGAGTCTCTGTATGGGAAATAGCTTTGGGATTACTCCCTCTCTGGACAAACAGTACATGAATGGAGTGGTCAGAACCAAAGTAGATGATTGTCAGGTGAGATACAATTCTCTACCACTACCTTGTATTTTTAAGCATCTAATAAAAGAAAAAGAGACTACTTTCATCTTAAGGCATGATCTTTATTCCAGGAGCAGAAAAAAGGAGGTTGGTATTTTGGGGGTCAGGGGCTCTGCTGGGTTGGGTTAGTGGTACACCCTTTGGTAGCTGAGATTTATCTCATGCTGATGTTGTGGGAGAAACAGGAACTTCTGCTTTGTGCTGAAATGTAAGCGTAGTCTACCCCAGTCATGCTGTGTGTGTGACTGACATGCAGTAAAACCAGAGGAATAGAAAACACCCATTTCCACTTTGTATGACATTTGTCCTCTATATATTTAGTACATCCAGACAACCTTTGGAGATGTAAGAAGGTGACCAGTTCTATTTGTCTTCTATTTCTAACACACATCATTGGGCAGAATGGAGTGGGGTTGGTATCAAACACTGCTGTTGTGATTGGGTTGAAGTAGCCCAGAGATGTGTTCATGTTTTGCATAATTATTAACAATCCCATGTTGTTTGGGGACAGTTTGTGTGTATAGCCCAGCAAGACTACTGGAGGATTTTGAACCACGTGGAAAAAAACACTCATAAAGTGGAGGAAGAAGGAGAAATTGTTATGGTAAAGGAGCACAGAGAGCTGGATCGCAGTGGGACCAGGAAAGGACACATAGTTATCAAGGTGAATTTCTTTCTGTGCTTTCCATGCATCCATTAAACCTTTATTTATTAGCAAATAAATGCAATCTTGGTTTGAGTCTAGAACACATACTCAGTTTTTCTGACTCAACTCAAAAACATGGTAGGAATTTATGTATAATTTTACAAATTTACTTCTCTCTCCCTTTTAATAAAGTCAGACCTCTTCAGCACATATATTGACTTTTGTATGGGGAACACCCTTTGTGCAACTTTATGTATTGACCTGTGGTTTTTTTGTCATCTGGAAGAGGAACTTAAACTAGTCATTAAAAATAAAATTAAGGGAAGTTGCTAATTGTTTTAGCCAGGTGTTACCTATGCAAAACGTTTGGGCTGAGAGAAGCATGATTGATTTCAACATGTTAGTGTGTTTTCTCCTGAGCTTGCCCTAACTGAAATTTGGAAAGGAGTATACTGTCCATGCATTTTCATGTTAAAATCTCTCTAGAGAGAGGTAATGATGAGAGATAAGTTATTTTTTTCATTTAATTTTTAAGGCAACACCCGAGCGACTCATCATGCACTTAATAGAAGAACATTCTATCGTGGATCCAACCTACATTGAAGATTTCCTTTTAACGTACAGAACATTTCTAACGAGCCCCCTGGAAGTTGGAAATAAACTCCTGGAATGGTTCACAGTGGACAGCCTCAGGGATAAGGTTGGTTTGAGTCAAAGAGATTAGAATTGCTGGTGAAAAGGTCTCCAAATTGATCTTTTTTCTGTTGCTGATAAACTAGGATTTATATGTTTATACCTGTTTTATATGAGCTATTTTAAAGCAAAGTATTTGTCCCTAGTATCAAGAAAGGATTCCCAGTGTGTTGTATGTGTATAGTGTTCTATCCCAGCTTAGGTGTGACACTGCTGCTCTTCTGTGGAATGATAAATAGAGTTTTCTATTTAAAGATGTAAATGCCAGTCTCTGAAATCCTTTTTCACCAGAAATTTGGGGATGTATTTATTATCCCTTGGACACACCATCTTTCTTTTCACTACAGCATTGTGCTTGTTTTCCCTCATTTTCTACTGTAGGACTTCACCAGTGTATTGAGCACGTTTTGTTTGAGCAGCTTATTACAAATTGTTGAAAATTATGGCAGTGAAATTCTTAGCCAGTGGTTTTGTGTTCTAGCTTTGAGCTGAAGGAAACCCAGCAGACTATCAAAAGGGTGTGGTTTTTTGCATAGGAAATTGTATGTGGTTACTGCTTCTCTTCTTACCCTTTTCCATGCTGTTCATTTTGGCATCTAACTGGTTTTTGAGAAAAGGAAAGCAGAGGAAAACTATCTTGGCAAATAAAAGAGTAAAATGTTGATTTTTAGAAGAGAAACTGCTATGGAGTAATGTTTTGTTATGATATGGATGGATAAAACAGTTGTCCCACTGACTTTGTCATGAATGGTAGGAACTCTGTAGCATGTACAAAAGCAACCTGAAGATTTAATTAGAAGTTCTTAAAGGAAAGCTTTTTATTATCACAATGTACTTGCTAGTACTTTCTTCGAGGAGATCATTAGGATGCTTTAAAAAGAAAAGTTTTATAAACAGCATAAGGAAGAGTTAACTGGAGATGGATTTGTGCACCAGTGAGTACAGGGTGATGTAGCCAATGAAGTACAAAAATGTTTGATTTCTTATTTTTCACTTGTTTCCACAAATAAAGGGAAAGAGAAGATGATTTCAAATGTAAATGTCTTCTGCTTCTCTTTTTTAGCAGATGCAATAATCTGCCATATGTTATTTTGCCATGTCCTTATATTCTTCTTTGCTTATAGATTAAAGCCTATAGGAGGAGAATCATAGGTACCTTTTATCCATACATAATGTATTTTTTTTTTTTTACAGGTTACCAGAGTGGTCTTGCTGTGGGTGAACAATCATTTTAATGACTTTGAAGGAGATCCTGCTATGACTCGATTTCTGGAGGAATTTGAAAAGAACTTGGAAGACACGGTAGGACCTGTCACACTTTCTAATGTCACACGTTTTGGTTTTCCAGTGTGTCACCAGTGACTAACACATTCTAGTCCATAAGTCAGTCAATAGACAGCTTTTAACATGGGCATATTTGTTCTTAAATATCTATTTAGATATAAAGCCCATATAAAATGGCACATATGGCCCTCATTTATGTGTGTGTTTTATTACTGCAAAAGAGGACAAGGTTTATATAGTTAGATTTGCATACATGGCATCATAACTCCTTTTTCTTGACTATTTTTTTTCATGACTGTTTTTCCATTTCCAGTAAAAGAAACATTCCACTCCATTTTGTTTCTTCTGTGTTACAGAAAATGAAGGGACATCTCAGATTGCTGAATATTGCCTGTGCTGCCAAAGCAAAATGGAGACAAATTACCCTGCAAAAACCTTCGAGAGACTCACCACTGTTTTTCAGCCTCCTTGGGGGAAGTGACAAGGGGTTTGGTATTTTTGTAGAGACTGTGGAAATGGGCAGTAAAGCAGCAGAAGCTGGACTCAAGCGTGGGGATCAGGTAAAAAGCATTAAGCTCATTTAAAATATTAACCTCTTATTTTATTGAAAAAAATTCCAGTTCAACCAACTGTCGTGTTCCCAACTAAAAGATGATGCTGTTGACTGAAAGCAAACTGGCCTGTATTCTGTTGTGAATGCCACAGTTCATTAAATGGGTTTCTATTAATTAGTTTTCAAAATATTTCAATATTTCAAAAACAGAATTGGAAAAGAAAGCAAACTGTGGTTATTTTAGGAAACTTTCTGATCAGAGATTCAGTTAAGTTGAAGCCATCAGATTGATTCCCACCTATGCCAGTCATCCCAATTCACTGCAGCTGGTGGAGCAGTGACAGTTCACACCAGGTCAACATCTGGGCTTTGGTGTCACATCAGTGTATGATTCATGGTCCACCATTTTTGATTTGGGTGCAGTTCCTGACTGCAAGAAAGCAAATAAATTTGCTTAAAGCATTTGGCTTGTTGGCATGATAGAACTTCCCTGACAGGATGAAAATGGTTATTTTACAAGAAATGCTTTCACAGAACCATAGAATCACAGAATGGTTTGGGTTGGAAGGGACCTCAAAGATCATCTCACTCCAACTCCCCTGCCATGGCAGGGACACCTCCCACCAGACCAGGTTTTCATTCTATGACTGCTGTAAAGGTGGTAACTTCTGGAAAGTTCTTACTGTGCCTGTATTATCACCTTTGTATTTGTAAGTCTGTCATAAACAGTTATTCTCCTAATTAGCCCAATTTTTATTTGTTCTTAAAGATAATGGAAGTGAATGGGCAGAACTTTGAGAACATCACCTTTGTAAAAGCCCTGGAAATCTTAAGGAACAACACTCACCTCTCCATCACTGTAAAAACCAACATTTTTGGTAAGTAGACGTTATTTTATTTCTGTGTACATGAAGAAAAACTTCAGAACTGCAGTCATTCTGGCTTTAGAAGTGCTGTAAGATTCCCTTTTATTTTCCCAGCTTGCTCTAGGAGTGCAAAGTTGTGCAGAAGTCCCCTCGTTGAGCCTCCGCTTGCTCAGCTGAGTTCTCGTGTGCCAAGGGCTGCACGTTGAGTGGCACAGAGCCTGCACAGCCAGCTCTTTACTCCCTGAGACACCCTCAAGTGGCTGTTTAAGCAGCTTTAGTGTCCCTTCATGCGATACGGCTGAAACGGAGCCAAGGGAGCTGGGCCAAAGTATTTTTGCCAAGAAACAGTGAAAATGTAAAACTGGGCTTTGGTAAAACTTTTTGTAATGGCTGTAAGAACAGGGGGATAAATTGCCTTTATATCTAAAATTGAAAAGGAGATATAAAAAGCAGGATGACATATAAATGTTGTCTTTTAATTTTCAATGTGAATATAAACACATAAATACCTCCTTAAATCTCAGTCGAACCATCTGTTCTTTTTCCATAATCCTGTTCAGGCAACAGAATAACCATTGCTACAGAGAGGAGGAGGCTGTGCACAAGACAGCTCCTTCTTCTCTGCTTGTATCTCAGAACTGATGATCTCTTCTTATTTTCTTCCTCTTATTTTCCATTTATCACTGTGCAAGTAAAAGGTGTCAGGATCCTAGCAGCTGCTCGTTAACATGATTCCCCAAAAGCATAAACCAGCCATGGTAACTGGTGGTCCAGACTGATGTGAAATGACATAAAATAAAGCATAACTGTAACTGAGGCAGTGATAGATCGTTTATTTTTATTTCAAATTTAAGCAACATACATTTACGAGTGGTTTCTAGTCTCTCCTCTTCCTGCTAGCTGATATAATTTCATGGTGATGTCCCTGATACATCTTAATGAATTCATGTCCTGAAGCTTTTCTCAACAGGGATACTTATTATCCCATCTTTGTAATTGAGTGCTAAGTGTTGGTGCTGACAATGAGCAATTCCCATTCTTATGTTTGAATCTGTATGGTGGAAGCTTGTAGCCCTAAGTTTTATTCATAATAGAAACATGCTATTTGGGTGAGACTTTCTATACAGAAGATCCTGGTTGCCTTGGTCATAAATCCACTCTGTACAGTTCTGCATTCTCCCACTATCACTGTGTTTTCGACAGAAAATACTGAATTTCTGACTTGAGTGATTTAACAAGGTTTTTAAAGTTTTTTAAAATATTTTTAAAAAAATTTTTGTATTGATAAACAGATTTGACCAATTTATTTTCACCTTTTATAGGTGACAAGAAACACAAAGAACATAAACACTATCTTTTTCATGGAATGATATCTTTGGGAATGTCAGTGTTGGTAATACACTGGTTTAGTTTGGTAAATTCAATAGGAAATTGGATGCAGCTTCTGTTCAGTAGTGTTACTAAATGCAAACAAGGGCAATTCTGGGAAATATCAGTCTGTCTTGCAGTTATTCTTGAGGAAGCATCTGCAAGTCAATAAATACATAGAGCTGACTGCTGTGAACACGACGTTTCCTTATTTTCTCTCTGGTAACAGCAGACTAGGTCTGTTAAATTTGCTGCCATCCATGCAAATTTCAAAAGCAGTTTGGAGAACTCTGCTATGTTTGATCGTTTTTAATGAACATTTATGGGTTACTCTTTCTGCTCTGATCATCAAAAGCAAAACTTAAGTGGGAAGAGACCCACGCTCTCAGAATCGTAATTAAAATGCGTCGTGTTGCCTGGTTTGTAAGTCTTTGGTTCACTTTTTCTGCAGGAACAGGGAAAGGAAGAATTCCTTGTGAAGTTTTAAGTGTGCAAAGGTAAATCAAAAGAGTTGTGTCTTCTCTTGCAGTGTTCAAGGAGCTGCTCTGCAGGATAGGACAAGAGAAGAATGGAATTCCACATATTCCAAAAATTGCAGAAAAGAAAAACAACCGTTACTCCATCCCTGATATGCCTGGAGATGTGGAGCAAATGTTTCCCCGTGAGAAGGGAAACAAGAAAATGAAAGCAAACACAGTGTCTGGTGGGAGAAACAGAATCAGGAAAATCTTAGACAAGACCCGGTTCAGCATCTTGCCTCCAAAACTGTTCAGGTTTGTCAGACTCTTCTGGTCCAACAGTATTTGTTTCTCATTAAGTTGGGATATTTTAGTTGGGTAGCATCTTCACTCATTATCTCCATGTTGCTTGTTTTTAAAAAAAATGCAGCAAATATGACCCATAAATGCAGAAGACCAAAGTATCTTTTCCAATGAATGCTTTCAAATATGCTTTTCCTCTGTCCTTGTTTGGAAAGCTTGTCTGCAATGTGTAATTAAAACACCTGAGTGCCATTATTTTGCCTCATTTCATTCATCCCAAGACGTTGCTCAGGGATATGGTGTAGTCAAGGACTGATGGTGGTAGGCTGATGGTTGGACTTGTTGATCTTCATGGTCTTTTCCAACCAAGGCTTGTGTTGATTGTGTGATTCTGTAGTACAAGGGGCTTGATGGAGGTAACTGAGACAGAACTGTTTTGCAGCGATGGCAGCGTGAGCCAGTCGCAGGACGACAGCATCGTGGGGACTCGGCAGTGCAGGCACAGCCTGGCCATCATGCCTATTCCAGGCACACTCTCCTCCAGTAGCCCTGACCTGTTGCAGCCTACAACTAGCATCCTGGATTTCTCTAACCCTTCAGGTAAAACAGCACCATTAGACTGGTTTACAGGATGGTAACAAGGCAGCTGGTTCAGGGGGAACACTACATCTTTTACCAGCATCAAACATGCCAAGCTCAGTTACCTGTTTATGTTTGGCCCTGACAGTGCAAACTGAAAACCCAACCTGCCTGACCCTCTCTTGCCTGCTCTTTTGTAATGTGTCTTTGGTTTACTGGAGGCCACCAGAGCTGTGGTGGGAGCAGATTGTCCTTGTCTGCACCTTTCTCTCTTGCCATCTCTTCCCAATACCAGTCTCTTGGTGATTTGACTTGTCCATCCACCATCTTGGAGTATAGATTTGAAGCAGTATTGTGCCTAGAACAGGACTGCCATGGTACCAACGCAGTGATGTTAATGTTTAATGTTTTACAAACATTACATACATTCAACTGTCCATCAGTGAGAAATGTTTTGAGATGTATAGTCTATGCTTTCAGTGCTATTCCTGTAGGAATACAGTTTCTGGGGTGCCTGCAGGAGGTATTTGTTGTTACATGCAGCTGCCTGTAAACATGTCAAGCCAGAATCTTGTTTCCCTATTTCCAGTGTAAGTTCTGTGCACAATTACACACAGCCACAAGGCACTTCAGAGAATGACTTATGTCTATGTACACTTGCAGATTTCTCCTTTAAAAGGGATGTACACAGATACATCCTATCAAGTGCATAAATATCCATAGCAAAGAAGTTCCCTTTTTGCTGCAAATCCAGGTTCTTGCTGTCTGCATGAGAGCCACACACGTTCTCCAAGAATCTTCATTTAATACCATACAATTTACTGCAGAATATGAAATGTTTATAACCAGTCCCTCTTACCTTTAAGTTTATTATAACAAATATACTGTCATTTTTGAATGGCAGAGAAAACCACAGTATTTCTGACACTTGCTAAGTTTTGTAAACATCTAAATCTTGGTGTTGACACATTTTTATTTTGTTTTTTTCTTTTTTTCCTGCCTCCAGCTGTTGGGTTTTACTGTAAGTATCCTGATGTATAGCACCCTGTAAACCCCTAATATTGCATGGCTTGCCTGTTCAACTTAACACTTGCATACGTTGCATTGCCAGAGTTATTACTATTAGGGCATTAGATAATCCTGTGCCCTGTAAAATTCCCTTAAATAAAATAAATCCATAGGTTCTTTGTGAGCACAGTGCTGTGCTGGGGCTGAGACCTGCATTTTGTTCCCATTTCTGCCACTGATGCACTGAATGACCTTTGGCAGGTTATTTTGCTCTCCTGTAACCTTGCTTTAAAGGAATGAAGTTGCTTACATCCCTTTTATAGAAACTGAAGTTTTAGATGATAACGTAGTTTGAGATCCAGTTTGTTCTGTTGGACTCTGTGTGATGGAACTCATGTGCATGCAGACTTGAAACGTGCTTTGTATTGTCAACACAAGCTGAATAATGCATAAGAAAATAATTTGTATTAATGTTTACCTGCTTAAAATCAAAGACCATGAGGACAGTGTGCTTGTGATTTAAGTTTCCCTCCCCTGTCACAAGTTACACTCATTTTTGGTTGCATGGTGATTCTTTTTGGTTTTTCTTTCTTCCCCCCCCCAATTCCATTGCAGTTTTTGGTTTTATACCATGAGTGTTTCCTGATTTTTTTCAGGATGTTGATACCTCTTCTGTTCCTTTATTATGATTTTTATGAGTGCAGGCATTTCCCAAATTATTCAGTGTGTCATTTTCACCACTTTCACTCTGAAATAAGTACATAATATTTATACTTTGCTTTTATTGCTCCCATTCATGTATGCATGGAGCCTTTCAAATTCAACTTGTCCCCAACAATTAGTGAGACTGTTCTGGTAATGTGATAGTCATAATAATGAAACTATTAGTAGAATAAGTTTTTAATCAATTATTATTTTTTTAACACCCTGCTTCCTCCCATCTTCCAATTTATTTACAGCTTGTGTTTTTTTTTCACAATGGGTGGAAACTTTTGATGCTGAATCATAAATTACCTGCTTACTTTTTGCCCTGAAATTCCTGCTACGTGCCCCCATCGCACCATTAAGCCCTGATGCAAGAAAAAGTAACCCCAAGGTCACTGCCCCATTAAAGAGATCTTAATTTCTTCCTTAAGCAGTGGATTTTGAGAGAGAAAAATTAATGTATAGGCACTGGGGTAAGCAGCATGTGAAACTGGGTGCTCAGAGAGCTGCTGCTGGAAGGACCTGGATGCAGAGCCCAGCAGGATGGGTCTCCTGGCAGAAGTGGTGGTTCCCCTTGGGTAGAGGGATGCCTGGTCGTCACCTCCCTGTGCCCTCAGTGCCCTGCCCAGTGGTCTGGGGGCTCCCCTTGGGTAACAGGTCACATCCCTCCATCCATGGGTTTGGCACTTTGTGGCTGAGGTTCTTAAGGATCATCAGATGACAGTGAGAGGAAGGGGGGGCTGTGTCAGAGGCTGTTGCTGTAATAACAGCCCTTCCCTTCTCTCACTGGGAGTCTCTGATGTGGGAGTTAATGGCACATCTGCCTCCGACACGGGTTTTGAATAGCTGCAGGCTCTGAAGATGTGGCTGAGGGCTCAGTGAGAGCCTCCTGCCTTCTCAGGTCTGCAGAAAGCTTTTGGAGTTGGGAGTTCTCAGAGTTCAGGCAGGGGAACACCTCTGCTTCCCTGAATTTTAACTCAGTGTGCACTCTGACTCTTGACATTTTTTTTTTTTCCAATCAGTTTTATTTTGAAAACCAATCCTTCTGTAACAACTAATGGAGCGAATTATTTCCAATCATCAAGCTGTAGACTAAAGGTGTGTTCCCTCAGCTATTTATTTCCTGCTGGAGGCTGCCTCAGAGAAATGCATTTCTAATACAGAAAATGTGCTATAAATAAGTACACTCGCCAAAGAATTAACTGCTGGCAGCAGCTTACTTCCCTCAGTGGGAGAGAGTAAAAGTTTGCAGCCAGTTCTGGGAGCAACTCAAATCTCCTTTGCTCTTCACATCGTGCCACTCCCAGCCCATCCACGTGTGCTCAGTGGCTCCCCATCCCTGGGAAGAGTTGCCCTGGTGTGCTCCTGATCCTGACTCTTGCAAAGACAAGAGAGCCAAAGCAGGAATGATGCTGCCAAAGTTTTTGAGGCATGCTGAAAAGGACTGTGTAGAGCTCAGCAACGTGTCTAGATGTCTTGTACTCTGATTGTGGACATGGGGTGATAAAGCAGTTGAGTTGTGGAAATGCAGAGAGGAGAAGAGTCCTCTTTTTGTTCTCAAACTTGAAGGAATTGACTGAATATTTTAATGAATGTTTATCAAGCCCAGCATGGCTTTTCTTTCTTGCTGACTGTGGTTTTTTTTGATTTCTGGCTATCAAATGAGACAGTAAATGACCTCATATCTTTTCAAGGGAAAAGTAACTTCATGCATTAAAGGCATTACTCTGTTATTTTAGATATTCCGGATCAAGTAATACGAGTTTTCAAAGCAGACCAGCAGAGCTGTTACATTATCATCAGCAAAGACACTACAGCAAAAGAGGTGGTGAGCCACGCTGTCCACGAATTCAACTTGACAGGAGCCCCAGAGACCTACTCCCTCTGCGAGGTGTCCGTCAGCCCCGAGGGCGTCATCAAGCAGCGGAGGCTCCCGGATCAGTTCTCCAAGTTGGCCGACAGGATTCAACTCAACGGACGGTAAACGGGGCCCTTGTTGTCATTTCAGTTGGGGTTTGCCCTTGGGGGTTGGGACATCTGAAAGAAACATCAGGGAGGGATGTTTTAATTAAAATAATGTCTATTAGAATAGGCCTTGGTTGGAAGAGACCTCTAAGATCACCCAGTCCAACCATTAGAATCATTGAATCGTAGAATCACAGAATAATTACGGTTGGAAGGGACCTCCAGGGTTGTCAAGTCCAACCTTTATCCCATCATATTCCTAACCATTAGACCACTAGACCATGGCCTCAAGTGCCTCATCAACCCTTTTGAACACCCTCAGGGACAGTGACTCCACCACCTCCCTGGGCAGCCTGTTCCAGTGCCTGACCACCCTCTCAGTAAAGAATTTCTTCCTAATATCCAATCTAAACTTCCCCTGATGTAACTTGAGGCTATTTCCTCTCGTCCTATCATTAGTAACTTGGGAGAAGAGACCAACACCAGCCTCACTACAACCTCCTTTTAGGTAGTTGTAGAGGGCAATGAGGTCTCCTCTTCTCCCAGCTAACTGCCCAGTCCCCACTGCCCCATGTCCCTCAGCACCACATCTCCACGGCTCTGAAATCCCTCCAGGGATGGGGACTCCCCCACGGCAGCCTGTGCCAGTGCTGGGGAACCCTTTGGGGGAAGGAATTGTTTGTCATATCCAATCTAAACCTCCCCTGGCACAACTTGAGACCATTTCCCCTCATCCCATCACTAGTTCCCTAGGACAAGCAAGTAAATGTCAGTAACTTGCAATTCTCTCCCCTCTTCTTTGTTTCACCTTCCTCTTCTGCACCCAAAAAACCTCCCCCTGAATCTGCAGCAAGCTTGCTTCATGACAACTAAATTTAGTGAATCAGGATAACTTACATAGCGGCTTATGCTGAAAAAGAACAAAAATATACTTATTGTGACACTTTCCACATGTACTGCAGGATTAATGCATACAATTAATTTCTTTCTCGGTGATGTCATGTTGCAGTGAACTGATACTAACCTGAGATAAATTCTTCCGTTTTTCTGTAAAGTGTTACAAATGTTTCTGAGATGTTAAGTGCTTCAGTTCTATCTGATGACCTGATCCATACCAGAAGAAAGTTTATTAAGTAAAAAAATTCTGTAGTCGTCTTTGCTAGGCAACAGGGGGAATTTATGAGGAATAAACTTTTGTATATCTGAAAGTGATCTGCTTGGGACCATGGAAATGAATTTTCCAGATACATTTTCATTTCCTGAATACTATATGCTTCATGTAAATATTAATATACCACACTAAATTTCTGTGAGAAACCACACTGCATTTGTGTAAGAAATGGAGAAATCCATTAATGAGTGATTTCTCAGGACTAACGTGTATTTAAAATGTTATTTCACTGCTTAATTTAGAAATGGAAAAGTAACTGACCTTTTTTCTAGAGGTGAAAGCTACAGCACATAACAGAGTGCAGTACAGAAACTATCAGCAAAGAGAGAGATTAAAACAGCTTTTGAATTGTTTATTTTTTGTTTTACTTGAGTGCAATGATGGTGTTTTATACTAGCTGAGGTACAAGGTTGTGCTGTCCCTTCTCACCTCTGTCTCTGCCTCTTACTCTGGGTTGTCAACAGTAATGCAGAAATACTCTTTCATAAACACCCCTGCAGTGTCAGTAAGGTCTGTGATGGTTGGTGGAGTTCAATGTCTTTGTGTTCACAAACCCTCCAAAGAGCATCTCTAACGTTTCATTATAACTCAATTATTCTTTAGGTATTATCTCAAAAACAATATGGAGACCGAGACCTTGTGCTCAGATGAGGATGCTCAAGAGCTGCTGAGAGAAAGCCAAATCTCCCTCCTACAGCTGAGCACCATTGAGGTGGCCACTCAGCTTTCCATGAGAGACTTTGAATTATTTCGCAATATTGAGCCGACGGAGTACATCGATGACCTTTACAAGCTGGACTCCAAAACAGGAAATGCTCACCTGAAACAGTTTGAGGATGTCATCAATCAAGAGACATTCTGGGTTGCCATGGAAATTTTAGCAGAGCCCAACCAGCTCAAAAGGATGAAGATTATTAAGCATTTCATTAAAATAGCCCTCCACTGTCGAGAGTGCAAGAACTTCAATTCCATGTTCGCAGTTATAAGGTAAAATAATTCCCATTTGTCAGGTCTGATTTGTGCTGTCAGAGGCAATCCTGTTAATCTAACTGGAAAGAAAAGAAATACATCTCTCCTGCAGGGCTTACCCCTGCTGCTGGGTGGTCTGAAGGGAACTGCCAGGCTTGGCACAAGAGAGGGGTCTTGTCACTGCAGCCCTTGCCTTCCCCAGCCTCAGAAGTTCTCTCCCTGCAGTGGTTGGTGTGACTGCCTCTTCTTTTCCCTGTCCCCTCGTGGGGACAGAGGAGATTTGGACAAAAGCACTCTTTGATTGATGAGCTTCAGAAACCTGCTGTCACTTTCTGTGATTCTGGCACCCAATTTCCCTTCTGCTTTTCACTCATTGTTACTTTTTCAGTGTCCACTGAGTCATAGCTGTGATGATGAGATTACTTTATTTCTTCCTTGCATTGTGAGGACTTCCTCAAATCACTCTTGGTTTAGTATAATTTTCCTTTTCATTCTTTCCTGTCATGTGCTTGCTTCTCTTTTTTCCTCATTTGCACATTTAGACTTTCTCTTCTGTTTTACACTGGGTGCTGCTATTTTAACTGCACAGCTTCAGCATTGCCCTTATTTGCAATTAAGTTATACCCAGGTTTTACTTTAAATTATTAAAAAAAAAGGCACTGTGATTTATCAGACAAAGGTCTGGATTCATGCTCTATCCCAACACTATCTTTGAAAATACCATTTGAAAATATTTTCTCCCATGTCTAGCCAGTTTGTCAAATGGTATTGGCTTCTGTTTAGTCATACATGAAAGAATTGATGATTTTCCTGTCAGGGTACTGGGCAACCACTGGGCTGTGGCTGCTCGTTACGTGGTGAATACACATGTGGGCACTGAATCTAATTTCTGTGTTCTGCTTCCTAATTTCCCATTGTTTAATGTAGGTGGAGAAATGACTCTTCCTACTTCTCACTTCAGTCTAATTGGGCCACGACCAAAGTGGTCTTTGGTCAAAAAATAGCAAATAAATTAGCTTTTGTTTTACTCTTGTTTCCAGAGGAATAGGTCTTTGTTAGCATATGCCACAGGGGTTCTCTCTCTTGCCTTGCCTTGTGTTGCATATCAATACCATGCCATATGTTTCATGAAACAGGAAGATCATGTAGCATGTGGAAGAGGAGGTGTGTGGTGGCATATGTTTGATTTCTCACGTGAGAGAAGGCTTTGTTTGTGATTTGGCAACAGCATGGAGAGAAATATGTATTAAAAAAATAAATAGAAAAAGTTTTTTAAGCTCTCAAAATGAGAACAAAGTCTTCTTACAATGGCAGATTCATTAATTGTGTGATTTTTGGATTTACTAATGAATGCTGGAGAATATCACTTTCCAGTTCTGCAGCTGCAAGGACATTGCAACCATTGCAAAATTTCTTGAGCAGTTAGTGACAAATTACGATAGGGAGGACGATAGATTTAATTTTTTAAATTTTTGGGGTTTGTTGCATACAGCTAATTCTGGACATATTTTTACTTAATGAGAAATGAGGGCACAACAACAAGTTTTAGCATCCCTGCTGCTTCTGATTCTCAGTCTGCTGATGCTCGTTTACAAATGCTCCAAACGTACTCCTCTTAAGTCTTGCCACTTCTGCTTGGGATAAGCTGTGCACTATCTCATTTGCTACTCTGGTGGTGTAATCACCTCATTAATTTTTCACCCTTTTTGTCCTTATTGTGGTACAAGTTTTTACAGGAGAGAAGTGATTCTTAAATTGAATGGGCATCAGCGCTGTGGGACAGAGGTTGGTTTGGCAGGCTAACTTGACATTTGTACCTTGTATATGGGAAGCACTCATGGGTTTTTTTTGCAGTTCTCTTTGACAAGAGTGAGCAGCAGAGATTTATTGTGGTGAACTTACAGCCTGGGGTTCACCCAGCTCTGCAGTTAACCTGGTGAAAGCTCCTTTTAATCCTCCAACCCCCAAATGTCCTTATTGACGCGTAATGATTCTGCTAACAGCTAATAATGGAACATATCTGCCTTGCAGTGGGTTAAATCTGGCACCAGTAGCACGTCTCAGAGGCACTTGGGAAAAGTTACCAAGCAAATATGAGAAGCACCTCCGAGACCTTCAAGATCTCTTTGATCCGTCTCGAAATATGGCAAAATACCGCAACATCCTTAGCAGCCAGAGCATGCAGCCTCCAATTATTCCCCTTTTCCCTGTCGTCAAGAAGGATATCACATTTCTGCACGAAGGTAATGACAAACAGAAATAACAAAGTGCTGAATATGCTTTAGCCCTTTCTTCAATGAACGTCTACAAGGAGCTGCCACCAGTAGGATGCTTTTGATGTGTCCTCTGTAGGAGTAAAATAAAATAGAGCTCTGAATGCACAATGGAAGAGACTGATCCTAGACAGAAATTAAAAATTAAATGCCTGGTTTTAATATTTTAAAAGCAACACTTAATCTTCCTCAGTTGTCCTAGGGCTTAGGGTGGAGGAGCAGGTGAGCATGCTAACTGGTGGTGACACTGCTTCCAAGACATTTCCATTGCAGGAACTTGCTGCAGAGTTTCTAGGGTTTTGTTCCATGTTGTGGCTTTCAGATAGCTACGATGATGTAACACCTCCTACTCTTGCTTGCAGCATTTGCATGGGGTTTTGTTTCAACATTTCAATTTTTTTTTGCTTTTACACAAAGTTCTCTTCACAATCAGTTAAGGTTTCAGCATTTCCAAATTTGCCCACTTCTGGGTTGTGATGTTTCAGAACCGTTTGAATTCATTTCAGAATGTGAATGCTGTTGATGTCAATTCTATATTTATATTTATGTCTATATTCTATAATTACTTTAGCATCTATGCCAGTGAATTTGGACATAGTTCACTTACTCCTTTTTTCCTCCTCCTGATACTTGTCACTTTAGAAATAGATTACCAAGAGCAATGCTAGGTCGTCTGCTTGGGCCTGATTTTCCTTTTGAGTTTCCTGTTTTCTTGCTGCTGTGATTAAACCAGTTTTATTGATGGAGGAGCAGGGAGGGAGGAAGGGTAGCATAGGGGATTTGGAAACACATTGCCCATTAAAGAAGTATTTCTCACTCTCTTTTTTTTTTTCATGTGTGTGTATGTTTCCATTATGCAGGAAATGATTCTAAGGTGGATGGCCTGGTAAATTTTGAGAAGCTCAGAATGATTGCCAAAGAAATTCGCCAAGTTGTCAGAATGACCTCAGCTAACATGGATCCAGCTGTCATGTTCAGACAAAGGTGTGCAATTTAGAGAGTAGGATTGCAGGTGTCTCCGTGGGAAGGGATCTGGGTTTGTGTGTGCATCCGTGTGTTAATGTTTCATTGTGTAACTCCCCATTGACATCTACCATCAGAACCACAATCTTTATCAAATTATGGCTATAGAATTGATGCTTCCAAGACCTGCTTTTAATGACTACTCAACCAATTTGTTGTCTTTTAAAAAGCAAAGAATAGGTTCTAATTTTAACAATTCGTATTTTTGCTAAACAAAATGTTAGTGGGAGAAGTTTAATATTAGGGAGAAAATCACATGTATATAAAAAAGCACCTAAATCACCCACGTATAAATCTGAAACGTTGCCCTAAAATAAAACTCCAATGATTATATTAAAAACAAACAAAACATTTTTTTAATTTGCTCCAAACACAGCTTGCTCCACCTACGTAGTGTTTGATATGTTCAGGCTGTAAGCAGGTGGAGGGTGTTTCTTGTTCTATTTATTCTGTTTTGTGATTTGTTTTTTTTTTAAAATGCATAATATCATCAGGCTCTGTGTTAACAAACACCACGACTTCTAATCTGGTGCTGATTAGCTCCAGATTATATTTAGTGGAACTAAATGATTTCCTGCATCTGTTTGCTTCTCACTGGCTGAACTAAAAGCATCAGTGACTCCATTGTGTCCCTGCAGGGTCCTGATGCCTGTAGATCCCTGCAAGAAGGGTTTTGTTGTCCTTTCCTTGCACTGTTAGTTTGCTTCTTGAACTAATGGGCCAGATGCAGCTCAGGTGGGGAGTTAGTGACAAGATGATGTCCAGTGCTGCATCACTACATGGTTTTCACTTAAAAAAATGACATGGGAGTCTTTTGAGTCATCTCTTAGGTGTGCATCCCCAGCAGTGGAGAGCTCTCTGAGCACTGTGGGGTGAGCAGAGCACAGAGGAGGCTTAATGGACTGCTGCTTGGGGGAAGTTTGCTTTGTACAAGCCTTCCCTGGCAGTGTTCCAGGCCAGGTTGGATGGGGCTTGGAGCAACCTGGGCTGGTGGGAGGTGTCCCTGCCATGGCAGGGGGGTTGGGATGGGGTGAGCTTTAAGGTCCCTTCCAACCCAAACCATCCTGGGATTAAATAAATTCCAGTTGATAGATCACTTGTGCAGTTTTAAGTGTCTTCAATTTGTGAATTCAGTTACATCTGTCCAGTGGAAAGAAATAGGGTGTGCCAGGATACGTAGTGTATATAAGAGTGCAGAGATTTGGTTCCCTGTGGTCTTCCAGTGGTCAGGATTCACACGAATCCTGTCTGGGTTTTGTTTTTGAGGCTGACTATCAGGAAACAGAAGTATTTTGTCTAAAATTAGTCCAGTCAAGGTTTGAGACAAGAAACCCCAACAGATCCCTTGTTATAGTTTAAGGATGGATTAGTTTCAAAGTGGAGATTCACCATCATACTTCTGGATTTGAACTAAAAAAGTTTCCTTTTTAACATAAAGTTATAAAGCTGTTTACTGAAAAGTTAGGGTTGCTTTTCAGAAGCTTTGGCATTCACAGATGAAATCAGCCTATAATTAAATTTCCCTGATGCCCCATGCACCTTCTGAGACCTAATGAAGTCTAATCATTAAATGAATTTAATAGTAAATAGTTACCTTTGGTATGTTTTTCAGAATTACAGAACACATTTTAATGACTATAATTTAAATTATGCATACTGGCATAAAATACTTGGGAATAATATTAGAGATAGTGCCAAAGATTAAAAGAAAATAATTCCATGTTTTCATATCATTTATATTCATCTTCATTGCCTCTGGTGTTTGATCTATCAGTTTGTGTTATGCAGCATCAATAAATGCTTTTGAAGATTGAAAATGAACAAGAAAATGTTTGTTAGTGGTAACATGAGACTTGCTAGCAAGTTCATTACCAATTAATATAGAGCATCTAGTTCTTCAGTGTGTATTTGGCACTGGCTTGTCTTCCAGCAAGCAATCAAGAGAAAACAACAGCATAAACTTGAATGCTGATGATGGTTTCTCATACCATTACTGCAGTCCTAATGCAAAGAATAAATTAATTTAATCACACTTTCTGCAATATGAATAAGTTAAAGAGGTTTTGCTCACTCCATCAAAATTGAATTTGACTTATGGGAAATACTTAATGAGAAAATTGAATGCGAATTTGGTTTTTAAATTTGTAGGTTAAGGTAAAAAAATAAACAAAAAACTGATAGATGTTCTTCCATATTAAAGTATTTGAGCAAGTCCTGCCCTTGCATTCCATCCAAACATTGTGTTATTGTTTGAGAAGAATTTTGCTGTATAGAAATTTTTTCTTTTCTGTTCTTTCCTGTCTACATCTTTCTTCCTGACTCTCAACTGTTTTATTTTTTTCCTGTGCTTTTCTGTTCAAATACATGCTTCAATGTATATGGCTCTTGCTTACAGGAAGAAGAGGTGGAGAAGTTTGGGGTAAGTGTAGAGATGAATGCAACTAAGATAAATAAAGATTATGCAACTGTTTAACATACTGCATCCTCCTCGTTAGTGCATGCATCTGAAATAAGCATGCATTTTATTAACCCTGCAATACATATTTTTTGGAAAACAAGAATAAGGGGTTACAGTCAACATTCTACTGCAGCTATAAACATTCTGAGTTGCTTTTGTGTACTAGATAAGTTGTTTGAGTTTTGGCTTTGTGCATTAAAAAACCCCTGCTGTGCAGTTATATTGGAAGGCAAAGTACTTTGGCAAATAAATAACTTGCTTTTTAATGTGTGACAGAGAAGTTTAAGCTATTCTGCATTTTAAACTATAAGGACAGTAAAAACTGTGATAATGATCAAGTCGTTTCCCCCCTGTGGTTTGAGTTGAAGCTTTAAAGTATTAATTCTTAGTATGTATTTAAAAGGTATCTCACATTTCATCCCCCAAAATCCTGATTGATTTCACTGTGCAAGGACTGGATAATGAAATGAGAGAGCTAAGATTGGCGAGGGAAATTCCTGACTGACACATGGCACTGATTGCAAGACATTGTACCCAGGTTTTATGTGTTCTCATGTGTATTTTTGCTCATCAATTGTTACCTGTGTACCTGAGCCTGTGTGCCTCTGCACTTTGAAACTCTACTTCTTTTCATACATCTGCACATTAGTGTGTTGACATTTTGCATAGGGGATGGAGGCAGAAATGCTGATGGTGCCACAAAGAGTATCCAGGCACTTCTGTGCAGAGAACAGATTGATCCCTGTCAACTGTGATGGGGACAGTGCCAGGGCTTGTGCCAGACAGACTGGGGAGGGCAGGTTTGGATACTGGTCCATGATGGGAAACCAGCAATGTCAGTGTGTGGATGCTCTTGGTGCAGGAGAGCTTGGCCTGCAGTGTTAGGTGGGCAATAATCAACTGCTCACAGTGCAGCTCATGGGGAGAAGTACCCGACTGGAGCCACCACAGTTTCTCACCCTTGGGATTACTGTGAACACAAGTGAATAAGGGAAAATAATTTTTTAGGGACATTGAATTAAATTGTCTTCAAAAAGTCAAGTCCAAGCTTAAAAGAAAAACAGTGTGTACATAAGCAATATAATATTTATATCATTAAAAATGAACATAAGGTAGCTTCCTGTTTCATTATGTGACAGATAGTTTTGTTATCTGTAGGAGACAGGAGTGCCCCTTGGTGTGAGCAGGTGTGAACAGTCCATCCTGCCATTTGCTGCTCTTTGCCTGTAATAACATTACTTTTTAATTTAATTAAGCTATACATTTCTCCCCCTTCTTAAGCTTACATTTTCTCTTTGATTTATTTACCTTTTTTGAAAATATTGCAGTCAGTTGTTTTCCACTACTTCTTATTTTTTTAAGCTCAGTGTGCTTGGTTCTGTAGACTTCCTCGAACAATGTGTTTCGTTCTGACTCAGCCTTTATGGCTCTTCTGTGCTGGAGATTGTTTATTCCACCACTTGTGATTCTGTAAACGCACCCAAGATCTTGATAAACATCTTTGCAAATAATTCAGCCTTTTAAAATAACGTTATTCCTCTGAATGTTTAAAAAAACCCAACAGAGAAACAACTTTAAACAACTTTATTGACACTTCCTGTTAGAATTTGTGTAACATAAACTGTGATCTCCATTTATTAACAAATGGATGAGGACTGGTGTGGTCATGGGACACACAGGACAGTTGAATGAGAGGTGATGTGCATATTTGAACTATACCAGGATCAGTTGTTTGGTCACTGATTCATGAGGAATAACAGTGGCTGTCAGGGAGAGTAACAGACGTGTGGTAACAATTTGGGGATCATTTGGGTTTGCTTCAGTTGCTGATAGAGTTGGCAGCTCAAAATGAGGAGCGTTGAGGAGTACTGTCTTTCCTGGATGCAAGTCTGGGCAGATGTGTGTTATCACTGCCTTCCTCACCTCTGTTGGGATGCATTACTGTAATGAGCTGTTCTTCTGTGAGTGCTTTTACTTAACTGGAGAAAGAAGTGCGTCATAAAATGAACATTGAAGATAATTTCCCTCCTTATTTAAACGTGGTCAGAAGCTCAGTTTTCTAAGAGGATTACACTGGTCTCTCACTTCTGTACTCAGCTGAGTTACAAGAGGTCCCTGTTGCAAGCCTGATGCAAACAGTGGGTACCAAGTGCCTTAAAGGAACAAAGCTGTGAAGTTTGCCTGCTCACAGTGTGGGTTTAGCAGGACAAGGCTGCAGTTCATTAGCAGAGCCACGTGGGTACTTTAAGCAGCCTTGTGCCTCGTTCTTGCTAGTTCCACACTTCCACACACAATCCCTTTCTAGACTCAAATTGCTGCTATCAATTTACCAGAATATTTTAAGACAAAGTGGTGTTTTAATGCTGTTCATCTCTTTAACTCATTTGCATCAGCATGCACTAGCCCTAACTGAAGATTATTGGTATTAATCCGCTTTGGCCTTGTACTACTGTAGCTCCTCATTGCTGCTGAGAACTAAACGTTGACTGCTTTGCTCTTTTCTTTTGTAGATCTCTGAGCCAGGGCAGCACGAACTCCAACATGCTGGATGTGCAAGGAGGAGCTCACAAAAAACGGGCCCGGCGCAGCTCGCTGCTGAATGCCAAGAAGCTGTACGAGGATGCCCAGATGGCGAGGAAGGTGAAGCAGTACTTGTCCAACCTGAATGTAGAGACAGATGAAGAGAAGATCCAAATATTGTCACTTCAGTGTGAGCCTGCATATAGCACTCGTAAGTACAGTGATGTAAAATGCTGGCATGATCTGTAAAATTTATAAAAATCCTGTTCCTTTCCTAGAAATACTCATTTAAGATCTTTCCTCTTCAAGAAAAAACACTCTAGTAAGTGCTTGCATGTACTAACAGTTTTGGCAATCCAGCATTTATCTTCTGATCGTGGTTGAGCTCAGAAAAAGTGATGTTTCCTATTTTGCCCTAGAGTTCTTAAACTGTGTGTCTTTTCATCAGTCTGGAAGGAAATCTAATAGTTAATTAGCTCTGTTCTTGCCCTGCTGTCCTTCTGCAGAATTAGGAAGGATGAAAGTAATGCTTACCATATGAACAGCAAGAGAAAGAAAAGAGACAAAATCAATATTGAAACTGCAATGGATTACAGCTTTGAAGGGAGATGGCTGAGAGGGAGAAGTTAGGTCAGCGTTGTCTGATGGGATTGACATGGCTCAACAGTGAAAAATGGAGGGCTGCAGCAGGACAGTTTCATAGTTGGAGCTCCTGTGCAGCTGTCTAACTCATCAGCCTGTTGTCTGACCTGCTGTCTTACACACTTCAGTCCATTCTTATTTACAAATGAGAAATGGTGAGAGCTTTTTATTTTGATCCTTAGAAACGTTCCCTTGCTCGAAAGGTGAGCTTCTTTCAAAATGGATGAGTAGCAGCCTTGCTAATCAAAATAATGTTTCCTGCTTGTCTGTTGTCCAAATGCAGCATTTTAAGGCTTTTTTTTTTGTCCTCAAATACTGTTTTGTCTCTGACAAGGACAGTTGAAAGGGCATCTTGAAGATGAAGTTTAAAGCCCTTTCCATTATTCATTATTAAGAATGCAGATCCTTGCTATTTCCTAAGTTCCTTCCTATGCAAGTTTGGTGGGTTTTTAGCATTTCCTTTTAAATAACACTGATGTAGGAATCCTGGAAATGGCCATACTTAACTCCCATTTTAAAAATGTTAAATTCTGTGTGCTCACACTGACCTTGTGCCATGAGATCACCAGAAATCACAGGTAGCTCTGAAGAGAGATGTGCCCAGCGTTGTACTTTGCTCATGGAGGTGTTCTGCTTGTGCTGTGTTCAGCCAGATATGTAACAGCACGGAATGTTTCTGTTTAGAAGTAGCACTTCATGCTTTACTCCCCCACTGAAACAAGAAATTAAAGCGTATCAGGATGAACTGTTGATAAGATGATCTGTGTGCACTGTACTGTGCCTGGGAGACAAACATCGATGTTAGGAGGTTGCTTTTCAGTTGTTTAATGTAAATCATTTAAAATCTTGTTTGCACAGTGCTAGCCATAGATACTTGGAAGTGAAAATAGGGAATATATGCTTGACTGTTAGACTCCATGTAGTTAAGTGAAACAAGTTCTGTGTTTCTTAACTTCCATTTTCCCTTTTTGAATTTTAAGTGGATGTGCAAATAAATATATAGTAGAGTGGCATATTATTAAAGTATCTATTTTTAAAAACTGGAAAAAACACCCTAAAAACAGGTAATTGATCTGGTTGAGACTGCACTCATAGTTTGCAGAGCTAGCAGAGAGGATGGGGGAGCGATGTGGAGCACGAAGGAACTGCCAGCACCCTCATTGGGTTGGTTTTTTTTTTTTCCCAGTGTTCCTTTTCCAAGGGAATTTAAGGAGAAGTCAGATGGCCTTAACTTGAGTTTATTAATTGCTGTATGATTGAAATAGAAACTGAATCAGTGCCCTGTGTTGTAAATCAATTGTGCCACCTAGTGAAAGGTTTGATGCCGTCTGCAGAAACAACCATTCCTTCTCCCTTTGGTGGCATTGTGTTATTTTGAAGGAGATGCTGTTCCACTTTGCCCCTTATCTACAAGCATCTAAAATAGAGACTTTAATTGTGGTAGAAATAAATCACTTCTTTATCTTTTGATCAAGTACCTGTATGACATTTAAAGAGTTAAGGTTTTTTAATGGCATTTCACATAACAGCCTCTGCAGTGTAATGAGACAGATGTCTGTGGAATAGAAATGGTTCCAATTATGCTTTACCTGCTTCAAACCTCGGTTGCTTTGTCTGGATGGTTGTACTCAGAGTAACTGTAATAATCCTTCAATTCAAAGTGCAAGGTATTTAAATGCAATTTTTCCATAACAGTGACAAAGAATTTAAGTGAGAGGAGAGGAGCGAAATCCTCAGAAATGTCTCCAGTGCCCTTGAGATCAATTGGCCAAACCACTAAAGCCCATCAACATCAACAAAACAGGATGAGTCAAGTTCTTCAGGTTCCAACTGTGAATTTATACCCCAGTAGGAAGAAGGGACTGACGAAGGATCATGTCACATTCAGTGAGTATCTCCAGTTCACCTGTCTGGAGGGTTTTGTACATGAAGTAAATAAGAGGGAGGAGCTGTTGGTAGCTGGGTGGATTATTTGAGATACCTTGTGCTTCATTGACTTCATTCATTTTAAATAGCTGAAGCATATTGCTGTGTTTGAAGAGTGTGCTGTTTAGTCATTTGCACAACCTTTAATAAGATTTCTTACAGCATCTAATGGTAAGGTGCTATCCCCAGATACACTCTTGCTTTATCACTTTCTTTTTTTTTATTTTTTCAACTAAAGAACATGTTCTAACTAAAGTGATCTTAATATCTCTCTCTTGAACAGGTCAGATGTACCACATTGTCTTTCACTCTGTATTTCTGCATTCCAAAGGGATCTTGCACAAACGGAGTACAACAACACTGCTTGTTTCTTTTAATGACAAAATGAATCTATTTAGGTGAAATTGAAACAAATCACAGACATTTAATAGTTTAACCTCTGGAACACCATTGTAACAGCCTTATTGTCAAATGGAGCAACATATGTTATTAGCTGCTCCTAGGGAGCATCACTCTTTTCTGTCTAAATTCACTAGTTGCAGAGCATTGTTATGTATTAAAATGCTTTTGACCTATTTGAGCAACTGTGGTATCATTTGAAAGCTACAATTGTGGGTTATTAAATGAAGTTAGTTGCAGTCAGTAAATGATATTAAATGATTCTATGATACACTGAGCATCAATGTCCATTAAAATAGAAAACAGTATGTTGCAGTGTATAAAAGAGTGTTTCCAGTTAGTGTTCATTTCAAGTCTCCTCTTAAAAGCCTGTGCATCTTGGTATGTTCCAGAAGCTTTGCTCAGAGGTGTTTTTTCATGCCTGTGTGTTGTGTTCAGTGTTGACCTCACAAGCTACTGAGAACTTAAATTATCTCCTCAGCACCGTGTCCTCTGCAAGGTGGTGCAATAGTGAGCAGGAAATACCAAACCATCACTTTGTGAAATTGTGTGCAGTGCCCGTGAGTGCTGGTTTGAGAACTGATTGTGAAGATCTTGAACTGACTTGTTGGCTGTGATGCAAAGTGTTTGTAACACTGTCCCAGCAGTGTCATGGGCAAGGGTTTCCTCCAAGCTTTGTATGTCCTTTGCTAAAGCCACCACTAGTGTGTGTGGTGCTGTGGTGCCAGTTGTGACCTGGGTGTTTCAGCACTCTGAGTGAGCAGCCAGCTGTAGCAGTGACTGCTGCTGGTCTCATCTAAATTGGAGACAGAGGCTGCCTCCACATGCAGAACTCATCTGAGCTCCTCTCTTTACTGAATGCTCCAGTGATTGTTCAACGTGGTGCTTATTTGTAGTTCAAACAGAAATCACTAACTGGAGAGAAAAAACAATACTCAGGAAATTATTCTGTTGTTTTCGTAGGTACAGGCTCCCCACAGAAGTCATTAAGCTTGTCTGAGGAAGTAAGTAGTAAGAAACAAACAGATGACACTATGTCCATGGCATCTTCTTTGCACTCCAGCCCACCTGCTTCTCCTCAGGGCTCTCCACGCAAAGGTACGTGTGCTGCGTGGGCACCCGTCGGTGTCTGTGCTGGGTGGAACCTGGGTGGGCAGTGGCAGGAGTTGTTGGCTGTGACATACATGTAAGAGAAATAGTAGTGTAGAGTATTCATGTCAAGAATAGAATCATGTCTTTCTATGAATTGTTTTTCAACATATTTGTGTGTTTTGGCCTTAAAAGTCACCTGCTGTTTAAAAAGGGGAACAATTGCTTACTTAAAAACTGTTTAAGTGCTTCTGACAGAATTCCTGGTGGATCTGAAGTGCTGACACCTGCCAGTCTATCAGTGCAGGTTTAGGTGGCCAGTTATAGGACTGGGATGTGCAAACCTGGGGATTTCTGGAGGATGACAGTGTTGTACAGAACCTGTGGCTGTGGAGACATTCATGGTGTTGGTAGCTGGAATACCAGGTGATTCCATGGAGCTGGATATAAAATGCTGTCATAGTTCTCCAGAGCAGATGGTTTTGATAGCTGCAAAAGTAGTGCATCCATCTAAATCCTCACGTTGCTACTCATACATTTTGTTCTTGTGCACAGGGCTTTGTATACACCCCTGTCTATCATGATGCCCTGAGAACCCCTTTATTTCTGATGTCTTTGTCTTAAAAGACCTGCATCACTTCATCATTAGTCAGCCTTGGATGGAAATTCATTTGAAATCTCATGCCACCACTTTGTAGCCAGCCAGTGTGGTCAGTGTCGGATGGTGTAAGGTGTTTCTTCCTCCCTTCTGTGCTGCTTTTGACTCACTGGCAGCCCAAAGCCACTGGATTGGCATGGCATGGCATGGTGACTTTCTGCATCTTCTCACCCTTTTCGGTGGGAGATCCTGCTGATCCGTCCACTCCTGCCTTCACAAGATCCTCTTTCCTTTAGGAGAATGCCACTTGTTTTCCTTAAACACAGCATATGCATAAGAAGCTTAATGACTTGGGTTGCCAAACCTGGCTCCACTGAGGTTTTTGAGCATTGCTTATAGACATGTTATTTTTGTTAGCTTTCATCTGGTTCTTTGAAAACAATATTTTGTTTCGTTGGGATTATTTCATTAATTCAAGTTGCTTTCAGCATATTTTTAGCACTGAACTGATTTGATTGAGGTGCTCCATACCCTGTTGTATGTGTAGTGCTATAACAGCTCATTGAACTAAAATTAGGTGCTTCACAGACAGCAGGAAGACATAATTTTAGGCATGAACACGCTGCACTTAATCTTAGATGTCATTTTCTTTTGAGCTATACCCAAGCGATATGCAAATAGCCTGGAAGAAAAAATGTTTTAAAATCAGGACATTATTTCTGCTGATATTTATCTCCTCACTTACCAAGACCTGCCTGTGTGTTCTTTGTTGTAGTTGGTAACATCCAAAGGTCGGATAACTGCAGTCAGATGAACCTCTCTGGCTCTTCCTCATCGCTCGCCAGTGAAACCAGCAACAAGAACAGCGGACAGCGCAGCTATGGAATAGGTGGGGCTTATTTACAAAAGAAAATCCAGATGATTTGCAAAGCAAGAGACAGTTCTGACATAAAGGAAAAGGGAGAAAGAGAGGATGAGAGTAAAAAGGCAGAAGCTGAGGAGAGTGAAAAGGCAGAAGCTGAGCGTGAGCAGAGGAGAACGAAGGTCCCCCTGTTTAGAAGACTTAGGGAAAGAAGCTTCTCCAGGGAAAGAACAGCTTTTACTGCAAAAAGGGAAGCAGAGCACATTGAAGCCTCAGAAGGGAATGAAAAACCAAAGGAGAAAGACAGTGATGCTCTGAGTACAGCAAGTATCTATAGCAACAGCAGTCTGTGGCCATCTTACTGCCTGTGTGTGAAGTCTAGAAAGAGAAGGAAGACTCTATGATATATTTTGAGAAGAAAGACTGTGATGTCCACTCTGTGACAGATATACTGATTTTGTCTAAGTTATTTTAACATTATTCATTTACGTGTTTAAGCTGTTTGATGTGCTTCCCTTCCAGATATTTGTGTCAGTTTTTTATAGCTAATCACCCTTACAGTGCAGTGAAGACAATAATGTGAAGTTTAGAAAATCAAGGAACAGGTACAGTGACAGTTCTGTTACTTAGTGTTTCTCAAGTGCCCATGAAACAGTAAGTGCTGCAACATTCTCTTAATTAGACTCTAGATAGTTCCTCATAATGATGTAAATGGAATGCTCACTTCCAGTGTTGGTGTATTTTGCATTGGTCACATCTTCTGGTAACCTTTTAAGCCCAACAAGGATTTGCATTTAGTCTGCTGATGTACATGTGCTGTTATTTAATGACTCAGCTTTCAGGTAGTGTTAATCTCTGTAATGAAGAGGAGTCCTGTTGTTCTCCAGATCTTTGGAGTTCTTGAAGAGTGTCTTAAAATTAAGATGCACAGAGAAAACTTCTTACTGTGATACAGTTGTGTTAATTTTAAGGAATCCAGTAGAGAAAGTAAAGAATATGAGGTATTGTCAAAGGAAAGGAAACTGAAATTTAATCTTTAAAATGCTGGTCTTAAATGTAATTTTTTTCATTCATAAGGTTCAGTTCTGTAGTTTAATAATATTATTTAATGCTCATATTTGCTCTGAAAATTTTCTAGCAATAATCACTCTTAAGCTGTGAAATCTCTCCAATTATTAGCATGTGTATCAGTGGCTCCAGGTGCCATGTTATGAGACCCCTGTGTTTTTAATGGGCTTCATGGCATCAGTGTTCTGTAAGTTGTGTGTGTCACTGACATGGCTTTTACACTGCCTGGTCATTTCACATTTTCACCTAATTGATGTAAATATGTGGCAGTCCAGTTCAAAGCCATGTGTAGGTAGAAATGAAGTGAGAAATCGAGTGATTGGCAGGAATTTGGAGAAAAAAATGCTTATCTGAGGGCTGTGTCAGCAGTGTGTTAATAAGGTCTCCTGTAAAGAAAGACTGTGTTTTGATTAACTTACAGATGCTCATTTATCTATACATGGAGCAGTTGATTCAGTATTTTCAAATAAAAGTTCTAATTCTGTAATTTTATGCACAATAATATAAGGCCATATCATGGACTGTTTTCTCCTAGTGAAGGCAGGGATACATTTCCTGACATGCAGTGGATTTGCTGTAGAGAAATCCACTGGGAACCTAAAGAGAAAAAAAAAAAATCCAAATTAAAAACCCCCAAACCAGTCATTAATCCAAGACCTTTTACCCTAAGATTGAAGGGGAACAAACCACACCTGTGTGCCAGAGAGTTTTTGGAGGCAAAATGGTTTGGCTTCTTTTACTTTAAAGAACCAACTGATTTAAGAGCTGCCTCCTGATTTTGTTGCCTGCCAGCACCAGGGAATGAACTTTGGTCTGTCCATAAGATGGTAAATGGACTTATCTAAAGAGCTGAATCCTCCAGAGAGCTTGAAATCTGAAGATCCTAAATTTGTTGCTGCAGCTGAAGGCACAGAAGTCTATGGGGCCTGATGGGATTCAGCCCATGTTATTGCTGGACCTCTCCCAGTTACTTATCATTGATCTTGGGACTCTTGAGGAGGTCCCAGTCAACTGGAAGCTAGCAAATGTTATTCCAGTTTTCAAAGCAGGCAAGACCCTGGTAATTATAAGCCTGTCAGTCTCACTTCAGTGCCAGGTAAAATGACAGAGGAGATAGTTCTGGGAGCTATTGAAAAATGCTTGAAAGACAAATGTGGTCATGAGTCAAAGTCAACATGGGTTCATGAAGGGAAGATCATGTCTTACTGACTTAATATCCTTTTTAAGACAAGATGACCCACCTCGAAGGGAAGGCAGCAGATATGGGTGTTTGGGATTTTAGCAGAGCTTTTGGTACTGTCTCTCAGTATCCTTCTGGAGAAAGCATCCAGTGTGTACACAATGTATGAAGATGGGGAGAGGAGCAGAGGGCATGACTGAGGAGGAGCGGCTGAGGTCACTTGGTCTGTGCAGCATAAAGCAGAGGAGACTGAGGGATGCCTTCATGGCTGTCTACAGCTTGCTCATGAGGGGAGCAGAGAGGGAGGTGCTGATCTCTGGTGAGCACTGGTGGGATGCCTGGGAATGGCTCCAAGCTGGAAGTTCAGATCAGGTGTTAGGGAAAAAGTTCTTCACTGAGGGTCTGCTCAAGCACTGGAACGAGCTCCCTAGGGAAGTGGCCATGGCCCCCCTGAGCATGTCGGTGGTCCAGAAGTGTTCAGACAATGCTCTTGGGTACATGGTTCAGCTTTTAGATTGCCCTGTGTGGAGGGAGCCCTTATGTTCACTCCAGGTAGTAGGACAAGGAGGTGCTGGATCGATGGGGTTATATACATTATTTATGTTTGAAATAAGTTATTTGAGGGTAAGAGTTAGCCAGGCAGAAAAAAACCCACATTATGTATTTTGCTCTGAAATTGGTGAGGTCTTCAGCTCTTTCCCTTCGGCGGGAGCAGCGCTGGTGTCTGGTCCAGCTCTTGCCAAAGTCGTATTTCCCACTTTTGCTTCCTTCCCCGTCAATTTTGGAACAGACAATAAAACTGAAATGGACCATATGGCTAACCCCTGAGTGCTAATAGCTGGCTTTACCTTAGGCAGCATCTCCTCATCCACTGCCAAAATCTTTTCTGAGTCTCATAGGAAAGCAGGGCAGAGGGACAGTGGGGAATGCACTGCAGTCTTACTAGAGGACTTGGTGCTTGTAAAATTGGAGAGACCTGTTCTATCCACCCACTGTTCATGCTGCAACTGTTGGTCCTGTTGATGTAGGTTTAACCTTCTGGTCTGGAGAGTAGTGGAGTTGCAGGTAGGTTATTGGTGTCACCAGACTTGCATTATTACAGTGCTAGATGCTGGTAGATGCTAAAAGCTTTAGTACCCTGAAAACTTCAGTGGACCAATGGTGTGCAAACAGGGTCTGATTTGCTTTTTGTTTGAAATATCCTTGCTGAAATGCATGTGTCAATACTTTGTTGTCATATCTAGCAAACTGGAATTGCTCTTTGACCAAGATGTTCTCTTCTCCTCTCCTTTAGGCTACGCCCTCATACCTTCCACCAAGTCCGATAACTTCTCGGACTCCAGTCACAGTGAGATCTCATCCCGGTCCAGCATCGTGAGCAACTGCTCAGTGGACTCCATGTCAGCAGCGCTGCAGGACGAGAGGAGTTTGTCCCAGTCTCTCATTGTGGTGGATTCAGGGGGAGCAGAGAGAAAAGAGCATCCTCAGCCCCTGGCTGATTACGGCCAGCCATGCCCAGGGTATGGTGCGACTGGCTTTGGGCTTGGTGTGCTCTGTCAGAAGGGGTGATGAAGCTTTGGTTAGGACACAGTTGGGAGCTGTACTGTGGTCATTAAGCTCTTGGTAGAAGCTGGAGTGCTGGCTGCTCTGTACAGGAACAGCCTGTTTTCCCAAGAAGCTTACAGTATTGGGAACAAGCTGTTGTCTACTCATTGGTGGGGTTCAGATGGCCGTGTTAAAAGCTCTGGTGGTACTTAACAAATGAGTGCAGCAGTGAGAGACAGCAGAACAAGAACAGGACATTGAGTTCTCTGTGAGTCAGACGTGCCAGCCACTTAACATACTCCAGTGTGATTTTTAAGGGGTTTTATTATTATTATCATGCATTGCTTAGGCAGACTGGAAGCTTTCTGCCACTGTCTTCCTGAGAGTTCCCACACACGAGGTCATGTTACACTAGCACAGTGAGATCTTGTCCCGAGGTGACACTTTGAACTGAAAGTTTTTAGTTTTATCTTACTGGATGTTGAGTTTATTGCCCTGTTGGACCAGGTCACTGCAGGTTGCCTTTGGTGCTGGCTGTGACAAACCACCTCCAGTGGTGGCTGATGAGCACTGCATGGCAATGACGGCGCCGCTGCTGCCTGAAGTCACTGTTCTCCTTGCAAGTTGTTCATGGTTGATGGGTGTTCCTTTATGCCTCAGTTTTCAGTGGGTTTTGGAGGAAATGAAGCAGTTTCTATTCTAGAACTTCTAAAATAGAAAAGCAAGGGAAAAAAAAAAAACCCAAACGTTGTTTGCACATATCTTAGAAGTGTTCCTCAATTTCACAACCTGCTGAGGGGCAGTAAATGTTTTAATGTGGTGCTGTCCATGCTTTTGTTAACATAACCAGAAATAGTTTAAGAGACTGGAATAATGTCTAGCAATTATAACTTCATGTATTCTAAATTCATGCAAACCTGGCTTTATTTTTTTTCCCCTTGAATTACGTAGTGACAGTGATTAGAGCTTTTAGCAGCCATGTCTTTAAACAAGAATCTGTCACTCCAGATGATTTCCACAAATGTTATTTATGCCCAATATTTCCAAATGTTCTGGAAACACTACTGCCTCCCCTCTGTCTAAACAACTTTATGTTGCTGCTGCTGAAGGGGTTGGGTTTTATTCTAAATATTTGTTTTGGTTTTAGTTTATAAATGCAAAGAAAAAGGTGGTAATAGGCTGAAACTAAGTCGTAATTACTCCTCTGCTTTGTGCCTGGCACTGTCTTACTGTTGATAGAGGAAAGCTTCTGTGGACCAGGTTTTTGTGGATCTGGGGTCAAGCCTGTAAATGCCTGTTGCAGACTTGTTGTTCCCTTGGGAATAATTGCCCGGCTGCTGTGTGCAGTAACGAGTTGGGAATAATGGTGTCTCTTGTCAGTGCTCCCTTGTGCCTTGACCTTGCTGCGTACCTGTTTTAAAACCAGAGATTAGTTGCCTTTAAAAGCAGCTAATTGTGTGTATGTCACTCTTATTTTAAAAGCTTATGAGGTTTATTTTCTGCTTTCTGTTGCCTTCAAATGTAGCTGGTCAATCACCAGGCCTGCTCTCATCAGAGGGATGGCTTTCACGTCCTCCATGAGCAACGAGGAGATCTCCCACGAGCACATCACGGTGGAGGCAGCGGACAGCGGCCGGGGAAGCTGGACTTCATGCTCAAGTAGTTCTCACGACAACTTCCAGAACATCCCAAACCAGAAGAGCTGGGACCTCCTCAATTCTTACCGTCACACGCAGCTGGACGGACCTATAGCCGAGGTCGATCCCACAAACTGTTACTCCGAGGAGGCTTATTTGTATTCCGAAGCTTTTTCCAAACCCAACAGGCAGTCGAAAGCCAGCGTGGAGCTGGATCAGTCTCGGCAGAGCTGGGCCTCCTCCAGCTCGCTGTCGGACACCTACGAGACAAACTATGGGACAATTAAGCGGAGGGGGCTGGAGAGCTCTGCAGCAGAGCAGGGGGAGGTTTTGGACTCTAAACCCGGCGCCGACACAACTTACAAAACTGTTACGTCGAGTACAGAGAAAGGCCTGATAGGTAAGCCAAGCCAACAGCTTCTGGAAGCTTCTACATCTGTTTTTCATTTGGATATTGAGTTGTTAAGAAGTGACATCAGCAGGTCTGGGGGCTGGATGGCATGTTAAATTCAGCTTTACATGTGGTTTTCATCAGAACACTACGCAGTGTGTTTGCAAGCCACCTTCTTTTGCATTAGGAGAATTAAAGTGATAAACCAGCACACATCCCAGTCACTGTATGGATCTGCAGGAGAGCTGTCTTCACGAAAATGGCAGGCAGTTCCTCTCAGTAGTAAGACCTTTTTATTTTTTTTGGATGATTTTAGAAACACTCATCACTGTACACATTCATCTGGCAAGGGGCAATGAGCATGGCTTCTTGAAGTCCATATAATACAGAATTTCCATGAACCCAAGAGGATAGAGCTGAGTGGTGCAGAGCATTCCCACCTCTCTGGAGCTGGGGCACTTTTCATCCACAGGGCTTTGGGGTGTCTGGAAGTTCAAGGGCAAAGCAGATTCCCTTCCTGTCTTTGCTGTGTTAAACTGCCATTTAACTGGTTATACAGCTGCAGTTTGGCGACGTATGAAAGGAGAAAAACTTACAAAATGTCTTTTCAAAGATGCATAGTTCTACTGAGCAAGATGTTCTTTCCATGTCCTAGTGAGTTCAGCTGCCCAAATTAAAGGAACTGGGTTAGAAACAAGACAAAACATGGAGTGCAAAGCTTTCTAGACTGTAAGTCAAGGGTGCAGCTGAAATGCAATTTAATTACTGTCTTGATTGCTGGAGGCGTTTATGTTATCAAAGGTAATTGCCTGAGTAAACATCACACGTAGGGTAGAGGTCTTGGATTGCATTCCTCCTCCTTGGCTTTGTAGAAGAAAGGCAGCATGGTGGAGCCTTGCTCACAGCTCACTCCTCTGCATGTGCCTTGTAGACTTCCAGAGCTGCTCTGGAGCCTCTGAGCTCTTTTAGGAGATGGTGTGTTAGCTGTTCAGTACCTGCTGTCTTTACTCACACCTCTTCCCTTCTTTTTAATTCCCTTTACATGCTGCACCATGTAGCTTGTCCAGCAATGTGCTTCAGTAGAGCATGTGTATGTCTATTTAAACAAAGTTCTGATCTAGGTGGATATAATTTCTGGTTTGCAGATGCAAATCTGTTACTATTCACCATCATACAATATGCCAAATAGATTTTCACTTTATTTCACCGTTTGCTTGCTCTCTACAAGCAGCTTGTTGCCAGTCTGTAATCACTGCATGAGTTCAGGATATTGTAAACAAAACAGTTTGCCTAAGGAGTGCTGGTGTCGAATAGTCCCCCAAAAGATTTGCTACACGTTTCCTTACCTGAAACCTTTAAAATGGAGCTGGAAAGGCACTGCCCACAAAATGTGGTCTTGGTGGAATCCATAAACGCGATGGCTTTGTAACTTCATGTGCATCTCTACCCTCTGCAGCATCAGACTTTTGTTGCTGCAACCTTTGCTTTGCCAGCAGAGGAGGTTTGGAATGGTGATGTGCCATTGCTGTACATCCAAAGGGAAAAAGCTTTTCTGTTACTTGTACCTGCAGTAGACATCAAAAGTTATATTGCTGCCTTTTAGTTATGTTTTCCTTAACCACTCTGTGGAATTTCACCCTGTTTTCTTTACAAAGTGAGTCTTCTCTCCCTTCAGAGAGAAGAAAGCCTCCTCTGCTTCCCCTGCTTTCTCATAGGGGTCCAGTTAAATGCTGGTTAAATGAGGATGATTCCTGTCTCTGCCTGTACCCACATGTATCTTCTAAAACCCAGACTGTGTGAATTTGGGTTTCTTTATTTTCCTATAAGCCCCAGCATGAACCGAGGCCATCGGGTACGAACCAGCTCTCATTCCTGATACCAACACCCAGAACCTCACAAGTCCACAACACACTAAGAAAAACTCCTTTATTTTCACCCTTTTACATTCTTGTAAGATAAGAAAATATTAGTTGCTGAAATAAATGAAACTGTAATAAACATGCACTGTTTAAAATGCATCCACAAGAAGAATGCAAATTCACTCAACTAATAGATTTTTTTAAATTATCCTGGCTTTGAAACTCTCCTGTTGCAACACGTACATGGAAAAAGCCCGATTTAACATGCACATGAGCCCCAGACTGGGGAGTGGGTGGGAGGGGAGGGAACTTAAAAAAAGTTAAGCTTTGGTTTGAGAGCCTGTATGACCTGAACTGCTGCTGAATGGGGAAGGAAACTCTGGCCATGATAAGCTGTTGTTTGCTGTTAGAAAATGCAAGATAATGGATGCAGGCTCATACAGTTTGCCTCATAAGAGCAGTTTCATGTGAAACAAAGGGTTTTTTCCTCCTGTATTAAAGCTGTTTGGATGGTTTAATGTCTTACTACACAAGAACTAATACAGTGAGATTTTATTATAATGAATTTCTGTTAAGCCACTGATGGGTGATGAAGTGGATGATGTTGAAGTCAACCAACAGTTCTTGCTATCGGTCTCTAGCACGCCGTGCAGAGTAACTTTGGGCTGGTTGCCTGAATTCCTTTTGTTTCAGTTTCCCAGCCTGCAGCAGAGTGGGAGCAGGCTCAGCTGGCAGCACAGCAGTGCTGGCTCTCCATCCATGCCATGGAGCCCTGCCCCAGGAGCAGGGAGTAGAATCAGTGCTGCAGTTACAAGCTGAGCTTAGAGAAGGTTATAGTCCTGTTCCCACTCACTTGGCACCTTGCCTAATGAGTTCAGGGGTTCTGTTGCTACTCTGACTTCTTAAAATAAGTAGAAAACACAAATGAAAGCGTAAATACCTGCTGCTGTCGTTATAACCGGTGTTTCTGCGTTGGCATTTTGTTATCAGTTTCTGTTTTAGCCATTGTAACATTTCATGATTTTTTAACGTTTTGTTTCCTTTGTTTTCTTCTTTAACATCTCCATTGCTTGTGCCAGTGTACTGTGTCACCTCACCTAAGAAGGACGATAGGTATAGGGAGCCACCGCCCACCCCTCCGGGATATATGGGGATTTCTTTAGCGGACATAAAGGAAGGATCGCCCCACCACCCACACCTAAAACCTCCAGACTATAGTGTGGCAGTGCAGAGGTCAAAGATGCTGCACAGTGACCTCTCTAGACTTTCATCAGCATCTCTCGGTAGTGACCCGGTGGCCTGTATCTCCTCGAAGATGCCTCAGTGGCATGGCCGGCAGCCGTCCAGCCCCAAGCTAGCAGATATGACTGACGCAGATAGTGAAGAGGATGGTATGTGCAACACCCTGACTTCGGTAGATGTTAAGTGAAGCTGCTGTGTGAATCTGGTCTGTGCAGTGTTTTACTTCACGGCGATGTTCCGGGCTTTTTCTCGTGGTGGTTCTTGGGAGATTAAAACTGGCTTAATCTCTGACTGTACAGATGTGTCTGGCTGGCTGTATACACATGCCTATGTGTATGCATGTATATACACTTTTTTTTTTTTAAAAAAAAAGATGCCTTCCCTTTAGGAAAAGCATGTTGACACTGAACAGACTTTAAATTATAGATAAATAAATAAATACATACATAAATGTACATATGACACAACTGGGACACTTTAAGAGCATGTAGATGCTATTTGTTGTCTTTAAAATCTCCCTTCTCAGTGGTGGTGATGACTTCAAGGGACACTGTCAGGCTAGAAATTACATGCAGAAGCACTCCAGCTTTTCTGAGTTGATGACCTGATGTCCTGCTCTTTCAGGATGGCATCAGGATGATGACCTAAACTGAGTATTTGGAGTTTGGGTTTGCTGGGGTGTTGTACAACTCTTAACTCGCTTCACATCTCACGTGCTGGCATTAAGCACCTTAGTCCTCAACAGAGATTTTCTGGAGCCTGGGTTTTAAAATGTTGAATAAAATAACACTGAATTTCTGTTCTTCTGCAAAGTGCATTTCTCAGCCCAAGTCAGCCTGACAGTGTCTCTTCCAGTTAAATCCTTCATGATCTTGTTTGAAGCAACAGCCAATGCTGCCGAGCACGGCACGTCTCGCTGACCAAAACCCAAGAGATCTTTCTGCAAAAGATTGCTCTTACACTGTGTCAAAACTGACTTCACTTTAGGGGAATTCCTACTTAATTGTTTATCTGCTGATTTGCTTTCAGTACCTCTGCACTGATGGGATCTCTCTGTACCCTTTGCTAGTCAACTCATTTTTTTTATTCGAACGTTGTGGTCGTTTCCTTCAATTTCAGCCTGGCTTAAAATGAGTGTGGATTTAGATTAAAACAATTTCTGATGCAAAATAATCCTATCTTGGCCCTTTAAAATATGTAAACAGTATTTAACATATATATTATTGCTGTACAGTAAAACGTAAAGTTGCCCAGCATTCACTCAGTTGTGACAGTAAATGTTCTTGTTGTAAAAATAAGGAAGTAATTGCTTCAAACATTTTAATCTGAATTTTTCTAAACTAAATTTAACCATACACTTTTAGATACACTTATTTTCCTATTTTTTTTTTAAGTGCCTGGTTAATTTTATTTTGATACAACGCTCACTGCATGTTGGGAAAGTGATTTCCTGGCTTTTCTCCCAAATCAGTGGCTTTTTGGGATATTGGGAGCTGCATGCTGATAATTTTTGGAGGATCTGGGATTTTCTGTTTTGCCGTGCAGCTTTATTGTATGAGTGTGATGCCTCAGGCTACTTGAGGATTTGTTCAGTGGTGGTACTGAATATGCTGTGGTCAATCATTTAAGACAGTGAAAGCATCATGGTGAAGTCTTCTCAGAACCACTGGGTGCTGTTCTGTACCCTCTGCATCCGAGGTTGGGGGCTGATGGATTAATTGACTCCTTTTTTTTTTTCCCCTTGTTTTGCAGAAGATGAACAAGTATCAGCAGTCTAACTGTTGGGCTGTTTGTGTAAACCACTTCACACCACAAGGGATGTGGGGAGAAGGACCAGAGGATTCTGTTAGCCAACGCTAACAACTTGCTGCTGCTAACCTCAGACCCTGAGATGGAACGGGTTGGATCACCTCTCTCTACCTTACTTCACTCAACCACCGCCTAAGCAAGCTATTTCTGCCTGTTAAACAAAAAAAAAACATTTTCAAGGAGCATACTGACTACCTGGATGTGTCCAGGGATGGACCAGGCTTCATGCATTTGGGAGGATCAGCTGTCACCACCACTCTTAGAACCGTTCTTGTATAATACCATATAATCCTTTGGTAGTTTGCCATCGTCGTTATTTTCTACCTGACCATTATTACAGTCTAAGAGTGTTATTTTATGAACTTTAAAAAAAAAAAAAAAGTATATCAAAATCTCAGCAAAAGCAAAGGACATTGCTGAAGTATTTGAAAATAATTTATTAATTTAAAATTTTTTATTTTTTTTTTTAATGGGAATTTCCTTTATTTGCGTGGGGAGTGCTCTGGTTGGCTAATATAAATGTTTAATCAATGTGATGATAGTAAATTAGCTACACATAAACTGTTGTGCTCTCAAACGCAGAAATGAGACGTTATCAGCTGCAGAAACCCATGGATTTTAGAGTGGTTTTAGGTTAAATAGAGCACAAAGCCCTGCAGAGCGGCGTGTGTCAGGCTCTGCTGCTCCCCTCCTACCCAGGCATGGCAAAAAACCCCCCTTGAAGCATTTTTGGAAATTTTTTTAGCTGCCAGCCAACTAAGGCAATAGTTGGTGTTCTCCTCCCCTGTTCAGTAATTGTCTTGGGACGTGAAAGCAGGAGCTCAGAGCTGTTGAGGGAGTCTGAAGCTTTCCCTACAGAGCTGTGACCAGGTTTTGCCCTGCAGAGTTCAACATGCAAAGCGTGTTGCTAGAAACCAAAACTAAACCCCTGTGTTGTGGGTTTTAAGATCATCCCACGCTTCTCTGGCCTTTTACCCAGAGCTGCACAGGATTTAGGTGCAAAGGTTGTCTTTAAAAAAAAAAAAATAAAGTAAAATTATAAATCGCCTTCATTTCATGGCAAAATGTGTGAAACTGAATATTAAATGACACAGTGCTCACTAAGAGTAGAATGTGTTTTATCATGGGTTTAAAAACCTTGTGGTGTTCATCTGGAAAACACAGGTGAGCCCAAAACGTTTTGTTTTAAATCCTGGGTCCAAACCCTGCTGTTGTGGGTGTTGGGACAGTTGTGACTTAGAGCCAGCCAGTATTAACACGTGGTCCTCGAGTGTGACCAGGGTCAGATAAATGGCTCGTTTGGTTTTGCTTAGCCAGCCAGAGCAGGGGGGGTACAACTGGAAATACCTGCAGTTTCTTTCTCTTTCTTTCCTCTAGCACATGATGCCCCATTCTAGTGTTAAAATTGGACACGAATGTGTGAATATGTATTTAAACATTTAATTGTAAATCTTTGTTGTGATGTTTACAGCCTGAGCTAGGAAGATGTTTGTCATTTTTACAGTGCCTCAAAAATGATTTCTATATCCATAGTTGTGAAGAGCTTTAAGGTTTGTTGTTTTGTTTTTTTTATTTTTATTTTTCTCTGTATGTGTGCAGGGGGTGCAAGGTGAATGCAACATTTTCTGGAAATGACACAAGTACCAAAAAAAAACCAACCCAAAGCCTTTGATGTGCTCTCCCCATAGCAGCTTGGGACCGATGCTGCCAGGTGAATGTGTGTGAGTTCCAGGCTCAGTGTCACCGTGTGGCTGGGACTTCCCCCTGCTGGTGGGAATTTGGGAGAGCTGACAGAGCAGCGATGCTGAGGAAGGGATGCTTAACTCATAGCTAATTGGTTGGCTGTAGGAATTTTTGGCACAAGTATCTGAGGAGCAAATGGTTGGAAAAAAAAAAAAATCAGTTGAGGTATATCCTGATAAATGCATTTTGCTTTTTTAATGAATATAATGAACCTGCACAGGCCTTAATGAATGAAGATTCATGTGAGTGTCAAAGCAATGCAGGGCAGAGGGATTATTTTCAGCACGTGGGATGTTGGTAATCTAGCTGTTAACTTGGTGTGTCTGTGGGATGTGCCCTCCCAGTCCCACCATCAGCTGGAGTTGCTCATGAACTCCGTGGAGTGCACAGTGGGCTTTGTGTGTCCTCAGACCTGTGTTGTGCCAGGTAAATGAAACCATAAGGTCCCTGTGAGCTCGGGGGCTGAGCTGTGGTTTATTTCAGCCCGTTGAACAAAAGTACAAGGGATGAGGGGCTGTTCCTGGAGTGACTCCCTTTTCCCCCTGACTGTGGGTGCTGGGGAGCGGGGTCGGGCGCTGCTCTGGCAGCCAGCAGGAGCAGTGGGGTAAATCCCCCTGATCCGTGGGGTTTGCACACCAACAACCCAGAGCTCTTCAGGACACTGCACGGTTGGTAAAGGGAGTGCAGGTCTTGCTACGATGACATTTTCCTGATACCCACCACAGCTGGTGTAAATAACTCGTGCAGAAGGACAGGTGAGCTGCTGCTCCTGCTTCTCCTGCCTCGCCCGGTGTCCTCCCCTCCGCCGTCCTCGCTGGGCTTTCTCTCTTTGTTTGCTCTTAAATCACCTGATCACATTGATCGGGGCCGGGAGCCAAATGTAGTGTGTCTGCTGGGGGTTTGAAGAGGCATTATCCCTTTTTTCAGTCGTTCAGGTGGAAGTGAGATGGTGGTGAGTACCTGTCGTGCGCTGCTTTATTGATGCAGATCCCTGGCTTGGTGACACTCCCTGGGTTCCTCTGACTCAGGGGCTGCTTGCAGTGAACAGGTAAAATGCCTAAAAACAAGCTGTCATGTTCTCCCACTGCCCTACCTCGGTTTGCTCACTCTCTGCTCTTTCTTTGCTCTGCACTCACGGGGGAGAGATGTTTCAGCTCTGTGATTTACCCATACAGTATTGCATCGTGCTTTATAAATCTGACACTTCCAAGTGATCACCCCCAAAAAGCAGTGCGGTTTTGTAAACTTTAATTGGCCTCTCCAGTTGCAGAAAGGGGGAAATGAGATCACTGGGTCCTGGTTTCATCTCCCAAACATCCAAAATACTGGAAAAGTCGTGGCAGTGTCTGCAGATGTTTGCAGTACCTGTTTTTGCAGCGTGCCCGGGGTGTGTGTTTGCTGGTGATGGGCAGTGTGCTGCTCTCCTGCCTCGTTGGCTTTGCCTTGGCTCACAGCAGGAGTTTAGCAGAGATGTGTGATGCTTCCCTAGGAGATGGCCAGAACCCACAGAGCGCTGCACCCTGCCTGTGCCAGCCAGAGGGTGTCCCCATCCCCCAAGCACTGAACCTCTCAGAGATGCCACTTGCAGAAGGAGCCTGCAGGGCATCACTGGTGTTACAAAACCTCCCTCCCCTCACCTCCCGAGTCATTTCATCGCAGGCAGCAGTGGAAATGCAAAACTGCCATTGAAGTCATTATAAAACATTCGGATTACAATTTTTTTAAGGGATAAACTTAACCACTGCCTTCACAAAACCAGGAGAAAAAAGGGATACTCTCTCTTTAGAAAAGCTTTACACATTATATTTCAGAACGCTTGCATAGAGGGTAATCTGCCTTGAATTCCCAACCCAGCTTTTGCTTCTGTTGTGCTTTTTATTGTTTTAGCTTTATTTTTGATATCCCTGGAATGCAGTTTAGCTTGGTATTAATTAAATTCTAAATATGTGAGCATATTGGCAAAACTGCACAGATGTAATGATATTCCAATAGCAATTGTACTGCACAAGTCAGTGATTGTAAAGTATTCTGTAACAAGCAATGTTTGTCTCCTATTTTTTGATACCTCTTACACTTATGTCTTTTAGAAAGACAGTGCCTCTGTATGCTTTTTGTATTTTTACTGAGTGATTGTAAATATTTGTTATATTTTTGGTTAAGAGAATGTCTAAAAGTACTGTTTATTATCCAATCTATTAATATGTTGGAATCAATAAACAATCTACAGATATTAATTGTTTCCAGCAGATCTTTTGTGGCAGCCAGTGGAGGATGGGAGCCTGGCAGGAGCGTTGCTCACCCTGGGTGAGGAGCAGCCACTGGGTGATTTTTGTCCTTGCAGTGAGCAATGGTGCCACCTCGGGTTTTGGCTCTGTCACCCCCCATCTCAGCTTGCACCATGGGGGCAGCAGCTGGAAGAGGATCTCATGCAGACACATGGGGGGTGTGCACCCCCAGCAGTGTCGCAGCCCCTGGCTGGGAAGGGAGGACCAGTTGTCACCACCACTTGAAGCTTGGAAGGGACACCAGAAGGGTTGTCAGAGCAGGTGTTGCATGGGGTCACACTGAGGTTGGGGTTTGTCCCCTTTGCTGTGCAGCGGTGGGGACACTGGGGAGCAGGGGACAGACAGGTCCCTGGTCACAGCAGCCTCCCTAGGTCAGGGAGATGGCCACTGGCAAGGAGCCACCGCTGCAGCCTTCAGGGTCTGGTGCCCCCACCTCTCACAGGCAGCACCCATTGCCTGGTGCTGCATGCCTCTGGTCCCTCACCATCCTCCCTGCCTGTCCCACACCCCTGGAGCACTGTGTCCATTTTCCTCCTGTGTCTCCCTGCCCACCTAGGTGCTCTGCAGCCATTCCCTTTCTGCCCTGCTGCAGCTCCATCCTCCCCAGCACAGTGCTGGAGCCATCACTGGGGTGTGACACGGGGAGTCCTCTCGGGGACACCAAGGGCCACGTGGAGCTGCAGGCAGGCTTTGCTTGCAAGGACAGGGACAACATCTTCCCCCCTCCTGTGTCCCAGCACTGCCTCCCTGTCAATCCCAGAAAAAACAGAGTGAGATGACGCCCTTGCAGAGATGCCCTGGGCTGCTTTCTGGGAGGCTGTTATTTTTTTTTAAAAGCTACAAATTACCATTCTGAAAAAAGAAGAGCTGCCACAAGAGGACAGCATTGCCCGTGTTTCTGTCAGTGCTGCTGGGAAATGCCCAGTGCAGAGGCCAGGCTGGTGCAGGTTGGTCCATGTGATGATGCTCAGCCAGCACCCATCACTCTCGGGGTGACCGTGGGGACGTGTTGGGTTTTGCCCATCGCTCAGCAGGGACCCTCGGTGGTGTCTGCGGGGACAAGGTGGCTCCTGAAGACACGAGGCACGGGAGGACATGTGGTCCCAGAGGTCACTTTGCATTTAGGACACTCCAAGGCTGTCTCGGGTACGTGTCCCCAGTTTCCTCCTCACTTGTCTGGATGATCTGTTTTCTTCCATCATATTTCCCCTGTGCCCTTTCCTCCTCTCGTCTCCATCTGTCTCTGGGCCCTCAGAGCACGTCTGCACTGCTCTCTTCTTCTGTGTCCAATTCCTGCACTTTTGGGGCTGAGAAGAAGTGTTTCTCCTCATCCGACCTCGATTCAGGAGACTCACTTGGAGCCTGTGGTATTTCTCTGTGTGCTTTAAGGCTGTGGCATCAGCTCTTGTGCTTTGTCCCAGAATCTGTGGTATTTTTAGTTTTCTGGAAGATCCAGGCACTGGAGGCACGTGATGACATGAACTGATGATGGGGTTTTGGGGTAAGTAAAGCAGCGCTCATTGCTATGAAGAAAACCTTGAAAATACAAACTATAAAAAAGTATTCTTAAAAAAAATAAATATCCTGGAAACAGAGTAAGAAACAAGTTATTTGTACGAGACAAATGTTAAATGTGTTCCACAGCCATTTCTGTTCATCCCCCTCCATTCATCAGACAAGGAGAGTAATTACCCGTGTGACAGTGCAGCAAGTAAATCTTGTCTTGGGAGAGATGAAGAAAAATGGTAATAACTGAATTTCAAATGTAGATGTAGTTGCATTTAACACTTATGAGCAGCAATAAAGATGAAGGTTGTAATTGTATCTGCAATTTCAAACCTCACAACATCATTTTATGTACTCAAACATCTGTTTTAGGATGATAGCTGAGAATGTCAGATAGTTGGCTTTTTTTTTTTAGACTTATCAGTTAGGCACCATCAAGTTTATTATAAATTCAAGCTCATTTATTAGTAAACACAAACAATGCCACAGTGCAATAGTGCTGGGGTCAGGCAGTGTGTTGGGAGCAGCAGAAGTTGGCTTTGCTGTTCAGCTGGATGCTGATACATGGCAAAATTCGTGGCTCTGCAAGGGAGAGGTGGCTGGCAGTGCTGACCCTCCTGGGAAGGTGCTGGTGTGTTACCCATCCTCTGGGAAGCCCTGGCAGTGGGGACAGTGGCACTGGCACTCGCTGCTAAGTGCCCTCGGTCATCTGAACTCTGAATGTCACCCTGGAAAGTGTGAGCCAGACCCTCATGGGGAGTTAAATGTACAGCACAGCCCTGGCCTTCAGAGCTGGGAGCTGCAGGGTGTGTTTTATTTGCAGTATTTATTGTTGGATGGGAATAAATGAGCCCAGCTTGTGGCCTGGCACCATGCAGATCCGTGATGGACACCAGTGCTGGTGCAGGAGGTTTGCTGTGGAACCAGCTGCAGCAAAGGCTGGGGAGGACTGAGAGATGCTCTGGGTTAGTTTATTAATCCCAATTATTTTTCCACAGATGGGTAACCTGGCAGGTCACGAAGTCCAGCGCTGTGATCTGTGTGCTGGTGTTTGGCACCAGGTGTTTGCACAGCCTGTGTGGAGCAGGAATGCAAACGTGAGTGACCTGCAGGCATCCTTACATGTTTCATCTGGTCTTGTCAAGGAGAAAAGTGACTGTGGGAGGAAGACCCGTGGTTATTCTAGGTCTACCTGTGGTGCTGCTGCTGACTCTGGTTTTGGGTTGGCTCTGCTTTGTTTACCAGCCAGGTACCGGGCAAGGGCATCCGCTCCATCACTGCTGATACCTCTGGCAGCCAGAACCACATGTGGTGAGCATTAATAGCATGCCAGTTTTTTTTCCAATGGGCAAATGATGTGTGGTCAGCTTGAATTCTTCAGATCAATAATGGGGAAATAGCATTCAGCCCGACGTAGTTGTTCTGCTTATTGCAAAGGATCGAAGAAACACTGGAGCCTGAATTGCTGAGCTCTATCACCGTGTCAGTACTGTAAGTGTGAATGTTAAGTGCCATGGGAGAACAAGGTCATACATGTACATGGCCTCTGACAAGCAAAGAGGAAATGCAGAACCCTTGGACTTGCCAGCTGCTGGGGAATGGACACAGGAGCTGGGACCACCATGCCCATCCACGGTCCTTCCTCAAACAAAGGATGCACTGCCATTTCTAATAGGATTAAGAGGATTCTAATGATTCTAATCTTCAGTTTTATTTATTTATTACATTTTTGCATCTTCTTGAAGAAAAGCAGCCTCTCCTGGATGCTTCGTGGGTAGCTTTGCTCCAGATACATTTCAGGTTAAGCAGCAGCGACCAAGATGCAAATATGTGAAGGTTTTCCTGATTTAGCTCTGCTTTGCAGGGGCAGGGAGGGACAGCTGAATCACACCAGTTCCTGGCAAGACCCTGATGCGCTCAGCGAAGTTGTCAAGGAGAATTAGTGCAGTTCACGGAGCACTAGCCTTAAATCTTGTTTCTGCTTCTCACAAAAATCAAGTGTTTCAGTGACAAAGTAAAATCTGTTTTGACACACTTCAGGGTTTTGGGTTGTGTTGCCCCGCTTTGGTTTTGTTGTCTCAGTTTCAGACATTAGCCAGGGAGGGTGATGAGACAACAAATGGCACAGCAAAAGGAGAAAGTCCTTCCTGTTGTTTGTGCCATGTTATGGTTTGATGGGGATTTTGGAACTGGGAGCAATAATGCTAAACTGATGTTGCTTTGGTGTCAAAACTGGCCAGCTCCTGGGAGGCACGAGGCTGGTCACGAAGGCTCAGGTGTCAGAGGAACCTCCCAAGGCAACGAGTAACTCCAGTTTCTCCATGGTGTTGGAGTCAATGTAGGTTCCCAAAGGCCACAGAATCAAACCAAGGTCAGGTCTTTTGGGACATGCAGTGGGTTGCCACAATTTACTTGGTGTTGGTAGCTGCCTGTGTTAGATTGGTGGTTTCTGCATCCCTATCATTGCTTATCTGCATCCTAAGGCACTTCAGCACTTCTGTTCTGACAGACTGAGTCACGTCTGAAGATGGGAATTGAGATCCCTAAAGCCACTTAGATGTGTTACCCTATTCTTAACATTTCTATATGTAAGTAGGATTTTTTTTTAAAAGACAAGCAGAGCACAAGACAAGAGCCTGATGGCTGCAGCAGCCCAGCAATGGGGTTTGTGTGCAGCATCATCTGCTGCCTGCAAAGAGGCTTCCTGGGCTGGAGAGAGCTACTGGTGCTGGGCTAAGATGTCATTACTGTTCTTCCCTGCTGCTATGTTAGTGGTCGTACAGGTGAGAGCTGTAAATGTGAGATTTGAAAGTGGTGGAGGACCTCAGCAGCTGTGAAGGGTTTCTTTTCTATTCCTAGTGAAATAAGCTCTGGATAGGGATTGCAATCCTTTTACATTGCATTATCTTCTGTGAGCTGCAGGAAATTTGCTTGCCTTATGGACAGGATCCACAGTAAGCTCTTTTGCCACTTAGGCTGATATTTGCCATGCATCAGAACAATATTTCATCTCTATCTGGGTTTTTTGGTCCCCCAGAAGACACACCTCTTGCATCCATGTGCATGAAATCCAAAGGAGCAGTGAGTCGAGCAAAAAGATCCTGTGGCACAAAGTTTGTGTAGAGCTTGCAGGGGAATTGTTTATGATTTTATTCCAGGTGATGCACTTAATTCAGTGTAGCTGGTTTTTAAATGATACCTCTTCTAAAAGGCATTAAAAAAATAAAATCTTGGGCATGTTCTAGCCAAAGAATAAGCAGTGTGATACCTGAAATGGTTAAATGATCGATGCAGCTTGGTTTCCTCTCTTTTCTTTTGCCTTTTAGTCTTTTGAAGCTTCAAATTGTTGTCTTTGGGGAGCAAATGCCTGGGGAGGAATTTTAATATTGCTTTTTCTAATTGCTGGGAAAGGGAAGGTTAAGCAAGACAATCAGGGTAGAGCTGGCAGATGACAGTCATTACAGACAGAAAAGTCTGGTGTCAGTTGTGATACGGTTTAGTGCTGTAGCAGTAGTAAAACTGGCACAATGTCATTAGAGTCTTTATAGGACAAACATTTCAGAAGCCAGCTCTATATCCCAGTGATGTCTGTGCAAACACTCCTGCTCACTTTTAAAGCTTGAATAAAATCCGAGATGATTGCTAAGCTAGTCGTAATGTCTCCAAGGTCAGAGGAAACTCCCCGTAAGAGCTTATCAGTGTAAAAGGGAGAAGAAAACACTCCACCAAAAGGCCAAACTGACCCCCATGCCTGAAGAAACAACGTCATAAAAGGAAAGGTTTGGATAACTAAACTGTGAAGAAATATGTCTTCTTTTCCCCCCATGGAATAGAAACATCTCCACTGAGCTCAGCAGTTGAAACGACTCTATTAAATACATGTTGGCTTTTGTCCTTCAATTGTTTTGTCTTCAAGCTCTATCTGTATGTCTATCTAATTCAATACATATTTATTTGTTTGGGTTCTTGCAGCTTTTTAATAGATGTCACTGCCTTTGAACATCGCTTTTCCTTGGCGGTGACTCTCCCCCACCGCCGTCAGCAGCCTCTGCTGACTAATCAAGATGTAGCTTTGTCCCCTTCTTGTAGCTGGAGGGTGTTTTGGCAGCTCTGCAGGGTTTTGTCATTCATTTGGATGCTTCACTGGTGTGTTGTGCACCTGTACAATGTCAAATACATATTGCCCACAGCAGCATTTAATAGACTTCCTGATGTCAATATAAAGTCAATAACTCAAGATCTTAATTGCAGGACATACCTGGATGCTGGCTCACCTATGATTTTTTTCTATGTCAAATAACTCTCAGTCTTTGGAATAAAACTAGAATATTGTTGTCTCCATGACCCCAGGAAACAAAAATAATATTGTGAAATACAGTGCTGTAGAGTAACGTTCACTGGTCTGGAGAAACATCTCCAAAATGTGTCCTTTTCTTGGTATGATAAACATTTACCAAATTGTTCCAGTAAGTCAGTTTTATAGAACAAAAAGGAAAGTATTCAAAGATTCTCATTTGTGAGATCAGAGAGGAAAAGGTGATGTACAGGCAAAAATGCTGATTAAAAGCCACACTCATCCTTACAAGACGAATGCAAAACATCTCAATATTGTGTTGCTCTTTGGGAGTGTAACCTTTTTATGGAGTTGATTATTGAGCTACTACTGCCCTTAATCAGTAGAGCTGAGGCTCAGATTCTCTCCCCTGATTTTTAGAGCCCTGCACTGGAATTAATGCTGGCAATTTGTCAAACCTGGCCTGAACATCAGCAGTTTTACATCCCCCAGAGCCAGTTTCTCAGTGTGGAGGGAGAGGGAGGACACACTCAGGGGGGTTGAATGGCTATGTACTCTTTTGCTGACTAAATATTCTGTTGCTGCTGTAGTGAAAAAGGTGACAGAGCACCTGGCTGGAGTGATGGAGATATGTATGAGATATACATACATAGGGAGGAAAAAACTTCAGACTGTATTTAATATAAGTGTTTTTTTTGCTGAAAATGCTTGTAAAACAGCAGTTGTCTTTCATGCTGCTCAGGAACTCATGGTGTTTGTCCTTTTGGTTTACAGCTGGGGTCTCAGTTAAGTGAGATCCCAGGGAAGAAGTTTGATATCCCATTGTTGCAGTGCTTTTGGAGCACACAAACATGTGTATGTATAAGGTACAAATGTGGATGCAGCTGGGCATGGCAGGGAGAATGAAGAGCAGAGCCCTGAGCTCCAGGATAAATGTTCTTTGCTTTGCATATGTACTGTATCCAGGAATTATTGTGGTTTTAGGAAAAATAAGACTTTTTGAGACAGCCAGACCTAGATCCAGCTGTTGTGGTGGTACGTGGTTTCGGGCACCTCGACACCCAGCCAGGATGCTGATGGGGCCAAGTTAGTCCAAAAGATGGCACTATTTTTCTATTTCACTGTAAGGCAAATTCTAAACCAGCTTCATTCACTACTGAGCCTCTCTCAAAAACATTATTTTTCCAAGGCTTTACATACAGTAAAGTCCATTATAGTGAAGGCCAAATTGCTGCCAAAAAAGCCTTCAGCTAAAAAATATATATCTATAAACTAATAACACATCATTCTGGTGAAAAATAACATGCAGGGAAGGAGTTTTTCTCAATTATTAATGGCCAGTGTTTGTTATATCATCGTGTTCAGTCCAAGAAGCCGGGATGGAGAGAGGCAGCTTTTCAACAGGAATGGCACTTCAGCTGGCATTCTGTAATTTTTACAAAGAAAAGCCCTGAGATATTTAAATCTCCTGCTAATATTAAAGAAAGGAAGTAGCACACCATGAGAGTGGGGTCTGACATGGGTGCTGCCATCCCTGAGGAGAGGAGGGCACAGCTCAGGGTGTATCTGGGGTGCTCCCCAGGTGGGACCATCCCCAGAGCAGCCCTGTGTGCCCTTAGCATAAAGAAATTCAGATTTTAGCTAAGACAGACATTAGGTTTTGCTGCAGGGAGATGGGGCTGGTCGTTATAAAATGTTTCTCCTTCCTGCAAAGGGCGAGTGTCTTCCCTCAGAGCTGTGACTGGTCCCTTGGCATCTCACCTCTGGGTGTCCAGCCTCGAGCTGATGGATTATTTAGGGTCAGAATATGATTCAAACACTCGATCTCAGCGTGTTGCAGTTGTGGTTGATGCTGTGCTTTGCTTGCCCTTTTGCTTCCCATGGAAAAGTTCAAGATGTGGTGTCTGTCCAGAGCAGGGCTCCCCTTATGTGTCTGTGGGGGGTGAATCCCATGAGATCCCTTTTGAAAGCCATTTTAAAAATAAGATGTAAAATGACTTTTATTTTTTAATTATTTCTTTAATCCCCCAGACTGCCATTGATGGAATATTATATTTTCTGGCTGCTTCTTGCTGGCTCAGAAGCCCTCTCCTGCTGCTGCAGGGGTCAGCAGTTGCCCTGTCCAGTGGCTGGAGACCTTTGGAGACCAGCAATGGTTTTCTACAGGCTTCACGTTTCCCCACTGCTGTGCATCCCATCATGCTGCTCCTGTGTGGCTCAATATTTCAGACTGAGCTCAGTGCCAGCACACACAAAACCCTGTAGCTTTAGGTATTTTTGTGTTGGTGGAGCACTGGGATGGTTGGGTTGTGTGGGTTCTTTTGGAGAAGCAGCTGTGACATCCCATGGGTTTCATCCAGACTCTTTGGGCTGGCCTGGCAGGGCTGTGACATCCCTGGCAGCTGGCTGGGACAACCCATGGCAGTATTTCTGGCTCAAGAATGGCTGAACAGCAGATGAAAGTCTCCAGCAAAGGTGAGAACAAAGTTTATGTCATTATGAAAAAGCAGGAATAAAAGAATAGAGCTTTTCAGAGCAGCCTCGTTATTAACCTAGGCAAATTAGGGACGTTATGGCTTATTAAATATCATTATGCCAAGGACAAAACCTCTTCCTGCAGAATGCTTACAAGAATGGCAACAAAGCAATGCTGAAGGAAGCTGTTTTCTCACTTAGTTGCTACCCTTTAATGTAACAGGAGATCTTTTGGGTTTAGCTTTTAAAACGTGAGGCCATTTATTTAAACACAAATCTAGAATTGAACTGTTTAGCACACAAATTTGAACATTTCACCCATCTTGGGTGTCCTAATGACTTCAGAAAAACAAATCCAGTGGAAATATTTCCCGAGAGTCCGTTTGTGAGGAAGAGCCTCACACACTGCCCTTTTTATTTTAAAAGAAAAAGCCAATTTGCAGTGGGACACGTGCAAGTGCGCACACATTGATTTTATTCATGAAAATTAAGCATGTACAAATTTGCCTGGGTGGAGGCTGCGGGGCAGGGAACGGGAAGGTTAATCACAGCTGGTGTTTCCATCGCTGTGGCGCTCAGGATGCTCCGCACACAGCCGCTGCGTGCCAGAGCCCTGATTGGGATGCAGGGCTCCTCGCTCCCGTCTTCTCTCTCCAGACTGTGGCACACATTGCAGGGAAGATAAAAGAGAAGTAAAGATCTCTCGGCCAGCTGCCTGCAATGCAAACTCAGAGCTGTTTGGCACAGACCCTGGATTTGGGCGCAGACCTGTTGAGGCAGTTAGAAAAAGGGGAGGGGGTTTGGGTTGCAGATGTGGGTGTTTCCTAGGAGCAAGCCAGGTATCACAAGGCTGTTCCTGGGCACTGGGAGCAGGGAACAAACCTGGTGTGAAATAAATGAGATGCTGCTCAGTCTGTTCTCAGCATCTGAGCTGAGCAGAAAGTGAGCTGGCGTCCTCGAGGGTGAAATGTGAATTAAATTAGGGAGGAAAAAGGTCAATTTTCTTAGGACAAGTCTGTGCTGCACCCCTAGTGCACAGTGGGTGCCCCGAATTGACAGGGAACGTGCCCCACTGGCCAGGGTCACACAGCCTCCAGCACTGCCCTGTGCCACCCAGACCCACGGTGTCATTGCACAGCATCCCCTTTCCTTAAGCTGAATTTGTGAACCCAAGTGGAGCATTTCATCATTATAAGCTGATTTGGATTGACAGTGCCCCACCAGTGTGCTGGGGGAGAAAGTCAGCAGAGGGCTTATGGTGTGCTGCTACACAAAGTCCACCCCAAGCCAATAACGGGACTGTGAGTGCACGGTGAGTGTTATGGTTGCCACACAAGTCCATGATTCCTGCCAAAGGCTTGGACAGCCTTTTCTCAGAGTTAACTTGCACATGAAGCTGCAGTGGGATTTTCAAGTTTTGTGCCCTACTAGAGTCACCTCTTGAGCTCACTGCAGCACAAGAGGGAGCCTGTGCTGTGCAGTGGTGGCTGTGCTTTGAAGGAGGGGTCAGAGAGCAGGTCAAGGATGATGGAAAGGAAAGCCAATGTCGTGGTCCATTTTCACTTGTTAAAGCTAGCTGCATGTCTGTGGATGAAGTGAAATGAGTCCCTGTCTTTGGTCAAGGGATGTGCATGGTGTCAGCTCACAGAACCCATTAACAAAGAACCCACTGAAGATGATGGCCCATGTATGCAGCATGCATCTTCAAGGGTTTCCATTTTGCAATGCCAGCAGCCTCACTGGGCATCTCCTGTAGAGATGATAAAGCTTATGGACTCTACTGGCTGTGTGCCACACTCATGTTTTTCCACTTTGTCCCCAAGCTGTGTAGCTGAAGGACCAGCCCTAATGCATGGACTGTGCTGGACAGGTTGGGGCACAGCCATGAGTGGGTGTTGGACGTACCTCTGTGCTGGCACATGATGGAGATATCAGTTGTTCTGCTGGCTGTACAAAGCCCAGACGAATTCTTACAGAAGGTGACAAAAATAGCCTAATTCCCATTCATGTCCAATCCCATGAAGTGCCTGTCTTCGTTTTTAGGCACCTAAATACTTCTGCAAATCCCCCTCTTAGTGCTTCATGAGCTGGGGGCTGATCTGGCACATCAAACTTCAGACAAAACAGATGTTTCTAGATCTGAGCAGTTTCTAAAATGAGAACCAGAACTTCTCAGACCTATGATGAGGTCAAAATTGCTCATGCCAGTGAGAAAGTAATTTCTGGAGATTTGCAGATATATTTATTTTTTTTTTTAAATATTCATATTTTGAAGGGCTTTTGTTGTAGTTGTTTTTTCATTTATGCTGAAGTGAGAGGCAGTAGAGATTTCTATCAGCAGTAACACATGAAGCATATTGGGAATTGTTTGGGTCAAATAATTTTGCCCTTTTGTAAAGCGATGCTTTAGGAATATTATCACATATATTGGTTATATTAGCAATCTGTTTATCCAGGTAACTGAGAGGCAAATGTAGCCTGCTGGTTTCTCAGGAAGACAAAGACGGAGTGGAGAGTGTTTGTACGATCCTGCATATAAATGACTTATTTATTTTGATAAGATTTTACTGAAATCCAAAAGAGAGATTGGACAAACAGCTGTAAAATACTTATCAGCATGAAATAATGCCCACTTTCTGTGCCTTACGTGCTGCATGGTTGGTAATACCAATCCAGGTGGGTGACTTTGGTAGGCAGGTAACCTATATTGCAGTGGCACTGTGGCCAAACCCTGACACCCCTCAGCTCTGGGTCTGAGGTAACGAGGATGCTCTGTGGGAGGTGGGCTCTTGGATGCTATAGCATGGACCCAGCATCGTTAGGAACAGTAATTTGTGCCTTGGTTTCCACCAGCAGTGGAAAGAGTGGTGCTTCTGCTCCACACCCACCAGTTTTTGGGGCTGTAAGAGCAGCTTTGGACAGGTATGATGAATGAGCATGGTAGCATGCAGAAGGGAAGAAAAAGCATTGGGAGAGAGGGCTGCAGGAGGAAAGCTGTGGTGGCATTGCCCTGCCACCCCAGACAGCTCCCAGGCAGCACTGCCCTCTGCAGCCATGGCCTCATGGTGCTTGGTCACCTATAGAATCACTGTGGTTGGAAAGGACCTCCAGGATCATCAAGTCCAACCTTTATCCCATTGTTAGTGATGTGTTTGTTCATTAACCCTAGCATTGTCAGTGATGTGTTTGTTCATTAACCCTAGCATTGTCAGTGATGTGTTTGTTCAATTAACCCTAGCATTGTTAGTGATGTGTTTATTCTTTCAACCTAATCTTGTTAGTGATGTGTTTAAACAATCAAATAAGAGAAGAGGGTGAACTGCATAGCTTTGCATAACGTGTATTCTTAAGCAATATGTTCCAGGAAACTTGTAGGCATGAATCCCCCAACCTGGCAGAAATCTATCGGGTCCCAGCGATAAGGGTGAACATGCGCAGAAGATCTGTGGCAAATTACCAGCAGTCACGTACACAGAAACCCGGACCAAATAAAAGGAGGGACCTGGACTCAACTTGTTGCGGCAGTTGGTGGAGCGGTGGTTCCCCTGTCGCCCAGCGCTGCTTGCCTTTTACTACGCTTGCTGTAATTAATAAATTTGTAATTGGAATTAAGCAACTGCATTCGGTTCTTTTGTTGCAAATTCATCTATAACAATTTGGTGCCGTGACTCGGATAGGAAAATCGATTCACTGACCGAGCCGGGGGAGGCGCCCCGCCTATCCTATTTTGGCGGCCTCCGGATTGGAAACTGAAACACTTCTCCTACCGACGAACCTAAATTTGTAGTAAAAAGGCAAGGAAAACCCTATAAGCTCGGTGCACTCGAGGTCCGGACGAAGACGCGGGACGCAGGACGCGTAAGTTACTGCCTGCTGGGCAGGGGATCCGTTCGGGCTGGGTTGGGTATCCTGGAATACGAACAAGTGTGTGTGTGTGTGAGAGGAGGACTGGCAGCCAGATTCTCTAAGCGAGTGTGGACCCTCCGGTAGTGCGTTTCCCATCGCCCGCGAGGGACTGGGCCACAAACGAGGGGAAGCGACTGTACGCATACACGAGTGAAAGAAGGTATTCCAGAAGATGGGACAGGGAAAAAGCAAGCGCCCTTCACCCATAAAACTCCCACCTATACCTAAAGATAGTCCGCTAGGGTATATGTTGGCCGAGTGGAAGCATTATCCAGGGACTAAGAACATGGATAAGGCCAAGATGATACACTATTGTGTGGAAGTATGGGGTGGGAAGGAAATTGCAAGAAATGTTTTCTGGACAATATTTGGATCATTTGAAGATTGGATATGCCAGGCTTTAAACATTTATGTAAATTCCAAGGAACCTTTTAGTGTAGAGGAAAGTGAATATGCTCAGTTGTGGTTAAGATCGGACCCGAGAACCCGCTCCTGTTCCTAACCCGTCCCCTCCTTCGCCTCCCCCTCTCCCCACAGCACGGAACCCCGAGTCAGACTCAGACTCTGCCAGTTCCCCAGAGGAGACTTGCAGGGTTACACGAAGTCAAACCAGAAAACAGAAGCAATTAGGAGAGGGGCTATATCCTCTAAGGGAAATAGCAATGGGGGGTCCCCGGCCCGGAACGGGTTTTGTGTCGGTGCCCCCGGGGTTCCGGAAATGTGGGGGAGGTGATTCGAGCAGCGGGGGTGGGAGTCTGGGATCGGCGGCGCCGGCGGGGTCCCGGCGCGGATATTGGATGGGCACTGCAGCGGCCTGCCTGGGACGGCCGGGGCACGGAGCATAGAGCCCGTGTGGCGGATCTGCGCACGGTGGTTATCCAGGGGATCGGAGGGGCTGTTCCCAGGGGACAAAATATTAGTGGAGCGTTTGGTGAACATCAGGGGAGGGATGAGGCCCCCACTGGGTGGTTGGAAAGGTTGCGGAGAGGTTTGCAGCTTTGTTCGGGGCTGGACCCGGCTGCTCGGGTGGGGCAGGCCTTGTTGGGGACCCGGTTTGTGGCGAGGTCTTGGACAGATATTGGAAAGAGATTGGAGGGGTTGGAGGACTGGCAAGAGAGAGGGTTGGAGGAGCTCAGAAACTGTATGTTAGACGGGAAGAAGAAACTCAGAAAAGGCAGACAAGGATTCTTGTAGCAGCAATCCAGGAAGGACAGAAAGTGGCACCCCCTAAGGAGAGGCCACCCCGGGCAGGGGGCTTTGGGAATTCATGGCTGAAAGACAGACCTCCGGGAAAACCAGCTGGTCTGAGAGACTTGAGAGAAGTTGAGTGCTTTTATTGTCAGAAGAAAGGACGTCTGAGGAGGAATTGTAGAAGACGCATGCAAGATGAGAAAGTGTTTAATGCAGAATAGGGGTGTCAGGGGCTCTATTTGCTGGGGACCTCAAAAGGAACAGAGCCCTTGATAAAATTGAAGCTGGGTCCCCAGCACCAAGAGATAGAGTTCCTTGTGGACTCTGGGGCAGAAAGATCTACTGTCCAAGTTGTACCCTGGGGATGTACACCCTCCTCAGAGAAACTAAGAGTAATAGGAGCAAAGGGGGAACCCTTCCAAGTACCAGTAATCAAAGAAGTAGAAATAGAAGCTCCATCCCGGTTAGGGATGGGGTCCTTTTTACTAGTACCTGAAGCAGAATATAATTTGTTGGGGAGGGATTTAAATGATTGAATTGGGAATCAGTTTAGAAGCAAAAGATAAGGAAATAGCAGTAAAATTATGTGTTCTGACAATGGAGGATGAAGCCAAAATTAACCCTGAGGTATGGTATACTCCAGAGTCAGTGGGGAAATTAGATATGGCTCCTTTTGAAGTTATCATTACTAATCCAGAAGTACCCATTAGAGTTAAGCAGTACCCCATATCACAAGACGACCGACAGGGACTGCAGCCGGTGATAGACCGACTGCTGCAGCAAGGGCTACTAGAACCTTGCATGTCTCCACATAATACCCCTATCTTACCCATAAAGAAACCAGACGGGTCCTATGGATTGGTACAAGATTTAAGAAAAGTAAATAAAAGAACCATTGCTAGATTCCAGTAGTAGCTAACCCTTACACCCTGTTGAGTCAGCTCTCCCCAGAATTGCAATGGTATAGTGTGACAGATTTAAAAGATGCATTTTGGGCTTGCCCTCTAAAAGAAGAGTGTAGGGACTATTTTGCTTTTGAGTGGGAAAACCCCGAGACCCATCGGAAACAGCAGCACCGGTGGGCTGTGCTCTCGCAAGGGTTCACAGAATCACCAAATCTATTTGGGCAGGCCCTAGAGTGAGTACTTGAGACTTTTGAATTAAACCCAGAAGTGACTTTAGTATGTAGACGACCCATTATTAGCAGGAAAAGACCAAGAAGCTGTTGAAGTGAAAGTATTAAATTACTAAACTTTTTAAGTTTAAAGGGGCTAAAGGTTTCGAAATCTAAATTGCAGTTTGCTGAAGAAGAAATAAAATATCTGGGACACTGGCTAAGCAAGGGGACTAAGAGATTAGACCCCAAGTGAGTAAATGGTATTTTATCCCTCCAAGCCCCTAAAAATAAGAGACAAATACGGCAGTTACTAGGTCTCTTAGGTTACTGCCGACAGTGGATTGAGAGTTATGGTAATAAACCAAAATTCCTATATCAAAAATTAGTAGGGGAAGGGTTAATAAACTGGAGCAAGGAGGACGAGGAATGCTTAGAGAATTTAAAAACCGATTTGGTGAATGCTCCAGTATTAAGCCCCTTCTATTAAAAAAAAAAAAAAAAAAAAAAAAAAAAAAGGTGAAATTAAAAGGCACCTAACCAAATTAATGATTGAAACTGAAATGAGCTGGGTAAAGTGTCTGCCATTAGCCCTCTTAAATGTGAGGATGCAACCCAGAGCAGACACTAGAATTTCTCCTTTTGAAATGTTATATAGGATGCCTTATAACTTAGAGAAACCCATCGAGCATCCAAAAGTAGAGGAAAAATTTTTGCAGAAATATATTATAGAACTAATAAAAAGACGGCAAGAGCTAATAAAACAAGGACTGATAATACAAAGACCACCTCTGGACATCGCGATACATAAAATTAAACCGGGAGACAAGGTGCTTATCAAAACTTGAAAAGAATCATCTTTAACTCCCCGTTGGAAGGGACCTTTTCTTGCCTTGCTCACCACAGATACTGCAATCCTGACAAGGATACTGCAATCCGAACTGCTGAGAGAGGGTGGACTCATGCAAGCAGAGTAAAAGCTCTCACTGGAAGCCACTGGAGATCCGATACCTTGAAAGTGACTTTTCGGAGAAAAACAGATGAGTATCTCTAGAAGTAGCAACAGCTTTAATTTTGACACATTATTTTGTACAACTCCTAAATTGTATATGTTATCCCTTTGTATGCTTTCAGTGTAAATGGTGCAGAGAAAAGTGGTGGGTTCACTGCCGGAACGGGGCTACTCTTAATCCTATTTGCGACCAATATTATAAACGTTACCGAACAGGCCCTAAGGGTGGGGGTAATTATGGGAAAAATTGTCAAAAATTCTCACGAGTGGTGAAAAATTTTTACCAGAGAAATAAACCCCGAAGTATATTGTTTCCACTCTAACGAGCCCAAAATAATAGAAGCTGAAATTGCCCAAATAATCTGTAGAGGGACTGTGATTAAAATACCGTGTGGAGTTCCAGAAGTAAAGAATAAAAACTGGGAGGCATACAAGTCAAGGTGAGCTAAAAATGAAAGAGGTTCCCCTGAAGAATACGACTGCTGCCGAGAAGATGGTATGCCCTGCTGCTCTAAGCAACAGAGTAGGCAGAGGAAAAGGCAGAGGCGTACTGCGGTGGGGATTGAGGTTAATGAACCGCCTCTGGAATAAGCAAAAAAGGCCCTTTGACTTAAAACCCCCAGACCAAAAGACCCCTGGACTCCTCCAAAATACTCTACCCCTCTCAGAAAATAAGATAAAACACCAAAATAAATATCTAAAAACTCAAACCAAAAATAGAAATACACCACCTTTCTCGGACCTAAAGATAAATCTGTGGATAATATGCTTATTAGAAATGGCTTTAGGAATTGCCCAAGGAAAAGAAAACTCCCACCAACCCTGTAACTGGACCCTAGTCAGACGGGAAGACTCTAAGGTTCTAGCATTTAATGTAACCGCAGGATCGCCCTCCTTTAATGTAGTTAATAATAACTTATTTGACATAATAACGGGAAAGATGTGGGAAAAGGAAGTATTTACCAAAGCTACCTACTGGTGTCCTAGATAAAATCCAGGAAAGAGGTACTGTGACAATCCAAAACACTATTTTTGCCCTTCTTGGGGTTGTGAAACAATCGCCACTGCCTGGACTGTAAAGACTCCAGACAAATACCTTCAAGTTAATTGGATCCCCACAGGCTGTCGAAAGCCTACTTATCGCTGGGATAGCATAGTTTGTGATGGAGGTACTTGCAAGTCCTTAGAACTTAAAGTACTACAGCCCCAAAACCCTAAATGGTTAACAGGAAAAACCTGGGGTGTAAAACTCTGGGAATATGGGACGGGCAGGGGAATACAAATATTAATAATAATAAAATAATAGGAAGTTAAATCTATACCAGTAGCAGTAGGTCCCAACTCTATAGTCAAGGGCCCTAAAATAAAAACTACCTCAAATAATACAATGATAAATAAAGAAAATATGACCAAGAAGACCCTGAGAGGAAGGAGCCAACCCAATCCTCTGTGGGAAATCATACAAGCCACCTATAAAACTTTAAAAACTATTCTAAGCCAAATCTGACATCAGGCTGTTGGCTTTGTTACGATGTTAATCCACCTTTCTATGAAGCAATTGGAGTGAATAACACATATAATTTAAGCTCCGAAATTATGCCTCCTGAATGCTCCTGGGGAGATAGGAAAACGGGAATAACTATGCAACACATTACAGGAATAGGAACATGTATAGGTAAAATACCAAAGGCTATGCAATCAGTCTGTGGCACTATTAAAAACAACATTAACAAAGCCAAAAGTAAATGGATTATTCCTCAAAGGGAAGCTCGATGGATCTGCTCAAAAACCGGGCTTACTCCCTGTATATCTCTAAATGTGTTTAATCCTTCTCAAGAATATTGTATACAAGTTGCTATTATCCCAAAGGTATTATATCACCAAAAACAGGTCCTTTATGACTATTGGAACACAAAACCACAACACGGAGCAAAAAGAGAACCTATAATTGCTATTACAATAGCTACTCTATTGGGCCTTGGAGCAGTAGGAGCAGGGACAGGAGTCGCTTCCCTCATCCAATAAAACTGAGAATTTAGCACCCTAAGAGCTGCGGTAGATGAAGACTTAGAAAGAATAGAAAGATCTATGACAGCATTAGAAAAATCTCTAACTTCATTATCGGAGGTAGTACTGCAAAATAGAAGAGGAATGGATCTCCTCTTCTTGCAACAAGGAGGATTGTGTGCAGCCTTAGGGGAAGAATGTTGCTTTTATGCTGACCACACGGGAGTAGTTAGAGATACCATGACAAAACTACGAGAGGGATTAGAAAAAAGAAGAAAAGAAAGGGAATCTAACAGAAACTGGTATGAAAGTTGGTTTAATCATTCCCCGTGGTTAACTACATTACTATCAACTATAGCTGGACCACTAATCCTCCTGGTTTTAGGGTTAACCTTCGGCCCTTGTATATTTAACAAAGTAATTGAAATAGTTAAAGGACGCTTAGAGGCAGCCCACTTGTTACTAATAAGGGCACAATATGAAAATTTAGAGAATAAAGATGAAGAAATGGGAAATGAATTGGAATGGAGTAAGCAAGAACTAAAGCGGTTTAATGAACAACACAAAACATCATAAAGAGAAAAAGGGGGGTATTGTTAGTGATGTGTTTGTTCATTAACCCTAGCATTGTCAGTGATGTGTTTGTTCATTAACCCTAGCATTGTCAGTGATGTGTTTGTTCAATTAACCCTAGCATTGTTAGTGATGTGTTTATTCTTTCAACCTAATCTTGTTAGTGATGTGTTTAAACAATCAAATAAGAGAAGAGGGTGAACTGCATAGCTTTGCATAACGTGTATTCTTAAGCAATATGTTCCAGGAAACTTGTAGGCATGAATCCCCCAACCTGGCAGAAATCTATCGGGTCCCAGCGATAAGGGTGAACATGCGCAGAAGATCTGTGGCAAATTACCAGCAGTCACGTACACAGAAACCCGGACCAAATAAAAGGAGGGACCTGGACTCAACTTGTTGCGGCAGTTGGTGGAGCGGTGGTTCCCCTGTCGCCCAGCGCTGCTTGCCTTTTACTACGCTTGCTGTAATTAATAAATTTGTAATTGGAATTAAGCAACTGCATTCGGTTCTTTTGTTGCAAATTCATCTATAACACCATCATCTCCCTGACCACTAGACCATGGCCTCAAGTGCTTCATCCACTTCACTCATTTTTTACTTCTTTACTTTACTTGTTTCCTTACTTCTGTTTTTTTTTGTTTCTTGTCCTGGTCAGTGCTGCAGTTGCTTTGCCCTTGAGGTGGGATCTGAGCTGGTTGAAGCTGGGCTGCAGGGATGGTTCTTATTAATCCAGGTTGTTCCCACCTTAGCTTTGGTGAGTGCCACAGTTCTGCTGGGAGAGCTCTTCCCTTTCATTGTTCCTGGGTGTTTTGGATGTTGCTAGAAGCAATGTGTAATGGGATATTAGGTTTGTCTTACTTGAGAAAAAAGAAAAAGAAAAAAAGAAAGAAAAAAATCTCCCCAAGAATGAAAAGCTGCTTAGAATATGCTGTCAAAACAGCAGAGTTACAATGCCACTTCTGCAATTACAGGGGTCGTGCACGCGTGAGCGATGAGACTTTTGCATGTGTGAGAAATGAGAAAAAGGTCTTTTAAAATACACTTTAGTTTTAGTTCATAATTATGTGGATCCTGGATGATGCATCACACAGACATCACTATGCTGAAGTATGAAATTGTTTGAACATTTATTTTTATCCAGAAGCGGTGCCATAAGCAATACTTCAGAATATTCTGAATTGACTGGAATTAGATTAGTCATATCTTTATAATAAAGGCAGTAATTTATTCAGTAGTCTTAGCAGGTTTTGATTTTCATCTCTGAAGAGCTGAAGGGTCAAAAACATAAATTTGAGGAGCACATGGCAGTGCTGAAAACCCAGGCTGTGTGAGCACTAACTGTGTTAATATGTTTTAGTATTGTATGAAATGGGGAATTTGTACACCTGGAAAAGGTGATCATGAAATAAAGGAAAGTACGGAGGGATTAAGTAATAAAATGATAAACAGAGGATATGTATAATTTTAAAAGTTGTCCTGGAAGCCTGAGCCACGATTTGGTATCATGACTTCTCATCATAGCTGTGTTCAACTTCTTCATCCCAAGGAGCTGAACACAGCTTTTGCTTCCCTTATCTGTAGAGGGAAGGTGAAGTGTTCCACACAAGGGGTTTTTAAGAGTTACTGTTTGCAAAGAACTTCAAATTCTTCATCTGAAAAGTACTGAATAGTGTAAACAGTATCATTATTCTGCATACCACTGTGTAAAAGCTGCAAATTGCCTTTTGTCTGGAGTTTTAACAGGCTGTGCTTACCATTCACACCTGCTGACTGCTGAGAGTGAACCTGAAGATCACTGTCCATTATAAAAATAATTAATCCCTGAGAAGAGGCATTCCAAGCAAGCCTGAATTTCCTGCACTGTATACAATGGCATAAAGACTTGATTCCACGTACGGTGTGTTGGCAGTTCGGTGTGTTTGGGGTAAGTACAGCATATGTAGACTCTTACTAAAAGATACCAGTTTGGTTTTATTTTCAGCCTGCACAAGCAGTATAAAATGTTAAACCAAAAGATTTCAGACCAACAAGAGAGAGGGATGCAGAGAAGTGCTTTATCAGCTAACAGGGAACCTGGTATTTTGAGAAACAAGTGTGTAGGCTGGAAGCTTTCCTGGTTGATTTGGAAAATTCAGCTGAAGGATGCGAAGCATCTCCTCCAGATACAGCCTCTTCCCACTCTCCTCCTCCTGTCCCTTCTGGAGATGCTCTCTTGCAGTTGCCCATTTTAGACCTGCTTCCCAAGAACATGTCTACCCTCTTACCTACCAACTTGGTACCTCTTGCCTGCAGACTTCTTAGCTTGTCCCACCACACCAGGGGCAAGTTTGGGGATGGAGGACAACCCACCTGCGTGGAACAAGGGTGCCTCTGCCTCTTCTTTAGCCCCAGGAATGGAGCACAGCAGAGCTGGGCAGCCCCATCCTTCACCCCAACCCTCCTGCCCTTGTTTTCCCCAGTGGCACCTATGCCAAAACCTGTAGGACTGATGCAAATCTTCCTGCTAATTGCCTCTGTGCATCTTGAGAGGGATGGAGCAGGCATTCATATTGGCTGTCCTCTTCTGGGCTCCACTAACACAAACATGCAAAGACAAGGGCATCTCAAAAGCACAAGTTGCTTGCTGATGGTATTGAATTGTTTGGTAACCATTTGCTTAGGGCAATTACCACTAATTATTTAACAGAATTGGAAAAGCAGAAAAATAATCTATAAAGGGTACTAGGGACACATTACTGTGTGATAACGGGATTTTACAAGATAGACAAAAAATACCCAGCTCTGAAAGTGTCTGTGTAGATGTACAAAAAGAACTATGCTTTTCTGCTACTTGTGATATTTCATGAGAAAACCTAAATACTGAACTGCATCGTATAGAGCATAAAATTAGGTTTAGGCTGATATTTATTTACAGAGTAAGCTCTTCTTGACAATTTAGAAAGTACATAAAGTGCATCTAATTTTATTCCCCCAGATACATACACGAGGTTCTGTCTAAGCTAAAATTAGCTGGTTTTTTTTGGTTTTTTTTGTCTAGACCATCTGTAGATGTAATTTTATCCTGCAGAGTACATGCACACCCAATGCATGGAATGGCTTGGGACTTTCATCCCCTCTGAAGGGGCAGGAAGGAGAAATGCTCACCTCTCTGAGCTGTGGATTAGACTTTTCTCTCCCTCTTGGTCATGGTTTTTGCTTTCCACCTCAGTTACCCTTCTGCCACATGACCTGACCTGAAGTCAGGCTTATGGGGGGATTGTGACTTTATTTTATTGTCCCTGCACTTTTCATCTGTAAAAGGAGTGTAATGAAACCCATTTAGATCACACGGCTGCTGTGAGGATTATTAAATTAAAAGTGGTTTTGGACTGTCAGTTGAAAGAAAGTCCAAGTATTGACTAGAATTAATTCTGGGCTTTACTCAATTTCTGTAATTAGTTAAGATGGCAACTTTATTTGGGGCAGTGTTTGATCATATGAAGCTGCAAGAACAGAAATGGGTGAGCTGGCTAGTACAGAGGCACTGCACATGGCGTGGCTCTGCACTGTCCCCTGGCAGGGGCATGTGTTTCCCCCCCATCAAGGTGTCTGTGGGCAGTGCTCCCATTTACAGCAGACATTTAGCACAGTGCTGACCAGGCTTTGTTTACTGAGCGCTGCATTTAATGCAGTTATAGATCATGAGTGCCGTGCCATCAGTGCTGGAGGATGTTGGATGTGCATGTTGGATGGTAAGCTGACCTGTGTCCCTGGGGCAAGAGCACAGTTTAAGCTGTAGGGCAGTGCTGGTGGAGGCATGCAGCTTGGCTCAAGCAGCCGTGGCACTGCTTCTGCTGGCTGCTTCGAAGTGGAAAGCAAAGAGCAAAGGAGCAATGCAATGACTTGGCCTAAATAAGTGGTACCTCATCTGTGACTGGTAACTAAGACTGGCAGTTTGATTGAGAACTCCTTGACAGAGGGATTTAACAATGTACATTTGATTTCCTGGTTTAAAAATCCTGTAATTAGAGATTTAATTGAATCAGTTGATGACATCAGATGTTTCATAGGTAGCACTGTCAGATGCTCTTGCTACTCGGCATATTGTCAGAATGCTGCTGCTTGCCTCAGAAAGTTATGCAAAACAACTGCGTTACCACAAATAAGAAACCTGCAATGTTAAAATACTGGGATGGGACTCAGCTCCCTGAGAATGAGACCCTGAAATGCTTTTTATAACCTTCTGCCTCAGTATCTTCATATTGACTCACATCATTATGCAAATGCCATAAATTGCAATAAAATCAATTAAAATGCTATCAAGTCTCATAAAAATATGTACTCATTAGTTTGCTGCTGAGACAGTGTTTCTGCTCTACTTGCTTATGGCCAAGGCAGAGGAGGGGTACACAGCATGACAGCTGCTCAGTAGTGGGGTACCTTCTTTCCATAGTGCAAGAGTCAGTGTCCTGCTGGCATCCTTTGAGCTGGGCACCCATCAGCTGGGGTGGGGTTTAGTGCAGGCTGCCTGGGAAGCCAAGGGTAGGAGGGAAGTGGTGATTTCCACCCCTACTCCAAAATCCAACCGTGCATCTGGCCTCTTCTATCCACAAAACTGCCTGCTAAAGAAAGGATCCAAATCACCTGCCTGCAGGGCTGTGACACAAGCCATTGGCAGCCATGACTGGGTAGAAAATGTAGGCTCAGAAGTAAGTCCTTATATATTAGTATTTCCTGGAGAACTGTAGCCTGACTATGCTTAAGGGTTTGTTCTGATCCCTCTTCTGTAGTACCATTGTCATAGAGAGCCCTGATTAATTTGCTAGGCTATTAGGTAATGGTTTTTTTTCTTCCACCCGGGCTATAGCAAACTCTTCCCACAAAAAAAGAGGGTGCTGAGCAGTGTCTGTGTTCTGCATTGGGGAGGGGAGGTCTTCTCCAGCCAAAAAACTTCATTGCCAGCCTGGGAAGGTGAATGCTTTTTCCTGCAGATCACAAGGCCTACATTGCAACAGCATAAAAGTGATGCAGTGCATCCCTGCAGCACTCTGCAGTGCAGAACTGGTGCCATTTTCTTGTGCAAATTAGGTTTTCATGGACCTGGCTGCTACCTGAGCTCCAAGAGATCTCTTGGCTAACTCTTGTATTCAGTACTGCTGGGGAAGGAAAGGGAGTCTGGTTTTGTCTTAATATTTTGAAATTATAGAGATCATGGTATGTTAGGAGATCCCACCCAAAACGGGAAAAAATTAGACAAAGGGAGGTTTATGTAAAATCTGTGTCTGCCCCTAACCTGAGAGCTGAGTAATGTCATTCTCAGAGTGCTGCTTTGAAGGAAATCACTTGAACACAATGCAATGTAAAACTGAGGTATCTGTATTGTTGGATACAGCCTTGGCTTCCTTGGATTTAACAAGACCTTAACGTGCATGTCCCAGGCCTGACCTGTCTGAAGGGTAGTTTAGGAGAAAGTGCAATTGCACTATAAATAATTCACTTTGGTGCCTTTGCTGCCATTCGCTGTAGCCCTTTTAATACCCCATAAACTCAAATGTACCATGCTATTTCTCTCCGTTTCAAACTGCTCTCCCAGGGACAGCAAATGGCATAGCACCATCAGACCATATGCTGTGGAGACCAGAGAGAGGATGGAATTGCAGCGGTACCGACACGTGCTTGGGTTTTCTGCTTGCAAAGTGCACGTGATGGAATGCAGCTCGTTCCTTTGTCTCTGTGTAATAAACATTGGGAAAGTTTTCCTCCTACGTGGGGTGCAATGTCATCTGCACTGAGCAAGGAGAGTTTTCCCCGGGTGTTCTGGTGAGCAAAGAGCGTGTTGGTGCTTGTCCTTCCTCAGCAGCAGCTGAAATGGGGAGGAGAGGAGCCAGTCCCGCGTGGTGGGCAGCTGTCCTTGGCTGAATAACTTCTGCATGATTAGTTCTGAAGCGCTGGTCTCAGAGATCTGGCAGAGTTTTGTGGGAATGGGGAGTGCTGAGTGACTCGGACAAAAGATGCAGCCCTGTTTAACGTACTGGCAGTGTGCCCACCCATCCCAAACGGTCCTGTTGGGTGACAAGATGCTGGGGGGGTCAGTTAAACCCAGCTCAGAAAGTGTCATGGAAAGAGAAGAGGGAGCTCAAGCTCCAACCTGGTGTTTGCACAAGCATCCTTTGCCAAGTTACATTTGGATTTGGTTAAAAAAATAAAGTGGGGTTCACCCCAGCCTCTCTCTGCAGACCCCCTGTGTCCTGGTTTCTCCTCACTTCTCCTTTTCCTCCCTCCCTCCACATGGGTTAGTGGATGTATTTCAGCCAGTGGAAGCGAGAGGACTACCTGGCTCGTGGGCACCTGGAATTTACTGATAAGGAATCCCAGATGAGTTTTTCCCCAGGTGTGAAACACCCAGTACCTCGGGGGCTTTTGTCCCCGCTGGCAGGACACCTGGAATCCCCACTCTGCCTTGTTCAGGCCTCCATAAAGCAGTGCAAAACCGGCCCGTTTATAATTCATTCGAGGGTCTAAATCTCAGGATGGTGCTGAAACGACTCGAGCTTCTTGGAAGGCAGCCAGGATTTGTCCTGCCCTTTTCTTGTTCCTCTGGAAGAAATGTATTTTCAGCACAAAAAACTCAATTAGGACAGCGAAAGTAAGCTAGAGCCAGGGGGAAGGAACACTGCTCCTGGGCCACGACCTCTTTTCGAGTGCTTCGGTGACAAGAGCTTGGTGTAGAGGGGACGTCTTGAAGGGTGAATTTGTTACCAAGTCCCAACTCCTTTCTAGCCTGGACTGGTATTCCTACCCCAATTGTACTCCCTTCTCAGAGTGTTTAATTAGTTCTTGTTTTCCCCATTTCTCAAGTTATTAATTATTGCTAAAATGAGGTGTGAGAGCACGGCTCCACGCGTGTGGTCTGATGGCAAATTCCAGGTTAAGCTGAAGAGCGATTTCCCATCTCAAGGAGTTTCCAAAAGCACCAGTGACTGTTTCTTGGGTCTGGAATAATTTCAGTTTTAATTTTCCCACTGCAGACTCTTTTCCTCAGCTGATTTTCTAACCAGCCTGCAGGCTCTGCCCTCCAAACCCTGAAAATCACCTATTACACCCCCAAATCCTCTCCTCCCTCCATTGAGCACTTGCATTTAGTGCAGTTCTCCCTGGAGTTATTAATTTGCCTTGATTATTACTGAATAAAACCCTTTTTCTCTTCACCACCGTCTCCTTCAGCTTCGTTCTGCTAATAAAGGCAATCCAACATTTGTGGTGTCACTGCGACTCCCGTGACCCGTGATGTGGAGGTGAGACTGCAGCACTACTGAATGGAATGAAGAGGATGAGTTGGGCACTTAGAAGGCAAAATGCATCAGTTTACAGACAACCAGGTAATCAGAAAGGATGGTAATGAAAAAGTTGGGGTTTTAATAGCCTTGCAGCAGAGGGAATGTGGGGATGGATATCTCTGTGCTCCACTCCTGGGCTGTGCTGCAGCTTGAGGCTTGGTTCCACCCTCTGAGTTGGTCCCTGGCCAGTGGTGCAGCCGAGGCCACCACGGACATGACTGTCACCCCCAAGAGCTTGACTCCATTGGTGTCTACACCAGATTAGTTAGCTAATCTTTGGAGACAGATACTTTTTAAAGGAAAGCAAATCCTGGGATGGCTGACACCCCTATAAGGGACACGTGAATTTTGCAAACCACTCTGTCCTGCTTCTGACAGCAGTATCACTTTTTACCACTTTCCTTGCTTTACTGTAGCTTTCCTTTAAGTTTTGGGGTGTAACAGGCCCCAAATGTCCCCTGACCCAGCGTGCTTTCCTCCAGTTCTGTGTCAGGAGCCCTGAATGTCACATCCTTGCATTGAGAAGCAATAAATCACCGCCGCCTTCTGGCCGTGGGGATGGTGGAAGGCACGATTGATGTCCTGCCGTTGCTGGCTGGCAGCAGGTTCTTGGTGTGTTGAAGGAAAGGAGCTTTGTAATGGCTTAATGCCCCCTTGCACTCATAAGCTTAACATTAAGCACATGCTTAATAAATTTGCTTTCTTGAAGAGGGACCTGGAGTGAGTCACTGGGAGCTGAACTTTTCCAGGCTCTGTGCCTTCACCGACTCGTTCTGTAATGCTGTGGAAAGTCATTTAAATGTCCCCAGTATGTAAGTTTACCCAACTGTAAAATTGGGTATAATAAGGCTTGCTTACTTTACAGCTAAGGTTTAATTCAGTAATGTTTGTTATGCGGTGTCAGACCTCGTCTGGCAAGTATAATAGGAAAGATGTTATAAATGGGCAGCGTGGAGGACTGTCCATTAGCAAAGACATTGTTATAAGAAAAATCTCGCTGGAATGGACCACAGAAATCAAACAGCAGCTGACAGAATCAGATAATTACCTTTCCTGTAAAACGTAACCTTCCAGGTAATGAGATGAAGGTGTGTGGAAGGCAGTCAGTGTAACACAAGGACAAGTGTCTCTCACTGCCTGGAGGAAGCTTTGCAGAGCCTGCTTGGGTGGTGAGTGTTGCGTGCCAAGCCCAACAGCCCCATCCCACTGCCAGTCACTGGGTGCAGAGCTCCTGCCTGGCCATTTGCTCTCTGCATTTATACAGACCAGCGTGGTGGGGAGATCTTTGGAGGGTAAAGCAGAAACCAGGCATGGGGTTGGGGAGCCCAGCTGCTGTGCACTCCTCCAGACCACAGAAAAATGCCAATAAGAGCAACATACTTATTTTAGCTTAGCTGCCCTCAGGCAGCTTTGTTATGCTGAACAGCCCCTGTGTTTTGTTTTAAGTGCTCACATTTATCACCTTCATGGGTGATTTATAACATGAAGCACATTCAAGGAATACGGGACACGGTTTGTCCTGCCATGAAGCTTTTTTGTTTGTGTTTCTTTTTTGCCTGCTCATACACTCAGGTGTGAGTCACTGGGGTGTTTGTGGGCAGTGGTGTTTCACTGGAGGTTGTTGTTTTTTATTAAACTCCTCTATTTTATGTTAAGGGCTGGAGGACAGCCAAGTTGGGCTCCATCTTGGTTGGCACGTGGAAAATGTCATTGCCTCAAGGTACCGAGAGTCCAAAAAGTGGTAGCAATGGGGTGATGAGGGATGCATTGCTCCAAATACAGGTGAGAACAGAGAAACAAACACTAGGCATGGGCAGTGTGCACTGGGTGAAATTCAGCTGTGCCATTCCCAACCAGAATAACCTCACACTCTCTTTACTGGTTTCCAGCACAGACAAGCACATGCATTGGGGGTGGTTGGGGTAGCTAGTGATGAGTCATCCTTGTTTTTCTGCATCACTAAGGTGGAATCATTAATCTAGCTAATGAGGAAGCTGATATGAAAACCCAGTTTCGATTGCACCTGGTATTGCATTGACCAAATGCTGTGCAAGCCACAGTGTGACTCCATGGATGCTGCCTGCAGAAGCAGCAGCTTTCTCCAAGTGTTTTAACCAAAGATGCCCCATCTTTGTCCAACAATTGCTTTGTGATATGGAAACCCTGAGGCCAGGTAGGTCTTTCTTATCTTCAAATGCTTCTGCCCCTTTCCTGCCCAAAGCTGCCTGGTTTCCCAAACAAAAATGCCTTGGTCCAACTGAATATTTTATAATTGTTTGTGAACCATGTGGTGTTTGTGGTTTGTAGTAATGTCCAGAAACTGTAGCTGTTTAAATCATAAGTCTCAGATCCATTGGGTGGTCTGGAAGAGGTGCTCCCAGAGGAAACCATCCTTCTGGTTTGGCTTTTCCAAGGAATTCAGTGGCTGCTTGCACTTACTTTATATTATAGTCCTTCTTTTGAGTGTTAAATCTTATCCTTCCACTACATAGCTCTTGTTTTCAGTGTTAGGAAAATGTGGCCCACTTCTCGAAAATGAAGGACTTCCAAGGGTTTCAATTAAATCTGACTTATAAAGAGTGTCCTCTGCTGAGGGTCACGTCCTACGCTTTGCTTCCTCAGCCTTCGTCAGTGGAGAGTTTTGCTGGGGAAGAACTGCAACACTGACTGTGATAGTTCTCATTTTACCCTTAGAAACATCTCCATCTATTAATCTTCCCGTTGCATGTTGATATAAGGTGATGACTGACTGCCCGTGATGGAGGGGGAATTCCCCCCTGTGCCTGGTTTTGTGCAGTGCTGCAATGGGGATGTTGCAGAGTCTCCGGAAAGCTGCTGGCAGGGGACATGCTGCAGGGCTGGGTTTGGACAAGCTCAACAGGTCCTGTGTAAATGACCTTCAGCCAAACCTCCCTCTCACACACACGGCCTGCTAGGAAAAAAGATGGTAAGTGAATAAGAAAATGACAGACTAAATAAGGAGACCAAAATAACACGTTTAAATTCAGCCAGGGCTCAGTTTTCAATCTGTGAGCACAATGCATTTCATTGAATAAAGGGCAAGGTAAAGAACAGGTCTCTCTTTTTTTATTTTTGCAAGCACAGCACAGTGGATGTGGAAATCAGTCAGCAGCCCCTCGGAGCATGAGAGCAGGGCTGGGCGAGCGGAGATGCTCCCGCTGGTAAAACAGAGCAAGACCTCTCTGCTGGACCGTGGCTCCTGGCACTCATGAAACCCACTCTGCACTGCCTGCCCGTGGGGATGCTGCTGCTGAGAGAACAAGGAGCTCCTGCCATGCCTGCAGCACGGGGTCCGGTCAATGCCGTTCCCAAGAGATGGCTTAGAGACAAGGATAATGCAAAGGTTATGGAGCTTGGGAATGAACTGCCAAAGGGAACAGCCACGGAGCTCTGAACAATGCACCCTGACACCGTTTCTCCCAACACATCACTTCTACCATGGCAATCTGTTTATAGGTGCTACTGCTTCCCCTCCTTATTTATATTGAATGCTGCTTAATGTTTATCTTGCTGTCCTGCTGACCTTCTGCTTTTAATCCTCCTCTTAATACAGTCTCTGAATTTTGTTTGTCCTTTGTGAGTGCTGTTCAAAAGCCCACAAGTGCATCCTGGTCATCCCATTTCCAGGAGTGCTGCAGAGCCTTTGGCCAGAGGCAGCCCGGCGGGGACCAGCAATGCCCGTGAACAGGTTGTCAGAGGTGAAACCCAAACTTTTATGCATTCTCTGTAAGTGTTAATGAACCTTGTAAAGCAAATGCTCACCCAAGTATATCGAATCCCAGCTGTTCTCCCCCAGGAAGATAAGTTGGCAGAAATTGCTCGCTATTTGCTGAATGATTCTTTAGTTCCTGGAGCTGGTGCAGATATGCAGGAGATGGGTACAAAGGTTGATGCTTGCAAAGGAATTGCTGCCCCTGGAGAACTGGGCTCCTTCCAACACACTGGTGTTTCCTTGCAGAGAGGGAACACAATTTTACCCACAGCACCCACTGGAGAGGGGTGCTCCCAGAGTCAGATTTGTGAAATGATTTGTGAGTCCTTACTGGGGCACAATTAGGTTTCCAGTAGTGAATCTCAGGTGCACTTTGAGAGGAATTCAGATTTTTTTTTCTCTCCCTTGATTTACTAGTGCTGACATAAACACTGTGTCTGGCATTTTTGAAGTGATCATGGAGAGTACTTGGAGCTGAGCTGAAGGGCAAGGATAATATCTATTGCAGGAGAAGATGCATTCACCTGCTACCAGGTGCAGATGGTGAGTCCTAGGGCAAAGGCAAACCCAAAGATAGAGGAATGGGGTGAAATGAAAAGGAAAAATCTCCCTGCAGTCCATCACTGACATGCTAAGGCGAAGCAATGTCTCTGAGTTAGTTATTGACAATCTTGGTTAGTATCCCTTGTGTCAGTTAAGGCAGACGTCTTTATTTGGGGGTGTGCTGTAGGAAAGAGGTAGGGGTGTGTTCTTATGAGCCACCCATGAGTTTCACCCTGCAAACGAATAATTTTAATGATTCACTGTAATATTTAGGACAATAGGAAGCACTTTAGTTAGAGGAAAAAAAATGTCACAGCTTTATATAACAATTTTTGGGCATTACAGAAGATCTGCTCTCATTGGTTACTTATTCATGGTTATGAATTGCTGCTGTTGTTATTTTTACATTGGATATTGCTATAAAAAGAGAAGATATGGCATTTCTTTCCGGTTTGGTTTGGGTTTAGCAAACTGCAAGTTGTGATTTAAGTTTCTGCATTCAGGTTTATTTCTGTCTCCCAGTGGGAGAACATCATCAACAATACCTACAATTGCTTTCATTTTTAAGAGAAGATGGATAAACCAGCTCTCCTGTGTGTCCTGTATGAAGTTAAATACGTATTTTGATGTTGGTTGTTTTTCTTTAGAACCAAAGGTGAGAAATCCTACAGGTGAGTGAGTTCCTGTTCAAATTCCCAGACAATAAATTAATGAGTGCCCTTTAAATGAGGTGAGTTCTAATCTTTCTCCTGTGGATGGACTGTCCCCAAACTATTTTTGAAACTGAAAAGGGCACCTAGCTCCTTAGCCTGATGAAATCTTACGTAATAACTGACTGGGGATCACTGAATGGGCTTTAACACATCTTGAATGCATTTGATAGCCCATATGTTTAAAATTTGCTCATGTAGCCATATGTTGAAAACTTCCCCAAATACTACTTTTTTCTTATTTTTGGGCTGCTTTGAAGTTCTAAGCAAATGACAGTCTAATGGTGTCACCCAGCTACTCCAGACTGTGCCAAACATATTGTAGCCAGTTACTCCGTGGTGACCCTGCGCACATGGAAAGCGTAGGAGTGAGCATTAACAGCAGAGAGAAGGTTGGCAAGGGACTGCGGAGAGGAAAATGAAGAAACCTGTTTGGGAGATGCTGTGAGTGTTATTTTTCAAGTGAATCAAGGCTTCCTGCTTCTTTTCCTCTCACTATCACCTTTTCCCTGCATTTTCGAAGCCATTCCTTTTGCAGGGTGTTCGGGGGGGTTCAGCTTAGCCTGGTGAGGCTGGCTTTGCCTGCCTGCCTCTGCAGTCAATGGAGACAGAGAAGTTCTTGTAGTGGGTGATTCACCCTGGCTGTTCACTGAGTGTGGAGGTTGGGTTACAGGGCTCATGCTGGCCTGAATGACTACCCACCTTAATCTTGTCCTTGAATATGCTGACATGTTTGTATCAATGGCCTTACAAGAAAGCACTTATCAAAGTGTGAGAGTAGCCTACAAGCTTTGTGCTTTCTTTTCACTATTGTAATGACGTGAGTGGTGTGGTAATGCAATTTGGTATGAAATGGTGAGGCCATGGAACGATTTTTTTATGGTAACAGCACCATATCCAGGCACAACTCTGTAAAAAACCTTATAGAATTGATAAAGAAGCTTGATGCAGTGTACCTCCAACTCCCAGTATCATCAGCTCCTGGAAACGGGGATTGCTCAGTGTCTTAAAATAGTTGCTTGGGCAGCTGCTGTCATGCCCAAAGCTGTTGTCACCTCAAGGTCTTCTCTCTTGCATGTTGGCTCCTCTGCTTCCCACCCATGCAGTTTATCAGTGGAGAGATGCATTGCTGTTTCTGCAGGCAGCCACCTTCTCATCAATCACTGCTCAGCACCAGCAGAAATAGAGTGGAGCCTCTTGACCTCCTTTTGGCTTCTGGGTCAGTGGAACAGAGAAAATGTTCCCCCAGCCATGGCAGGACTGTGTGTCAGCTCTACGGGTTCAGATGAATTTGGTTTGTTCATCATTTTTCCAACTTTTTTTTAAATAATGACTTGTAACAAATGCTCATTTAAATTTGTTTTCAACTCAAAAAGCAAACCAGGTTTTCTTTAGGTCTCCAATGATAATGCAACGTGCAGTTACCTTTCTGTGTCAAAATCAAGTCCTTGTTACTTTGCAATCATAAATATTGAGGAGTTTAATGGTTAAATTAATGAAAATGAAAAGTTGTGTTTAGATTTGAGTCCCCAAAGCAGGCAAGTATTTTGTATGTGTTAACTTATGAGAACTTATCACTAGTTTTTCCTTTTTTGTTTGTTTGTTTCTCCAAATTGCCTCACGCTACCAGAGAAATGTGTTGGGCAACACTGTGGTGAGTATTAGACTCTGTTTGCAAATACCCTGAGAAGGCTTTTTACCAAAAATAAAAACATTGAAGAAGTGACCAAAATGGAAGAGTGAAGCAGGTTATAATGCAGGGCTGTAGCTCATCCACCTGAAGAGGTTCCTTTCTCTTCTCTTAGTAATAAGTGTGCAAGAATTTTCACTCAGAAAAAAATAAATCCTGCCAGAAGGATATAATAGTTGATAATGAAACTGTAATCTCTCTGTACAAAATGTTGCAGATCATCAGCACATAACCCTCTTCCTGTGCACACCAGTAGAATTTTATATTTTCTTCTTTAGGGCTTGCTCATGCCCTTGCATGTATTAAATCTCTTTCTGTAGAAAGGGAGAGATTATGGCCCTCTTTTAGGGTTATCACCTGCCTTTTGAACAAGGGAGATTTGATGTGAAATTCATGAATCTCCAGGAAAGAATAAATTGTTTCAGCCCCTGTTGCAGGGCTGCTGGGTGAATGTCTGTCCTGTGGAGGTCCATCCTGTACTGAAGCTCTGCCCAGCGATGGGGCAGGTCCCTCTCACTGATCCTGAGGGTCGCTGCTCAACACATCCAACAGACTAAAAATCCTGCACCTGAAATCAATGCCATCCACCTTCCTGAGAGCTGGCTGTAGGTTTGCACATGCCTTTGGAAATCAGAGCCCTCACCATAAGGACAGAGGAGAACCAAGAGCACCTTGGATGGGTGGAGAGGGGAAGGCGAGGCAGGAAGCTTCCTTCCCTCTTGCTCTTGCAATGGACGAGCAGCTGCAGGCTGGACCAGCTTGGTCCATGCTAATTCAGCTGGGAATTGTTTGAAGTGAGCTCTGATGACCTGGAGGAATTTTTTTGTGAGTCTCAGAGCAGAGGGAAAAACCTCCCCCTGGTTGGAGGGGCTGTGCATGGCACTATATAATGGAGTAAATATATATATTGTTATGTGGCTCCTCAGCACCACTTTTGGCCCCACACAGTTCAAGTAAAAAACATCACCCACAGACAATGGCACTGATTTTACACCTTGGAGAGGCACCACAGTGCAGTGGGAGCTCAGCCAGACCCAGCAGACACTTTGCAGCATCTGCCCACCACGGGGGCACCTCGTGTGGGCAAGAGCTCTGCAGACACCCCCTGCTCACGTACCGTGGGGTTTATTTGGGTGCCTGGGAGCCCCCCCATCATGCACATCCCTTCTTCATCCCTGGGAAGGCTGGAGTAATGTCCTTTAATGTCCTGGGCTCAGTTTACTCAGCCACACGACGTATCTAATGCCACTTCGAGGAGGTTAACACGCAGCATCAGGAGTAACTTCTGCACTGCTCTGTGGTGAGAGGTGCCATGCAAGTGCCAAGTATTTTTTATTATAAAGCACTTAGTAACAGGGAAAATCCACGAATAACTCTTTGCAGTGGAGAGGGCACTCAGTTTTGTGTTGCAGCCGTTGCGCAGTGAATACCCCTGGGAGATGTTGGAAATGAGTGCGATATCTTCCAGGGAGATCAATGTCCTTCCACGGGGGCTTTGCTCAGAAGTCTATGAGGCTTCTGTTCCTATAGCTTTTCATGGCTTGTAGCTGTCTCTATTTCTGTCATAATCCTTCATTAGGTTTTGCCAAACTGTTCCAATTGCTATAGCAACTCTAATGAAATCTTGCTCCCTAAATAGCCACGCCAATTTTATCAGGTCAAAATCTGCCCTTTCCAGCTAATTCCCTACCTTTTGACTGTACTTTTTTTTTTTTCCCCTGAGCAGAGAGTTTGCTGTGAGAAGGAGCCCAAAATTATTAACCTAAATATTTTTTTTTCCCCCCTTTTCAGCTTAAACCAAAAGGTTTCTTTTAAATCTTGTGTGTATTCAATGGATGTGTGCAGGAAAGACAAACTCTCTGGAGATGCAAGCAGCAGCCTGCCTCGTGTTCCCTTGGATGCTCTTGCCAGCTGACCTGTGTATTTAGAGAAAGATAATGAAAGTTCATCATTGTTACAAACCAGCACGCATAAGATTTCTTTGCAATGCCCTATAAATCTGGGGAGAGAGTACGGTGTGTATTTTATGATAAAATTTCTGCTATTTCATTGCAGTGAGAGCTGATCTGGCTTGAATTCAAGGCAGCCCGTGTTAGATTTGCAATACCCCAGAGCACTCACTCCCCCCTTTCACACAGAAATCCAAGGCTGCATTTTCCAGCACCTTTGTTGGCATGAGAGCAGGTCTGTAATTGAATAGTAAATGTCTCTTTTGCCACTTCCCTTCTGGAATAATATCTTCTGTGCAAGCAGGACATTTTCTTCCAGCTGCTGCCAGTGAATGAGTTCTTTAGGCTGGTGATTTGAAAAGAATTTGTTTAACTTTCTGAGTTGGGAGGAATAAGATGAAAGTAAAAGATGGGTGGCACACACTGCCCTGAGCTTCTGCTGCGGCCAAACAGTGCTGTTAGAAATTCCCAACTGGACAGAGATGAAATTACTCTCCTTGGCCAGACAAAGGGGTTTTTTTTGCTAAATGAATGACTGAAGTCAAATCTATAAATGACAGTGCTCCACTCATAAAACCACCATATTTCACAAGTTTTGAGCAGAAAGTAGGGAAATGCTGAATGAATTCAGCAGCTGAAATAGTCTGCCTAATGTGTGTTAAGGTACTTTGAAAGGGTATTGTGAAACTTCCATTATATCTTCCTACATTTTACATGAACTGAGGCCTTCCTCTTGCCTACCTTGTGTATATTTCTGCACAAAAAGAAATGAAAAAACTTTTTCCTTGCTATTGGAGAAAAATGGTTAAATCCCCCCTGTGGTAGCACATATTTCCCCAAATCAGAGAATTGCCTAATAAGCACAATGCTATGGAGTCTGAGCTAAATGAATATTTTCCTTGTGCTTGCAGGTCCTCATCAATTCCAGCACCTGAATTTCATCAAGGATGAGATTTTTGAAGATACTTGGGGAGGAGAAAGAAGGTAGATTCCCAAATTTTGCTACAACTCAGTGCAAGTTTCCAGCTGAGTGTTCTTCTCTGTTGGCCCACATGCCGTGCTGCACTCCTGGAAGCCTTGCTCTGACACCTTTGAGGTATGTTGTGTTCATTGTGTGTCCTCTGGCCCCCACACCCAGAGCACTTGGCAACGCTCTCAGTCACCTACAGCTGTTCCCAGTGCTGTACACTCTCCAATGAGATTTATGTCCCCTGCTCACACATCCTGTATTTAAACAGCTCACTGGGACCAGAGGGTAGATTTAAATGAGATCTTAGGCAGAAATTCCTGGCTGTGAGGGTGTTGACAGACTGGCCCAGGCTGCCCAGAGAAGCTGTGGCTGCCTCCTCCCTGGCAGTGTTCCAGGCCAGGTTGGATGGGGCTGGGAGCAACCTGGGCTGGTGGGAGGTGTCCCTGCCATGGCAGGGGGGTGAGATGAGATGAGCTTTGAGGTCCCTTCCAACCCATCAAATGAAACGGGAAGGCTGGAGGCAGGCGTGCTGAGATCTCTTTGAGAGACAGAGGATGCAGAGAGAAAGGTCTGCAAGGCAAAGTCAGGAGGATGGTGTCTGAAATCAAAGCAGGGTCTGATTAAAGTGGGAATATTAGGATGCCAGGGGAATTTAAGTATAGTAGATGACAGGAAGCTGAAAAAGATCTCCAGAAGCAATGTCCAGTTTCAAATGGTGATACTTTAGTGGCTGGAAAAAAGTGGTCTGGGAAGAGAGAGGAGAGGCTGATTCCCACCTCAGCAGCATTGCAGTGCAATGATTATTGGCTTGGTTAAGCTGAACTTTGAAATTCTTCTCAGAAAAACAAGCTGTCCTAAATTCCTTTTCCTACGCTCGTGTTCAATTAAATGTCTGTTCACTAAATACTTTATAATAATCTCGTGTGACCTCAGAGTCTTACAGGAATATAGTGGTACTTAGGAACTCTGCTTCCCCGCGTTACAGAATTTTGATTCCTTTTATAAGTTGCCTGAGCTCATTATACATTTAATAAGCTGCTGCAGCCAGCCACATCATCTCAATTCTCTGCAGTTAGCAAATGCTGCTTTGCTTTAGCTTCTGCTAATCATGACAACCAACCTACTCACATCACTTAAATCGCTAATCCCATGAAGTAACTTAGTGTCACTCTCCAGAGCAGATAAAAAAATACAAAACAAAAGTCTCCTCTGAAATGCAACGTCAATCACAGAGAAGAGTTGTGCATTAAATGTTAGCTACAGGGAAAGAAAAAGCCAAAACCTCTCAATTTTGTTCATAATAACTCTTCAGTTGAGAGTTTTCACCAAATGCTGTCTAATTCAATCCATTCACTACCATTTACCTGTAACTTTTCTGTTACCCACAGCAATTAAAGCTTCCTCACCCTATGCCCACCTCTGGAAAGAGGGAGATAGCATTTCTTGATCTGTGAGCTAGAAAACAATAAATTCTTCCTCCCAGTATTTTTTCTGAGAAAAGTATTACGGAGGAATTGAGACATCTCCACTACTGAAGATTACTTAAAAATCAATGTTTTGCTAGCTAAAAGAATTCCCTTGATATTTTCCCTTTGCCAAATCCCATTTGCATTTCCAGTCTTATTTACCTAGAAATTTTCCCACACCTGTTGTGGGAAATCAAGGGTTCATATTCTGGAAATTGTATTTCTGGAAATGATTTCTGGAACTAGAAAAATCTCACCACCCAAGAGGGTTCTCCCCTGTGCACCCCCTTTCTCTCCGTGACTCCCTTGGGATGTAAAAGCATCTGGGGACAAGTTTCTCACGAGCAACACTTCAAGGAACTTCTGTTTAGCTTCTTTTTATTTCTTTAGGGGCAGCAGCTGAGCACAGATGTCCAGATTGGCAACAGTGATGAACCCAATTAACCCAGTTAATGGCACCACAGCCCTTTGTGGAGTGACAGATTATTGCACGCAGACGTGGTGCAGCCACTCGCCCCTGCCGCGTGCCCTCGTGTCACTGAGAAAATGAGTGGTGGTAGGAACCACCAAGTGATCAGCTGTTATAATGTTAATTAAGCACTGGTAGGAAGTTCACCATAAAAATAGGACTAATCTTCTCCACTTATTTTGTCTGTCCCATGTTTTGCACTGTGTTATTAGATCACATAAAATAATCTCAGTCTAGTATCTGGGTAGCAACTTCAGAAGAAGATGTGAAGATGGAGCAAGGTGAGAGACTCAGGAGGTGCAATCCTGCCATGGGGTATTCACTGATGTGGAAGAGTGAAGTAAATGCAGATCAAGCAACTCCTGAATTTCCCTGGGGGCACCCATTCCTGCATCCCTGTGATGGCAATCCTACCTCTCTGAGCAGGATGTCAAGCTGGAGCAGCCAGGAGCTGCTGAACCCATCTGGGCTGCACAACCTGAGGTATGCTAATTTGCAAGATTACAAATACAACCTGTTATTGCTCAGCAGTGAATTGTTTTTCACCTTCACAGACTGCACGAAGTAGGTGAATGCAAATAGGTGATTTTTTGGGTAGGTCTTCCTTCGATCCCTTTTATCTCTTCTTTGGTTAACAACAACACCTTCCCTTTGTTGCTGGTGGATCCCATGCTGTTTTACACAAGTGGTTCATAGAATTCTCCCCAAATTAACCAGCTCAGGACTCCTGCCACTCTATTCTGTAGTTCAATTTCTCCCTTGAATTAAACTCTTATTTTTTCTGTGCTGTGTCACAAGGCCCATTATGCAGAGGGCTAAAACGAACAGCAGAGCGCTACAATAAACGACACAGCCAGGGAGCAAAGCACTGATGCAGAAAGAAATGCTAAAGCTGTGTTTCAGAGGAGGTTTTTAAAAAACTACAGATAATATCCTGGACTGTTTTATCCATTCAGATTAAATCGAGTGTAATCCCTACCCCTATCACTACACCACTAAATGCATTTAAAAGAAGAGATTTATTTCCCCTCCCATTATCCTTCCTTTCTCCTTTCCTCTTGCACTCCACACTGCTTAGGAGCTCAGAAATAAATAGTTTAGCATGAAACTTCTGCACTCTCCGTCGTCTCTGGGAAATTTCTGGACTAATGTTCATTTATTTCAAGACTCCCTTCCCTCTGCTATTATGATTCAGGACTTCAGGGATCCATTTCATAGGCAGGCTTTAAAGGTTACTCCCTTTAGTACCTTAATACCTCTTACTCTAAGGTTATTCTGCCATTTTTTCCTCTAGAAGTCTTCAATTTTTGTTTTAAATGACAAATATCTCTTTCAACCCTTTTGAAGAGAGCTCCTCATTTTGCACTGCTTTTCCACATCTTTGTCTTAGCTCATCCCACTTTTGATTGCAAATAACTGCAGCAATTCTTATGAATTCTTTAGGTGCTCTGATCATTTATTGCCAGCAATGAAGTGGTGGCCATGGGCATGTAGGTCTTTCTGCATCATTATCTGAGTTCAAGCACAAGTCTAGGCTTGACCCCATTCTTGATATTTTGACTTAATTTTGGGGAATAACTGGGAAACTGAGCCTTGCCAGGACAGTAACGCTCGTTATGTGAATTCTAATCCAGAACAGGCAGCATCATTTGGATTTTGAGTTGATGTGTTTCCCGGATTCTTCACCTTTAGGGTAGCACGACCCACCTCCTGCTGAGCTGAGATCTCTGTATCACTTCACACTGTGAAAAGGGCAGGATGTAATAAATTTAATATTTAAATTCATGATTTGTTGCTTAGTTACATATGCCATGAAGGCAAAGCAACAATGCTACATGATTTATGTAACTAAATGACAGTCCAAATTTTAAGGCTCGAACATTGAATATTCATACTATGTTTATGCAAACTATTATCTACAGGGGGGAAATGTCAAGAATAAATTCAACATCTTCTCTTGAACATTTTAAAGACAAATAAATGAGACTTGACAAATAAATTATTGGTTAGTCTGAAGACTTGGCTGAGTTTCACAATTATATCTCGAAGTATGGTTGTGCACAAAGTAACTCTTCTTTTTGTATGAAATGTTATCACCACAATGATGGGCAGATTCTGCTGTAACGCACTGTGTATTTGGGTGAAGGTCTGTGCAGGCACAGGGTGTGCTTCAGGAAAGGAAAGAATTAACTATCGAAGCATAATGTCTTCAGTTCCTCAGGGAACTGTACAAAATGTCTGTACCCTGTACAAAATATCCCTTGGACAGTTAGAGAACATTTTTTGTGGAAGAACATGTACTTGGGAATCTGAAAAAGAAATGCCTTCGCCATGACAAATGTACCACAGCATTTAAATAGTGCTGTCTACTGAAATAAGGAGACTTTATAAGAACAAATGCATTTCCTCATTACTTTGGATGAAAAGGTACTCAGATTTTCATTTTCAATTGAATGTGATAAATTCCTCTTTTAAAAAATAATCTATAAATTTAAAAGATTTATGAATTCCTCTAAAATGCATACTTTCCCATAATGTGCCAGGCTCTCTGTCCTGAGTAGAGATCAGAGATAGAAGGTGAGTTGCTCTTTCTTGTTCATTTTTGTATACACGTGCTTGCAGTAGTCCACGAGCATGATTCAGCATCTAATGAAGTTAATAGGGACATTCCAGTAGGGTATCAGGCATAGTCTATATAACTCTGGGCAATCTCCCATTTCTTTTTATTAATCTAAAGCTTGTTCTGTCCTGCATGTTAGGAAGGGATTTATGCTAATCTGACAAGTACTGAATGATCTGGTTTAAATCTCTTGCAGTGTCTGGAAGGAAGGCAAACTGTGTCAGCTTTGTTACGTGTCGGAATGAAAAGCCTGGAATTTAAGCAAAGCCTCAACAGCTTTGTTGTGATTCTTCTAGGTTTCCAAAGAAAATTACCCTATTGTCTGTCTGCAGACATACATGGAAACAGTGCCAAAGCTGTCCTTTCTCAGCTCTGCCTCTCTGAGCCAGGTCATTGAAGAGAATGACTTTATTTAGCTTATTGCAAGATGCTGCCTTGAGCGTTTTTGAGCATGAGCTGGAATATGTTTTTTCAGCCAAATTTCATTCAAACTAAGAGTCCTGCAACAAAACCCAGAATAGGGACGGATAAAGCAATGATATTTAGGGAACTGTACATGGCTTTGAACAGGCAGAGCCTGCAAGCCCCGTGAGAGCAGCTCTGTTCATTCATCTAGAGTTCACATGGAGGCCTGAAGTCAAGCAGCATCAGGGTTTTTCAAAGATCAATGGCTGACTTGCCTGGAGAGTTAAGAGCCATTTGACCATAATAATCGGACCTCATATTGACTTTGTGATGAACAGGGCTCTGTCACGGGAATGTAAACAATCTGGGAGCTGATTTGAACAGATGAGCTCCACCATGGTTCAGCAACAAGAAAATATACTTCACCTGTCAAAATATAGCTTTACAGGATTTATGAGCTGAGAGCGTTCAGTACAATGGAAGATAAACTTGTCACGGGAGCAATGATCTGCCCCGTAGAACCAGAGGACCTGGGGCTGGTCTGCACTGCTCAGTCAAGTGGACCTTGAGCATGATCCATAGCTGGGTTGGAAGGGAACTGGGGGAAGGAGATGGACCCTTCTGACTGGTCTTGTGGGGCAGGGAGGGAAGGAAAGGATGGGTTGCCCTTCAGCAGGAGGAGGTAGGGAAGAGAAACACTCTTTGAGCACTATAACCTATGGTAGAGAGAGCTGTTAGACAAAGACAGTCTGTCTCGAGAGGTCCATTGGCTCCCTGTCTGACTGAGGGATATCACTTAAGGCTTTCCATCAATGGAATGTCCTACGAGGTTTCATTATGCTCAACAGATTTCAGCTAGCCAGCCTCGAGCTTAGAGTGAAGACATGAAGAAAATGTAAGTTTACCCAAACTTTCCAGTCCATCCCTAAACCAGCTGAAGTGTCTGTCATGCAGAAGAGGGTTCTGGGCACTGTCTTTCAAATTTGTTTAGCCTTTCCAGAGCACCCTTTTCTGTTCTCTCCCCAGATAATTGCTCGTGACATGGAAAATACTCATTAATTCTCCCTGTTGTGTAGCTATCTGTGTACTCTGAACACAATGGGCTTCTTGGTGCCAGTCTGCTGGTGGGGTAAGGATACCACTGTCTTTAGGGAGCACTTCAAGTCATGATGCATCTTGCTGAATATTTCTTCTTCAGCTGGAAGTGAAAGACCAGGCTGCCTTTGCTTTACTTTTATAAGATGCTGTTTCCTATTTGTTACAGGAAAGTTCACTGTCACTCATGGGAGGCAGAAATTGGCCTTTCTGTGCAGGGCATTCCTTAGGCACCTCAGTAAGTTTTTTAATTGTGTGAATGCAAAAGACTAGACCCAGCACCACAAAGGAAGTTTGCCATCACAAGGGGCCAAGGATGCTCCTTCACCTCCTGTGCTGGAGGTAATGTTCAGCTCTGTCTTCTCAATGTTCAATTCCATCTACTCAGAGCTATCTCAAGGGCATGGTAAATTTATGGGAAAGAAATCATGTATCTGCCTGTAGAAATGATGTAATCGGGATCCCAAGAAACGTGGACTAAGTGTGTTAGTTGCAGCATTTGCTTGTTGAGACAACAGAAATCCCCTTAAAGGTAGAATTTTTGGAGCAGAAGCAAAGTAGAAACTCTTCAGGAAGGAAAATTGGAGAAAAGATCCTTTATCTCACCGGTGCCCTGAGAAGGAATTTGTATTTAAAGCACATTTCTGTATTGCCAGTAAAGACTTTCCACCTAGGGAAGAAGTCTAACCATCTGCCTTCCCAGTGCACAACAAGAAAACAGAAGATAAAGCGTTTTAGTGTGTAAGTTCTGGAAGACAGATCGTCAATAGCTATCGATGCATTCAAAATGAGAGGTTCAAATGGGAGCTGGTAATGGGTTTAGTACACACTTAAAAGGTTTCTTCTGTGGCCTGTTGTCATTCCAGGAGAGAATTGTTAATTTTCACACGTTAGTTGGCTAAAATGGTTCTTGCTTCACTCCTCCATTAACTATAAACATATTCAACATAACCAATTTCACTAGACTTTTCTCAATAATGTCTCACCCATCACTAGACTCTCGGTGATGAAGGCAGTTAAATGTCTCAGCTCACACCATTAATCTCCAGTCCTTTTAAGATGACTTGAATCTTTACAATGAGCATCTCCAAAAATTTACTATTAGCCTGTTTTTATATTGTGGATGTGGAAGGTCAAGGTGGACTAACAGACTGGACATAGAGTTGTGATAAATGATGGATAATCAAGGCCAGTTTGTGTGTTGTTTTTTTCTTGGCCTGTGTGTTTTCATTGGGGTGTTTCTATTGTAGGAAAGCAGTACAGCATCATTTTTTTTTGGAGAAACTATGGAGCTATTTTCCAGCATGACATACGGAATCCCTTTGTGAGTGACTTTGGCTTGCAGCTTCAGTGTCCTCAGAAGCTGTGACTTATCACCATTTTTACTGTGCTTGCAGGGCTGGTGCTCTTTGTGCTAGTCTCTACTTGTTAAGAAAAACCAGTTTCCTACATCTCACCAGCTATGTTTTCTATTCCTGATGCTGTATTGCTTCATTCTCTTTGGGCTCATAATGAACATCCATTCCTTTGTCTGATTCTCCCCCTTTGCTGCTCTCCCTCTTTCGGTGGTTGATTACCAGAGACTAAATTTGTGAAGTATATTTAAATTCTTAAACCTTTTTTAAGCACCTGACTCCTTTTTTTTTTTTTTTTTTCCCTGCTGTGATTAGGATACAGGCCTGGGTGATTAATCTGTCTTCTTGAATGATGACAAAAACGTTGCATCAGCATGAGTGGGTCTAACCTTTGAAAAATTCCCCTGGGAACATCCGTTTCTGCTGGGGATTTCGCTGCCAGTCAGAGCAGTTAATAAAAAAGGGAAAGCCAATAACACTGCCAGAAGTTTTTGCCATATAAAAGTCAGAGAATCAGTTAGAGGCTGTCGAATGTAATGTATGACGTTATTAATATGAAGAATTTCCGATCAAAACGGGGCTTACAGTCCCAGCGACTGGGTCGTGTGGAAGGGGCTGAGGAAACAGGGAGTCCTCAAGTGGAACATCCAGAGAAGAGTGCTTGGCCAGACTTCACAAAGCCATTAATCTTAGCACTTCAGGAGGATGAGAAAATGAAAGGTAGCAAAGAAGATATTCCAGCTGTAGCACTGGGCACCCATGGGATGGTTTTCAGCCTTTGGTCTCTGAGCTCTTCACGACGTGGCAAGCCTTTTCTTCCTGAGGGGCAGCAAGGGCTGTGGATGCCTGGACAATGCCAAGGAATGGGGTAGGAGCCCACCCAACTGCCTACAAAGTCCTCTGGGCTGGTGGTGATGCTGAGGCACCAGCACCACGAAAGGCAATCTTCTCAGACTTGCCCCAGTGCTTTTTCTCCTTTAAATGTCACACTCTGAAAACATTGGTTCAAACCATGCAGGAATTCGCTGTGCCTGGGAAGAATTAATTATGCAGTCATCATGTTTTCATAAAACCATAGGCTGCTTATTTGTTTAAATATTTGTCTTGTTTGTTTCATGTAAATGATCACAACTCTGATTATCCGAGCACGCTGTGTAAATTCAACTCATGTCTAGGGGGACAATGTGCCAGTACAGCTGGCTGGAAACCAGGCAGCTTTGAGGAATATTCATAAAGCATTCAGAGCCTAAAAATGGCTTCTTAACCTATGGATGCTTTTTAGCAGTTTCTGTTGAGTGCACAATTTGTTTGTTAAATCCCATCTTCCTTACTGTGTGCAAATTATCCACAAAAAAATAGTTGCTGTTTTTAAGTATTAGTTAGTTTTAAATAATTCCTCAAAGCTTCATAGGCTTTCTCAGGGATGTTTCATTACAAGATATTTGAGTGCAGAAGGGACATGCTGGGATCCTGGTAAACCCATGTTCCTCAGCTGACCATAACCCTTGGAACAAACTTCTGCTGCATTATTTGGCTTCAGAAATTTCATTTTAGGCATTCAGTCTAAAATGTCATTTCTTTGAGTGTGTCTGCCAATTAACAACTTTGCTAGAAAATTGACAGATAATAAATGGTACCAGGGTGTGGATGGTGGAGATATTAATCTTTGCACACCTGAGTTTTGAAATCATGAGACTTTCCCAGGTTTCTCGAGCAGGTCTGTGGTGATACCTGGTACCCTTTGCCCTGACCAGACTGCAGGACTGTGACTGGGTGGGGAGTTTCTGCACGAAGCCATGAAACCTCACAGGGAATGAGGGCTGTGGAGGAGTTGTTCTTCAAGGCATTCTGGAAATCAAGACCAAGAAGCCCAATGTGGAGCAATTAAGGCTTTTGCAGCTGATTGTGCTCTACAGCAAGGAATGGAGAGAAGAGGATTTCACTCCAAAGATAAAATACCCCATCAGGGGAAACCTGCCTCTGAGCACAGTGCTGAGGTCTGTGTCTGTGCTGTTACAGTCACAGCACTACCCCTGCCCGTGATGGGTCATGAGCATCTTCTGTTTGTCAGAAGAACAGACAAATTGCAGGATTTTTCCCAATCCTTCCAATATACCTGTGAGCATGAATGACACTGCCTTTATCTCGCAGGATGTTAAAATGCTCCCTTTTCTCTATTTTCTGGTGTTCAGCTGTATCTCTTCATTTGAGCAGAGAAATATTTCCAATACACAGCAATGCAGAGATAAACCCTCTGCTTCTCAGGCACACGTGAGTCTTGGAGGTGCTGCTGTTGCTGGGAGTCTCCTCTTCCCTTATAATATGCAATCTCCTTTTCTCTCCCAAGAGATGCCTATTTTAAAATCTGAATGACTATGTGCTGTGCAGGCAATTAGCAGAGGAGGGAACAGACTGGAAGTTCCTCTTTGCAGGCAATGCTTCAAATTTTGGGAAGGGAGAAGAAATCACACCCATACCAGTGGGATCCCCCACCTAGTGGGGTTTGGGGAAGGGGAGTGATGCTGAGGGTGACACGTGTGGGCAGGGGACAGGAATGAGCAATCACCACTGTGGGCAGCTCCAACGAACAGGCTTGGTTATAAGCTGGCCCAGTGGTCACGTTTGCTGGCAAAATGGCAGGATTGAAAGCAGGAGCAGACTTAACATCAGACCAAAATATCAGGCAGAAAATTAATCTAGGAAGGGAACTATCTGGATGGATTACAATGAGCATAAATTCCACCCAGCTGGCACTACTGAAACCAGGTGAGGAGCTGGGTATGACTGGAATATTAATGTCATTTTTTTATGGTTTATTTAGCAAGTTCTGAACAGGTCCAAGGGGAGGGGGAGTGACACTGTCAAAGATGTCATTGCATGTTGGAGTCAGTGACAGCCTGGAAGCAAGTGACCTTCTGGGACTAGGAGTTTAAATATAAGCAGATAAAGTACAGCATGAGGTACTTGTTATAGGTGTTACCAACCCCAAATTGCACCCTCAGAACAAGCACTGAGCTTCACAGAATCCTATAGCACAACCTCACAGCACACTGACATCGACACATGCAAGCACATGTGTGCACACACACAGAGGCACATGTGTGCACACACACGCATGCACACTCACACACACAGAGTGCACTGGCAGGAGCAGAGTCAAGAAGATGGAAACTACCCAACCAAATCAATGAGAAGGAGTTTAAACAGTTCCAATTATCATCCGTGTTCCTTTGATTTAAAACCCATTAGCGGACACCAGGGAAGTAACAATTAGGTGTTAAGAGACTGAAGGCCAGGTTAATTTAAGAAGAAACAGGTTGATTTTCCAGCAAAAGATATCAACAGAATCTCATTTAATTCAATTCAGACATTTCATTTTATCAGAGGTACATTTGCTATGGTACATATCTTCGATTATCCCTATAAAAGCCACATTAGAGGCATTTTGCTGTTAACTCTGTAAGGGAGGGTGAGATGGAGAATACAACCCAGGAATAACCTCTTGGAATTTTCAATCTGTTAGATTCACAGGTTCCAGGGAGATTAACTATTCATATGGCTGCGTGGAATGCACACAGTTATGCTGGATGGAGACAAACACTCAGACAAAACCCAACCTTCCATCAGGACAAGTTTCAAGCCATGTGTTTATTACTGCACAGGCAGAACCAGATCTGGAGGGCAAAAGATGCTGCAGGCAAAGGGTGGTGCTGAACCTTGTCATTTCCTACAGGATTTGTAAGCAAAGCCGTGTGGTGCAGCTCTGACAGCCTCACCTTGGGGTTATTGTTCTGGCCTGGAGGGCTTTGTGTCGACTCCACTCACCTGGCCCCGTGGCTTGATTGAATTCTCATGTCTGCATCTGCTGCCAATACCTGGATGAAGATCACTTATTCCTCAAAGTGGGAAAAACTAAAACGCAGCAGCCACAGCCTGAGGAAGTGCTGTGGGAAGGGAGAGAGAGGAAGAGGCTGACGATGAGGACAAACCCAGGAACATCGAGAGGCTTCTGGTAAAGTGCTCCTGGTACTACCAGTGCTGGTAATGTGTCTGTAAATGTGGTGTGGCAGCAGCTGAGGATGAGCAAGGGTCCCTCCTGCCTTGCCCCTTCACCTGGGCTGGGTAAAACTTGACTCAGCATCTGTTCTGATTCTGGCAGCTCTTGTGTCCAAAAGAATTGACCTAAGAGAGCTCCTTGCCTCCCACTGCTGTAAGCTGGTTCCCCTTTACTGAGGATTTCCAGCAGACAGACCCCCCCTCATAGCTCTGCAGCTCTGTAGGGAAGGAGCCTGCGGGGTGAGCAGGAGGAGCAGGATCAGACCTTGCCCCAGTCAGGCAGTGCAAGAAACTGGCTGTTCCCCTTCCAGGAGAAAGGCTGAAGGTATCAGCTATTTCAAAGGTAGTTTCATGCCAAAAAACAAAAAAAAAAAGGAAAGTTGTGTCAAATCAGCATGAAACCAAAGTTGATGAGTTCATAAATTGTTGCTATATATATATATAATTATATAAACCTCATATATAAAAAGTATATATAGATGGCTATATAAAGCATGTAAAGACACACAAATATGTGTATATAAGGGCTGGTAGTGGTGTTACTGCTGTGGCTTTCCAGGGGGTCCCTGGGCAATCTACAGGCTTGCTGCAGCCCTCATATTCAGCTCAACCTTTCCTGTCGCTCACAGCCTCCCCGGGCTCAGCAATGGGGAAGGTTCTCATTCCCTAAAAATTGCATTTTCCTGTGACATTTATTTCAGTTGTTTATTCTTCTTGCCTTTATTTTCATTAATGAGAACACGCATACGGGCCCGTGCACAATTACTCACCCTGCTGAATCAAACGTGAAATGGTAACTTGGAAAGATAAAAGGCTTTCTAGTGCTTTATCAGTTTCTTGAGCTAGCTGTTCCTGTTTCTATCTTCAGCTTTAAATATTTGCATTAAGATCCAGATTGCAAGTAACTGGTCTCCAAATAGCATCTGAAACAGGAATTTTAAATGGAAATGTGGAGTGGAAAACGTGGTGCTCTGGAGCCAGGCTTATCTGAGTGCGCAGCAGAGATGTGGCAGCCTGCTAAAGCAGCTTCTGCTGCTCCAAAGGACATTCAGCAGGGCAAGCTGGGTGCTTTTTTCCTCTCTTGAAAAATGCAGCCTGCCTTCCTGCAGGCTTTCTTTCATAATGCATTTTAATCAAGTGACGGGATGGAGAATTTGCAGTCAATCCAAGCCAGGAATCTCGAATCTCATGCAGAATTACTTTATAAATAGAAACAGTTTAATACTTTTGTATAAATTGATGTCCACTGTGTGGTTTGGGTTTAATGTGAAATGTGTTTTCCGTGCACCGGGATGGGAAGCACACGGACGAAAGCTGCAGGAATGATTCCATTTGTATTTTCCTGGTGGTGTGGGCTGTGTTAGTCACGTTGATTGCTGTGCCCAGGCAAGCCAATTAACGAAGCACTTTCTCTCCCATCCTCCACAGCAAAAGCACATCAGTTAAAACAGCTCACACACGAGTGTTGTTGTATCACATATAACGAGGAAATAATTAAAGAACCAGCCATTCTGATTGAAACGTGTCACTGGAAGAGGAGCCAAAGCTGCAGCGGTCTCTGCCCTTCATTTGCACCCCTGGGTGTGTGCAGGAAGGGGTGAGCACTGGCATTTCTGGGTGCCAAACAGGTCCCCCAGCCCAGGTACATTGGGGCTAATGGTGTGGCATCTCACAGCCATGAAGCACTGACCCATCACAGAGATGAGGTGAGGTGGGAACTGAAGGTGAGTGTCTGCAGGGATCCCTACTGGCAGTGTAGGGCTGTGGGGTCACTTGCAGCAGATGTGTCTGTTTGCCCAGGAGCCCCTTACACCGACTGACAGAGGATGTCTGAGGGCCAGGACTGGACCAACCTGCTGAGCACCTTGGCTTGCTGTTGCCATTGTAAAGACTGTAATTTTGCCTGTGTGAGGTGCATGTTTATGAGACGAGCTGCAAAGTTTTGTGTCTGTATTTCCAGTCCCTCCTGTATGCCTTGGGGGCATTTCCCTGCAGCCCTGCCAGGGATGATCAGTTGTTCCTCTATATCTACACTTCTGATGGATGCAGACACATGAAAATTGGGCTTGATATAAAGCACCTCTACCCAGGAGCCAGGGAGAAGAGCAGCAGTACCTGCTGTCACACAGCATCTTCCACTGCAGCCTCTTGGAGTAATGGAAATTTATGATGGCTGTGGAAAGCATAAAACGTAACTGATGAGTTAAAGGTCCAAATTAGGGCTGGGGATAAAGGACAGAAAAAAAATCATGGTAAATAAAAGGACTGCTGACAGCAATGGGAAATGAATAATTTCATAGAGCGGCTGTTGCTTAAAGCTCTTGCAAAAGACTCGGGGAATTACTCACTTATTCAAAGTTACCACCCCAAGCCCTGGCAACTGCTGATAAGAGTAAGATTAGCACGACTTGCTTCAATGTGAATGACTTCAAAAGCGATGCAGAACAGCAAGGAGGTGTAGGGCATGTCTGGGGTGACTGTCAATGGCAGCACTGTGCTGGGGGTCACGGTTTGGTTTGATGGGGGATGCAGTCTGAGATGGGGCGTGAGGGACCAGCCTTCACTGGCAGCCCCAGGAGAGTTTCACCAATGAAATTTTCAGAAAACCAACTCCTGGACAATAGGGACAAACCAACCTTTTTTATTTCCACCCATTAAGCTTTTTCCTTCTTTAAAAGAGCTGCTAATTGCTGCTGTGTTTAATTCATGCTCTATACTTCTGAAAGCAAACAGTAAATCTAAGAGAATGAGGGGTGCATTTGTTTTGGCAGACATTTCCAATCATGTATTCCCTATGAAACACCAGCAAAACAAAGTTAGTCATAATGCATTTTCTGCAGATCCCTTGGTTAGTTCTTCCCCAGGTTGATTCACCTGGCTGGGACCTTCTGTGCTGGCTTTGGTAGTGCAGTTCTCAGGGTGAAATGACCAGTGTGTCATAGAGTCATAGAAGAGCCTTGGTCTTGGTTGGAAGGGAGATCTAAGATCATCAAGCCCAACCATTAACCTAACACTGCCAATTCACCTCTACACCATGCCCCCTAGCACTCATTACAGACTGTCACACAAGAGAATACCTCCAGGTTTTGGTTAATCGATTTGTTGATTGTGTTTTGGAAAGTTTTCCACTAAGGAGATTAGAGTTAGGATACATTATTCTTTATAAAGTGGTAAACTTGTCATATATACATATATATGTGTGTGTGTGTGTATGAACAAAAATATCTATATAGACATATACACACACACATATGGGGGCTTATTTTGAAGGCAGTACACAATACATATTTTTTTTCTATTACACATTTTTTAACAACCCAACTCAGCTTGCCTCTTGCATTACAGGACTTCATTCAGCACTCTGGTTCTCACTAGGTATCACTATGTACTTTAGTGAATCAGGTGTTGTCCTTGCAAAGACAGGGGCTGTCAGAACATTGTCAAGTTAAACATGCAGGAAACCCAGCAGAAAAAGGCAGGGCCATGTGCAGAGCTGCTTTTTCCCTTGCTTTTTGTGTATTAATGCTTATTTATATAATACATTTAAAGAATGAAAAATACCACAGTAAGTAGGCAAAGCTGTATTTTTCTTTAAAGCAAACGCAGTAAAGAGCTGTGTTCAGAGAAAAAGGAAAGCAAGAAGGAACATTTCTTTTCATCTGAAATATTATAGACATTTTTCTGAGGTTATGTCACCCTCTCCACATTTAATCAAGGATTTATGAAACGGAGCAGGGTTGGGGGCAGTGCTTTTGTTTCATGTTTTCTTCTTGGCTCTCTTCATCCTCGTTCATGCTTCAGCAACCTATTTTTTATTTAGTTTCTCCCGGAGCAATCAAAGAGAGAACATGGTTTAGAGCCCTGAGAGCAACTTTAAAAGCAGCTGAAACCTGCACTTGGGTAACTGCACCGAGAGTAAAAGTGTCCTAATTGAGGAGATTACTTGAAGTTTAACTAGACACCTGTGAAAAATATACCTCCAGAGATGTATATCCAGAGATAAATCAATATTATTACTGCTGGTTATTTTTAATTTAGGTTGTTGGCCTTTAAAGAGGACTGTGTTACCCAAAGTTGGAAGCTAGAAGGCTGTGCCAGACTGAGAAGGTGTGATTTTGGATGTTGTTTTATCACCCATGAGTTCTTATACAGAAAAGTTTTAAAAACATATCTAAGGTACACTGATACCTAAGGTACACTGATAAGGTACCCTCTTCTATCCAAAAGTCTATATTCGTGGCTAGACCTGTTCGTTACCAGATCTACATTTACCTCTATTTGCTGTTACCTGGTTAAGGGTTCTGCAATGACAATGAAACTGTAGATACATTCAAAGATAGCATTAATTTACTGCTCAGTTAAAAAAAAAAAAAAAGCAAATAAACCAGAGCAAATTTACTCCAAAGTGAAAACCAATTTACTCTGCAGTGTGGTGAAGGCTTGGCTGGTGGCTTTGGTTTGTCACTGGGGAGACACTGAGCTGCTTTCTCCAGGGTCTGCACAACTTACTGTGCCTGGGGTTGATGTGGAGTCTTCTTATTTAGAAAATTATTATTGCAAGTTCCTAACCTTTGGGTTTTTTTTTAAAGTCACTTCTGTTTGTTTGTTCACAACCATCAGACCAACTACATGTGGATTTTGGCCTAGGAACACAACCCATACATTTATTTTCATTAAGGGGATTATATTGTTCTTGTCCGAAACAATGCAGCAAAACATCACAATTACTCTAAGTGATCATTGCCAGTGTAGCCAATAATTAGTGACTGATTTGGGGTGAAAAAAAAAATAAAATCCACTTGGGAAGCATGATAATTACCCACATATTTCTTTGGGTCAGGCAGCCACGTTACATCAAACGCTAAATTCATTATCCCATTCGAATCATTTAAAAATAATTAAGAATTGTGTTGTGCATCTGACTGAGCAGATCCAAAGTACAAAATCATACATCTAAATTAAGAACCGAATGGAGCATTGCCAGCAAATATGAGAAGCGAAACACTTTTCTCACTTCTGAGGCAAAAAGGAGTGAATATGTATTTTCTACATCACCATATTTCAAAATAATTACCATTTCGTTTCCAACTGTTTGCCTGTGCCTGAAAATGTGCTAAAAATAATAATGAAAAAAACTGGTAAAATATAGTTCCAAACAATACTGGGAAGGTTTTGGTATCTCTGCAGTGTTGGCTGCACCTCTAGGTAGGCTGAGAAGTGACTGTGCCAAATACAGCCTTGACTGACTGCAGCATTGCATGAGGTTGAGTTTATTAATATGAATAATTTAGTATTAATATCAAAGCAAGGCTGGATATCTATTGAATGAGAGCTACTGAGTATGTTCAGTCTCATATACTGAACCACCAAAGAGCATCCAGTCACTCTTGTGTCACCTCCACGAGCACTAATTCCTAGGAACAAAGTGCTGTGTGATCTTATTTCTGTGTTTCCAAGGGATGAGGAAAAGGTGGCTGTGTTAAACTCAACAGAACAACATTCTGGCAAAAAAAAATAGTTATTTCTAGACACTCCAGACTGATCTGTTGGCTCACTGCTTTAATGTGACATCAGTATAATGGCAATCATTTGGAATCTGTCCTGTGTTTTCTTCTGTAAGCTCCCTTTCCTCCTCAATATACAGTGAATCATCAGAAGATGTGTCTATAGAATATGTATTTTTGTTTCTGGGTTCAGTCCAACGAGCTGGAAGCTGTGATTTTTTTTTTATGCATTGCTTTCAGTGGAATTGGTATCAGTAATGTTTGCAGCAGAGAGCATGTGTAGAGCTTAGGATGTTTTGTTATTTAGTTGCTGTTCAATGATGGTTGAAATAATTGCAACTGAAGAATTAGGGATTTGCAAGTACAAAGATTACTTCTGGAATAAAAGAAAAGTTGAGAATGTGTTTGCTTAAAAACTGGTAATTTTGCGCAGAATTTGGTAATTCCTCTAATGACTGAAAATTGTTGAAATTCCCACTGTAACACGTGTTGACAAGTGTCATGTGCTCCAGCACATGCTCTGGCTTCTTCCTTCCACATCTGCACGGCAGCAGACCTGTTTGTACGCACAGTGTGGGGCAGGACTCGCTCTGTAACACACAGACTTTCTCCCTGCTATTTTATTTCCCATTTTCCTTTGATTCTCGAGCAAAACAGATTTCCTGCTTGCAGAAAAAATATTGGTTCACCTTGCAAGATGTCAGCATCTAGTTAAACGAGTAGTACTTGCTGAGGAGGTGATGGGAGGGGGGTGTTGAACAAAGCCAGAGGAGCTGTGGGCTGCTTGCATGCTGGGCACAGCTTTGGCCATCGTACCCACCCTGCCTTCCATGGCAACAAAACCAAACCTGTTTGCAGAAGACAAGCAGGAATATGGGCAGAGGGATGGGATGGTGTGATGAGATGCCAAAGGCAACACGACATCACTGGTACCCAGGAGCCAGCTAGAGCAGTGCACCCCCCAACAGTGACCCCTGTGCTCCCTGGGTCTGTCCAGGGGAAGGCACAAGCAGCATCCTGCTCCCAATTTCAATATTTTGCTTTTTTTCCCCCCAGTTTCTACCAATTCCACTTTGTGCCACTCTGCTTCTCTGGAATTTTTGCTGACAGGACAGAACTGCTGGTAGCAAACACGTTATTCATTGTGATTGAGTGCCTAGTAATTACTTTATATATTATTTCAATTCTCAAATTAAAACTATTTACTAGTAGGAACAGATGTTAAATTCAGGACTCTTGTTGATTGTTAGTGTGACACACACATGAAATGTTTTAAACAAGAAGGCTGATTGAATTTTAATATGCTGATCATACTGGTGGAATAGAAAATAATTGAAACTGGGAATAACTTAAATGCTTCCGAGAAGAGAAGACAGAGGTGGGGTTTGTTATTCAAACTGCTGATTGCATAAATCATATTAAATTCTGCAGACTAAATACAATAATTTACTGTATGTTAGAGGACCAAACCTGAGACTTGCATGGTTGTTACTTCAAAATGACAGGAGAAAAGAATATAACAAATGAGGCAAAATCTACTTTGAAAAAAGAAGCAAGTAAATTATTCTGAAGCACCCAACAGAGGATCCAGGTCTCTAGGCTGGAGGTAAGGGCAACCTATCACTGTTAAAATAAGGAAGAAATTTTTTTACTTCTATGGACAAATTTGTCTGTGCATGTGTTTTGCATAAGAAAATATAAAACCCCATCAATGTATTTATGAGAAAAATGTCTATTTTACTCACAACAGAAGATTTTGCAGTGTCATATTTTCTGGTGACCCCGTGTCTTTGAAACCTCTCTGCTGGACAGGTGCCATCTCTGGGTTGCTCCTTGGGAGTGAGGTGTGGGTCCTGCTCCCCACACTTGCCCTGACGCCAGTGGGGGGCCAGTGTGAAATCTGCAATATCAGTTCCACCAGCCCATAAAGTGGGTTATTTTCCAGCTATGCAAAGGTGGTGTCTGCAGAACACTTTCCCTTATTTGAATTAGAGAAGATGCATGCCTTGCATGTAGGGCTTTTCTATTTTTTTTAGCCTGACTTTGCAGGATTTATTGCATACAAGGAATGAAAATTTGAGTTTGGAAAGTAATACAGTAACAACTGCAATTAACCTTTACAACCCCCAGGTAGCCCCTGGGTGTTGGCTTTAAATCACATTGCTTTTAATTAAGTTTAGTGGCCAAGTACTGCTTGTTCTAAAACATTTTACTGGCACTTCTTCTGCAACAAAATGCTTTAAAGCCTGGATGTTGTGCCAGCTTGACCCTGTGTGAACTAATGCCAAAAGGTAACGACGTAGGGAGAGGAAATCCAGTTTGAAAAAGCAGTTTCTGAGCAGGTACAACTTCTATTTGTTACAAACCAATTCGGCATATATGTCCTTTCCTCTTACGTCTGATATAATTTACAGACTTATAACACTTGCTGAACTTCTCAAAATGAGAAAACTCCCACTGAGGCAGTAAATTGTTGTTGCATTGAATGATCCTTGACAATCTATTGTCACAACACGTGCCACATTAAAGCAGCCTGGCACTGACACCAGGGAAAGTCTTCTGACACCCCTGTCTTCTGGGGCTGTCACGCTTTGTTATGTTCATGATCCATGGAGGAGAGGTTGCTAATAGCAGACATTGACCCACTGGTAGTAATTGCTGTGAAAACATTACTTAGGCTTATTATGTTAACGAGGGAAGGATGAGGCACTTCCTCAAAAGTTAGTATGGCATCACCAGAGATGCTTTATTTGTTTAACTGATTGATCATTTAAAGGTTTATAAAATGCCTTCTCCGTATAATGATGCTGCATAACCATGTACATACAAATTAAACAATCCACAAAGCTAAGGCAGAACGGTTGTTGCAGATCTGATTTTCATGTAAAATCTCAAGACTTTTATGGGCTTATTTACATAACAAGTCATGGTCTGGTCTCCTTTACCAGCGTCTGCCTGCCACCGAGTTGGCTTCAGCTGTAAATTTTTATGGTTTGGAGCTGGTGGAATACAAGAGAATGGTTCGCATACTTTAGTGATGCAAAGTACTTTTTTTATTGAAGAAGAGAGTGTACTTCCAGCAGAATGATCTATTCCCTAAAAATACGATGCTTACACTTTTCCAGGGCAAAGTCATGACTTTTCTGCTTTCAGTTAATGCTTGCAGACCTCCTCCTCTGCATGTACTCTCCTCTCTACAGAAACAAAGCTACTGCAAACCCCAGGTCTGAGCATCCCTGATCCCCTGGAGCTGGGGGAAGGTATAACTCAGCACTGCCCTCTGACTCGTTAAACCTGAGTAGATAAAAAGATCTTTCCATAGACAAGAAGTAGGGTAAATGTGTACTCCAGTTAGAAAAGTGCAGCAGAAACAATCAAACCATTTCTCAATATGAATGGTCTAGCAAGAGATCTTGAGGGTCTCCACCAAATTTATGGCAATGATCTCTAAACCAGGTATGGCTGAGCTGGTGAAGAAGCTATAAACCAAAGCTGGGAGAGTGATGCAGTTCTTATGGCAGAGCAGGAGAGGTGACTCAGGGCAAAACTAAGGCTACTCTGCTTCTGGATTAGCCCTTCACATTTCCTCTAGGCTCAGCCTTTGTGCTCTCAGCTCTCCTTGTTTCACAGTGACTGCACTTGAAATCAAAGGACAGCTATAGCAATCTCATCTGTATCATCTTAAGCTCATTTAACTACAGCCAGAGAGCTCTAGAATTGGATTAATAGATATGCCACGGGAAGTTGTGGCTGCCCCCTCCCTGGCAGTGTTCCAGGCCAGGTTGGATGGGGCTTGGAGCAACCTGGGCTGGTGGGAGGTGTCCCTGCCATGGCAGGGGGGTTGGAACAAGATGAGCTTTGAGGTCCCTTCCAACCCAAACCATTCTGTGATTCTGTGATTGTACACTCACGTTCAGAAGAGGCCATCCCCCATTTAACCTAGATATCTGCTGCTACAGAAGTTCACATCTTTTGAATCTATTGATGTGTTTGCCATATCTGACAAAATGGCTAAAACCAAACAGATCTGAAGGTGTTCTCTTTCCTACCTTCCTGCCCCACCTAGCCCAGGAGCAGGTCTGCTTCCTTCTGCTTTGCAACTTGTGGCAATGTTTGCATTTGCAGCCTGTACCAAGCTGCATAGAGGATACATCAAAATGCTGCAGTGTTTGACAAGTTTTCCACTACCGTGGCCAAACCTTATATTTATGTCAGCCTGTATTAAATTTGTCCTGCACCTTTTGTAGCAGTTATGACTTTGAACTTCTACATGAAACAGAAACACCGACCCTTTACAGCTGAAGCATATAAATAAACCTTTGGTTAAACATCCTTTAGAAAAATCAGTGCTTTATTGCAAAGACTCCCTAGTCACACTCATCTCTCATATATTAGAAAAAAAGACAAAACCAGATGTTTGCTGTGTGTGGCTGGAAGAGAAAGCAGGTTTACTACCTTATTTTCCATCTTACTTTTTACTGGGTAATTCAGATCAGAATAAAAAAAAATCCCCAAACAGAAGTTAATGTTTTGACATACCTCTGTTCTCACCACCTTCCCAGCATCTGTGTTACTTAATAAAAAAGCAATCAGATGGACGGATGGGTTTTCATGGCTCTTTTTGTTCTACAGACTGCAGGGGGCAACATCTGCTTCTCCTCATCCTTTCCCCCTTGAACAGGAAATTAAATACAAATTACTAAATTAAAGTAACCTAAGGAATTCAGTTAATTAGAAATAAGAAAGTTCAGGCTTGAGTCTCCTTGCTTCTGCCCTTTCAAAGGTTATGCTGCTGGAGCTGAGCCCGTCGGCGTGCGGTCCCCTCTGGGTGGTACCCACTGCTCTGGCTGGCTGTGGGGTTGGGTGCACCTCTGCATCTCCAAAGCTATTCCAGTGCTGTCAGTTCCTATTGATTAAAGCGTATTTGATAGTGCTATTGGTGGCTGATCTGTGCCAATCAACTTCATTCCCAGCTTTGAAAAGTCAGTGGTATGGTCACAGCATCCCCGACCCATCCATTGCGTGAATACTGATAAAGTACCCTCAGCTCAGGCAAGAGTCATTAAAAGACATTTTAATGACTCTGAAATGTCAGTAATTCAAGACATTGCTGAATTGTTAGTAATTCAAGTATTTCTGAGGAGAGTTTGCTGTTCTGAACATCCCCACATGAGCACCAGGTTCTGATATTCTGAGCACACAAATCATCTTTGCGAATAGAAATTCAATAGCTCTCCCCAGAACTACCTGTTAAAACTCAGACAGCAGATTAAATATTTACTTGCTCTTTCTCAGGTACCTCTGCTTTGCCAGGAGAATGTAAAGTGGTACGAAATGCTGAGGGATGGCTGGGGTGCAGTGGGAGGGTGCCCAGGGCTGGGGCTGTGGGCACAGAGGTGGTGGTGGTCCTTGGGGGAGCCCCATGGGATCCATGCACCCGCACCCATGAATCTACTGGGGCATCCCCTCATGCACTCTTTGCACTTAAAAATGGTAGCTATTGCATAAACCTTTCCTGGGATTTGACACTACAGACTGTGGAAGCCCAGAAGCTCTGCTAAGAGCTGATCCAGCAGAGTGATGAATCCTGTGTCTAAATTCCCCTTCACATCACTGCAACGTGAACAAGTGCTTCATGTCTGGAGATCATGGTGTTTTGAGTATGAGTGAGTTTAGGTCTGAGCGTGGAGTTACGCCTTGGGCTGAAGTGCTTTGAATCAGAGCCTGAATAAGGTCTCCTACAGTTAATTTTTATAGACTTGAGGTGTGAGCAATGTGCTGGCAACTGAACTAGTAATTTTGCTATTTAGAAATCAAATGAACAGGGATTGCAGTCTTTCACGTTTTTTCCCCCTTTATTCTTAAGTGATGCCTGTGCAACCACTGAATATTTTGTTCCATTTCATTTCATTAGAAACTGATGCAGCCCAAAAGAATTCAGTTTTTACTGTTGGTGCCCAGCTAATGTTTCATTTTATTTCATCATTCATCCCATTCACTTGGCCTGAAATTGATGCTTGATTGTCATGTAAACTACTCTTCAAATGCACTTCTGAACTGCAAAGATATAGTAGTGGTCAGTCCAGTAATGTCAGCCCAAAAGACAAGATGCAGGGGGTGTTGATAAGGTCAGGCTTTCAGTGGTAACCCACCTGAGGGATGCTTTTTTTGTGTGACTCGTAAAAGTGGATTATAAACACATCCAGCAACAGTTAAAAAGGCAATTTAGACACAATGATCTTATTTCACTCAACCATCTGGACTTTATATCTCTCCCATCCTTTATTCCACGCACAGGTTTTTTTTTGCTCTTGAATGGCTGCTTGCTGTCACAGCTGTGAGTGCACAGAAAAGCCTGAAATCAGAACTAGACAGAGCCCGGATCTTGTATTTCCAGATAAATATGAATTTATTGCAGGAGTGGGGGATAACTGCTTTGAGTTTTGCAGGCTTCTCTCTGCTTTGGAAAGGACTGGCAGAAGGTCAGTGAATATGTAGAGAGGTAATAGAAGAGAACATGGGCAGATTTGCTTGGCAACTCATACTCTTTATGTATTCTATTTCATAAAAGACAGAAAAAGGAACTTCAGTGCAATTTACTTTGGAAGTTAATTGGAGCAGACATTCAAGTCTTAAGTAAATCAGCTCTATATCATTTGACACACAACATTACTCCAATTAGTATGACTTTCACCATTATCTAGACAGAGGAAAAGATGTACCATGCTAATCAGAATATTAAAGTGACACTAGCGTTTATATATTATGAATATTTACTTAACAAATGAATGCATGATAAATGAGATTGGTCTAGAAATCTTTCTCAATAGTTAAGATGTGGATTTTTCCCCCCTCAGGAAATTCTTTCCTGTGCCTAATCCACTTATCAAATTTTCAGTGCATCTTAAGCTGATACCTCCTCCCCCTCACAGAGTAGCTCGTGTCACAGCTCTCACAGGGTTTTCTGCACATACAGAGATCACAGGGAGTCTGCAATACTCTGGATGGCCCATGAGGCTGAAAGCTATTTTGAGGCAGCTCTTTCACATGTGTTTCTGTGCCACTTGACCCAACCACTGCAAATGGGTCAAAATCTGGAGCATGAAGCCCCATATTCATCCCAATTTTCAGCCAGAGCACTGTGATCACAGGGTCCTTAGGTTAATGTGTGGATTATCCAAAGCTGAACAAGCTCCAGGTCCAATGTCAGGACAGATGTGCCTGTGCTGAGGGTTGTGGACATCCATCTGCTCTAACACTTTCCCAGTAAGACTCATATACCCTTCAGTATCCTCCTGCCTGGTTATTTCTGGATGATGCAGGCAAAGCACAGCTCAGCTTTGAGCTGTTGCATTCCATCTAGAGCTCAGCAGGGAGGGTAGCTCTGTCTGGAAGGGTAAATCAGCCAGCTTTGCTGAATTTTGCCACCACATACAGAACCTCGGGAGGAGATTTTGTTGCATAGGTGACTGTGCTGTGGATCCTGTGTTGATTTATTTTGCTTTATTTCACGCCGTTCGAGTTTGCTCTCCCCAAAGCCTTTAATCTTCCCGGAGGGAAGGTGTTGACACAAAGTTGGAAGTGTTGACACAAACCATCCACACACACAGAGTGTCCCTCACTGGGATGTGCCCCAGACTCTCAAAAGAAGAAGAGAGGGATTTACGAGCCCATGATTGCTAGTGAAAGCACAGATCAATGGTCTTCTCCCCACCCGACCTGCCATGGATCTCCAGCAGCTTCACCCTCAGCAAGCTCATGGGCACTGCAGCCCTGTGGTGGTGCTGGGGGCTGGCTCTCTTTCCTACCATGACAGATAAGCTGCGTGTATTGCTGGACTCCTGCCCATTAATACTGCCTTGTTGACTGCTCCTTAACCAGAGGAAGCCAGAAATGGCAAAACCCAGTAGCAAGCAAGGCTCATTTTCTTGGAGTGTGTGATGACCACTGACAGGGTTTGTATGTGTGACTGACACGGTAGGTTAATTTACAATAAAAACATGACTTACACATAAATGACATCAGGAGTTATCTTTAGTGCTATGCTCATCTGCCTGAAGGGACAATGTGGTTTTCTATTACTGCTGAGATGCACAATAGCATTGCTTGGCTGATTTGGTTTTATTTTTATATTGTGCTGTCAGTTCAATTACAAATATAGACAAGCTGCATCAATGGCAATAAAGCATCCATCCTCTGAAAAACAGGTTCCTCTACAGGTTCCTCTACCATTTAAACAGTGAGGGCACCTAAGAAATCACTGGTCACTTTTGAAAATGTGGTGTCATTGTAACAATGTCTGGAGTGATGTGTTCCTTTAAATACATTTGTCCTCGTTCCTCAGGAACAGAACCACGGGGCAGCCCTGAGTCAGTGGGAGATCCAATCAAGGCAGTGACTCACAGGTGTATCCCATAACCACTTAATGATGCTCATTACAAAAGGAGGGAGCTCACTCAGGGTGGGCTTTCTCTTCCTGGGGCTCTTCCCTCCTGGCCCTCTGCTCCTGCTGCTGACCTCGAGGACCAGGGTGAGTAGAACCTTGTATACTTTGTGCTGGTGATTGTATTACTTTTGTTATTTCATTAAATCTGTTTGTACTTCAGCCCACAGGGCTTCTCCCTTTAGTCCCTGATTCCCCTTCTCAGCTGGGGAGGGGGCATTGTGTGGGAGAACATTTGTTAGTTTAGACCCAGGCTAAACATAGACAACGTTGTTCTATCCAAGTGAAAATACATTTGTTGATCTTTTACAGCACCCTCCAGGTCTGGGATAGGTACGTTGCATCCATCGCAAGAGTAGATTTCTGTATCAGGAATATCCCTTTCTGTCACTTCTATTTGCCTGATCTGTTGGTTTTAAACATCTATGGGAAAACTGCAGTTGGCACATACTCAGCTAAGATATATAAGATTTTTTAGAAGTCGTATTAATGCAGGTTTTTGCCTCCACTGGGCAGGTTGTGGCCTGGGACACCCCCTGCAATTGTACCTCTGACAGCAGTGTGCATGCAAGCAAGGCTGTATGATGAAGGTGTGTGATTTTTTTAGGGTTTGATATTGTGACCTTAACAATGCCCTTTTATCACAGCTACTGCCTTTGCCATACCTTTGGGGGGTGGGGGGCTGAAATTGTATTTATTATTTCCTTTGCTGTGCATAGAAGTGACCTAACTTCTGTCTTACCCTTTTTATTAATGTTATCTTGCCATGGGACAGGGGTGATTGGGAGAAGAGTTGAGCACTAGTTGATTCTCCTGCTATCTCATTGTCTGCAGTACATAAATCTTGAAAAGTGTGCTGTGAATGGGAAAGGATACCAACTTAATGATACATTTACTCTAACTACGGCTGGGTGTGCACAGCATCCTAATGTGTGCTGCAGACTATTCATTGTAACAGATGTTGCTCTCTGCTTGTAAAGTAAGTTTATTGCATTAGCTTCCTGTAAGCAGTTTACTCTCTAGAAGATTCATAAAGTAAATTAAAATTATCTAATTATTTGTTATCTAATTTAATAGAGAGATGGTCCTGATCTTCAGATATTACACATATATTATTATATTACAAGCCAGTATGGCAGAGGTCCCTTTCTGAGCTCTGAGCAGCTACTGAACATGCAGAGAACCCTCTGTTCATGCACAGACACGTCTGGAGACCGGCTGCCTTACTAGGGAGAGCTCACTGGACTATGACTGTTATTTGTAGATGTTTTTCTGTGGATACCTGTCCCTCTGCCTGCTCACCTGCTCACCTAACAGAGTCCTGCTGCTCTTGGCAGCTTGTTCTGCAGTTGAGAGCCCAGATCTGCTGCCACACCTCTGACATGTCCCTTCTCACAAGGTTCATCTTCTGCCAGGTGCCCGCAGAGGTGTCACGGCACAGAGCAAACAGGGATGCTCCAAGTAGGCTGCAGTGGTTTGTTGGCTTAGCTGATGGTCAAAACAGTGTTCATTTACCAATCCTTAATTAATTCTCTACACTTCACTGACTATTTTGCTTCCCAACCTGATAAAATGCCACCTCCCTCCTGTTCTCTGAGCTCCTGGCTTTTCTGCAAACACTTTTGACCTCGGTCTCACAGGCTCTTGAGTTGGGGTGAAAGGGGCTGTGTCCATGACCTGGGGATGCTCTGCAAACCATGTGATGGCCCATTCCTTCTTCTTCATGTTCAGTGCAGGGTGAGAGGGGGTCTTGATCTGGAGCAGCAAGTCCCACACACTTGCAGGGGAGAGCAAGTGAGCCCTCCTTTTGCTGTAATGCTGATATGTACACTTTATCCTGTAATTTTCTTAGTCATTATGACAAATTGCTCATGCTGGTGTCACTCATTTCCCCACAGGTCCCTTAACTCCCAAGTCAGCATGTAGCAAGCTGCAAATGGTATTTCAAAATGAAAAATCACAGGTGTTTTCTGGATGTCATCCAAGGAAAGGAGCATGGATTTCAGGCAGAAATCAAATCAGACCACACGGAAAGATCCCTCCCGAACACCTCAGACAGTCAACAGATGGTAGTTGTGACATTAAGAGCCAACCTTCTCACCTGGGAAACTCATGGCCATGAGCAGCAAAAGTGTACATTTAAATTAAGTCTTCTACAAAAAGCTTTTAATAAGGAAGGGCTGAAACAGCAGTAATGCCACGTCACAGGTTTGGTGCAGTAGGAGAAATAGGGGAAAGAACACCCTTTGCATACCACATCACAAAGGATTTCACATCATTTTCAGAGACCCACTTGACTATATGTATATAAAATATAAATAGTATATATATTATACAAATGTTGCTTGTTTTCAGTTATTTTTTGTGCTTTGGACAGAGGTGCCAGGTTGTTTTCCAGTGCAGGGCACAAGTGTATGTGTGCTCTTATTAGACCACAGTAATGTCTTTTGCTGGCATTTGCTAGAGAACCATCCTGGAAAGGATCTTTTGAGGTGATATTGGTGAGCCCACATTAGCTGCTTATGGAAGAAATTTCTTGGTGATAATGTTAGGTTTATTTGCAATTTAGGGTTTTTTATGGTTTTGTGTTATTTGGGAAGCAGTGTAATAAAGTAGCAATGTCACCTTCATGAAGACAGTATTTGTGTTGTCTTTACTAGTTCATTCTTTTCTGCCCCTAGTTTGCTCAAGATGTTGGGGAAGTCCTACATCTTTTCCTTATCCCTCTCTCTACCCAACAACCACATTAATACATGTCATTTAGAAAGAAGATACTGAACTCTTAGCAGGGTTCCTTATATCTTTGCTTAAGCCCACTTGATAAATATAATTTATGTAGCCTTCACTGGCACTATTTCTGATGATGGAGAAATGAATAATGCAGTTATGAGAGATCCTTGCTCTTGGGTTACCTATACCTCTGCACAAATGCATAGGTGTTACTCTGTGTTGGACCTGTCAGGGCTGACATAAATAAAAATTCATTTCTGAAATGGAAGATATGAATGTTTGGGTAGATGCTTGGTGATTATCCAGTCTCTCCTTTCTGAAAATATTTGAATGTATGAAATTATAAACAGCACTTAGAATCACCAAAATGATGCTGCTCATAAAAGCACACAAAATTCCAAAATTTATATGAAACTGCAGAAATAAACCATGGGAGGTTTTTATTAGAAAAAAAACTAAAAAATAATAATTTGAATGAGGATCATTTTATGTTGAAGTGCAGGATTTCCCCTTTGCTCTTTCTTTTTCTCTGCAGTGACCACAACCAAATCCCTGAGATACCTGTGTTAGCTGTGAAAACACTGTCACAAGGTGTCTCAGCTCTAATACTGCAAGGAATACAAATCCTGCATCTGTAGGAGAATACTTTGTGTTTGGCTTGGCAAAAATAGCTGTAGGGAAGCTATGGTGCTGGGTTTTAATGTACCGTGGTGTTAATGATAACCACTTAATATTTTACTCATCTATTCCTTTGGGTTCATTTAAACAGCAGCTCTCCTAAGCACTGCAGAAAGACATAAAATGATAAATTAAGCTAGGTCAAAGAGGAGAAATTATTTTAAATGAATACAAACACCTAATTTGTCTGGACTTCTAATGAATTGAAACGCCAAAGTTGCTGGAGATGACAGCATTGTAAATCCTATTTATCTCTACTAAAATTTCCTTATTTCTTCCCACTCCTCCTTTATGCACTCATACATCAAGTCAATGTAGTGAGACTTGCTCTACTACAGTGGAAGCAGAAGTCAAGGTTTCCAGTCCTGGGGTACCCACGGGGCCACCTTTGGTTTAGACCTGACTGGTCCATACTGGGATTGTGCAGACCAAACCTGCCAGGGCACAGGAGGGTGTGGTGGAATCTGTATATGCAGCACTGTCATAGTATTTGCTGAATTTATATTTATACATGGCTATTTTTAACTAGTGATCCTCCTCTGCCCCTCGAAGGTTATGACTACGTGTAACCCCAAGCTACCCCATAAAGCCACAGTCCAGTCTTTGCCTCTGGAGTAAAGGTGCAAGAAGAATAATTTCCTGGTGGTGTTGTCATTACAGGATGTTTTTTTTGCATAGTCCTAATAAGAACAATTAATTCATGTGACATAGGACTTCTATGGTCTATTAACACATGGTAGAGGCTGCCTTGCCCTGTCATTAAATAATTAAATCATGTGATGGCACAACTAAAATGTAGTAAATAATGGGACAAATGATTAAATAACTTAAAATTTACCCACTCAGACATTAAAAATATTATTAGTTTGTAAATATTTATTATGGGAATGATGAGTTTAATGAAGATTTAAATATCATCTTCACTGAACTGATGCTAATTAGCTAAAGTATCTGTTACTGCAGGAAGATGAAATTGCATGCCCCATGTAGTGACCATAAAGCATCTTTAAGAAAGGAAAAAGCATGCTGATTAAAGCTTATGGTTTTGCAGTTAATTACAAATTGGTGCTGCAGCTGATGAGCTTTGGGCTCAGAAGCAGAGTCCATGAGCTGATTCACCCTTGGGCCAGCAGGGGCTCGGGGGCACAGGGCACACTGACACGGTCCAGGAGCAGGACAGTCACTTCACATCCGAGCAGGGATTTACTGCAGTGCCTTATCTTCCAAGGGAATTAAGGACATAAATCCCCATATGCTGGACTGAAGCCATTAGTGATCACATTATTAATGTTGCCAACAGCTATGGGCTGCAGGGAGAAATGTTTTTTCTTTTTTGAAAATGGCTTTGCCATCACCAATACCTGCAATACTGGCAAATCCAGCATTCCTGTGGGCTGCTCCATGTTCAGATGACCATTGCTCCTTCCAATTATTTTTTAGGCCAGTAGCCAGTCGGTGCTCTGATCATTTTTATTCTGGGCACTGCACAGAGAAGGGAAAGCAGCTCACTGCCATGAAATATAGCCCAGAGAGGCAGAAGGTGGAAGGACATCTGCACCTCGTACAGATGCCAATCCTGCAACAAGCTCCATTGCTGTTCCTTGTCTCCTGCTCCACTTTTTCATCTGCCTGTAGCAGGGATTGACATCTCCCAGGCAGCTCCTGTGCACATTTTGCAGCAGGGGTAGGTCCCTGTCCCTCCTCCCACCCCACTGAAGTCAGTTTTTGAGGTGACATTAGTCATATCTAACCTCAAAAGCAAAAGTAAATAATTAAGAGTGTTGGCTTTTGGGGTTTTTTGCTGTAGAAGCTTGCTGGTAACCATGAAGTATGCCCTGATCTGTTGAAGGATTATAGTAATGTTTTCTTGCAGTTCTTGGCTCTCTTCTTCCATTCAGCACAGCTCTAGTACTCGGATGTTGTCCTGTCCCTGTCACCTGGAAAAGTCACCCTCCAGGGGAACGGTGCCACTCTGGGACCTCATACAGTTAATCCAATAAATATTTTTCACTCAGAGAGGGAAAGGACAGCAAATCCTTGAAGATTTCATGTTCACTTTATTGAAGGTCTGGAAACCAGCAGCCTGTACCCAGGGCTGGGTGACCTGGGGCTGCTTCCAGCAGTCTCACAGCATGCTCTGGACCACCCCAGCCTTCCCCAGGAGGTGTGGAAGTGAGTGTAAATCTTCCTGGCCATCACTGGCCCATCGATCGCCAGGCGCTTGGCAGCGGTCTGAAGGGTTTCGTGAACAATGTGTTCATCCATTAGCTGCCTCTCTCTCTCCTGCAACACTGCAAATAGGTTATTTGACCCCAGTGAGTGCCTCCTTCCAGACTTGCATTAACACTGTTGCCACCACAGCCCCTAATTTATTGGCCAGGGTGTGCTTTTCAATGATATTTACAGCTCGGCTTAATGGCTTCTCTGCATTTTGTTTGCTGCAGACATTAATTCAGGGGTTTGTTTGGCTGACTTAAAAGAAACACTTTGAAAAAAAAACCTGCCAGTGGGTTTGACTTTATTGCTGGAAGGATTTAAATAAACACAGTTTTAACATATTCTGTATCACACTTGTTTTGTGAAGACTGTTTCCAGTTTCGGTGATGTTTTGAAGGGGTGTTTGACACAAACCTGGTTATAGCTCCCCAAACCTGTGTCTTAGCCATTCTATTGGAGGCTGTGCCCATTGGATTCAGTGCCAGGAGACCTTTTCCTGGTTCTCTCACTCATGAGGTGTCAGTAGAAGCTGCAGACTTAGTTTTGCTTTGCAGAGTGCTATACTTAATCTTACTTTAAATATAATTCCAGATAAGTGCATCTTCTAATTGTTCTCTTTGCCCTGTAATGATACCATGGACCAGAGCATTTCCCTGGTCTTGCCTGGCTTGGGCAGGTCCTGCAAAGCATCCTGGACCGCCGCAGCTCCCTTCACATCCAGGGAAACTGCAAGGGACTGGCAGGAGTTGGGAGTCAGCCTGTAGTGGAAGCTGCAGTAATTAAATACAGCACCTTCTCTGCTGCTCTAATTCCTCCCACACTTGCCCAAACCATTCTGCCTCGATTAAAATGCCGTTCAGTGTGTCCAGAAAACTACTGGAGGAGCTGCTGGTGGATGAGCTGTTGTGCCACTTGCACAATGGCTGTCACTAATGGACATTTTTTTCCCTGCTAACCTCCAAGTGTTGTTGCATACTGATGCAGGAGCAGTAGCTTTAGGGTGTTTATTAGAGCATCCCCAGTATCCCAGGCCCCTGAGCCCCTGGATCCTCTAAGAGGAGCAAACAAGTGAAGCTGCATTCATTGACCATAACACAAATTCACTGCTGTTCATGCTGATGTTTTCAGCAAAATTCATTGCAGCTCAAACACTTTGACTATCTGCATAATTTCTCCTTGAATAATTTTACTGCCATATGGGCTACTGTGGACCTTGAGCTGCTGGCTCTGTGTCTAACCCCTCTGTGCATTAAGGAGTCTCACGTAACGAGCGATGCGCAGCAGCCTCCGCATCCCTGGGACTAAGCCCATGGTTTCTGCTGAGTCTCTGGTGCAATGCTGTCCAGCTGATGCAGTTGCACAAGGGATGGTTCGCTAACCCTCATCCTGTTATGGGAAACACTCATGAGTGATGATGCTCCTGCTGACACTGTCCCTGGGCACCCACAGGCTGCAGCACTCCGGGGATGCCAGGGCTCTGCAGACATTGGGGTAGGGCACGTAGAGCAGACTGTGCTGGTGAAATCAGTTTTTAGGATACAGAGGGGATTTTAGCCTCCGGAGCTGTCAAGTTGGGTGTTTTCATCAGCATTGATTTGAGCTTCTAAAGCAGAAGAGTGTACAAGAAAAATGACCAGCTTAGCCTTGCTACACAGGAAAATTTCAGAAATTCTTCAGAAATCTCCTGTCTTTACCATTTAGCCTTAATGCAAAGCATAACCTGTAGCAGTATATGCTGCAGTTAATATTGTTGACAAGCTAGGATGCCTTTCAGTGCAGACTTCATGTCTTAATTAAATGGAATTTGTTTCAGCAAATAATGCTTGTCAAAAGCAGGATGTTTTTTGCCTTAGGACTATTACAAAGATGCTATTAGACATTTTGATAATCAGCCATCTGTGTCTCAGTGTTACAACAGCTCCATGTGAAGACAGACTAATTTTTCCCAGGCCAGAATTATAATTATAAATTAAATTCACAGACATGGCAGGCTAATCTTAAATATGGAACCACAGAGCCATAGTACACTGTGCATGAGGAAACTGGGAGCTCACCTGTTCCAGCTTTACTGCTTTTAGAAGGTTTGCCATCAGATTGGTGTGCAGAGGGACCAGTGGCAGCTATGGTGTGGCTGTTCATCACTCTGCCTGCCACACTGGGGATGAAAGCTCCTGGAGAAGCATGCCTTAAGCTGCACAGCTAAGCCAGAAACAGATTGATGTCTTTGAATCAATTGGCAAGGGCCAAAGGCTGCCCTGGTTTGTGCCCTGCACAATCCCATAAGCTGCTGTAGGATTGCACAGGGCTTGGGCTGAGCTCTGCGGGGCTGGCACTGTAGAGAAGGGTACGTGGACTGCAGTCCTGCCTGCGCTGGGTGATGGCACCTGCCTGAAAGATGTTCATCCTTTTCAGTGGTAGGTGACATCCTGTGCATGCCTCAAGCCCTTCCTGCACCTTTCCATGTAGTATTTGCCCAGCCTGGCTCTCAGAGTTCCCAGCTACAATTACACTGTTATAAACTTGTGCATATATACAACATGTGCATGGATATAGAAATTACACTCAGCTGCTTTTTTTAGGGTGTAGAGGAGCCTTGTTCATCCCTTCAGCAGTATTCCAGCTGAATGTGCATGCCCACATCTTAAAAAGCCATTGATTGCAGACTTAAATCCATCACAAAAGAGAGACAGCATCCTGTCACCAATAATCCTAACACCCAAAGGATCAACCAGACGCTGTCAGCGTGAGCTTTTGTCAAGTTTTATTGTAAAATTTGAAGAAAAAGAGCATTTACAGTATCTGTAGAGAGCACTTTGTGTGATTCTTTTTTGCCCCTTCCCTTCTATACCGGCTGTTACTGCAAATGCACTGTGTGAGTGGTACTGCATAACACATCAAAGTGAATACAAATGTATTTCAAATGTTGCATACTAATACTGTGTTGGTACAAAAACCTACTAAAGTTGATGTATTAAAAATACTTTTATATATTTTATAAATAAGCAGGAAAATTCGCATGTGCAGGCTTTGCAAGATGAGGGTTCTTCAGGCAAAGCTGATTTCTTCTTTTTTTTTATTCATTGCATATTTTCCAGTCTATGTGTTTAGTGCTGAGAATTATTATTAGTATGTCTTGAGACAAATGAACTTGGTTTTTAGCAAGTCTCAAAGGGTAGGGCTGTGCTGTAGCTGTGTATGTACAGGACAGTGCACCACTGACACCAGTGTGTGAATTAGCCTGTCTGTGTAGAGGCTCTTCCACCAAGGGGAAAAGAAAAAACACCCCAAGCCCACCTATGAAGGGTCCTGAGGTTTTTCCAGCAGATCTTGTGGGGCTGTTTTGATTCATCTGCTGAATAAGCTTTTGTCTGCAGGGTGAGTGCAGGATCCAGGATTCAGTGAGAGTTGGGAGCACACAGAGATTTCAGAGATTGAGGCAATCAGTGGTGGTGATGAACAAGTGGCTGGAAATACAGATATTTATCTATTAAAATGCAAATGAGTATTAAAATGTTGCTCTCTGCTCTTCCTGATTTAGGTATTGACAAAAGTGTTTGAATTTTGTTTTCTTCAAATTTAATTACAAATTTTCATTAGTTTTCAGCATCTTCAATGAAGTTTGGGGAAAGAAAGAAAAAAGCTCTTAGCCTGCAGTCGCCTCACCTTTTACTTGGAGATAATCATAATTTGTTAGGATATTATTTTTAGCCATAGGTTTGCCCAGGTATTTGTCCATGAGGAAGGGGCAGGACATTTGGGATGTCCTGTGCTTGGGAATGCTTCATGCCTTCAGAAGTGAGAACTTAGTGTATTTAGTGTGCTTTAGGGAAGCTATTACTTTTCCCATGCACATTCTCAGGGCTGCCAGTAGCTGATCTATTTTAAACCACACAGATATAAAGCATCCAGCAAACTTACTCCATTAAGTCTGTGTGTCAATGGCCTCATCAGCTCCTCACTGGAGTGGGCAGTGTTGCCAGGCTTGGTGCTTGGGCACATGGGGCTGGATGAAGCCTCTGGATGGGTGCAAGGAAGGGCCAGCCATGGACCACCAGCACTGGATCCTGCTTGCTTAACACAGCAACTGCTTCTTTCCTTTCTAAACTTAACAAATTCCTAAATCTTTATATTTACATCCATCCTCTTATTCCCCCCTTCTCCATATAGTATTCTGCTGTATGTTAAGTGATGGAGAAGGGTTTTAGCTTAATGCAAGACACTTTAGATAACATGGCTGTGGGCTCTGGACCACTTTCCAGTCTCCCTGGCCACATTGTACAACACCAGTCTGTATTTCTTTGCTGGTGGCGGCAATACGGGCTATACTATGCTTTCTGCTCCAGCATTTTTCCTCCCTTGTGGCTTTAGAAATTGGCAGCACCCACTGTGATTTGTGTTGATGTGGTCCACATGTAGTGGGAGAAAGGGCAATGCCATACCAGGATGTTGTCTATATGTGTTTACTGCATTCCCTTCCCATATTAAATAATAAAGATTATTGAAATAATGTATGAAAATAAAATAACAATCACATAAAAATATTTCAGGCTTGAGAAAATGCCTTTCCTTGAGAGAATAAAATCTGCTTAAGAAATCAGACAGAAGCTGATGTATCTACCAGATTGAAATAATTTTACAGAGAGAAAATACAGAGTAATTTTGGCTCTGGGATAAAGATTGCATCCCGTGTGCCAACGGCTGGGTGCCAGAGTCAGCCAGCTTCAAAGCTGAAGTCGTGTTTAATACAGAGCTGAGTTTGTGCTAAGCAAGCTTGGGAATTGGAAAACTGCCGAGAGAGCGGGGCTCGCTGGCACTTGCTGTCTGGGTCAAGATGTGGTCTCTTCCTGGAGGAGTTCAGCTGTGCTCGCTGCAGTGGGGAGTTTTATTTGCACTAGGACTCAATGTGCTGATGATCTGGATGAAGAGAGCAGCCTGAAGCTCAGCTATCCAGTGAGATATGTCAGATCAGTCACTTGAAAGAAAGTGATGCTAGAGAGCCAGTAATTAATTTGTGGTCCACCAATACTTTTAGCACTGTATTTTAAAGTAATTGTCTTGAATTCCATGTAAAAATAAGACTGGAGCTCAGTAGAATGCTACAAATATAACTATAGTGTAGGTGCTCATATTGAATTGTCTGCATAATAGGGTGTTCAGGGCTGATGCTGGAAAATAACTCATTCCTAATGCTCAGAGAGACCTTACAGTGGGTACAGTAGGTGCTGGCCTGCAGGGTGCAGCTGTGCTACCACAGATGAGGGCTGAAAGTAGGAAATAACAGAGCTATTGGAAAAGATAAAAATTACTAGCAGATGCCCTGTTACACTTTTCCAGCTTGGTTGGACCTGCCTAAATGAAAGAGAGGTGGGAGTCCGAGGTGCCAGCCTGTTCTCCCTCCCTGACCCCGCTCAGCTCAGGCTTTATGAGCTCTCAAAGCACATCCTCTGCAGAAATGATGCACTTCCCTGTGCAGAAACTCAATTAACATTGAGTTTACTGTGGCCTTAAATAAAACATCAAAACCTCTCCCTCTGCAATACCCCTTGCAGGAAAAGAAGAAATCTCTTCAGGTAATGTTCCACAAAGCACCAGCCATCATTGCACCCTCTTGCTGTAAGTAAGTTAAAGAGTAACTGAAGAGCACATGGCTCTGGGTTTGGGCATCCCATGGCACAGAGAGGGACGTGGCCATCGAGCCATGCATGGCATCACGTGCATACAACCATGGGGAGAAACCTTTGCTAATCCAGGAATTTGAGTTTTACTTCTGGAAATGCCAGTGCTGTGACCTTTGTGGACTGGGATGGGTGTCTTGTTTGATTCAGTGCTTGTTTACCAGAGGCAGCTGGCTTTCTGCTCTCTGCTTTATCTGATGGCTTTGGACAAGTGTCAAAGACACCACAGACTGCCAAGGGTGAGATGCTGAAGTGCTTAATTAAACAAGCCCCAAGGCAGTGGCAATTTGCACGGTGGAAGCACCACAGCAGGGCTCACTCTTCCTCTCTTTTTTGTTTTGTTCTAAGTTAGTATTGGGAATTGGTTAAAAATTTGACTTTTGGGTCTTGCTTTTTGTCTTGTAATTACAAGCATTTGGAACATATGACCCATAATGTTTCCTTAACTTAAGATGAGGCATGCAAAAGCCTCGTTCACCTTTGAGTTTTGTGCCACTTGCTTGAGTGGTTTTTTTTTTTTAGGAGTTTTCTTTTTCCTTACAAAGAGGGACAAATAAATTTAAAGGAATGGAGAAAAAAAAAAACCAACCCAAAACCAAAAGAAAACAGAGCTTCTTTACTAGCCAGTCATGTCTGTGAGGAGTGTAAGTCACCTGAGCATCCTGCATGAGGGCACCAGCACATCTCCAAACAGGGCTCTGTGGGGTCAACCCTTGGCACTGCTCTCTTCCCAGGCTCACTGGGCTTGGCTGGGTGTTTCTCCTCTCCTCAACACCAAATACCACTGCACCATCTCTTTTTTTAAAAGAAACACACAGTTTTTCCCAGTCTCCAGAGGGGATCGGGTAGAGCAGGCAGCGGCTGAAGTGCCTCGTGCTGCAGCACCAGGGTAGAGATGCACAAAGGGGAAGGAGGGGTGGAATCCAGAAAGGAGTTCAGAGCACTGGGGAACAGCAGCTGGTGGTACCTGTTGTGAAAGCACAGGGTGAGCAGCAGCGATGGGTGCGAGGGAGAGTGGAGGGGCTGGGGGGTGAGCTCTGAGGAGCAAGTAGCAGCACTGGAAGAGGCAAGTATAACATTAATTTCTGTTTTGTTTCGCATAATCTAAGTGTATTGTATGGTTTTGGGGGTTCTTTTTGGGTTAGCCTGGGAGAAAATGTGCAAAGGAGCAAGTCAGGCAATACATACAGGTTTTGGAGGCAGTGGGAGCTGTCATCTGGTGTGGAAAACGGGTGCTGGCTGCTTGCATTGTGAGATGCACTTTGTTAGAACAAGCAGAACTTACCCCCAGGTTTTCTAAGAGAGAAATTACCCAAGCATGAGGTCACAGGATACGCAGGAGACACGGAAATCCCTGGGGTTGAGTGGTCCAGTCCCAGGAACGAAGAGCAACAGCTATGCATGTAACCCTATGCATGTTCACCTAAAATAAAGCCCCAAATGGGGAGGGACAAAGGGGGCTTCGGGGAAAAATATATACAGGCACCACAGCATGCTCATGTCTTTGATGAACAACCAGGTTATTGCACATATGTCAACTCCTACGTCCCCCCCCAGCTCAGGTCCCACTTTCCTGCTCACGTTGTTGACTCGCCGTAGGGTCAGATGGGGAATGAGCTGTTACCTCCTTACAGAATTGAGACCTTGGCCTTTTTATCTGTTCTACACAGTACCCAGCACACTACCGGGCACTCAAGTAATTAAGGCCTAATCATGGTATAAATCAAGTAAATAAGCACTTGTCGACAGGTCATCAGGACTCGTGTGTCTCTCGGGCCAAGCTGTGTTCATGAAGGTCAACGGAGCCAAATGGGCAAACTCCATCAGGGTGGGAGTGGAGTGTCCTTCTGCAGCCCCCCTTGCTGAGCCCCCTTTTGCAGGGGTCACCCAGCAGCCCTGCCAGGTTCCCATCTCCCTCCCCTCTGGCAGGCATGGTCACCTCCGCCCACGGAAACCTTCTGGGGCTTTTGTTGGTGTTTTTGTAGCAGTTAAAAAGAAATAATCAAAGTATTAAATGGTACGAATATGTTAATTATTGTCACAGATTCCAAATTAAGGCACTTGTGAGGTTTCTCTACAGTTTAAAAGAAAAGTGGATGGCTTCTTAATAGTCACTGAACTGCATAGTTAAAGTTGTTAAGTAAAAACTCTCATTCAGAAAGTGAAAATATTGAGGGAAATACTATGGCAAAACTGTTTTTCCATTATACTGCTGCTTAACCTCAACAATGAATGGAAAATGCATCTGATCTTCAGACCAGAGTCTTATTGTCAACCAGGGACTATTTTTTCCATCATTCTAGTGTCAGAATACCCAGCTGATATATGAGTGCTATAGGATAACTAGATGGTCATTAACTCAATTTAAATTCATTTCAATTTGTCACTGTGATTAATTTATTAGCTAGGAATTAATTGTGAATTGGTGGAGGACATGAAAGGAGTGGGAAAGAAACTTTAGTCTTTTTTTTGACAGAGTTGAAAGGCAAAAATGAGACATTTTTTGAGTATATATAAAATTTCTGTGTCATAAAAAAAATAAAATCAGAGTAACAAATGTGCAGCACTTTAATGTCAGATTTGACTGTCATTGGAACTGTTCACAAGTAGTGTGGACAATCTAAGTTGTACTTCAGTTTCTAAGTATGATATATAACCATTAGGATAATTTAGAAAACACATCACCAGAACTGGGGCTGAAGAGGGAAGAAAGGGAACATCTTTGGAAGGTCCAAGTGGGATTTTTCAAGTGAACGCTATTCCAATATTTTGCGACAAACAGGAAGAAGTGAGGTCTGTTACACATCTTTCACAGCCTATATATAAACCAGCCTCAAGAATATTTACCTGAACAGATATATACAGGGTATTTTTTTTTTAAATATTCTTAAAAAAGTAATATTTGCTTGATCTATGACACAATGAACGCCTCTACAGGGAAACTTACCATAGGCATAATAAAATATTCAAGAAGTCATAAAAGATAACACGAGAGCATCGTTTGGCCTTGGTAAAACACAGTATAGGATGACTGCAATGTATGGATACAGCTTTGTTCAAGAAAGGAGTTGTGCATATTTAAAGGTACTTACAAAGCTGGTCTTCTCCTTTCCTTGACATGGGTATGTTTCCTAACCAGATGACTAGAAAATCATGGACACCATGCATTGCTGACGGAAGGCTATGCCAATCTGTTTTCTATGTCTGTGTTGCAATGATGGGATAGTCTCTTCTAACCCCTATGGCTCATAAGTGGAAAGAGATGTAGGTTTCAGCCTATGGGTGTTGAAGGGCAATTTCAAGAACTCCACGTTTAATGAATTCATAGGATTCAGCTCCCCTTCTTTGTCTGTCTGAACAGATTTTTATATATTCTCTATAGAACCGAAATGGTTTAAATTACTTCAGGTCTACAGCCATGCTAAAATGCTGCTCTTTAGGTAAAGCTTAACATTGAAAGTCAAGATTACCAGCGTCAGTCTGCATCCTTCTCATTTAAAAACCCCTCAGTGTGCACTGTGAAATGGGTGCCTTTAAGCATCTGTGCTGGAAAATAATTACCGCGCCACTACACATCACTGGATGTGTTCAGCAGCTGCTTTCCTACAAGCATGGGGCAACAGGAACATTTGCAAAACAGGCTGGGTCTTTCGAAAGGCTGATGGGTGGCTCCCATGCAACAGATGTTTGCCTTCAGAGAGAGCTTTCACCCATATCAAGACCACATTTTCAAAGCAGTGTGTGGGATACCACCACCCAGATGTGCCCGTTAATGGTGGCAGTGATGCTCACCTGGTTTGCACCACTTTGTGAGGCGTAGCTGCTCTTGCCCCAGTTACTCCATGGTGATGGATACAGAAAGTTACAAAAATGCCACTAGAAAAGTTCTTATATCTTCCAAGTGTGCATATGGATCTATATTTTCACGGGAATTCAACTGAAATTTCTCAATGTCAGCTATTGCATTCTAGGGTAATTCAGCTGGTTTTACATGAATCTCTGCTCATAACTGAAAGATAATTGACTGTAAACAAATGTACTATAAATGGGAAGGAAAAAAATCATGAAGAAAAATTGTTTCCCAGGATATCTGAAAAGAAATAGGCAAATTAAGGCTATGACTAGAAAATGAGCGAGTTTTCTATTAAAAATACCCTCCCTCATTGTCACTATTATTTTACAAAGAACCAAGTGACTTCAGTGCTACTAAATATTTAATGAGAAACCCAACAATTTCTAGAAGTGTTGCTGCCTCCTATGGGAATAACCAGAACTACTCCTCTGCCCCCGAAGGGCAGATTTTGCATATTGTGCCCAAGCTGACCGCGCTCACAAGCTGATTGAAGACGAGTGTCCCCTTCTCAACGAAATGTTTCACAAACTCTGATCCCCTCTCAGTGTTTCCTGGCTTCTACCCCTCTAATGGCCTGGATATATCATGCCAAATTTCTCAGATACAATCACAAAGATGCACTAGAAGAGGGAGGGGGGACTCATCGTTGCCTTCAGTAGTACCAAGAGCAAAATTAAGCACAACAGAAAGCGAGCTGGCAGTTACTATTTCTGTTACGCCGCCTTCTGAAATCACATCCGTGAATCCTCCCCAAGCCATCCTGCAGAGAAAACTGATCAGGTTCCATTACATCACTCTCCTAGGTTCCTGTGGGTTGAAAACTGCTCTCTGATGCTTTAGTTCCCCTCATCATCCAGAGGTGAATTGTCACCGCAGCCGTTGCTGCTGTAGTCTCTCTGTGTCGGGGTGGGGTGCTCAGCACAGCTAACGGGCAAGGTACACGGGGAAGAAAAAGGATGGCTTGAATGTAACAGAAAAGCTCCTCAGTGTGGAAACTCAAAATCTGTTCTCTTTCACAGAATCACTAGGTTTCGTGGCTTATACGTATCTCAGTGGAGATATTATTCGCTTACCAGCATTTTTCTCATAACCACAAATCAAACCCCCAAATAAAAAATCTCCCTTCAAAACCACTTCTTATTAGCAGAGCATACCTTATATTATAAAACTTGCAAGTAGACCAGTGTTGTACCATGAAGCCTATACAGGGGGGTTTTGATTTTTTTTTTCTCTTTTTTGTTTTTGTTTTTTTTTTTCTCAGTGTAAAAATATACAATGCTACTGCTCATTTATCGCAGTGTAAAGGTCCAACTGGTCCTTGCCTGCCAAAGGCTCCACTGCTACTGCCCTTTCATACCTCTCCAACCCAGACCACTGTGTTACCCCTCCTTATACCTGAAACCTCACAGCGTAATGTGTTTTGCCTCCCATTTATAACAAACAATGAATCTTTAGCTGGTGTAATGAGATACTGTCCAAATAATCCACTGTCTTTCATAATTCTGTTGTAGTTGCTCCAGGGCCAGTCTTTGGATGAGAGAGGGTCCTTTAAATTCTTCAGTACATTCATTTTCCCCGTCGACAGCTCTACAAAAAGCACATCTGCTCGCAAATGTGAAGAAGCATATATATAGTACTGATTGCCTTCAGTGAAAGAGGGTTGAAATGTCAGATCAGATACGTGTATGTTTGTTTGTAAGTCATAAATCAACTCGATTTCCCCTCGGACACTTAGAGCCTGGACTTTGATCCTGCCACTGTCTTCATCCACACTGACCAAATAGCGCCCGTCCGGTGAGACGTGAGGTGTGCCCGACACGCCGCTGTTGGGGCCGATGACAGCATCCGTAACACTGTCAATAATGAGCTGAGGCAAAGCAGCCACCGACCTGCTCCTCCTACACTGGACGAAGAAGTAACCGCCCAGGTGGGTGTAAGCCATGCTCTGCGGTATGCAACTATAGTTTTTGAAGCTGATGGTCTTGATGTGGGTCACAGTTTCCAGGTCAATTTTGTGAACTGCAGATTTCGATTTGTTAAAGATGAAACCAAACCTGAAAGAGAAAACACGACACTGAAGTCATCCCTGGAGACACGGTGATATGCTTGAGAAAAGATGAAAGTCAACAGAACTGGGAAACTCCATCCTATTGGTTTCGGAAGCGTGTGCAATAATGCTCTCTCTTTTCTGTAAGAAATATCTCTCGTTTTAGTGCTTCTGAAATGTGCTAGAAGGAGGTATGTATTGCAGTTAAAATTAGCAACCTGATCCTGGAAGCTTGAATACGTGCTTGGGTATTTGAGTAATAGCTTCAAGAGCTGAAGCCTTTTATTGGGAAGATCAAGTTACAATGGGAATGATATCAAGGCTTGTAGGCTAGTGTTGACCAGTTTTGTACTTAATCTCTTTCAGGTCTAGAGAGATATAGCTCAATATATACTCAAGACTTCTTCAACCTCAAAACAGAAAACTGTTCAAAATAAAGCACATGCCAGCCAGGCTGGGGTCAGAAGGAAACTTCAAGCTATATGTACAACCACTGAGTAAAGACCATGTCCAAACTCATCCCTTAAATTACAGCATCAGAAGGTAGCCGTGATGTGTGTGTGCCACCCGTGGTGCCTGGGGACTGCTGCAGGAGCTGGCAAGGCTGAGGTGTAGAGCAGACTTTGTTAAGCACCGTCCTGCCAGCTCAGGGAAGGTGTGAACCATTTCTCGAGGAACACAACCAGCCAAGGTGCACTCAAGAAAAGGAGTCTTCGTTTTCTGTCTCAAGAGAGGGCAGACAACAGTGAGCAGAGAATAAATGCTCTGTAAAAGATATATGCTGCAGCACATCTGACCTTTGCTGAAGACAAGAAAAGGTCAAGAATAGCCAAGAAAGCTTTCTGCTTAATTTGAGAGGGAGCCTATAGAAACAGCCTGTTTGTGTTCCCCTGGATTCACAGGTCACTGATACCGACTTAGGAAAACTAATTTTACATCCAGTACCTGTTCATCCATTCCATGCAGACCCAAGGAAATGAAGTGAAAAAATATATGAAACTGCTTTGTGAAATATGGAGGACAACGTGCTTGCATGCAGATAATATATATTTTGCTTAAAACACTGGGTTTATTTCTTTATTCTTAATCCATCTGTCAATGAGACTCTCAGCAATGATTTCACTTCTAAAGAAAGAGCCAATGTAGTGTATGATCCCATGAAAATCACTGGGCTAAGCCTTTCATTTTCCCATTAGGCTCACACCCATTAGAGACTTCAGGAAATATCTGCAGTGGAGATTCACGGCGCACTGTGCGTGGGGAAATTGGATATGACACTTGTATTTCTCCTGGATGAATGCATTTTAAGTACACTTTAAAAAATGCTTTCCCTGACAGCATTTTTTTTTTTTTCCCCAAGACTTCCTTAATACTTGGCCAAATGCCTGAAAAAGTTAAAAAAATGGCTCTTATCATAAACTTTAATTTAAAAAAGTGGGTCAGAATGTGTTTTATGTGCACGCAGCTGCAGAAGAGGCACAGCACTTGCATGAAATCTGTGATCTGAAATCTCAAAGAAAACCTTGCACTTAGAGAGTTTCTAATAGACAACAATCTACCCTGGGAGCTAATAAAAATGGATACATTCCTAGATATCCATCTGAAATAACAGGCAGCTGAAATACAGATGCAGAAACATTTGCATACAAATATTTTTTGGCTCGTGGATGAGATTGCTTAAATATTCACCTTCCTGGGAAATTGCCATTTATTGTTTCTGAGTGGGGAATTTGGAACATGATCTCAGTAAGTCTCATTAGACTGTGAGCAATTATTTTTCTGTGCTGAGGGTGAGAGAGAACGGAAAAGGATCTGGCCCTAAACAAATGAAATAGGAAGTTAGGGACAGCATTCTCTGCTTTGCACATGGAAAACTACAGACAATTATCTATATTTAACATTTCTTACAGAAGATTGTCTGTATACAGCCCATTAATCACACTGAAACAAAAAGACAATAAAAAACCCAACCAAACAGAGTAATTGTTCCACCTCCCTGTCTTTTAATCCAGACCACACCTTCTCATCTCAGGCTTCAACATTCAGCAGCATCACCTGCCTCCTGGCACTACTATTAGCCATAATGATATTTTGAAAGTAAACTGGAAAAATGAGGTAGGGAAAAATTAGGAGTGACAGCCATGGAGTATGTCTCATTATTTTGTATTTCAGGAAGCAAAAATATTTATTTTGGATCAGATTCAACACATAGTCATTTAAACCCCCTGTCCTCTGTGTTCACTGCAGGAAACCTAAGATTATTGTAAGGAGTTACATTATGATTTTTTTGAATGTTTAACTTAGTTAAACTAGACTAGGAACAGAAGATAGTTAAACTGTTGCTATGTTATAACATGGTAAGAATAGTATAAATTGCTAAGCAGTTATCATCAATTTTGGTAATGTTAATGGGAGGCTTCCTGTGCCTGCTGGGAAGCAGCCAGTACCACTCCAAGTTATTAGTATGGTAGTTATTCAATCTCATTAACCAGTACATTGCTTTAACACTCAAAACTGAGGGTTCATAGAGTTGTTGTTTTTTAACATGCAGTGCATGATATTTTTCTGCTTGAATCATCCACCTCATGTAGAGATCCAATATTTGAACAAGTAAACAGTTGGAAACACATAGAAGAATCATGCTTTATGCTTCAGGCAGGATAAACTTTTACCACTGCAGGCAAAAAATCTTTGACACAGGTTCTGCCCAAATGCATCAAGAGGTTTTGAGGAGGGAAAGCAGCTTTTTGGCCATCAAATTCCAGGTACAAGCAAGGCAGGGCAGTGTGTCATGCTTTGCTGCAAGGAGGTATGGCTGGCCAAGCTGATGTTTGAATGCCTGTGCATGGTCTAAGGGAAGTCCAGGTTTGTTTTTTGCTGTTTCATTGATCTGCTGAATAACTACAGGTAATTTGTTCAATCATTTCCCCATTTCACATGTGAAAATGGGGTAAGTGCAGTTAGCTTGATCACAAATTCGTTCACTAACATTTGTCAAGTGCTGTAAGATTATTAGAAGGATGCCCACTAGAAGAGAACAGCATGGTCACTGTTGCTATTCATTAAGATAATTTCTTACCTAACATGATTAATAATAAGATTTGTAGGTGGTATAAAAAAATCATCCACTCCTTCAAACGGCGTGCGGATAACATGCTGATCCTCCCCTGTGCTTGCCTCTGGTATTACCTACAATAAACACACACGAGGTTGAGTACAGGAAAAGCAGCAAGCAAGGCAGAAAGGCAAATACAGATTACACAGTTATACATGGTGCTGAGTGGCTTTTCCCAGGGATGTAGCAGACTCAAACTGATTAATGACTTTGAAATACTGTTTGGTGTAGCTGCCTTGAAAAAGGTGTGCTAATAAATAGGATTTGAGGGTTGACATTTGTAAGGCAAATACACAACTCGACTCTCAGAAGATGTTTGTAGCTCGAGAAAGAGCAGTCACACAGGAGCTGAAGCAGTGTGACAACACTAAGGCCATAATAATTTATCCTTCACTGTCTAAAATAAACATTTATTTCACGGTCATATTTATTAACCTCACTTAAATGCACAGCCATGATTTACCAGCTCGAAGGATCAAAACCTAACTCACAGCAGTTAATTACCACTTTGAAGGAGAAACCTGTTCATCCATCTCCCTCACCATATAAAATCCAGGGAGGAGCAGCAGAAGGCCCTTAGGTTGTCCTCCCCCTGTGCTGTCCTCCTGCACAGCGCACACCTCCATGGCCAGGGGAACTCAGCTCCTCCACGCCCCCCGAAAAGGAGAGGTAGAAGTTTTCCATAATTAAAATGTTAAATACTCAAATTGTTTGCTGGGTTCAAGATGACTTTAGTCCATTCATTAGGAACTTCTGCTGCTCTAACATTCAACAGGAGTTGCTTTGAATTTATAGCTACATAATTCATTATGGAAATGCTAAAACACTACAAGGTTTGGTTCAGACAGCTGTTCTGGTTGTGCCACTTAGATTTCTTCCAATTAGATTGCTCAAGAAAGATAACCACTCTTGCACAGCACTTTCACAAGACCAGACATTTGCTTCCCAGAAGCCACTAATGGCCAAACAACAGCATCTCATTAGTCGGCTGCCCAGGCTGTTTGATACACCCCTGACTTCCAAAGAACGAGTGGAAATTTCCATCAACTTCTGCAGCAGCATCTGTGTTAAAAAAGATATTTTATTGCACGTCTGCAGCTCCCCGCTGCAGGTTTTAAGAACAAACTTTGCCAAATTAGTCACTGCCCATCGTTTGGGAACGCGGGTCAGAAAAAAGCAGAGCTCTGCTGATGGGAATCTCATTCTCTACACATGTAACTGCACTTCATAAAGATAACAGAAAGGACTATCTGAGAGCTGGAGTCTTATAACAAGTTTCCAACTGTGCAGATGGTGTGTTCTTCTTAATAATCACATGCTTGTGTCATCTCTCCTTTAATTACAGAAACCTCTCACAGCTGGATGGGAGAAATTCAGTCAGAAAGGGTAAAGAGAGCCCATTTTGTCTCCTTATACACTGTACAGGAAACTGCTCATCCCCAGGTGAGACAAGCTGGTGGCACTGCCTCAAAAACCTTCATTTTTTTGCCCCCATTCTATTTCCAGTGTCTTTTCCTGAAAATGCCTATGTTGAGTTGCTGGTCCATTCATTATTGTTGAAAGCCTGCAGGCTGCAGCCATTGTCTTGGATGGAGCATGTGGGTGGTGGGGATGGCTCATCCCACCCTCATGGGGCTGCAGCTCCAGTAAAGCCTTGGGCAGCCCCATGACTAACTTAGACTCCAGATTTGTAGGTTTTTAGGTCAGAAAGCACAGCCACCCTTCTTCTGTGCCTGCTGGGGAATGCTTTGATGGAGACTTAGAAGCAAACATTTCTGGTAGAAGGAATATACACGACACCTATGTTTCCAGAAAGATTGGGCACCAAGTGCCAGAAAATAACTCCTAGAGAAGGGTATGTCTGTATGGACCAAATCAGTGCTGGTATCAACTCCATCATGTGACATACAGCAGCAGCAAAACACCCAATTAAACACCTGCCCTTAGTGTTTCTGTAGCATCCACAGAAGAGGGAATCTCCCAGGGCAATCCAGAAACAGAAATTAATTTAGTTGCCCAAACCTACGTGCATGACTGTGCCCCAGAGAGCCCAGTATCACTGTGGGTGTGATGGTGCTGAGTGTGAGCAGCTCCAGGGAGCTCCCTGGCACCCCTCCAGTGGAGTCACTCACACCCAGTCACAAAATCTGTCCCTGAGGTTTCACTTTTGCTGTTCATGGTTTTTTCATGCCCTAGAGAGCTGCCTTTTGCATCTTACTGTGAGAGGAACAACTCTACCACATTACACTCTATCATACCAAAAGAGGCATAAAGGCTTGTGAGAGACAAGTGACAAAATGAGTTTAAAGAAAATAAGTAGCAATTTAGTGCACTGGCAGAAAACCTGGACTTCTCCTCTGTGGAAGATAAGAAGAGGTAAATGCCTTTTCCAGACTGGAGAATAGATGGTTTTGCTCAATGCATAACGAGGGTGACAGGCTAGCAATCCTGAAAGAGGCATGAATCTTGAGGCATGGTACAATTCATCCATCTTTTAATGTTCCTTTGAACATGCAATGCCCCCAAATTCTGCTGACAGAAAAATTTGCAGGTCATCATAGTGCCTGAGAGGGGTGTGCTGCTCTGCAGTGAACACACACTTAGTCCCTACCTTAGGCTCTTCTTTGAATGTGGTGCTCAGTCTGACTTACCCTGCTGATGAAACACTACCAACAGCCTATGGAGTAACAGATTTCTATGCAGAAAGGGAGCTCTTTGTGGCTTCTTGGTACCCACTGCTTTTAGACCTCAGTCGAGTCACAAAGAAGCTGCACTCACACAGGCTGCACAAATGGCTCGGAGCATCGCAGGCTCGTGCTGCTCGCAGTCAGCTGCCAGCCCTTGCTGTATGACTTTATGGCACTTGGTTCTGTCATCAGCCTTAAAACAAAACAGACCTTGGCAACAAAGCAGCCCTGCTGCCAGCCTAGGGCACAGTCATTGCTCAGAAACAAATTAAACAGCAGGGAAAATATGTGAGGACGGACGGAGGAGGGATGAATAAAACACACTCGATATGCAAATGAAAGGGCAGCTTTATATCCAGGCCGTTAAATGCTGTTAATTACCTGCAACCAACCAGCCACCAGCTCGCTACCGATGATGCCGAGCCAAGGCAGGGCAAAGCTCAGGTGCATAAGGACTCACCTGCAGCGTGGGTGAGGATTTCTGCATGTCCCCCCAGCTAAGCACCCACACTTGGTCGTGGGACTTGTCGTAATGCAGTTTGGTTGGCAATGGGTCAACGTCCAAGGCCTTTAAAAAAAACAGAGAGAGGTATTTACATAGTGACCCAAACACACATGATGAATATTGTGTTAGTTTACTGCAGACATTGCCATGTTCCACTGTCACACCCATTTGTGCAGTGTGGCACAAAGACCTTCAAATCAATTGGGGGACCAGCAGCAGCACCAGCAGTAGAAAAATGTGGCTGCTCAGTGCCATTTCCCAGCTAGACATCACTCCTTCTTACACAGTTACTTATAGCTAGTAGATCAGGGGCCAGTTTCTGCTTGAATTATACCCACACCAGTTCATTCTGCCCAGCCTGCTTATAACTGAGGTCAGGGGGTGGCTCAGCAAGCGTAAGCCAGAAATTCATCCTAGCATTATCTCCCCACGCTAGCTGCGAGCCTGGCTGCAGATGCAGCCCTGGGATGATGATAAACAGCCTGTAAAGGAGTTTTTTCCTGCCAGTGAGGTTACAGTGTGACCCATGGGTGACAGCAACACAGGCACAACTTTTTACTGATGTCAGCAGATCCACTGGGCAAAGATCTACTTTTTTTTTTTGTCCCATATCCAAGTCTTTTGCCATCACTGGATAAAGCATTCCCCTTGTAAGTACCTGCATGGCTTTCTGAGTCTGGACATCAATTATCATTACTCTATTCTGCTTAGGCTGTGTCACATAAATGTACTTGTCTCTGACATTGACTGCTGAAGCCCAGAGGCAGGACTGAGTGCCTTCACCTTCCACTCTAGGACAGATCTCTTCCTGAGGAAAAAAAAAAAAAGAAGAGGAGAAAAGGTTTAATTTCTACAAGTTCAGGGTCTGAAGTAGCAAGAAACTTAGCCTTGAAAACCATAGAAAAAAATTCCACGGGGATTCCATTAGTATGATTTGTTTCCCCTTTCTTTCCTGGAAAACATGCAATAATTATTTTATCAGGTAGCACACTGCAGCCTGGCTCTACCCAGAGACATTAAACAGCTGGACCTCCTGCAAACCCACATTGAATTTAAATAACCACACAGCCTCTGGATCTATCTTTTCAAGTATGCTGTGCCTCATCAAGACTTGCAGTGCTGTCAGCATTTATTAGCAACAGAAGTATCACTCTGTGCTTTGAAAAAACAGAGATTTACATTAATTGAATCACAGCTTTATATTTTTCACAATGTCTTCATTTTCAGTTCAGGAGATGGTTGTGCTTCAAGATACTTGTGCTTGGAGAAACAGCAGCCAAACAAGGAGGGTCCTACAGTCTACTGCTCCAACACAGAAACTTCTGTTCAAAAGGAAACAAATCCTGTTGCTTTAGATCAAATCCTGTTCACAGCTGCCTGATGCCATATTTTGTCTCTGATCCTCCACTCACTGAGTCCTGTGCAAAACTGGTATTAGCTTTAGTGGGAGCTCACTGATACCCTAAGTTTGAAGAGTCACACATGATTTCACCAACAACCCTCTGCATATTGGCTGCTCTTTAACACTTTTCCTTCTGCTGAGCTGCTTTATGTGAAAGAGCATTTGTGTGGGACCAGGCTGTGGTGTGGAAATGGGGGTGAAACTAGATGAACACATATACATTTCAGTGAGCACAGCTGTTGTCTTAAAATCTTGTCAATACAACAGCAGGGTGACTTTAAATAATGGCACAACCTCCCTAAGGGGAAAGTGGTTAGCAGAGCTTGTTTGGGGAATGCAAAAGCAATGCCAACACCAGGTCTGTATCAGAGTGATAGGTATGGATAAAAAGGTCTCACCTCTAAGCAGCCCAGCTCTATCAGTTCAGTACGTTGGTGGAGACCATGTGTAAGGGTTGAATATACAAAACTCGACAGCTTGGTTGCATTTTCCTTTGTGACCCTCCAGAAAGGGTGAGCACAGAATCATAAAATTGACTTGGTTGGAAAAGACCTTTGAGATCATCAAGTCCAACCATTAATGCAGCACTGCCAAGTCCACCAATAAACCACGTCCCTCAGCACCACATCTACATGTCTTTTAAATCCCTCCAGGGATGGGGACTCCCCCACTGCCCTGGGCAGCCTGTGCCAGTGCCTGACAACCCTTCAGGGGAAGAAATTATTCCTAATATCCAATCTAAACCTTCCCTGGAATCTACACTAATGCAAGCTAAAACATGCTAGAAAAGTTAGCCTTGGGTTTCCAACAGCTGTTCACACAGTTAAGCACATGACAACCTCCAAACTGCCCTCCTCATCCTTGGCTGTGCACTGGGACTTGGGCTCTCACAACACAGCATCCACCAAAACCAACGAGAGCAGGGAAAGGTCATGGGTCTTTCTGCTACAGTGCTCTGCTGACTGCTCTATCTGCTTTTGTGCCCTCTAATAGCAAATGAAGAAACCTTTGTTGTAGAAACTCTCCTAAAGTTGCAGGCTGGTGTCACTGTCTACGTGGCAAACAGTCAAGACACTAAAAGAGAAAAAGAAGGAAAAAAAAAAAGAGTCAACCCTTGCTATACGAAGGGAAAGGGCCCTATGATATCTGCAGGAAATCCTTAGAGGTCTGTCTGAAAGGCAGACAAGTAATGACATTAAAACTCCCTTTTATGCCCACCACTGTGCTGACATTATTTCCTCAAGTGTCCTCTCTCCTCTGTTCTTTTCAAGCTGTTTCTCCAGAACCACCTCTTCAATATTTACAGCTCCTTGGAAAAGAAACACAAGATACCTGACTTTGAGTAGCAACAGCTCAAGTGTGGCTTAATAATATTAAGTCTACACTAAGGATCAGTCTTGGGGTGAGCATCAGTCTGGATTTCAAGTAAAGTATATTCAAATATTCCAGTGGAATTCAAAACAATATCAAGCACAAATGTATTGAGATTTTAAAAAATGCTAAATATAAACTCACAAGAAGCTCTTGACCCATGGTAGCAGAGCCTGACCCAGCCTGCAGGGCCCATGATAGTGATTCTCCCCTTTTATTCCTCCCAAAATGGAAAGCAAGGCTGAGTCCTTTTCTTCAGAAGGGAGCCACATTCTCAGCTTCCCCTGTAAACTGAGCCTTTTAAAAAAAACCTAAATAAAGCATTTCTGGATGTATTTCAGCAGCTGTACTTTATGAGATTTGATAGTTTCATGAGTTACCACACATGAACACACAACACGGGCCACTGACACCATTGGCCTCCCAGTGCCTCCAGGCATGTATTGTCCCACTTGCCATGTTTAGCTCTGCTGTGCACGAGCCAGTGCTTGATGTTCACTGATACTTGAACAAATTTTCCTTGTGATTTCCTAAAGCAAAGGTTAGGTAAGCTCAGTACTGGCAGAAAATTCCAGACTGCAAACAAGGATGGGCATGAGTCTCTGGCTCAGCAGCAGAGGACCAGCATGGCACAACCATTCCCTGTGTAACCTATTTCTAAGGAGCAGAAAGCAGCCCACTGAAGTGCTGGGGTCTGAACCCCGAGCCCTGAATTAAGGTTGACATATGGGTGGTCCCCATGGCCCTTTAAGAGGAGGGGATGAGTTTGCCTTTTGGCTTTCCTCCAAGGTGCAGCTGACCTTGCAGGGAAAGCCCTTGGGTAAATGAGCCCCAGGTGCCACCCATTGGGTCAATGAGTGCCAGGTGTCCTGCTGTGGGGATAAAAGCTGGGACCACTTGCAGGAAGGGTGCAGTGTCTGTGTGTGAGGTGGATGCACTTTGCAGAGTGTCCCTGTTGGGGAAGGACCTCCTGACTCTCCCTGCAACTGGGCACCAGTCAGGTTTGGCATTTGCATATGTGGGCTTTGTGGGGGAACAATATGTGGCTACTTCTATCCTATCTGATCAGCCTATTGACTTGGTTGTCTCCCATCTCTTCTATGGCAGACTTTGTTTCTTTGTTTATTCCACCTATTATTGGTGGTGCTGTGTCCTTGCTGGGGTTGATGTCTGTTATGTGTGATCTGTTTGACTTGTTTGTGCCCCCAGCGATCCCCCATATACTGACTTTGTTGTATACAATAGAAATTAATTACTGGTTCGTTCTACTGCTGGCTGCATCCTTTGTGCTAGGCCTAGTGACTGGCAAGAGCCCCACTCCTTTGCCTATGGAGCTGTCAGTAAAAGGGGCCAGTTAGCACCAGGAGTGATGTGTGCATCTCCTTACTTTTGACTTTTGTACTTTCTGTACAGCCCAGTTACAACTTTTGGGCACGGATATATGTAAATAGGTCAAACAGGACAAGTGAAAATCTTTGCCTACATTTTGACATGGCAACTGGAGTTAAACTCTCTGCAGCCTGTCAGTAATCCTCCATGTCAGTCTTATAACATGCATGGTTCCCTTAATTTTCAAGAGGTGAAGATGTCAGACCTCAGGGATGCCACACGAAGCCCACCGAGCTCCAACATCCCTGTGTCAAATGGGTCCCTCAGCAATAACAACCTTTGAAGAGATTAGGAGGAAGTTTCCCAGCTGTCAGCTGTAGCTGCTGGCTTTAGGACTTACAGAACTTGTGAAAATCCTCTCTTCGGGACTGATGTGTCTCTGGATTTCACATTCGTTCGGCTGAAGGACTGTGATCCCATCATCAGAAAAGACATAGAACATATTCCCAACACTCAGGCCTTGAAGGGGGATAAAGGAAAAGGAGTAGGATTTATTTTTCTTTACGTATCCATAGCTGTTCAGACTCTTACTAAGCACTCTCCCTCCTCCCCCAACAAACAAAATCTGCCTTACATAAAAGTTGGTCATTTGGATGCAGTCAGTGCATTCACAAAATCAAATTTCATGTCACAACGAGGGCTTCAAGGAGTGAAGAGATACAGACACATTCAAAAATGCATTGTCTTGGTGGCAGTGTTTGTATGCAAATAACTCTGTCCATGCCTTGTGCATAGGTACCAAAGCAGGATTTGATCAAATGAAGCCCCTGTATTACACTGTAACCCCTCAGATTATGATTTAGGTTTTTTATGTTTTCATTAAAAATAGCTTGCTTATAATTGAGAACTGAGAAGCTTTAGTTAAAGTTATTCTGAAGGTTGCCCTGTTACAGTTAACTTAATTTCTTAATTTCTTGCAACTGTGATGCAAAATGAATGTGCTCAACATCTGGGCTAAGAGTGAAAATAGATTCTCTATTTTCTTAAACTGACTATAGCCACCAAAACAAATACATTTTTGAAATCTCGCAAACTGTAATTCACAAATGTGGAGTAGTTCAGCATCGCAATAGCACTCATTTATCCAACTGGGGCATTCCAGGAGATTTGGGAAACTGGCTGTCTGTCATTGCTTTGCTGTTGGGAGATCGTATTTTCTCATTTCTGCCATGCAGAAATGCCCTAAACCACTGATAATTTAGTTGTTCTCCAGCTACATGCAATAGCAGTAACGAGCATCTTTAAGAAATGTTGAGGATCTTTTCAAACACTCTAGTTAGAAAGATCCAAGCATCATTTCATCTTTTTCATACCACCACCAATAAGTGTCTGCCACGACCACTGTCACCCCCAGTAACGTTGATAGTGTACTTATCTGCCAATGATACGGTGATGTGATAATTTGTAATTAATTACATTTTACCCATGGAGAAATAAGGTCCTGGTTCTACAGATCTGAACAATGTTCAGCATTCTGATTCCTTCGGCTGCTCCTGTGGTGGCAGCTCTAAACACTCCTCACCTCTACAGAGCAGCTCACATCTCTTAAGTGTTTGCAGGATTGAGGTCTGAATCATCACAGGAAAACTTCACAGTAAAAATATGTATAATTTGGATAAATATATTTTTGGAAAATTTCATCAAATACATAGCATTCAGTAAGGCTAGAAGGTTTGGTTTTTTTTGAGCTAAAACCCCCTCTTTTTGTGCCAAATAAGTGGCTTCAGAGTACAATGTCTCAGCCATACCACAGAAATACCCCAGTTAGGGCATCAGGCGGGTACAGGAGCTGTGATCCTTAGATGTGATGCCACAGTGAGGGATCATGCATGTAGGAAAAAAAAGCTACTGAACTTCCATCAAGAACTAAGTTATCTTTATGGATTAAGGATCTTTATGGATTAAGGGCTTTTTTTTTTTCCCCCCAAGTACATTGTTAAAACATTTCATTTGAGCACTTTGGACCAAAATCTGTGCTCCCAGCGTGCACACAACTCCCACCTGCTTCAGTGGGATTTGAGTGAACACATCAGAGGGTGGAATTTGACCCTGGCTGGAATGAGTGCACGTATTTTCATGAGTAAAGGAGTTTAATCCTACAAAGTGGAAACAGGCAGGCAACAAATTATGACCATTGTGAAGATGCTTATTATTGTTTTCATGCACGATCATAGCGTGATTTTTGTCTGATGATCCTATTACAATGAGGGTGTACTTCAGAACTAAGGCCTTAATTAGTCCCCCAAATACTTTGATAATAATTTTACCCCAGTAGGTTTAAAGTTAATGACTTGGCAAGTCCCACCACTTATTTTACAGTAAAACGAGTGCAAGTTTTTCTGCTGACTGGTTGAAACATGATACAAATTACTAATAGCATTCAGGTACTCTCTTTTTAAAAAGTTTACCAATTCAAATTAAACCACTTTTTTCAGAGAGTAATCTTCACACTGACTTTTAGACAAAGTAGGTTTTCTACTAGACAAATTATGTGTTTTGAAGATATTTCAGGTTGGATGACACAAACAGTTCAAAAACTAAAAGCTCTATACAAGGCAATATACCTCATCTGTATAAACCCCCCCACCTAATATAACAAAAAACCCATTAAAAATGGAGAGTGTCTCCTAAGCATAACAGTTCTTATTTGAACCATTCCAGGTGAAGTTGACTCTAACATCTTTATTTTTTAAAAACTCCAGGAGGACACCTGATGACAGCAAGAGTTTTTTTATTTGAGGAATACAATCTCCATCTGAGTGTACATTTTCCTTTGAGACCAAAGGGCAAATTTGCCACTGTTGGACTACTCTCCTCTGATCTGACACTTGAATAATTTTCCTCAATTTAATCTAGATGCTTGGAAGTATTTTAGAACTTAAATTTGGTAACAAAAAGGCTTTCAGCTCTTTGAGTGCATACATTCATATAACTGATGATTGCCTGCTGGCGTGATATGCTCCCTCTATCCTGGTATAAAGCAAGCAACACTCACTGCAGAAATGAACACCAGCATGAAAACAAATCTCTACCTTACATTTGGGCTACCTGTAGTTTTCTCTGTTCAAAATTAAAAACTAGTTTGTACATTGAGTAAATATTTCATGTGCTTCCAGTTCCACGTTTAAACTGGCTGGTCATGCCATGTGCACTCATTTCTTGAGGTTTTATTTGTGTGTGTGGTTTCTGAAAGGTTTTGAGAACAGGTTGATGGACTGATTTTTAAAATGACCAACTACTTGTGTTAAAGCTTTGACTTGCAGCAAAAGCTTGTTCTATGCAATATTCTGTCGAGGCATTTTCCCAATGGCTTTAGTTATTACAGTCCTTGTGGGCATGAGGATGTGATCATTTTAAAGGAGCTCAAATCTACCAGTAAATTTGTTAATATTGCTACTCAGAAGTTTTCATTTTAACAGAACTGAGAGAATACATTAAAATGTAAGAACAAAATTACCATTCCTCTCTTCCAGATTTCTCTGTGCCAAGATTTCACACGCTGAAGTGTGTTCGATGGATTCTTTGTCTAAAATGAATGTGCTGAACAAATACTGTGGGACCACACAGGCAGGGGGATGAACCTGCTCTAAAGACCCTGAATTGTTTAGGAACATCCATAGTACATCTGCTTTTACTGCCCATGTTTGCCCTGCACATTGCTCATATTTATTTAAAAAGTGCAAGGCTGATAAGCAGTAAGTCCATATTGTTTAGCAGAATTATAAGAAGACTTTCTGCAACCAACTTCTTAGTTGTTCTTTAAATATTGCTATACTTCTACATCTGGTAAGGTTATCCAACTGCTGTCTTTAGAAAGGAGAATAAAGGATGCAGCATATAAACAGCCACGTAGCATCATGCAGATGATGCTGGACTGATTAGATGCACTAGAAATTTTACTTCCGAGCAGAAGGGAAATAGCAATTCTTAGTGCCTCATGATGCCATTTACAGGAACATCAGCAGTAATGAGACACTCTTCATCCCTGTGCACCAGGCACTTACAGGTGGTGCATTTGGAATAAGCACTGGAGAGCTGTCTTAGGTGGCCATGCCACATCTAATGACCTCCAGTCTGCTGTGTGCACACGTCTGCAGCCAGCAGTGGGACAGCAGGTACACACTGGGTGTCTGCATACCTGGCCAAGGTAGCACCTGCCAGCTAAGGGCTGGCACTTTCCTTCTTTCCCTAAAATCCTTTGGGCCAAGCCACAGCAATCCAGAAAGCTCCAAGCTGAGGGCATGAAGCACAGTTATCATTTTGGGTACCTGGAGGCACTGCCTGTGCAAGGGTCTTTGCACTCTCCAAAGCCAGAGTGAGCATGCAGCCCTTCCTGGAGGAGCAATGGCAGTGAGGGGAGTTTGCAGTGGGCAACATGGTTGAGAGCAGCTTGGATGTACACAGAGACCTTCCCCACAAGGCTGGAAGGACACCAAGGTCCCAGATTCCTCATATGCAAATGGCAGATGGAAGAGCTGACTTATGCCTGAACTTGGACCCAAGAACCTTCCTCCAGTGAGCAGGTACCCTGCTCACAGCCCCCAGGGACTGTGCCTGCAGGGGCAGATGGCTGAGCTGCTTGAGAGCATCTTGGACCTTTGCATGATGCATCTTACTGTGCTTTTTGGAAATCACTACAGCACAAGCATGCACAAAATCAAATAAATTTTCATTTCAAGTGCCTCCATAGTATCTTTGAGTCAATTAGCTGTTTAAGATGGCTTTTTTTTTTTCTCTAATTTGGCTTCCAAGATACACAGATGTTGACCTTGTGCAGGGCACACTATAACTTTGATCAAACTAGAGATCTTAACTGCCAATTAAAACACAGAGAAATGGGGTGACCTTTGCCCTGCATTGATTTAAAGGATAGAGGGAAGCAAAACCTGTCGTGGGGTTTTTTTTGGTGCCTAACAGTCAACAACACAATTTTTGTTGCTCACCTAGTAAACATCAATATGTGCTACTGAGGAGGAAGGGCTTGAATTGCCTGCTTAAAAATGCAGTGTATTGAATTTATGTCTTACTTGTTCAATTATGGTAATTTGGGAGCACTTCTGATGCTCATGAAATTGTTAATGCAGCTTGAGAATCTCAGGCTACTCACGTTGGTGGCAGTTGATATAAAATTCACATTTTTATATTTTTTATGGTCATCTATTATTTCATAGTGGGAAAGCATAAGAAGTTATAGGTACTATTTATGTCAGGAGTGTGACATCTCTTATTTGAATAGCTTAGCTTTTAAATGTCTGGTCTGTCCTTTATCTGGGAACTGTGAAAGTTGATAGAGTTAGTGGCAAGTCAGTGGAGAATGGCCCATCATGGAATTATTAAAGCAGACAAGCACATTATCACTACGACAAAAGAACTTTACTGCAGTACCTTCCTCTCGCCACAGTATGTTTGCAACTGCAGCATCAGAAAATTGGGGAAGCCAGAAAATAATCAGGAAAAGAAAAAAAAAAACAACAACAACAAAACAATGTCAAAATTTTCATTGCAGCAAGTAACTGAATTAATACTCATGTTTACATGAACTGTTCATTTTGTGAAAACTCTGTAACATTTGTTCAAATAAAATATCAGGAACGGTAGATATTTCTAAATACATTTGCTCTTCCTAGAGACAATTCTGAAACTCTGACATGGGAAAAATCCTCACTGAAATGAAGCTGACTTTAGCCAGTGCAGAGACCAAAGTCTTACTCAAGAGCAGGTGTCATCTTCAAATGTAACTGGAGGTGTGGTACAGGCTGTGATATTCTGTACAGGTTCAATAAGCAAACATGACTTCTTTCAGGAGCCTGAGGCTGGCAGTTACAGCAGTGACACACTTTGTGCTTTCCTTCGTGGGATTTCATGCAACTACGTTCTCCTTTAGGATTCAAATTGTCTTTGAAAGCACATCTGTATTTGAATTTCTGTTTAAGATACGTCCAATTATTTCTCAACGCACCGCAATTTCCCTTGCTCAAGTATTCAAGGGAAAACGACTGATATTAACAAGAGTACATAAATCTATTTAACGAGGAATAGAATATATTTTCCAAAGAATCGCCATGAGGGCGCATATTTATGGCTAACTTCCTTTTCAATTCTTGCTCTATATTAACAGCCAGAAAAAGTAGCAAAAAACCCATTTGCACCTCGCATTTAATATCCCCACGGACCCAGGCAATCTCCCAAGTAGTTAAGACAGCAGAATTGGGAAGGATCAGGCCTTTGGGAGCTTTTCCACTGGGGCAACTAATCACCTCCTTCATTACCTGTGTTTCAGGGACGGTGTGGTCAAGATAACACTGCTGCATTCCTACAGGAAACATGCAGTGAAGAGTGGCTGGAAGAATATTTGTCTTTGAAGTGGAAGATAATTTCACACCAAGGGAAATCTGTTTTGCTAGTTAGCGATGCAAATATAGGTAAAATAAATAATTCAATCTGAACATTTTTCAGGCATCTAAATATTTGAGAACTTTTGACTTGTAACTGGCTTTAAAAGAAGTCTTGTACAGAAACCAATGGAATTTATTTTCTGAAACTGCTTAGAATTCAGTAAACCATTAGGTTCTGGATTCTTTTAGATTTAAAACTATTGCCAGTTTGTTACTTTAGTAAAGTTGTTACCCGTACCACACCCAGTACAATTCTGACAGATGAAAGGCACCATTGTCCTGGATGAGGAGATTTTACCTCCCCCACATGATTCCTTCCCAAAACACTACACAACCCTCTGACCAAAGCACAGGCAGAGTTATCATCACCTTACGAGTGAGAGTCCAACACACTGCGTGCAAAGGACTGAACTATTAAATTGCATGTTTATCACTACATTTAAATACACTTCAAAGAAATCAATACATGGAAAATTGACTTACGGGTCTTTCGTGCTGAGTCTTCTATGAAAAGTGAAGATATGTCCTCGTCCACTCCCACCTCGTTTTTAGCGATGCAGGTATAGGCACCAGTGTCTTCATACCGAACGCTGCTGATATGAAGTTCACTTCCATTTGCTGTAAGGAAGACACCCATAAACAGTGTTCCTCACTGCTACTAATCGATTTTACTGCCCTTAATTGCCTTCCATCGCCACAGCTGCCCCGCGATGGCTCGACAGGGTGGCTTCAGCACACAGTATCCCCATCCATTATTAGAGGTATTTGGGGGATTCTCATGAGAGCTGATGCTTTTCTTCTTTCCATTAGCACACACACACACACTCTGCACCAGAAATGAACAAAGAACAATCCCAAGTGCAAACTATAAATTACATTTCATTTATTTCTTCTTGTTATTAAAAAAAATGCTTTGGCTTTAGCAGAGAAAAATTCCCTTTAATTTTGCAAACTGTTTTTCATCAGATGACCAAAAACTTGGGTCTCTGTACAGTTCCTCCTATCATTTGGCTTTCCAGCATGGGACTGTTGTGTAAAACCTTTGGAAGATTTTGACCTATAGCACCCAACCATGATGGATATCTGTGTTGCCAACACTGGTCAAGGGTTGCAATAGACCACAGCCAGATTAGGGGGTGCGTGGGGTGGTTTTAAAATATTTTTACACAGAAAATTGCAAATCAATATTTTTGCCTGCCATTGGGTCTGTTGTGCACCCTCATTGGAACGAGCCCTCCCAAGAGCCCTGTGCAGAGGTGGGTGGGAGAGGATGGATAACCTGGTTCTCAGCTGACTTGCACCCACCGTAGCACTTACACCTGAACAAATAATTCAGTGCATTTCTCTTCTGATGTGCACAGCTGCAGACTAAAGGCAAGGCAGGGGAGAACCAGGCAGACTGTCTTTTAGCAGAACACTGTTACCACTCACATCAATCAATACTGTATTTCCCGAGAAATTCTCAGGAGGAAAAGATAAAAAGAAAGAACAGGGGTTTTGTAGCGTGATTCCCAACAACCGTGGCTTAGCGCAAGTACAAGAACTTCTGGTTTAAAGTGCAAAATAATCCCCCTTAATCCCCACCTACAATACTTTAATTAATCCAAATTCTGTTCTTACCTAGGAGCGTCAGTTGTTTGGACAGTTTTGGCATGACATCAATGCCGTTCTTCAGCCAGGTAATTCGGGGATTAGGGATGCCTTCCGCGTGACACTTGAGGCTCGCTGACACGCCGGGCTCCTGCGCCTGCGTTTCAGGGTAGACACGGATCACTGGTGGCACTGCAGGAAACAAGGAATTGGTGGCTTGAAACTCACCTGCCCTGTGCCACCCCTTGCCGCTGCCTTCCACGGGCGCTGCAGAAGAGAAGCAATGTCCTGGCTTTCAGTGCAAGCTACAGGAATGATTTTTCTACAGCTCAACTTTGGGGGCAAAAAGAGAAAGTAATAATAGAAGAGAGTCAACTAATAAACCAACACCAGAGAGAAACCTCAGTATCTGATTTTTACATTTAGACCGTTCTTGCTTTCTTTCATTGACTGATTGAACTTCAGTAAAGTTGGATTAAAACCTAAGGTAGGTACTCACATATTTAAAAATTGAAATATAAACTCCAGACCTTCACTGAATGTAGTAAGGAATGAATTGGAGTTCTTGCCTATTAGAAGTAGCATATTATTGAACATTTTATTTACATATCCATAAAGAAATAGCCTGTACATTCACTGCCTGTTATTCTGAACAAATAAAGTGTTTATAAATTACTTATCTCGGTTTTTTTTCCTCTGAGAGGCTTTCAAAACATGACTTACCTTTTTTCAGGAATGCCCCTCTGAGCTATTTACTGTACTCAATTGGCAGAACTACTTATTATATTACAATTTCACACAAGTTCATTGATTTTCAATCATGTTGCCTTCATTGCTCAAATCAACAAGGCTTCAAATGACCCATTAGCTATTTCTTAACAATTTACTCACACACTTTAAAGAGAATTTGCAATATCAGTGAAAAGTATCAGTGGGACTCTCCTTCCTTTCACCTGAAGGGACATAAAAGGAAATATGAGGATGTATCACAGCTGATGGTATTTGAAGGGTGGTCATGGGTTGCTGTCTTCTATAATGAAATGGTCAACTTTCTACCAAATCAGGAGATTTTGGGACTCATCATGTAACTGTTGAGAGGTGTAACACTTTTGTAAAACCATGGTCAGAATCAAATGTGGATGCAATATGTGGAGGACCAAACTTCTGTCCCAAGGAAAATGAATAACCTCTGCTGGCACTAGTGGAGGACTGAGGAAAAATTGTGGATTTTTTTTTAAAAGAAAGCATGAATGAGTCAATAACAAGCTTCCACTGAAAATCACTGGCTTAAGGTACTTAACTCACTGCTGTATTTTTATATAGTCCATCATCAGGCTCCAGGAGTGGCAAAATTAAATTGATTTAACAGTTGCTTTAGAATAAAATGAAATCTGTGTTTGCAGCTTGCTATGTGTCTATATACCCATAGGGGGATAGCTTAAATAATTACATTCACTAGCAGATACTTCCCATCTTTCCATTTCTATTTTTTATGGGCCTTACCAGAGAGAGATGTATTTTACTTCCCTCTTACCTACCAGCTGCCAAGTATTAACCAGAGCTGAGTCATCAGCTTGGAAGGAAATCAGCCACGACAGAAAGCCCTCAAGTCTACTTGTTTTTTATGGCTTTAAAAGCAAGAGGTTGCTCAAGTGTAATCTGAGAGGAAATGCCTGGGGGCAACAGAAAGACAAAAAAATGGGGATTTCTAGCAAATGAACGGCTTTAAACTCCACCTCCATACTGGATGTGTGGCCTTACTTCCTCACCTTCTATTTTCTTTACTTGAGAAGGAAAGACAAAGTGTTGTAACACAGGGCAGTGAGTAAACACCACGCAAGAGCTTTTTAATCAGAGAGACCAGGCTTGCTTTATTAAACTGAGTTTGCAAATTCTAAATAAAAGCTTTTACTAGCTTTGTATCTTCTCCTCCTCCCATCTCTGTCAGGGACACAGTTCTGCCTGACCTCAGGAGGTGCCAGATCCAGAGGGAGGAGAGCAAAGACAGCGACCTGCTGTTGGAAATGGCTGGCAGGGGTCAGAGCCAGCCCAGCGTTTATATAAGGGGCAATGCCCAAGCAATTCAGTGGAATAAGACTGAGAGTCATGAGCTTCTGATTCCATCAGTACCTTGGGAAATTAATCTAAATTTCTCTGAGTCAGTGTCTCCAGGCAAGATAGGATAAAGATAGTAATTTTGTCCACTTTGACAGAATTTTATGAAGGTTCTGCACTCAATGTTTGTCTCACCTGTAATTTCTTGCTACTAGAACCATTTTTAGAACAAAATGATTTAGGAGCTGAGGTCCATTGCAAGCCTCTGTGATTTATTCAGACTCCTAGAGCTGAGGTGGTTTGCCTCCTACAGACTCTTGCATGCAACCTAACGCTCTCAAAGCCATCGTGGGTTGATATTTTCTTATAATGGTTTGCTTTAGGCTTTCCTCTTAGGGGCACGCATGTCAGCACTCCAGGACAATGCCACAAGGAACATTGCTCCCTGGAAACAGGACACTCCACAAAGCAGAGGCTACTTGCATTTCTCAGTTTTTTGCCTCATACCATGCTGGTCTGTGTGTGAGTAATCCACATAATTTACCTGGAGAGCCAAAACCACAACAGATTTATATTGCAAAAAGTAGCTCAGGGGTCCTAGACACAGAATCAATGTTCTGCATGAAAATTAGCTTAACCTGAAATTATAGCAAGGTGTCTTTTCAAGAGTGATTAATAAGGAAACTGCTTGTTTTCTCCTACAAAAATATGTGCTGCACCTCTATGCTTGCTGTCTTCCATTTTTAAATTTCTTATTTCTTCTCCCTTGTCTTACATAATTCATTGCACAGGCAAATTATTGCATGCAACTGCCTTGTGATAACAGCAAACTGTAGAATGCATTTTTATTGTCCTTGCTACAAATTAATACATTCCAAGTAAGCACATTTTACTTTAAACTTGCAAAGATTTCAGCTCCAGACTTCGGAATATATGGATTATCCTTTGCTATTTCCCTTGGTGAATATATATCACTACTAACCATTACTGTGCCTGCAGCCAAAGGCAATATAAAAATGCCATTATCTTAAGCAAAGTAGGAAAAAAGAGGCATTCAAACAAATAAGAGATTGGGTAGATTGCCTACTACTGCATACTGAGTAGCATGTTACTTGTGAGCAGACCAATTCATTACAATAAAACAGCTGAGGTGATAAAGCATACGATGAGCAGAGATGGCAGTATCAATCCCCAAAGACATACGTTGCTGCTATAGGACCTATACACTCCAGGGCTTAATAATAATAATAACTCAATTAATCATTTACTTTAGATGTTTTAATCTTTCCATTTATGATTTGAAAGGAGTTTGCAGCATTATATGTTTTCTCTTGAAAAGCTACATTAAAAAACCATCCCTGTTTAAAACATCTCTCTCTTACTGGGGAATCTGTCCTATTGGACCCGTATAATTTGGCCTAGGATCAAATGGCTTTTTAAAACTGTTTTCAATAAATACAATATTCTGATTTATGCTGATGTTTTCCAGAGTGCAAGGACCAAGGAAAATGATGCCCTACACTCAGCAGTCTCTTGATTTGCAAACTATCAATTTTCATAGTTGACTACAATTTTATGAGATTCTTTATCCTCAGCAACTCTTTTTTCCTCTTGAAAGTGATAAATTGCTTTTCCTCCCTACAGTTACTGTGTGCTGTACACATTTCCCAAGCAACATCCATACATAGGAGAGAACATAATTTTCCTACTGTTCTTGGCTTCTCCTGATCAAAGACACCCGCATGCAAGATGAATTTTTCATTCCTAAACTTTGTGCTGCCTTTCAGCGCGTTCTTTTCTTCCAAAGACAGTAAGGTCCAGCTGTGTAAATACACTGTACTTATATTTTACCACTGCTGTGAACTGTAGGATGGATGAACTCAACCCAAACCTACCACATCAAATGTCACATGTAGGCTGCATTTCACACGCGTGCTTTGTGCTTCTTACCCAGAAGATGTGAGCCAGAGGTTTGGGGCATTTGTCTGGTGGTCTTCTTATTTTCTGCCTAACAAGATTCTCATCTCTGCTTGTCAAAATGAGCATCTGATCTGCTCGTGCTGTCTGTGATATCCTGAACCAGCTGATACAAAGGGAAGCACTGCATGCAGGTGAGCAAAACAAAGCTTCCCCCCTTCAGCCAGGCTTTGGAGAGGATCTTCAGGCATGTCTAGACTGCACAATGCCTGATGCAGAGTCAGACAACATGGACTTGCTTTTAGCATTGCATTGGAGGCTGGTTAAACAGCTCAAGCACAGAGCTGCACGCACATGGCCAGGTTGTGTGGCACGGGTCCAGCAGCAAGCATCAGTAAGGACACCACTGCCTGCCCAGCCAAGCCCCTGCCCATCTTCCAGCAGGACTTGACTGCAATGAAGTGAATTTACTTTCCTTAGGCAGGACAAGAAACAACATATTGAGATGAAAGCAAGGCTTTCTATGGGTAAACTTGTGATAAATTTGATTAATCTGTAAGACATCCAACTTGAGCTCCTAATCCCAGACATTTTTAATTTTTGTCAAAATGGGGCTCTAAACTTTCTATTTAAGCTGATATTTCCTGATTTTCTATATCACCTAATCAATGAGCTGTTGCACACCAGTAATATGTTCTAAAAAGAGACAAAGAAGAAAGTAAGATAAAGAGAATATGCTGGATGAAAGCATATGAAGAAGGTGCATATAGCTAGGATCAGATTCTTTTAAGGAGAAAAAGGCAATAAAAGGAAAACATTCTGTAAGCTGGACTGACAGGCCTCAGTGGGAACAGTAAGTCAGGACCCAGGTGGTACAAAGAGGATGAAAGGACACTGAAGAGTTACTGCAGCTTTGAAAAGCACTGCATTAACTGAAATGCAGTCTAAAAGTTGGCACCTGCCTGTACAGACACAGTGAGCTTGGGATAAACCCTTTTACTTCCAGTAGGTTCTTCTTTCTCTGCTCTTTCCCAATAGAAAACTTTGAGTTTTCTCTATTAAAAAGAAAAAAATAAATTCTGACTGTTTTCATAGAATAAAAACCCTTGTATTTTTGATGTTAGAAGTGTATCAGTTCCTCCCTGGAGGAGACAGGCGAGCAGATACACCCAGGTTCTGGCTGGCTTGGTTCTGTCACATTCTCTTACAGTTTTAGTCCAACACAGAAAAGCAACACAAAAAACCTCCCATGTTGAAGATGGAGTTTTTAGTTTGATGCAGACAGACAGAGACAATCCCCAAGCACTGAACAGAGCTCATCAACTACACTTAGATTCTCAGCATCTTCACTCAGTTCAGCTCCGCTCAATTCTTCCCTCTGCTCCTGCCAAGAGAAATTCCTCAATTTGTCCTTAAAGTTACTAAAAAACGAAAAGAATTTCCTGGGCAGGGTGCTGCCCTGGGAACCCCACCATGCATCTGAAGGTAAGCAATGTTGTCCTGTCATGAGTGTTGTTGCCCCAGCATCAGCTGCTGGAGGAAGCCACGGCACAGGTAAAAAAGGAGTGAATTTAGTGATGTGGGCAGCCAGCCAGGCATGTCAAAAACTGCAAAAACCTGGCTTTGCAAAGCCTAATGGCTCATATGGGAACATCAGGTGCTGCAAGACAAAGACTTCTATACCCTGCAGTGTTTTCTAGCAAGCCTGGGTTGATACCAGAACACAGAGCATTTTTTGCAGTATTTAGTGACTATCAAGCAACATTTAAAAACCAACATGGATAGTGGGTTTTTTTTTGTGTAACTGTTCTTGTATTAATAAGAAAAACCACATGTAGCTGTGGTGTGAAACTTCCATTTAAAGAGAACATAAGATCTTTCAACAAATAAAACCAAAGTGGCAGGCAGGAATACGAGAGGGACCAACCCCTCCCCATGCCCCATCTAGCTTTCCTCTCATTCTGGTTTTAGTTTCACAGCCTTTGGGCCTTACGTTCTCAGCGATGATAAAGTCTACATTGTTGTCAGCCAACTAAACTCCATTCAGGCCTCATAATATATCACATAATATACACGGGATTAAGTTGTTAGCTCGCTTTCTTTCAGCTGCCATTCATCAAACAAACAGCGCTTTGAGGAAGGAAACCCATTTTCCCAGCTGCAGCACACACAATCTAGTTATCCACATTGCTGAGACTTTACAGTTTACTGTCTCAAAAGATGACAAATTATTATGTAGAAACATTAAGTCAGTTTTCATTCAAATCAACTGGCTGCTTCGTGCTCCCCTCTAGGTACTCGCTGTGGGTGGGGAGCACTTACCCACAACCAGAAGACATCAACTGCACTCAAACCTAAACCCCACATCCACCATGGTGCTTCTTATAGTGCATAAATATCCCTTTTTACTGTTTCCCTTTGTGTCAGCCTCTCTCTGTCAACCTGTGTGTAGCTATCTGCTTTTACCAGCTGACACCTCTCCTTTGTAGAGGTCTGCACACTTTCTTTCTAGAGAAAGAACAAAATATTAGTTTTCCTTATAATGTATCCCCTGGAATAAAGCTACTGAATTTTCCTGTAAAACGAAATACTTTCATGCCAGAGTACATCAAAACCTACCCATAGTGAGCAATGGCTTACCCATCTCCTATTCTGGAGATACTGCTGGTCATATTAGCTCACATAAATATGGGTTTATTTATTTATAAGTGGGACAATGATTCTGCTGCTGGGGAGGTGGATACTCCACGGGCTGGTCCTTTGATGTAAAGCCCATTTAAGCTAATGTAATTTTAAACTAAACCTGACTGAGTTTGAGGGCAGAAGACAGACAGCAAACACCTGTACATAAGTTCCACCAGGCACAAATGTGGTCCAGGGGATGGAGGTGAATGAGGATGCTGGAATAGGGCCCATGTGATTCTCTCACCTGTAAAATGGTTTGCCCTCATTTTGCAACCCACTGGACCACATCTTTAACCAATGTAAATAACCCTCAGTGAACCAAGCTGCTACAACCAGATAATAATCTGCTATGGAGCTGGAAGGCAGACAGCTAGTTTTGGAAACACTGTGCTGTATTTATTTAAATATTCTGGGTTATTTCATCCAACAGAAATGATTTTCTGGAAGAAGAAATTACTGAAGCAACACTTCTTTTGACAAAAGTAGTTATTAGTCTATGAGATGCTTTGAAACACCGCTCCTAACTCTACGGAAATGTTATTGACAGCTTGTTTTGCAGTTCAGATACCTGCTGAAGCCTAGGTAATTATACATGTCCCCCCTTGGTGCCTTTCTTTTTGATTGCCTGTGCAACAACATGAGTGAGCAGACCCTGAGCTCGTACACAGACAATTTGGCGCGTGGATTTTCACGGCTCTGCGTGAACGCAATTAACACGCAAGTTTGCTTACAGGAGCGTTGTCATGGATTGTCACAGATGCCATTTACTAACCATTCACCTGAAGGATGTGGGTCTGATACAGCTCTTCATAGCCGTAGGCATGGCAGGTGTAATTGCCCATGTGAATAGTTGTTACCTTGGTGATGTAGAGGGAATCATCTTCTCCAAAATCCTGTAACAAAAGAAAGGAGAGGTGCCTTATTATTTAGTAAAAATATTTTAAACACCACACAAAGGGAGACTACCTCTTCAGTGGTTTCGACAGCACCACAGCTTGGGAACACAGCTTGAATCCTGAACAGTTTCAAAGTTCATAAATCAACATGCAGGGAGAAAATGAGCGGCAATTTAAGAGTAAGGCAAAGTAACTCATCTGAGAACGTGAACTTTTGTGCTGGTGGCTAACAAGGTGTTCTTTGCACATAAAAAAGATGGCAATCTCCAGCTGTTTAATTTATGGGGGAATTTAATATCTACCCGTTAACCTCAGATGGATACAGTGGTAACTTCTGGGTGGGTTAAGGTTTCCTTGATCCGTGCCAGTTCTTAGGGAATGCACTGTAACCTTGAGACTGGATGGGAAAGAACTGAGACTGTTTGTTGCTTATCTCAGACAATATCCTAGGCAGAAGACAAAAAGCATTTTCTCAAAGAAACTTGTTTTGATCTATAACAGCTTGACAAGTATCTTCCTTTATTCCCTTCCCCTTCCTAGATCTGCTCTAGCATTACTTCCAGGTTTTGATTATAGATGGGGAGAATATGAGTTCCTGAAATTCATTATCTGTCTTCAAAAGCATCTCAGATATTACTGCCACCTTGGGTCTCAGGCAGATTTGGTATCTACACTATGGGATAAGATGGTTAAGCTACCCAATCCATTATTACAAAAATCCACTCAAAAATTCCCACTTCAAGCATTTGCCTCTTTTCTGGTTACCTAGACCCTTCCTGAGGAAAAGCAAAGATGCATGAGTAACTGCAAATAGAAAAGGTATCAACCCTCTTCAAACGCAATTTGCATGAGACAGACAAAATGCTTGCAGTGGAAGGGACTTAATAACAGTTTTTAAAGTTAATCCCAAAGCAACTCAAATTGAGTTTAGATCAATAAAAGCAGGATGGCTACTTTTATGGAATGATTTATAAGGAGCTGTGGAAAAACAGGACAGTAAAAACTTCACTATTTTAAGTATGTTGCTTCCTTTAAGATGCCTCAAAAATATTATGAATGCTCGGTTTGTGCTTTGTAATTGTCTTTTTTATGGTCAATCTGTTTTTTCCAATGCATACAAATGTATTAATATAAGTAAAGACCCTCGCAAAACCAGACTGATGCAAGATTACAGCATTATTCTCTTCCTCTCCAAAGGCATTTTTCTTCTAAAGAGAAGCTTATATTGGTAAAAGCACGGTTTATGACTTTTAAAAACTCTTTTGTGACTTCTAGCACTTAAAAGAAGGTTATCAAAGATGATTTAGGTTAACACTGTATCATTTATGTCAGGCATAGAAGGAAATTATCTGCCCTGCATTAAAACCCCCCACACAGAGTAAATTCACATAAGAATACAACATTATTAAGAATGGGCAGTATGAGGTGTGGGAAGGAAAAGGTGATTATGAAATTTAGGTTCAATACTGAGCCTTTTGTTGCTACAGAAAGAATACTGAATTCTTTAACAAATTAATGACTCTTTCTGTGGGTTTATTTATTGCAGCTCACTGTTCCTCCTTGTGTTTCCCTGTGGATATAATTAGTACATTAGGATTTCATGGTTGCATTTTATATATGTGTACGCATTCTTATGCACAAGCACTTTCTGCATATATTTTATAAAGGTACATTTGGAAGTGTTGTAAAAACTCAAGCCCTAGAGCATTAGGAAATGATGAGTCTTTGATTCCTTAATAGCCTCTAACTCTCAGCCTCAGACTGGTCCCAGCCAGGAGCCCTGTAGTGCAGAGGGATGCTGTCCCAGGCAGGCAGTGGGCAGCCCCACCATGCATCTGGCTCCCTCCCACTGCCTTTGGCAGCTCCTAGGAGCTGCTCTGGTGCATCTCTTGCCACTGAATAAGGTGGGGTGCAAGTTATCACTGATGTTTAGCTGCTCTTTCAGCTTGCTGGGAAGCAGTGCTTGACAGGGTGAAACACCAAAGGGCTGCAGGGAATTTTATCAAGCTGGGCAGGGAGTGCAGGTCAGTAAGGGTTTCCTGCCTCTCAAAACCGTGTATCAGGCACGTGGGAGCTCTTTGAACAAAAGTTCTCAGAAACTGTTCATTTTTAGAGACTCAGGCTCTGAGCTCCATCCCTCCATCCCAACACACATATGTGAGCTTGCTGGGAGAAGTGGCAGGGGAGAGGATGGGGTGGGCAGAGAGAACAGGAGCAATTCATGCTGGAAAAAAGCAGAAGAAACACTTCTGGTGTGCTTTGACTTTTTTCAGATGGCTTTTGCTTGCAAAGCCAGGTTTCCATGTCACCACAAACACCTATAAAAATGATGTAATGTAATTCTTCTCTTCCTAAATGTACCCTATCCTTAAAGCAGAGCATCTCAGGGCTGCCCACAGCCGCAGCGAGTGCTTCACATCCCCTGGGAGCTGTGACTGCCCTACTCCTACTCCCAGCAACGCCCAGCAGTGAGCCAAAAAGCCATTTTTATGTATTGTCCCATGAAAAAGGACAGGCAACCAGGAGAAAGGCAAAAATGTAACTTGTGGGGCATTTTTTTCCTCCTTTACTACTGAAGGGGAATTTTCTTGTGAAGAGGAAGAAAGGGAACTGATGAAAAAGTATGAACAAGAGGCAGAAACCATTTTAACCCCCACAAATGGATGAGCGTTGCATCAAAGGAGCCAGATAAGGATAAGGTGTTCATCACCTCTATTTTATGAAATTCATTATAAAATGATGTTACACGTCCTAGGAAGAAAAATAATTCAGCAAGCTGTGCTTATAATTGATAAAGCTGGCTAGTGACAGATGATAAATTGACTTCTCCAGCAGCTGGTATCGTGGTATCTCCTTCTTTGGCACAAAAAGTTCTCTGCCCTTCATGAGCTTCTTTTATGTCTTCCAGTCATCCTACAAATACAGGACTGATTACGTGACCTCAGACTAGTTTTTAACTTTTCAAGATTAAAACAATGCACCACCCTGCATTTTAAATTGATAACAGCTCAGTCATAAAATAAATATAAAACCAAAGTTGCTACTGCACACAGTCAATTTGGAAAAATAACAAAGCAGATCCGAGAAAATGGGTATGCACTATTTTTTTTGTATTGCATTTCCTTTCCATCACTACTGATTACCCAAGACATTGGTCTCTCCAAAGAGAAGATTTTTCATATTTATTTATCCCATTCCTCCCTTCTAATGCGTTCCCTGGCCATGCAATCTGCCGCGGCTCGGAGACACTGCGCTTAGAAATGCGTAAAACATTGCATATTGCTTGTAAATCTCATTCATGTCCTGCCTCAAGTGAAATCCAATATGTGACTGTAATGCCACAAATCTCCTGCTCCAACACCCCGGAACGCAGCCGGCGGAGAGGGAGCCCACGTTAACCTGGGGCTGCTGAGCTGGGGGCGATGCCAGAGGATGGTGGCACTGGCAGCCTGCCTTTTTTTCCCATTTGAGATGCTTTGTCATGAAGCTTTCTAACATGTCTTGGGGTTGTTCCAACTCAGAATGGAAACGTATTTAAAACCCTTTAAATTTTTGCAAAGTTTCTTGTTTTCCAGGGAGTTTGAAGAGGAATTAGCTCTGTGGAACAGGACCTGGGAGTCCTGGTAGACAAGTCAACCATGAGCCAGCAATGTGCCCTTGTGGCCAAGGTGGCCAATGGTATCCTGGGGTGCCTTAAGAGGAGTGTGGCCAGCAGGTCAAGAGAGGTGATCCTCCCTCTTTACTCTGCCCTGGTGAGGCCACATCTGGAGTGCTGTGTCCAGTTCTGGGCTCCCCAGTTCAAGAGAGACAAGGAACTGCTGGAGAGAGTCCAGCAGAGGGTACGAAGATGATGATGGGACTGAAGCATCTCTATGACAAAGAAAGGCTGAGACACCTGAGTCTGTTCAGCCTGGAGAAAAGAAGACTGAGAGGAGATCTCATCAATGCCTATCAAAATCTAAAGGGCGGGTGTCAAGAGGGTGGGGCCAGACTTTTCCGTGGTGCCCAGTGATGGGACAAGGGGCGACGGCAGTGCTGGGTTAATGGTTGGACTTGATGATCTTAGAGGTCTCTGCCAACCAAGGCTGTTCTGTGATTCTAAGCTGGGAGCCTTCCCCATGTGGTTTCAGTGCCTATTGACAAAACCAGTCCCAGCACTGGGGCTAACTGGTGTCACCGGTTTTCCATTAGACAAAGAAAAGCACCATCATGTTTCATAGTAACCAGCACAGCAATGAAAATGTATTTACTAATTCACATTAAAAAAGCTTGCTTGATCCTGAGAGTCCTCGAAATCTCTCTCTGATAATGTTTACAGGATTTTAAAACAAAATGTACCCAAGCATTTAATGAGATTATTATTATGCAAAATCTACAACAATGGCTATCACTTTGAAAATGGTTTCTCCTCACTAATCAAATGTCTCTGATCTTTTTTACAATAGATTCATGAGTGATTCATATAAAAATAATAAAAAATAAATTAGTCATGGGCTCTTAAATCACTTTCTTTGGTGCTTTTAATAATTCATTTCCAGAGACAAGCTGAGAACTTATGCTTCATTAATATTATTTGTTCTTGGTTTTACACATGCTATCACTTTAGTAATTTACATGAAGAAAAATTCAGCCTTAAGCAAATGCCAGAAAACTATTGCAAACAGAGCCTGATGGGGTATTAATTCATCTTTTCTTGTTTTTCTGCTCAAAGAATTTAGCACAACATAAGACTTTGCTGGTGAGCCAAAAAGGTTTTTGGCTTGAGCATATGGAAATGAACTTTTTAGATAGTTGTGCAATTATAATATAGACAAAAATGGATGACTTTTATATCCTGAGAAACTCAGAGACAATCCAATGAAGAAAATCAATGGTAAATCTTCCTGTCGGAGCTGTTGGAAGGGAGGGATTAGAGTACCAGGGACTTAGTGAAATATTTCTATTAATTGGATCTACCAGACATTTCAGAGAGATGCAAAGACCCTGAGTGAACAGGTAGGTACCAATCCTGGGAGGAAATTATATTCATAAACTCCAACCTTCTCCCTACAGTACAGAGGTAGATAACTGGCATTCATGGATTTTGGTCTGCCATTCCCTTCTCAGTTCCAACAGCCAGAGCAGGTGCTGGAGACCAGAGAGTCCTAATTCATCTCATTCTCAGATTTTTGCTGTGCTTCCATCAGCTGCTGCTCAGTCCCAAACCAGGGAATTGGCCCTTGTGATGAACTGCTGCTCCCCCCAACCCTGGACATGTGTCATCACAGCTTCAACCCATCTGCCCTTCAGCCTGTGTGACATCCCACAGTGTAATACAGCACTGAACATGCACGAGGTGCAGGAGGGCTCTTGGGCAGCAGCATTCCAGACCTTGAGAATTTGGCACATGGACATCTTACTGGACACTCCTCCGTGGGCTTTGTGCGAGATGAGCTGCTCAATACACACAAGTGACAACGGCAAAGAAATGATATGCTGCATTTTGTTAACTCCTGGGAGCATGCTTTTTAAGGGCAATTATTGATTTTTCATCAAACAAGGAGAAAGACAAGTCATAAAGTAGCTGCAAAGCACTCCCACTCCCCTGCCTTTCATCCCCTTCTGCATCAGCAGAAAGCAAGAAACCTGTATTTCAGTGAACTACCATGAAAAGCTTATTTTTGAACTAATGATCTAGTGCAGATTTGAGACAAAGTGTTTGAATTGATATGATATGAATAATGAGAGATACTCATGAATTGATGTTACAGCTACCTGCAGTACACCTGGTAATTCACCAAATTCTTATCGACCTGTATTCTGTAACATTTGTTTTCTTATGGTAATAACCTCTTCTCTGTTGTTTGTGTATGCTTTCACCGTGCTTCTGGAGGATAAACTTTTGTTTATACATTTTGTTTATAAATGTACATATGTTTCTCTGGAGGTAATGTCAAATCATGTGAAACAAGACCCTGTAAATACTGAATAAATACATTTGACTCCATGAGGAGTTTATTATATTTTCAAATTGAGGAATGCTTTCATAATCACATATTTGGGAAAATATACTGCTTCTTCCTAGGGGACAAAAGTATATTATTTTGAAAGATGATACATTTTAACTGCTTCACTATTTGTAGTCAGAAATCAATTTACAGCTATCACAATCTTATCAGTTTCAGCTACATTACAGTTATTTTCTGCATGAGAAAAGTTGATGTGACTTTTTTAAAGTATAGCTGCAAAGGGACTTCTAATGGGTAAATGATATGGATGGGTAATTTATGGATAAATAGTATTTTTATGCTAAAAGCAATCTTAAATGTTTGCAAGAAAAATCATTTAATTACATGTCCCATTAAGATGGCTCTTTTGCAACAGCTATGTGACAACTCATTAACAGAGTTCTTCACAGACAGGACAAGACAAATTATTAATATGCTGCTTATGAAAGCTTCTGATTAAGAGAGCAAAGAAAAGTTATTAATATTTTGTTGCCAATCAAGTTATCACATAAAAATGATTGAAGTAATGCACTTAAACAACCAGGCATTACAGTAATCATCAACCTTTCAGTTCTGCACAAATTTAGGATCATGTAGGTTTTTGTTGGCCATCTTTGTCACTTCTAGTATTAATCTGCAACAGTCAGCCTTTGCATATCCCATTTGTCAAGAGTCTGGAGAGAATAAAGCCACTAAGGACTTTCCAGCAGTGCCTCTCCTGTGCTGCTCTCACACCTCATTGGAAAGATACTGTTTTTTTCCAGAGCTGAGCTTCTGTTTTCATCTGATTTCTTGAATTAGTGTTCAGAAGGGAAAGAGTTTAATTGAAATATAATCCGAGGATTTTTCCAAGTGTGCGAATATCCTGTAGGTTTGTATGTGATTACCACCACGCCAGGAGCAGGGAGGATTTTCTTGAAGTTAAAAAGGTACAATTAATCTCCAGTTGCACTTCCAATTAGCCAAGCTGCTAACCTTATTGTGAAAAGCAGAAATGCAATCGAGTTTCTGCTTGAGGCATACTAAAAGAAAACTGAAGTAATTTAATTAACTGACTTCAAGTATATTAAGAAGCATACTGCCTTTACCTTCCTGCTGTCAATGCCTTTAGATAGATTATTGCTTCATGTGAGTTGCTGCACCTACCAGAGGGTGAAGCTTTGAGCTGTCTGCTGCCACCAGCCCTGACCTGGAGTGTGCATGGCTGCGTGTATTTTCACACTGCAAACCTCAAAGTGCATATTGCTGCTGCTTCCGTGCTACATGCAAGTATCAACATGGCCCATGTTCCATGAGTACAGGACTTCTTAAACTTGTGATTAATCTAAATAAAAAGTCTGGATTGACCACCTGAAGGACCACCTCTTCATCCCTGCTACAAATAGGTGCTTCAGACATTCAGGCAGCCAGAGAGAGGACACACTTGAGCTCAAGAGTCCTACAGATCTCCAATAGCAGGAGAAGAACAATAAAAGATGGTAATCCCCAAACTGTGTCACCTCAAGTAACCAGACCACAATAGAGATGGCAGTGATATATACAGAACATCACCAACTTTACAGTTTAATTAAAGATGAAAAGGGTGTGAAGTTGTTTATTAGATAAAAAAAAGTTGATGCACACTAGTAGCAGATGTTATATGACAAGGTGATAGAGGTCATAAACTGACATGTGAAACATTAAAATTATGGCATAAATCCTGCTTTTCCTTCTTGTTAGAATCTCAGAGTGCCCCTTTGATATAGTTTCTCAGTGATGTAGTAGTTCAAACAGATCAAAAAGTGATTAGGTTTTTTCCTTTTGTATTGCATGGGACTGTCCTGGGGGTGTGGAATCACTCAGGAACCAGTCAGTTCATGTGCAAGGACATAACTTCTTCTTAACATTTAATAACCAGTGAGAGAGAGAATTACTTAGAAGTAAACCAGAAGTCGACTTGGGCCAGTGCCAAGAATCATAGAATCGTTTTTGTTGGAAAAGACCTCTAAGCTCCCCCAGTCCAACCATTAACCCAGCAGTGCCCAGTCCCCACTGCCCCATGTCCCTCAGCACCACATCTCCACGGCTCTGAAATCCCTCCAGGGATGTGGACTGCCCCCCTGCCCTGGGCAGCCTGGGCCAGTGCTGGGGAACCCTTTGGGGGAAGGAATTGTTCCTCACATCCAATCTAAACTTCCCCTGGCACAACTTGAGGCTGTTTCCTCTTTTCCTATCACTTGTCACTTGGGACTAATGTGTTTCTTCTCCAACTCCTGGACTGTCATTTTGTGTCCAGTTCACACATGAACTTCTAATCTTTTAAGATTAATGTGATCATAATCAAAATGTCATAAAGGTAAGATAAATACCTGGAATTTTCATTATTTTTGGCTAAAAAAATCCTAAGACCACTCTTGAGCCTTCAGAGAACGTGGAAATAAGATATCAGAACAGCTGAACCTCACTTCTAACCCCAGCTCAATCTTGAGCCTGACAAAACTGACCTTAAAAACACAACATCTCAGATCTATCTAGTGAACATAACTGCCAAAAGGAAAGGCTCTTTCCAGACTGATTACACAAAGCTGTTGCATTTGCTCACTACAGATTAAACGAGGTACGTTTGCAGTGTGTGTAATCTTTATAGAGCTTAATCTGTGTAAAGGAATAGAGCTGTTTTGAAGCATATTTGCACAGTGGCACAGGAAATAAGCTGCTAGGGTCAACCACCTGCATGGTTCGTGCTCTGACTGCAGCAGGGAACGCCTGACTTTGCACACTGCAGCTTGGCAGGTCTCCATGTGCCAGTGATCTGAAGGTCACTATTCTAACCCTGATGCTGATGGATGTCTGTAAGAGATGTGGTCAGGTACACCAGCTTCAGGCTGGCTATGCAATCCTGTGCATCCTCGTTACAGCTCCTGTATAGGTCCTGTGCCAGTCCTGCAGAAGGGTGTTTTTGCTGGTTTTATTTCAATGTCACGCTACACATGGTGACAAGAAATGCATTTTAAAAGGGTAATACTTGCTTCCATTAAACCAGGTTGCTCTAAGGCCCACCCAACCTGGTCTTCAACACTTCTAGGGATGGGGCAGCCACAGCTGCTCTGGGCAATCTGTTCCAGCATCTCTGTCCCATGTGTTCTAATTTTCATGTATTAATGCAGAAGAGTAAAATAAAGATTTTTCACATTTCAGCAATCCTGGATACACAACAATTTAGGGAGCTACAGTATTGACTGTAACAGCTCTGAACTGAGTGGTTATCAAATTAACAAGAGCCGAACAAACATATAAATCAAATTTTGCTGTAGTGTAATTAAAATAAAACCTGATTTACTGTGTACCTTAATGCAAAGAGAAATGAAATACAGACCATATTTTCTGTACACTACTTTCCACTCTCTCTGTAATTAAATGTTATTAAATAAATGAGTAAGTTTCTACCATTATTCAGGTATTGTCTTTACTACAAACTATGACTCACACATCAGACCAGAACTGTGAATTAAAAGAGATTAATCTTCTCTCCTGTGAGGTTATTGTCACACCTTGCTGAATAAACCCATATTTTACACTGTTCATCAGAAATAGCAGCTGAAGAATGAGAGACAGGAACTGGCTGACAGGCAAGTGAAACAGGAGGAACAGAGATGAAAACGCAGTATTTGATTTAGAGAGAGGAGAGATTTCACTGCCAGCCATAAATGTACTGTTTCATGCTCTTGATGAACTCATTTCTTTGTATTGGGAATGAGATCCCTGAGGAGTTAATGGTCTGTAGAGCTGCTGGAGTCCTGGGTTTCCACAGCTGCTGTCCATGGACCACAGGTTGCACCAAACTGAATGAGCAACAAGGGGTGAAGTACCAGTGCTACCTAAGTGCTGGGTTATTACAGTACTGAGTTTTAACTTCATAATAACATATTCTAAGTACCCCTGCTCTCAGCTGTATGTATGTTGTTTTGCATTTATTCCTGAGACATATTCATATAAAAACAAAATATCACACCAGCTTCCAGTTTTCCATAACGAGATAAAACCTGTTCCCTATCATCTGTTAAATGAAGTCATATCCAATGCCCTAAAAAGAAAACTACACGAGTAATTGAGGACTTACATTGATATCCTCCAGGTCGAGGAAGTTGAGGATGATGCCGTTGCGCTTCCAGATGATGGGGGGCCGCAGCGCCCCGCGGATGCTGCACGTCAGGACAGTGCTCAAGCCAACCGTGACAGTGGTAACGCTGATCTTCTGGTCCTCTGGCAGGCTCAGCTGAACCACCTCTGCAAAAGGCCACAAAACAGGAATAATACCAAATACCCCTTCTCCCTGCTCTGCCTTCCTTCTTCTCTCTTCCAGGAATAACTTTGAAGGATTTAGGCAAGGAGATGGGTATCTATGTTGTAAAAAATACCCAACCGATACAGCCAAGTAAGAGACCTACCAATTGAACATCCCTACATGATTGTCCTGAGGCATCTAGCTGCAGTTGTGGCATTAGGGCACTAATATGGCTCCTTGGGCAAGCCTGGCTGCAACAGTTAAGCCTATAAAGGAGACAGCAACAGGACAAACAAGGGTTTTCCTTCTTGAGACTGTCTGGGTTTGTTTCTCTAGAAGACTCCTGCCAAGGTCCTATAAACAGGTTGAAGAATGAATCAGGTTCTTTTCTTGAAGAAGCAGAATTAAGGTAAGAATGTTGTCAGTGAAATATAAATAAACCAAGTTTCAAATTGCCCAAGTATTGGGAAGTCACCAAGCATGAAAACTCCTTTACTAAATGCAGCCACACATGGCATCTGAGCTACAGATGTTCTTATATCCAAAGAGTGAGAAGTTTTCTCATATTTTCTTTAAATTAAAAAATTCAGTTATTTTGAGATATATATCCCCCACAAAAGAAACACCTGAGGCAGTAAGCCTTAGTGAAAACCACACCAAGACCCCCCTGAAACCACACCAACATCACATCATTTCCTTCTGGCCAATGCTCACCAGATGTGTCTGCATGTTTTGCCATGTGTGACCACACAGACAGGTGAGATGTGATACCAGAATTACCACGGGAGCAGATTGTCATTATTAAGCATTTCAGCAGCAGTGAGCCAGCAACAGAGCAATCAGGCCACATTGTCAAATCTCCTACGCTCACAGTTTTATCATTCACACGTGGTTTTTTTGCTTGCTCTCATTCACAGGCTCTGCAATAAGAAAGCCTTGAAATGATATTGCATATAAGTGATGAAAACTGGTGTTTCAGGGCAATGGCCTGTTGAGATGAATGGAGAATGTTCGCAGAACTTGGGTGTTACATCACTTCAGCCAACTCAGAAACTTGGGCTGGGGAACGACCACCCTCTCCTGGCTCCTCCATCCTCACCTCCACTGGCAGGAGCTGTGGTAAAACAGGGATCAAAGAGGCTGGTGCTGCCTCACCCAAGGCCATGCACTTTGGAAAAAACCACTTCAAGCAGTGCTGACACTATAAAATGACCGATGGGGTCATGTCACTCCCTCCCATCAGCTGGAAAAACCACTCCTCATCCTCCTTGCTTCTCATCTCCATCCTTACGACCCGCACAAGATCTGTGTATCACTTGTGGTGTATCTGTGTGGGCGAGACCTGAGTGCTCTGTGCACTTTCTTCCAGCCCTCTGTAGAAGTGCTGACTTTCAGGGAATCCAAACACTCGTTTTTATCATGTCAGTTCACAGCTTAAGATGTGATTTTGCCTTAAAAAGTTAACAGCTTTGGTGGGAAAATCGTGCACTCTTTTATGGGGCTGACACTATGGAAATGCATGGAATAAAAATGAACAAACCTCAGCAGCTACTTTTGCAAGCATCGTTTTCCATCTCTTCATACCCTCGAAAGGAAAAATTGCTTTAACATCTCTTGAGTAGTAAATCTGCTAAATCTCTTCACTAATATATTCAGTCCATTTTTCAGTAGCCTTGGGAAGCCTGGAAGGACTCACCTCACAGCACTGCTCTAGCAACAGATTGGGAACACTCAGTGCAAACCCCACTTCTGCAGCAGTGCCCAAACAGCTCCGCATCCTTTCTCCCCCTGCTTCTTCCACCTGAGCAAGAAGTTAATTGAATGTGCCACAAATTGTATTCACCACTGGAGATCTGAGGCTGATTTAGGGCTGCAGAGATCAATACATCATTGCATGTGGTGTCCTCCAGTGGTCAGCTGCTCACCCACTTAACATTCCTAGTGCTATTTTAGAGAGGGCACAAGCTGCTGAAAAGAAATGGTGGCTGCAGTTTTGGTACATGGTCGGTCAAAAGAAGGAATGTTTGGCCAACTTACTGCTATTTTTTGGGTGGTGGTGGCTCCCATCGGCATCAAATGAGAAGAGGGCCTGGCACAGTCAGACCATCAAGCAGTTCTGTGCCTGAAACCTTAAAATCTAAATGAGGAGATGGAGGAGGACTGGGAAAGGAAGGAGAACATTACCCACCCCAGGTCACTGAGGAGGTTAGCAGCAAAGCCAGGAACAGATAACGCATTAAATCCCACCACCCCCAGCACTGCTCAGAGACACAGCGGGTCAGGACCGCCCACAGTGGCCCATGGGGGCAGGGACGTCCTGTCCCACCATCCTCATCCCATTGCCTGGAGAGTGTGAACAGCACACGGGGCTAATCTTCGAATCACAAGATGGTTTGGGTTGGAAGGGACCTCAAAGCTCATCCAGTCCAACCCCCCTGCCATGGCAGGGACACCTCCCACCAGCCCAGGTTGCTCCAAGCCCCATCCAACCTGGCCTGGAACACTGCCAGGGAGGGGGCAGCCACAGCTTCTCTGGGCCAGGGTCTCACCACCCTCACAGGAAGGAACTTCTTCCTAATGTCTTATCTAAATCTCCCCTCTTCCAGTTTAAAGTCATTACCCCTTGTCCTATCAATCCATGCCCTTGCTAAAAAGTCCCTCTCCAGCTTTCTTGTAGGCATATAATTATTTTCTACGTAAAAGAGAGCTCCTTTTTATGAATAAAATATTTGGAGCTCACTTGACAGGATAAAGAACTGATAATTACAATAATTTGTAGCATGGAGTAGGGCTAATGAGGACATCATTTCTTGAGGAGAAATGAAATAGAGGGTCATTCATTTACAAGAGAATTGTTTTTTCATCTTACTGCTGTTTTCCTTAATTCCCTCTGCTGTTTCTCATGCTGCCCTGAGTTCCCTGGCTCACGCTGGGTTCCCATCATCTCCCTCTTCAGCAACATTTCTTGAGTGTTTTGTTGCAGTAGAATTTAAGGCTCCCTGCCCATCTTCCAAATGATAGCCAAAGAGGCTTTGGTTTTACATCTTAGAAGCACACTAATGAAAAATACATTAACTTTTAATTTAGAAGACACCTTGTATAGCAGCCATTCTTGGATGAACCCTAACAGGTCAAGAAATGACTTTTCATGTTAAAGCATTAATTAGTACAGACCACTTTAACAACACAAACACACTCCTTTTCTGAGTATTTCTGTAGAATAAAACTGCATGTTTTAGGGTATCTTATTAACCTTGTCTAAAAGCCCTTCCACTAACATAGGATTATTTTGTGTGGCTTTAGACATTGGCTTATTGTTATCAATAGGAAAGATCAGGTGTACTGGGGAGGAAACAGACTCCATAAGACGATGCAAGGGATGGGCTTTTAAAAAATCTTTTAAAAAACTCAGTGTCTTGTGTTTAAGTTACAGAGTTTAGACACACCTGATGCCAGCTGGATTATGTGTGCAAATTATGATTTTGTGTAGAACCTCTAGATTAGGTACTGAACACTGTTCATTTTATTTTTAAAAACTTTTAGGAGATAAAAGGATTTTTACCACTTGTATAAAACTGCATAGAACAAATGGGTAATATTCACAGTGCACTCACTTGCAGCACACAGGCTGGAATGGAATTTGGTCCTAAAATCAAGAAATTTTATGTTCATTTGGAAATTCTGCAGGGTGATGAATGCAAAAGAGCTTTCTGTAGTCAATAGACTCAACCAGTATCAGCCCTAGCTGATCATAATCATCAAGTCATGTCAGACCTGGTGCTCTGGGATTTTAGTTGAAGTAATTCCTCTGTCTATTCCAGCTGGAAATAAAAAAAAGGTTCCTGCCAACTACTCTGCCATGAGAGAGATGCTATCATCAGAGAACAGGATGCTATAATTTTTGACTCAACTTTTAATCGTTCAAGACAGGGATAAAGTCTTTGTGATAACCACCTTTAAGAAGGAATGGGTGCAACAGTGTCTCTGTGTCAGAGACCCAGGAGTAATCCTTCATCAGGAACTGCACTGAAAGAAGAAAATCAAGGTCAGAAAGAGGCAGCCAGAACACTGCAAACTCTCTGATGATGGCAGCATCTCAGTGCCTGGAAACTGCAGCTCCAGGAACGAGGGCAGTGCCATCTTCAGAGATCCCTGCCCCAGCCAGGAGGGTGAGGGATCAGTCTCTGCATGCCAAGAGCTGGCACCAAGAGGCTGTGGAGGGGAAGGATCCTGTCCTGTCTCTCCCACCTTTTCTCTCTGCTATTACATCCAGCTTGAGAGAAGCTGCGAAGCGCTGTGGACCTTTGGTGACCTGGGTGTAGCCATTCCGACCTTCTTATGTTAAATTCCTTGCAATACCAGGTCCCACGGCGACACATTTGAGAACGTGGAGCCTTACTAATTCCTTTTCTTGTTAAAAATGTCAAGACACTGTTGAACATTTTCCTCGGCCCTTCCTCCACTCCAATTTTATTTCTGGTGGTGCCAAGCTGGAGTTGCACGGCACCTTCGCAAGCCGTGCATACTAATGCCAGCAGGTATTACTTGTTGTGCTGCTTTATCACGGAAATCTTTTTCTCTGCTGTCATTTGCAGCCCGCCAAAGGCAATCATAATTTCACAATGAAGACATGTATAATTGAGGTCATTATAGGGAGCAACCTGAAATGAGCATCTATGGAGAAAAATTCATTGATTCAGTGCTGCACGGAGATAATTTACATAGCAAATGTAGGTTGCCTGCCTGCGTTTGCTCATGCTACACCACATACAGAAACAGATTTCACACTTTAAAAAGTGCTTAATATCATTAATTAGATCTTTTCCCTTAAATCTAAAGAAAACATCCTTTTTAATACATTGTTGCCAACTTTAATCACGGTTACATTTGCTCATGGATATCTTGCCTTGCTAGAACAAAATATGGAGCAACTATTGCTCAGATTATCTTTAAGGGCAAGGCAATACTTTTTTAATCCTGTAACTTGCTCTCAGTGGGGAGACAATGAACCAAAACGTAGCCTTGTTGGAAGCAATGGGAGGATGACTTTCAAGGAAAGTCTCTAGCACAGATTCTTGCCCCCAAATTAATGCTCCTGAGCAAGGAGACCTTTTCTTTGTGAACTGAAGCATGGGTACCACAGCCCTAAATACATCACATTTCTTCAGCAGTGGTTCAAGTCAGGATTGATTTAATGGGATGAAAACTTTAGCTTCCACTCAATTCCCCAAGTCCTGCAGCCGTGTTTATGCAGTGCATTGCATTAGTAAAATCTGTTTATTGCCTTGTGGCCCAATATTGCAGCACGAAGGTCAATGGTGATTTTAGAATTTGTTTCAATAGATAGAAGAGTCTTCTCTAGCCAAATACATTCTCAGGCAAGGAGTTAAATGAATCAAGAAAATCAAAAAAACCAACTAATTTATCAGAGGAAAAAAAAAGGATTTATCTAATCTTTTCCCCCCCAGTAATTTGATGAGGTGTATTTGGCTTTGCATGGAGAAAGGAGAGCCATTTTAGACCCTCTTAAATCTGAGCTGACTGCAGCTAATTGATTTTAAAAGGACCATGTTATATATGAGATGCATTTATAAACATGCAATTGAACACGAAACTTGGCCAGCCAAGGAGTCACTCTGGTGGTACTGTTTGGGAGACCCTGGGATGAGATGTGGTCATCTAATTAGTCAATGGAGAGAGAAATTAAAAGAAACGAAGGGCAGTTCACAGTGGGTTTGAGTCTGTAAAGCACTGTATAATATGCTTATAAATTACTTGTATTAGCATGTGATTTAGTTTCTACCCTACTCTATAGACCAAATAAATGCATTAAGAAAAACCTTAGTACACAAATCACCCTGGGTTTGCATGCCTTTGCAAACCTGTCACCCCAGCTGTTTTGAGGACTGTCTCCAGAAGAAATGTCACCATGCAATCACATTGTGCAGGTTATTAAGGTTCAACAAGCCAGTCTTACCTAGACCTATTTGCTGTCTTCTCACCTATCTAGGGTCAGGTGAAAGAAGGACTATCCATCACCCAGTCCCCAAAGTAAACTCCATTTTCAGAACACCAACTTAGAATTACAGGAAAGCCAGTCATGCTACTAAAAATGTTTATGTTATTAATTAACAACATTAGAGCCGTTAATGAACATGATTAAAGTTGTTCACAATTAATTAACCTGGAAAATTCCTACAGCTCCCACATCAGTTCAGAGCAGGTGATTGAGATGAGGCTTCTGGCTTCATGATCTGTGAAAAACACCACCAAGAGCTGGCTGTGCCTCTGGACACCTTCAGTGTGACCCCCCCACTGCCCAGCTGCCCTCCCTGGGACATCTTAGGAGTTTGGTTTCCCTCAAAAAGAGGTACCACAATACAGCATTCCTCTAAGGCTTGTAAGCTTAATTAATCTGAATAATAAAATGATTTCTAAAGCTAAGTAGAAATGTCCATACCTCAGCTTTATTTTGTAACTGCAATAATTCAAGTTCTTAATTTATAAATCCTCAGGACCTTGGGCATGCTACTTCAGGAAGCATTTTATTGTAAATTCTCTACTAAATTAGTAATGTTGTTTTCTAAGCCATAAAAAGGCATAACCATATTTCTGGCACTATGTAAGAATTTAGTGCCTCAAGCCCTCCCCTGTCATTACTCTTGAAGGCCACAGGCTATGACTCCCTGAGGCAGGTCCCAACCTGGCACTGAAAGCTAAAATCCTCCTTGTTGTGGAATTCAGAATAAATGTGTGCAAATCACCAGCAATATCCAGCTCTGGCATGGCACTAGAGGACAAGACCCCAGCTCTCATCCCCATCAAGTTGAAAACACTTCTAGTCTGGGTGACCATGACTTTTAGATTAAATGTAAGAGAAAAGTGGTTATTAAAACAATTAAAAATTACAATGCCTTTTACTTTTCTTCAGCAACTGAGACATTTTGTGTGCTCATAATACACTATTACTGGTGTATGACAGAATGATTTGGGTTGGAAGGGACCATCACCAATCACGTAGTCCAACCCCCTGCCATGGGCAGGGACTTCTTTCACTAGACCAGGTTCAAAGTAGTTGATCCAACCAAGGCTATTCTATGATAATTTAGATAATGAGAATATGCAGAATAGAACAAAGCTCAACTTGAAGGGGGGAAAAAAGATCTCATTGTCAGAGTCTAGCTCAGCTTCTAAGAGGGATTAGGACTTCACACACCAAACTGCCCTTGCTCCTGTGAAATACCTGCATATTCCCCTGAAGCCTCTGGAAGAGTGAAGAAATGTCCTTGGGGAGGATGATTGTCCTCTCCAGCTGTTGGACTTGAGAGCAACCAAGGGTGTTTCTTTCCCAAGCTCAATCCCCTCCAGAGCCCATGCAAGTCCCGGGGTCACCATACCTGGCTTGGCCATGTAGCAGGATGGGGTGGTTTTCCCCCAAGGAAGCCCACTTTCTCACACTGACTATAGAGTAACTTCAGGTGAGTAACTCCAGTAGAGCCACCTGCACTGGAAACATCTATGGCTGGAGAGGCAAACACTGTTCAAACAGCTGCTTAGCTTTTTATCTAAATTATACATTAATTACTTCAAAAAATCATACATATGCAAAAAAAAGAAGCCCAGCTTTCCCACATGAATTAGCATCAAGAAAACTCACACAGCTAATAAATTTGCTAAAAATCACTTATATTGACTTTTAACCAAACGCAGCTTCTTTATGCACTACATTCCAAAAATCAATTTATTTTCTTTTTTTTTTTAAGAGAACAAGCAACACACTTTTCATCATAAAATCCCATCACTGCCCTCCTGTTACTACTCAGAAGGAGAACACTTAGTTGGTGCAGAAAGGGATAATTCATTCATTCCTGAAAGTACATGAATAAATATAAGTTGTTCGGTGCTTAATTATCTAATCTCCTGAGGGTGATAAGTGATGGATTCATTATGTAAATAGGCATAAGTAGTCTATTTTAGAGAATAGTTTACATAAATGCATTTGTTTTTACTTTAAATTCCCATTTCCCACAGATTGAGAGCAATGTTGATATGATTAATTTTTGATAAAATATTCCCATGTTGTTTCAACAGTGTCCTGCCTCGACTGTAACAGCCACGCATTTTCCCTGTCAATTTATTAATCTGAAAAGGAAAATTGCTAAAGGTCTAATAGGCTCTCCTAATTACTTCTGGTAGTCACGCCAGTTAAACACTTGACTCAAAAGATTTGTCTCTTTTTCTTAAGAAGAGACAAGAACATACTATAGTTGACTATATATACACACACTATGGTATACATACTCTCCAAATAACTACAGAAGAATAATATTAAAATCTATCACAGAATCCACAGAAAAAAAAGGACATTATGGGGTTTATTTGGGACAGATGAGAGGTGTTACAGCTGCTCTCTCTGTTTCGAACCTATTAGAATTGACAGAAATAATTAGTGTTGGTTGTTTGCCCCAAAAGCAACAGTTGTCTCATGTAAAAGGTTTATTTCAGCATTTCTAGGAGTTTAAAAGTTTCCCCCAGTCCTTCAGAAAGACCTTAGCTTTGAAATGGAGAACTTTCTTTCAAAGCAATGAAACTTTTAAGGGCAGCCACTATTTAAACTCCGGTATTGCAGAATTTCAGAGGACCAAAAACCATATGAAACCACTAAACTTTTTTTTTTTCTTTTGGCGAGTTCTGTAAGTTACAGCAGCTGAACTGATTTATACCTGATTTAAGGCAGAAAAAGATAGCTTCTGGTGGAGGATGTGGCATGCCAAGTTTCTCCCTGGAGTGAAATTTTATGGCTGCTCTATAAACCCCTAGGGTTTATCATGGAAATGCTGTCAGACCATTCAGCCCAGTATGACTTGTGGGAACCACTGCAATGCGTACGGAAATTACTTTGAAAATAGGAACAAGTCAGGCCACAGGGTACTTGGGGTTCAAACAGCATTCACATACAGTTTAAAACCACCCAGACATCAAAAATGGCTGCATCAAACTGCTCCAGTCTCTCACCCTCCCTTCATTTGACTCAGAGTTCTCAGCCAGCATCATGCAATGAATGCGATGCACTGAAAAATGCATGAACCAGGAAACAAGGAGCCAAAGAAAAAGCCCCACACTGCTTCTAAACCCCACATTAAGAGCTTCTAAAAAAAAAAATCCCAAGCATTTAAAATCAGGTGTACTTCTTTCGTATTCCCACGTTTACTGCATTCACAAACAACTGAATCAGTGGTAGCACGCCCTTTGAGTCGTAAATAAGCATTAATATTTCTTCATGGAGCTTTCACTGCTCTTTCTATGGATGACTGCAAATTTAGCTGTGGTGATTATATGGATTTAGCACCTTTTCTGACTGTAGCTGCTCTCTGGATACTTAATAAAAGCAAGGACTCTGTTTTCCTGTGCTCACATCATCCTGAGTCAGAACCTGAGCTGTTTCATCCCCCTCCTTCCACTTCCACTCCAGCCATTGTCCATTTGGTTTTTGCCTCATTAAAGCCTGAATTCAGTCTCTCTCTGAGGCTTTTCATGATTTTTTTTTTCCTTACAAACAGGTTCCTGGGTCCCAGGCCAGCAGTATAAAATCAGAATACATTTCATTTGTAAATTATAGTTACATAGGCAGGGAAAAAACAACGCAATAAAAAGTGAGGGGCTATAGGGCATACTCTGATATTTATGCCATCACCCCTGGCTGCATGTGGGACTTGCATAATGTCATTCAGAAATGCTGCCCCCTGGGCTGCAAAGCAGGGTTATGGATATAAAGACTCCAGCTACACCAGGGCTCAGCTGAATGTGCACCTTGAGGATGCTTTTCACCTCATCCTGACGTTGGTGCTGCTGGTCCTGCCTTGGAGGGAGAGGCTTTGGACCAATTTAATGCGTGCTGCAGTGATGTACAGCTCTGGAGCTGGCACAAAGGGTGCAAATTTGGCTGGGGGGACCCTGCAAGGTTACAGCAAGGTTGTTCCATAGCAAGATTTACCCAGATAACATCTTGTATTTTTAAAATACATTAGTTGATAAAAACTTGAGCATCAGCATTCTGGTCCATGTCCTTCCCATATTCAAAACCACCAAACTGAAATTTAGGAGAGTCAGAGATGTACTGATGAACAGCAGTGATTTGCACAGAAACAGGCAATTCAATGACATCTCCTTCTGGAGGGGAAGGCAAAAGGGAACCAAAGAGCAAAGAGCAGCACCTGGAGAAAATCCCCTGGTTGGTGCTATCAGCACAACCAGTGCTGTGGGCAGGTTTTCTCCCTCTTAAACCTTTCTGAACTGAACCCCTGCATTTAAAAGCCTTTGAACAACGGCTCGGGAAGGGCTGGGTAATCCAGCAGTGCTCCTGGGTGAAGCCTGGCAGGCAGCTGGGACTCTCTAACAAAATTTTGACCCTCAATTTCCAAGCCAGAGTAGCTCAGCATTCCCATGGGTTTAGTCTCCATGGGGAATTGCAGGATGAGGAAAGGGTTTGGAAGGGACCAGCAGGGAAGTGGTAAGTACATGCTTCATGCAGGCACTGAGGTGGCTTCTCTTGTGGAGTGGAAACCTCTGCAGAGAGCTCCAGAGATGGGGATGAGTGGTGGTTACAGCAGGAGAAGCAGATTTAAGTCCTCCCCCAGACTGACAGTGACCTCTGCTCTGCCTCAGTTTCCCCCACGGGAAAAACCTCTCCAGGACATTCTAGGAATAACATGTTGGAAAAGATTTCTCAGCCACCACAGTAATAGAGGCCACACAAACACCCCCAAGCGTGTCATGCCTGTGGATTTCTCATTAAAATCCCTTAGAGGTTCGCAGATAAAATCCACATATAAAACTGAAATTTAATTACACAAAAATACTTTGAAGCGGAGATTTGCAGCTACTGCTGTGAGAAACTTAAATTTCACTACTATAAGAATGATAAATGCTGCATCCTTGAAAGCAACAGGAAAAACAAATCATCCAGACTATCATATTAAAAGGCATATTGAACAGCAAGATACGCCGGCAAAATCAAACGTGGCCAGTCGTGCTCCGTGTACCCAGAGACATCAGCTCCTCGCAGCTCTGAAATCTGCAGAGCAAAATGATTTATAGAAGCTGTTCTTTATCATTCAGGCTTATAAGTCTTATGTCACATAAAACCCCCTGGCATTAGAAGAACGTTCAGGTTGCAAAGGGAAGGAACCACGGGAAAGGAGAGCAGAGAGAGCCTGCATCATCACTCGGGTCACACGCACCTCCTCCTTAATCCTGACACTATTTTTGCACAGAACAGACAGTGCTTGTTTAGAGAGCAGCTATTCAAGACTTTGTTTTTCTAATCTTATATCCTCAACCTTATTTTCAGCTGTTCAAATGCAGCTCTGAAGGCAGAAATGATTCATTTCTCGCTGGGTTTTTCTGTAACACCCTTCACCGTTAAATCTGCTGGAGAAATGCTTATGAGCACCTTTGACACGTTTGCTTCAAGTGGGCTGTGCAGCCTCAGAGAGGGATTACTTGGCACAAAGTACTTTTTAGCCCCCCTCATTTCTGCCCAGCTCCCACCTGTGCCTCGCTCCAGTTGTCCCATACTGGGCTGCTCCCAGTCTCCTTTCCCCACTGACACAGGCACAGCTCTTCCCATCACCTCACAACATTCTTAGTCATCCATTCCAACCATTAATATTTAAAATAATGAGCACATTTCCATGCCTTCTTCCTATGAATATTCCCCCCCCCCCTTTTTTTAATTGTTCCTTTCCCAATTCCCACCAACTGCATCTCATTATCTCTATGTAACGTGCTATTAAATGGCTCTGTGCTACCCACCCCCTCCTCCCTACACAGGTGATTCCTGACCACAACACAGAGATTTCTCTTGTACTAACAGAACACAACCTTAGGTATCACCATTTGGGTAATGGCTGTTCCACATTGACTTTTTAGGCTGATTGCAGTAGGTACATGCCTTGTTTACGTTTAACGATCACAAATTAAAATCAGCTCAATAAACTGAACGTTTGAGGAATGCACATTGCACTATATATAATGAATTATTGCTGGTTAAGTCTATAACTTAAATACCAACACAATCTTTAACCGTATATTTAATTTACAGCAGCCCAGAAATCGAGTGGGCCAAATGAAAGCTTGTTAACGCTAAATTATTTGCCAGCATAGCCACCATATGCCAAGTGCCACAAATAACAATATTCAGCACATCAAGAGGCTGGGGACAGTTTCTTTTTAAGATCTTCAGCACAGTGCTCATCACAAATATGATCAACCAGATGCTCTGTTTTTCCAAGAAACAATTCACTCTTAATGTGAAGAAAAAAATAGAAACACTCTCAGGCTGCAAGTCCATGTGCACATCACACCCCCACCACGATGGGGAAGAGGTTAAAGCACTGTCATTCCTCGTGGCATCTCCAAATAAGAGCCCTCCTCCCTCTCTGTTTTATGTAGGGACAAAGAAATAACACCCAAAATACATTCATGCACTCACCAAAGGTCAGGTACAAATCAGTACATCTGTCTCACCCAGGACATCAGCACTGATGGCTCAGTTGCTTTTGCTAATATCTTACCTAAGTAACACCTCTGTGACAGGGAAACTGCAGAAAGCAGCATTAATGTGTAGCTACTGCTTACGATGGCAATGTCAAAGTTAAAGATTTCCAATGTAAAACCTGCAGCCAACACAAGCATTAACAAGATCAGTGGTTGGCTTGTACAGGCTGGCACACATCATCCGCTGCGTAAATCACGGCTTTGATAATGAAATGATTTTCACAAACGTAACATGACATTCATTCACTAAGATATAACACATACCTGCAGGGCATTCAGTGGAAAGCCTTCTGCAGTACTTCAACTGATGTGTAGTCCTTTGTGGCTTATATCCATTCCAAGTAATCTCAAATCCTGCAGTTTTAATTGGCTCAGCTGTATTATTATTAATTCGGTTAAACAATTAATGGTAATTCATGGAGCTATTATTTAGTTAACACTGTTGAAGTGCCAGACATGATGCCTGACAAGGTTTGGTTTGGATTTTATATATACCTACTGAGACACAACACACCAAAAAGGGCTCAACCATGACCAGGGATTCACAGGGAAAAGCTTTGTTCAAACATACACTAAAAAATGGGTTCATGCCCTTGGGAGCTGCAATGGAAATATGCAATAGTGCCACAAGACAGCGTGGGAAAACAAGGCATGATTAGAGAAAATGACTTGCACTGAGCAGAGCAAACCTTGTCTCCCTGCTTGTGAGTGGTACTGCCAAAACCTGAAAAAATGTTATAAATTACTGTGGGAAAAACTGTTTTTATCTTATCCCTGAATTCTGCTTTCACATGTTTTCACTGTGGTGACCAACTCAGCTACAAGCATTTGGGATTTCTCTGTCCCTGGCAAGACCCCAGGTGCATGAGTGAGTGTTTCTGGCAGTGGTTAGTCCTAGATGGAAGGGATTTAATAAGCATTAGCTAAATTATGCTATTCGAACCAGGTGACATGAATACTCTTTCATTTGTCTTACAGTTATGCTTCATCTTTTGCCAAACCTCTAATTTCTCTACCTTTTTCTATTATTTTTCCCTCCACTAAGGCTACATTAAGCAAGACAGCAAAATGCCAACATGTGGAACTGAGAAGATTGTCTCTGATCCTATAAAAAGGGCATCTCACAAATGAAAATGCCTCCAACCAGTGCCAAAAACTGAGAGACACCGCTCTTTCAGTCCAGGTCAGATCATGAAGAGCTGTAATTCCCCACTCCCATTTCATTAAGAGCAGAGGATGGCAGCGCTCAGTGCTGCCATGAGCAAGGCAAACCTCATCTCCAGCCATGGGGCAGTATGAAATTTTCAGGAAGAATCCTTCAGACCCTCTGCAAAGCAGTGGTCAGTTGGCTCATGGCATGGGCTCCCAGCTCATCCATACTTTGGCTGTCCCCCTGCAGCAAGCCATCCACTGCACTTGACTATGAAGCCCATCAGTGGTGTCTCAAGGTGTGCACCAAGGACTGGCTTGCATAAGCACCTCTATTCATTACCCCAAGTTAAAGCTATGCCTGTGATTTTAACCCCCCCCTCTGAGGCCATGGCTGCCTCATTATACTTCAGGCACTGCAAATCATTAATTCTCAGTATAAATCCAGAGCAATGCTTATATAGGAAATGTCAAGGATGAAGCACTGAAGTCAGGGACATATTGTGAAAAGAGGCTTGTAATGATTCAGAGTAATCTATTTTGGATGTTTGAGCAAACAAAGCATTCATAAACCACTGCAGAACTGCTCCTTTCAGACTGAATGGAGCCTTTATTCCCAAGTTGCAGATAATAGAGATTGAAGGAAGGAGAAAAGCCAAGGACACTAAGCCAGGTAAATCAGTGCTCCCCGATATTTTCAAGTGAGCTGGCATAGAAATATTTCATGTTGATCTTCTCTAATACTGCCTACTGCAGTGTGGAAATTTGTTTAGGCTATTTTTTCCTAAGCTGCTTCACTTAGCAATACCTGAGGGCATGAGCTGCTCATCGAAACTGATGCTACATGTTTAGGGAAAAAGCATGCTTATCTCCTGTAGGGTGGCAGAGGTTGGAAGGTAAAAGTGAGGAGATGTCTCCTTCCTAGTCTCCCATTAGCACAAGGGGTCTCCACACCAGCTGTGTACGTCCCTGAAGACCACCCTGAGGAGAAGCCTGGCTGTCATGCCTGCCAGAGCTCTGCTAGTGCACTAAGGGAAAGACCTTCATGGGATGGTCTCCTGTGAACACAGCCTTAGGAAGACTTCAGATCTGAAGTGGCCTCATTCCAGGACTACGTGGGCCATATCACTGAAGCTTACAGTGCACTGCAACTGGCAGTGGGAGACACAAACCTGCCCTTGCTCATGAGGCATGAAATGCAGCAAACCCCCAAGAACCCAGAAGGGTATTTCATGGCAGCAGAGAATGCGAGTAGTTTATGTTTGATGACTAATGGAGAGTGGGAGAGGCTGGCATTTGTCCAGGAAGTCAAGGTTAACAACCACCCCGCTATTACAAAAAAAATATGTTATGGGTGAATCTTAAACGACTACAGATGGTCAGGTGTTGATTTTGCATGTCCTTTGAAAGACAGTGCTGTCAGCAAAACAGTGCCTTCTAACCAAATTCTGAAGTTCACTACTCTGTCAGCAGGAAGAGTGTTGGCTCTTCAACTGACTCATCAAAATACTGCTCTTTTAGTTTCCTCTAGTGACTTTCCCTTCGAGTACTGCTCTGTGGCTGGTTCTCCAGGACAAGGATATCTGCACCATTCATAGTTGGGTTTTTTTCTCTCCCCAGTAATATTCCTTTATGGAAAGAACGTAAAAATCCTTGCTTTACAGATGGTGAGCTGAAGCAGAGACAGACGTTATTTAGCTGCAGTTACACAGCGTATCTGAACCAGAACCAGACACATGCCTGATTTCCCAAGGTTACCCTTCCAGCCTCTCCGAGATTACTTTATAATCCCATTATGGATGGAATAGCTACATACACACAGCTGTCTTGGAGCACTCATCTTAAAGCATGAGCAAGGTTTGAGTTTTCAGTGGTCATCATGCCTTGCTTTGACCTTGGCTTCTGCAAGGGTTTGTGGAGATAGTTACCTGAAAAAAACAGTCTGAGAAGAACTGGGGGCTGGATTAAAATATACAACCACCAAACTGACAGCCTAATACCACAAGAAACGTCATCAAAAGACTTCCTGCACCTTCATGCTGTTACGTTACACTGAAGTCATCTGAGCTGGAGTCTTTTGATCCTTTCTTGGTTTCTGCATGTGCTCGGGAGACCTGCACCAGCTACCACTCCCAAGAACAAACCAGGGTGTGCTACACCATGGCAATGGTTCTATGGGACCAGGACAATGAGTTGTCTCCTTGGCTGTGGTGGCACCTTCCTTGCCTTTTTTCTACTGCAGCCAGAAGCTTTTCTTCATTCCCCATTTCTGATGGAGAAGCTGGTCCTGTGTCCCAGGCAGGGTGCTCCCCATGCAGGTCAGGGCTGGGGCCTCAGCAGCACTGCTGAGTGATGCTCTGCTCCTCCTGGGCTCCCTCCCAGCCTCATCACCCTGACATCACTGCCACGTTCATCATCAGGCTATACAGGCAAACAGAAGAGACAATAGACTAACTCATCTATCTCCACTTCTTATTGATGACCTTTCATGACTTTCATAACTTTACCTCGCTCCACCACTCATGAGTTATGAGGTCATGCGTAACTCAGGGAAATAAATGAAGTTTCTCATCAGCCTATTGTATATCCCCATTTATTATCTTTTTATTACCAACCTTTAAAGTTTTATCCCCTAGTATCTTGTTTTACAGTGGCATAACATTCAGATGCAGGCATGTATATGAATCAGGCCAGAATGGTTCAGTTCAGTTGGGTTTCACTGGAGGAAGAGCTATGCTGACCTGCAGACACAAGTGCCATTTTTTCCAAGCCATCAGACCACATCTGAGCCTCTGCAACAAAATTATGCCAGTGCTCAGGATCTCGTGTTTGTACTGAATGAGGTACAATGTTTTCCTCTGACTAATTCATGCTAAGATCATTTGTGGAACAAGGTTTCTCATAGAAATGACAAGACATATCACACAAATCACTGGTTCAAAGGCTTAGGGAAGATGTCTGAGGGCTGGCTGCTAGAGGATATGTACAGTGTTGCATACAACAGGCTGAATAATGATCCTTTAAAAAGCTTCAGCTACCACATTTCTGTGCAAGTGCAGTGCTTCTTAACAGAGCCACTTTTGTCTTTGACCTGTCAGTAAAATGCCAGAAGAATTAAATCAGACAGTATAGTAATCCTCAAGGTAATACTTAAATTCTTCAGCTGTATTTATCACAGGAGCTCCTGTGCTCCAGGTGCTTTAATGACTGGTTTTGCAGGACACAGCAGCCTCTGTATGCCTTTGTGGCTGCACTGCTCCCCAGGGAGGTGCTGCAGCTCCCTCGGGGTCCTTGGCTTCACAAACTATGGAAGAAGCCATGGCCAGTGCTGGCCTGGGGACAGCCCTCCTTGGGGGGAAAGGCAGGAAGAAGGGGATGCAGATGCCAGCCAAGGGCAAACTCCTTTGAACAGACTTTACGCTGGAGTTTGGGCAAGTGTGGTCCCTACTCCATGCAACAGGAAACCAAAAAGGTTAAGATGCTTCCTGAGTCTAGAAGCAGAGTAAGCCACAAGGAAGGCTAGAGCTGTCTTCCAGAAGTTCTGCATGACACCAGAAACTGCAGCTGCAGAAATCAGCTGCTGATCAGCGCAGACGTGAAATAATGAGCCCGTGAGCAGAGAACCTATCAAGGGAGCAGCTGCTAATTGCTGCAGTCATCTGCACCACTCAACAGGACGTGAGCATTAATTTATTTATTTTGAACAGAAACCTTCAAGGCCAACATTTAGTGCTCAGTAAGAAAACTAAAGCAAAGCTACTCTGGCATGAGAAAACAAACAAAGCATTGTGACTTCTTGCTTACTGCACCCAGGTGGCCATGGGGAGTGTCACTGCCCTGTGAAACCAGTACTGCAGCCCTAAAACTGAAGATCTGAAAGGTTGAGGGCAGGGCATAAATAAAGGCCTCAATAATTTCAAAGGAACCTATCTGGATTACCCACTGAAGCTTTCAAAATGTGAAAGGACTGGGGACCGGATAATACTGACATATTGGCACACTTGGGAAGAGTAAGAGAGTGCTGTAAGGAGGAAATATGGGCAGACTGCAGAACTCGGAGCAGCTTCATAAAATAAAACAAACAGATCTTCAACAATATAATTTTTTCAGGCAATTAAGTGAAGTCAAGAATACGGAGGGAGTGCTGGCTTGTTTCCAAAGGGAAGGCTAGGAAATAAAATGAAAGGACAAAAAAATCATCTCTGAATCGGGACCAAATTCCAGAGCTCACGGGACCATTTCTACTGACTTTGCAGAATGTCAGTTTTCTCTAAAATACAAATGTAAATGTCCTTCCCTGGACCCAAATGAAGGTTCCAGGGAGCTCCCTAACTCCAGTTCATGCTGAAGGGTTTATGGCCCACAGCTCAGGAGAGGGGGAGGAGAAGGGGCAGGGGATTTGTGCCAACCTTGAACCACATCTGGGAGTTGATCCTACAAGAACAGCAGAGCCATGGTCCCCTGAGAGGATGCTCAAACCCATGCGAGTCTGTCCTGGAGAGGGAATACCATGTGCTTAAATAGCCACCAGTTGGAATATGACCCTCTGCTCTTCACATAACAGTTCCCCATGGCAGATCACATTTGTTTTATTCATAATGGTAAAAAAAAATAAATCATCTTTACTTAATTATCCTTCCTTTCTGTAACTCTTCCTTGTTTTGGGAACCACCACCTTGCCAAGCAGCACTTCCCTACAAGCCCTGGTATGAAGGTGGGTCTAGAGGAGCTGAGCAGCAGAGTATACAGCCTGCAGAAGACTTCATTGGCAGTAGGGTAGAAGTCTTTTACAATCCTTTACAGGTGAATGGGGAAAACTCAATAATGTTCACTATCATTATTGAGTATAGTTATTAGCTTTGAACGTTTTCTAAAATAAGCCTGTCATTAAGACAAATGTCTTGTTAATGGTTGGAATTTCCCAACTGAAGCATTAAAAAACCTGCAGTGCCTGCATCATTAGCTGCCTTGGGAAGCTCCCCCACTCTCCCCAGCTCCATGTCACAACAGTCAGTGTCACCTCCTGCTCTGCTCATCTGCACCACTTCCACCCCGGAGCCTTTTCCATAGTGATTCCTGCTCTCTGCAAAGCCTCTCATGGCTCTGTCATGTGCTGATCCTTCCTGTCTGCACTGCAGACAAAGTGGACATCTGCTCTAACTTGGAGTGGAAGAGAAGAGCAGGAGAAGACTAAAAAAAAAGCCACCATGTCATGACCTGCAGCATGTTCAGCTGCAGGATGTACAGCATGAAAATGATATGAACCCAGCAGCTGCAGCTCTACGTAAGGAAAAGCCAAAAAATGGGCAAATCAACACTTTTTTCTCCTGATGACATGGCCAAATTATCTGCCTGATCTTGTCCCTGCCTTGCTCGCATCCTCTGGGATAGCTGTCCCTTAGGCCCTATCCCAGCACCCCCCTTCTCCTCCAGCAGCTCCCCATCCTGCCCACAATGATATCCTCAAAACTCTCTATTCCCACATCCCAGCTCATTCTGCCTTCCCATCACTATTTATAACACACCACAATGACACTACCCAAACCAACAGAGTAGATGACTCCTGATAGATGTGCTCTATGAGTTAGGACTTTGAAACTGGAGATCCCCTCCATAATTAACACAAAGTCTGAGCTATCTGTCTCTGACTGCTGAAAGCCCAAAGTAACCAAGGTATTAATTTGGGCCTCTCAGTTAGATGTCCTGGATTAGGTGGGATGAAGAATGGGAGCCTCAGGACATACTTGCATCACCTTTCTGTAAATAAAAGCCACGTTTTCCATTACAAAATGCAATAAAAGAAAATAAATATTTAATAAGCCTGAGGGAATCTGACATTTTTTTCTCTCTTTACAAGAGTGAAGGTACCTTTATGCTCCCTGTGTTTCAGTACAACAGAAGTTACTATTTTCAGTGTTAGTATTATCCATACATCCATGTTCATATCAAGCATCAGTATTAAGCACAGACCACAATGATCTACTTAAATATTTAAGTCCTCATTGCTGTCTTCCAAAGTCTGATTTTTAACCTCACCTGGACAGTAAAAGTTTTAATCATGACAGAGGTGTCACTGAGACTCTGCACTGCTAATAGCATCTGGAGCCAGCAAAAAAATCACCTTGCACTTGAAACGACCTTGGCAAAGTGACTTCTATTGAAATAACTGAGCTTCCCAGGTTCTTCTCAAAATAATAGAAATACATCTTCTGTAATGTAATTTAAGAACTAGCTACTAGGCTGAGGGCAGTTTTGATTTTACTGATATTAGTTTAGTGAACACTGTATATTGTAAAACTGATAGAGTGGGAAAATGACTTCACTAGATATCAAATTTGATGGAGCTGGTAGCTGGCTGCAAACGCAGGCATGGGAACTATCACCCAAGGAGGTACTCAGTACTTCATTGTGGATTTTTTAATGTTTCATATTCAGAATAACCTAAAACAGTGGCCCTGAAAACAATAAAATATGCTTGTGTAATACTGCCATTTATGTGCAGTTACACTTCATTATCCCTGTAATCTAACATGGTGGCTCAAAAAGGAGAACATGAACATTTTCTGAGTGATTTAGCAGGATGCTTTAATGATGTATTGAAAATGAACATTGACCCTATGTAATAGGTGCTAAACTGACACTCTTAAAGCACTCCATCCGTTTCACTCAGACTGACTATCCTTCTTAAATCATCAGTGTGTCATTTTAATGATGCAGATCCATCTATTGAGACTATGGGACTGTGAAATGTCATAAAAAAAAAAAAGGCAGTAAGAAAAAAAAATAAAATTAAGTTGCAGGTGGCAAGTATTAGCATTTCAAAAATGTTCTGTTGCATTAGGCTGTTATTCCATCTCTGTCAAGGGGCAACAAGATTCAATTCTCACCTTAAAGAGTCTGTGCTATTGAATGCATTAGCTCAGGGCACAAGGAACTCTTGTGCCAGCTGAAGGGCATTTTACAATAAAGGTAAAATATATTTAGGATTAAATTTGATAGGACACGAGGGTCAGCCTCCCCCTTGGATGACAAAGCCATGATTGCTTCTTTTCTCTGTGTGTTCCTCAGCTCCCAGGCTTTTCACAAATTAAAGCGTTGAAACTTTTTTGCCCACCAGAAAAGCTGAAATAGAAGGCAAGGTGGCAAGGGAGTTAATTGTCACCCTAAAAGGTCAGGCTGTAGCTGGCAGGGTTCATCCCAGTGTTTGTGCAATGCAGACTGAGGCCATTTTGTCAGGGAAAACAGCACAAAAGTGGCTCCTTTCAGCTTATTTCTTACTCTCCAGCTTTAAACTGAAGTGAGATTATAAACTGAGTTAAATCCCTGAAATCACAACCAGGCAGAGAAACATCCCATGCAGGATGTCAAGGCTTTTTAGTACTATTTAAGGGAATATGTGAAGCTCCAAGTGGGGCTATAATCAAAAAGTGTAATTATTCATAATGATTTCCTAGAGAGGAGCAGGCTGGCACTTCAATGGTAGGATGCCATCAGCCATCCCCACGTGTGGTGGCTGAAGGATTCATTCTGGCTCTCACTGAAACCTGCCACCACCAGTGGATTTTTATACATGGAGACCAAAGACACTGACTGAAATCTGTAGTGAAATAATTCAGTAAATCTGACTAGTTCCATCTAGCAGTACCTAGAAAATTCCTCATACCATTCTATGTGAGCACCTCAAGAACTGTAGCATCATTTATTATCCCCTGGGAAGAAGGAGAAAGGGGATCTCAGCAGCAAGCCTGACCTGCTTGGTTTTGCAGAGACACAGAAATTCCCACACAGTACCCCAAAGTGTGACTCAACTCCAATAATAAATCACCCAACCCAAACATTTTCAAAGGTCCCTAATAGATTTTGACTCTCACCTCCTAGAGATTCATAGAACAGCCTTGGTTGGAAAAGACCTCTGAGCTCATCAAGCCCAAAATTAAAACTAAATCTCTTGAACCCTTTGCAGGTGGTGTAGAAATAATCTTTATCTTTAAACCCCAGCAACTCTGTACAACCAAAGGTTGTAAGTATTGTATTCCTCAGAATTGAGATGATTATCTTTCATGTTCATGGAAGTTGCACCATGTTAATGAGACATAAATGATCATACTCAATGCCTGCTGCTCTGCTAGGTGGGAATTTACCATCAATGTAAAAAAAAATAAAAAGAGAAAATTTGGGAGGGGAAGAAGGAAACATCACCATTTCTTGAGTCTTTTACAAAATTTGGTGATGTGAAGCTTCCATGGCTGTAGGAATTATGGGATCCATCCTTGCCAGGTTGTCTCTACTGACCACCTTGCTCACACAAAGCATCCTAACATTCTCACAGTTTGGTTCATTTTGTATATATACAGCAAATTTAGGAAAAAAACCCATGACTCCAAGTGCAGCCCAACTGCTGGGTTTAAATCCAATACTGCAAAACAGTGCCATACTAGAGCTTCACACTGTAGTGGCAATAATAAGATTTCCCTTTTTTCCTGTGGCATGGACTAAACACTGGACATTTCTCTAATCTTGTTACCGAAAGCTGCTGAGCAATTCTCACTGCAGTTTCCAAAAAGCCAATAAAAAAGACAAATTCATTTGCAGCAGGTTCCTGGCATGAAGCATTTCGTCTCGAATGGATTCGGTTTGGCAAAGGCGTAAGAACTGGAAATGAAATCTCTCCCTGGGAAGCGTTGAGCAGAGGCAGCCCCATGCCACCACACTGCGTGGGGCACACAGGCATCCACAGCCCTGCAGAGGGTGGGCAGGAGCAGAAAGCTCCATCTTTTTCCTAAACTCTCTGCTTTTCTTGCCTTGTTTGCCCTTTCTTGGCTCCCTCTGAAACCATGTTATTATATCAAAGTCTTGGACCTATAACCCACCTCCTGTGAAGTCCTCTCCTCCATCTGCAGCCCTGCATATCCCTTCCCTCTCCATGACCAACTCTCTGTTCCACCAAACCCATCACTGCAGTGGCAGCTGGATCTCACAACCCATGGTACACACAGCCTCCCACTGCCCCCACGGCTTCAGACCCAGTGGCCAGTTCAGTGATGAGAACCCAGAGTTCAAAGCCTGCCATGACCAAGGGTTTGGGGTTCTTACCACTGACATCAATCCAATTTATTTTAATTCTTCCTAACTCTAAATCTGGCATATGATGATTTTCAAGCTCTTGAACTGGCAGTCACTGCAGCAGCCTCTCAGATGTCCACATGCAAATGTGTGAACTCCTGTGTATATCACTGCACACACAGCCATACACCCCTAAAGCACACTGCAGTATACATACTTCCCCCCAGATCCATTTAATTCCAAAATGGAAATGCACAGGCAATGTTTTTTTCTTTGACCAGCCTGATATTTGTGCAGAAAGTGAATTGGGAGCAATTCACCCCTATGGTAAGGAATTTGCAAAACATATTCTAACTGTTTACTATATCAAACGCTCTAAATTATGACTGCATTTTATCTTCCTGTTCACAGAAGGTTGGCTTTTTCTTTACAGGCATTCATCTAATGGGATTCTGTCTGGGCTGTTTTCCCCTGTGACTGGTAGCAGGAGTCTTCAGTCAGCAGTTTCATTCCTGGAATAGGTTTTATTTCAATGAGTTCAGGAGTATGTGCTACTCAGTAATAAATAAGTGCTAACCAAGCCAGGACGATTAAAGATCAATTAAAGCATCATAAATTTTATACTAGATTGTGGCAACAGAAGGTTGTTGTGCATCTCAGCCCCAGGACCGAACCTCATGGCACTGGAAAAGCTGAATGATGGACAATTGTCCTGGTTTTCCTGGATTACTCCATGGAGGATGGGTGGTCTGTCTGGATACAGAATGGAGGGAGAAGGGAAAGAAGGAAGGTGGAGGGTGGGAAGAGGCTGGGATCCACCATGCCGTGCTGCTGGCAGGGCACTGTATGTTGTCCTTAAGTTTCCAAAGGGATGCAGTTAAAGTTGTGCCCTTTATTCCTACTGAAGCCAAGCAGGAAAGTCCATTTCAAGACTTACATAAATACAAAATATTACATCTCTTTGGTATAAAATTACATGTTTCCTTTGACTTTGCAGGCTGTCACATTTCTGCTAACAAGAAGCTGTGAAGGCAACTTACACAAACCAGGTGCTATGGGCCAGTGCAATATTTTTCCTACCTGCACCTTTCACAGTAAATGCTTTACCCACCAGTAATTAATGTGATGGAATTGCATGAGTTACACAGAAGCACTGGATGGGTCTGGTTAAGTGATTCATCAGATCTCCAGGGCAAACAAAAGACATTCACATCACACTGGAATCAACCTGCTCCCGAACTATGCATCCCATGCTGGATTTGTGGTATTTACACAGGTCACCCAGGGAGAGTCACCAACCCTAAATGCATATAAACAAGTTTAATTCACCAACACCAACAGAAACCCTCTCACTCGCTCCAGAGGATTTTGGCTCTGACACTGAGTACTCTGAGTCCTCTCCTGGAGGAAACAGGGAACTAAGGTTTTTCCACACCATCATTACCTATGTATTCTGCTAGACATATGCAAAATATATTACAGCTCATGCTTGCACTTTAGGTAGCCCTCAGCACTGCTGTTATTGGGAAGAAACGTTTAAAACTGACAGCAAATAGACCAAGCACACATCAGAGAGGAACTTTATGACACAGCAGAGCCAAACACCACCAAATTACCTGCCCATTTTTGAGAATCAATGACACATACATAGACCATGTGCCTTTTACCCAGCACTGGATCTTAACTTTTCAGTTGGCTCAGTTTTTAAATATATTTTAATCACCCTAATATTCTTATTATTGTAATATATTACTGGGATATTAGATTGCAATTCAATTAAAAAATGTCATCTGCAGATAATTTATTCCATGCTCATAATTAATGGAATACTACAGCCTTGTTGGCACTTTCATATAGCAATGTAACTCACTTTACTACTCCAGAAAAATATAAATGATATTTCATCCCTTAACAGCCACTGGAAGAGCTGGGTATATCTTACTTTGCATTTTCTCCACCTTCTGTCAGGGGTACATTTAAAAAGGGTTTTGCCTGTTCTTGTGAAACCCCTCCTGCCTATTGGCATTGCTGCATTGGGTGATGCACCCAGGACCAGCACAAGGGTGGAAGCAGAGCTCTTTGCCATTATGCCCTTCTCAGTCAACTTGCATCTGTAAAGACCCCAGGGAACAGCAGATAATAATATTGGGATCATTAAAAGGTATCTAAATATTAAATGCTTAAAAGCAGTGTTGGATAAAAGGCCTTCAGCAAGTTATTCCGACATTTTTCAAAAGTATTCTGGTTATACAGTGGGCTCAGGGACTGGACTGAAGATAGGTGCCTGTCTGGGAAAGCCTGCTGGTAGTGGTCCAGCAGTGATAAGCTATACCAGCAAATCTGCCTTGTCCACATGCCGTTTATAGGGGCATAAAATGAGCTTTGCTGTACAGCTTATACCAGCCCTCAATGAAACACCTATCCCAGCAGAACACTAATGTGCTGAGCTCGGTGCATCCACACCGGGTTATTCCATGTGTAAAAATACTACAGAAAACCTTCCACCCTGACCAGCATTATTCCACTAACAACCTCCACCGGAGCAGCCCTGGTTTCCACAGAGATCACATCCTGCTGTGCAGAGCAGCACAGCAGTGCTCAGCAGTCACCCACCTCGCAGGGGAATGTCTGAGTTCTGTCACCCTCTGAGACATGTCTGAGCCCAGCAGCATCTGCCTGTTTGAACAGCTCTTCAAACTCCTGCTCTGACCTTATGCAAGACTCCCCCATCAGCACTGCTGCCTTTTGCTAAAGAGATGTTCCCTCTGTGCAGGGACATCACTGCTGCCACGGCTTCACCCAGCGACACAAAAGGATCTGGTGGTGAGCCAGACAATGCCACCAAAGCCTCTCTGCATGCACTAAAGCATGGAAGTGGAGGGCATGCCTGCAACGCAGGGCACCACGAGATGCTCCCGTGCCGAGATGCTGCATGGAGCCACGCGCCAGACTCGCAGCGAGGCACCTCCTCTTGTTGGTATTCTCACTGACTGCAATGAAAGATAACCAGAAATAGTTCCTGTGCCTAAACAACTGCACGTAAATTACAAGTAGAAAGAATCAAAGTGCTGTTTCCAATTCTACTGAGCAAGTCAGTGGCATTACAGGGTGTCACTCGATGCAGGCTGGACCCCCACAGGCACTCAGAGCTTGGACAGAGGGTGAGGGTCTTTTGCCCCAGGAGGATTTTAAGAACACCAGATTGCCATCACCCAAAATTTCCACTTATGGACCAGCAACACACACTGCCTCCTCATCCTTAGGACAACCATCCCATGCAATGACCACATCAGCATCAAACCCTCAGGGAGGAGCAGCCAGCCCAGGGCACCCCAGGGACCGCGTCCCACGTTGACTTCACAGGCTGGGGATGTTTGCACAGCTTGAGCCACAAGATGCACAGGCTTAACATTTTTACTTGATGAAGCACACTTCACAGTAATTTGCATCAGAAATTTTAAAAATGCATTTCAATGAGTTTCTGTTAGGTGGCACCTTGCAGGTGTCAGGAGAGCACGGACTGAGCAGAAAAGCATTATTGCCACTGGTGGGGTTTGGATGGGAGGTTACCCCCCCCCCCCACTGCTGTGGTGGCTGAGGGCTGATAGATTTCCCTGCTCTTTCCTAATTAGAGGCAGATAATCACTATGACAGTGATAAATGTTATTGCACACAGTAAATTTAATACGACAAATATTATAGTGTGGTTTTTACTGCTGTGTCAAAGCCCTTTGAAGCAAATTCAACACTTAGATTATGAAGGAAGGTTTGAAAGATTTTCCTTGTAAAAACCTACACAAACCCCAGACAAGGTTACTTCAAGGCTCAGGGATCTAATTAGCAGACTGCTGCTTAAGCAGAGCATGCCTCTAACTTTCTGGTTATGGTTCTTGCCTCGTGTTTAAATTCCAGCAGTATATGTAAAGCAGCAATTCAGCATTAATGCCCTGCTGGATATTACAGCTTGATTTTCATTTAGTTTGCGTGAGTATAGAGAAACCCCAAATCCAGGAATGAATATTGTGCATTACTTGGTAGGTAAATTACAGATTTTGGACTTTTTTCTTTTTTATTTCCCCCCTAATTGCACAGCTTTGAATAAAATGGTTTTACAACAAAAAAGGGATCCAAGATCCCATAGCATTTGAGAGTAACACTGACACTGCTGGTACGCTGCACTGGTGGTTTGCATCCCACAGGAAGGATGTGGGTGTTCCCCATAGACAGACTCAACCCACTGCAGAGAAAGACAAACCCCCTCCAGCTCCTTGGACACAGAAAAGGCAGATGCAGGCTTGCACAGCCCAAGACAGACTGGGAAAAGTGTGCACTGGGCCAAAATGGAGCAAATCTCCATATTAAGAGCAGGAAAAGAGCAGACAGCGCAGTGTCAATGGGGAAGGTAAGTGCAGACAATGGTCAAGAGTAAGGAAAACATCTCAAAATCCTCTCCAGCATATGGAAAACAGGACAAAGCATGGGGTTAGTTTTACAGCAGTATGTCAAGACCCAAATTTATACAACAGGGCACAGCAATATTTTGTTAACTACGTAGCATTAGAATGTCCAACTTATTAAAGTTAAGGTTTGGCTTTAAATTTGGGTAAGGTCATTCTTGCAGGAGTACAACACCTCTCACCACATGATGTTCCCAGGTCAGACATACTTAATAGTCCTAAATGTCCACTTTTCTACCAAAATCACTGAATCATACCCCAGTACTGATTAAGGGACCAGTTTATCTCTCTCTACAATACACATATTAGACCACTGGGAAGAGAGATGAAAGTTTGCTCAACATCCTTACACTTTGCAAATGATAAATGCAATTTGGCTTTCCCAGATCCCCAGCAGCTCATTTCCTCTCTCCAGAACTTCCACCTGGGTGAGCAGCAGACCCCTGAAAACAGCTAACGAAGGATCAATAGAAAACCCAAATCAAATCGTAATGCTCATTTCCTTTCTCACTGTAGTTACATTATTAGTGTCACACTCCTTGGAAAGGACCATACATTGCTACTTGAATAGACAAGTAATAAGGTAATGAAATTAAATTAACAGTTTTGCATGTGGTTAGAATTTTAAATTATGATGATTTAATCTAGACATCAACCAAGCAAGGAAGCTTCACATTTTATAGATATCACTTTAAATTACTGCAAGGTAACATGTGTAGATATTACCCAGATACTACATATAACATGATGTTTGGATAAAAACCTGTTGTAGCAACTAGAAGTTGGTGCACTGGAGGAAATGAATCAACAGATTGATTCTGCATTGGGCCAGGTCAGTACCAGGTATATCTTTCTCTATGGTTTTGTGTTTTTAATTGGGGTATATCATCATCCCTCCTCACTGAACTTCCCCTTTTACAGCAGCAGTGGAGGTGACCTTCCCAAGTATTCCTTTTAAAGTCCCATTTGCTTATTTTCTTAGAAAAAAATAAAAGTTTCCTGGCCAGTACAGCACTCCATGTGAAATCTGCAGCAGAGTGTGAACTGAGCAATGCAATCAGCAACAGCGACCTCATCTTGCCAAAGAACACACACGGTTATTAGAATTACGGTTCGCATTTAAAGAGCTAACAAATTTCCCAGTTCAGTTATGCACATATAAAACATACCAAAAAGTACTGTTGTACTTTTGGAATGGAATAGAGCAGTGCAAACAAATCTACGCATCTTTTACGCAGGAATCCATTTGCAGAGTAATTATGTGGCAGGAAAGCTAATGTAATTAAAAATAATGCAATATAAATTGTTGTGGAAATTTCACATTCTATACACGCCTTCTTTCTGGAACTGGGGTTTTTTGTTTTTTTCAGATCCAGGTGGCAGGAAGTTTGCAAATAAGTCAAAATACCCAGCACTGGTATTTCATTAAATAGCATGATACAGAAATACTACTTTGGGACTATTAATACTGCTGAAACAATCATATTAATGTTGGTATTCCATTAAATCTTTCTAGAATACATCAAACAATTTCAAGGTTGTCAGTGGTTTTATGTTACTTTATTTATTTTTGTTAACTATAGCTCTGCCACGTGGTAGATAATATCTGTGTGACTGCAACATCAGTGCTGGCAAAGTCACTGCCCAGCACAGAAAGATGCTGCAGAGTCCATTCAGGATTGAACTTTCCTTACACTGCCAGAGCAGCAGTGTGGCACAGGACCACCCTCAGACCAGTATGGACTATCTCAGTGCAAAGTGTGATTTGTTATTCCCTTACCCATACCAGTAAAACCTCTCTGAAGTTTATACCATCTATACTGGCATAAATCAGATGACTGATACTATTCCACCTTACCTTTTCACATATTCTGCTAACTCACATCAATGTGATTTTTTCTAACCCAGTGTAACTACATCCTTCACTTAAAATACACCCACATGCACATAAAGCAGCAAAACCTTCTAGCAAAGCAAATGAGGTGCAAATTATACCAGTTCTGTCTGCAGGCAAAGCTTCAAATGATATTCTTTAATTTCATTGTGGTCAGAAGAAGAAGACAGAAGCCCTTTGTGCACATTCTCTTTCACTGACCTGTTGGAGGAGAATGATTTTTCCCTCCTGGAGAAGCGCTGCCCCAGAGCACCCACACAGGTTGGTGAGGAGCAGAGAACACTCAGCTTCACTACCTGCACCGTGGTTTTGGCTCAGGCAGCTTTTCTCATTCTTTGCAAGAGCAGTCCTGGAGTAGCAGCTCCTCCATTCCTTGATGCAGGGAAGAAATGTTGGAAAGGTCACCTTCTATGTACCTGTAGTGATCCTGCCGTCCTTCAGATGTCTGTGTCCCTCCTAGCCTCACTCCCTCTTGTCAGATGCATCAGGGCATGATGATGTAAATAGCAAGAGAATAAATAAAGCATCATAACGTAATTTGAAAATGTTCAGTTACTACAAACCTGATATTACCCAGCCACCCAAGGGAGGGGGTTAGAAGAGCTTTCATGAACCTTCCAGAGGGACCTCAACAGGCTGGAGAAATGGGCTGGCATTAGGAACTTCATGAAGTTGAGCACAGAGAAATGCCAAAGATGGGCAAAAAGATTTTAATTCCTGCAGGATGGAGAGGTCTGAATTCCTCAAGCCACGAACTGTGCTCTCTTTTGAAAGCTTCAAGAAGCTACAACTTAGGCATGGACTCATGGCAGCTGCTGACCAGCTCCGAGACCTCACGTTGCTGTTCCCGCAGGGGACTCTGCCCATGTATGACCCTCTGCTTCATCAAAAGAGAATGATGCTTTTGTTCCAGCTGATCTGGTTAAAAAAGAGAAGAGGATGTATATCTGAATGTCTCTGCATGTGTTTCAGACACGCATTAAATTTCCCATCGGTGCCTCCATCCATCTCTGCCTTGCCGTGGAGCTGTGTGGATTGTTTACAGACAAACGAGAATGAAATGTAAATTCCTGTCAGATGTGTCAGATATACACGCCGTGTCACTGGGGCTCTGCAACATGCATCAATATAAAACAATAGTCTGTGTATGCACGGAAGAGCAGCTGCTTCTATTTCATGGTGACACTCATCCCTGTCTGCTATAGAAGTATCATTACCACAGGTCCCAGCTGGAATTGTTCATGAAGTGCAGGATTTTATTTCAAGTGCTCCAGTCTAATTTCAGAGATGTACACATGAGTATTTGAATTTCTGCAGAGATACAATGTTAGCCTGATGATAGCGTATTTTATTAAAGAGAGGCTCTAAAACAGCCATTTCATTTTTCCCATTTCTGCAGGAATGGTAACAAATTTTATCCACATGGCTTGAAGAAGAATTGGGGAAGAAAATTAAAACGTGCATTCTGACTTCATCTGCTGAGCACTGCAACTCGTGTGCTGAGCACCTACCACCACCAGCCGTGTGGACTGGGACATGGGCAGCTATGGGCATTCCTTGTTTTGGGGAGGTAGGGCTGGAAAGTCCTATGGGAGAACAGCTGAGGCTGGGGAGGTCCCCATCAGAAATCAGGATGCTGGGAGGACATCCAACCAGGAGGAGATGCCAGGATGGCCAGAAGGTATTTCGTGGTTGGGCTAAAGACAATACTCTGAATTCATATAAAGTCCATCAGGGCTGAAGACTTTTACTTTCCCACAATATTTGGCTAATTTTATTGCATGCCAACTGTCCTGTATGGTGATTGTCACAGAAACAGCCACTGGCAGACGTTCTCTTTTTCCTCGGATGGGGAAAGTTGAGGATGTCAAAAAACTTTTCCTCCTACACTTTTCTGACAAAATTATTCAGTTCAGCAAAATAGGTATGAGTGGCACATTTTCTCTGGTCATGCATCAAAAATAATAAAATATAATGACAAAGCACTGCTTTATGGGACCACCCGATTTCCCCAAGCTCTCTCCTCTTCCAGCCAAAGCTTTTGACTCTCCATTCAGGTAATGGGATTTTTAGGCTTTCCAGTAAAGGTCAATGCTCTTGAGCACAACTTAAATAATCAGGAGCTGAAGAGTTCTCAGAACCTCAGCAGACAGACAGGCAGGGTGCTAAATAACCAAACTGCCATCTTTCCACTCCTACTGTTGCAAATTCAGAGCTTTCCAAAGACAGCCCCATTATTAATGCTGTAAATCTGTTACACATTTTATTCAAACATGCAGACAGGGATCCACAACCCCTGTGACAGGTAATTTACTTTAAGGGACTTACAGGAGAAACCTTGTAAATCAGTTTGCCAGTTTTTAAAAGGTAAAACTCTCAGCTTGAGATGAAATAACTTCAATTATTTTTCTTTCAGTGTTACCTCAAACTGGGGAAGAACCATGGGTTTAAGAAGTGTGTTAAGATTTCACCTGGGACAGTTAGCTGCTGGGTCTTTCCTGACTGCTTCCTATGCTCTGTGAAAAAGATATCAGAAATAATTTATCATCTGTAATGTTTGCTTCAAGCATTTGTTCTCATTGATCCTTTTCATGCACAAATGAAAAATAAAGATGTGAATGTGTTTTCCTGACACGCACGTAGGTTTTTTTCTGATCACTGAACAAAGAACTCTAATTCCTCTCTTCAGTTTGCAGAATAAACCCCCTGAACACTCAGATTTCATGTTGGAAGATGACACTGCTCTACATCCCAGGCTGGGACCAACCACATCACCTCTGCCTGTCTCTGGGTTTGGACTCCCAGGACCTACAAATTCAATCTGAATGGCATTATGCACACTCACACCTTTGGGTCTATCTCCAGGTATAACACAGAAGAGAATCTGTATATTAAGGCCCTAAATGGGATTTTATGAATTTGCCACAATTCATCAACAGCTGAAAAATGGGCAGGATTTTGTGGCTTCACTCGATGCAGAATTGTAAGCCAGGATGGTTTAATCTTTCTATTGGTTTAGATTTGGTTATTTATTATCATTTGGTTATTATAATGTATTCTTCAATTTTTAACATCATTTGCATTTTTAAAGATTTGGACAAACACCTTCTGTAAGCTTCAGGGACGCCCGAGCTGATCCCCAGCTCCCACTGAGAAGCCACTGAAAATCTGCTCTTGTGCTTCTGAACTCCCATCATGTCCTTGCTGGACGTTTAAATGCACTTTACAATACGGTCTGTATCACCTGGGATTCCCCTTGAACACTCTCTGGAGTGAAGAGTGAGGACCAGCAAGACATTTTGTTTCTCAAAATTATATATGGAATTAATTCAATAATTAGACAGCAGTGAGGAACAGCTTGGCAGGCAAAAAATGGACATAAAATCATGATCTTGAGAAGGAGAGACAGAGAAAAGAGATCCCAAACCTAAACCCAAACGTCCTGGGAAATAAAGGTAGAGGACAAAGTAGGTTAGAGCAACACAACAGGTATTTTTGTACTGAGCACAAACCCACCCAGTTTGCAGTAACTCCCAGTAACCCTCCATAATCCTTTTCCTTTAACTGAATGGCATGGCACAAACAGCAGCACCGTGTCTGATTTAAGCAGCAAAGTAACAACATAAGCTAATTGGTGAAAAGGCTGCTTTTAATGTCACAGGTTTAACATATGTATTATAATATAAACTGTAGGAGTCTATAAACTGCCTCGGGCTTTGTTGAGCTCCATATGCTCCATCAGTAATTATTTCAGTCCTAAAACACTTACTGTGCCAACCTTACCCTGGAGAAACAGCTGAAAGCATGGGTTAGCACAAAGCAGCCTCTTCCTCCTCTGCTGTGCACAGGGTCACTCGTGACAGTGGACATCACCACCAAAGCCACCTGCACACAGGGGCTGAGGCTTTGCCATTCCCCTCCCAGCTTACCAGGAGCATTTTAATAGTTTGCAGCAGTAAAATGCTGAGCTGCAGCCCACAACAGGTGCCACTTACCAAGAGGTTTATTGAACCAGATTTTGGCAAAGGTGAGAGCAGACTCAAATGCAATGGGCAATCTTTGGTCTGCACTAAAAGTGCAGGAGTGAGAGGAGAGGTCAGCTAAATTACACCAAGGAAGGTCATAACGTATCAGACTTTTCCTTTCGTCTGATTTACATTAAAACCATCCTGTAGATTGCATTGTAGAAGCCAAAGTGATTAATAACTACAACTGAACTGTTTTTTCTTCATCCCACCCTGCCTCCAACCACCAAGTTGCCTACAGGGAGTGAAGAATCCATCCCTGATTACCAGAGAGGCTCCAAGTGGCGCTCAGTATATAATGGTAGAGAGGAGTGAGGGCTGGGATGGTCTCTCAGTGCTTCATTGACATTCAGAGCCACTGCTGAAGCCAGAAAGAAAAACCTCTCTGTGAACTATGATGAGAGATGATGCTGAAGTAATAGGTACCAGAGAAAGGCAGCTCTCTGGGCACCCTGGGCCAGTGTCTCACCAAGCTGAAGGTGCAGCCAGCTTGCTGGCATTGTTCAAGTTCTATTTATTGCTATATCCATTAGCAAAAGCCATACCTAGCATGAGACAAATAACTAATAAAATGCACTGGTTCTATCACAGGTTGCCCATTCCTGTCCTTAAAGCAACTCCCCAACACATCATCAGCTGCCAGCTAAGGTCAGTACAGCATATCTTAGATAAGCACATTAGGGACCACCCGTTTTTTTCCTGCTATATAAACCAGAAAGGGCAGGTACAGAGCAGGATCTCAGCCAGAGAAATGCAAGGCATCTCCCAGTAAACGAGAACAACTTGCATTTCATTAATCAATTTTGCATGTTCAAATGCAAAAGGCAGAAGTGAAACATCTCCTCAGCACATGCCAGCTAACAGCTTTGCTCTCTGCAGTGTCATTTCACATTCATGAAATAAATCAAATATGTAATTGGAAAACTTGAAATTAATTTTAAGCCCATTAACAACAGCATAATATTTACCTCAAATGGCAATGTCTCTCATGAGATAAGAAAAACACACAGGGTCCTATGGCAGCTGTACTGTCCTAGAATGAATGAGTAGTGAGAAAATAGCTGTGGGTCATATTGCAGATTCTCACTGTCAGGGCTTGGATGAGAAGAAGCAAACAGCTTACAATCTATACCCAAAAAAAGAATTCTTATGGAAGAAACCAACAATTTTTGCTACAAGTTTTACAGCACTTGTTTTATGAAATGACAGCACCACTGGACTGCTAGAGTGTGCTTTGAGGCAGCTGTTTTACGTGCACAGCTCTTGCTTCTACATCACCACACATTTTTAACGGTGTACATGTTACATGGACACTTGCAAATAAACATATCCATATTTGTGTTAAAGGTTTGAACAGAATACCTTGGAAGAACATGGAAGATAGCTGTATTAAAATTCTGAATTTTTAAAATCCTGAAAACTATATATATACACACGCACACATATATGAGGCTTAGATAATTATTTTTGCTGCAGCTGGCTGTGTAGTGACCAAAGTGGTAATTCAGGCATCCAGGAACCCAGCACTTACCACTTCCATTGCTGAGCACTCGACACAACGCAATCAATCTATTTGCTGATTCAACTGAAAACAGGCTTAAACTGATATTTTCCATCATAGGAATTATTTTTGGTGTCCAAAGGAGGTCAGGAAGAAAAACAAGGTTGGGAGATGGAAAAAAGAATCTCAGAAGAGCTGAGATCTTAGCAGTCACCTCTGAGCAGAAGTCTGTGACCTCCAGCCCTGGCAGGTTTTGGGTATCTTCATATCCCAAGTGCTTTTATACAACTGCTGAGTCCCAAGGGCTGCCTCCTGGCTGTCACACCTCCCTATTGCTTCACACAAGCAAAACAGTCAAACTGCATAAAAGGATTTTAAACTCCATTACTGAGCTGGCTTTGCCAATAAATGAGCTAATTCTGCAGTCCTCAATTGATTGTCCCTCTGTAGTGACAGAAAACGTTGCACTCATAAATAGACCCGATGAGACCGATTGCCCTCCCTGAGACCATTGCATCCTGATGGCCCAGGTCCCTGCTTCGATGCCATGGTGCCTTCTCCCTCTGGACTGGCAGGCTCAAAATACCCCATCCAATACCCACCACTACCATTTAACCAAATATCTTCAGGATTGTATCTTATTTATCTCCTGCTCAGCATTGTGTTAGATATTACTGCATAACACACACAAAACCCCAATGCTGACATTCATGCAAAGGTATGAAAATAGACCCTGACTCTATTTCTGTATGATTGTTCACCAGCTACAGGCTGCTTACAGCACCACGTGTGAAATCTCATAAAGCTTCTCCCCAAAACAGAGTGTATCTGCACGCTACCTATTACAAGACATCAGAAAACATCTTTCCTAAAACGTCAGTCCCACCTTGGGTCTCCTACTGAAAGCCACAGGCTGAAGTTGTCCAAAAGCACTGCATAAATATCCTCATTTTCCAACAAAGCAGCCTCCCACAAATGTCCCTTGAGGCGCTGCCTGGCCCCCTTCAAGGTCCCAGCACCGCACGCAGAGGCACTGCTGAGTCCTTTAATTGATGCACAGAGCATCCAGCTCCGGTCCTTCCCCTCATCCTCATAAATCCCTTTGCAATTTATTAACAATATGTTCCTGCTGGGACTTCCACTAACCACTTTTTCTTATTCTTACAAGATTTCTCATGCTATGCAAGCTACTGCCACAGCATTTGTCTTCCACAATCATTAGGCTAAAAAAGGATTGTGTCGTGTTGAATGAGCTAGGATTTGAATCTTTATCTGGTGTTCAGGTCTGATATATGAATGCTTCTGAATTTCCTTTCCTGTAGCTTCACAGTCATATTCTTTCACATAAGATATTTGCAAAAGAACCCCACATGCTGCTTCCTAAATACTGTCTTCCACTGAATCAAGGCATTACAATAAGCTGTGTGTATTGTACAGTCTGTGACCACCCAGCTCTGAAACAGTTTCCATTAATCCATCCACAGAAGGAACTAACAATCCCACTACAAATCAGCTAATTGGTTTGAAAATATTCAGAGTTACCTACTGTGGTGTTTCCTTTGATGGTCTGGAGGCTGACCTCACCTGACAAGAGAGCGAGTATCTTTGCACTTACTGGGAAAACTGGCATCATCTAACTGGTGCTGAGGAGAAAGCAGTGCACACTGATGGCATCTGCCACTTGCCCTGTTCATGAGTACATCCCTCACACCAGCTCACACAATGAAAGGGACAGTCTCCAAAAAGTACATGAAAGCATTAGAAATAACCCCACACTACCCACTAACAGCACCCAGCCATGGAGCTGAAGGCACCCCAGGTTCTGAGAAGGAGAAGTAAGAGGTGGACAAGTCTTTGTGTGGACATTAAATCATGTAAAAATTGAATCTCTCTCTTCAGAAAAGATCATTGACCTTTCAGATTGAGAGGAAATTTGGTTGTTTGAGATGTCCATAGAAATGAGATGTGAACTGTATGTTCAGTATGGATATCAGAAGAAGGTAGAGGTTAACACAAGCCATATTCATAAAAATAAAGGGTTCTTTAAATCTAAAATGCATTTTTGTCTTTTAAATTAAATCTGTTTTATGGGTGACGGGCACTCACATGGATAAATTTTCTACAGTAGCATTAAAAGAAATACAGATGTTCTAGAACTGCATCTGGATCTCTAAAATTTTAGACTAAGCCAGTTACATGCTTACAGCAACCAGCTCTTTCCTGCAGCGACAGAAGTGTTCTGGTAAACTGCAGATGACACATATAATGAACAATTCAATTTCTTGAAGATTCAATAGATGATAATCTGAAGGATGAAGTTCCCCATTGCTGACAGCTGCCTGGTGAGAATGGGGATTTGTTTTTATTAGAGACAGAGAAAGAACCAATAGGTTTTTATTCACTGGGAACAAAACATTTACACTGACAAATTTAACATTTTGGGGTTTTGTTTGTTAATCTTTGGGTATTAGCTCAGTTATTTTTTTTCTGTGAGGTTATAAATCACTCTGCTGTTGACAGTAGTGAGTTGCTGTGCACAACAGATCTCATGGCTTTGACTACAGGCAGATGACTTGGACCTGTCATTGTTAATATTGTCTTAAAATAAAGTTATAGCCGTTTCCACACAGGTAATCCCACCCCAGGCCTACACAAAGGACCACTTTGATACAGTCAGGAGAGACATCCAAACAGAGTTTTCAAGAATTTGCCTCTCTCCATCACCAGGATGGACCCATCTTCCTTCTCCCTCCTTGCAAGCCCTGAGCACTCAGAACTGCAGAGCAAATCCCTGCAGAGCCAGCGGAGAGGCAGGGACCTGCTGGCTCTGCTCTGCCAATCCACAGCAAGGAAATAAAACACCCTGGTGATCAGCAGCTCTGAACTATATCATGCTGCTGTTAATGTTAAGTCTGTGACAAATCTATTAAGTCGCATTAAGACCCATAAATGGCTTGCCATGCTGTAAGAGCACACCATGGTCTTGTGTGCCAATTCATACCCCTAAATAACAGATTGGGTTTGTGTGTTAAGCCTGCAATAAGAACAGTTTAAAACAATGTTAGAAAATACACTGTGTTCTTCCCATAACTACTAAAAATCATGTCTATAAAGAATTGGCAGTGCTGGGTTAATGGTTGGACTTGATGATCTTTGAGGTCTTTCCCAACCAAGGCTGTGCTGTGATTCATCTCTAAGAGGGAAGACAGTTATGTTGACAGTTCTCCAGCAAATGCTGCTTTTGCACTAATCAAAAAAAACCAACACCCCACAATCAACCAACTAGTCAAAACCAAAACACCACTTTGAAACTCATATAACACTTGGAAACTGGCACTTCACCCATTTACTCCAAATATTGCTGGGCACCTGGAAGTTATTAGGTACAGTAATAATTTCTACTTTGCCTCCAGTCTACATTTTTCCTCTGGGTCACTCACAAAACATTTTTAATCCTATAAAATAAGAAATCTAAATCAAAAAGTATTGATTCCAGGTATGTTTTTGTCTTTCTGACTCCAAGCTTGCTCTCAGCTGGGCTGGTTGCCCTGCACAGCTCCCACGTACACGCAGGGGCACAGCACCACCTCACATCCACAAACCATCACCACCACCTTGGTCTTTTTACCACTCCCAAAGATTAATTTGGCTGAAATGTCATCCCTTAAACAAACACGTAGGTGATGTTTCACAGCCAGAGAAATAATTGGAAGAAAGTAAACTTTAAAGGTCGGAGTCACAAAGAAGTTCTACTGTATTAACTGTGAATGAAAGGCAAAATATCTTCTGGATTAATTGAAAACTTAGGTAGTTCTCAATCAACTGTAAATATTAAAATTCTCATATATCTTTTCACAGTCCAGGTACAAATTATGGCTACTTGGTCAAATTCCATCTTAGTTAATTACAATCTCACATAAAACAATATCCCATCTAATTTAATTGGAGTATGACATAATAGGTGATTTATATTAATCAGGAATTTTCTGAATAATAATTCATTTAAGGAGCAATTTTATTACAGATTTTTATTAGTGGAAGTTCTCACTAAAAATGTAAGCTGTAACCACCACCTTATTATATTTTGTAGTGATCTGTCTTAGGGTTTTATACAGTTTGCATCACTGAAGTATCTGAGAATCTTCTATGTGAAATCAATAGCAATAGCAAAGCCCATAACTGGATAATGAAGTTTCTAAAATAATGACAGAGCTGAAATCCCCTTCTTTCACACCTTTATTCTCCTATGCTGTCATTTTAATTTCAGGGTTCTGCTTGTATGAGTTTTTGGATGGTTTTGTTGGTTTTCTTTACAACCACACAAACACTTGCAAAAGAACTTGCAGAATCTGACATGAGATCTGACACCTGGAGCAAGTTGGGATTTTTTTGTCAGGGAGCTTTATACAAGCAGATCAAATCCTCAAACAGCAACCAAATCACTGCTGATGCCACTGGGCCTGAGAAGGGAGGGTGATGGAGAAAGAGTTTAATGGAAAGAGGAGAACAAGTACTGAGGACAGAATACTGGAAATCAGTTCACAGGAGCAAAAACAATTATGGAAGAGGCTACCTGGCATCACTGCCCTGATGGCTGCTGGGTGGCCATGGGTGCTTTCCCAGCTACATGGAAAGGTGAGCACAGTGAGTTTCCTTTCAGACATGCACTGGCTGTACATCAGAAAAGCTCCACTAACTCCAATGGTGCTACCAGCTCCACTGATGTTACATGTCCCTTTGCTTTTAAACACCTCAAAACAGTACCACTGCCACCAGTGGCAACTGATGCTCTTTGGGCTCAAGGCCACAGGGATGATGCCAGCCTCACTGCAGGGGCAGAGCCTGCCCAGAGCATCCAAGCCCCTGACATCCACTCCGCAGCTGAGCTGCATATATCTAACACAAAACTGGGGCTCCCAGCTAAAATTCCAATGTACATAAGGATTTTTATAATTTAATAAACCTGGCTAAGAGACACCCAGCATTCTTGGGCAGTTGGTTCCCTGCTGTGCTTGGCACTGCACCTGGCATTCAACTTGGAACTATGCATAAGCCACAAGCTGGGTAATAAAACCCCAGGATTTGTGCAACTCCTATAAATTAATGCACCCCAGAAGAAGTTGCTGGCCCAGGCAGTAATGCAACTGCTATGGAAAGTTTACAGCTGAAACAAAAGCCCAGTGACAGCAGGTAGCAGCACAGAGCGTGCTGGGAGTGGGATGTCTCCCCCCCCAGACACACGTCCTGCCCTTTTATTTAATGCTGGGAAAATAAATTTTATTGTAGCAAGAAGCTTAGATAATTTCTTCACTGAGGGTAGATGCTTCTTTGACTGCTCGAGCTGCTTCCTCCAGCAATAATGCCTTAAATCTCCCTGGGCAGGGTTTGCTGGCACAGTAATAAAAATGTCTGTGCCCTGTTCATACCTCAGCTTCTGCAGCAGCAGTGATGAACAACACGTTTCATTTCTCCTAGCATGGAAATACACCCTTGCCTGTCACCCCTGCTTGCTCACAGTTCCTCTCCTCCTCTTTAGTGCCAGAAAAGCAGACTCAAAGTTTTACAGGTAAGGCTGGCACCTCCCAGAGGGTTTGCACATCAGTTACCAACACTTTGGGGCTCTGAGATACCTCTGCAATGTTGTGCATTTTCACCCACCTAAGGGCATTCAGCCCAGCACAGTCCAGTGAAGAACCATGAGCATCATTTCTCCATCTTGAATACACAGCTCAAATTTACATCAAGTGAGACAAGGGGATTCTGGCCCACGGGGGGCACAGAGCTCTAATTTCATTTCATTTAGCCTGCAGTCACAAGACTTCTTTTTCCATTGAATTATTACTGGATAGCATTAAGATACATGGCCTGCCAAACATGTTCAAATGGCTTTTTGATGCCCACCATCACCAGGAGAAATCTGAGAAGATCTGTCCAATTTATCTAAAGAGAGATGGGAGGGAGCTGGGAGGAGCTGTCAGTATTTAATGAAGCAGAAACTGAGGCTTTCAAAAGAGGTGATAGACCCTAAATAAGTAAATACAAAATGGGAACAATGGTGTGATTGCCTAATTGTATTTTCACAGTATGTCTCCTCAAAGCAGCTGTATGCATTTATTCTCTCTGGTTTCTAGGCAGACACCAGTAAGCCCTAAGTGACACAGTCCTCTGGCTGAAACAACAGCAAAAAATTATTAAAAATATAAAACCCCTCGAACAAAGCTGTGTAGGGCCATAGGCCATCTGTTATCTGCTGTCAGAGCAGGACAGTTTGTCCAGGACATGTGACATTTGGCAAAAGAAATCCCACCTCAGCCTGGGGATGCATCATCTCTGCAACACCCCTCAAGTTTTTCATCATCCCCTTATCTCTGCTACCCAAGCACAACCAGTAAGTTCTTTGTTTATCACTTCCTAGAAGTGATGTAATTAAGAAGAAATACGGAAAATGCTCTTTTATTTCAATGTTGGTGCTTCAGACACTTTGCACACCCACTTTGTGTGCTCTTTACCAGAACATGGGCAGAGACCCCATCTTTAGAAGAGGGAAGCATACCTGAAATGGACACCTGAAAATAGAAAAACAGAGGTGTTTTACCTGAAATCACTAAAAATTATTGTTTTTAAGTGGGAAACAACTTGTCTTCAAGCTGCCAGAATACCCCACGCTTTTATCCAAGTATCATATTAACAAAATAAGAACTGTATTACCCTCATTTCACCCAGGAATGGCAGCCAGATGAAATCTGTCTGAAAGGTTCAGAGAATCAGATTTCCAACATTCAGTCTTTTCTTTTTCTGCATGAGTTGATGCCAAAACTGTGACAGATTTGTTACACAGCCCAAGAAGTGAACAAATTTAGATTACTAAAAAATTTCTGTTCACCTCCACAACACAGGGTAGCATCTGATCACAACGTTTTGGGTATTACAGCAATACCCAAAGTCAGCTGTTTTTCCTAAGTCCAAGTATTCTTTATTCCATACAAATATATCAGGACCCAGCTCTTGCCTCAAGGATCCTACAGGGTGAAAGATCTTGCCATGTTATGGCACACAGCAATTTATCATAACTCTGCTTTGACTTTTCTACTGTTATCTTTGAGAGAGAAAAAAATGGAAAACAGCCCTGCAAAAAGAAAATAATTCAGATTGTATTTTTATGCAAATCAAGCATAAACTCTATGTCCTCCCTTTAACATATTTCTGCTTGCCCATAGATGCAATAAAAAGCAGCCTACTGAAAGCTTTTCATCCCTCCAAGAAAAGAAGAGTCTAAAAGAAAAATGAGCATTCCAAACAATTCTAAGCAGTCAATTTGTTAAGCAACCATGCAAGTTACTGCTGCTTGGAGCAACACAGCAATACCAACAGGAGCTGCAAACAGTCGCACGAGCTGCATCAGGATTAATTATTTTGTATTACAATGTCTAGATGGAAGGAGAGCAAAGGAATGAAATGGGATTTTATCTGTTTTCGGCCAGCAAGGAAGCTATTTAGGCTGTTGGCTCCTGTAAGTGAACAGACAGCTTCAAGGCAGATCGATCAAGCTGCTTCTCATCTTGCCCCACGCTGATTTAACCACTTTGAACTCTCAACGATGAGCACAGCCGAGACGAACGGTTGGAAATGCAGTTGTGGTGAGATGTGTTTAAACTGGGTTGGGTGGATTGCTTCAATCATTAATTTTGAAAATCTTTCATGAAATCAGAACAGATGAGCAGCAGATATCTCATGATTAACTAGTATGTCCTACCAGGAAAAGTAAAACATAACTCATAGCAAAGTCATTCTGCTGTTACTGTTGTTACAAATTAATACACTAAGAAGGTAACTCACTCAACAACAAACATCCAAATATCTGCTTATGCTTACAGGGGAGCATCTCCATCAGCACTGGACCTGAAACAGCTTTGTTTTATCCAGCACCAGCACCAGGTGGGATGACTTTGGTATCCAAGATGATGTGGGCTCCCACAGATGCTCTCTGCATGAGGAAGGTTTAGCAGCACCTTCTCATTGGTGTGTTCCCCTGTCTCCAGGCAGTGGGTTTATTCTCCAGTGTTTCCCACAGTTGGAGAAAAAAAAAGTTAATATTTGTTTCCTTTTCAGTTGTTTTTTTAATAAGATTTGGCATATTAAGACTTTTGCCTCTCATCAAATGTAACAGAAATTAGTGATAGGCCAAATAATTCTGGGGGAGATGGGAAGGAGATGAAGCAAACAGATAACCTGCCAAATGCATGAAAACAATCAGTACTGAAATATTACCATCAGATCTCAGCCTAAACCCTTCCAGACAGTCCAGCAAGTTCGAGACATGGAGACTAACTACCCTGCCATCCTGGAGGAGAGCTTGCCCAGAAAAAATCTCTTCACATGTTCTTATTTGCTGTTTCTAGCCAGCTAATATGATGGGAAAAGACCCATTGTTTGCACCGCCCTGACAAGGCTAGTGATGTAAAGGAACACTGCTGCTTTTCAAAAAATCCCCTACGAGGGAACTGACAGGCGGTTCAAATTCTGTAAATTCAGGTTCACTGATTTAAGGACATAGCCTTGGAGCACAGATGGGACTGCGTTTCCTTTCTTACTGTGTTCTATGAGAGATGTTATTTTTCTGGGAGATAGTCAGGCTGGACAGTCCCATATTCTGCAGGGCAGAGTTACTCAATTCAGCCTCAAAGTTGGTTGGGTTTTTTTTTTTTTCAAAGAATCTTTTCTTCACCTTCTCCTGCCACCATTAGAGCAGATTTAGCTGCAGAAGAGGCTAATGCAGCAGTTGCCAAACAGCCATAAATATTACCCTGCAACAGCCCGGGGGGGACCAGCTAACCCTTCAGTGGCTGCAGCCAGCTGCCAGAAGTGCCCAGAGCAGGTCTCACCAGTGCAGTAGAGCCCTGGTCCAACCTAGTCCTGGTCAGCTGTGGAAACCAGGATCTGCCTCTTTGCCTTCCTCCCCACAGTCATCCTCTCCCTGCTCCCATCCCCACCCCGTGTGGCTCCTCCTGCCCATTCCTGTGGGTGGACATCTGGAAGCAGCAGCCCCCACATCCCCCCTCCACTTTCCTAATTGGAGAGACACGTCCTAAATCTTGGTGTCCACCATCCAGGACCAAACACTCCTTATCTTCCTGCATGCTCAGGAAGAGAGTGATCTGTGTCTCCCCCCCAGCATCAGAGCTGCTGCATACCCAATACGTGGTGAACAGCTTATTTTCTATAAAAATGAAACAATTGCTTCTCTTGCAAAAACTGTCTTTCATGGTCCAGGGTCCTCTCATTTTCATGACCATAATTACGTTGTTTATATATTGCCATAAAATGATGGCATTGAAATTATAGGAAAATCTGGCACCTCTGCCCCATGGCTTCTTTCTGACCGAAGAGGAGCTTTGAGAGAAACCACCTACAGCAAACACATCGCTTTTAAAAATCCAGAGCATGATCCTTTACCCGCTTTGTAAATCACTCCTCAGCATTACAGTCACCTCAGCTTTAAAGTTACAGCAGTCCCCGTGTGTGATGTACGAGGGTGGCCACCTCAGACTGCGCCTGTTACACTTCAGAGGAAGATAAATAGTGGCTGGTGGCAGCGATTCCCCCGGACCCTTGGCTCGCACGAGCAGCTCATCGGGTGGTGATGAGCAAGCGGTGACGGCAAGGTCATATTTTGGGGAAAAGTCACTCTGAGGTGTGTTGAAAATGAAGTAAGTTTTGTAGAAAAGTTTCCATTTGAACTAGATGGCAGTTTGGCTTTTTCTAAGGGGGGGGAGGGGAAATGTGATGTTCAGCACAAAAACCCTTTGTAGCAGCGAGTGACAATGTCACTGTAATGGGATCTGTGTTTGCAAGGGCCACAGCTGCCACTGCAGACATTGGGATGCTCAGGCACTGGCCCTGCTGTGGATCCAGTGGGAGAGTCCCAATGGTCATCCCTTCGTGCTGGCAGCAGGAAAAGGGTCTTAGAAGACACAAAGTATATAGAACTTTGAATAGTATATAGATACTTGGACTTGATCTTAGAGGTCTTTTCCAACCAAGGCTATTCTATTGGACTAGATGATCTTTTAAGGTCCCTTCCAATCCCTAACATTCTGTGATTCTGTGATTCTGTGATTCTATAAAATGCACCTCTGGAGGATGGAGAAAGCAAAAAGCTGAACATTATTTTAAAAAACCCACAACAAACACTTTTCCCAGCAGGACTGAGACAGCCCCCAAACCCTTCCCGTTGGCCAGCCCCTGCTCTGCCGTGCTGTGACACAAAGAGAAGGGGGGGATGTCTGGACCCCACTGAACAGAGACTTTGACTACTCACAATTCTGGACAAGCATGAGACTCGTGTGCCATGCAAACCTGGTGTAAGCAGCTGTGACCAAGAGGCCACCAGTCCCTTTGCTGCACAGAGTAAAAATAAATTTGAAAAAACAGTCACAAAAAGTTGAAGACCAACAAATTTCTTGGGTAGTACAATAAAAGATTCCCAGTCATAATCTGCAGGCAACGTTGGAAATTAAATCTTAATACTAGAAAGAAATTGCAAGAAAGTTGCCCATGGAGGTTGTGTTATTTCCAGCAGTTCTTCAAACTTTATGTGTTTGCTCTACAAACTCAGATTCTAACCAATTTCCTCAGATGATGGGTAAAATCCAAGGAAATTTCCTGTCATTTTGATTTAACTAAAGCCCCGTGATCTGACGAGATTGCGATGTTGACATTGGAACACTGTTCAAGCATACAAAATCGTGAATATTTTTTCTAATATATGGGTGATTCTCTCCTCTGCCTTGTAGAGGACACACACTCTGCCAGGAAACACCACTCCCACAGCTACAGCTCATGTAAATCAATACTCTGATAAGAACGACCCCATTACTTGGCTGGGACATCTCCAGCCGGCTCCCACCGCCTCCGGCCGGCTCCCACCGCCTCCGGCCGGCTCCCACCGCCTCCGGCCGGCACTGGACACACTGCCAACGTGATGAGCTGCCCATCCAATTGAGAGAAAAGAAACTCCTGAAGCATTATCAGGGCAGGGAGATGTCCACCCACCAGAGCATGGACACTTCCTATCAGCATCCCTTTTTAGAAACCAGCAGAGCTTGCAAAACCTAATTCACTCGGTCAAAGTCACAGTTATTTCCACATCTCCCCCTGCTATGACATAAGGAACTAACGCTGATGGGGACACATCTACAAAGTTTGTACCACAGGAACGGGTAAACTTGCAACCTTTTCCATGTCCAGTACCAAAGCATTTCTGTCTGCTCTGGAGAGAACAGGGACACTGGAGACTGCCCACGAGTAGAGGAGGAAGAAGACGTAGCACATCCTGCAACAGCTATGGTTAAGAAGGACTGAAAAAGTGAAGAAACTGTTTCTTTATTACTCTGGTTAGAAAGAGATCTGTGAGATAACAGACATAAATTACTCTTAAATTTTCCAGATTTTCAGTGTCTGTGAATTGAAGAGAGATGCTACAGTCCCTGACACCCGGGACCCATCTGCTATTGACACAGGATCATTTCTAACCACCGAAAAAAGTCTTTGAAACATCTCTTAGACACTGATAGTTACATTTTTCAAGAGTTATGCAAGAAGGAAGCTTAGAAATCCCTTAATTTGCTAAAATGGGAATTGTTCACGTTCCTCTGGTGCCTTCATTTTAAAACCTTTTCCATTATTTTCACCAGAGCAGAAGGCAGAACGTATGGAAAAAAACCTGAGTTAATTGAGAAGAGAAAGCCAGCCAAGCAAAGCTTCAGGGTGGAGTGGGGGGGTCACAGCTGCCTGTGCCAGCAGCCATGTCCCCACATCCCTGGGCAGTGGCGAGCGGGGCCGCTGCAAACCAGGGGAGGCAGAGCTGCTGTATGCAATGAAACAGCATGTGGGCTCCTCTTGATTGTGCTTTATCAGCCTGCTGAAGGCAGGGAGGGATGGAAAAGAAAAGGAATTAGCAGTTTCTGATACTCCTTGTGCTGTTTTCCCTCCATGGCTGTCACCGATTTATTTATTTATTTGTAAGGCAGGCTGCCCCGATGAGAGATGTCTTGGTGAGTTTATGGAGTGGGCAGAAAAAATGGATTGAAAGGAGGTTTCTCAGCACCTGAGACAGCAAATATTTATAGATAGGTGTGGTGTGACACATGAGCAATCCCACTTAAAATAAATGAGGTTTTTAAAAATCACTAAAGTTACAGGCATATACAAGGGGAATGAGACAGCCAGAGGTCACACAGCCTAAATCTGGAACAGGCAAAGACCAGAGCGTGCAGAATTTGCATTTCATATACAAACTTGACACCAAAGATAAGAGGTTTACAATAAATAACATGCATCAAAGTTGGCCACTGCTGGGTTTGCTGGAGATCGAGTGCTGGGCACATCTGCTGGGTGCAGGAGCACAGCCCCCACGTAACCTGGGGCTCACTCAGGCTCCCCACAGCAAAACAACCCAGACAACTAATTAAATAACACTTCAGCACAGCAAGATCATCTTGCTTAGTGTTGTAAGAGAAATGGTAAGACTTGGATACCATTTCTACTGCCTTGATACTGCCGTTACAGCACATATAACACTTATTCAGCTTACTTGCAGAGCCCAGCACCAGTCTTCACCACATTGATCCAACCTGTTATTTCAAGCAACTTAAAATAGTTTTTTCATCTGACAACTTTTGAAGCCAATTTGAAATTAGCTGGGCCTCACACTCCAGCTCCTATGGGGCATCGTCCACAAAAACTAATAACAACAACAGTAATAATGATAGGAAACAAACAACCCCACGAGTAGTATAACTACGTCATCAGATATTTCAGCCTCTTCTATGAGCAACTTGTAGCTAATCCTCAGAGTAAATTATCCAGTGCACTGACAGCAGACACGTAATGAAATTGCTTCGCCACTGGCCCTGTTGGTTTCTTCAAAGTTTCTTTTATTGTAGGAAATTAGTGGATTAATTCACACTTATGGAACCGATTTTTGTTTCACAGGCAGAACGCTTGCACAGCCTGATGGAAGATCTGCATCTTGGAGAGTCACCAGGAAGATTAAGGTGATGCCTCAGTACGATGTGGTACCAAGTCCCCCAGCTTTCCTTCCCCCTTCCCTTCTCCTTAAAGGAAATTACACCTGCCAAGTCTTCCCTTGCCTAATGTTTAACAAAAGGAAAGCTGATCAGTGATTGCTCAGAGCTGCTGGTCTTCTCCCAGGACCAGAAGAAGGAAGCTAACCTGCCACTCTTTTATTTTTAAAGCTCTTGGACACATGATGCCTATTGAAAGTCTTTTATTCCCCAACGTCCTCTGTTAAAGAGCTCTTACAGAAAAGGAATCCAACAGTTCATTACTTCTATCTGCTCAGCACACTTTTGACATAATTGTATTAGTGCCTCACTGCAGGGCTGGCAAAGGGAAATCTGAAAAGCAGGTTTTTACCATGGGTTTATTTATTTGCTGGAGCTTTGTTTACGTGCTAGAGTACAAACTGTATTATTTGCAGCTCACATAATTTGTTTAATGCATTACGTTCAAGAGGCCACCTGTGCTAATATATCGAAGGAGTAAGTAGGTTACTCTCACTCTATTTAAGAAAGCAGGAAACTATTTTCTGGGCCACATCCCTCCCATCAATGCATCAATTTCACCAAATTCAAGTCAGCGAGGGTGTGGGGTAAGGGAAAAGTGGAAGGGGAGGGCAGGAGGAGACACCAGCAGTGCTCACCTGGATGGCAGCAGCCAAGATTGTTCTTTTATGTCCTAAGCATCCCTCCCCTTCACAGGAGCCTGATAACACTGGAGGGATGTGCTGCTCTCCTGAGAAGTCACTGCATTAGTGGCCCCTCCAGCACCCACAGGTCTGTATTTCTGCCCTGAGTGTTTTGCTATTGCCACAAAACTCCTGTGTGGCAAAGAAAATGCATTCCCATTCTCTCTGAAAGCTATTTGACCTGGTGGGTGTCCATGTAGCACTGCAAAATGAATGCATGCTATGTCCACTATAAATTGCTTTCTTCTTCCATTCAGCTATAGCTGTTGGATGTCAATGTATTAATTACATTCTGTTCATCACATTGCACTGAAGTATTCAATAAATACCAATTAACATTTTGGAGGCTTTCCATGAATGTATCTTGCCTGACTTGGAATGGATGGGTTCATAAAAATACATCTTAAAACAAGATAAGGAAGATAATGGAAATTCTGTAACAAATTTAGCCTCATATACATCTCATATTTTAGCAGATGATCAGTTAGTAAATTGCATTAACAGCAAAACAACTCCATTAACCCTGCCAGAAGATGCATTACACCTCACAGACTTCAAACCAGTCTACCTAGGAGACACACATGCATTTTTCATGGTTTATACTGCACTGAATATATACTGATGGTGAAACAAAAATCCAATAATAATTAGTGTTAAAATTTGCAGCACAGTGCTGCAAACCAATGCTGGGTTTCAGATCAGGACACTGCACCAAGTGTTTCAGTGTCCAGGAGGGACTTTTTCTAACACATTATTCAGGTTTGCCTGATGAACAGAATGACAAATAAAAAGAAAAAAGACTCATATGCTTAGCATGTGTCTTTTTTTTTTTTGCTAAATCATAATTAAAAATTACTTCTCTAATCAGTAAATTTCTCATAATACTGCTGGGATATCAATGCCCAAACTGTTGTGAAAGTTATAGGACTTAAGTGTGGCTTAAAGCATGAGTTCAGTGGAGTTTGCAGAAAGAGAAACAAAAATTCTGCAGATGTATTTTATATCCTGCAGAGGGGAAATCTGGCAGCAGAAGCGGTGCTGCGGAGGCACAGCAGCCCTGAGCTCCCCGTTATTTATTTCTATTGATGGCTCTTGATGTTCCTTCTGAAGTTTTGATCATCAAGAAACTTGAGAATGAGCTTTGTATGATGGTGCTAAAGACAGACATAGGCAACAGCTGAGCTTCACCTCAAATCCTGATGCCACTGAAGCATCTCCAAAGCTTTTTACTTTTCTCTACAGGCTAGCACCTTTTCAAATTCTTTTTGGAAGTATTAAAGCAGAACCAACCTTTGAGTTCAGCTTATTCAATTTCCTACTGGTATTTTTTTTCAGTTTCTCTCTGGACATCCTGGATTTGTCAAGGAGATTTTCTCCTGTGAAGAACATGAAATAAAAACATCTCAGCTATGGCTCTACAAAAATTGTACCATTGCACTGGGGATGTGTACTGTACTTGGTAATTTTCTGATGGCTGCTCTGGCATTTTGATTAAAAAATTAGCATTGCAGCTCTGTAGTGCCACACAATGAAGTGCATGCTAAATGAACTAAGAACTGGCTGACAGACAGCGCTCTCAGAGCAGTTCTAAGAGGGGACCACTCAAATAGGGCCATATAAAGAGTGACCCAAAGCCCAAACCTGTTCAACATCTCCACTGAGATCTGGATGGAACACAGAAATCCCAGCTGACACTACGGACACCAGCAAGTGATGGAGCAGAAGGCAGGACTGATGTGCTGAGCTTCTTTGGTTGGCTGGTAACCTGTGTCCATGCACAATATAAAGTATTTTAATATAACCACATATACAGTTATATATTACACATTGAGCATATGTTCAGGAACAAGGAATGCAGGGCAGAACTATAAAATGAAAATCAGACGAGGTAACTAATCCTGTCTCCACCTTTAGCATGGAAAAGGGTCAAAGACCAGTTTGATCCTCCCTGCCTGGATGGTGAGAAAGGAGAATATGGGAGGGGAAGGGGAATGTGGGAGATTTTGCCCTCTGCACCAATGCTGGTGGTATTGAACCTAAAAGGCACCCAAGACAAATACAGCATGAATCAGGAGTTGTTGCTGCAGAAGACACACCCAAGACAGATGTTAAGTAAACTTTTCTGATATATTAAGGAACATTTTTGGCCTCAAAAGCTATGAATCTGCTCAACTGATTGAAGATAAAGAGCACGTAGATGGAGAAAGAATTCACAGCATCCATGAGATGCCTGAAAGGGCAAAGAGAGAACATCCGCAGCAGCTTTCCTTAGATGAAGGCAGATTTCAAAAGAAAAATACAGCTCCAGCAATTATCCACTGGGAAAAACAGGCAGAGAAACAAGAAACAAGAGGAAAAGAGCAGCTAAGATGTTCCAGTCTGTATGTAATAAAAATCCATCAAGGAAAGTCTGCCCAGGATGCTCCCATACCACACCTTTGACTTCATGTAAAATCTTATTTTATCTATGGTTTTTCCCCATTTTTAGTGAAGAGACACTTCATGACTATGCTGCATTTGCTTCAGAAATTCCTCAAAGACAGAAAAATAAAAGCAAAAGCAACGCAGAAAGTTTAGGTCTGATTTTCACCAACAGCCTCTGGTTTTGCAAGACCAGAGTGAAGCCATAGGGGAGGCTGCAACTCTTCATTCCCAGCTCATTGAAAATGCAAGTTATACTTTTTAGATCCCTACCTACGTGACCTGAAGGTGCACGTGTAAGTTTAAGACTGTCAGCCATTTGATGATCCCACCAATATTTCTATTTGCTGTTCAGTGACGCAATTTTCTGTCTGCAAGCGACTGAAAATACTGTTATTTGTGTGTGTGAAATTGCTTCACTGAACATTGCCGGTACGGATCAAATAATTTTTGAGAAATGGTATTTGCCTGGTTGTATGCGCCAGTGAGCCACTCATAAATACTCATAAATATTTAAATATTCTACTCCTGCAAGAGTGTGTGTAGACATTTGATATGGTTTGTACTACATCACCTCTGAAGCACTACTCCACATGGCAAACTCTTACATTTAAAACCAAGATTAACAAATCAATGCACCCTGAAAAGCATTGTAAAAATCACCAGTATGTTGTATTCTAGTGAGTTTTCTTTCCAAGTTGTAGCCAATAGATTTCCAATAACAACTTGTAATTAGTTCATTTTCTCTCATTCAGTCATTACATATTATGCCTGTTGACATTTTGCAGATGGTATCTTCTGAAATGAGAGATATTTGAAGGAATACTAGAGTTTGGCAACTCACACTGGTTCCAGCATGCAACTGATACATCAGACAGAAAAAGCAAAATCAGTGTCAGATAAATCTCACTGTCTTTGCATGGAAAAACCCAAACAGCAATTCTTGACCAAAAAGCATGGTCACAATCATTTTAACCATATCCACACTTGCCATTAATTCAGACAGAATTTTATTTCAGGGCACTCCCTTAATTCAAATTATACTGCCAAAATGTATGAACTAAGCAGAGCACAAAACTAAAGAGCAAACCTGGTTACATGAATTAACATTTGGTCTCAATGTGGAAACATTCCCCTTTTAATTTAAGGCAAAACCATGTCACTCTTGTCATCAGTTAGCACAGATCTACATGCAACATATCTTTTCTTGATCTAAGCATTCTTAGTTTTTTTCTCTGGAACTATATTTTAGCTTTTCAAGCATTTTTTCTCAGATTAAATTTGTCTTTCTCACTACAAATTAATTCTGTTGGGTTTTTTTTTTTTTCCTCTGAGAAAATACCTTTTTTCTTAATTCAAAATATAACAAAACAATTAGGAACACGCAGGAAAACCCAACTCTGACAGCTGTTTTGTGGCACTGCAAACAAAGCAGGGCACTTTGCTGGAACCCAATGATGTATTTTACACTTGAAGCTCAGAACTGAAGATTTTCACAATGAGAAGAGCTTTAAAAGAGTGAGAAAAAGAAATCAAATTCACCTTTTCTTTTTTTTTTTTTTTTTTGCCCCAGAATGTGTTTGTTTGATAGCAAAAAAAAAAAAAAAAAAAGAAAGAAAAGAAAATCAAAGCATGAAAATTTCACATTCAAAAACTACCTGCCCACTAAAAGGGAGTAAGGATGAACTCACTTGGATATCCCCAGCTGGGGCATCCAACCAGCCAAAAATTACATTTCCAGGTGTAACAGGATCATTGCTAGTGCTCAAGCCAGGCACTTTATACTCCAGTTACAAGTGAGGCACGAGTTAGATGCCTCTGAAGATGATCCAAAAATCCAAACCATATTGAGCAGGGAGGTGCTGAGAGCTGATCAAAGGCACCTCTGCCCTTGAGTGTGTGCCTGGAGCTCAGCCCCGTGCTGCAGCCCATCAGCCCATGCATGGAGAGCCCCTGAGTGCTGGTCTCTCTATCTCCACTTTGCCAAGCTGCTGTGTCTACCTACAACACACCACTGCTGCTCTGGTCCTAATAAAGCCCAAAAACCCAGTTGCTTTGGCCAATGGAAGGAAATCTCATTTCTTCCCTGAGTAGTCCACATCACCTCCAACGTTGCCTCAAACCAAAAGCAGAGGCCGGCGCTCCCCTGCTTGCTAAGACGTGTTTGAAGTGGAGATATCACATAGCTCACAGGAGAAGCAAATCAATGTTGGTCAGGTAATGAATTATTTCCAAGTTTGTACCAATATCTGCAGCAACACGAAAGAGAAATCACATACCAGAGAGATTACAGCTGGAGAGCAGAGCGTGGTGCACAAATTGTCAATATTTTAGGACTGTGATTTTATCCTGTAGATAAGTGTTGCTGCAACATTGCTTGAGAGAACACCTCAAGCAAAACGTTTTATCTCACAATATAGTTGTCTGATACAATTAACTAGGCTTGACCAATCTAATCTAGCTGGAAGGTAGCAGTTACAGATACCCAACCCTACGTGCCATGCCATCGAGGAGAACTGCTTTGGAAAGGTGTGAGTAAACCCTTCATCTGAACATGGGATTTACAGATGCAATTTCTGCTGGGACAGGTAGCTCCCCAGGTGTACCTGGGGTACAGATATTATGGATGTATTTTTCCACATACAAGTATTCATTTTCCTCACACAGAATTTATTTATCACCTTCCTTAAGATAAGATGTCAATCAAGAATACTTACACTTCTGAAAGCTTCCATCCTCACTCAGCTCCCTCTACCACTCGATCCCACAGCCCCTTTTTAGGTTTCGTTCCCTCTTCCTCAAGGTAAAGCTCAGCTTTTCCCCAGCAAGCATCAATCTCCACGCTTTTGGGACAGTTACAAAGCCCTGCCCTAAAGTAGTTTCCAGTGAATTAGAAATATGCACACCTCAAAAATAAATCCTCAATAATAAATCTTAGAAAAATAGTAATTTTATGTCTACCTGTAACATATATGTATAAAAGCTTGGGAAATAATGACTGGACTGAAAAATAACAATTCGGTATTTTTCTTTCAAACTGCATTTGTGGGGTGGGTTTTTTATGGTCCAGATATGACATCAAGGATCTCAAAATGTCACTGCAGAGCCACCAGAAATCATGTGATCCAGCAGCCTTTGAGAGCCACGCTGGGAAGCGTGGGGCATGCAAGGTGACCTCAACAAGCCCTGGTGGTGTCAAGATGGGGAATTGATCTTGGGGCACCATTTCTAACCTGACCCAGTGAAATACTCCTGGGCTTTTGTGCAACTTCAGCCAAAAAGCTTTCTAAATCCAGTGTGACCGACTGGGAAGAGCTGCTGTAGGGTAGCAAAGATCCCTGCAAAGGCTTCTACTGTGCTTTCAAAAATGTGATGAAACGCAAAGGCAAGCTGCGAGAAGGGGATGTTGGTTAGGAGAGTGCTCCAATTGGCAACGAGCTAGAATTTAAGAGGATTTTACCATAGAGTTAATAACTTATTAGCTAAATAATGTTGACAAGATAAAGCCATTTTGATGGAATGCTTGTTTTCCCTCTCCTCGACATATTTGTATTACAAATTGACCTGTCCACATTGATGATGATATAGATCTAGAAGATTACACTGATCTTTTTCCTTCAGCTAGGCTTTCACGTCTGCCAGCCTGCTACTCTCCCATTAGGGAAGACAACAGAAGTGCCAAAAGTGACATGCCTAATTCTGATGACCTCCAGTCAGATACGGTTCCAGAAGTTGTATCCAAAAATCACTCGTCTGAGCATATTTAAAGTATGACTCAGCTGGGTGATGTGCTTGCCAATTTACCAGACTATTTCCATGCAGATTAATTAGATACATGCTCTGCTTTAGTTCTTATGACAACTAAGCCTTTCATTTATTACTCATTTATTAAATCTTTGTGACAACACAAAGACAACAAACATACTTGCTAGTACTCTATTTTTGGAGTGTGAAAATCTTGAGATCATCATATTAATTTTTTTTTTTTAATTATGGTCCTGAGCTTGCTTATTTAAGAAAATTTAGTAAAGTGAAATTAGAAGATCCCTGCAAGTTGTTCTTCCCAGAGTTGCCAGGAGAGCAGTTCATCCGTCTCATACGTCACTTATATATGATTAAGGAGATTTGAAAAGTGATTCTTTAATCCTGTGTTAATAGATATTTCTAGTCATCCTCATACATGCAAGCAAAGCCCTGAAAGTTGTATCCCTGGGATTCAGAAACAAAAGAAAGCTCACAAAATCAGAAGAAAGATGATAGAGTTAGTAGGAGGGCCAATATTTCTGCCCATAATCCAAAACTGTGCATTAAGATGTGTATGCAAATCATTAGCATGATTAGAAATCATTATTAAAAATAGCATCTATAAGATGTAGTGCTTGTAAGGGTGGAACCACATTTCAGAAGAGGTAACAGATTTGGATTTTTCTCATCCATGCACTTTTCATTCATTTACAGCTGATCAACATGGATGGGGATCAAAAATGCCCTTTGAACCTCTGTGGGTCTTGGAGAGAGACGATGGGTCAAGAGAAAGGAAGAGACACATGCAGAATGAGAGAAAGAGACAATTTTGTGGCTCTAAGTTACAGAAAGACCATGAGGCTCTTTAAAATGAAATGCAACTTCTAAAGCAACACAAGAATGACAAATTGGAAAGCTCTTCGCATTACTGAGGTCATCTTCAACCCCTTCCAACACTGCGACACTAATACCAGAGCACGGCGCACAAAACCAGATGTAACAGAGTTTTTGAGAGGATAAATTAGATTGAGACTTTCTGATGCCACTGAATTCTGGTAATTATGTTCCTCAGCTTGCTGAGCAGACACCCCCGCAGCCTGCTGTTAGCGTGCAAAAATTAGTGGCTTGGGTGAATTTCAAGCAACAAACGATCACCGTAATGGGCCAAAAATATGAAAAATGTGCAGGATGTTGTACCTTTATTATTGCAAGCCAAATTCTGGCTCATAAAGCAGAAATTTCCTAAACACTTAAAGACTGCAAACCAAAGTGTGCATTTAGGACAAGTGTTTGAAGTATTTTTGAGATTTTTTTTCCTACGTCGAGTAATCAAGGAAAGGAGAAAGATACATTTTCACCAAGAACTAAAGTTTGCTTATAGAGTCCCCACATTTTTGAAAGCTGCAAGCAATGAAATTTGTTTTTAAATTAAAAACTGATGAGCCATTAACTGCTCTTGATAAAAGTGGAGATTCTGGGAGAACTGAAAATGGAAAAGTCTGATTGTCAGCTTCAGATGGAGAACAATTCCCTTCATATACAAAATCCTTTTGATAGACACTCACTGTTATGCCTTGGGTTGTGTTACAATATTTTTGCAGTTTATCAATTACTATTGCTATACATTGGCTAATATTTTCTACTTGTCTTATTTTCATTGCCTACTTCAAATTCACTGAACCAAAAACTCATAAAAATGACTCTTGGAATTCAGCTTCGAGTTGCTGTGACTTTGAGAACCCATTGATCCAAATACACTCCCAAATAACTGCGTGTCAAGCCTTTATAGCTGGGTTAATTCACCTTATGGCCTTCTTAATGTATCAGGCTTTATGTTTTACTGTTTATCTGCTGGTTTGAGCGTGCTGTGTTCAATTAAATGCATAGGCGGTTCAAACAGGTCCAAGGTGACAACTGGGGCTAATTTTAAAGCACTTTAGACATTATTATCCAAAAGTTTTAGTGTATTGTGGTTTTTTTTTTAATGAAAAGACAAAATTCAAGAAAACAGAAACCACTCTCTCTAGAAAAGAGAATATTTGGCAAAAAGAGTGGTTCTGCATTAGCATTGTAACTTGCCAAAGAGCATCAATAAGGAACATGCTGGTGTGGGGCACGTGGTGACTCTCGTGCATACCAAGCTTTTCCCACAGAGCAGGCACTGAAGCAGGGTGCCTTGGTCTAGAAAATAAAATCAAGAGCTACTCAAAGTACTTTGTCTATAAAATGCCACATGCAAAGATTTGAGAATCCAGCTTAAGAGGTAACCAGCTTGTTACTGGCCTTTTTCCTGCACTCAACAGTTTAATGGTTGAACCCTGCTTTTGTTTGAAGAGTATTAACCACAGACAGCACTCTGTAGCTCAGTATCCTGATTAGTGAATAAACCCCCACATTTTCTGTCTGTCTTTTTTAGTACCCCAAAAGGACAGGCATTGAGGAAACTTTGTCACCCAGGTGAAGGAGACAATGTGGGCCTTTTCCAGGGAAGGATTTCAATGAATGCTTAGAGTATGAACATAAAGTTATGAAGATAAATGGGATAACACGAGTACTTATTTTTCCACACTGTTCAAGCAGCTCAATGATCTAGGGATCCTTGCAAATGGTGCTGAGGTATGTATTGAGATTGCACACTGTAATGAACTTACTAAGATGGAAACAAAATGCAAAAAGCCCCATTCCCAGGCACAATATTCAGTAAAACACCTCCCCCACAGCAGACTAACTCACAATACCATAAGACACTTAGACAGCTTTCAACCCTATTTCCTCAGGGTTACTCAGAAACCACATACTCAGGTCCACAGACCTGGCCAGTTCACCAACATCTCTCCACTGGCATCAACAACAAGCACGACAAAACACGCAAGAAAACAACAAGCCCCACAAACTTTTGCCAACCTCCTAGTTGATTCTTATCCTTTGGATCACAATAACCTTTAGAAACAACCCTTCCATTGCATTTTCATGGCATTAAATACAAAAAGGGATATTCAGATGCTTTCAACCCCCAGGACAGACAAAAGCATCGGGACTCACGGAAAGCTGTGTAGATCTCCTGCAGGGTCAATCGGCCGTCACTGTTGTAATCATCAAACCGGAGCAGGTCTTCTAGGGTACAACCCAGTAAATCATCTTCCAGGTCCTCCTTCTTCGTTAGCTGTAGCAAAGAGAACAGGTAATCTTAGATATAATGTACAGCTACAGACTGCTGTCCTGGCTCACTCAGCATGATCTTCCATTAAATGACCTTTAGAGAGATATAGATATATATAGATCTATCATTACATATTTGCTTTGTATCAAGATATAATTCATGTTCACATTCCTGCAGCTCTTCATGGGCCGTAGACTGGTGAGGAGTCTCTTCCTTCAGCTGCAGCATAGAAGTGCATTTTGACTTTGCAAATGTATTGAAAAATAAATACTCAACGGGGAAAAAGAAAAGTATTTTTCCTCTCTCCTCTGTAGGTACAGACAAAATTGTATTCCTTGCTTTTAGGACTAGAATGGGCAAGAGTGGACTGTGTATTCAACACTAATGTGTTTCTCCAGCCCCTGACAGTTTTTCTTATGTATTCTAAACGTTTCACACGTTCTATGTTAAAAATGAAGAGAGCTTTAGAAGTTGCACATCGAAGTAGCCAAAATCAGACCTAAGCATAATGAAAATGTTGTGTTCTCTGGATTTACTGCCCAACTCGAAGAAAACTGCTGAAATGTTGCATCTTCTGAGCAGGAAGGCTTTTTGCTGTAGTCCAGGGACTCTTTTATTTACTATTCTAGTCTTGGCCCATTTTATTGAAGCAATTTAAAGTAATAATGCTTAAAAAATGACCCTTCACCTCACAAGTAAAAATGTTCAATAAAAGTGAGATCAACCATAACTTCCAAGATCAATCTTCTAAAGGTGGAAATTTCCCTTTGTCTACCTTTGTATTGAAAATTGATTAACTTTTCATAAGACTGACAAGTTTTTACTAGTCCTTTTGATTTAACGTCAGGAAAAAAAAACCCACGACACAAACCACTTCAGCTGAAACAAATTCAGTAGATTTATGAATCTGACTATAAAATACATTAAAGTTTTAAATGGAAATAACATTCCAACTACCACCACTGTTAATAGTCCTGCATACCCATGGCTGCAAAACTACACGGGCATTTCACACTGCCAGGTCCAGAGGGAAACTATTTGACAGGGTCTGCCAGGAGACAAAGGAGCTCCAAATAGAGGGGGATGGACCATCTGCTGCCATCTTTTTTTGCTCAAAGCAATCCTGTTGTGGATAAAAAACAAGTGGGTAAAGATCCTCTCCATCTCTCGGTGTCAGGCGCTGTCCCGATGCAGCGTTGTCTTCTCTGGAGGGACTCTGCTTCCAGGTTCTCCTTTGGGGTGAATCCCTCTGCAATGAGTCTCCTAAAGATCTTCCTTCAGGTCTTAAAAATGACTTTTTTCTGCAGCAGTGCACGTTTCCTGCCTCGAGTTTTTCCTTGCAGACAAGGTTATAGTGCTCAAGAGACTATTTTTAAATAAAACAAAGAAAGTGCACAGCAGCAACTCATCCAGCAGCCAGAGAGAATGAGATCCCACTGCACCATGTTCATTCCCGCTGCCTCTACCCATGGGCAGTGAAATTCCCACCTTTGGGGGAACTTGAAGGTTGCAGAGAGCTTCAAATTAAAGAGCCAATGCAAATCAATCTCAAATCTACCTAACAAGGCAAGAAAAGTTCTGTGAAGACTGTACCACAGAATATCAAAAATTGCTCGTTAGCTAAAAAAAATCCCTTGGAAACCAGGTGAATAAGGTGGGTATGTAAGAGCACATGAAAACCATCTTGTTAGAGCTAACAAGACGTGCTGCACTCAAACTGTGAACACTGCTGCTGTGAGAAGCCCAGAGGTGCCCTGCAGACGTGTCCTCAGCCTGGCTGGGACTTCAACCATGCTCCCACCAAGGGGCCCAGGAGCAGTGCCACTCAGCTCAGGATTAAAACTACTCATGGCTTATCCATATTCTGCATTAACCAGCATTATTTTGCCTTTGGAGAGGTGATCATGCTGCCAACTCAGCAATGCTGGTGGCAAGTCTTTGTGGAGGATGTTCTGGTGAGAGCTCCTGAGGGCTCAACTTATCCTGGTCCATCAAATTGAAGGAGGCTCCAGATGTGCAAGCATGCTTACTGGCTTCCTAACAGTGAGAAGAATTAAAATAATAGCAGCCAAGGTCTATGGTCTCATATGAGAGACACCTGGGCTCCATGCACATCTGCAAATGAAGCCCACAGTAACTCGGCAGCAAACCTTAAAGCACTGAATCCTGCTCCTTTAACATGCAGCTCATTGTTTCTTCCTAATGGTAATGTCTTGCAGGCTGCCAAACCTTCATTTCCATGTGAGTTGAGTTTTAATATCCTGACAGAACAAGTTTCATGTAAAAAGGGGAAAAAAATTGCAGAGTAGAACAGACACTTAGATGTCACTATGCAAAATCAGGCTTTGAATACAGATAAAAGTGTTTTCTTATACCTACCATGTCTTTATAAAAAAAAAAAAATCATCACATTTAGATGAAGCATTGTATATATTCATAGCCCTGAGATCTAAGGGGATTTACGCTGACACTTTGCATTGTGCAGAAAGGATCGTGCATCATGTCAACAGCCTGAGGATTAGAATTCTGTCCTACACAGGAGAGAGCTCAGGGAGGAGCCAACTTGTGTCTCTCCTCCTGCTTGCTTTTAGCTTGCAGTCACTTCCTGGCATTGCCATGTGCTTCATGTTCAGTGGGAAGCAGAGTGCAGAGATGCTCCTGCAGAACAACGGCTGAAAGGCCAGCTTTGGAAACTGGAAGGGGTCCCAGGCAGGTATTGGCTTCCTAAAGGCTCCTAAAAGGCATTTGCTTCTAATTCTTCTCATGGATGACACAATGAGATGGAAAAGAGAACATCTTCCCACATCTGGCTTGATGCGTTCTCTCACGTTTACAGGACTGCTTTCTCAGTCCTTTTATTTGCACGTGCAAAGAGCAAGTTCAGGGCTGTGTTTGGTTCACTTAATCAGTTGGACAAATTCCAACACCACAGCATGCCATAAATAGAAACAACTTTTTTTTTTTCCCCCCAAGCTCTCACCTTTTCTATCATTACTAAGTTCCACTAATCAACCTTTGAGCAGCTGCCTAGGGATTCTGAGAAAATAAAGAATATATTCCAGGCTTGCTGTCACGTTACTGCCTGCTAATGCAGGGTCCAGAAGGCAGGGAGGAGGAATTAAGAGATTTCTGCCTAACTTACATGCACCTAAAAACCCAAATTAATTCTCCCCAAGCCGGTTAGCTGGAGATACTTCAGAAGACGATGCGGTTAGCGGCGAGGATTAGTACCTATTTCCAGGACCATGGATGGGGATGGAAAACCGCCACGTTTTTTGTTCACAGAGGAGCTTCGACTGTTTGAGACAACGCTGTGTCCCCAGGGATACAGAGACAGACTGACACTGCAGGAGATGTTCCCCCTTTCCCTGCTGCTGGCCGGACAGTTACAAACGACCGCTCTCACGAGGGTGCTGCCGCCTCACATCCAATTCACACTTTGAATGAAAAATGCAATCCGCTTCCTAATTCCATTGTCATTGAGCAATAAACCCACCTGAGCCAGTTCAGAGCTGCTGAGATGCCCATCACTGTTTATATCCAAGTGCTTAAACAGATCTTCAACTAAGAAGCGCTTCTGGGATGCTCTGTCCTGGGCTGGGCTGCTGGGCGGGCTCTGCCGGTGCGCCTGCAGGTCCAGGAGGATGCTCTTGAGCCTGCTGTAGTCTGCCATTGTACAGGTGTCACCTAAAAGATAAGACCACATCACCAGACCACGTAACATTCGCCTCGAGCTTTTTAAAGGACTGAGCTGCTAAAGGGAGAAATAAGGCACAGTTGAAGACAGGCTGCCTGCATACCCAGCACCACTCAGCTCTGTGCTTCAGGAGCTCCTGCACTCCTTACCTTTTGTAATAGCTGGCAGTTTTTCTAAATCCTGCTGTCAAGGATGCGCTCCAGCATGTTACCTTCCAGATTATAAGGCTTCAGTTACAGACTTCCCCACTCAGCTTTGTAATCCCCACCCATATTAAATTGGCTCTACGTTTTTGTCAAGATAAAATAAATTCATCTATACTGTGACTACAGAGTAAAAAATAAACCTGGAGAAGCTGATGTTCAGAAAGTGCTACAAACATTAAAAAAAGGCACCATGAGTGTCACCCTGTCCAAAATGGGGCTGATCTTAAGGAATCCTTAAAGGCAGCCCAGGTGGTAAAGGCAGATGGAGGGAGGACAGTGAGGAGCCCCCGCAGCCGGAGTGTTGCTGCTGCCTGTGCACATCCCCCTGCTGCAGACTGACATGAATGCTTTCCTCAGGCCCTGACCAGGGAAAAAGGTTATTATCATGGAAAAGCCCTCAAGCCACTCGCCCTGAAGTGCCACTGGCTTGGCTGGAGCCATCAGATGGAACCTTCATGACCCTGGAAGCTGCTGCTGTGCTCACAGCAGCCAGCACTTCCATGGTTCTCCTCCGGGGAATGCCTTGCTCCAATTTCATATCCTCTTAGAGGAGAAACACGTCCACTTGCCCAAAGTGGTATAAGATGCTACAGGCCTGTTCTGCTCAGCTGCTGCCTGGCAGAGCTTGGCAGAATGAAGAATGGCAACTGTCTTTTTTTTTGTGCAAATCTGTTGGCTTTCATGGAGCCCACAGTGGCCGGTGCCTTGCAGGAACCTGGCTGACTGCCTCGGAGCAGACCCTGGAGCACTCTCATGCTCTGCCTGTCCCACACTGTGCAGGCATCAACCATCACCCACCAACAGTACCAACACATTCAGCTGCTCCTGTTAGGTGCCCTTTTCTCTAGAATGTGGGTGCCCTATTTCTGTATAACGATGGTTTTAAAATAACTTCTCTAAGTCCCATCACTGACTCCATTGGATTAAATCTGCAGGAACCTGGTCTCACCTAAGTTTGAGGGACAATACCCTTGTAGATCAGCTCTCCAAGGACTCCAAACATTATTCCTCTGAAAAATAACAAAAGATTCTGGCAGACTGACAACTACTGTTCCTGTTTTCTTGCTGAGCTGCGCCATTTTTGGTCCTCTAGTCCCACTCCAACCGAAACCCAATTAAAATTCCAAGTGGGAGGCATTTCTCTGATAGCAAACCCATCTACTATCAAGTTTTTTTTTTTTCACTCTTCATATTTTGTGCTCACAACCTCAAATGCACCATGACTTGAGAAGGTGAGAGGACACAGAGGCTGGACATGTGTTCACCAGTCAGGTCAGTGCCCTTCTGCTGCACGACCAATAACTGCTAGACAAGGCTCATTTTCCACCCTGAACTCAGACCCTTCTGGTTCTGAGAGTTTCTCACTGCTCAGGGATATCACGCAGCTGCAAAATTTTTCATTCTCTCTAAACAATCTCCGAAGAGCTCTTGGTCCCACATGGGATCAATCTCATTTTATAGAAAAAACAAGGCTACTCAGCTACTATTAGTCTTGTTTATTATTTCTGTTTTCTCCCCAACCATGTCACTTGATGGCTGTTGGGAAGGTAATATGAAGAAATTTCTTTCTTCCAATCATGTGCTTAGTTAAGAGAAAAATTGATTGCCATATCCAGTGTAATCAAGCAATTTTGCAGTCCTGTTGTAAGTACCATTTTAGCTACTGCAATAGTAGTCTTTTCTGAGCTGGAGTTTTCCTTTCTCTGCAGTCAAATCGTAATCCCAGAGATGTATCTAAGGCTAACGAAGACACGGAAATCTATTGAATTTGCTTCCACCTCTGTTTCTGCTTCGTGGTTCCCATTTGTGAGCACAAGCACGGTACAGGCAAGCCACATGGTGACACCCAGGTGGGATGAGGCACTTGCATGGTCCTCCCCACAGTGGGGACCACCCCACACCCAGGTCTACATGTGCATCACAGCCACTGGGTCTGCTCACCCTGACAGCTCCCTTTAGCCCTTCTTGTTTCTCACTTCTTCCTCCTACCAGCTTTGCCAGCAGCACCTGTCAAAGCAGTTCTTCCTTTATGGCCTCCAGACCTTTTATTTTCTGCAGCTGGGTCTTTTTTCCAGATACTCCCAAACATTGCCTGGGCAGTGCTTTCCCAACCTTCCTCCTTTGCTGCCCTTCTGACTCCCCTCCACCTTAACCTTCTTTCTGACCACAAAATGCAGAACTGGAGAAGGACCTTAGTGCTTCTGAAGCCCCCTCATGCGTTCTAACAGCCCATCTCACTTTATTAAGCTTATGTTGATGACTTCTCTGGCTAACAGTTATCCCTGGCACCAGTCTGATACCATTCACTTGCCTGAAGAATTAACTGAGTGTGACAGTTCCTTGAACACTGGATCCTCAGCCAAAACCGCATAGAGCTGCACGTTGAAACAGAATTCCCAATATGAATTGTGTGTTAATGCAATGGCAAAATATAAGCAAGACACTCAAGAAGTAGATGTTTGAATCCAAACACTGCATCTCCATTTCTGCACCTGTGGGACCTGATTAGTTCACCCACTGGTGACATACCCAGGCTCTTGACTGCGTGGCATGGTGTGAGCCAGGAGACAGCAGTCTCACTGCATCACAACCCATCTTGTTTTTTCCATGCTCTGAAAACAAAACCACCACAAAACTGCTTTTCTCAAAAAAGACACACTCCCAGATGTCCCCATTTTAGGACTTTCGGAGGGTCACAGCCATGCTGCAGCCTCCAGGCAAATGTGATGGGCACGAAAAGTGAAATAAAGGGAACCACAGAAGGGCAGAGCTGGTGACAGCCTCTGGCAGCAATTCCCAGATCCTGCTATAAACTCAGTCCTTTCCCCCACCACACCACTGCCATGTCCAAGGTCAGGGACCACCCACCCAGCAGAGCCCCATCCTCCATGGCAGGATGATGCCATTCTGCTGCGTACACAGTAAAGACAACCAGCAATCAGACAATTCTGCCTCATATTTAAGAAGTAAGTTCAGTTTCACGTGCTGTTAACACACACCACAGTTGGAAGGTCACAAAGTGCTCTCAGCCCCTGTCAAAACTGCTCCAAAACCTCATTACCTTCACTTCCCTCTGGAGAAAACCACACTTCTCAGCTCTGCTGGAAGCAGATCCCTTGGCATCTCTCCACAGCGCGAATGTGACAGGCTCTGTGGGTCTTGCACCTTTGGACATTTTCCCCTGACAGCTGAGACATCTGAGGGTTGCAGTGACGCACACGCAGTCCCCTCAGAGCCCAGCACTGCAGAGCTGCTCAGCAGCACGCGACGTGCAAAGCCACGAGTAAAAGACAATAAGTTCTGTCCCAGGGGTGTGAGATGAATAATTTGTTCTTCTTTGGCTGAACTAAAAGATTGAGGGGAAAATGCTCTAAAACTGTAATATATATGCATAAAAATATATATGTATAATTTATATATTTAATCTCACTGTAATGGAAAAATGGGGGAAAACCACTCCAGGTCAAAGAAAATACTCAGTTTGACCTGAAACTATGACTTTATAGTAAGTTTGATCAAAGCATTAGTTCCCAAATCATCCACACTTGAGATGTTTGAGCCAATGTTTTGCTGAGTAACCCAGACCTACTGCTATTTCCAACACAACTCCAAGGCACTGCAGAGACCAGACAAGGATGCTGGAGGTGCCCTGTAAAAGACACTGCCTGCTCCTGTGCCACGGAAGGGAGGAGACACATTCAGGCAACTTGAATAGTTTGGCAAGGCAATGCCAAGGGCAGCTGGGTTCTCCTGTAGTACAGGTCCTCTCCTTTACTAGGCATTATTACTTCATCTTTTAATCTATCTTCCCTACAGGGACAGCTTCCTCGGAGCTGGTGTATAGGTCTTGCAAAGGACAGCTCTGTATTTTCTCTCCTTCCCACCTGCCCCTCTCCTGCTGTCAATGACACTCGTAATCTTCTTACATTGTACCAGGGATCCACCAGCTTTATCTACTAAATACCATCTCTTTAGGTTTCCAGCAGCACTGCTGCCTTTTGCACATTTGCTGTTCTTGCAGGTATTACAACCATAGCTGTTAAACAAAAAGAACCACAGAAAAGCCATCTGCGTGCCCTCTCACTTATCCCCATTCTTGTCTCTGCTTTGCTAAGTGCCCCCAGCAGTTTCCTTTGCAACACGAGCTCATCATTAGCAGTTTATCTCATGCCATTCTGCTCTCATTGGTAGGTCTCATTAATGGATGTCTCTCAGCTTGGTTTCCTTGTTAGAGCTTCCCAGGGACTTGGATTCTGTCCACAACTGTGACCAGCTCAGACAGGTTTTGTATTTCCAGAGCTGGTTTGCTTGGAGGTGGGTGTCCCTGCCTGCATGCTGGGAGGTGACCCATCTCTCTTTTGAGGTGGGTTTTGAAAGATTTCTTCCCTTCCCTGTTTTTGAACACTAGAAATGCCACCATGTGAGCTTTAAATGCCTGTGTTGTACTACTGCCAGCTGATGCCCTGTTCGTATCACCTACTGATGGGCTCAGGGCACCCTTCCCACCACATAGCTGGAGATTTGAGACACAGGGAGATAAAGACACAGATTTGGTATGAGCTAAAACCACTGTTGTGTTCCATGCCTTAAACTAGTTTGCTACGTGATCATCTTTCTCCACTACTTTATACGAGCACTGGTTAGAAAAAAGTCACATGTGTTCCTTTTCCATCTTTAACCATGACCCCAGTATGATTTATTCTGCTGACTCCAGGAGAAGAGGAGAGAGAGCTAAGGGCATACCACAGGCATCTGACATCAAAACTAAAATGCTGATTGTCTAACACAGGGAGCTTTTCTACATGAACTTTAATAACAACACTATCTTTGGATTCCAGTTTAAGAATTAAAAAACAGCCCAGTAATAAAAAGTCACCTTCACCATTTCAAGAGACTCTGTATCATTTCTACTGTTGGTCACTACTTTTTGAACACAAACCTAATCTGACAGCAATGCTTTGTACAACAAACCCAAGCCTTCCCCAGGAAAAGCTGCATGGTTTCTGTCCCATGGTAGGATGCTCTGTGCAGAGACACCTCTGTTCCCATCCCACTGCTGGAGGTCAGACTCTATCCCTCCTGTGAGCTCTACATCCCACTTTGTACCCCTAAGAAGAAAAGGCTGGTGACTTTCATACAAACCTCATACAAGGTGCAGCTCCCTTCTGTGTCCTTTGGATAAAACTTCAATATACTCATCATGCTGAAAAGACGGAGATTTCTGGCAATTTTTTTTGTAGAAAGACCATTAAGTGCATCCTGCAGAAGCAACCTGCAGTGTCTCTCCATCCCCAAGCCCTATTCCTGCAGCAGCCCCGGTCTTGTGACACAGAATGGAGCTAAAATCAAGGAACAGCACTGCAACACCCCCAGCCAGGGAAGCCCATGATTCCTCCCTCCACATCAGGGGAAATCTCTGAAGAAACAAGCCCTTTTTATCCATTTACAGCGCTTTCAAAAGCAGTGAAGCCTGGCACAGTTTCAATTAAAAAAAAAAAAAAAAAAAAGGAAGAAAAAAAAAAAAAGGCAGGCAAAGAAAAACAGTAAGACAGAAGAAAAGTAAAAGAAAAACCCAGCGTATTAAGGTCTGATTGCTAAAGTGTGGCCAACAACTGTCACATTCACACGCTCTGCTCACTCCAAGCAATGCTGTTTCTTGCTCTGTTTTGCAGCAACTACGTAATTCATCCTGTTTAGCACTTCTGCATGCTTTGGCAGATAAAATATTGATCAGCCTGCCAAGAAACACAGAGTGCCATTCTGTTTTCATGTCAGAACTCGGTAATGAACTACATTGATCAAGAGCATCCTCTCTGTGAAAGGTCAGTGGTGAATGTGGCTAAATTGTGATGACAGATCATTAATCCAGCTCTCTCAATAATTGCCCTCTTTAAGAATTTTACTCCTGGTTCCTGTAAATTGTAGCAAATTTTTAGAGTGGGATCCCTGAGCAATCTTCAACCTGCTTCTGAGTGAAAGCAGATAACAGAGAAACAGCAAGTCTGGGGATTAAGTGTCCTTCAAAGCAATGCAGTTACCATAAAATAAAAATAAAGTGAGGAAGTGCAGAGCTTGCTTTGATGGGTAAACTAATCCCTCTGTAAAATATCATTGTGCAAGGTGTCTCACAATGCCACGATTACAAGGAATGTCAGTACTTCTTTAACCATCAAAAATGATCTGATAACTCCTATAGAGCACCAATCTCAAAGCTCTTGGTGTGCAGCTAACCTGACAGCAGGTGTGAACCTAAACACGTACAGAAGTCTTCAGAGGATTTGAGCCCCACTGTTTTTCAGCACAAATACAGTGGCTGCAGCTCTTCACAAAACCTCTGTGGTCGTTAGCACGCAGGCCAAGTACAAAAGTATGGGATTATCCACACAAGAAGGTATATACAGAGACTTAAACTTCTTGTGACCCTCCAAAAACTCTGGAGGAGGTTCTCCTGGGAGGCATCTTGGCATGCCTGGGTGCAGTTACCCACCAGGTCTGGGCTCCAGCCCTTAAAAACCTGCACTTTTGCTGCTAATCCCAACAGTCCCAACCCAGGATTAGATTTCCTGTGCTATCACTGCAGGTGAGTCAGGACATCACGCCCAGGTATCCCACACAGAGCTGCCAGCCCCATCTGGCTCCCTGGATCCCACACCATCACCTGCCACAAACCCACCTGCAACGGCAGGACCGAGCTGCTGCTCACTGCCACCACGGGTGAGCGTAATAACCACCCAGTACAAACAAACCACCATCCAAAGTGAACTCCAGTGGCAGTAATTTTCAAGGCAACCCTTCACCACCACCAAACGTGGTAATAAAGAGCAGTTTGGAGCAGGCTGAAGAGTGTCATTTCTAAGGCAGGAGGCACCGGGGGTGTCATTTTATCTGACAGTTCCTCTCAGACCACGCTGGCTATTTTTGGCTCTTCCTATGGCAGTTTTCCAGCTGCAGGAAAAAAATCCAGTGCAGGAGATGGGAGCACTATGCTTCATTTTCTCATCCGTATCCATGGGGCAAAAACCATGTGGTTACCAAAAATAACATGTCTTGACAAAATTAAAGGGATTTGAGACAGGTTTTGCTTTCAAGCAGCCCCATCTTTCCACAAGCTTTATCCAGTGTTGTTAGAACCATCAGCAAAGGACTAAACTAAAATGTTACAAGTTTATTTAGGAGCAAGGCTCCTTAATTCTCGTGCTGTTGTGCTAAATTGCCTATCAGCAGCAGCTCATTTTCATGCATTCAAAATGAAAGTGTTGGCATGCCTAAACTGCAAAGATGCAGTCCCAACACATGGGAGTGATGAATCTGAGTAAGATGACTAGGTGAACTCCTTACACTGATAATCTGTGGCCTTGTGGCCTGTTGGACTTGACAGAGCAGGGACAGAAAAATTAAAAATGACTTCAGTTCTTCAGGGGTCTCATTCCACATCCCCAGTCCTCCATGCAAATTTCCTATCTGTCTCTTTCTATCTTCCTCTCGCTTTAATTGCTTTTTTGTGCACATGCATGGAGAGGCTGGATGGACTTTCCTCCAACTTTTCCTTTGTGGTTGGAAAAAAGAAGAAAACCTGCTTTTCTCAACAAGTTGCATGAACAGACTCCTGAGCAAGCGAAGCAGCTCACTGCAGTAGGAGAGGAGAATATCAAGCAAGCCTTGTGAAATTCAGATTTCTTGCGATTTAGAGCCATCTGTGAGTTGTCAACCTTTCCCTGCTCTGTTTTTACAGGCTGTAACTACTAGGTGTGACCAAACTCATTCAGGATGAAGAAAAATTAACCCAGATCTTAATCTATAAGAAGTCATGATATCAACCATTCAACTTTTGATCACTCAGAGAAAGTTTCCTATAAAACACCAGGTAGTGCTGTGCAGCAGTTAAACTGCAGGTAACCACACCTTACAGCTTGAGTACCTATTCTATTCTTAATTTGAATTTACATCTTCAATGAAACTTTGGTAAAGTTCCCACTAAGAGAAGCAGATGTTTAACATCATGCAAATTCATGAACATCAGCAATCCTTCAGCTGCTACTGCTGAAAAAATTCAATTAACAATAAAAACTCTTAACTTATCATAGGAATACGTTTCAGTTAGTAAGATGTACATTTATCAGATACCCATATATAATTTAGCAGCAACTGGGAGTTCACCAAATATATCACAGAAATGGAATAGGATATATACTACGAAGTAGATACTATTAAACAATAGACATTTACAACCTGGAAGAGTTAAAACTTGCCTCAGCATATATATATTTCAATATTTCATTTTATTCCAAGAAAAAGCACCCATCTATTACTCTGCCAGCTTTTAAAATATCTTAAAAACTTACAGCATCAGAATATAAATTCCCCTGTTCTATAAACAAAACCACTATTCCTACCTTAAACAATTACCTTCCAAACTGCATAAACCTCAATGAATCACATGCCTCAGCCACAAATGCACAGGAGAAGGATGGATTTGCAGCCTTTCTGGGGAAGCCCCAGAATTACAGGTTGGTTTGCACCAAGTCCAAAAGCAAGTTCTAGGTTTGCATCCTTCCTGGGCAGGAACAGGCAGTGGTACGGGCAGGAGATGTGGGGAGCAGCCCCAGGGGGAGGGATGCAGGAGGATGCTTGCAGGTGGGAAAGCATGGGATAAATGTAATTTATCAAGTGCCTATCACCTTCTAGGTGGTGTGCCACAGATTTACAGATTTTTAAAGCCAGAAGGGATCCTGTGCACACTCTGACCTCCTCCATTACACAAGCACCGAATTCAACAAGATTTTCCTTGCAGCAGCTCCATAGAACACCTCATAGGAAGGTTTCCAGTCCAGATTTAAGCACATAAGATTAATTTTTCAAATTATTAATTTGCCTCAGTGGGCAAGCATATTTTATTTTAAATTTCTTTAGCTTCAATTCCCATCTACTGCATTTTGTTACGCATTTATCTGGTACATCAAACCCTAAGTCTTACACCTCGTACATCATTTTCCTGGCTTGTACCGATGCTGGGCTCAGCTCACACCTTACCTGTGGGATACAGTGGCTCCCACTAAGGCAGCTCACATTCGGAAGGATTGTTCTTTTTTCTCTTTTCTGGGAATTTTATCATCCCATGGTGGGCACCAAAATGCCCATGGCCACATTCATCAGAACCTTCAGCTTCTAGTCAGCAGCAGGTGGCTCTACCACAGTTCAGTGCCCACCACCTCAGCTGGCTCAGACCCTTCCTGGTACTACAAGGTGATGCTTCACAATCACAGAGAGCCTGAGCCCATTCCCAAGCCAGGGATTTCTAGAAGATTATAGTGAACAATTGCTCTCATCCCACCAGGACATGACTCCCAAAGATGCACTCAGTGTTCCCAAACACTACGGAGCATTAAGAAGATGTAACTAACAGCATCTCCTGGGCTGGGGAAGTTTTCTATGCGATGCCATAAGCAAACAAGGCTCTTCCTACTGCTGTTTTTATTATTTGCCACATACTGAGTATTAGCTATTATTTTCCCGTTAAAAAAATTAAAAATGTTTGTCAAAGCAGAGAGAAGAAACAATGCCATGAATATCAAAGCAGATGAAGGAACACCATGCAGTCAAGGCAAACAACTCATAAGTAACCCCTACACTGCTCATCCAAACCATTCGGGGAGCGTAAACACAGAAATAGAAATCACGAGTGAATTATGCATGACTCAAACAGGAAAGTGACTATGTCTAATGATTAATTTAGTCACAACACAGCCCACTCTGCTCTACATCTATCACTCCACACACAGACATGCACCCAGCTCTATGTGCCTGCTGTGTACTCTCTCCAAATTGCATTTTGTCTTCAGACTGTATTGGTTTCCTCTGTAAAAGCTATTAACCCAATTAGAGATGCTGCATCCTAAGTTGCAGCTGGGGGAGGTGGGAGCAGGAGAGGAAAATGTGCCCTACACAGCTGTTTTTAACAGTGACAACAAAATGAGCTTAAGGATGTCTAATTACTTAAGATCCCAACCCAAAACAAATCCACAGCGTAATGAATTGATTCAATTACTGAGAAACACTGTATTGAAACAGCCTGGGAAGGCAGTGAGGCTTTTGTAAGGGTTAAGAAAAAGAAGAAAAGAAGTCTGGGTAGATGCCAGGTGAGTGCTGGGGATGTCACCCCCAGGAGGGACCCACACATGGGGAGGGAGCTGCACGCCAGGTCCGAGGGGAGCAGAGCTGGGCAGGCGAGGGCTGGCAGTGATGGGGAGCAGAGCAGTCAGTACCTGGAAGGATAATTAAGCAGGTATGTTGCACATGCCTTTGAAGAGCACGGACTTAGAGGATGAAACTGTGCATGGCTGTCAGCTGCCTTGGGGAATGTGAGACGCAGAGAGGTGACAGCAGGACTCAAATAGCAAATTCCCCGAGATACTGAGGGCAGATCTGTTGATGGCACTCCAGAGGGAGCACAGAGAGGTGCTTTGCTCACCTTGCACAGGTCCAGACACAACTGGAGTCCCAAAATTCTCCTTTTTCCTGCTCTCCTCCCAGGGCTGCTCGTCCCCCAGGAAGAAAAAAAAACCCAACAAAACCACAAAGAAACGACAAAAAGGTAAAAATACCTTTCTATGAAAAGCCATGCTCCTGGATGGCAAAGGCTGACCAGAGCTCCTGAAAACAGAGTGGGATGTTCTGCATAAATCCACACTGATTCCTGTTTCATTGCTTCAGCAAATCAAAGGTAATCAGCTTAAGGCAATCCATCTCCACTTGTGTGGCCCCTGCTCTCTGGTATCCAATCGTCCATCCCAATGGCCTGATGCTCCCCAGTGTGGGGGTGCCTCTCTGACCATGACCTGGCACCACTGGGACCAGCACAGACAAGCTCCATATTCAGTCTGTACAGAGCTGTACAATTAAACCCCTTGATTTTAGAAAGAATTAATTAGATTATATTTATTCTACATATTTCCTCGTGCTTTTGCTGTAAGGATGGCTGGGTGAGAGGGGTTGCTTTCCATGGGGTGAATCCTTTGGAGCAATGGCAAGAAGCAGGAGATGGACAAGAAGTTAATAGCTATCATCCTTGGTTTGATGCGCAGGGTTTGGAGGGCAGAGACAAGGGACAAACCACAACAGACATATCACAGGTAAACAAGAAGACTTGTTCTAAAGCCAATTCTCTTGCAATGCATCTTGTGTAAGCATCAGTTTACACCTGGTGCTGTGTTTTCCTTTTAATTTTTGCACCCAAGATTGCTATTGTTAAATAAAAAGAATATAGACTTGGCAGACCGTTAGTGTTTAGAGCGTGCTGCTTTAGTAACATTGAAGCCAAATCTTCGTAAGGAATCTGAAGGACAAAAAAATAAGTAATAAATTCTTTCTGGCCATTTGAAGCACTTGAAGACATCTGTGACACATCCACTTGTCATCATGAAGTGGAAGAGTTAATTTTCATACAGCAATGATTAGCTTAGGTCACTCTTCACCTCAGTAGTGACATGAGGAAGAGCCTTGGTCCACTGGCCTGAGTGACCAGAAAGCCTTGGCTACCCTTGCACCATAGCCAACTCACAATCCTCATTTCTATACAGAAAACCTCAGCACAACTTTAACCCAGACATTCTGCAATTTAAATTAACCAAACCAAACAGGCTTTTGTTAGATAAATGATATGCTGGCTCCTTATGCCTGCTTCAGTTGATGATGCTACGCAGTCTGCTGTTTGACATTTTACAATCCTCTGCCTTATTCCTATTAGAGAAAGCAAAATTGTCTGGATTCCTTGGGGAAGTAACCAATGCTCACTTTTTTATGGCTGACTGGCACATCTCTCAAACACTTCTAGATAGCAAATGTATTATTTGGAAACTTTAATAAACATCAAAGCCCTCTGGCAGCAATGTAAATTTTACTGATGCTGTTGTGCTCTGAAATGTTTACCTTTCCAAACAACTTACTGGCTTCTACTGTCAAGAGGAGCTCCTCACCATCACTCTGTATGAGGGATCCCACAAATCAGACTCCCTGGTAAAGGTACTTTGCTTCCTACTGTCTGGTTTCTTAGCTGTACCATGAAGCACACACGGGAAAAGTGCCTCGCAACGTGGATGGAGTCAGGAACACTAATTTTTTTTTCTCAGATATTAGTGTGAACAAGTTTTCCTTGATGCCTTCTTGGAGACACTCTTGCTTCTATCACAAGACTGCAGGATCTGCCCTGAGATGACTTCACCCTCTATCACAATAACTTTTTAAGCCATTCTGAGCCAGTTACTGCCTATGGTTACCTGGTTTCTCTCAGTAACATCCCCACTCAGGTGTGTGATGTTTACCACTGTACACACCCCCTCGCAACTAGTTCTCTTGACATTTTCAATCCAACTGCAATAAGAAAACACCATAACTCTCCCCAGACTGTGTCCCCTTCCACATCCTCACAATCAAAGACATTCAGAGAAACCTACTGCAAAACAGCTGCTGATTCTAGGCATTTCCCCACCTTACACTTGAACTGTGAGGTCTCCAAGATCCTCTTGCTAAGTACTAAAGGACAATGTGATTACAGTAGGCAGGAGTACTTATCATTGTTAAAGATGGATGTAATGGTTTAATAACGATGTGCTGTGACTGTTGTTCAGATGTCATTAGGAGACCTCTCAGGCACCTCATTAGTAGATCATAATGTACACCCTAAAGGGCATTACTGTAATTATAAAATGTTAACTTCTAAGAGGAAAACATGCACAAGGAGGGGGACATAGTACTTCTAATGTAAAAAAAATATATTAGAAAGGACTAAAAAACTTCACACAGAACACTCTTAAATTAGTCCAGCAACAACAGACTTAAGGGAAACTTTAACACCATGCACATGTATGCGTGAGAGTCCACTTACTCTTCCAGCACTGATGAGGATGAAGCTACCACACTGTGGTACTTTCAGGGTTTCCAACACTTCAGTTGGACCTTTATTATAATCACCCTGCACAATATATTTCACCCCAGAAATCAATAGAGCCTCTCATGACAGGTAGTCAAAATTTGCCAATTAATGATAGAATGCCCCAACTCCTTCAATGTGAAATCAGATCCTTTCTGTGTGATGAATGGTGCAAACGAGGACTCCGATTCCTACCGCACCAACTCCAAATCGACCACAACATCCAACCCAGCTACACCTTCCAGCAGACCTTGACCTGCCCATAGCAAAGGCAGCTGCAGCACTGCATCTCTCAGGGCTCCAAAACAGAGAGAAAACCACAAATACATCTCCTCTAACTTCCCATTTCCAACACACACCCAGGCTGCTCCTCCTGCCCTCTCCCATCAGAGCCTGGACAACAGAAACAATTCGATTTGTATTTCTACTTTAAATCCACATATGAGGAGCAACCACAGCAGGTGAAGAAACAGAATAACTCAAGAACAGCTCACCAATGCAACAGGCTGAATTTAGGGGATGAATTCCTCTCCTATTTCTTTGTGGGATTATTTTTTTTTTCCCTCTAAAGCACTATAATGATAGATGATGAATGGGACAGTCATCTAAGCACTGGAAGTGCTCTGCTGCTGACAACACAAATAACCTTTCTGTGGTTCAGGGTACCAGCTCCGGAGTAGATCTGCTGGAGGCCTGTCAAGATAACAATATCCCCACACTGAACCATTGGCAGTGGGATTTTTCATTATATATGTCACTAAAGTACAGAGGGAAGCTTCTTACTGCAGAAGTAAGGGGATGAAAACATGTTTTTCCTGAAGATTTTCAGCATTGAGAGTGACAGATATTCCAGGGTAGAGCATGAATGACAAATCACTATGTTTTGATCTGCGAGAGCACTACACTGAACCTCTGTTGAGAGGGAATTAGCACAATTTAAAAGCTGCCTGCCAGCACTTCTGCCCCCATCCTGCAAAGCTCCAGCTTGTGCTCTACTTAAACAGGTGCCCTGTAGACCCCCCCTAAAGAAAAGGGCTCCCCACATTTCCATCTCTCATTTGGATGAGGGTTGTCTTGCCCATGGCAAACCCCCACACTGCCTGTTTCTGCCTTGGCTGCAGCTGTAACCCTGGCAGGACAGACTGCTGTGCCCTGACAGCCTCCCCTGGCAGCAGAGAGCCTTTTGGGCTTAGAAAAGAAAGGGGGAAGAAAAGGAAAGCACATCACTAGACTCTTCCAAAATAAAGAGTTTAAGCCATTTACAGGATAGCCTTCAAAACATATTTACCATCTTAACACATCCCTACCCAAACAGCACTACAACAGAGACCCGCAGTTATGGTGCTGAATTTGTTTCATACACCAGGAAACCTTTTAATTTCATTCTCTGATCCATATTCATAACACTCAGGATTTATTTCAAGTGCATTCACTATAATACAAGCGATATATCCCTCAGCTCCCAGGGCTCTGCTGCCCCATGAACTGACACGACTCCATACCCACATGATGCTCAGTCACTGGAAAGTGTCACAAGGGCTTGGGCTTACTCACAATTTACGGCCAGCCTTCCTTCCCACAGAGATCATTGAATACCTAGCTGTGTCCAAACAGCACAGGACACAAATGAAACTCAAACCATTGAAGAGGATAAAACTCTGAGGCTTATTACAGCTGGGAGATTAAAATTCAATATTGCAGGAGAGAAGGATGTTAAAATGCTGCACAGATTTTAGCTCCTCTTTGCTCACAAAGCTGGTTTGACAATGGTAAGTCTGGTTTAACACAGTTTTATTGACATAAATTCTATTTGTCGAGGGCTCTGAAGGAAGAAGCGACGCTCGTGCCTCGCATTCCCAGCCACTGGGTACCCAAAGTGATTTTCTGTCTTTGTCAGGAAACAGATGGAGCTTAACCTGCAGCACAAGGAATTCACCACGCTGCACCACACACGTTGGGCATCGCAGAGTGGTTCTGTTGGCCTTACAGGGAGAGCAAAGGTCTGGACATTGAGTGCCCTGAAGAGGTGATGTAATTAAGTTTTACATAAGGAAGTCCTTCCAATGTGGCAGGTTCTCCAAGATAGTCAGGCTTGTTGATAACCTGCCTGTTTCCCCAGTGAAAACCTTTTCTACTCATCCCAGTATCTTGCTAAAGCCCCCTACAAGTGTACAAAAACTGCACTGAGAGCCAGATCAGTTTATACATGGACTTCACAAACGCTTTGCTCCTGGTCTTTAGCACCACATAAAAAATAAGAGCTACAGAAAACAAGTGGAAGTCCCTGCTCTAGAAGGCAAGTCAAGGAATTTAACGCCATTTATTAGAAGCAAGGTCAGGCCCTCAGTCATGTCAGGTCTTTCTCACACACCATGTGGTTTTGTGATGTACAAACTAAGATGTATCACTACAAGTTTCTGTTCGACCATTTGAAACCTGACAAAAAGTAAAAAGGGCATTGAGTGTTCCAGATTTAATTAAAAATTTAGCCAAACCACACGGTAGGCAATAAAACTGACTTGCACATCACAGCCTCGCATCATTCTCCTGCAGCCCCTGCCCACCTTCCAAATAGCTCAAAACTACAGTTGGGCAAATCAAAACAGCACCAAAATTTCTAGTCTGCCATGCCTTTACCACTTTGCTTTTAAAGCAAATTAAAGGTAGCTTATATTAACACTGCAGTTCCAGGGTGATTGCATTCTTCTCCCAGAGACTGCCACTTCTGCACAGGACTGCTCCCTCTCTGCTCACCCCAGTTTTACAGCAGTGAAGTATCAGTGAGTTTGCAGGACTCAGCCTTCATTTGCAGCATGGAAAAGATGCTTGGAATCAAGATCTGTGCTTATTTATTTCAGCAGCTTTTCCCTGCAGTCAATAAATAAATGAATGCCTTTTCTGTGTTTAATTTCCCACCCATGTAAGATACAAGTTTGGCCATTTCTTCTGCCTAGGCAGTAATGACATCTCTAAGAATAATCACACAAGATTCAGACCATCATTGGACACCTTTGTCCACATCCACATCAACAGAATAAAAAAAAAAAATAACCATTCCCTCTCTTGGCTATGCATTCTGATAAGCAGTGGCCAGTCACATTAATGGGACTAAGCTCCCAGCACAAGCTTATCCAAGCAAGTAAAGTAACCTCTTGAGTTTTGTTCTTTTTTTTTAAAAAATAATTTATTATAATAACAGCCAAACATCTGAAAACTTTTAAAACTAATATTCTGAAATTTTATGCTTCACATGCTAGGATTTGTAATATCACAAACTGTTTTGAGTTGCAGTCAGTCAAGCAGAAAATATATGTATGGCTGTCAGATAAATTTACTTCAAGCTGTGAAAAAATTATATTGCTATCAAACGTAAGGTAGCATCCTGTCATCCCAAAGATACCAGCCACCAGCCCGTTGGCCTAATTCATATTTCAGAGATATTGCAAGTGACCCATACACAAAAGGTGATGGTGGTATTCATGAGGAGATTTGTAGCACCAGCGTAACCCTGTTGCACTGTTGAAAGAAAAAAAAAAATAAAGGAAGAAATCATGAAAGATTGCATCTCAGGAACTCTGTTAAGGGGTGCAGGAGGTCAGCAGCAAGGCAGCCTATGCAGTCTGAGATGTCCATATTAACACAGATGTACAGAGAAACCACAGAAATGCATTCCCAAACAGTCATTCCTTTGCAAATCCCTGTGCCCACCAGTTCTTACCTCCTGTATCCATATGGAAAACACAACATATGCCGAGGCCCTGAGCAAACCAGCAAGCATCAGCAGAACAACGTTTTTTATGATGCTCGTTCAATTTTGATCATTCTTTCCTACGACACACACAGAACCAAGACCACTCCCTGGCTAAGAGTGCCACTGTGGTCACCTTTCTTTAAATATTTGTTATCCAGTGCCTTCAGCTTCCAGTTCACTCATTCCTTTCTTTTGCTCTTCCCTCTATACATTCAGGCTGGAAGGAGCTGTTAGAGGAAACCTCAGAGCATTTGAACCACCATGAGAAGCCAACCCCAGAGGTTCACAGACCACACACAGTCTCATCCTGCTGATGGAGAGCCTTTCTCTGCAACCCTTTATCAGGATCTTTTGTCTTATGAGCTTTGTGAAATATTAAGGTGTAACTGCTGTCTTAGAGATACTCAAATGTCAAAAGAGTTCTTTTGCTTCTATTCAGTAAGTCTTACAAAAAAATTAAATTTTCACGTCAGGTAGAAGATCTCTACGGTCTTTCAGGTTAAAAGATGTTTTAAGAAATCTAAGCCTGAACTTGAAAAAACCCAACATTATCAGAAGCCAGAGAGATCCTGAAATCAATTTATTCTGCCAGTTTTAATCTATTAACTCCTCAAAAGACATTTGGAAAAGCTTTATCCAAGAAAAGGCTGTGTTCCAAAAGCATGCTTTTTTCACGAGTACATATTTGTGAAGCGAGGGAGGTGAAGAGAGAAAAATGTTAATAGACATTTGGCTAATGCCATATTCCCTGGTACTTCACTTCCCTCATCCTCACTTCGCTGCGATGCTGCGAGGGAGGGATGCAATGAAGACCAGAGAAGAACCTGCAATATAACTCAAATAGCACAGTTCAAGATGGTGATAGTGACACATTTAAAACAACACCTGGCAGAAGTATCTGCAGATGAGACTCCTTAAAATCATAAAAGGAACTGCAGCTACAGTATTTCTTTTCAGGAGTGAAAGGCTGAAAAACTACACTTGCAGAAGCCTTGAAGATAAGAAGGTTGACAGATTATAACCATTTCTAAGGAAGGATGCCACCAGCAACGTCCTCCATCATTCCATCACGATGGTACTGCTGTAAGACAGTGTCAAACCTTGTGGAGATTGCCCCAGTAAATAAAAAATAGGAGCAGCCCACAACATCAAGACAAACTTCCTAACACCTCGATGCACTTCATGTTTTTGCTAACAATATCAGGAGATGTTATTAATGGAGCTCATCTCTTGGCTTCAAAGTCAACAGGTTTTGCTTATCTGCACTTCTGCTTTTGTAATGCACTGTCTACGAGCTTGAAAACATCTCAAATTCATCTCAAGGGCTCTGGGGAGGAGGAGTTGAGGCCACTTTTTAATAGCACTTTTCACAAGCTGCTGCTAAAAACTCTTCTTAATTTCACAGCCATGAATATCACTACTCAAAAAGCCCCACTGCCTGTGTCTGTAGGAAAGGAAAGTCGCTCTTCCCTGGGGAGAGGACAATACCAACACATCCTCCCCTGCTTGCAAAATCCACCCTTCTACTCCTTACAAGTTTAAATATGGAGCTTAATTAAAAGGCACTCAAACACATATTGCGATTCAGACTACGAAGACATTAAATTACATAACTCCTCCTCTCCATTACAGCCAGAAGTAGGTTTGGGGAGCACCATGACCTACAAACTCAGGAATTCTTTAATCCAAACCCTCCTGAACTTGGTGGCAGCACACTGCTCAAAATTCAGCCAGCTCAGCAGGGCATGCATATCATGTTAATACCTTTATATACATTTATGCACATGATTGCACACACAAGGATACAGTGCAGCAATAGTGTGGACCAGACTCTCAGTGGGTCTGAGATAGGAGGACACAGAGGAGCTGCTTGCTGGCATGCTTGTCACCATAAATTGTGCCCTAAACTGTAATAGCTGGCTGCTGCGTCCCCAGTAGGTGCAAAGCTTTGCACATACATCTGCTTTTGCAGTGAACACCCCCTGCATGTGAAAGTTTAAGCTCTCAGAAAAATACATTCTAAATTCAAATGAAAATCTTAGGAATGGAACTGTATTGTAACTTTAGGAATTTCTCTTCCCTTAATGCTGCGTTGTCAGGCTGCAAAGAAAATGCATTTTCTGGAAAAAAAAAAATAAAAAAAAAATCTAAGGAGTCAAAGCCATCATCTTTCAAAACATCCTCTGCACCTGTTTTGGACTTACTTGCTTAATTATTTTCTTGTCCTTTGCAATCTATACACGGTGTTCTTCAGCATGGATCCATCTCTTCTCAGCTCATCCGAGCGTGCAGCTGGATTCACGCTGTGGAGAGCTGCTCACACCATCACCTTTCCAGCCTTAAAGCCATCACAACCTCAGTGCCTGCAATACCTGGCAATGCATGCATCTTGGCAGAAGAGCTGCTTACATTTGACACTCATTATTTTAATGCAGAGCTGAAAGAAGTTTCCTTTCATTAAAATATGTAATTAGGGGTTCTTTTTAAACATTGGGAAAAAAATTCCTATCTTCTTTTAGATGAGAGTTTTTGCTTCTTTGACTTGAATCAAAAAGCATCTCTTTTGGCAATCTCCCACCACACTCATACATCAGCTGTTAAAAACATCTTGAAAGGCACAAAATGAAATGAATCACATCTGGAGCCAATTTGGACATGTATTTGTTTTCTAAACAGTATTAAATTCAAATCAGTATCTTGAAATGGTAATATAAGCATATTAAATTGGATAGAAATAATGAGAAATGGCCTTATTCATACCGTGCTTACTGACTATATATTCTCACCAAAGTAACTGTGATCATAACTCCTCAATAACTTCATGGAGCTAATAAATGACAAAACCACACCTAAATTACAGCTAAGTATAAAGGCATGTACTGCAATGGTTATCTACCCAGCCTGCCAGACAGCAATGCCTGCAAGAGGTACAATACTTGAACGTCCAGGTCATGGCTCCTTGTACCAGACAAGAAATACACCATATATCTGTAAAATCTATAGGTTATGTATTCCTTGAGTGCAATTATTCAGACATAGAAAACATGCTAGCCTGTAAGACCTACCCAACACATGCAGTCTATAGAGCTGTGTTTGTTTTGGCAGGCTATGCTCTGTTTGCACAGTCCTCAAGCTTCACACATAAAATAGTCGTTTATTTGACATTGAGAGCAGCACAAAGGCAATGGCTCAGTGAGCGAATGCCTTTCAGCATGACTACTCCAGTCTCTGATGCTCAAGTAAGCACAAACATATATTGCTCCATAACAACTCTTCTCCACCACCCTCCTCTACAACAGGCTCATGTGCCATGACATCACACTGGGATCCACCACCACGTTTGTGCCTGTGTACAACAGGCACTGCTTCCTCTAGCTTCAGCCTTGGGGTACCTCCAAATTACTGAGAGTCACCTTTGGACTGAGGTGACCTAGACATGATTTTTTGGGGAGACTATAGGAAGAAACACGGCAGAAGTAAATAATGTAGTTGCAGCACACTCAAAGTTGGCTGGAACCCCCCTCATTGCTTTTTCCTAATGTTCACAAATAACACATTAAATTAATAAGAAGGAAAAGACACAGGTCAATTAAATATCTGTTCACATCAATCCAGGTAGTTATGATTCATACAGATACACATGACCTGTGTGGACCCAGACATTTCCCAGCACAGTAGCTGGAATAAAACTTATAAAGAAAATACTTTCGTCTTTCAGGGTAAACTTCCAACAATCTTCCTGTACAGACCTTTTCCTCCCAATTATCCCCAGGGGCATCATGCTTTCCCTGTTGCAACCAGCCACAATTAAAAGCCAGAGCATCCCCCTGACCTGGCCCAGCATCTGCCCACCTCTCTTGGTGGCACATTCCCACCAGAGCAGATGGTTTTACAGATGAAAGAAACAGCAGAAACTGAAACAAAGCAAGATCAGGAGGATCTAGTTCACATAAAAAAAAGTCTTCAGGTATATCTACTGTTCTTCCACCATTATTTCAAAATCAAGAGTATCCCTTTTATCTGGGCAATGAATAAGGAGCTATACAGTAATTTACAGCTGCTCTTTCTAACCTCTGAAGCAAATCAGCCATTAGAGGAAATCAGACACTGTCTCCCAGGGTGCTCCCTAGCAGGTGGAGAATAGAAAGCAAGAGCCTGTTAGGTATGAAGGACCCAGAACCTGGCAAGCTTTGAAACGACCCTGTCTCGCTGCAAGGAGAGCCAACACCACAGCAGGAGGAACACAAGGAGGAACCAAGGAAGATAATGTCACACACATCCCTTCCCGGCACCCCATGCTGCATGCAGCTCTTCGAGGACCTGGCATCTCTTTCTTTCCCAGCCAGAAAAAGTGTTAGAAATATGGAATCTAAAAATATCTGGTTTTTTTCATCTATTTCCATTTTCTAAATAAATAACTAAAATGTGATGAAAGGAATGTTTCTCCAGGGCTCACACTTTTCAAACACAAATCAAGCAGATGATATCTCCCTTATGGGCAGTGATCTCCTCATTGAAGAAATCCAAAGATGATATCTTCATTTTCAGAGGAGACAGAGTAACATCCTCAATATCATGAAGAACCAGGAACTAAAACTGGGCTGAAGGGAAGGAAATACACACTATTTCTAATGCCTATTCATTTTATAGAAGAACTTTAAAAACTCACTTTTATCCCCTCCACCTTTTGGGAGCAGTCTCTTCACGCCCTGGTTCTCACTCCTCTTTTGCTCTTTTCCTGTGGTTGGGAAGGTGTTGGTAGCATCACAAACATCACGAGGGCAATTTTTCCATATCCAGCCTGGCAGCTGCTAAGCATTGCAGAAAAGTGCCAGAGTTCTCCAGCCCTGCAGAAATAACTGGGGTGCCTATGGCAGGGGAATGGATCACTGACTCCTGGCAGTGCTTGATGTCATAGGTACTAAATGCTGATAAACACAATCCACTAAAAAATAGCAGAACAACTAAACAGTGGGGGAAATTGTATAGCTAGAAGAGAGGCTATACACAGGTACCTACATTAATAACTGCTGACAATCTTTCCCAGGGCATTTCAGCAGTGAAACTAAGTTTTCCATGCTTCAGAAACAGCCACAAACTCTTCTTTTAAGCAACATAATTAGTTGGAGAATGAATAATACCATCAAACAGTAAAAGCCATGGGTCTACCTTCCCGGTTGAAAATGATGCCTTGTTCAAGCATGACGATAAGCATTCCTGGGGTGATGGGAGCTGAAGGTGGCAGAAAGCCAGCGCTACCTCCAGTAAGTTTTATATGTACAAAGGTGGAAGCATATTCAACATACAGTCAGATAACACAGCAGGAGAGAGAAGACATGTATAAAAGTGAGGTCAAACGCAGCTTTCCGTTTGACTTCACATTGCAAGAACATCACAGCACTTCTGCAGCCTCCCTCGAATGCCCCTCGTTGCCCCAAGGTCCCACGCGGGGCAGGAGCGTCACCTCCACAGCGCTCGGAGACGTGCCCTTGTCGCAGGCTGACAGAGCTCCGTGCTCACGGTGAGGTTTGAGGTCTTCAGAGCACAAAAAAATTACACAGCTGCTGGACAAAAGAAGGTGCTAAAATGAGCAATAAAATGCAGAAGGGAAACCTGAAAGACATTCTCTAAAATCTTAATTAATAGGAAAAGCTTAAGGTCTGAGAGATACCATAAATCCAAGCTGTATAGATCTCTGATTAAGGTTTGCTGCATCGTATCCTGCAGAAGAATGGAAATGGTTATAGTCTGCAAATACCCTCCGGAGGTGATAACACGGTTTTGCTTTCAAAGATAAAGTAGAAAATAATTCAATTTAACAACTGAATGGGAGGTGGGGACCCAAGATGGGGGTGCAGCGAGGGATGGAGGTACCTGGCCTGGGCACTGATCACTTGTAAAAGAGATAAAATAAAATAATAAAGAAAAGGACTCAGTCCTTTTATGTCTTAAAAAAAAAAAGAGAAGAAAACCTCCGTATTTCCTCATCTATTGCTGCTGGCTTGCCAAATATCCTCTACAAGGTAAGGCTACCAGATCCAGACTTAAATAATACAGAGCTGAGAGGGAATAAGCAGCCAAACACCGAGAGGTCAGGAGCAGAAGGGCCTGGACTTGGCCTCCACCCATCCTTCAAACCTCTTCTGCCTCAACATCCACCACTCTGCTGTCCACAGGGCCAGAAAACCAAACCTAACCCAGCAGCAGCTAAAGCAGAAACTGGATCTGGGGACAGCATGCCCCAAATGCTGTCCTTCCCTGGGGACTTTCAAGAGGAACAGAGCTCCTCTGTCCCTCTCCTTCCAAGCCCTGGCATGAAAACAGGGTGGCTCCTCCTGTGCAACTGCACAGACAAGAAGTCGTTCCCAGAGCACAGGGACTTACTGAGCTAATTCCCAAATATTTTCATACATAATGGCTCTCTCTTGTGTCGATTCTCCAGTGTCTCTCACCAGCCTGAGTTTATCCTTGGCCTCCTGTGGACAATAGTAACATGTTCTCAAATTATATGAAACACACCATCTGGGTTTCTGTGCCTCTGCTGTTAAATTCGGTTAAAATTAGTCAGAAAGTTCAAAACACATTCGAGAGAACAGGTAACCAGCACAGAGCACACTACCTGGGTGTCTAGTTTTTAATGGCCCGCAACATTAGAAGACGTTATGGACAACCTTACACTGTGAAACTCCACCCCAAGGTCACACCACTCGGAGTCCCACCTACGTGCACACAGCAGAGTAGGAGTTAAGGGATTAGTGCTCCAAAGCTGTGGCTTGCATTGGTATCTCCTCTGGTAAACCAGTGGGATGAGAAGCCCATGAGGATATACTTATCAGTTTCCATATCAGTGTGTGCATTACCCCATGCCTGCAAGGAGCCTGATACTGCTTTGTTTTTCACTTAATCCAGAAATATCATCACTAGCTTCATCTATTTGTGGCACCAGAAAACAAGGGAAGGTTGGCCAGGGCTAACACTGAGCCTCTTCCTTCGATTATCTATTCATAGGGTTGGGAAGAGAAAGTCACGTGGACAGAAAAAGCATTTCTCTGGTTTTGATTAGAAAGATGCTATTTTCCAAATCCTATTTTCCAAGAGCAGACCTTGATCACAGAAATAAAAGAAAAGCTACCCTGGCCATTAGCTCTGTGTTTCAGATTCATTTTATTCCCTAGAGCCCCTGGTGTCTCCAGGGATTATGTAGGCAGCCTTCAGCCTTGCACCATTCAGATAATCTGGAGAGATCTTTCTTAAAAATAAGTCTGGCCAAAGTTTTTTCCAGAGCTTCACACTCCCTGAAAGCAGAGGCAGGTTGGCTCCACACAAAGCACCCATCTCCCCCACCCCAGAAACACACCTGATGCTGCTGGCAAAGCTGAGTTAAAACTGTCACTGGAAAGATGCATCACATCCCTCTATTATTTACTCAACTTTAGCATTAGTATTCAATGAATCAAAGCACCCAAATCTCTTCAGTAAAACTACCTTTGTGCAGAATGGGTGGTATTTACTTGAGGGGTATTTTTCCTTTTTCTGAATGCTAATTTTTGTTTGTTTGAAAAGGTAAGGTAGCTCTAAGGCAGAGCACAGCTAGAGACAAGAAGTCATTCAGAGCACCCTCTGAATTTTCAATGAATTATTTTAATTAACCCATGGGTAGTGATTCCCTTCAGAGCATTTTTTAAATAATAGTTTTTTATGAGCAAGGTTATGATTTAAAATATGAAAATATCAACAGACTTGCCACATGCATGAATTTCACTGCGTAAAACCACACCCAAATTAGAAAAATTGTAATCAAATTCTCAAGCTATCACAAAACATTTTACAAGGTCAAAGTAACTTCAAGTGCTCTAAAATGAAAACTCTCTTGAAATTTTACTTTGTTTTGCAACAAAAGGCAGCACACTGAAACCATCACAGTATCAGTAAAACCAGGAAAAGTTCTATGATCAAGACAACACTCTTTTTTCCCTCTTAAAAGATATTAAAAACACCTGAGTTACCTTACAGTTGAGATCCATGTAACAAACCACAGCACCCCAACCTTCCCCATATTAAAAAGTACCAAAAAAAGGTATCAGCAGTTTGGATGCTCATTTAAAAAAAATAAATATAAGAGACAAATGATGCAGATCATCCTGCTTATACAGCCCATACTCTTGTTGCCTGCGTGCTCATGTATGGCACAGGTGTGTGATGCCAGCACTATACACCCATGGGTGGAGCAGGTAGAACACCTCCCTACCCACTCAATCCATAATCAATACACTGCAGCACTCCAAGCCAGCCATCTAATTCTTTCACCTTTGGGTTGTTATACTTCTAAGGCAAATGACAAACCCCTGAAATAAAAGAGCCTGCACACACTCCCCACAAACACGTTTAACTTAAGGTACAGTCGGTATCGATCCTGCAGACAAACCCCCTCTGACATTATCGGGAGCTCTGTGCGCAGGGACCAGAGCATCACCGCTGCCCTTTTCATTTGGATAAGCCTTTATTCAATTAGACCTACGAGTCAGGGAAGAACCTTTTTCTGTCTGTAATGCACCGAGAGCAGACTATTTGCTGTGACACCGGCTGTGAGCAGTTCCCCACGCGGAGCAGCGGGTAGGGATTACCTGCTAATTGCACTCGCTCTCCTAGACGGGCAGTGAGACAAATCTCTGTTACTAAAAGGGTTATTTTTGTTGGCAGTGCTGAGAGGGCTCATTAGAAGTGATCACCAGATGTCACCGATTGTTCATAAAATACCACAGAAAGAACATCTTCCCCCAGAAAAAAAAAAAAACCAACCCACACAAAGTGTAACAAAAGCCATAAATACACCATTCTGGAGTATTTTTAGCCACAGTACAGCTTCCCTTTTTCTATTATATATCTAAAGCAACATCTACTGAAAGAGGAGTGATACCTTCTAATAATGTCAGCTCTCATTAGCAGGTATTGTACTTCATCCCAGCCTCCAAGGAGTTGACCACCAGCTCTACAGCAGCAAACACAGCGGGTTTGTAGCTCAAGCTGTCAGCAGTCAAGAACAAACCTCCATCCATCGAATGAACATGATACTGCAACCCAGGAAAGCAGATGGACAGCTGGGACTGGGTGATGCACCTTCATCTGTCTTTCAAGAGAACATCTAAGGGAAGGGTCAACAAAATGATTTGCCACACGGGGGATTCCAGGGTAGTTCCCTGAGATGGTGTGTCACACTGGTGCAAATTAAAGGCTAATTAATCTGCCCTGCAAACTCTCCTACATGCACTCAGCTCTGCAGCCCTGGTGAAACATCTGCATCTCTCATGCTAGGGGGGTTCAGCTGAAGATTGGGGGGTGTTTTCTTTCCCCTGGAAATCCAAGCGAGGAGACCTCTACAGGTAAACAATACGCTTCAGCTGCCATATCACCTTCATCACTTTCAGATCTCAAAGCAAATTCAGTCACTTTGTTTTCATTATCAGCACCGAGAAGTGTCTGAGTGAGTGCCATCCACAACACATTAGGACGTGTGTCACTCATCCTTCGCGTGCGGTGACACCGTGGGTATGCAGGCTGCCGCTCGGAGCGTTTCATCTATTCTACCTCTGGGTTGCTTTGAATGAAAAATACTCCGTGCACAAACTGTGCTTTGCTACTTGCAGATCTGTCAGTTATATTTATTTCACAAGCAGCTTAAGACATGACGTGAACCGAGTTGCTGGTAAGATTTTACTACAAGCTATCAAAGTCTTCAGCAGACACCATCTATAACTACTCACTTTCATCCTCACACCCACGGGCTCATGCTCTCAGTGCCAACTTTGAGCACAGCCACAGCTTCGAGATACCCTCAGCTGTCTGCAGTCATTGTCTGGGCACCAAGAGAAACCCAAACTCGTCAGGAGAAGCATTCAGCTCATCACATTCAATGGACAAAACTGCTCCTGCTACACCATGGCAGCACACAGAGAGCATGCAAACCTAAAAAACTGCCCTTCCTCCATGCAGGAACCAGCTCCTTGGGCTTACCTAGGCTTGGCCATTGGAAGGGTGAGAGGTACCCCAGGTCAAGATGAGAAAGTATTCAAGCGTCCACGAGAATTTGGGGATAGTTACTAGGACCCATCAGTGTATTTGAAAGCCAGGAGGTCCCTGAAGTGCTGGGGTCTGAACCCCAAGCCCTGAATTAAGGTTGACATATGGGTGGTCCCCATGGTCCTTCAAAAGGAGGGGATGAGTTTGCCTTTCGGCTTTCCTCCAAGGTGCAGCTGACCTTGCAGGGAAAGCCCTTGGGTAAATGAGCCCCAGGTGCCCCCCATTGGGTCAATGAGTGCCAGGGGTCCTGCTGTGGGGATAAAAGCTGGGACCACTTGCAGGAAGGGTGCAGTGTCTGTCTGTAAGGTGGACTCACTTTGCAGAGTTTCCCTGTTGGGGAAGGACCTCCTGACTCTCCCTGCAACTGGGCCAATACTCAGCAAATTGTTTTAGCTTAGGCTATGATCCCTGGCCAATATTTCATGTTAGCAACAAGTCCTCAGAAGAATGAAGAAAAGCTGCGTTCAGCTGGGGGATATGAGCAATTAAACCAGAATCCATTAAACTGACAAGGCAGTAGATAGAGAGCACAACCCTGTAAAGTTACTTTGAATTAAGAACATACTGGGCTATTTCTACATGTGAATCTGGTCTGAAGATAAAGATATATCTATTTAATATTAAGAGGTTTCTGCAGACAGTGTTTAAAAGCACCTACTTAAAAACGTGAATTTGACTACAAGATAAGAGCACACATTTTACAAATACCCATATTTGCATTTCATTCTCTAAGTTATATTTACATTCATTTTCATATATTTATTGCGGTGCAATTGTTGAAAGCCTTGACAATTAAGCCTTAATCCAGCCGTAATAAAACACAAAAGCAAAAAATTAAACCCTGCCTTGAACAAAAGCATTATTAGGCACCAAAAGCCCAATGAAACACCTACATCCTTACAGTACGTAAAAATATATCCATTTATATTGCCTCACTCCCCTCTTACTCTGTGGTGCCTTTAAAACACATGCTCAAAATCAACACCTGAGATTCCTACAAGGAAAATACTCCTCCTGAGGAAGTATTACAGGATAATCTTTTGTAACATCCTACTTTTGCCCTGCACATCTCACCTAACAGCAACAGGCTCTGGGAAATCCTCCTCTCCTGCTCCTGTGGTTTGGATCTGCCAAACACCCTCGGACTTATCCAGCCAAGATGCTTCCCTTCAGTAGACATCTTCCTTAACACTGAGATTCCAGACAAACATGGTGAGAAGCAAGGCAGCAGCAGTCTCCCCTGCAGTAACTTTGAAGCCCTGAGCCCAAAGCCACTCCACTATCACCAACACCAGAGTCACCCTTCCTGCAGCTCCAGTAAGAGAGCCAGGGCACACACCAGCTTCCTCCCTGAGCACACACCCTTTGCAAGACACAGGTATGCTGATGTCTGAGCTCAGCAGCCAGCACACATGATTTCCCAGCACCCTGCAGACGAGCTCTGGGTTCTCCTCCGTACGCTGCTGCCTGCCTCTCCCAAGGCTCCACACAGTCTTGCTTGGCTGCCTTCAAGAGCAGTTGAACATCTTGTTGCTTGCTGAGCACTGACAAATTTTGCTGTGGTGAGCCTGGCAAGGAGCTTTGCTTCCAGCTGAGAAGTCTTCAGCTCTTCCTCATAGCACAGATTGGATTTTCTGTTGCTCAAGAGTCAGCACAGTTCTGTTGTTAAGTTTCCCCAGAAAAGGAGAAAAAAAAAAAAAAAAAAAAAAGCTTCTTAAACTCCCACAAAGCATCCTGCTGGCTGCATGCTGTCCTCTCTAACCAGAAGTTATATCTGATACCTCTATTTCTCCACTTCATCCTTGGTGCAGTTTCTCATGGCTCTGTACCATCAGCTCACCTGAATTCAGTGGAGCTTCACCAGCACCTTCCTGTTCACAGTATGCAAATAGATAGAGGTACTCACAGTGCCCATCTCCATCTCTGTGTGGTCAGGGCACAAGAAAAATGAGTTTCCTTTTGCACTAATGAGAAAGAACTCAAGGCCACGTTAATTACACCAGGGTGTCATTTCTTTTTGGATGACAGCTTCATCAGCAAAACCTTGGGATAAAGTGGAAATGATGCTTCATGTCAGCTGCTTCTCTCCTTTCTCTTCTGCAAGCATCTTGGATGCTGCTTCTGGTAAATGAAGCCATTTCTATAAGTTGTTTCTGAAAACCACCAGGATCCAGGCTATGATCCCCATGGGCTCTGCCCAAACCACTCGTGGGTTTGGACCGACTGGAAGTTCTCCCTCTCAGTAAAGCAGTTCCATATAACATTTCACTATATGGCATTACTTTGCACACATCCTTTATCTGACCATGACTTCCTACCTGGAAATTTTGTACAGAGTAAACGCAAGTTTGTACTTTTTAAGGCTGTCCCCAACAGATGGCAGAAATTTGGGAAAACTGCCAGTATTTTCTTTTCAAAAGCTGGCTACTAAAGCTTCAGAAGATAGCTATTAGCATCTTCATTTGCAACTGTCGCACAAAGAAATTACACAAAAGGTGCACAAAGGTGGTTATTCAAGCATGTAACGTTTCCAACTCACGGAGGGGAAAGTGCTTGCTTTTTAAGACAATAAATAAGACATTTTGAGCTGCAAAATTTACAGGGTTGGTTTGCAGTGCTCAACTGCAGCTTTTAGAAGTCTTTTTCAGTGGCATTAAAGGAAACTGTGCCTCCTCATCCTCCCCCCAAAAATAAAGGTTTCAATTTCTGTCCCAACAAGAGCTATAACACCAAGGGTGCCTCAAAGCCCCCGCTGGGCTGGGGATGCCAGAGCTCCTCCACCAAAGTACAAGATGCTGAGAAATAACTGACAGCAAAAGAGACAACAAAAAGTGGAGATGGGGAAAAGAACCCGAGGAGGCAGCAGGAAAAGCACAGGTTCTGCATCGCGAGCAGATCCCAGAGCATCCCACCTGCCCGCCAAGCTGCTGAGTACTTGCCACCTGTCTGCTTATATAAAGCTTCTTCTAGTTTATAACCAACAGCTTGAAAACTGGTATATAATATCAAACTCTAAATCAGCGCTTCACGCTGACACACCATATGCCATCATGTACTTAGGTAGTCACCAAAAGCCTTAACAGCAATTATTTAAAAATTATTACAGTTTATTCATGCAGAGAATCTCTTCTTGCAGTGACTCAAACACTCCAAACAGAGAAGTTTTTTATAAACTGCATTTTTCCACAAATTTTCAGTGTTATTTTACACTCTTTAACTATTTTAATTTTATTTTATTTTAAAATGACAGACTAGATTACTGAGGTATTAATTTAGAGTGGTGTTTTGAGGGGAAATTACTTTACAGAACTGAAATTAAAAGGTATGAGTTGCTCTCCTTCATAAACTTTTTCAATTTTTATGGCTTAAATGGGATTTAATACTTTATTGAAATTCTGAACATCACCTGAATAGTCCCCCAGCAGTAAATTCTCCTAAATGTTCTCTGTTTAGTTAAGGATTAAAACCCTTGTCTAACAGTAATAGCAAACTACAGCACGCCTATGACCACCTCATATCAGTTATTATTGATCAGTGCTGGGCTACTTTAATAACTTCCTATGCTAATGCACAGAATTCAAGAGAGTTCGGCATTTTTGTTACAAAAAGTATTAAAATCATGGAAGACCATCTGAAAGATGGACTGAGCAGCTCCAAGAAAAAGTGGAAATGCATGGTAATGAAGGAGATGCATGAAGGTGACCGAGGACCTGCAAAGTAGGACAGAGAGCATCTTCTAGATGGCCCCAGGATATGCAGAAGAGAGATACAGGAAGAAGGGGGGGGGGGGGGAAATCAGCTTTTGGACACATAAATAAAGAAAACATGACCTTCTTGGAGTGAATTTCACCATGGGACTATGCAAGAATCTGCAAAACAGGAGGATGAGCAGAGCTTGCCCCAGCAAGGGGCAATATTCCCCGAGGTAAAGCACCACCAGAACAGGGACAAGGACAAACTGTCCACATCAGACAGGAGTGTTGGCCACGGGCCCCCTCTGGGCTGGGAAATAGCCCATCCAACACGTACTCACCTGGCTCATCCTTGTGCCCTGTAGGACAAGAGCAACGCAGGGGACAGCATGTGAAAAGTGTAGAGAGAAGCTGAAGCTCTTTTGTTATAATTGCAGATTTCGCCACACACAGCTAAACTTTGCAATATATAAAACAATAAAAAGTACTGAACAGAGTTCAGCTCAAGGACTATAAGTATCTAAATTAATTTTTCATACTCAGAAGATATCTAGACAAGTTTTATAACCCCAGCCCTCCCTGTTTGAGAGCTCTCCATAGACTTTTTTCCTTGCTTGCATGGTAATATTAACGACCAGAGGTGAGCAGCTGAAGTGCTCTGCATGGTGGGAGCCTGAAGCTGCAACCAAAACTGTGCCAAGCTCATGACCAGTTGGGGATGCCACCTTCTCTCCAGGCTTGCCCCAGGCTAGATGTCTCTGCCCAACATCACAGCATCACCCGCTGGAGGATGGGACTGTGCTGAGGGGGCTGCAGGAAAGGGCAGGGAGACATGGCACTGCTGGGACCACAGGGTTTAATGATGGTCCCCAAAACTGTGTGATTCACCATCCCCCACGTTCACACAGGCTGATTCCTCCTGGATCAGCCATTCAAACTCCTCCTGTGTGCAGCTCAAGACCTTTTTAAAGCCCAGAATAACTCAAGGGTGATTTTCTATGAGAACAAGGAGCAGATATTCAAGCTGCTTCTCCTGCCCTATCCTCTAACCAGTTTTCCACTCAAGCATGGTACCTTCCCAGGGTTTCCTTGGTTCAGCAGAAGCAAGGGGACTCCATCCTGTCTCATGCTCCTGGAGATGCATTTGACCACCGCATCTGGGAACAGCATCCACAGAAAACCAGCCATGGTACAAAAGTCCTTGGGTGCCCTCAGCCCTTTCATCCCAGAGCAAAGCAGATAAAAATCAGCACAGAAGTGCCTTTTCTAGCTTGATGGTACACCTGAACATGGCAGTGAGCAAACACTTGCATCACTCACCTGGGAAATTCATTTTTCAGGTTGCTGCATAGAATAAGTAAATTTGCAAAAATCAAAAAATTGTAGTGCATAAACCCACACAAAAAGTTGAAAATAAAAACAAGGGAAAGCCCATTGCCACGGATCCTCTCCAGTGGTACAGGCTGACCTGGGAGGCTGCAATCAGCTCTGACACAGGCGCTCCCTTGGATGAAGAAAGCATAAATAGAGAGTAATTAGATTAATCAAGTAGGGAACTATTTAGCAGCTAATTAAAATACCCAATTAATCATAACTTTTTCAAAACAGTCTGCTAAAAATGGGCCAATAATGTCCAGGCAGAAAATAAACAGCCTATTTTGGTTTTATTTTGTGCCTGCCACTGCATGCCTGATATCACCTGCCTGCCAGGCTGTCTCGAGCCAGATCCCTGGACCACATTCAGCATCCCTTGGATCGAAACGGCTGAGAAGATCCCTTATCACATGAACAATACAGAGAAAAGTGTAAATCAGCCTAGAAAAAGGCATGTCAATTCTCCTCCCTGTTGTAGGCTAACAAAATCTATTTTTCCATTTATCTGCCCCTTTTGCTGTATTGATCAGCAGCACGGAGCAAAGACTGTGGCAAAGTGACTTTTTATAGAGTCAGTGTGAGCAGAGAGCTGCGACACAAGTGTCATTGGCTTGAAAAAACCTGCTCAGGTAATCCATCATCCTTACAGCTCCTCACTGCTATTAAAATTTGGGGAGAATTCATGGTATGAAGACACAGAGGAAAAAACAAAGCCTTCAGTTTCTACCTGTTACAGGTGCTCAGTTCCTACAGACAGACAACAATAAGGTATTTTCATCACTGAGCTCGTGCTTGCCTCATCAAAGCTGACTTTAAACTGCCAGTGGAAATACAATGGCAAGAAAGCAATATTTAATAATTTACATACTCCATGCTTTTTCTTATGGAACTTTCAGTGGGTTGGTTTTTTCCTGCTGTAACAAGAACCAAGCCAAATGCAATAATGAAAGAAAAACTATGACCAACATCCTCCAAAGTGCTCAGAAGTTTCCTTGCTTCACATTATTTACCTTACATCTCAGAGTAGATCTATGTCACTGCTAAGCAGTTTTGGTGGGTTGTTTTGTTTTAATTTATAAAAAAAGATTAATTCAGGTGCTAACATGGATCTTAGACACACACAACTTCATGCAGCACATAAAAGCAGTTCTTATAGAAACTAATTCATAGCTAACTCTCCTGTTTACTCAGTATTTGAAATGTCTCAGTAGGGACCAACCTCACTTGGCTCAGCCTTAGACAACATTGGTTCACTCAAAAGCTCATTCAGCCCTAGACTACAAGTCAGAATGTTATTTCTACAACAGTTTCAAGTATTCCCATCAACATACTAAGCTAATTTCCAACCCCACTTCCTTAGAACAAGAGTTTTAAAAAGATTTTCCAACTCTGTAACTCTAGTCATAGTAGATTATCTCTTATACTGCCAAAACACAGCGAGTTACAGCCATCTACAGAATTGGAATATAATTTTCAGTGCCTCTACAAAATGCTCTTCCCATGCTTCAACCAAATATTGATATTCCTTTTTTTTTTTTACAAAAACATTCAACATTCCTATTCACATTTCCTTTTAACTTACTGACTACAGATATTTTTTGCCATCAGATGTGCTTCTGAACTTGGGTAAAGCCACTGTGGGTTTATTTTACCCTGCAGGATAGAGTCGTGGAGGAGTGAGCGACCCGATGCTGCTGCTGCTGATGCTCTCCTCTACCCCACACTAATTTCTTATCCCAACTTACATTGACAGCTTCTCATTCCTGCCCCATCTCCAGCAGCAATTCCAAGCTCTGTGTCCTGACCAACAGCCACATGTTAGAAACACAGCAAAAAACTGACCCAAGTCGGGATCTCTGTAGTTCTTATGGGCTGACTCCAGTTTATGCTTGGTTAAGGAAATCCTCTCAAAGAGCATGGCAGCCTATGGCCTGGCACCATCAGTATGTAAATATTTGCTGGGTGATCAAAAGGAGAAAAAAATTAGAAGTTTAAATAAAAGGGTAAAAACATAGAAATAATAATAAATAAATAAATAGATTTTAAAACCAAAACGGATCTATGATAGTCCATAGGAAACTTATACAAAGACTTTGCCTTCCCAGATCAAAACACTTCATGAAGCATTTTGCAGATGTGGCTCTAGGCTGCTTTCTGAGCCAACAGATAGCATGGGATGATGCAAATAAAATGTCAGTAAATAGGTTAAAGATACATCTAGAGATGCAGTAATTCGATTTGATTACTTCGAAATGTCAGAGTTCTCCAGCTCCTCATTGGGGATGACAGCTTTTCCAGAGCTTTTCTGAGGAGCAAAAAGACCAGATCTGGGGATTCTAGGCAGCTGTTTTCTTCAGTTGGATTTCCAGTGGCACATGTTCTTTTGGAATAACTGTATTTTATCCATGTTAGAGTCAGGAAAAATAAGTTCTATTGCTACATTCCCAGATCTTAGGTTAGCAAAGCCTTTCAGTTGTGTAGATAAACCAGTACAGCTCAGATTCCATTCCACACCTGATCTACTCATGGGCATAACAAAACCCAACAAGATAACAAAGCATTTCTTATAACCCTTTTCCAATTCTTCATCTTTTTTTAAAGCCTCCAAGAAAATAAAAAAGGTGAGTGCAAGGATGTACTAAGTAGGTAAACGTGGCCTCCTCTGCTCCAGAGCACATGTTCCACAGCCAGACTGGAAAGGAAAAACAGTCTGAGCCAAATGTCTGTTCGTAGAACATGATGAAAAACACCTTAGCCCAAGGTAGAAAATGGGGAAAAAAAAAAAAAAAAGTATGACTGTAAACACAAAAAGCAGTGCTTTGGATAATTTCTATCCATTAGGAAATTGCCATCAATTGAAGTGGTGAAATTTGACTTTAAAAAAGCTGCCAAAAATCCCATCAGGCCAAAAAGGGGATGCCTCTGGGAGGCGGTGGCTGAGGAGGAGCAGGGCTCTGGCAGCTCCACGCTGCCTCTCGCAAAGGAAAACAAAGCTTTTCAGCTTTACAAGAGCCAAAGGAACTGGCTATAACCCATGAGCCAAAACTGCAGCCTGCAAGCAGTTCACATTATTAAAGTGAACCCAAAGTAACTGCACTCTGATTTTCACCGACTCATTATGTAAAATAAAACCCTGCTGAAAGCCAGCGTGGGGCCACAAAATGCCTTCAATTATCTTTCAGTTCTGTTCCAGCAAAAAAGCAGCCAAAATCTCATGGGTTCAGAAGGGCTGAGGTTTCTGTCTTAATAACCTTTTACTTCCTCAGCACTGTACGGCTTCAGCAACATTTTCTGCTTGTTTGTTTGGACCTAACGAGCTATTTTCCCATTAAAACAAAACACAGCATGTCCAGGACTATTCCACATTTTCCACAAGGCCCTGTTTTACACCGACTCCAAGAATGACAATGCCAAATTACAAGTGGAGGATAAATGTTTTCCAGATGTGCTGAGCATCTCACATACACGATGGATGCAGACTTGTTCTCAAATGCCTACAGCAGGGTGGAGAATAAAGCTTGATGATAACCACTGTTAACCCAGGTAACAGTGACAGGAGGAGGGGTGATGGCCTCAAGTTGTGCCAGGAGAGGGTTAGATGGGATATTAGGAAAAATTTCTTCACTGAAAGGATTCCCCAGCACTGGCCCAGGCTGCCCAAGGCAGTGGGGCAGTCCCCATCCCTGGAGGGATTTCAGAGCCGTGGAGATGTGATGCTGAGGGACATGGGGCAGTGGGGACTGGGCAGTGCTGGGGTAATGGTTGCACTGGATGTTCTTAGAGGTCTCTTTCAACCAAGACTGTTCTATGATTGTATAGAACAAATAAGGAAGTCTAACATGGGGCTTTCACAGAAAGTCACTGTAAATAGAAAGTTAAATCTGGTTTTCTACAACTACTCAGAAACATTTGCTTCCTGGCAACATTCTTGTTAGCAAACCAATTTGCTAAAATATTCATGAATAGCAAAGTGAAGGGCCATGGATACAGCCAAAGAGCTTACATATGAAAATACAACTAAATATTCACTGCAAGTGTTTTCTCAGTATTTGGCTTGCTCTGGATTTAATGGGGAAAAACCAACCTATAATGATGCCTGGCATTCAGCATTGTGGTATTCACTGGAAACCTCTGCTGAGGAGACTGGCTGGTGGTTGTGAAGGTCCCTCAGAACTGACCTGTGCCCACAAGGTCCTTGCACATGCTCTAACCCTGCAGAAGAACCACAGCAGTGTCAGGGCACCAACCTCCCCGGCGAGCTGCTGTACCAGAACAGCAGAGAGGTGATGATGCTGCTATGGCAAAGTCTTATCTGAGCTCTGACAGCAAAGCAAAAGCCCTGTGTTTATTTTGGGTGTGATCAAATTCCCTTGAGCTTTTCTATATCTTGATCACAACCCTCTGAGCAGGATAAATAAATAAAACCCCACTAAAATTTCAGATATTACTCTGAAATAATAATAAATAAAATAATTCCTTGCATTATTACTGAAAAACAGCTGCATTTGCTAAACTCCCAACTAAACTGCCAGTGTGGCAGACAAAAAGCAAGCAAGGAAGGAAGAGGAAAACTCCAAGAGGAGACTGCAGTCATTATGGGAAGAGATAAACCACTGCCTGTTGCATCCCTGCTAGGGCACAGGGGTTCTGTGTTCAGCAGCCCCAGCCAGTCTGTGCCACTCCTTCACCCTTGCAAAACCTGGGGGAAATCCAGCACATGCCAGGGGATTTTATAGGGATGGGAGCCTAAAACAGGGGTGATTTAACAACAGCTCTGATAGTAATTTCTGTGACCTCCAGAAAGTCACTGTCTCTCTTCTAGACTGCAATGCCTCCTCTGTAATGGGTGGATTACTATTTTCCATTCTAGGACACTTTGACAGAAAATGCAAAATATGATCAGTAAAAGCCTCCCATTTAAATCTCACCTGGAAACCTTCCTCTTACTCCTTAATTTGCAATTGTTCCCCACTCAATTAGGGGTAATGGGATTTACATGTACACTCCAGCAGTGGAGCAGACCCCACAGGAAGGTGCCAGAAACAGTGTTGGTGCTAATTCACATGAATTGTAGAACAGCCTTGGTTGGAAGAGACCTCTAAGCTCCCCCAGTCCAACCATTAACCCAGCACTGCCCAGTCACCACTGCCCCATGTCCCTCAGCACCACATCTCCACGGCTCTGAAATCCCTCCAGGGATGGGGACTGCCCCCTGCCCTGGGCAGCCTGGGCCAGTGACTGACAATCCTTTCAGTGAAGAAATTTTTCCTAATATCCCATCTAACCCTCTCCTGGCACAACTTGAGGCCGTCACCCCTTGTCCTATCAAAGTAGTGCCCTAAAGCAGTGCTGGGCAAAGGGATGGGGCAAGAATCCCCCTGTCACTGCAGCACCCATCCCTACACAAACACTGCAACTTCTAATTGCACTTCTAATTAACTACGCACTTTCCAATTGAAATTCCTCTCTGTGACTCAGATTTATTGTTTTTTTTAAAAAAAAGAAGTTTCTACTCAAAGAGCCTTGGAGTCACTGGCAGAGAGACCAAATCTGCAGATCATTCAGTAAGTCGAGTTTTAATGTCCATGGGAACAGTTTCATTTCACATGGGCAAGGGAAGGGAGGTAACCTCAGCACCAGCACTTCCCGTGCCTCCAACGAGCACAGAGCTGCACTACAATAAGCAAAAAAGCAGCTGGGGAATTACAAAGGGCTTCACCAGTACCTCGTGCTGTGATTCTCTGATGGAGTGCTTATTTTCCATAGTATTCCTCTGACTTCACAACACCTCTGGTAGGATTCATCCTTCTCGAGCACATGAGCACAAAGTGCCTGTGAAGTCCTCGAGAGGCAGGAAGGGAGCGGAGACTGGTGGAACCTGCGTTGCCTTTTTGCCTTGCTTAATTGAATCTGTAGCATCCAGCCTGTTGGTATTCCCCAGCATTCAGAATTTCAATTTGCTCCATGGATTTTTATACCCAGCACCCAGAAAAATTAGCATTTGTGCTGAACAGCTTTTAATCAACTGCTCTCCAACGTCACTCCTTTTTATCTTTAAAGGACTTCTAAATCTCCTCGCTTGAGTCTCCTCCAGCCCTAAAACTTACTCTATACATTTGTTTTCCTCCAGTTTCCAGAGTCCTTTATCACTACCTAATCATCTTAATCTTTAATGCTCATCTCCACCTTTTAACCTTCTCAGTTTTCTTTTTAAACCAATCTCTTGGTCTCTCTCAGGGTTTGTTGTTTGCTTTTTTTTTTTTAATTAAGGTTTTCCCTGGCCTCCATCTCAGCAGAGGTGCAGGTGTCCCATGGAGAGTCACCCAGCACCAAACTGCACGTTATCACTCAAAAGCTGACTTGTGATGCCCTTAATTAAATCAGTATTTTTTCTCTGAACACAAGTTAGATACTTTGAGAGAAATTAAGGCAACTTCACAAGCATTACAAGAGCTCAGCTCCAGATTCCTGCAGTCACCCATTAGCCAACATCCCTAATTCTGAAAAAAACTCATTTTTTTAGGGAATATTCCCAGCATTTTTTACTAAAAGGTGAAAAGAAAATATTAATGGTTTTTATTTTCAGTCTAACAGTGGCTCAGAGGAAATCTGTTCAAATTACTTGGCCTTTCTCTCAGCAACAATTTCATGCCAAACCTGGACTTTTGTTTCCTGCAGAACTGCAGAGGCTGCCAGGAAAGGCAACATGCCCTGGGGAGAAAGCTTGACCAGGGAGAAGAATCACAACATAGGGTTCTCTTTATGTTGTAGTAGTTTTGGTGGAACCACAATGGTCTAAGAACTAAAATGTGCACAGGTTTTACAGGGAACAGCAATATCTTTTATTAGACTAACAACATTTCCAAAAAAAACCCCAGGAAAACTTTTGAGCATCCAAGCTCTTTTCAGGACTATGAGAGATTCAGCAATGCAGAGGCTCAGCAAATGTGTCACTTTTTAATCCTGACTTCATAATACCATGCCCCACTTTGCTGGCATTTCTCAACACCTCGAGCAGTTTGGAAAACTGCTGATAGAATGGTGAGAGCTAATATTAAATTCAACAAAATAACAAAGCAAAAGTGTTGTTTACTGTTTCCTACGTAGGGCTCTTCAATATTTAAGTATGGTTTAAGCTCCCAAATTCAGGTACAACAAATACTAACCTGTTTTACAGAGAAAAGTGAGGTGGACACAGTGAGCCCAGACTGCCATCACATCACGACAAATGTGTCAGATGCAAACAGCACACAAAAAGAGGTTAAAAATGAAAGACAAACTTCCCCTGACATACTGAGTGCTAAAAAAAGCAGTACCAAAGTTTGCACAGGAACTCCAACTGGTAAACACAAGCCACATCCCTGAGTCTCTTCCCACATCCTTCACTTTGATTCTCCATCCTCCTCCGTCCTCTTCCTCCACTTTCACTCCCCATCACAACTGCTAAGGCTACGCATCAAAAGCAGCTTCATTATCACCTCTCAGCTCTCCTGAAATGGCTGCAGTGAAGGTTTACCAGTGTCAGGCTTTGAGCTGGCTGAGCAGATGCCACCCTAAAGAATAACGAGCTGCATCTCATTTCTCTGCCCTCAGTAATAACCAGCTGCAACTCTGGATGCTTTAAACTGAGACCATCTCATGCTACCATTGTCTTCCTCCATGCCATGGGAGTTTTAGGCTCAGCTTTTCTATTTTCAATGTGTAAACAGTTCCTTAAACGCCTTTCTTAACCACCCATCATAGCCTCCTTTATGTTCATGCAGAGCAGGGATTCCCTAAAAGTGCTTGATGCTGGGGTGGTCCTCCAGCAAGGGGACAGGCTGCATATTCCATTAACTGTGGGCTTCAGTGACTGCAGCTCAACCAGTACACCCTAAATTATAAGGGGGAAAGAAATTAGAATAATTCTGACTTTTTTTTTTTTTTTTGAATATGTTAATACTGCTGCTGAAATATCCTTTAATTCCTTTGCTCAGTAGTTGATACATAATACGAAGCCGTTTGGTTTTATGGAGGTATTATGGCCATATATGTCAAAACTGGCGACTGAAGATTAATAGACTGATCCTTAAATAAGCTGAAACAGACAACAGTCACCAAACAAAACTGTTCACAGGGGCCCCAGTCGTGTGACCGCTGTAAAAACCAAACTTTACACAATTTCATATTAAAAACAAAAGGCCACACTACAGTTACTCCTGCACTCCCCAAATGGCCATTGCCTCAAATCAGAGCTATAAAATCCCTGGGAATTATGAGAAACCGACGGTCTGGGAGAAAGATGGAAAAGGCTATCTCAGCATTGCCAGGATGTCTCAGCATTGTCTGTGCTTGGCACCCCCCTTCCTGCAGCTGGAGAGGGGCTATCGTGGGAAAATGCCAGGCTCAGCATCCCCCTTCCTGCATCTGAAGGGAGATAAGCAGGACAATTCACACGGATACTACAAACAGGATGCACCAGTGGGCATGCTCCAGCAACAAGGAGGTCTTCAAGAGGAAAACGAAGAAGGGATGGAGGTCGTATGCAAAGCAGTGTGTGGCAGAAACGCCCACCCAGAGTCAGTGGGTGGAGTAAGAGACTACATCTAGCAACAACAGCTCACAACTAATTTGAAGATCTTCCCCACCAATCAACCCCTCTCTCTCTCTCTCTCCTAATACTGCTTATTCTTATATCCCCTTCTCTCCTATTGCTCTTTAATTTTCAAGTGCACATAACTTTATTATAAGCCATAGAAAGTCTGTGACATTTGACCTCTTTTGTGTCTTAATTTCACCTCTGGGATCAAAATAAATCTCCCTTGGCCCAAACCAGGTCAAGACATGAATGCTGGATAGGGATCACTTTAGATAACACCACTTTTTCCTCTAGCTTCAGTACGTTTTTCCCCATTTCAGCCTTACTGACTCTGTCTGAAATCTGTCACCAGTCTATGTAGAGTCACAGCATCAGGGAAACAGATAAAGATTTGTTTCTGGTGAGGCTGGAGCAGGTAACAGCACCACTGTGAGGAGTTACAGTGGACATAATTCACCTTTTGAGTGGCTATGTCGAATTTAGTGTCCATCCCAGCGCTCCAGTCCCACTTCCCTTTGAAAATGCAGGATCACCATTAGAGCCACGAGGTCCTCAGCAAAGACTTTCCTTTAGTACTACATATTAGGTCTCAAAGACTCTTTTTTAAAAAAGAATAAATTCTTACACACATTTCTTCTTCGGGGACTTTTTGTGGGACTTCTTTAGGACTTGTGCTAATTTTCATTCTTTTTCTTATGCTTAAACTTTCCACACTCTATTGTTACTGACATTTAATTTCCAATGAAAGCCCAGCTGTACCAGGGAGAATTTCGTACAAGGTCAAGATTTCCCTTCCATGACTTTCAGTAATATGAGCTAAGGTCTTTTAAATTGGAAAACACTCTTAAAGACCTCAGATGTACTCCTAAAAAATTCCTATTGCCAAAGCTAGGACTGTCTCATGTTCACATCCTCACAGAAATCAATGATATTTCCATAATTTACCCCAAAGATTGATGCAGTCTGTTTATAAGGCATTAAGCTGTCAATCACATTTAAGAGGATTCAGCCTGAAACACTAAGGTAAAATTGATCCCTCCTCAAAAGGTTCAGTGGAGGGAGCTGAAAAGGCAGCATGGGAATAGCAAGGAATCCCTCTGGTATTCAGAGTCCTGAAGTATTCAGTGTAGTGAGAATTGGATCAGCTCTGCTGAGAGCAAACACTTGCCTCCATTATAAACAGCACTTATCTCCCTTTATAACATTTGAAACTCCCAATGTATTTACATTGGACGCTGAAATTATCATTATAGGTCAGACCTACGTGTCAAAGCCCTCAGCCTCCTCCCCAGAGGGATTAATTGCATGTCTCCCAACAGCTCTAAATCCATCTCCCTGCCACTGAAGCAGCCTGTCAGCAGTGCAGCAAAGTTAAACCAGCAAATATTAATTGCCAGCTGGGAAATCTGCCATTAGTTCACACTCAGATTTTTTTTCCAGATGGAAAGATTGGGAGTGTTAAATGAAGCAGATTTCTTTGCAGTCTGCAAACCAACCACTAAATGAGCAAAACACTCAACACCTTTCTCAGAGATGTTTTGAAATGCTATTCTTTAGAACAAATTACTTCTGGAAGTAACAAAGCATCGAACTAACACATGGACAACAAATAAACTACAGAGGAAATAAACCACCACCACCACCTGAGGCTGAATTCATATCTATTTGAGATTCCTGCAGTGATACATTCCATGAGTTATTAGTCTGCTTGGGCTTTTTTTTTTTCCTAAGTTTGTAATTTATTTACATTCAAGCATAGAAAATTTTCTGTCAACATGCAGAAGATGATAATTTTCTGTGATTACAAACTTTGAGAACTGGAGGAAAGATAGACGAGAAGCTGAAAATGAAAGGTGTATTTTAGGCCATAAAATGTTAAGATTATGGGATGATATGGGTTGGAAGAGGCCTCAACATTTAAACATTTAGTGCAGGGTCAGATCAGGTCACTCAGGGCTGTTCCCAGCCAGGTCTTGAAAGCCCCCAGAGATGGAGGTGGCACCTGGGCAGCTTGCCCCACCACCCAGCCATCCTCATGGGAAAACCAACTCCTTACACCCAGGCTGAACCTCTTGTTGAAGTAAGAGAACAAGACTGGAATACCAGACATGAATGTCTTTTCATAGCACCCCATCTCTCAGCATAAAACTCAGTCAAAGCTCATAAAATTAGAGCTTTAGTAGAAGTTAGACTGAATTAAAGAAATTAAAGTAATTGGCACAGGTATAGTGCCCTTACACAACAAAGCTGAAGAATTTTGTCAACTAAGTTGGATTAAATTCATGCCAGAGCACAAACTAAATCTGACCAGCTGCAGTACAAAGCCACTATACAGCCCAGCAAGAAAAGCTGAGCTTTTTATAATAAAAAGCAATATACTTGGATAAAGGGAGGACGTCAGAACTGGAGGAAATAAGGAATAAGCTTGGGCAAGCAACGTGGGTGCCTTCCTCTAGCTGGGACTTGGCTGGTGCAGGGGAGCTTTAGGATTGCTGATCTTGCAGAAAAGAGTGGGGAGGGAAAGAAAAAAGGGAAAAAAATTACTCCTAAATCCTGAAAATGGAAAAGCATAGCTCTAAACAGAAAGAATTTCTCTAATATATGCACACTGATAGAGAAGTGCATTGCCCTGATGTTCCCGGAGAAATGAAGGTGATAAGGGAAGAAAAACTGTATTGAGTGGTGTATGTGCAGCTTTTGCTGACCAAAAACGAGGGAAAAATGAGCGAAGAGACCGAGTGGGTGTAAAATGTCAAAAAGGAAAGAAAAATGAATAAAAGTGGGGAAAAAAAGGGTGACTACTACTATGGGAAAGCAAAACATAGTCCAAATCACTGTGCTAAAATGATATAGCTGCATTATCCAAAGCATTTATTCACACAGGAACATTTCCAGGCCAACTGCTCATTTGGACATCAGTGGGACAATGGTCACTATGAGCACAGATCTCTTTCCTCTTTCCATGGGTATTGGGAGTGCTTTTGGGGGAGACAAAGTTCATTCTTCTCTTTCACAAAGAGCAAAAGCATTTTACCCTCGTGTGTTTTGTTACCCAGCCAAAATCACCACCACTCAAATCAAATGACTACAGAAACTCACAAAACAGTGAAAATATGTAAAACCAAGACTTGCCACATAGTAAAGAAGTCTTAAATAGAACATTTTCCTATGGGAAAACCAAACTATATTTCATACCAGTGAAGACAACTGGATCAAGGAGAATCTGAACAGCTATGAGGAGTGACATTTCTCCTGAGACCTCTGATATAGGACTTCTGCTTTACAGTATTTCCCTTTGAGCTCCAACCTCCAAAGTGAAGTTTTCCACCTGTTTATCATTTGCTTTGTCAACTGAGAACAAGGGATGGCATTTGTATTTTGGTGCATGGCAGCACTGGGGAAATGTACCACACCGGAGTGTGCAGGATGAAGCCTGGGGAGATCGCTCCTGCTGGTACCTCTCATTGCTTCACCCACATTTCCACATGCTCTTAACTTCAATGTCATGTCCATTCCCCAGCCCAGCCAGACCAAGACTTGGGCATGGTGGCCAACTCAGCTCAAAGTCTTCACACCAAGGACTGACACACTCTGAAATCTTTCACAAACCCAACGTTGACACAAGCTGCCCACACGTTTGCTGATGTCTCCACGTGGCCCACCCTCACCCAGCAGGTCTGTGTGATTTTCCAGATTGCTCTCAGAGGCACATGTATTAATTTCAAATAATGTCACGGGGAAATCTGGATGTCTGAAGGCACACAAGGGTTATTTTTAACTTCTTGGCCTCTCTAGATTTCAAGGAGTCATTTCATTCTAGGTAAAAGAAAGCAAGACCTTTGCTGTTCACTTTGTTATCAGTTCACTGTGGACAGACCCAGCTCAGTCACCAGAGTAGAACTGGAGTATTTGATCTCTGTCATACCTTAAGGCCATCCAGTTTGTCACTGATAACTGGGTAAACTGACAGAGCAGAGAGATGCAGTCCAGTGTCCCTCAGCTCTACGCAGGGACTTAAGTCTTAATTGAAGAAGTCAACTGGGACAAAAACCCATGAAGCAGCCCACTCATCAGCCTAATTGTACTCAAATAATTAAACTATCTACTTGATAGAAAGCAAACAGAAAGCACATGCCTCCTGACAGGTGTACACCTGATATCCAGCTGAAACAACACATTTTGCACCTTGGAGATTTTTCTCCAAAGTCTGATGCTTTATGTTTCATGTTGTCATATGCCATATGATGTTGCTTAATAAACCTGTAGCTTAATTGCTTACTATAAATTTCTATTTAACAGAAAACACTGTCATTCTTGATTTACAAGTAGGAGACCAAAGTACAAACAAATTGGAAGACACACAGAAGGTTACTCAGGACCTGCATGACTGAAACCAGGGCTGAAGCCAAATATTCCTATGGAGTCCCACTCTGTGGCATTATTCCCTCCTTAAGGTAAACTTTTTTCCCACGTTTTATCTGTGCAGACATCAGTGTGAAGTACTTTTTTTTACTTATTCATGCAGGAAGTGAGTTTGTTTCTTTCTTCCCTTCCACAAAGCTGTTATTCTGCTGAAAAGCAGATTTAAGCAGTGCTCCATGGCAAAAGTTTAAGGGCTACTTTAAACTGGGACACAAAACTACTACTTTCTGCCATCATTTCATGGTGTGTTCAGGAAAGTATTCAAGCGTGACATTGTACCATTAGGTATAATATGGCCATTGCAGAGGCACTGATTACTGCAATGAGAACTCATTTTCTTTAACACCATATACGATAAGGAATGAATAAAAACCCAGGTCAGAAGCATCGTTGTAAAAAGGTGAGCTATGTACAAGAATGAAAACATCATCTGAAGACACCTTTTGGGGAGCCAGGGGAAGAAACTCCCTGCACCAAGTGGGGTCAGGGGGCTGCTGAGCACCTCTGAAATCAAGACCTGTATTTCCCCTTTCTTTGGGTGGTTTCTCATGCTGCAGTCCCATCTGCATCTTATTCAGGGATGGAAGCAGCTTCCAGCCAGATCCATGTCCTGATCTGACTCAATACCCTGAGGCAAAAACACTAGCACTAGGAGCAAGGTGAAAGCATCCTTTTCAGATGCTCCTTTTTAAAATTACAAGCAAAAAATCCCTCTTCACCTCCACCTGCTCATGTGCTGTCCCTGCAAATATGCCTTCAGGTGACCCCTTTCCATGATTAACTTCCTACAAGGGCTATTGATCCTAGACCTAATTACCTGCTTTGGTAAATTCAGAGCTTGCCTGTGCCAAACCACCCCAGCTCTGCTGGTGTTCCCCAAGTCACCCCTCTGTCCCACCCACAGCCAGACCTCCAAAATAAATGAGATTTTGCAATGGTGTGCAAAGCAGTGCCGAGATAGCTCTGGGAATTTTGGGCTGCTCTCTATCTCTGAGCCTCTTCCAAGGCACAAGAATGGTAATGCTTCTCTATCTCTAAAGGATATCAGGAGGATATATTGATAAAACTCTTTGAATGGGCTTCTGTTTCATAAATAGGCTCTTCTAGCATCATGCACTTGCACACATTAGTAAACAAGGACCTGTGATGGGTAGTTCTGTACACAGCCAAGCTCCTCAGAGGCTCATGTGTCCAGTGAGCTGAAGATAAAGGAATTATTTTCATATTTGATCACGTAAATGTCACTGGATATATTTGCAACAACTCACTCAAATCTTTCTGTAGATATGTGGAGTCATATTTGACAATGAGTTTTCAAGATATACTCTAGTGAGGCCTTTATAAGACCTCTCATTAGAAGAAAATGAATTTACGACTTCTTCCACTCCCTGGCATTTTATCACATGCTTCTGCAGCCTATTTGTGACAGGATGGTACACAGCATACAAAATATTAATGGCAAAGACACAGGACTCCATCCCTTTGGTGATTCGGTGCAATGATGATAATGAAATTTGCTACTGAAGCAGTACAACAGGTGAAGATGTTCTGCAACCTACAGGTAACCAGAACTATCTTTAAAATTTTTTCAAATTATGTTCTGGTGGTACACTCCCCACTCATTTCATCTAAAGAGCTCCTTTCCTTTGCCTGTGTCATTTACCAAAGTAGGTTTTTGTTCCTCATTTTTGCAACAAACTTTTTGTAACACCATCTATTTTTTTTCTTAATGTCTTTGTCTTGGTCAGAGCCTTACCAAATGAATTGGATTGTAAAAAGTTATTAGACTGGAAGTTGTAAGTACTGAGCAGCACAACCACAGTGCACAAAACACACACAGTGATGCTAATTATTTACGAGTTCCCAGTTTGATTACATTTTGGGTGGTGATGACACTCAGGGGCTTAATAGCTGCATAAAACATCATGTTATAGTTCTACAGTGTCCTAGAATAAATCACCCTTGAAAAATTTATCTCTTAGAAATAAAACATACCATTCAGCCATTTATCAGGATTACGGTAAGATGAGTGATGGAAGCTCTACACAAGTATTTATTTTTAATGATGTCCTACCTTTGAAGAAACAGTCCTTGCTGTGGATAATGTAGATTTTTTTCCTCTGCAGACAGGAGGCTCGATGCAGTTGACAGTGATTTTCATAAAATTTGCCATCAGATCCACACACGGGCATGTAGCTGGACTTGCAGTCTTCTACACATCTGCACTCAGGCTGGTTGGTGTCCTTGTTCACAACACACTTACTGCCCCGGCCGCAGTACTTCTTCTCACAGGATGCATGCAGGCCATCCTGCCCATACAGCACTGGGAAGAGCAGAAAAATCAGTGTGAGCAGTATTCATCTAACAGAACATACTCATCTGATGGAGTAGCACAACAATTACAGGAGCAGGAGGTACAAAGCTTCAGAGGAATAAAGCATTCACCTTTGAATAACAGCACAACTCCAGTTTGGAGAACATCTTCACATCTGCGCTCCCAGACCTCCAGCTCTAACTCACCAAAACATTCAGTGTGTGCTGAAAGGGCTTTACTAAAAGTGATGGGCACAGAGCCATCTGTTCTTTCAGCCCTTTGCAAAACTAGACCCTAAGAATAAAACCTGCTGCTTCTCACTGTAAAAATAACCATCAGTATCTATCCCTACACTCTGAATAATGACATGTAATGAAAAATAACTTTCCACTACTTTTAAGAATTCATTAGATATAATGTTCTGGACATCACTGTATTGTCTGCTGTTTGATACTATTAAAAGGCTAAAGAAGTTGCCCTTGTGCTATAACATTTTCTGCTTCTGAAGTTTCCTCATTTAAAGGCTTACAAAGGAACATTAGTGTAATTCATACAGGACAGGGTACTTCCAAACAAGCCACTACTCAGAGCAATAATTAGCATTATACTCAATGAAGAGAGTTTCAGGAAATGAGATTATTCTATCCTAATTGGAGCACAAAAAGTTGAGAATTACACAGGGATGCTGCAGGAGGCACAATTAAAACAGGAATAAAAAACATTTCATAGTGCACAGCTCACTGCCAGCCTTGCACAGCCTTCTGGAGCAGCAGCCTCTGGCTGTGTCCACACCAGTGACTCTGGCTGTGCCAACAAGGCAGTTCTGAAACAAGTCCCTATTGTCTGTGTTTACCAAGTGTAAGTTGGGCTCTCAGTGAGGTTTTGGTGTGCACCAGCTTTCAGAGGAAGCTTAAGTGCTCCAGTGTCCAATGGGACAAATCCTGCAGCAACTGGAACACCACAATGTCCTCCAAAATGCACCTGGAGCTCTTCCCTTCAAAGATTTTTCAAGTAGCAGAACAGTTCAGCCTAGGAGAACAGATCAGATCTCAAAGACACCTCCCTCTCCTCCCCCATCACATGTGATGGAGATGTGAGGAGCATCAGCACTAACCACTTCAGTCTATCAAACCCTTCTTATCACGCCAAACTTCTTGCTATCATTGACATAGCCCCTGGCACAGCATTCTATGCCAAGATGAGATGCCCCAGAACTGAAGCTACATTTCATCTACTAGTGATCAAGGGGTTAAAACAGGTACACATAAGAAACAAAAGTTTCTACAAAACTCCATTTTGCTCGGTCCCTGTTAAGCCTTTGTTTTTATCACTGTAAATCTGAAAGGGGAAAAAATCTGTTATTGGAGGATTAACTATTTGACTCAATAACTCATTAAAATTCCTCCAACTTGGCAAGCAAAGAAATATTGACTTTTCCTGACTTATAATAAACTAGAAGGTCAAAGCATCTCTGAGCAGTGAAGAAAGTACAGTCCCTGAAAGGAGTATCTGAATATTCTTTATTTACTTTACTAATTGTTTCAGAGTTTCTGCAAAATGCCCTCAAGAATGCAAATTTTGTGAATGCTGGGAGACCTCGCTGCCAAGGCCATCTGCATTTATGGTGTCTGCTGGAGATCAGACCAGGATGAAGCATCAGGGCTTCAGAAAGCCCTGGTCAACCATCCTCCTCTTCCTCCTCCTCTTGGTGGCAGAACCTGCACATGTACAGGCACTTGGCTTATCTACCTCAATGTGCCTCAAAGACATGTTTTGGAGGCTGATGTTGATGCTAAAGATATTTAAAAATCAAGATTCAGGAGCTATTATTGTCTCCATAAATGTAATTCAGACACAACTACAGCAAAGCCCTTCCTGTGCTGTCTTGTTCACTAAAAATTGATCTCTTGGAGCCAGCATCAGCTGAGGGCTGCACCATGCATCTTGCTGAAGGATATTTCTGCCTCTTCATTCATGGTGGGCTGCTCCAATTTAATGCACCAGGTCACATCTGGGCAGACCAGAGCTGCACCCTGCCCTAACAGCTACCACAGGCACCAGCAAAAACCCTCTTGGAGCCTCAAATATTTTTGGTATTTTGATTTGTAGTATAAACTTAGCATTACGGAAGACAAACACTATTCCTATTGCAATGGAAATTTTAAGTCTGTTAGTGATACATCAAAGGTTTGGCTAAGCACCAGATTATAAAAAAGAAAACATTTTGGGTTTTCTACATCCACCCTTGTTACTATGGAGAACCCCCAGAAAGCCTGTCTACATTTATACCTCATTCATTTTGTTCACAGTTTGGTGTATCCTGCGTTCCCAGATGGAGAATCCCTGTTCAAACACACCCAAGTTGGGTATGGGGGTAGGCAGGACACCCCACAAACAGCCAGAAAGGCAAGATTTGCATAGTCTGGAATCCTGGTGTGCTTCTACTAGTCCAAGTCCTCTGAAACCTGAGTGCAAGAAGAACGTTAACATGGGATGTCTTTGCCAGAATCTGACTGTTGGTAGTAATTGAATTAAAGAGTTCCTATTTGCATAATCCTCTGTAGAACTAAAGCTCCCTGCAAGCACACTCGGCCATACAGATGGACCCTCCACCAGGAATGACAGCAATGGGATGAGAAACACAAGGGAGCCAGGGGAAACCAAGAGGAAAGAAGGTATTTGACTATAAAAGCACTGTTGTCTTTATGCAGATAATTAATTAATCCAGATCAGCACCACACACCATGGAAAGAGACCTTCCTCAATTGCATCGGAGTGCCTGCCCCGATCCCATGGGCAGCACCCAAGCTGGGAAGGACACCAGCACAAAATGTGCCTGCAATCACTATTTTTTTGGTCACATTATTAAAAGTGACCGAGTTCCCCACTCTTACAAGGATTACTAAAAACAGAAATGGGAAAGGTAATCAAGTGAAACTACCAACTAACTCCTCACAGGTTTTACAAGTCCCACTGTATTGCCCAGAAAAAGGCATAATTTATTTAATTTATTAGTCACAAAGAATGTTGTTTACTTAAGGTTAAAAATTGATCATCTTGCAAAACAAGCCACTTTCCAGCACTAATTAAGTTTACCCAACATTGCTAGAGTGTGAGTTGCTTTGCTGCATTACAGCCATCAGGATGGAGAGAGGAAGCCCGCTCACATACACCCACGAAAACATTTCCCAAATTGGCTTCTGGGCGCGCAGAGAAACTTGGAGTTTCAGTGAAAACCAACAAAAGCTTGGTGCAGGCAGTAAAATAACTGAGAGCAGGAATTTCACAAGGCTGCTTAGCAGGCTGCTTTCATCTCAAAAGAAGAATTGAATAAGAAAATGAAGATGTTATTGCCACATTAAAGAATACGTGTCCTCTGGCTGCTCATTAATTCATAAAGACAGAGACCTCATCTACCTTTTACACACCACTAAATATGTTACAGATCAGACTAAGGCTCACAGACAATTTTTTTACTCTTAAATACGATCTTATTCCTTACTTCAGCAAAAAGAGTTCAGGGTAAGGTTGGGTTCACGACGAGCACTGACTGCAATTAAGCCCAACCAGACAAACCCATCACACATACAGCAAACCCAAAAGCTCTGTCATATCCCTACTCGTGAAAAGTTGCTTATATGCTGCAGAAATGTAAATTATGACATTTACATGGGAAAAGCCAGTTTGCTTTAAGGAACAGTGAGCTCCTGCAGGCAGCTGGACATCCAGTTTTAATGCTGAAGGAAAAAGTCAAGATGTAATGTCAGGACTGGAGCCAAAATTGGAAACTTTCATGATGGGGCACCAGAGCCTGGTGTAACTCAAACTGGCAGCTTCTATCCCAAGTCCTTCAAAGGCAACGCTGCACCTTGCAAATGTAACAAAAATAAAATCAAACCCTCTATAATATGATAAAAATATGAGGTGTCTAGACATTTTTATTCCCATTAGGTAAACAGGCAATGAGCTGTTCCTCCAGCAGCTTGGCATCAGTTTCCCAACATTTTTTCTTTTCCACATTAAATAATCTCCTATAGTCTAAAACATCACACTTGTAAGCACTATTTACTGCAGAAAAATATAAGTTGCCAGTACACACAGATATATATATACACACACCCAACGAATACACACAGGTGTAGGTGTTCGAGTACGTGTTTAAATACATCTATTCACAGAGATTACACTTGTTTACACATGATTAGACACTTCCCATACACTTGTCTTGCAACAGCTTCACTTTTCCTGATGATACAAAGACAGATGTTATAGCACAGCACCTTAAACCTTCCTTCCCCAGCATATCTTTAACATACATCTTGACTAACTCATGTGTGGAAGTAACAAAAGTTCAGCTGCGTGACAACTGCACCTGGCTTCTGTGCAGTCAGCAAATGCATATGCTGTGTACTTTGTTACTGCCACAATAAAATAAGAAAGGAAACAAAGCAGGAATTTCATAATGATCTGCTCTGTGAGTTTCTCAGGTTTTCACTGCACGCATGTTAGGAAAGTAGAGAGGCAGAAAATCCATGGTAAATCACCTGGAATAGGGGCATGGCAACAGTGCATCCATTATCTCTGTTACTAGTCTTTGGTGCCATAATTTACTTATTTTTATACAGGAAAACCAGTGACTTATCCTGGAGAATAATACAGAAAATGAGATGTGCTTCAAGCATACTTATTGCTACAGATGCAAACGATTTTCTTCCAAGGTCCACAGGAGATAACTGTGTGTATGTGTGTGTACACCTTTAAGCAGGATGGCCTCAGCCTCAGAAAGGATTAAAAAAAAACTTTTACTTTTACTAATTTAGATGCTTTACATGAAACAAAATAGGATAACATGGAAAGCCTCCTCAGAACAAAAAAACCAGCAAACCTTCCCGCCTGGCCACATTATATCAAGAGGACTCTTGCAGAGTTTAAAAAAATAAAGCACCAAAAAGAAAGGAAAATCTGCTCTGGGAAGGATTCTTGCACCAAGTAGTTACACTGATGACACCAGCACCAAGGGAACTGCTTCATCTGTGCCCGCAGTTTAATATCAAATACAAGCAAATTGGACTTGCTTAACCAAAGTTCAGTAACAACGTGCAGTTATTCTGCAAATAACAGCAAGGAAGCACTCAAAAATCATAGGAAAAAATTCCATATCAATTTTTACATCTGAAAATGGGGTTTAGTGTTACTTTCTATATCTATCAGGACTGTGAGACCCATTAGAGGTGATACCATGAAAAGGCATTTGAACATTTCAAGTAACTATGCTGTTCCTAGTATAATTAGCCTAATTTTTGCCCCATTTTGAATCCATTTAATTATTATGAGATCAAAAGCTTCATTAAGTCTTATTTTTGGGTGGTATCATAGTTTATGAGGGCACTGAAAAGATAGGGAAAGACATGGACAAATCAAAATATCCCAACTACATGAAACATGTGGTGCTGAGGGACATGGGGTAGTGGTAACTGGGCAGTGCTGGGTTAATGGTTGGACTGGGTGATCTTAGAGGTTGTTTAACCAAGGCAATTCTATGATTCTATATACACACACTGCTGAGAAAGAAATACCAGCCAATATATGAGACCATATATATTTAGATCCTTGTCATGAAACTCTACCGTGCACAATTTGCTTGATTGTTCTCTTCTTGGAAGAGCTACTAAAGAGGCAATTCATAAAATTGCTCTTTATTAAATGTTTATCTAAAGTTATCTATGATAGCTACTGCATACTGAAGGCAATTTTAGTTCATTACCACTGTGCAGCAAGTATAGATAGAGACCTGAATCTGCTGAATTGCTGTGAAGGTCCTGTTGGTACCACACCTCACCCTGCATTTACAAGCTGGCTAGCAGGTCCCCACAACCAACCAGCCAAGCAACATCACAGTGTTGGTATATAACCAGCATATTGCCTGCATTTATTTAGTTTTGTTTCCTTGGATCCTTGTATTTAGAGCAGTGTGTATGCACATGCACGTGTGCATTTTCCTTGATCATGTATTTAATTACTTCAGTATTGCAGAGTCTGAAGAATGCAGAAACTTCCCAGCATCAGATCTGGGGGAAAGAGATCACATTAATATTTGGTTTCTTTGGTAAAAAGTCCCTACCAGAGAAATACACTCTTCTGAAGGCAGGCAATGAAATCCCCATAGGTCACTGCTCAAAATCAGTCTTGTTGCCCTTAATCTTGCTCATCAGCCTTCTGCCTGCCCCATTCCTTCACTCCTGCTCTCAGGACCAGCCTTACTCCTCTCCTTGTTTTCAGTGGTCTGTTATCCTTTGACCAGCACAGCAAGCCCCAGCACTCCACGGACTGCTATAAAAGACCTGAGAAATCAATAATACACTGTCATGCATCTTTCTGCTCTTCCTGCACTGGAGTTCTTGTGGCAGAGCCTACGAGGAGGTTAGAATCCAATAATGAAATAACAATAGATGACTTGCCTGTTTTCCTGGTGATTTTTCCAATTAACAGTGGAGCTGCTGGAGGGAAGCTGAACAATTTGGATCTTCCCAGTTGCCTGTATTATTAACCTTTAAAACTGTCCATGCATGTTACCTTTTGCTTGCTCCCCCTTTTCCCCCTGGACACATCACCTGAGGGTTACCTGCCCTGCATCTCACCTCCCCTGGCTCCTCCACCCTCCAAAGCCACAGCTCACCATGATCCCAGAGTCCTCCACACAATGCTACCCCCAGACCTCCTCAGCACAAGGCAGTGATCTCTCACTTCCACCTATTTTTCAACATCTGTTTCTGAAACAATTTTACCCTCACTTTGACCACTTTGTAAAATCCAGAAGCCATGGGCCATGGTGCAGTGGCAGGAGGACTTGCATGGCCATCACTTATCACACCTATGTAAAGCACAGGACACCTTGCAACATTAGCAACAGTTCAAGAACAAAAGATGCCAAGTTTCCATCTGAGGGGTATTCTACAGTCTCACAGGAATCTCTCATTTTTCTATTTTCTTGAGTTGTCACTTCACAATGAGACCATTTATCAGAAAATAATTACATTTGTTTATTGTATGCATATTTTCCCCTTACATGTGCACAAACCAAATGTTATTTCAGATTGGAGAGGAAGAGGTTTTCAGTCAGTTTCCTATTTATTTTCTCACGCAGTGCATCAGTTTGTAAGGCTCATTGAGGAAAAAGAACAGAAACAGAAAGCCAGCTCGTCATCGTGTTTGTCTCAAAAAAAGAACATTGTTCTGATTATTTCTTTTTGGTTGGAAGAGGACTAGATAACGAGATTTTATAATTAATATCCATTCAGCTTCCTTATTGCATTACTCTTGAATTCTACTCTTAAAGAAATCATGACTTGCCCCAAATTGTACAAGTGTCACTGCTCAAGGTTTCAACGTGATTGATTACAGAGACCTCAGTTAGTGTCACCACAGTGATGCTGGTGTCAGCACTTCCATTACCACCTCCTTTTCTTTAAGAACATTTGAACCTTACAAATGAAGCCACATTCTTGAACAACGTTTTTCAAGCTATGTTAAAGCACAGCCCAAAAAACCATAAAAGAGGTAGAAACAGCAGGCTTTCACCTGTTTCCCTTGCTGCCAGAAAAGGAGGGAGGGTGGTGCTGGGTACAACCTAAAAATACAGTAGTTAAATACCAGGTCTTCCAGTAACTTCCATGTTCCACCTGGTTATTAGCATTACTTGGAAATACTTGGTGACTTGGAGGAGCAGGCTTCATTCTGCTCCTCCATCAGAAGCATTCAGCTGTGCAACAAGAAGGGACAAACACCCAAACAGAGCTGCCTCAATGAGCCCCCACACCCATCACACCTCCTCCAGCAGCCAGAAATAAAATCCTCAAACCAGCCACTGTTCTTTACCAAAGAAAGCTCTTACCCTCAAAAGGAAGTGAGAGTCACCCTGCAAATCCACCTCCAGGGACCACTTGGTTTGGTCTCTTAGGACAATAAATCAATGGAGTCTTCTATTGTTCTCCTTCTCTCCCAATCTAGATTAATTTCCAGGGATAAAGGTTTCCAGAGGAGTTTATCAATAGTTGTACATATGTACAACTTGTGACACTTCTGTCATTTACTGCTATGCAGAAATGAAGGCAGACAGCTGAAAATTAGGGACTGCATTCATTTTGTGAGTCTATTTCTGAGCCCATTTCTGAGCCCTAATGTTTTTCTGTAAAAGTTGCCATTTGCTGCAAATAAATGGAAAGAAAAGGGGAAAAAAAGGTATTAAAGCTACTTAGTTGTAATGGGGTTTGTGTTAGTGCAGGTGTTTTGTGTTTGGGTGTTTTTTACTTCTGGGTGAAGCATAATGCACATTTGACTCATGGCTACTTTATTTGATTGACGAGGCAGCCCGGGCAGTGGAATTAGTGGCATTCCTGCAGCACATCTAAATCAGCATAAACTTCCTGCTGGAAACTGTTGAGGCTGCACAGTGTCTTTCACTTTTTTTTCCCCTAAGACATTTCATTTATGTTTTCCCAACTAGATGCCTTAGAGCCTCATAGATTACAGGCATAGGAGCGTTACCATATAACAGAAGTGTGAGGCAGGAGCCAAACAGGTCCATTATGGGGAGAATTACAATCATGCAACGACCGAACGAGGATGTATTACATCTGCGTTGGGACACAGAAGAAAGGAGGTTTTTATAAATCAGTTCTGAGCCACTCTTCAGAAAGAGAAATAACTGGTCCTTACTGACCTCCTGTAACTAAGCTGTTTGCTCATCTGCATGCATCCTCTCTTATCACTCTTGATGAATCATTTAATCTCAGCCTATGAGAAAAGCACAGCATGCAAATGGTCTAAGGAGACAAAAGCCATGGAAGGAGCCTGTAGCAATGCCTCAGACTCCTTCTCCATGGCTGGTTCAGCTTTGCAAAGAAATATAACAGAGAAAAAGTGAAGCCCTGGGGAATATCAGTATGAAGAGTGATTGGCCAGTACAGTATAACAGAAGGATTTCCTAGCTGTTGTCTACAACCCCCCTGTGGTCTCCAAGAGCATCACAGGTGACCTGCGGATCACCCATAGGACTCAGCAGGACAGTCTGCATTTTTTATAAGTAAGACTTTTCTTGAAGTTTCACCTGGATTGAATAGTGATTTCCTTCTAGGCAAAGGGAGAAGAGACATTTTGTCCTATCACAATCACTGTGATCCCTGCACTTATGAAAACCTTCTGTGCTGAAAAGGCTGCAGAGAGCCCCCAGATGAGGTCTGGAGGGGGTCAAGACAGCACAGACCACAAACCCCACCAGATAGCCCAGCCATTTTCCAGTTGAAGCTGCTGGAACAATCTCATGGAAGCTCTTTAAAAAGAAATCTGTATGTGTATATTTAGTTTTTAAACAGAGGAACCACTGCAGGAAAAGACCCAACCATTTCTGACCATGCCATGACTCAAAGCCCTCTCTGAACACGGAAAGTGGTGCCTCATCAGACAGAGCAAAGCACTGCTCAAACCTGTCCCCTGGTTTGGCTCATGGACAGCTGAAATGCTTTTTTCAGCTACTCTGAAACAAAAGAGAAACTTGAACTTCAACAAGTGGACCACCCAGCCTTGCCCACACCTCCTCCATGCTAGTGGCAAGATCTTTCCTCCTGACCCTCTGTGCTGGGAGCCCTGCTGCCAAAACCACTGCAGCACAGAAATTAAATTTGCTGTGTAAACAGGAGCAACGGGAGCGGTGCCTCACTGCCTGCACCAAACAGGGATGCACAGGAGATGTGGGCAAGGCAGGCACAGGGGGGACATCACTGCCAGTGTGTCCAGGACCATGTCCCACCACGGGAGGGATGGCACAGAGAGGGGGGTGCAGGCAGAGAGCCAGTGCATCACAGAGCCAGCAGCCACCACGACTCACGCCAAATACTTCATTACTTGAAAACCTGCCCAGCTTTCTGAGCCCAAAGGGAAGCGTTCAAAACCAGCCAGTTGCTAGAAAGAGAGGCAAACTCAAACAAAACAGGACTGCCTTTACAATTAGTAAGAACAGGATGTGTCTTTAAAATATTATTTTGATATGCATTATACAATGCTTTTCAGCTAAGATTCATAAAAACTCTACCAGGAACAAAATGTGTTCAATTTAAAATGACAGCAAACCAACCAACCCAGCATCTGCCAGCAGCTCAGCCACAAAAGGCAGAGGCACACATTGCACTGAGGCTGCAAAGAACTCCGAAACGCACCCGTTGCTGCCCAGCCATGGTGGTCGGCTCAGCAGCCCAAAGGCTGAGCAAAGGCACGCTGGCTGTGGGCTGAGGCTCTTTGCAGATGGTTGTTTGAGTGCACACACGCAGGGAAAACTGGATTCAAATGCACACCCTGCCAGGCTGAGCCAATTTTAATTGGGGTGTCACCGAAACACGGAAAAAACTACAACATCCCCCCAAATTCCCTGATTGTGCACGTGCCCTAGCAACTCCCCCTCCTCTAGCACAAGAGACCACAGTGCCTTGAAGCTTTGATTCAGTGCTGGGCAGTGTGAGTGAGCAGTAAATGCTCCATGAGCTTGAAGCCAGCTTGAAGCATTGCCACAGCACAACACCAATCAATAACCATTTGCATTCCCCTCTCCCATTCTCTGTTACCTTTAATGAAGTTCTTTTCCAAGACTAAGAATTATGGAGAAACACTACATTCTAAGCAATTGCATCCAGCACTTCTGCACCTTTTGCTAATTCTGCAGTTCTCCGCTGGTTTAATGTTCTGTTTGCTGTCTAACTCCAGGACACTGTTACACTCCAACACTCCTGTATTTTGTGGGTGCACCATTTTGTTTCACTGCCTGCTCCATCTGGGGCCAGCATTAACCCACAGAATCCTCCATCTCATATAGGACAACACACTGATGTTCTGGTCACTGTCAGCAAATGCACCCCAGCCCCAAGAGCCTGTAGCTCATACCGAGCCCTTCAAGGCTCTGTCCTCAGGGCACCTCTATTTCTCACCCCCTTCCTGAGGACTTTACTTCCTCATCAATAAAGGAAACTACCCCAACTGGGATTGAAGATTTATCTCCTAAAACAGTTTGACTAACCATCCTGCTCCTGAATATCTGATTTCAACATCTTTCTGTTCCTGAGGTACCCCCAGTACACATCCATCCTCCTCTGCGACTCCTGCCACATCACCCCAACCCACACCAAGCAGTTGGAATATATGCATCAACATCTTAACCTCCTAAATTAAACAAAACACATTTTTTTTAATCTCACCCTCCAGCAGTTACTTCTCCCCGTGCTTCTTATGCAAAGAAGCATTTCTACTGCACTGCAAACCTTTTACTCAATCCATATTTGCTCTGTGCCAAAGGAAGCATTTTAACATGCATTTACCTGATGGAAGAGTTATAGGCTATTGAAAGGATAATGCAGGAAAATGAAAAACCTACTAAAAAGCTATTTTGAAAGTGAAAAGCCTTTAAACTCACATACTGTTAAAACTGGCTCGGAGGGCATTAGTGAAGAAATGGAACATTAGCACTGAAACACTAACATCAGCTGATTTCTTTTTACTGTTCTGAGGAGTAGGAATATCACCAGTTTCTCCACTTGAGACAACGTAAAAAGAAAAATCCAGAAGAGGTGAAAACAGATAAAAAACACTAACAGAGCAGAGCCCTGCACAGGGCAGGACCCTGCAGCCACCCACAACGAGCCTTATCCCATCCTTTGGCATCAATCAGTGCTGGTCCACAGCCACCCAGAGAGTCCATCTAGGACTCATCCTGCTGCTCAACAAAGCCAGCAGCCTGCACCAAGGGTGCAGGAACATTCCTCATTCATTCACGCCAGGAAAGCACGTGGAGAGCTGAATCTGAGAGCAGATATGAGACTACTTATATTCACTGCCTTCCCTTTGAAAGTGCTTTGTACAAGGAATAAAAACAAGCAACAACTGATAAAATCAACAAAACATTGCTTCCCTTCAAATACAAAGGCACCAAATGAAAACAAGAGGGTCATATTTAATAGCAGAAGAAGAGAAGCTCGGGATAAAAAGCAGGAACAAGCCGCAATCATCAGTCATCAACATCAGAGCATATAAGGCAAAAGCAGCATTATAGGGATTTTTATTCTGTTTAAGAAAGGGAATGGAATAAAATGCATTTCAGTGCAGGGCACATGCCACACAGACATCCAAGAGGCCAAGGCAGCAGTTGCTTTAAACTGGTGGCACTGGTTTTCTGGAGCTTTCATAGCACTCATCTAACCTATGTTCAGAAGTAACTGCTGAATGTAGGTTAGATGAGTGCTATGAAAGCCCCAGAAAACCAGTGCCACCAGTTTACAGCAGAGACACTAGATGCCCAGCACAGAGAAATGACTTCAACCCATTCCTAAGGGGAGAAGGCAACCAGCAGCCAAAATCCAGCTGGTGTTTTGTGCTCAGGGTAAACAGGATTACTGGCAGCAGTGAAAAGTGAAGTCCTCTGCTGAACAACACACTGGGGATGGCAGCTGCTCTCTAGGCTTGGACTGCAAACACCACCTTGCCAAAGCTTTCTGTACTAATGGGGCCCATTTTCTCCATAGGGAAGAAAAAGGCAGGAGAAAATTCAATTTTTATGCTTCCGAGTCTCCTATTGATGTGCATGTGTTCAAGTGCTCCCAAGCCCATTAACACGCAGCACGGGGAGATTCAAACAACTCCATAGCTGCTACAGGCTGTGACTGTCCAACAGATAGAGTGAAAGTTTAAAAAGGTTTTATTTTATTGGAAAATTGTCTGCACTAAATAATGTAGCATAGCTTCGACTTACAAACCTGTACTTCTCAATGGAAATATTTGTCTGTAGTTAAATAACAAACCAGAGTTGCCAACTGTTCCTGTTCATAACCCTCCCCAGTGCCAGTGGGAGTTGCATTTGCAGAGCAGGTCTCCACAGGGATCCTGGAGGGGAATTTACTGACTCCAACACTGAATGGCTGCCTCCAGGTTACTCAGGTGGAAGAACACATTTCAAGAGGGGAAAAAAAAAGGTCTGAAATTATCAATGAAAAGAAATCCCTCAGATCTTAGCATGAAATAGAGTGAATGACCAGCTGGGAAGGAGGGGAGAGGGAAGAAAAAGGGAAAATGAGAAAAAAAGCAATCCTGAACTGAAGCCAAGTTGCCCAAAAGTTCACATTTAAAGTCATAACTGTCTCAACAGCACCAACTTACGTGGCTAAAATGCATGAAAAATCAAAAATTACAGGATTTCTTCCAGTGTCAATGCCTCTCCATTAGAAACAGAGCTCAGGTTCCCAGAACAGTTTAAGGATGAGGAGAAAGACTGTTTGTTTTTCTGGGTTTGTAATGTGAAAACCCAAAGCACGTCCCCAGTCAGCAACAAAAGGGTGACCACTGGGACAGGGGCTCGGGGTCCCCAAGCTGGCACAGGAGTTTTGTGGGCTCTCAGCCCCTTATAGGGCCACTCCTGCCAGGGCCACTGAGCTGCAAAATCTGAGAACTTCCTCTGGATTTGTTATTATTGATTTTATACTGAAATATCACTGGGGGGTTAGGTACATCTGCACCTCACACCACAGTATTTAACACAAGTAGCAGCAAATACATAGATATTAAACAGGGGGGTGGGAGAATGAAAGACTCATCATTCAATACTCTTGCTTAAAGTAAATATTGCATTTTGAAAGGAAAAGCAAGGATCTCATTTCTTCCCTTCTTGCCCATCTTACCAGCACAACCATGCACTCACACTAAGTGACAAACACCTTTGAAGACATAAATTGGGATCCAGCAAAGCAAGCTGCTCACACTGAGCTTTGTGCTGCACGGTCCAAAGGGAGTCCACAGCAGGGACAAGGCAGAATGCATTAAATCTCAATTAGATCACACTACACAACAAAGCACAGAACATTACCATCATATTTGCTCACCCAAGGATTAAGTGGTTTCTTTCGGAGAGGGCTGTGCTTGCAAAGCATCTCGGGGACTGAGTGGCTCTTTGCAGTGAAGAGCAGGCACAGCTCTGGACTCTTTTAATGAATTGCACCCATTAAATGAATCTCAGAACACAGTATTTTACATGTCTGCATGTAAGTGGCAGACTGCAGGCTGGGAAGTGACACAGCTCAATACTTTGGAAGTGCTTCCAGAGTATTTTTAGCTAATATATCTTACTGGTGACTGTCTGGATATGCCTGCATCTCAAAAATAGAGGGGTAGAAAGAAAAAGAAAACAGAAAAATAAAGAAAATATAAAAGAAAATGAATTTTGATGGCAGACTTTAAAAAAAAAAAAAACAAACAACACTAATAAGATAATGCTCTAGTCATTTTTAAAGCAATGATTTAGGCAACATTACGAAGCCATTATTTGCAAATGTGTTTGTTATACAACACTTAGCATTAATAAGCCCTTATAATTACGCGTGCAAACAGTTTACCCTTGGTATTACAAACACAGCCAGCTGAACTGCACTCGACAGCCAGGCAGGCAGCAATGGGCAGGGATGTGCAGCAGCACCCAGCCTGGGTTCCTGCTCTCTTCTGCAGGCCAGCCCTATGGCAGCACCTCCTTCTGCAACGGGACCTGCAGGAGGATTTACACAGCCACATGAAAGGAATTTTCATCCCATCCCCATCTCTTCTCAGCCAAACTAAGGTTCACCTCCATACAAACTCACAGCACTCAAAGACCTTTTCTGCCAACTGCTGTGTTTTTTCCCTTAGGAATACTTACCATGACACCTGACCATCCTCATTCCTTCCACCCAGTCATTTCCATAGCTCTAACCTCTGCTCTCTCCACTCCAAGCACAACTTTCATCTAAAAATCTTCCACCACCTGGCATTTCAATTGCTATCAGCAAGGACAGACTTCACCCAGGCAGCCCACTGCGAGCAGTCTGCGCTGTACTCCTAAAGATCAGTTAATGAAGTGCAAAACTTCAGGGCTGCTTGATTAAAGAGCTAATGCTTGTGGAATCGATATGCTGGGGAGTGAAGCTGTCTTCATATTCAAGCATTAAAAAAGTGTCTTAAATTTTATGTAGCATTCAAATGCAACAACAGGAGTGCAGGCACACTTTGTCAGCATCTGCAGCTATTTTATACAAGTTAAAACACCTGCTGTTGGTGCACCTTAAAACCACACATTATTCAATAAATGCTGTGCCTTGACTCACTTCTGCAGAAGTGCTGTGATATCCAAGCAGTGCATTAATGTCTTCTAAAAGGTTTCCTTTTCTGCAGAGCAATATGAGAAGTCAAAATCACGGCAACACCAGCAGCTCTGGAGTGTACTACTTCAATTAGAACTGTAGAATCATTTTGGTTGGAAAAGATCTCTATAATAATCAAGTCCAACTGTTAACCCAGCACTGCCAATTCACCACTACACCATGTCCCCAAGTGCAACATCTACACGTCTTTTAAATGGTGACAGCACCACTGCCCTGGGCAGCCTGTGTTAGTGCTTGACAGCCCTTTCAGTAAAGAAATTTTTCTTAATATCTAATCTAAACCTCCCCAGCACAACTTGAGTCTGTTTTCTCCTGTCCTATCACTTGTTACTTGGGAGAAGAGACTGACACACACCTCACTACAATCTCCTTTCAGACCTTTTCCCTACCCACACAAGAGTATTCAGTCAACTAAGTGTACGTGTGGCTGGATGAATGCACTCCACCACCATGCATAGGGGCTTGAAAGCTTCAAAGCAAGACAACAATAATATTTTCATTAAAAACTAGAGCTATTATTCCTCCCAGCAATGAAGCCTGAAAGACAGTCCCTCATGTCCACAATGGAGGGCTCTCTTGAAAGTGGACATCATGCTGGCTTTCAAAAACCCATCTGGGACACTGAGTTCAAGGCTATGAACCCTTCCAGCCTTGGAGGGTTTTTTTTTGCACAAACCTGGCATCAAAGTACTCACCCAGCCCCAAAATAGCTCAGAGTTTCAGATGTTGTAACTCCCTTAATGGTTAGGATACAGGCTATATGGTCACAGCCCAAATTATATTATGCATCCCTTGACTGCACACACTGAGATTATGACTGCTCAGTGCACTCAGCACACACACAGTCACAAGGGAACACTAAAAGCAAATTCTGGCCCTGTCTATCATCCATAATTCAAAAGAAATCAGGGTTAGAAAAAGTGCATGAGCAATTGACATAATTTATATGCTGCAAGTGGGAGAGCTGGCAGTCTCTCGCATCATAAAGTTTAAATAACGGTAGTTTAACACCAGATGTACCCGCAGCTGTCCTGAGTGTAATGCCATTAGCTCCATTACGGCACGGAGCAAACCCCTCCTTAGCTCAGTACCCCCACCCTCACCCCACCTAATGCAGGATTTCACCAGGAATGATCAGCCAAGCAAAAAACTACTCACTTCCACCAGCACAAATAAAGAGGAAAAAGCAAGAAAACAACCAAAAAAAAAAAATCACACCTTGAAAAGTTTTATGATGCAATTGATTGTGAAAGGTGCTAAATTTAAAATTAAAGGAGGAAAGAAAGGAAAAAAAAAAATAAAGTATTGGCATCTCTTCTGCTGGTCTTCCAGCAATGGAGCAAAGTTTTGGAGATGCTGTTGTGAATTTTGATCAATATGGTGATATTTACCTTTGGAGGATACACTTTCTTCCTGTTGAAAACTAACAAAAAAATATTCTCCCTTCCACTGACTTTCCACATGGGATTATCACATTAATTCAGTGTGTGCACGCTGAGGGGGATTAATTGATCGTTCAATCTAAACCAGCTTTTGGTCAATATTTCTTAACGAAACAAGAGAAAGCTGAAACAGCAACTGCTCCCTCCCATCATCCCCAGGTTCATCCATAGCATGTGTATGCAGGGAAACACCTAAACTACCCAGAAATAAAGGATCCCATGAACCCCAGAGCAGGGTCAGGCACTGGGGACGGGGCTGCCACAAGTCCCACCTGTAAATCAGCCTGTTCAACAGATTGGTTCTGTCTCATCAGCCCCTCTGCAATCAGTCACAGAATAACGAGGCAGAACATAACTGATACCATCCACAAATGCAGAACTAAATTTGCAAAGCCCAAGCCAAGCCCACAGCTCTGCTCTTCAGCCAAATGCTTCAACAGAGGAGTTTTGCAGAAACCACAGGAGAACTTCAATAGAGAGGGGGAATTAATGAAAATCACCACCATCCTCTCAGTTTCACAGTACCCTGCACATATCACAACGCCATCACGTCATTATCAGCCTAAATACCACTTTTCTGCTGTTAATGTTGTAATACCAGATTTTTAGGGGTTTTTTTGTTTCTGCTTCTTCCATGTTGTGCTCAGCTGGCAAGCACAGCTAAGCTGTGTTAAAAAAAAAAAGTCAGCATCAGCACAGAGCCTGAACCTTTGGGTAAAAAAGTCCCTTTTCTGCAGCCCATGTGCAGATTCAGCACCTCCACTTCCCAATTTATTCTTGAAACAAAACTTGGTGAGTGCATAAGAAGAAAAGGTGTTTTTTCCTGCTCTGATTCAGCTAACAAGTGTCAGTAGCAAAGCAGAGCAGGTATGATGGGAAGCAGTAACACTGACAGAGGTTACTCCTCTCTTTCAGAGCAAAATATGGAAGCTAAGCAGAGAAATGAAGCCTCAGAAACAAGTCACCTAAAAAAAAAATCCAAAACCCCTCCATACCTCTTTTTTTTCCTTATTGCTCCAGAGGTGAGCAGCACCACCACTGCTTTTAAACTCCATTGCTCCCAGGGAGATGGGTCTCCATCCCCACGTGTGCTGGGCAGTGCCCTGTATGATCTGTGGGAACGAGGGCCTCTGAGTTATTGGGGATTCCCACCCCTCTTTTTTCTCCTTTTCTCCAGGTCATGATCTAATATCCTTGCCTGAGCTTGCAGAGCACACCATCCAGACAAACTGCTCTCTCTCTCCCCACGTTGCACCCAGGAGCACACTTGCACATGGAAAATAAAAGGTGCACATCTGAAAGATGGCAGTGAGCATCCCTTATAACACAGCTACACAAACTGGCAATGTAGAGTGCTGCACATGGGATTTACAACACATTTTTTTACCACATGAGGTGGAGAGAGAAATCTGCAAAGAAGGCAGAACATAATTTAGGTTTATTTATGATTTATCTTCTTTCTTCCAGTAGCTGGAGAAGAATTTAAATTAGGTATTTCCAGCACTTCTCTGAACACCTGAACCTCCATGTACCCATGAAGTTCAGTGAAAGCTCTGGACTGCATTATCCCCTAACAAAACACAATATATGGCATCCCTGCTGCCACCTTATACTGACATAGTGTTAAAATTAGTGGCACATCTGGAACCAGCAAACATTTTGAGCAAATGATGAGTGACTTGATAAAATCTCTCTCTCTAAGCTAGATAGCCTACAGCTGAGTAATGAAAACATGGGGGGGGAGGAAAAAACCCCACCAAAATCCCATACTGCAACCTGAACAACCAAATGCAGGACTTCTGCAGCCTCCTTTCTGCACCAAAGGGCATCTCTGCATGAAGGCTTTAAAATATTCCTTAAGTTGTTTTCTGCTGAAGGGTTCCTTAAGTTTTTCCACAGCTCTGATGGATGCCTCACTGCAAAGAAACCCAAGCAAAACTAACCATTAGGGAAGTTTTATATTGGGGTCAGAGCAAGCAGTGGGGTCAGAAGGGTCCATCCAGTCTGTGGCCAATACTGCTGCAATGACCCCTGTAAGCTCTGGAAGGGCTATGGGTGGTAAGGAGTTATCCAAACTCACATTCAGGAGAGAACAAAGCATCCCTGCTGCAGAAATACTTCTTTTCTGACCTGGGGGAAAAGAAGTCCTGCACTGCAGGTCAGAATTACTCCTTGAAGTACTTGGATCACAGGTGGATGTGCCCCCAGCTCTGCCTCACCCAGCTGATGAGAGCAGACAAGCACAGCCCAGGGCTCACAGCTGCTCCTCTGGCAGCTCGAAGCATCCATCTCGCAACACAAACCTGCCTGAGGCTTATTTTGTTTTCCTGTTTGAGGGGGAGCCACAATGAAGACTTGCAGCACATGCATCCCACTCCTATTTTCCTCTATTGCCATAAGGACTCCAGCATTCAGCCTGTCCCCTGGGGCATGGCACCCTCCCCTGCCACATGCTCTGAGGGAGCATCAGCCCTCAGAGGGGACTGGGGCCACCACTCAGACCACACACACCCAACAGTGTCCTTCAGACACACTCTGGAGACAGCAGCCAGCACAGAAAAGATGCCACTGTTGGGCAAGCATTGGCCCAACTCCTCCCCAAGCCTGGGAAGCTGAGCAGAGCCATCTCACAGCACTTGTGTCTTGGCCAGCCAACCTCCTCCCTCCCAAGAGCAGAAAACAGGCACTGTCCTCAGCACTGGGAAACAACCCCTGCACCATACCAGACATGAACTGTCTGCCCATTGCTACTGAAACACCCCGCAGCTTGCTCACCTTGGGACACCCTCTGCCTGGTACTCTGATTCCCACTTGTTCTTCCTCAGCCTCTTCCATCCTGACTCTGTATGACCACACAGAGGAACAGCAAGGAAGCAGCTCGAGGGAGCCTGGATTTATCCAAAGGACTGAAGGTGCTCCCCACCCCTTCCCCAATCAGCACCACCACATGTGATGCATTAGCAGGATTCAACCTTGCTTCTCCTGCTCCCACTCACACCTGAGCCCCATCATGTTCACACAGCTGATCTGCATCCCTAGGAGTAAATGTGTAGCCAGGTTACACGGCAGGAATTGATTTCTCACTTCAAATGAAACACACACAAAAATATAATCTTTGGAAGTGTCAAATTTACAGTTTTTAAATCCAAAACATTTTAGGGACAAAGCGATTCTACTCGTGAGATCCTCCCCACTAAATGGCTGCAGCACCACCCAGTGAAGGTTTTTCCATTCCTGATCCTTACTTTTGCATTTAAAACACCTGGGGATCACAGACCTTCAGTGCTGCTTCTCACATGTGCTTACAACACCATGGCACAGCCCCATGGCACAGAGCAGTGGCTGTGCCCTTCCCTGGCAGCGTGTGGCACCCCTCACCCAGCAGACTGAGCTGAAAACTCAGACCAGTTACTCATTCAGCATGATAACAATATCCTCTTGAAAACACGTGACATCATACAAAGCACCCACACACACAGGCAACCAAAAAGTCCCTTCCCAGCATACTTCAGAAATATGTTATAGATTACATGAAGCATTGCAAACACACAGTTTATATAACGCTGTGATTTTCTGCTGTCACATAGAAGACTCAAATACATCTTCTGCTCAGCTGAGAAACTCTATGGATCAGCAATTCCCTGAAATACACATCCCTAAGGCACAGAGAGGCACAGAAACCTCCCAGACAAACGTAACCCAAAAGACTTAATAAAAAAACCTTACCAAATGAAAGAAGGAAGTGAGGTGTCTTCTCATTACTTATGTATCACGGGCAAACCACTCCTAGTTTTAATTAAAAGTAGCACCAGATAAACTCACAACTGCAATGTGAGTATTTGGAGCCAGCTGCCCTCACTGGCTTTTGCTTCGTAAACACTAATTTGTAAAACCTCATTGAGCATTTGTGAATTTGATCCTGGGTACAATTTAACCCCTGCTTACAACCCACATTGCAGGAACATAACAGTGCTGGGGGAAAAAAGAATCTTACTTCAGCCATTGGCATAGGGATATTTTCTCATTTTGGTTGGGAAAAATAATGGTTTTGTCTACTTGGTGTTAATTTGATGGCTAAATTCCAGCTTTCCACCCACAGACACTATCATTTGACCCCCCCAAAATGCTGTCGATACAAAGAGGGCTGTTTGTGCAGAACAGTGACGTGCAGCCACTGCCACTGGAAGCAGCATCAGAGTCTCATCCAGAATGCCCCGAAAGCAGTGGGAGCTTTGCCATTAATATCGGTGGGAACAAGAACTCCTGGCTGTATTTATTCCCTCCAGCATACCAAGCTATATTGAAATCCCTTTCCTCACTAGGGAGGAACTTAACCAACCTGGAAAACAACAAATCAATGCTACTTGCATTGTTTTTCATGTCTGACTACACATTAATGCTGTGTCAGACACCATCAGCGTCAAAAGAGGCATCAGCCTTTGCCAGAACTGTGGCATTTTCTGAATGGAAAAGGAAAGGAGATAAAAGGGATGAGAATAATTATTAATTGTCCAGGGCATTTTTTGTGCTGAATCTCCCCTGTGATTTGGGCAGGGCTCTGGCCCCTGGAAACAAAACTGTTGAGAATAGGGATATCCTGCTAGTACAACTGGGGGATGGAGAATTGGTTTCCCCACCAATTAAGATGACCCTGAATGCCCACAGCTGGGAGACTCTGCTTTCTGCACCAGGCTGGGAAGTTTCTAAGCAATAATATCGAGCCAGAACTCAACATTGTGCTGCCAGATAAAATTCTCATTCTTACAAGTGCAGCAGCCACCTTCCCACAGTCTTCAAAAAACTGATAGCCTGTGGTATCTATTTGCCACCCTCTAATCAGCTATGGTTAACAGGTGAGAATTGTCTGCAACACTTTCATGTTAACTCATTTCACAAGAGTGCAACATCACTTACAAGCAAACTTCAAAAACACAGTAAAAACATACAGTTTTTATGCACATCTTTTCCTCATGTATTTAGTTGCATTTTAATTGCAGATGCTATACAGTTATGTGTGCTGGTCACTGCTGGGCTCCCTGGGAACCCTACAAACCAAAGGGACAAGGCAAAGTGCCACAGTCAAATAGTTAGAGATGGCAACCAAGGAAGTCAGATGGGGGGAAAGATTTAATTCATTGCTCCTGGACATAGAAAAGAAGAAAATGTATGCATGCAAAGAGTGTAGGAAAGGCTCCAAAAGCAGTGCTCTCAGTAAATATTATCCCATTGAAATTCAGAGAAATCTGCAAAATTATTTTATGTCTTCTCCTACAAAAATCTGCACGGGCGACAGTAGGATATAAGGAATAAAATTAATTCCTTACTTTATCCCTTTTACCAGAGGGAATTTAAATACATTTTACTACTACAAGTTTGCACAGCTAAGAACTTCAAGCAAACACTGAAAACACCGTTCACAAAGAGCACTTAACATTGCACAAGACAATAAAAAGACAGTGGAGATTTGCAGACCAAGGCCATCTGTTGTACTTAAATTAAAATACAAACCCACAGTAACGTATTCTCCCTATTGGCCCTCCTAAAACACTAACCAGGGTACACTGCAATAGGCTTTGGAGAGAGGAAAGTGCCATACATTTGAATACAACAGAAATACATTTGCCCAAGGACAGGAGAGCTCATGGCTCTTGTCCACACATTATGGACCTTAAAGATGCTGATATTTAATAAGCCTTGAGGATCAACAAAGAAAAAATCCTTTAAAAAACCCACCTAAAGGGCCTTTAAGAAACCAATAATAAGCAGAAAATCCTTTAGATTTTCACAAGAGCAACCCCATATTTACAGCACACCAGCCTGGCTGTGCACCAAGGGGAATCCCTCCAGCCACAAGGCAGAGCCTCATCCCTAAGGGACAGCTTCAAAGCAATGCTCCAGGGTCCTGCTCCTGCTGAATCACCCCATGCTGGAGACCCTGCAGGAGCTGAACGCCATAGCAGTGGGTTCACTCATGCCACAAGAGGAATATGCATATTATCTGGCTTGGAAACACACTGCCAGGCTGCAGGTTCCTGCGGGAGCATGGCCACGCTGGCATTAGCACTGCCTGGACCCTGCCAATGCCCAGCCAATTCAGGGGGATTAAGCTTTAGTCAATTCCTTCAACGCTTTGCAGTCCAATTGCATTACAACAGTTTATAGACTATCAAAACTCTGCATTTAGAGGACTAAGAGCATCCATTTTAGTAATTTATTTATTTTGGGGTAGCACTGTTTACTTCTCCATATTTGAGCAATGCTATTTTTCCATCAGATACAGTTTTGAGGCTGGAAAAAAAATGGCTCGAGTGAATTACAGCATCTTTAATATTTGTTCACATGCAGCACTGAACTTCTTTGAAATATTCAAAGTTCAACCAATTGATTTTGCTTCTGGCAAGTCTCACCTGCATGTAGCTTTGCTGAGTGTGTAGACCTGCACTCTGAAATAACTACTTATTATCTATCTGATCTAGGTACAGAAGAGTGAACTAACATCTATTAAGATACATCTAAAGTCTAGAAGACCAAGAGTGGTCACTATGGAGTAAAGAAATCAATCAAGAAAAAGAAATTTTCTTTGATGGAGAATCCCAACTTCCACTGCCTTGGCTTTGCAGTATGCCAGGAGCAAGAAGGATAGATGACAAAAGAGTCGGAGATGCAAAATGCTGACACCCATCCCCTTTGTCTTCTTTGGGGCCTGTTTCTTGCTTTTTCATGGATTTCAAATTAAGTTTATATCTGGAAAATCATGTAGGAATTTATCATAATGCTCCTTCAAAATGCCATGTAAATATTAACTACCCTTACTTAGCTTAACTGCTGTGTGGTAGGTGTTAACAAATGTTATCCTTGATGCAGAAAAGTTTCCATAAGCAGCCAAAGTGAACAAATACCCCTAAACCCTTCACATTTTCCTGTCACATCATCAAAACTGTTGTATGGGACTGTGCCAGGTTAGAAATCATGATCTGAAGCATTACAGGTGGATTGCTTTTCTCCATCCCAAACTATTCTAACACAGCAGACTTCGTACGCTTCTTCCATGCTGAAGCAGAGAAAAACATTAATGACTCAAAATAAACACTGTGCTCACCAGCTGAAAGAACAGATCACTATATCTCATTTTCTATTAATTTTGTAAGATTAATCTGTCTCTAAAGATATGTTTTCTCTGCTTTCCAATTTCTCTTTGCCCAGTGACAGCAGATGTTCGATGTCCCATCACTGACACTGCTGGGTCCTGACACTGCAAAGCAAGGTGGTCAAATTAAACCTTCTGCAAAAGGTATGCACAGCTTCCCCACTGCTTTTCTGGTGGGGATTGCTGAGGCAGAGCCTTCCCCACTGGCTGGAACTCAGGGCACAGCCAGACCTCCTGTAGCACAAGTGCCATCAATCAGATTCACGTCAGCAACCTTGGTGCAAAATAAGCACACGCCTGTCCACAGAGGGTAAGAGCATACCACTGGGTGTGGGAACTTGCAGAATGGAAAAAAAATATTTAAAAAAATAAGCTAACATACTAATCATTCTTTTAAGTAAGGTCTTTAGAAAAAAAATGATGGTTCTACTTTTTTTTTTTTTCTTAATAAAAAGAGTTGCATGAAGAGACAGCAGTATTCATATTTATGACGCCTTAAACAGACCCTAAAGGTTTCCTGTCTTCAATTTAACACAGCCTCTAATAACCTATTAGCATGAAAATGACAGTCAAGTCAACGTAAGCTTAGATGACTTTTCAAGATACAATTTCCTTTCACACTGCAGAGATACACTTCACATCAAGTTATGAAAAAACCCAAGCCACTCCTTGAAGTGCTCCAGAACTTATCAAAACATTTGAATGCTTTTCAAAATACACCTTGGCACTTTTCTCTGAATGCAATTAATATTTTTCTGCTTTAATTAGACATGGTGATGCATGTTTTGAAGTATAAAAAAAAAAAAAATCCTTGGCTGAGTTGTCCTTTTCAGAGCTGTACTCTCCTCCTCTGTTCCTATGTCTTGTCACTTTAAGCTTGCATTTCTATTGGTGGGAGTTTTCTCTCTAGCTTTGGTGAGAGCAGCATCTATTTCAGCATGGGCACCTCTTCCATCTCAGACTGGCTCCTGGATGCTCATGGTCACACAATGCATTGGCTCTGACCTCCAACACAGCCAGGTGCTGCAGGTCGTTCCATCCCAGCTCCATCCACTCTTCCCAGCTCATCCAATGCTGCTGCTCCTCACAAGGCAGCAGGACACATCTTCCAGGAGCTGCCCACAGAAGGCTTTCTGCTGTCCCACCACGTCCACTTATTAATTCTCACTATTTTGATGGAGCTGTTAGAGCTCAAAAAGAAGTTATTTGCAGCCTTTTTGCAAGGTTCACAGCAGCAATAATTTTTATATCTCCTGAAAGGTTTTTAAATAAACATAGTCCTCAAATGCTGATGGGGTATGAATGTTCCTTGCTTCTGGCAGACTTTGATTCTACTTCAGTAGTTGAACCCTTAACTTATGGAATGAAAGTGATACAAACTTTTTCCACAGCAATCACCTGGCACTGTTTACCATCCATTTTTTCCTGAACAGATGCAGCAAATATATTCCTGAAGGAGCCATTTAAGCCACACGAGGCAGAGATGGCCTTTGCCTTCAGGCATTTTGGCAAATTACAACCCCTTACCAAGAAGCACCTGCTGAAGCTGATCACAGGCTGCCTGAGCTGCAGCTCTGTGCCAGCCCCATGAGCAACAGCTCTGCCAGACTTCTCCTTGCATGAAAAATCCACCTGTTCCTTTCAAGGGCATTCCTTTTTACAGCAAACCAATATGTAGGTTTAGTCCCCAACCCATCACCTATCTCCGATGCCCCTAGGACACCCCATACGGGCATGGCCCAGCAAGTTTTTCTTCTCACCAGGTGAATCCATGCAGTGGGCATGTCTTACTCTTCAGCAGAACATCACCACCTCTGTGTTCCCTACAATGCACATCCTGACATCCTGCTGGACACGTTGCAGTTGGCTCTATCAATGTCTTGCAACTGTGGTTGAAACTCTTGACTTTATTAATGATCAAGAAAGCATCTGTGTGCCAGCTTCTCTACTGGTTTGGAGAGCTGGTGCTGCTTGTGATGGAGGGGAAAAATCTGTACACATCACCAAAGAGAATGATACATTTTCAAGCATGACACCATCCCCTTTCAGCTCTTTGAACACATTGCAAATTTAATTGCCATTCCTTCTGTGGTTTTCTATTTTGAGATTGCAGTTAGATCCTTGGGGCCTACGAGGAGCGATGCTGCTGTATATTTACCTACCAAGAACGTTGGAATTCATGTTCTGAAGCTGCTTTATTAGTTTACTTTACGCTTTCCAAATGATCAAAGCGGATCTTAATTTTTCATGAAGATGAAAATTGCACCTTTTTGCATGGTTAACAACTGGGTTAATTGTCAACATTAATGTTATATTTGTTTCTCATGAAGGCACCAAGGCTTTCTATCATAACTCACTAAACATGAATCGAGGCATAGTCACTTCAGAGAGCAGGGAAAGCTATGCTAGGTCCTTCCCTCAAGCACATACACATACCACACCAGTAACTTGGACCTTGTATCTCAGGTATTTCACATTTTGTGACAATCAACCACCTACCTCCAACAGCTCATTTTTGTACAGAGTGGGATTCTTAGAGCACTGCAAGTATTAGAGTTTTTATTGGTAAGAGACTTCCATTCAATCTTCCACACTCAGCCTGACTGTTACATGTTTTAAGGAAAAGCAACTATGAATCATCAGGTGAAGTTTCACAGACTGAATTTAAGCAAAGAACATGACTCCAAACAAAGCTACCACCACTAATATGTACTGAATCTGAACTCCACCCTTGGTGAGGTGACATCCGTGGCTGCTCTCTAGCAGGTCAAATGGAAGATGTGGGTAGGGAAGAGAAAGACCTTTTGGTTCTATGAAACCCCCCATTGCAAGCTCAGCTGGCTGGTACCAGCCCAGACTCCTGATGGGTCCTAATCTGGACCTGAATCAACTCCAGCAGTGGGAAGGGAGTATCAGGAAACATGCTGGTATCACCCATTTCTTTGTGAATCTACATCAAGAAATAAAGCAACCACCCCATTCCTCCAGACACTCCTCACTTGAACAGAAGTGACAAATTAAATCTAAAAAGGGAACTTTAATGAACAGAAGTTAACTTCTAATGAAAGCAGTATTGATAAAATGTCAAGTGCAGGGGCTCTGCTCCCAACTTATTTAAATACACTTGAGGGAAAAACAAGTAGTTGTGCTTTCCAGCTTCCCTGGGGGGGTGATCTGCACATCCCCCTCATCCCAGCTCCAGGGGGATGGCAATAAGGGAGAGCAAATATAGAAATCAGTTACTGGGCACAAGATCTGTGCTATGGAGCGTGCAAAGACGCACGGGACAAGCCAAGTGCCTGGACAAGTACAGTGCAATGCTGCCATCCTCCTGGCAGGGATGCCCACCTGGCAGCATCCTGCACGTTTTACGTGCAAAAAAAAGAATAGGGAGGATGAGTCTATTTCCCACAGAAGTAGAAATAATGGAAAAAGCATGATAAAACCATGAGACTGCAGCAATGCTGCACTGTATTATTCAAAGCTCCATTAACACCGTTACAGACAGGGACCTGCAGGGAGGGATTTTCATGTACTTCTATCACAAAGCAGACTTCAAGAGATACAGCTCTCAATGGCCTCTGGTTTCACCTGCCTGTGCAGTGTACTTGGTGTTCTAACCTCAACTCGTCTTCACCTCATTTTGTGGAGAAAGTCAGTACTCACCAGCTTGGTAAGTCCATGGTTCTGACACTTCCCCCATGAACACTAACTCCTACTATTTTGTATGCAATAAGAAATTTTGATTATTTTATTTCATGAACGCAGCTCTAAACTGCACACGGGCTTCCCATGAATTAGGCACTGGTCTGGTTTGAAAAGCAGCAAGGAAACTTAAAGATGCTGCTTTTGTTCACATTGTGAAAGGCAGGCAGATCTGGGAGTCGGACTCATTAGAGCACCCCAAGCAGCTCCCCCGTGGTGATACTACAAACAACAGGTTGTCTCATGGGAGACTGGAATCCGAGCATGACTGACTAGATTGCCCTCAAAAAATGGATAAAAAAGGGGAAGGGGTATCTAAATGGAGGAAACAGAGCAGTTTTGCATGATGGGGGGGGGACAAGAAATGAGTTCTGCTGCAGCAAAGCAGACTTTCAATCAGCTATTCAAAATAATGTCTCTAGCAGGAGCCTCATCCTAGACAAGGTTTCGTCCCCGTGACACAGGAGGAATCCTCCCCCTTCTGTGAATCCAGCAATTTCAAAATACGAGGATGGAGTAGAATCCTAGCAGCAGACATTGGATCAATTAAAATGTATTTCGATGGTTTTACTGAAAATATCAAAAAGAGAAAAGAAGCAATCCACAGAAAAAAAGATTTACTACTACCAAGAACAGAACTGTTTGACATCTGTAACAATGCACTCATCAATCTTTCAAATGCAAAGTGGATTTTCATTTTATAGAGTCATTGATATCAGCCAGTTTTCTCCTGACAGAATACATTGCTTACTTGCAGAGTTTTCACTGAATATAAGCAGCACAACAGCCCTGACTGAGGGGCTGGGCAAGACACCATGGCACTTGGCTGTCCTTGAATCAATTTGAAAGCATTCACAGGGGTACTGAACCATTCCTCAAAAGGATGTGGTTATAGATGCATTTTAGAGTCTTAACTATTTGGTCTGCCAAGACATTAATTTTCTGTTTTCTTTGGCAATGTTGTGATGTTTACAACACTTCTTCATTCAGTTTAATTAAATGTATCCCCTTGTATTTACTCCAATCACACCTTATTTAGACATCAGTAAGTAAATAGCTGAATTTTGTTGTTCATGATGATGTTTAGTTTTACTATAACCTCATCACAAGGTGTATTTTACAGCCTGCTGTCTTACAAATGATTGAACATAACTGCTGTGATATTACAGACCAAGCAAAATTAATATCCCCTTTTTATTTCTGATCCTTTTTATTAACCATCATGTTTTAAAGTTATAATGGAGCCCCTGTACAAATGCAAAACTTGACATGACTTTAATCACCTGTTCTGTGCTTATGGAAAAAAAAATCCACCCTTATCTTTAGTTAGAGAAGTGTAACTAGGTGTGCAATGTCTTGGCAGGTGCACTTTAAAGCCTATTTTTCCTTTGCTGCTGGATGTGGGGACTGCAGTGACTGGCAGTTACACTCATTTCATATTGCTATTGGTTTCCAAAGTCATTATTTAAATTTTCAGCAACATCCTCACTCCTTCCATGAGACATTCAGCTGCAGAGAAGAGCTAAAGTCATTGATTTCAAATGCTCTTGATGGAAACGCTTAAAAGAGAAGAGAGGGGCATAACAGGAGTTCCTCTGGTTTAAATAGTGTTAAATCATCGAATCACTTCACGTATTGTATGTGCTCCTAAACTTCTAACTTTGAAAGGATTGGGAAGGGTTTCTGGAGGAGTGAATGGGCTCCATGTGGAGCTGCACAGACAGGCTCTGTGCAATCAGGCTTAGCAACCTCTTCAAAAAAAAAGAAGTCCATCTTAAACCTTTCTTGGGCATCTCCAAGGAAAAGTGGAGGTTTGGCATATGGAATCAGTGCTACAGTTAAGTTCTTACAAAGGAAACCTCCAGCTTCTCCAAGCACTGCCAAAACCAGGAACCTTCCCTATAGGAGTTAGTATTAGAGGGAGAGGGAATTGATGTTATGGATGAAATTAAATCTTTGTAAACTTAAAATCTAGATGCCTTGGGTGTTATTCAAATAGAAAAGTTTAAGACCAGTTGTTGTCACAACAGCCAATAGCTGTATACTTTGAAAATCCAATCTGGGATGAGCTGCTCTTATCAGGTAAAAACACACTCATAGCGACTTGTGACTGTCTGTACCATTTATCTTAGAATCCTACTGAGGAAGCACTTCCTTCATGAAGCAAAATTCTCAATCACCAGGACCAGACACCTCTTTTTACACCTTAACCCTGCAAGCAAGCGGTCAGAGCTGCTGCCTATACAGTGTGACCTGCAGGCAGGGGCTTAGAAGGGAATTTAGATGATCCTTGGATGAAAATACTGGTATATGTTTGCTATAGCATTTCATACTGAAAATTTCATTCATGCAAATCGCTTTACCAGGTGATTCTGAGTCAGTATGGTTATTCCCAAATTGATTGCTGACTTTGCCACATCAGTAAACTCCTGCACACGTTGTCAGGCCACTTTTCAAACTGACCACAGGAAAAGCCTGTCCTTATTTTCCTTGCCACCTGAAGGGGACCATCCCAGCACATCACTGGGGGAGGGAACACAAAACCCTCCAAAAGAATGCAGAATGAGACACATGCATAATTATACAAACATTTGCAGGAATACACGACAGCAAACAGCAGCAACTAATCCCACAAAATCCTCAGAGAACAGGAAGATTTTTCACTCTCTGAAACGTGATAATGAAAAAACAATTCCCAGATGCTCCACCAGATGAAATCACCTTGTTTGAAAGTTTATAATTATATATCTTAAATGCATTGGTCCACTTTCAAGATTAGTGATAATGATCTTGCATTTTTAATAGAGCCCTTCATCCCCAGGGATTTGACCGAGCTTACGTAGGCACTCGGGACTGCTGCAGCTACCTCTGCTTTGAGATCTGGCAGCTGTTTGATACCACCACACGTGCTGTACACACAGTAGAATGGAATAAATAAAGGATATTTGTCAAAGGAAGGAAAAGGTTAGAGAAAAGCGACCCTCAACCTTCCACTTTTCCATAAAAGAGCTCAAGAACAGAAAAATAGGACCTGCACCTCTAGAAGGCAGAAGAACCACAGGGGTCTACAGCACTTGAGATCTGTTGGGAAACACATGCTTCATCTCAGGCCAAGACAAGAAATTGCAGCTGTGTGGGCCCAACACAAGGACCAAGCAGATCCCACAGCCTCTGCTGGCTGGGCAGCAGCGCTCTGACCACCACGATGGCTCAGCCCCAGGAGAGGTTTGGACTCAGCACACACTCAAATTGGCTGAACACCAACGCAATGCCATGGCCATGATGAACACCTGACGAGAGCCCCCACCTTCTCACCATGTTTGGTCTTCTTCACTGCCAAAGGGAAGTGCTGCGGTCAGAGAAGTTACTATAGACCAACAGAACTGGTGTTAAAGTCCTCGAGATGACTGTATGAATATCTGATCAACACATAGTGACCAGGGAAATGATCAAAAGTCTCTGTCCATAGGATGTCATAAATTAAATGTTTATGTTATCCCACAGCAACTTGAAAGGTGGAAAGACCTCACAGCTATGGGCTCTACAACAGGACAGTACAGACCCTATGTTGTTCACAAGCTACAAACTCTTTATATCTACATAAAATCCTCTGGCTGATGGTCTCTCCCCCGTCCACAGCTCAGGTCAGAGCTGCACCATGCCAAATCCCCATGCCCTCGGTGGCCTGTGCCTCTAAATATGGGCTCATTTCCTCATCTCTTGGGCACAGCCTCACAGGGTCATGACAGGACAGCTCACAAATTCCAGAGTCATGCCAATGTCAGACATGAAATGCAAGCTATGCCACTGTGGTATGAATGGAAAAGAAGGATCAGCCCCAGTCCCTCAAGAAGCCACTCTTCAAACTGACCTTGAACTGTAATTTACAAACAAGACCTTCATTTTCTGCTGTCAAGTGTAGCCCTTGAGCTGTTCTCACAGGTAACCAGAGATGGTGGAAAAGAAGCTGCTTAACCTCTGGTCTTTTAATTCATCAACAGTCAGCAGAAAGTAAATCAAGCACAAGTGAAAGAGGAAACCTTCTGATTGATTTTAACAGGTTTTGAATTAAGCTCTTCAAACTGAAGAACAGACCTTAAGAGAGACACAGACTGGTAGACCAAATTTCACCACTACAGATGTTATTACCAATTCACAACAAAAAACTCCGTAGTAAAGACCATGCCTGAATGCTGTGATTGAGGTACAAAAGTGGGAGGAAGCATTAGTTTTTTTTTAGTTCTGCATCCTTTACTTTCTTTCCTATAAAGATAAAATCAAGCCACAGAAATTGCTGAGGTGCTTTGACCTTCCTTAGACAACTGCAAGTCTTTACACACTTTCCAAAGAACTACTCTCAGAAAAAAAATATGCTTTAACTTGCTGTTAACGCTATGGTCTGAAGGCTTAGCATGGCATACAGCCACCCTTTCCTCATCACACAGTTTGAGGCCAAACAAATCAATAACAGGTTGTTAATGCCAACGAATTCAAACCAGCAGTTTGTTTTTTAAAATGAAAAGTTACCGGAACAGAACTAAATATTGCCTAAATCAAATTAGCTGCAGTAGCAATAAATAATTAAAGCAATGAACTAGCTCATAAATAGAGAACATAATTAATTTTACCACCAGGTATAGAAATATCAATACTGCAGTGAGAGATGGAGCGTATGGGCAGGCAGATATGTGGGGTGCTTTGGAATCCATAGCCACACACAACAGCACAATAGCAAAATGATTGTATATATATATAAAAATCAAACCCTAGCAGTAATAGAATACTTGGAAAGAATAAGTAGCTGTTGAGAGCCAGGTAACTGGCTCAAGCAGGGAGAGGCTGTGTACGTGAAACCCATTTTGCAAAGCTGAGGGAGACACAGGAAGGACGGAGCAGGATGAGTTATTTGAGGTAAAAGCTTCACAAGCTCTAGATAAGGAGCCATGCTCATGATCTATTCCTGCCCACGCTGCCACGTGCCCTTTCCCTCAGTCCCCATGACCGTGGACAGATCTGTACAGTCAGTGCCTTCCTGGCTCAAGTGGTACTGCATTTACGATGGATGCAGATGCACGTGTGAGCTCCTGATCCCTGGTACACTGCACTGGCTCCTACCCTCAGGGTTCAGGGTCCTGTGATTTAATTGAATGGAAGAGCACAGACAGTCATGAAATTATAGCTTTTTTTTTCCTGTCTGGATCTCCTTTTCATATGAAAAAAGCAAGCATGCATACCCATGTGCTTCTTTCGTGACTCTGTATCACACATACACACATCTGCTTTATCCTCAGACTAAACCCAAACCTTTAGGGAGGAGTAAGATCTGTTGAAATAATGAAATACAAAACTGAAGAGATCTTGCAGATGTCAGCTGTAGAGCATTGCCCCAGTACTACAGCATTAACAAAGCCTCCCTCTATTTAAAAAAGTCGCTACAAAATACCAGGGTAACACTTAGCTGCCTGGGGCTGTTGAAATGTTTTTTATTTGTTTTTAAGGAAGATAAGTGCAGACCTTGCAATCTCATCTCCCTCTCCATGGAAAGCACTGCTTTCCCCAGAGAGCTGTAAGAAGCTGTTTCACAGCGCTGGTATCACAACGAGGTACAGAGGGAAGTCATTTGAGGCTGGTCCCTACCACAAAAACACCAAAAATAACCCAGCACAGTTAAACAGAACTGCCATACTGACTTTGACAGTGGAGTTCTCCTCTACAGATGCTCCACCTCCAGCATATTGGGTGCTGGGCATTAAATACAGGGAGGGGTGTTGGAAGGGCGCACAATAACATGTCTGACAGGAGGGTGCTGGTCTTGGAGGCACCAGCTGAGATGCTGAATTTTGTCACATTTTCTTTTCCTTTGAGCTTGCCCTTGCTCCAACAGAGGCTCTGTAACACAAACACCACGTAGGTTGTCTCTCAAACCTGGCACAAGCAATAACACAGACCTGGCACTTAATAATTACTCATAGCACACCACCACACCCTCCTGTATGTTCTGCATGATCTCTCCAGCAGGCAACAAAACAGGACACCAAACAGCTAAAGGCCAAATCTGCAAACACAGCCAGGCACACAACTCCTGTGGCTGCCACTGGAGGGGAGGCAGGGACAAAGGCAGCTCCACATGCAGGTCTGGCCCACAGTGATGCTGCAGGGTGATGGGAAGGAGGCCACATTTTCCAGGGGACTTTGGGGCAGAAGGACACGTGTCCCATGCAGGACCCTGCAAACCAGAGCACCAGCAGCCTTTCAGCACTGAAGGGATGCCAACATCTGCCATGACACACCAATGCCCAAATGCCCTGGGCTTCCCTTTAGATTTGCTCTGATGATCACCCCCAGGGATGCTGAGCTTTTTTCTTTTGCAATAGTTGGAGTTCTTAAACAGGAAAATCACCTGCTCTGACTATGCACACAGGAGAAACAGTGGAAAGCACTGACAAGCATCAGTAGCTGCCCAGTAAATAAGCAGAGAGTAAATCCATCTCCCAGGCTCCTGGCCTCCTGTAGTCACCGCCTCTCCTCCATGAATGACTAATTCAATCAAGATTTAGAGCAGGAAGCCAGACTAGACCTGGGGCTTTTTTCTTTCAAAGCATTTGGTTCTCTTTTGTTCCACTCAATCCTCCCTCTCACCCTTTCTAATTGCCACAAGACAGAAATTGTATCTCCCTGACCCTCCTGCACCTCCTGTCAGGGCTCCCTCCCTGGCAGCCTTTTCACTCTGCTGCTGCTTCTCTTTTACAAGTGATCCCATTCAACTTCCCTTTAGCCAATAAATTTACTTCCAGAGAAGAGCACCTTAAAGCTCTTTCAGAAGAGACTTGAAGAATCACTCTTCTCTCTGCCCATCCAGATGTGATGCAGGCACAGCAGGAACCAGTGCTTCTGAAGGGTCAGGATGAGGGGTGATGGCCTCAAGCTGTGCCAGGGGAGGGTTAGATTGGATATTAGGAAAAAATTCTTCCCCCAAAGGGTTATCAGTCACTGGCCCAGGCTGCCCAGGGCAGTGGGGGAGTGCCCATCCCTGGAGGGATTGAAGAGATGTGTGGCTGTGGCGCTGAGGGACGTGGGGCAGTGGTGCACTTCCATCAATAGGGAAACAAAGAGAGAGCCTGCCCAGCCCCTCCTGTCCCAGGAACTTCAATGAGACAGACACATCCTGCAGATATAGAAGGGATGCTGCTGAGGAACACTCAAACCCCACACATCAGTGCCAGGCAAGTTCTGACCCCCCCACTACAGTGGTCCCCAACCCATCAGTAAACCTGGCAGCTTGCTGTAGCTGCCTTGGTGTGTCACTGACCCACACAGCATCACCTGGGCAGAAGGCTGCTGCCTGCCAAAGTGTATCTCTGGCACACAAGCACACAGTTCCTTTCACAGCTTTATCTCAAAGATACCAAAATACTTCAACCACCCCACGCAGTGTTTCTAAGTTTACTTCGTGTTATCTCCATTTCACACACAAGAAAGAGAAGAGTTACTTACTGTGATTAAGATAGAGTGGCTTTTAGGGTAAAAACCCAATAGTCAGTAAAATTCAATATAAAACGCTGAAATCCATCTGAGAATGTACAAATAGTGAACATAAAGATACAAGAAATTCCTGCTATTTTAGAAATTGTGTGAATAGGAGTTAAATTGTTTCCAAATCTGAGACACAGCTATCAGTATTAGGCTCATAATAGTCAAGATACATCTTTGGGCATCCAAACCCATTAAGACCAAACGATAGGGTTTACTTATTGCTTACAGCCTGCCTTGGCAAAGAAAAACAACTTATCAATGCAATAACTAACACCAGTCCAGTTAATCCACACATTCAGCACAAGCAGTGCTGATACAGGACAAAGCATCACAGCGCCACGGAGGGACCAGCAGCTCCCCCCTGCCCTTTCCAAAGCTGTGCCCGTTTTCCCACTTACAACTTGCATCAGATCAATTGATATTGCTTTCCTTTTAAACTTGCCTCGCTGAAATCATGACAAAGGCACAAAACAGCAACGGAATGAGGTTTGCACACAAAGTAAAGCATACCAAATCACTCAGACTAATATAGCTCCGGGAATCAATAGGAGTATTTTTAACCACTCTCATAAATTTCTGCCTTGCTTCTGCTGCTGGAAGTGTGAGAATAGATGGAGCCTCTCGGGCACCAGCAGAACCTAGCTCGTGGTGTTTTGGTTTGCTTCTGCAAAAACCTTGGAAAGACACAGTGTGCCAGGGATGGGGTCACAGCTCACAGCCTTCAGTGCATCAGCCACTTCGCTGTCCTCATCTTAAAAACAAGATACAAACAATAGCCAGAAATGGCAGCAGAAGCTCCTTTGTGCCTTTTCCTCCTCCAGGAGATGCACTAAAAACATGCTACAGATGAGTCCCACCTAGAGAGAAGAGCTTTCTTCACACCATGTAAAATAAACCTTCCTTTTTTAGACAAGTAATTACACAATTACACAAATAATTGTGGGACTGCCACGCTCAGTAATACCAGCCCACAGCTTTCTTGCAAACTAAGTGACCCCAATTACAGGGGAAAATATTAAAAGCTACACTCCACTTTTGGAGGATATTCTGCTACCTGAGTTTCTTGCCCTTTTTATTAAAATACGCACACAATTTTAATTATTTGGAGCTCATCAGAATCAAGCAGGTTGGATCAACACTGATGACAGACTGCCTCTGGCAGGCAGTGACAACCTCAACCCTGACCAAGACCCAAAGGATTCGCTACCACTCTGTAAGGAAGAAAGCACATGATGACTATTGGATTACATGAGATTGGCTTCTGTGACAGTATTATGAAGTTAAAATGTTATGATAATTAGTTTTCAGTTGATTTTATCTCCAAAATCACACCAGCTTTGGTGATGTTCACACACCAGTGAATCGTGTTTTCACATGCTTTTTCCTATCAGAGGATGCAGAAGAAAATCTTAGGGGGAAAAAAAAAAAACACCCAGAAGGATGACTGAAGAAGTGATTATTACTTTTTATCTTCTTCTATTGGAATTAATCCCTACTAAATCCTGAATGAGATCTCAGGACAAGCAGTAAAGAATTGCAGCTAAAACATTTGCCCTTGGTGCCAGCTGGCAGCGTGGGACAGCCCGGCTGTGGGGATCCACAAATGACAAACATACTCTGGTTTGACTGTCTGCTCTGTGAATTTTCATTTCTAACAGCTTAGCTCTCAGATAAGATCTAACACTGGGTGAAATAATACCCCAGACAGCTAATGCAGGGACTGTGCTGCACGCTGGCATCCATGCAAGGAGCAGCCCTGTTCTCTGCAGCAGTGAGATGTCAGCAGCACTTAGAGCTCCTTATGGCACACACCACCCATAGGTAGATGTGAACCCTGGCCCCACACTCCACAGCATGGTATGAACTTACCACTTGACCCTGGAAGACACAGTGGGGTGGCCCAGTCCACGCCACCAGCAAAAAGAAAATTCCAAAATTTCAAGCCTAAATTGTAAAATATAAAGTAAATAAAGTAGAAATACCCCAGTCTAGGACTCCACCAATGTCCCATCATCCCAGTGTACCCCAAAGCTTTTGCTGCTACCTCACAGTCTTATCTGAAGTCCTACAGTTGGCATCACATCAAACACTCTCTACCAAACTTAACTTTACTTTTTCATTCCAAAAGGAAATATTAAAGAAAAAAAAAAAAAAACAAACCCACACCAGAAAACAAACAAAGGAGATAAGGATGAGAGACCTGAAAGCCACTTTTATCTTAATAGATGGCAAACACATAATTAGATTTTGATAGCAAGTAAAAAGACTGTGTTTAAAGTAACTTTTAAATCAGCAAATTCTCTTCAAGAATAAAGGGATGGAATCCAGTATTTGGCACCTGCCAGTAGTGTTCTAGACCTGATGTTCTAGCTCCTGTGCTCAGCAGCTTCCTTGGCTCCCTTTCTATCTCAGCTGGGCCAATAAAAGATATCACTCCTCCCTACAAACCTTGACTTTCATACCCTAGTACCTGATAAATAATCAGGAAAAAAACCCACAGATTTTTACCTGAATTCTCTCCGAGGACTCACCAAATCTTCTTAAACAAAACCAAAACCTTTGGCTTTAGAGAAGTTTCCCAGTAGCTTATGGGTATATTCCTGGAAACCTCAGACCTTTTTGCCTGAAGGCAAACAGGGGTGGCACCAGCAAGCTTTCCAGTAATTAAAAAGAAATACTGGCATAGGTGGTAGTTGTGGAAAACCACAGTTATTTTGACAGCAGCATGTGTAGTATCAAATGATGAATTTGTTTCACTCTGGATCCAGACAATGCTTAGCTTCACCTCTGCTTATGAAGTAGTAAAATCTGAACTCATCCCTTCTCACCAGAAATTGTAAAAACCCCAAACATAACCACTTTGTTGTATTTAAGTCAGCACAAGTCCTGTTGTATTTAAGTCCAGCACAATAACTGTTAGCTCTATTAGTTACCTTATTCTTGTTTATGTGGACTTCAGCTCCAGGGTGCCTCTTGACACAGTGCAGATGGGATTTTGCAAGGGCGAGTGAAAAACATCTAGTTTGGGGTTTTTTTGCTTGTTTTTCCAATTGCAAACTCAACAGAGCAGTTCTGACCAACTACTTCGTGACCTAAAGCCTTTGGAGCCACCGAGGCCACACAGTCCCCTCCACTTGCCCCAGCAGTGACCGCCCAGCACGGGTCAGCAGGACTTTGGGGACCCATCACCCTCCCCCTGAGAGCTTTTCTCAAAAGGGCAGATTTGCAGACAAAAGCTCTGTTTCCAAAGCTGCAGAGGAAGATTTTAAGGTAGTAAAAGAGCGTTTCTTTGCGCTAAGAAAAAGATTTAACATCTAAATTAAGTGCGTGCACTGTGTTTAGCTCCCACCACCAGAGTGGCTGGATATTAATGGCTCTGCCACAAGATCTGCCTCTCTGCTGAGAGCACTGTTAACATCAGCTGCTTGCTGAGCAGCACATCAGCAAAGGGGACACGCACACACGTGGGGACACGCTCCCCCCGAGCTGCTTCCAGTTAGCTTCTTTAAAGGAACTGTATTGCTGTTTTGACAGAAATCCTGTTCTCCCGTGGGAATACACTGAAAGAACGAGGGTTGGGTTTAAGGAAGGTCTGAAAATTACTGCTACAAACCCATGAAAGTAAAATGGAAACTCCAGCATTGGTGTACTGAGTCAATATTAGTTTCTCCGTGCAAAAGAAAATAAGTTGGATGCTTTCAGTGCTTTTCATCACACTCCTGTTGTTAGATGGACACAATAAAAAGTGTTTCAGTTATGTCATTCCCGCTACTAATTGCTGTGATATCTGAAACTGAAAATAATCCTTCAGGTTCCCCAACTGGAGAAAAACTATGGCAAAAGTGCACACTTGTGCACAGGCATTCAGCAAGGCCAGCAGCACTCTTCTCCTGGCCAGACCAGTCTCATCTCCCAGTGACCAAACATCATCTTGTGAAATAACGACGTTAGAGCTCCTGCCTGATGGAGAGGCAGAGGGGTGAAAGAAAAGACAGAGGGCTGTAATTATTTCTGGTTTAAAATACAAGATGGTGCTCTAGATGTCTGCGAGATGATGGGGTCATCTAATCAGAGGGAACAGAGCTATAATAAACATGCCCTGCTGAGCACACCTCCTTTGAAGGCAGAACTGCAATGCCCAGTACACAGCACACAGCAAGGATTGGCTCCAGTGATGCTGTTTATATTGGGGGAACATTAAAAGGAGGTGAAGGATCATTTTCAGCACTGCCTCGCATTCCAACAGAAATCTTTTTGAAGTTCACTCAAAGCCTGATTGCTTCGCCAGCATCTCCACACTTCCCAAGAGATGCATGAGGACACTCCAGTGGTAATAAACTCTGTGACTTACCAAAAACGCTCGCTTAGCGATGCCTCTCCTCCAGCTGACCTGTGCTGAGCACACTGAGAGGTGTCATCCAAATGCAAACCTCCAAATGTGGGAACCATTTATTATACTTCCAAAAGGAAAAGAGAGGGCTTTCTGCTGTCTCTGCTCCTTTACTGCTACCTCCAGGTGAAGTTTCCCTCTAATTAAGATACCTCACAGTACTGAGGAGCAGTCAGGGCTTCCAGGGTAATATAATGTACTTGTAAGGGCTCATCCATTAATTTAGCTCAGCTATTGGCTGCTGCAGAGGTTCACTGTTTAAAGCATTATATTTAGGAGAAAAAACCTGTCCTTTTATTCCTGTTTTCTACGTGTCATATAGTTGTTTCCTTGTTGAACAGTGTTGAGACACAGCCTGGATGGATCCTGACTCCCGCACGCTGGGCAAGTCCCATCAGCACCTCAGGACACAGAAGTGGTCACCTCACTTGCTCAGCAGTACATCTGCTCTAATTACAACAACCCTCTGTTTTCACAGACTGTTGTTTTTCCATACAAATGTCTCTGGCAATGGATCACCCCACACTGACATGGGTGCCAACAGAGTTGGACGTGCTGATAACCAGAGAAGCTGCGTAGGGCTGCTTCCAATTTCTGGCTTCACTGACTCTATTCCCAGGGAATAAGGTTTGCCACAATATTGCTTCTGCCAAAAGCAGTTGATGAACTTCTGTATTTAATAGTCAATAAGCATTAAAATCTAAATATAACTATTATATGATTTAAGAAAAACTAATGATTTTGGTAAAAATAAATATGGGTAAAGACAGCAGACAACTATGGAAAACAGGAAACTTAGAAAAGATAATTAAAAAATCTAACTTAAGTAACCAAGATAAAAGTTATTCTTTGAAACATTCAAATATGAGAACTAAAAATAAAAAAAAAAAAATCACATTATAGGCAATTCACACCATAGAATTTCAATGGGAAAAGCAAAACAAATAGAAGAAGGGGCACGGAATGCCACTGACACCTGCTTTGCAGTTGCAATGAGAAACTAAATTGAAATCTTGTAAGAAGTGACATTTTGAAAAACTTCCAAGTCTGCAGATGGAAAACACAGCACTTGTTTTCTTGTACTTTTTATTTTCCAAGCAAGAGCATAACTTTATGCTATTATCTGCTGGCTGCACAAGGTAGATTTCAGCTGTGGCCTTTCCACCAAGCATTGCACACAACAAACCACATCAAAAGACACTTACTGCTAACCTCAACAGAGCTGGACTAATGTGCTGAGCAAATTTTAAAGCCAGAATCCAACTCATGCCTCTGGAAGAAACAGCCATATTTCACATGTACTGATTTCATTCTGGTAAAACATGTTACTAGATGAGTTTCATAATATGTGCCCAGTAGCTTCACACTCAACTGGAAAAAGCATCTGGGCTGAGATACAGCTTGACAATGTCACAACTTTGGGGCCACTTTAGCAGACAAAAAATAGAAGTTCAGCAGGAAAAAGGCACATTTTAACCTCACCAAACCTGAAAGAGTAAAAGGAGTGACAAAAAGACACACCACCTGTGAAGGCAAGGCAAGGATGGAAAGGAGGAGAGAAGGACAGGTCATAAGGATGTGCACCTCATGTTACTTCATAAACACACATAAGGCCCATCCTTCTGTTATATACAAAACAACAAACTAACATTCTTCAAAAGACCTCATCAAACACAACAAGCAAGCAGCACAGCATGGATAAATAACTACTGCATTGTGACAAACAAGGAAATATTTATGGAAGGCTGTTAAACTTGGATTACTTATCTCAGACACCGGAGGAGGCGCAGAGTCGCCAATCAGCTCTTGACTAAATACATATTTATAAACACTTTAGCTGTTTTATTTACCCAGTGGACCAAAATGGCTTATTCATTCTGTTCTGGTTTTACTTTTGGTCTATCAAGTACCATAAATGTGCAGTTAGGTGCATAATGAAAATTCCTTTAGAAAAGTAATTACATTACCTTACACACAGTCGATTTTTTTTGTTTCCCAAACAGGATCATTTCACAGGTTCATAAGTTCTTATTAAAAATTATACTGACACGTACTAATAACTGAGCCAAATTCTTGCTTGGAAATGTGAAGTCCAAAGGAAACCTTTACAAAGTAGAGCCCCCTGGAAAACCACTAATTTAAGCAGAGTATTGCCCATGGCACCACCCACCTTTCTCCATATCCTGCAGGGGTTGGTGAGAATTGGATGTGGTGGAAAGAGATAACGGACCCACAGGTGAGTGCTGCAAGGTGAGCAGCATCAGAGCCTTCTCCACCATAAACCACAACCCTCCAGCTGGGCTAACCCCAGTTGACAGCTCAACACACTATCTACCACAGGTAGAGGCCACAGCCACCTGGTTGTAAGTCCCTGAACTAGTAGAGCACAAAGAGAATAATTTCTGTCTTATTTTATCATGTATTTGGGCAGTGAGTTGAAACTCTGAAAATATTAACCTAATTGCTGTGCTTTATGGTTAAATCTCAGTTTAGGAAGAAATGGCACGTTGAAACCTGGTAAGTCTGTAATTGAAACTAAACCATGCTCTTACACATTACGTAGGCTAACAGCACATTCAAACGTTGTGACTCAAAAACCTGATTGAGCCCATAAATGATCCTGGACTTTGGGTTTTCTGGCTCAAAGTCTGAGTTACTTATTCTGCTAAGTTCTGAGACACACTGGATAAACTGACTTATTGGAGCATATGTGCATATTACATTATACTGTCATTATCAGAAACATCTGCTACCAATTCTTCAAGCTTTACAAAGAAGTGTATTTTACAGCTGGTCTAAAAACTTAAGAGTTTCCAATGAATTTGCACCTTTCAGCATTATGTGCAAGCAGTGTATGCCCTCTCCATGTGTGAGAGGCTTCCACATCACGCAATGCTCTGCCTAACAGCAGTATTTCAGCAGAGTTGTGGCTGGGCAGAAAAGCAGTATTTCACATAAATAGCAATGCAGCACCCAGAACAATGGCCAACATGACTTCAAATCACACCTTAAATTTCAGCCTGGTTGCTGCTAAGGATGCTTAAGTGAACAAAACCATGTTTGCCTGTAAATCTCTCCTCCTCTTAAAGACAATTTATCTTAAAAGACCAGTGCAAAGTCCTGCCTCACTGCTCTGGGTCAGCTGGAGACACGTTTTTGGGGGGTAAAGATACAACCACTCAAGGTTTGTAGAACAAAACATCTTCCAAAAGACTGCCCAGTTCAGCTGGAAAATGTAGAGAAGTTTGTGGAGTCAAGGGATGTTAGGGAAAGGCAAAATATTGAAGTGGTTATCTCTTGGGGAAAGACAGGTAATTTACAGGCTGTGGAGCACTGCCCTGGGGATAAAACAAATCTCTCTATTAAGTCTTCATCAAAATTTGGCATTCGAGCTGGTGAGGTTATCCATCTCAGGCAGCACCACCAGCACAGCAGCACCACCTGCTGGCACTGGTCTCCCTGAAAGGATGGAGGATGCCCTTGAGATGCTATGTTAGGGGACATGGGCACAGGGCAGACACTGCCAGAAGTGCCCTGAGAGGCACAGCACTTGGCATGTAGCAGAAAACCTCTCCTTTTAACTCTAGGAAATATGCTTATATACCTTCCAAAGTTTCCAAATAACATGAGCTGATGACCAGGAGGAGTTTACATTCTAGGTTGGACACTGCATGCTGGGTCAATGAAATTGGCTTTGTGGTGTATATTTGGGTCACAAGCTTTAAGTCAGCAATTCATATGTGATGTAATTGGTTGTGAAAAACCCTACACATCAAGTGATTCGAGTTTCCTAGGCAGAAAGTATTTCAAGGAGTCTTCTGGACCATGCCAGCAGATAAGGCCATCGTATTGCTACAGGTCAGTGCAAGGTTTTGTGCCCTGTGTCATTTGCTGTAAATGAGCATCACTGAGGGACAACTCCAGCATCTTCCACTATCCTGCAGTGGAGCTAACTGCAGTTTGAGATTTCTACATGTTTGGTTTTAGGATCTGATACTGCTGTGCAACCTCTACACGAGGATGCTAAAGACAAGGGATACACTCAATGACAGCACACTTTTTGGGGTTTTTTTTTGTCTTTTTTATTAACTTCCCTTTGTGTGCCAAGAGAACATAAATTGGACTGGTCTCCAGCTGTCCCCCACATGCTCAAATTAGGAACTGGGGGTTCTTCAAAGGTGGGGCATGGCCAAGCAGGAGTGCAGTGGGCAGTGTGGTGCAGCAGCCAGCCGTGGCAGCACAGAAGCCAGCAGCACAAGGGGTTTATTCAGCTTCCAAATCATCACAGTTCATCCTGCTCTCAGATGGAAAAAGAGAGATGCCTTTGGGCACACCCAGCCTCAGCACTCTGCACTGGGGATAACTAGTTATACAGTAGTATGAAATACATATGTCTTATTTTGCATCTCCCTGTAAATTCTCACAAAGTCTATTTGTTTTCTGGCTTATCTCCATCCTTCCTCACCCCACCCAGGGATCTGAAGTCTGGCCACTTCCTGAGTCTGCCTATAAGCTCCTTCCTCCAACATGCTGCTGGTAACAGCTGCCTGGTTTCCTGCTGCTCAAGAAGTTTTCACTTCAGCTCCTCTGGGTCCCTCAATCTGCTGCTCCACCAGAGCTGCATACTATTATATTTACTTACTAAACATTCGTGCCCATCCTGCCATGAACAAGATTCATTCCTCCTCCTGTCCTGAAGTACTTAACTACAGAAACTGATGCTTCAATTTACAAGAGTCTTAAGTCTGCAAAACCTTTCTGCTTCCAGCAATGCAGAGCTGGGCTTGCAATGGGATTCCTACATCTGCTGGTACAGCTGGGTTAAACCATGGCTGCAGTCACATTTTCCAAAGTAATCCATCTGAATGAACAAACAGTCATTTGGAAGCCAAACATGACCACTAGGACCTCTGTTTGGTTTAGAAAACAGCTCAAACTCCCTGGCTGAGCTGCAATTCACTGCTCAGTGTTTGCAGCTACTCATCCTTGTCCAGAGTCCCAGACATGTGTGTGCAATGCCAACAGCTGTAGTAAGACTGCCTAGGAGCATCCATATTACTGTTTAATTTACTACTGTGCTTAACACTGGCTAATGAGTTGATTTGGGATTCTTCCCCCTCCACATGGTTTTACTCCCTCTGTTAACTCTTGTCACTTTGGACCATAAACCAGGCCAAGTTATAATTAAACACCATGGCTGATACATGGGAGCAAACAATTGTGCCCCTTCTCCTCTCCCCAGTTTGCATTTGCCTGACTCTAAAATGAAATCCAAGCTAAAAAAATGCCTTGGGCAGTTTCTTAGAAATAATAAAAGTAAAAATATTTTCATCTAATTCCCTGCCAATGCTGCAAAACTAGGCATCCCCACTGCATCAGGTATTTGAAGAATAATGTCCAAGTGGGGTGAGGTATAAAAAATGCTGAGGGACTGCAATTTCTCCAACTTAGAAAAAAGGAGCTAAACATGAGATCAATATTCTGACCCAGCCAAACATCCCTCCCTGGGTAACAGATTGCCATTCACTGACAACTATGCCAGAGATAAAAAGTTCTCTAAAGACAAAGCAGCTGAGATGGACAGAGATATGAATATTTGTTTGAAGTAAAGACTAATTGTTAAAATCAGTATAATAAAATATTCCTACTTGTGATCCTATAAACCAGGTATTTTTAATGTCAAACTTGTCCTCTGAACTTCTGAGGCATGTCCTGAAGATACAGCTGGTGCCTTTCCAACCATCCAACTCTACACATACACAGTATATACATACACATACATGTATTTACCATATATAATCTGGATGTCACTGGGATAGCCAGACAACCAAGATCCTGGGGGTGCAGCTGCTTCTAAAGAGCACCACAGTCACCACTACTGATTTATGGTGGGTTTTGACCAGGTCATAAGAAACAAAACCAAATTTCTTGGACTCTGGCAATAGGAAAAGAGCATCAGGATAGGAACTTAATAGGTGATTGACTATAAAAGTAATTACAGCTGATCACTTCATTGTGTTCATGAAGGGTTTGGGGAGAGAATCTTGCCATTCCTGCCAAGTTTTGAGAGCCTTTCATCTTCCATGGATAGGTGGAAATTTGAAATGTGCAAGAAGAAAGGACAAAGTGACTAGAATTTCTAAAGGGCATTACTGTTTTATAACCATGAGTCAGGTTTTAATCTAGGACATAAGAATTGATGTCAAGTGGCAAGTAATGAAATATTTCTTAAGCTTTTGGCTGGATCTTCCACCACCATTAATTGATGCAGCCCCAGATATTTTCAATACAACTATGGCAACTTGGGAAAGCTCAGGGTGTGCTCTATTATATTGCTTCTCACTTTGATTAGGAAACACACTGTAACAATGAAGGTTGTGTATCCTTAATAAATATAAATACAAACAGGACATCCAGAACACAGAGCTTGTGAATAGTTCAGAGTTTTCAGCCTTTTAATTTAAAACAGATATTTAAAATTCATATATTTCTGGTAGTGTGATGTCATCTGACTAAAACTGGAGTTGCATCTCATTTAATAAGATTATATGGACAAACAGAGTGGAAGCAATCTGCTTGAACATTTCTTGGCTGAATGGTTTCAAAAGCATCTTTTGACACTAATTAGTTGAATGGATGATTGCGAGCAACAAAAACAAATTAAAAGTTTTAAGTGCTTGGGCTAGATCCTCAGCTAGTAAAAAAGCCAAGGTGGTCCATTAAATTCAGCATGGCATTGCTTATTTGTATCTGCTGAAGATCTGGCTCTTTGTGCTTAATGTGACTATACATATGCTTGAGCTTGGAGTTAACTCAGCAGGCAATTTATTCTAGCACTGAGCATCCTTTAGCCCCTCACTGCTAATAGGAGTAGGAGCATTTGTCAGCTCCAGAAGCTGCAGAATTAGTTCCTGTGCTCTTGCAAATGAATAGCTGGGGCAACCTGGACACCCTGTTCTGCTAGACATAGGGAATCTGATGGATGTCAATGTATATGGCTTTACATGCATAAATTGTGGTCTAACTTAGAGCAACAGGTAAGTATCACATATTCATCTACACTCATTACACACGGAAAACTCACCAGTCTTTAAAATTAAGCCCTGCCACTGCTAAACCAAATGCCTACAGGTGCTCCTTTCAGAGCTTGGTCCAGTGCTTCTTTCAACTCACCATAAACCCTTCAGTCTCCCAGTGATCTGCTGCATGATATTCCCAATCCTTTTCACTAAATGCCTGTTGTGTCCACCTGATTTGCAAAAAACTGCTTCTCTTCCTGGATCCCTACTCCTGTTTTTGTCTTCCCCATCTGTGCTCCTGCACTATTTCACTGTCCTGGGCAGAGGATGGAAATGTGCATGTTCATAACATCTTTGCTCAGTTTCCCTCTCCTGTGCACTAAGGGCAGGTAGTGAATAGCAACCAGCAACACACCTGAAACCATGTGCAAACACATCAAATAAATAATGGAAAAGTTTTTAGATAGAAATGGGAAAAGACAGAAGACCAGATAAGTGAGAAAAAGTCTGCCTGCTCTAAATTGCCCCTCGAGTTTAGTTTAAAAGAGCAATATAAAGAGATGCTATTCACATCCTGTGCTTGTTTACCACATGCTGGGTTTTCTTGAGTTTGTGTTTTTGTTGGTTTGGGGTTTTTTGTATAACTAGCAACACAATCTGGCACCTCACATCATATTCTGTGTTCCATTACACAAGCATAATACAGATGGAAACTGCATGACCCACTGAGAGGAGATTTCAACTTAATGTGTTCAAACTGAATTTAGCAAAGTATTCTTGCACTTTCTAGTCAACTACCAGAATGAAGTTTTTTGGGTGAAAAGATCATTTTTTTTTATCAAAAAGGGTAATACCTGAACACCAGCTAGGTATTCCAGGAACAAAACAGATCTGCATCCATTTCCATTCAAATTCAGAAGGAAATCAGTCTTCATACATCATGGTGGAAGATGACTGCCAGCTGCAGTCAGGGAAGCATCTCCCCTCCGTACCACAGCAATTAAAAGACCATGTAATTATAGTTGATCTAGCGCACACAGAAGTCAAAGGAAACCCATTCATCGACTGTAATGGGCTTTGGAGCAGCTTCAACATTTCTCTAGCATATGTAGTCCTGACACTTTGGAAACCAAAAGCCTTCCAGTTTAACTACACTCATCCACAGCAAAAAAATAAGAGGAAGAAAGGCTTTTCACATCTTTCATCTAATATAAACACAGCCCAGCACAACTGACCATCAACTGTCTATTAAAGGGACTATTTGTTAAAGGAAATAAGTACAGGAGAGAGTGTTTACCCGTGGACCATTTGATGACAATCAAGGCTTTGTTTCCTCTGAGAGAAGGGTCTGCTTTCAATCTAAAGGACTCAAAGCTTTTGTCCAAAAAAAGAAGGAAAAAGAAAAATTCTGAAAAGTGTAAGCCAGGATTGCCCCCTCCTTTCACCAAAAGCTCTTTGTTAATTATCCCAGTTCATCCATGAGCATAGGATAATAAAAGCAGAGTGAGTTTGCTGCAGCTCTCACCTTTGTGGTGGTTTCTATCAGATATTTTTAAGTTCCAAAGTTTTTCAGCTTTTCAACAGAAAGCCAAATCTTCCAACAAGCATAACTCCCACACTCTCAAACATTTTCCAATCATCTAATTTCCTCATGTAAGAACCAGTATCCACAAAAAAAAATTAGCATTTTAGGGGAAAGACCTGCATCTCAAAATCATACCATATCACAAAATTTATAATAAATCCTTTCATGTGCATAACAAACATTTCAGCCCCCCTGTTATTTTTTTTCCTAGCACTGAGTGGTATCTGCTCTGCACAGATTTTAATACTGAACAGGTTTCTGAAGGAGGCTTTTGTTGAATTATTTTATAGGCACTATTGAGGACTAACTCCAGCGAGGAAGATACTTAATCATTGCTGAAAATCCCCATGCAGCGATGCAGCTCCACAGGCTTTTGTGACCAAGATGTATTTACCATGTTTGTTAGCATTTCCTTCTTGACTTCTGAGGAGTTTGCAGTTCTTCAGACATACTTGGTTATTCACAGATTGTGTTGCTGCCCATAAGCCCAATTTATCTACAGACCTTAACTTCCCAACTGCCATCCTCTTCTCTCACTCCATCCATGGACCTAAGAACCCTTCTGACAGAGAAGTTCATTATATTCAACTCATTTCTAGAAAGAGATGGTTTCACCCCTCCAAATGCAAGTCAAGTCTTACCTGTCCTGTGAAGGCAATGAGAAATCAGCCTGAGCCTGGAAATCTAGTGTCTAGAGGCACTGGTCTCAAAATCCAATTATTGCTCTGAAGTGACTTTTCCCAAGCACCCACATTATCTATACACCCAGTCCTGCTTTCAAAATTTGCTATATTTAACTTCTTGTAAGTGGTGGTTACTTTCACTGGGAAGTAAAGTTTAGAGACCCAAATCATATCTGAAACAGGACTAGGGGTACTTCCACAAAACTTTATTCATGGAGTTCATTTTCACAAGACTGGATTCAGTCTCCATGTCTATGATGAATTGTACCACAAACTCTATAGCTAAAGCAGGACTGAAAAGTCTCCACATCCACGATGCCAAGATGCTCTTCTGCATCAAAAAGCAACCTTGAACCATCCAAGTGTCCCCCTCAGCCTGAGATCAAGGAGAGTCCAATAAAACCAGATTTCTTCATGAAGAGTGGCAGAAGTTTGACCAAACACACACATGCTAGAAACTTGAGCTTAAACAGATTTCACCTTTAGCAACAGCCATATATTTCATTTATTCAATACCCTCTGCTGCCTCAGACTCACAGAAAAAAATCCAACACCAAAAACCACAAAAAAAACCCAAAAGGAGATTATTTGCCCAGATGAAAAGTTATCCTTGGACCTGATCTTCTCCATTTATGCAGTAAAAGGGTGGTAGTTACCCCCTCTTCCCAGTATGCGGGATGTCTGAAGCAATTAAAGAAGCTACTGGAATAGAACAGAGGGGTGCATTAATCTGTGAGCAGGAGAGTGCCACCCGCTTCACGTTACACTGAGACAGATGAGGAGAGCAACTGCCTGATCCGGAAAACATCTGCTAAACAAAATCAAAATTAATGATAACCAGAATGAGCTCTTTGATGGCTGATTCTCACCCAGCTGTTGGGAGCCATCAAAGAGCCACTCATGGCAGCAGCCAATTAGTTACTAATGCAAAAGAGTTTACAGGAACAAGATCTGAGCGCAGGGCACTGGTACGACTCACATTTAACACTGCTGCACCTCTGGGGGCATTTGCAGTGTGTTGGTGCATGGGAAGCCTTGTCTGGGCCTTTTTCTCCCTGAAATGCTCCCAGGGTCAGAGTTTAGACCCAATAAACCCTGACTTGCATCCCCAATAGCATCACACAGTTCCGTGCTGAAAGAGCAACTTTTCATTGAAAAAAAAAAATCTACAATTTGCAATACTAAGAACACTCAGGCAAGCATTAGGAGGCAGTCTCTGAAATCCCACAAAGGTACACTCTTTCAGGTGTGTAAACTCATATCTGTTTTAAGAAGTTAAGTATTCTTACAGTAACACCAACATACACATTGAAAGAAAACTGTAATTTTTTTTTCCTACCTTTTCTTCTTGTAACTTCAAACCTTCTGGAATCCTACAAGGGAAAAGAGAATTTTTTGTGGGTTTTTTTTTTTAAATACAATAATTGTTCAAAGGCAGCATGAACAAAAAGAACCCTAAAAACATTAGTCATTGTCCCAGGGAAGCATCTATGAAGCTCTACACAATAACTGAGGAGTAATTACAAGCATACATTTCGGTTTGTCCACAGATATTTAATGGTTCCATAGACCACCTAAAATGATTCCTCATTCTGTGATAAGTTACATGGTAGAGCACAATATCTTTCTTTAAAATGGATTTTTTTTCCCTATTGATGTTACAAGGGAGCAGCTAGGAGGGTTATTATTACTACACCAAGGATTTAGGATTGAGGAGGGAGAAGCCATTACAGACATTTTTAGCAGAGATTTGTTCAAGTACCTGAATAATTTCAAAGCAACCAGACTACTCATGCCTAGAGCTGAGGGCTCATTTCAATCTTTGCACACCTCCATCATTTAACCTGTTTCTTCCAAAGCATCACAACCATCTCTAATAAAGAAACTTATTTTATAATGACATTGCATGAAGTCTCAAAGGGTACTGCATTCCCAGACAACACTATCTCCTTATACTAATGGTGAGACTCCAGTGCAATAACTATTTAATTCCATGCAGTAACATTATTTATGGGTTAATTACAAATACTTATTGCCATCATTTGAGTTACTTCCTGCGACCAGTATTAAAACAAGTAGAAACATGGGTGACTAAAGACCATCTTGCCTGGAGTCATGTTGACCTGGACAGTGCCTGCTGATGGATGATGCAGTATTAACCCCACTGAGTGCAAACTTCACCCTGGAAGACCCCAAAATGCCATCAGGCCCCAGCAACCACCCCCACCATGGTGCCCCCCACAGCACAGACACAGGGAGGAGCAGCCAGAAGCCCCTAAGGCAGGTTTTTACTCTTATGGATGTGCCTTGTTCAACCTCACTTCATTCCCTTAGTGCTCACTGTTCTCAGATGTTTATCAAATAATGAAATAAAAAGGTTTGTTTCTTCCTTTTGATAGGAAGATAACACATGGCCTCCCCAGACATCTGAGCTTTCTGGCTCACCTCATGCTTATTATAGTTATTTATTTTTTTAAAAAAGTGAAAAAGTACAAAGTGCCTCCCTTCAGACCACATTTAGACAAAGGGAAGTCAAGGACAGTGCTGTGCATCTAACAAAATATATCCACAGTCCCCCCTGCAGCACAGAGTGCCCAGCCACAGGGTAATTGAAAACACAGAAAGCTGCCACTGGAGCACAGGATAAAAAAATACAGAGCTTTTCAAAGTGAAAGGAGAGAGAAACAAACAAAAGAAAATAAAAATCAGCTTATGGCAGTAACACCAGTACTTGCTCAGCTAACTGCTGAAAGCCTCCCCTCCCTCACCTGAGAGCATCAGACAGCATCAGGTAATTCAGAACGAGGTGTTCTATTCCAGGATGTGATATTACACACACCACACACTACAGTGTTGGAGTTACTTATTTACTGCCTGCAGAAACACTCCTTTCTGCCTCCTGCCCCTCTGCCAGGACCCAGGCAAGGACCCTGCACTGACCCAGGTGTTCCTCCAGCCCCAGGGACCACATCACACCCCACATCTCCCAGCCCAGCTCTGCTCAAACATGGTGACAAGTTACACTTTGTCCATCACCACCAATCATGTAGGCAGGAGATGCACTTTCCCTCTCCTACAAGTGGCCAGCAAGCTGTTTTTCTCAAAAACAAAGCTTTCACCAACACCAAGAAGGATCAGAACAGCAGAAAAGTCTCCTTGGCACCCTTCAAGTTAACCAAGGGGGATAAACAAAAAAAGAAAAAAATATGGGTATTTACTTATAAAACCACTAAGTTATTATTCCCCATGGGATGCTACCTCAGTGATCTTGAGAAATATGTAAAATGGCATTCAGGATTAGTACAGACTTCAAAGCATTTATCCTCTTCAGGCAGCAAAGCACTGAGCTGCACAGACAGTTATACTCCAGGGACCTCGCAGAGCTTTTCAAAATATGAGTTGGAGAGGTGGGGCACAGGATGAAAAAACACAAATTCAGATGCAGCCTACTATCATTAAGGCCGTGTACATGTAATACATGCAAAAGGGAAGAGTACTTTTAAAGTTCCCCTGGAGTCCGTCACTTTAACAAGCTGTTTGAATTCTCTGCAGTTCAAAAGCTTAGAAACACTAAAACTAATTACAACTATTACATTGATCAAAAGAAAAAAAAGACAATCACACCCTATAAAAAAATTCAAGTGTCAGCTCGCTTGTATTAAATACCCCTTTCGTATTTCCATGAAAAGAACTGCATAGACATCAAGAAAAACAAAGGATGGCCTTCAAAGTTTTTCTTTTACTCTGTTCCCTTTATAATTATAAGCTCTAATGAATATAAACTACCCCAAAAAATATAGATGCAGGATTCAGAGGAAAAGCTTGTTAGAAATGCAATGGGAGAACACGAGGTCAGGCTGCAAGTCATCACTTTGCATCACCTGGGAGAACATCAGCACTTGGTATGTCCCCCAGAACATCCCCTTCCATGGAGAAAAGACCAATGACATTGAAAACACTCAACATTTCAGGAAAACAGGGGAAAAAAATACCTGGCAACCATGGCAGAGCTTGAAGAGCAGCCACAGAAAGGCATCAGCTCCAGGCAGAGACACAGCTGAGGTTTCTACCCCTCTAGGAAAGTGAAACTCTGGCAAGGACTCATTCTTCTTAGTTTGCCTCAACCAGATCATTTCTCTCTCCTGTAGCACAGAAAAGCAGAAATGATGCTAATTTTCCTCCTTGAGGGCATGTTGAACAGAAGCCCTTTCTATTAGTGATCTATTACAGCAGTAAGAGACATTACCAGCAAGCCTGGCCACAGGCACAGCACCGTGCCACACACCACGACTTGGGCAATCTCTTCACGAAAAGGAGCCATCACCCTTGCTTTGAAGTGTAAGATACTGCTCTCAAGTGAAAAAAAAAAAAAAATCATATGGAGGTTTTAATAGTGTTACTAGTAGAGAACCAAACTATTTTGATAAAAATGACACTAAAGTTCTCAGATGCATTGCCCGAGGAAGAATACTTTTCTGCAGAAGCCATAGAGCAGATGGTTACAAATGAGGCTTATTTCATGGACACCATTTAATGACTGCAAATTCCTTTAACTAAAAATCTAATTTTATCAAAGCATAAATCATATGCTTTGAAGGGAAAAATTTGTTTCAGATTTCTCATTCCTTCTGTAAGGCTCTTTCACTAATACCATTTTAAGTAGCATTTCATTAATGCATTACAACAGTTATTTGTCCAGGTTTGCTTTTAGCACCTATTTTCCTCCTTTTTAATGTTAGCTAATTGAACACAGAACAAAAGGTCCTTCTGTTCTGTATCTGAAGTGCCTAATCATTATTATGGGGAAATCAATGGAGTATGTTTGCTCCAGGGCTGCTTTCACCAGACATGCAGCTACTGAAAAACCTCTTCTCCAAAAACCCAACCAACCCAGCGTCAGCGCATGAGAGCTGAGACAGCGTCATCAAGGGCAATTCATGTGAGTTGGATGAGGAGGGACAAAAACAAAAATAAAAATGAGAACTACAGTTCACTACCCGCTGTCACACAGCTCCGCTCCCCCCTGGGGCACATCAAGCACCTGTGTGAACTCTGTGCAGTTTAACCACTGATTCACACAAAGCCTTTTCTGCTCTTACAAAAAGGGAATGCCAGTCTTTCAGAAGATGCATCGAGATGTCCTGCCAAGGCATAATAGCTGGTTTGTGTTATGGGCTCCTGATTAATGCTGAATCATGGGCCCACAGACGAGCAGAGCACTTCTAGAATGAAGAATCAGATTCCATTCAGAACAAACAAGGGGAGGGGGACAACTTCATTGTGCAGCATTAACATCCAGCTACACAGGGGGAATACACAATGTGGTACAGTGCTTGTGTGCTGCCAGCTGATTTACTGACAGTCCTTAGTGATGGATCCAAGCAGCAAAACCACTTTCGGGTTGTTTGGTATGGGTGTAAATAAAACCTTGAACACTTCTGTAGAAAAACATACCTACATTTGTCCTGTACACCCACAAAGAACTTGTTGTGCATGGAACAGCAACGCTCCCTTCTTCCTGTGAATCCCTGTTGCAGGGAGAACAAGCAACATCAGCTTCTGCCCTTCAGCTGCTGAAGCAGGAGGCCCTTCATCTCTTGGTTCTGCTGGAAAAGGGAGGCATCACACTGTCTGCAGGGAGCACACAGCACTTTCCTGGCTCAGAACTTCCACCAAAACACTTCACAGTCAAAGGTTTCCTTTCTCAAACATTTTTCTTTTTTTTTTTTTTCAGTCTCCACTAAATTCATGTGGTTTTGCACCCTTGGATAATGGAAGATTTGGCTTCAACTCTCCTGTGATTGAACAAACTCAGGTTTGCTGGAAGCCCTGTTCAGTGGCTTGGAGTACACCCTTTGGGGTGCTGCTTTCAAAGGGCTTTAACAATTGAAGCCTGGGAAACATAGAACCACCACACAGAGTACCAATTTATCTGTTAAGATCACTTCATCTCAGCTTCATTACACCAGTGCTAACCAGCAGTTAGTCATTGTCACTCGTCAGAGCAGCAGTCAAGTAAACGGGGTGAGGGGGGTGGGCAAGGAAGGACCATGTCCATGTTCCTCTTAGATTTATAACTACAGGCAGGACCAGTGCACTGCAGGGCTAATTTCTGATTTGAAAATAATGACCTATGAAGTCTAAGAAACTGTTGTACCAAACTTTAGTGATTTGTTTGTCATGCAGAAATCTAACTCCCACACCTCAAGGGCAATCTCTATTAATAACACCCATGTATTCTCTCCAGTCAAGGCATGAGCAGGCAGAGCAGAACAGTCCTGTGGCTGCTCTAACTACACAAAATTATTATTGCAGCACGAGCAAGGCAAGGTCATTCAGAAACAAAGCTAATCCAGGACTGTCTGTAGGGAGCAAACCATGAAGCAGAGCTTTTCCAAAGCTTTAAAGCACCCACGGGACTGGGGACAAGACATGGACACACAAACAAGCTGTTCTTAAAGTTCTCCTCAACTCTAGGACAGTGCCAGTCCAGCCTTTAGGGAAGTAGCATCAACCATCTACAGCACATTAAAAAAGTGTCCCTAGGTATCTAGAATTTATAACTGCTTGATGCATGTATAAAATCACATCAGTAGAAGCTTCTGTGCATGATTAAAAGCAATCTGTTAACCTGGATCCTACAACTGTGGACCAGATATTAAGGTATAGAGTACAACACACCCCCTCAGCAGCCTTTTAAATGAAAATATGCCAACTCACTACTAAAATTGCCAACGGTTTGACAGCTATCACAACCACACATGTTCTGTCATACACTTGGGTGGATGTATTTGGGCCCCACACTCCTGTTTCACAAGGTAATCAAGACAGCCCCAACCAGGGACAACAAGGGACAGAGCATGGGACAAGGCTCCCTGCTCTAAGGAAGGGAGGAAATTAGAAATTAGGAAAAATTCCTTCCCCCAAAGGGTTCCCCAGCACTGGCCCAGGCTGCCCAGGGCAGGGGGGCAGTCCCCATCCCTGGAGGGATTTCAGAGCCGTGGAGATGTGGTGCTGAGGGACATGGGGCAGTGGGGACTGGGCAGTGCTGGGGTAATGGTTGGACTGGGTGGTCTGAGAGGTCTCTTCCAACCAAGGCTGTTCTATGGTTCTAAGATACTGCTCTGAAATGCACACAGAGCCTAGCACTGCTACAGATCACAGCAGGCACACAGTACTTTATCCTTGGGTTGTAAGTGATGTGCAATGCACGTGGGCAGCCTGCAACAGGGAGGGGAAAAGGACCCTTTCCTGATTTTTCTGTAACAGTTGTTCTTCCTTTTGTCCCTGCACATCCACATGCAATTTCCTGCATTCTAATTTAAGGAGAAAAAGTGAGCACACTTTCAAGCTTAGTAATTAGGCAGTCACAATTAGGCTTGAAATCAGAAGAGACAAGTTCCTGTCTGCTCTTTGTTTCTAGTTTTCCTTTTACTACAACCAGAGGACAAGCACATATAACCCAGACATAGAGGGACATCATAAGCAGGATCACAAATACCTCAATGGAACATTTTAAGGAGCAAATCATCACCATAGAGTGTCTCTTTGCACTTCTCTATTTCTTTCCCAACTTCCTCCATTTCCAGACCAGTAATTCCAGAGATCTGTATGTGGATGAGCACTTGCCATCCTCTTTGTTAGCAGCCTCACAAGTGGGATGTTTAACGTGTACCATACCAAGTTTGGTACCACATAGGTACCAACTACTCTTAAATACAGCAATTCATAGGATAACCCTGCAGTGCTTTCAGTCTCCTGCTCTTTAATACTGATGTAGGCAAAAGCAGTCCCTTTTTTTACAACCATAAGTGTTAACAGAGAGGACTTGGCCAAAACCAATTAATGTAGCAGATGGAAGAGATGCAGCAGAACAGGTAACACATTTCAGATCCACAAGTTCTCTGTATCACTGGACTATAGCAACCCTCTTCCCAGGCACTCTGGGGGAGAGACTGCAGTGCTTGTGCAGGGGGGGGATAAAGCAAATTCAGCACACGCAGCTGAGCTCACGCTGGGTCTATCACTAAATTAGATGCTACCTCTGCACACACCGAGTCTCCAGGGACCTGCTCTCCAGATCAGCCTAACTGCTGTACAATTTCTAAATATACAGCCCTGACTCATTTAGCAAATTAATAAAGAGGCTGTTCCTATTAATAGATTATCATTCCAGGGATTATCTCTTTTTTTTTTCCCTTCAGAGCATGTTTTTCCTTATCTCAAGTGATGGGTCAAGAAAATTACACTGACACCCAGCACAGGGCGAGGTGAGGCACTGCGCATACGGATCGTAGCATTTGCAGTGGTTATGGCTAACACACAGCTTAGTTTGACAGTCAGGATTTTCTGTTTACAACCACGAACACAGGATATTTTCAAATAAAAAAAAAAAATGCTAATGAGGCAGAGAACATCCACTTTATTTTTTCTGAGCCAGGCACAAGGAAGAAAATAAATCATGCGCTGCTGTTGAGGGAAAGCTTGCTATAGGTACATACATTGGCAATTTAGATTTGTCCTGCCTGGTATAAACATGGAGAGAAGCTCTGATGTCTCACATCACACAGTATCATCTGCTCACCCATACGGTAGCTAATTGAGATAATTGCTGCATCTCTGATTTTACTCACTACTATTTCAGGACTTCAGCTGAGAAACACCAGGTATAGCTCCATAAATTTCAGCACTGTCACAAGGAAGCTCATGGGATGCCTGTTTTAGAAACCCCATATTTGCAGATGTCCCCCTCCTAATCTAAAAAAACTGAGAATTCCCCTGCTTGGAGCTAGGAAGGACTTTAAGTAGAACTGTCTTCCTTTACAAACTACTGCCACAGCTTTTTTTTTTTTTTTGAGGGTAAGACATGCTACATTTGGAAAATAAATAAGGCAATATTTAGTCTTTTAAGGTTAAGTAGCTTCTGAGCAGAATATCAGAAAGTGTAACCCTCTGCCACATCGTAGCCAAGTTAAAATTGCCTTTTTTTTTTATTTGCAAGATGTTTTACTCTGATCTGATCCTCTGCTTCAGGAATATGCCAGCATTTCCCCACCTAGGTATGATTTTTCACAGCTGCTCAAGTGTGACACGAGAAAAACTCACCAAAATTTGATTCCTGGAGTCAATCTGTGCCTCAGCACAGAGCTGGGCACCCTGGAGCCCACGGTCCCTCTGCTCACTGGGGGAGAGCATCCAAGCATGAGCTACCTCCAGCGACAGCACCATAATTCAAGGTCATTAGTATCCAAGGCACCACTTAAACTGCAGGGAGGCCACTCCTGCAGCAGCCAGTGGTCCTGGTTGCTGTTAGCTGGAAGGTGATGGCCCCCAGGAGCTGGGCAATGCAGGAGCACCAAGAGCTATCACACCCTGCATCTTCCCAGATGTTTAAAAAATAAAAGAAGTAGGATTTTGGTTCTGTAAGGGACTGCATAAGAGAGTTTCATCTTTAAGGTGTGCTATAGATGCATCCTGACAACCTCTGACACTCACTATTAAACCATAACCATCTATGTAAACTAAAAATCTGCAAATTTTATGCTGTTATCCAAGTATACAGTACCTGCCTTATTCCAAGTAACCCAACATCCAATTTTTATAGTACTTCAAGCATAACAGCATCTCATAAGATACAGCATTTATTAACCCCTGAGAGTACCACCTCCTACAGCTTTTATTAAACCCTTTGGGTACACAGGAGGGGGTAGGTGGGATTTGGGAATGCAGAGGAAGGACCCCAACATGTTTATCCAAATACTATGAAAACATTCCACAGCACCTTGAACTGCAGATACTCTGTCAACCATTACCTAGGGCAAAAACTTCTCATTTCCACAGGGATAATATACTAGTTAAGATTTAGAATGGTCTACAAACAGCAATTACAGCTTGTTAGAGATGCTACATAAATGCAGGCAACAAGGAGCGAATTATCAGTACATATCAAAGTGGTATAAAAATAAATTTAACTCCTGTCTCCTTTACCCTCATCAATGTTTAAAACAGGAGCAGGGTGTAACCCAGGATAGATTTCAATTCAGATCTGCTTCTTTCCTGCCTATCTCCAAACTGACTTACAAGCAGGAAGAGCACACACAGGGCAGAGAATACATTACCAATAATAATTCTCAAAACAAATACCAGGATATTAGATCTTCAACTGCATATAAAATTGATACACGCCGCCTGCCTTATTCCAAGTCAATGTTCTGAAATTATGCCTCTGTTTGATTTATAAACAAAAGCTTTTCTCAAAAGCCTTTGCAGTTTTGTACCTTACTTCCCAAAGCACTCCTTTCATAGTCTGTCAGATTTGGAAATACAACTGGGGGAAGGAGCATAAAATCATCCCCATGACTCCCCTGCTCCTTGGAATAGCCAACTGTGGTCTGCAGCTGCAGCAGAAAGTGAAGCAGCATTTAAGAACCTAAAGATAATTAGAAATTTCAGCAATAATTGATACTCTTGGACAAGTGCAGTTGAGACTGAGTGGACTCCAGAGGGGTGCTTTGTCCTGTGCAGGATGGCACTGAAGGGCTGGTATGACCCAGTGTTTGCAGTCACAGTGAAGGTGGTTAAGGTGACATTTATTACTTCAAGACTTTCAGTAGTACAGGTGCCGTGCAAGTAATAACTAATGAAGAAGTCAAATGATGGACAGCCCATACCTTGCAAATGCCAGTAAGAAAGTTACAGTACCTTAAAGAAATGAGAGTGTTTGCTGCATTCAATAGCATAAAAACAAGTGTTGGTATAACTACATACGATACTTCGAGGCAGGTGATACGGTTTAAGGCATAAATCAGGTAAGGTAGCAAACAATGAGTAAAAATTATCAAGTGAGTGAAATAATGTTGGCACAGCTGGTCTAGCTTACCCTTGAACTGTGCTGTCACAGCCCAGACTAGACAAACCACTGCACACCAACAGGGTCTTGCTCCATACAGGGAACAGACAGTTAAGGTGCATCAGTGATGTATGACTACCTTGCAGCAGAGAGGGGAAAATCAAACGTGCCAGTGCTTGCATCTGCAAGAGCCACTGGTGTGAGCACTCAGAGCACCACTGGTGAGCTCTGTGCTGGAGGAGCCTCCCCAGGGACACAGCTCTCCTCCCCCAGGAGCTGGGGTGCTGTGCACATGTTTCTGGTGTCTCATGAGACTTCTTAAATAGGAGGGCAAAAATAGAGCATGGCATGACAGTCAAATGCAAGCAATTAAGTATTTGTTCAAAGCCACAGAGCAGATGTGGTTGTGTAGCCCAGAGCAGACCACAGGATGCCTGCCAGTCGGTGCTGTAACCACTCAGGAGACATCAGTGACACCCAAATATTTCCTTTAGCAATTCAGCACAAACCATCTATACGTGTACAACACAGGATTACTCTCCACTTCCACACCATCCAGCCAGGACAATATTGTTCAGGCTACCTGCCAGCAGTGCCCCAGAACACATAACACTATTTCATTTGAGACACAGAGCTATGCCAGCTTTGAGGAGCTCCCTGCAGCAGGTGGGACACCCACTCCTGGATGAGCCAATGGAGACCTGCAGCACTGCTCTGCTGCACCACAGGTGATGTCCAAAAACATCATCCCATATTTTGGCATATACCCCACTCAGTAGGATTTAGTCCTATGATGGTTCAACCCTGGGAAGCTGCACCTCCTAGCTCCACACAAGTCCATGGGCAGCACCCAGAAGCTTCAAGAGCTTTCCAGCACCTTTGCAACATAAAGTCTCACAGTGAAAAGTGACAGCAATATCCTCCAAAATTAATATGGACCAGGCAAGTTGCAGCTTTTCAGTTAAATACCAACATTGTTCTTTTTTTAATTAGTTTTGCTATATTAATTCCTTCTCCAACCATGGAATTTCAGACTGCAGGCACATGTATATTAACTATTCTAACTGAAAAGATTTCAGAAAAACCTCTTCTCAGGAACACCCCAAAAATTTGAGAGTTGGAAGGCTGAGCATCAGGAAAACACACACCGCTGTGTTAAGAGTTAATTTCTCATGCAGAAGGGCTGTATATTGCAGTCTGCAGCCTCCAGACTTATTTTTCCTTTATAAATTCGAAGCATAACTGCAATAATTCTACTACAGACCATGAAGAAATCGATTTAGCAATCTGAACATAAATTAAGCAATGTTTTTGATTCAGTAAACTTGCTCCTATGTAGATCAGAACAAGTATTAGTGAAGGCCAGTGACCCATACCCAAATATTTGCTTTCATGAAGTTCATAGGAATTTTAGATCAGAGCACACTTCAAATTATTTGACCTGTAAATTAACCCTTTACACATTTTTAAAGCAATTTTAGTGAATTGCTAGGAGCTCTTCTATTTGTGATTCAACGTTTTAAACTTGTGTTAATGGAATTGCATACAAATCAACCCATGAATTTGCTAACTAACAAACTTCTCATGAGTAAGGAGCTCCAAACTGAATGAAGCCCAACATCACTAGAAAAGGATTTTAGCTGATTTTTATTATTAAAGAGATATTATGGCTAAATTATTTTCTGAAAGACAAACTAAACACATTTTGAAGGAAAACAGCAGTTATCTCCACTTCACTGACCCAGCTGAAAGCTACATTCAGGCTTCCACATTCATCTTGGTGTTTGGTGCCACACTATACAAACACTATTTCTTGTGGAACAAGCTTTCTGTACAGTTACTTTTTTTTAAATCTGCACCTTAACTTACATCCCTTGAAGCTGTTTTGACTGCATTCTTTGTCCATTACAAATTGTAATATTCACACCTGTTATAAATTCTGTGCAAATCTGAATACACTTCCAGCTTGGATCCTTTCACCTCAAGCAAGACCAAGTAATTGGTACAATAACTTCATGCTTTTTAGAGGAAGATCGAATGAATTAATGCCTTTCAAGTAATATAATAGTTCTACAATTTACGTTAAAGTAAATCATTTGAATAATGGATCTCATTCCTCAGAGTAACTTTTTCCAAAAATCAAAACTAATATGCATTAGAGAAGAATGAGGAGGGTTTTAAAATGCAAATGCATGAAAATATTCCATTATTTTTAACAAAAAAGCAAAAAGTGATCTGAGACAATACAAGCACGTGTTTAACAGATCACCAGTTACTACCTGAGTCTACACAGCAACAAAACAGTGCAGGTGTGGAAGGGAACTGTTTTTCTTCACTTGTACAGAACAGAGGATGGATATCTCAAGAAAAAAGTACACCTGAGACAGAACTCAGAACTGCAAAATCTCCAACTGGACTGAAATGATTTTCAAGCCCTGCTGAGCAGTGGAAAGCATCTTTTTAATTGGCTTAACTGGTTTATGGGAACAACACACACAACTATGGGTATTTCTGGATGGGATGTGACTGGGAGAAATGGGATTCTCCAACTAGAACAAAATCCTGTGGCTTAAATAGATCCAATTGCAGCATGAATCCATCAAGGGCTCATCCTTAGCCTGGCACTGACTAATGTGTCTGCCAGTACGTAAGCATTCTAGGCAATGGCAGTTAAAAAAAATACCAAAGTCTTCTTTCACTTGCCTCCCCCACCATCTCCCACTTTCATGCATTTGAGCAATCATTTAGCAAACCTATGATAATCAGGAACTAATTAAATGACTAAAATTGTTTCAGCATTCATCATTTTCTTTTCATGAAAGTCACATTTATGGATTTTTATGGCCTCATTCCCATGCCTCAGGCTCAGACGTGAAAATCTGAGCCTACCCACATCTGTGCAGCAAGTCACACTGGGAGCTCTGGTCTAGAAAGCCACCGTCCCTGCTGGGACAGCCATCAGCAGACACCTGTCAGAATGGGGACCTGCTTAATCCACCAAACTGCAATGGAAGCCAACACCATCACCTTCAGCACTGAGAAGAGGTTCAGTTGCTTCTCCATGAGTGCATTACCATCCTGCATCAGTGCATGACAGTCCCACCTCTCCATCGAGCCAGGCATTAGAGGTCCTCTCCATCCCTCACTATGGCCTCTGTGCTCCCTTGGTCCTTTTCTGATTACTTTGTGCTTTGATATCAGAAAGTCAGGAGGGAAATGCCCTGGGCAGTAACTTTGCTGGCTCTCTCAGAACCACCTCTGGCTCAGTTTTCCTTTTTTTTAAGCAGCAAAAAGACTTTTTTCAGGTTTCACCTGAAGGTCTGGTAACCCAAATGAAGAACCAGGACAAAGTCTGCTTATTAAATTTAGTTTCATTGGTCACAGCAGCCCCAGGACACAGCATACCATAAAGTCTTTGGGGCAAAGACAGCATCCCCACAATGGTCAGATGCACAATTTCACTCATTGTACTCAAAAAGTGTAAGAGCTTCTGCTTTAGTTTGCACCCAGTCACTGGTTCTTCACTGACCTCCTCAGCAGGTGTTTAGAACAAACATCTATGGACAAACCCCCACTTGTTTTCTGTTTTCACAGCACGGAGAACACAGCACACAAACAGAAGCACAAGAGCAGCAGCTGATGTACAGTACCTCTTGATGCAACCTCCCCGCATCCGAATACAGCCTTCTGCTCCTGTCCATGTCCATCCATCCCCTCGTGACTGACGGGAAAACCCCAAGCAATACGAAAGACAACCAAAAGCTTCTCGATTTCATCATTTCACGTCTGTTGGAAACAAGAGAACAATCATAAAGCCACCATCTCACAACAAAACCCAGCTCAGATTCAGTGACACAGCAGAACCTTCAGATGACAGCGCCCATCCACACGTGGTCTGTGTATGGAGCTCTGCAGACTCCCACAGCAGGAGCAGCAAAAACGCTATTATCCTGTTTTACACCATCAGCATATTGGCAATGAACTCCCAGAGTGCAGCAGTTCTGTGATTTACCCCAAAACTATCCTCCACAGGACATGCCATTCCCACATAGCACCTGCAGAACTGGAGCTCTGGGAGTTCTAAATCTAATTACTGCAGCCAAGAGCAAACCACATCAAAACTTGAGGTTATGGCACTGTGGAAGCCAAAGGGTGACCTCGTCCCATCTCCAGAACCCCCAGCAGCACAGGGTCATTCAGGTAGGGATGCACACTTGTACCCTCAGCAGATCTTCAGGGAAGCCCGATGCTCACATTCACTTCTTTGGCCACTGGAGGCTTCCAGCAATGTGACAGAAAATGTCATTATTCCCCACTGATTCAGAGGATGATGCTGCCTCAAGCAGACAGAATCACTGCCACCCCCTTGGGCTATGATCAGGTTTGCAGGGCCAGCAAGCCAGGGTCTGACAGGTGACACCAAGAACATGAGAACTGTCATTCATCCCCCAGATGAGGGCATCTGCCCAAATGGTCACCAAACTCACTAAAACTTGCAAAACCCAACCCAAACCGTGTGCTGAAGAGGTATGATGTGTTCCCCCAACCACAATGTATGTGAGCCCCACCTGGGACTGCAATTTCCCCACTCATTTGCCTCTGTCCCAAACAGAGACATTTCCAAGCCCTCCCAAGACTCATCCCACCCAACAGCAGCACCACTTCCCTGGCAGTGTCCCACCACAGCCCCACACCAGCTGCAGGGGACTGGGACAACACAAGCAAGGATTTCCACCACAACAGAATTCACTTTGACCTGTGGTTCTTTCCTTATGTGTGTGTTGGGTTTTTTTAAGAAAGAATTTGGAAGCAAAACCAATGCAGTTACTCAAAACGTTGTCAGATGGAACCACCATGTGTTCCATACCCGCACAGCCCCACGCCGTAACCCCTGGAAGGTCAGCCAGGAGAGCTCTGTACTTCATCTGAACTTTTTTTTGGGGAACAGGACACCAGATTGTGTCATTGCTTTTCACATTAAAAATACCAAAGGAGTCTTCAGGCTGGGTACCATTCCTGCAGTAGCTGAGGGGAGTTCTGACCTTTCACAGCAGCTGTGGAAGATGCCACCACAGACCCGTAACGAGGCATAATGACCACTTAACGAAGCGAGCAATGGCATTTCAATAGCATGCAAGTGACAGGCTGCTGCTTGGTTTGAGCAATATACATTAACAAGGCGAGTTACCTGCTCATGGCAAAATTAAGCCTAGCTGAATTAAGTCCCCATGACATACCCTGCCTTGACAGGACTGATTTTAGTGTTTCCATGCCATGTATTTACTGCAGGGTATATCCACACCTTGCTGCATCACTTGATTTTGGAGCCACCATCATTGACACCAGCACTGACTTGGGCTCAGCTATTTTGTCTGCTCAAAGACACCACCAATGGAAGGAGCACCCGTGGAGCTCAGGCACTGCTGTTTCTCAGCACTAATGTAAACACCCTGAATTGAGAGCACTCAGGATGAAATCAAAATTTATTAGGCTTTCTAAATTCCAATTAGAAAGCTCAGATGTAATGCTACCAGGGCTACAAATAAATGTTTAATAAACCCAAGTCACTGTATCAATAAGCGACAAGTACATTGTCACATTATGAATCGCTCTCACACAGCAGCACCGTTTCTCACGCTTTTTTTTTCCTAGAGGTATTTTGTATGCTCAGTTGATGCCATCACAGCAAATACAACTATTGCACTTTGCAGTTTGAGAGACCTCTGGCTCCTATGCTGCTTGAAATTACAATCCTAGAGCAAACCAGAGCACTAGCTAGTTTAACATATATTTAGTAAATAACTGTTAGAAAACATGATGGTGTTTGGATTAGGATGCCTATAACAACAATGGAGCTGAAAGGGCAGCCTCCACCTGCTACAAACCCACTTTTATAAATGGGATTTGTAGAGCATTTTTCTCTACTCAGTTTAGAAATTACTTATTTTTATTGCACACTGACTGACAGTACACTAATTGCTCTCATTCAAAACAAGAGGAGGACACGCTAATATACATTATATATCTGAACAGCCTAAACCAAGCAGCAACTGTGCACCATAAACATCAGGTGAGGGTTAACTCTGAAATCACACAGCATCTCCTTGGCACTTAGCATCCTAAACCATAGTTCAGCATCACCTTACCCTGAGCTAAGCACGGGGCTCCTTGCAGAATCTGGTATGCAGTTGCATCATCCAACACAGTCACTGGACTGCAGTCTGAAGTTCCCCAAATTTCACAGAAAAATTCGAATTGATTGAATAGATTCAGACCACCACTATAAACTTGGACAAGTTTCACTACCAGCTTCCTTTCCTCACTTGAAGGAGGGACAGATTTGCAGGCTGAGTCGGTACGGACATCACTGCCCAGACAAATCAAAGCTCGCATATGGAAACGTCTGCATGAAACAGTTGCACTCCAAAGGAAAAATAAATGAGCAACATTTGTGGCTGAGCACTAGGAGACTCTCAAGAGCTGGGGTGGAGGGAAGAGTCTGCCCCACCACTGCTCTCAGCAAGGCACGCAAGTAAGCAGAGATTGCAATGTACTGTGGAACACAGTGAAGGTAACACGGATGCTCCAATCCAACCAGACTATTTTAAAGTAAACAAAGTCGAGCATCACATCCATTTGCAACATTTCCTTGGTTTCAGGGGAATTACTTCCAAAGCAATTTTGGCTCTTCTGTTACGAGAGATACTATGGGAAGCCTAAATATTTACCGAAAGGTTGCAGTTTCCTCCTCTGAGCTGTAACAGCGTTAGAGCCTTCCCTGCAGCTGGAACACCAGCACAGGGAGAGCCCCAATTCCCACGGACAGCAGTGTGACATCTCCGAATCGAGAGGGGCAACAGCGAGCAGGTACAAGCCAAAGACAGGTTTTTGGGCACAGGTTTTAAAGCTGCTCAAGCAAAAGCAGTCACCTTGAAAAAGGAAGGGGACTGATCACAATGGCCTTTTGAGTGGAGAACAGCACGATTTGTTTAAAGCACTGGTGTGACACGCAATACAAACTGTCAAACAGCCACACTGCTGCACAGATCCCGTAACTTTTTCCTCCACAACACAGAAGCTTTAAGAATTCAGTTACGATGACTGCAATAAGATTAAAGAATTTGCCAAAAGCAATTACTGGGTTTGGTTTTTTCCAGGGGTTATTATAACTGCTGGTTATTTTTTTTTAGGAGTGAGAAATTAATAGTTCACAGTAGCTTTTAATAATTCCCATCAAGCTTCACATTAGAAAGAACGAGGTTGAGCTTAATTACCTGAAGTTATGGCTGTTGCTATAGCACAAGGAAAGCATCAGGACCAAACCATTACCTCTATATAAATTGACTCTATTAACACCAGATAGGAATCTGCTGCTCAGTTCCTCTGCCATCAACTGCTCCAATTGCTTCAGCCTTATCTAAACAGCATTTCTATGGCCTGCAAAACAATTCTGATGTCCATAATTTCTTGTTAAGTGCTATAAAATTAAGCTACAAAATTAAGCTACAAAAAAAAAATCCTCTCTGAGATAACCTTTCAGCAAGATATAATGAAGGCAAATCATTTCAGCTGTCTGCAGTATCCTAGGTAAACACCTGAAGATTTGATGCATTAAGAACTCACGGGGATCAGCTGTGATGTTTAAGTACAAACCACACATTTCTTTTGAGCAAAACCAGACATGGGAATATTTGATCTTTAGAGCCTCAGAGACACTTCAAGGTTTCCCAAAAGAAATCTGGGGAACATCGGTCCAGCAAGGATGAAGGACTACCAAGGACCTCCCAAACCTCAGCGGTATTTAATATTCTCAAGGCTGCCTCCGTGACACTCGGGGCCATTTCCATCACCGGGCTGCGCTGAGGTTATGCCCAGAGATTTTTCTTCCATCACCTTAAAACCATTTATTTCCATAACGCAGAAGCGCTGTGGATAAGTCGGGACCAGATCGCGGTATTAATTATAAATAAATAAAATCACCGCTCCCTGCTGCCACCCCAACCCGCTGCCCACGGACGGAGCACCCGAGGCTGCAGGTCTCCCGTGGGGCTCCCACCCCGCTGCCTTACCTCCTCCCCACGGGGAAGCACCGGTCCCCGACGGGGCGCTCGGCGGGGACACAGCACCGGGGCCACGGCGCCACCCAGGGGCCGCGGGGAGAAGCATCCACCCCACGCGCGACCGCGGCGGGACGCACCCCCCGGCCCCGCGCCCCACGGACGGCGGCGTGCACCCCACGGGGAGCATCCCCACCTCCCGCTTCCCACGGGGCGGGATGGGGGCGACCCGGCGTGGGTCCGCGTGGGAAGCAGCAACGGCACCGAGAGCCTGCCCGGCCCCGAGCGCGCCCCGCGGCTGCGGGAAGCGGCGCGGTTCCCACGGACGCTCTGCCTTCAAACCGCAGGCGGGGACGGCAGCGGAACCCCGCGGGTGGGATGCGGGAGGGATGCAGGAAGGATGCGGGCGGGATGCGGGTGCTCACCTGGGAGGGGAAGCGGAGCGGCGGGGGCTGAGCGGGACGGGACGGGAGCGGCGGCGGCTGAGTCCGCGGGCCGGGCGGGCCCTATTTCTGCTCTCTGGGCCGGACCCGCCTGACGTCACCGCCTCATTTGCATATCCCGCCCAATCGCCGGCACCTGTGCGGGCACGGCGGGACCGCCCCCGGGGCACGCGGCGGAGACACGGACCGGGGTACCCCACACCGGGGGGGGGGATGCGGCAGGTGCGCCCCCTCGGGTGTTAGAAGGGGGATGGAGCCCCGTGTTGGAGCATCCCCGCGTGGGTGCGGGAAGCACGGGGCCGGTGATGGGTGAGAAACCCCTCCCCAGGCAGCCCCCGAGATGCTGTGGGGTAACGTGGGAATCGGGCTGTGGTGGAGCTGGTCGAGGGGAGACCCCCTGACCCTTCACAGATAATGGGGGTGCCCTTGTGTGGCCCCGAATTTTTCCCCCGTGGGTGTCTAGCACACCACGAGTTTGCGCCGCACCACGTAGGAACGCGCTGTTTGGTGATGCACTCCCGTTTCCCCGTCCCCGTGGTTATGCAGAAAAGCAAACGTGGAAATTCATTCATCCTCCTCTTCAGCATCGCATCTGGTTTCCAAAAAAATATATATATATAATAAAAAAAAAAAAAAATCAATAATATTTTCCCATTTATTTTCTAAAAGGGACTGGGTGTTCACAGGAGGGGGAGGCACAGCGGGGCTGCGGGAGCGAAGAGGACTGAGGGTGTTTGGTTCCAAAGGCTGCGGGGAGGCTTGGGCACAAACTGGACACAGTGCGAAGGCGATGTGACGCCCGCAATTAACAGCAGAAGGAGATGAGCAGTCTGTTTTATCAAACACACCAACTTCTGTGTTCCTTCCTGCAAAGAATCTGACAGCCAGATCCAGCTGAATTAAATCACATTCATCACTGGCTTTGGGGTGGAAAGGACAGGACCTCCTAGCTCAGGTGTTTAAAAACACACAGGGCTGCTCTCAGAAACCAGGTCTAGTCTGGAAGAGAATCTGATTATTAAAAAATCATTAGGCATTATTAAAAAATTAAGCACGAGGCTGCAGAAGAGGCTCTGTCATGAGACTAAGCTTTTTCTCTTTTATTGTTTTTATTTTCTTTGCAGGCAACACCAAGTGTTCAGACAAGTTGGTTTCCCAGGATTATTTCACACCTTTAGATCTGGCCTGTTAAATACTGCACCTCTGATATATTTTCAGTATTTACAAAAAAAAAATATGGAGCTTGTTCTACCCAAACCATGCACACCGTAGACATTCTTGTTTCAGTGGTTTCCTTCTTTAAGAGGAAGGAATCGATCTGAAATTGCTGATTTAAGGACTGGAATTGCAAAGAAATCACAAAGTGAGGGGTATCCCCTGTGAATTGTGCGTGGGCAGTACAAAGGAGGTCCTTGTAGGGTGTCCTGGAGGAAGAAACGAGGGAAAATCCAAGGACTGCGAAGAAGGAGAGACCTGGGTCAGTCCCACTCTGGTGTCCTTCGGCGAGGGGAGCTGGAAATGTGCAACCTGTTGTCAGCTTTGACTGATGCAACTTCAGGAATTTGATGAGAAATTTTAAACAACAGATTGGTGAGGCAGAGCTCTGTGTCACTGAAGATGCGATAGCACTCAAGGGTGACCACGGCAGTTAGTTGAAGGGAAAGAGTTTTGAAGAACAGATGGCCTTCTCTTATTGGACTTCTTTTTTTAAAATATAAAAAAAACCCAAACCACAACAGAGCAATGCACATAGCCAAGACTCCCTGATTCCTACCAGCAAAGGAATTAGCTGGTAACCATCTGAGCCATCTGAAGTTCTTCCAAAATCACTACCAAGTGATGTTCAGAAGAGGAAGGTAAGGTTTTGTCTTTGAAAATTCAAACTTTGAAAAAGAGCACATCACCCAGCCCCACCTCCCCTTGTCCAGTCCTGCGAGCTAAATGCTGTAATTAAACATGAGTTTTTAAAAGAACATTGTATTCACTGGAAACAAGAAGCTGAGGAGGTAATCGGACAACAAGATTCATGCTCATCACTTTTAGTTATTTGAACCAAGAGCCTAAATCAGATCTGATTAAAATAGGAACTCAAAACCAGATTCAGCCAAAACTAGAGATATTAAACAAATATAAATGTGACAAGAGTCATGATTCAATTATTAGGAGTCCATCTTTTAATTGCTCATTAAGATGACAGTGTGTATCTTTGCCTACATACATTTAGCAAAGCCTTTTCACTTTGACAGCGCAGAAAATTATCCATGCCAACTGTATATCTCTTACTTTTTATGTCAACTTCAGAGTTGCCAGTTTTTCATTATCCTCTTGGTCACAAATTAATAAGGAGGAACAAATTTAATAGCAGCCTCAAACCTTTAGAGATTATGTCAGCCTTGTGTATGTGTGCCAGTTAAATTACCATTTATTTCTGCTTATATTTAATGCGGTCATCTTCATACAAACACACACATATTTAAAGCCAGCTCTCAGGGTACAGCATTCGTGCACGGAGGAGCTGCTCTGAAAAGCTGACATGGAGCTCAGACTTGAACTTTCCTAACTGCATCACTCTCTTTAAGATGCAACAAATGGAGGGGACCGAGGTCAAGAGCTGGAAACATGCATGAGTCTTTTTTGAGGTCTGTTCTCCCCTGTGTAAGGATGGATGGGATGTCTGTGGATGAACCTCCACAACAGTGGGTGGTCAAAATGGGTCTAAGCCCAGATCTAGGTATAGGTGCTCCATCTTCATGATGTTTTAGTGAATGGTTGCTCTGTTTGGTAAGTCCCTGCCAACGCTGGATGCTGGATTGTAGTGCCTCATCCCTGGCTTCATAGCTGTAAACCCAAAATCATAAAAAAATAAATTGTAAAATATGTTTTATACCAAAGGAAATACGAAACGTAGAAACAGTGGTTTGATTCATTTCACAGCTGTAGTCTTTTTTGATTTGTTCGTAATTTTCTACACTACTGCTTCCAATTTGATACTGTCTGGGCCTCAGATGACAATGAGAATGGGATAACAGATGATGAGCTCAAAATACTGAACACAATCATACTCGCCCTACGTGTACCTACAATCAATATGTCACTTTGAGGAAGGAACCATCAGCCACTGGGCAAAGTTTGGAATATAAAATGTCACAGGAACTCAAGGCACATTTCTTATTTCTTAGGAGTTGTCAGAGCAGCTGGCTTGTTGCTGTGTAGGGCGCATGCAGAGGGTTCAAATAAATAAGGATTCAGATTGAATTAAAATTGATGCAGCAGCTTTCAGTGGCTCCCTCCATCCCCACTGCCCGAGGCAGAAGGTTGGCTGTGGGGCTGACAGTGTGAACAGGTCCCATGGCCACTGACCGAACTTGCAGCTTTGGGAATGGCACCTATTTTCCTCAATTTACCCATGTCTGAATATCTTGCTGGTCTTTTCTCCCAGAAGCAAGGGCGAGATCATCAAAGACAGTGGGCAGGGATTATCTGAAGACAAGAAAGCACTTTGATCCACGGGCACAGCGAATAACAAGGTGTTTAGATTTTTCTCCTTGGCTATTGGTGCGTACAGTCAAGTCATTGGGAAGTCTGGGTGCGTATTCTGGAGCATATGGTGATCTTTCTTTCAAGCTTGTTTACAAGAGGAAGTTTAAAGTGAGGAGCTTTAGCAGAGCTGGTAGGATGCAGGCTATGCAGCAGACGGGGAGGCAGTCGGTCAGAGGCACGGGATGCTTCATCCGCCTCGTCAAAACTCCCCGTGTCAGAGAGAAAGAGGCAGATGAATGAAACAGGTGAAGATGAAAGGATATGCACCAAAGCAGAAGAAAAAAAAAAAAAAACACAAAAAAAACAGCAAGAAATGTGAGTTTACCTCATCTGAAACACTTGAAAAAAGTTTTCTAAAGCGTCTTCATGTTTTATCTCATCACTTAACGGGTTTCACTTTACGCCTGTGCGTATCTCTGCTGTACATCAAGTTCAAGGAATACAAACGAGCAAGGGTGAACTGGCTACAGATTCCTTAAATGGCCTCTGCAGACAGATGGCCAGCGAGCAGGCGGGGAGGGAGGGTGGGTACAAGCAAGGAGGACGTCGTTCTTCAAGAAAAATTAAGAAATGTAAATGGCACCATCAGTGCTAAGAAAGACAAACCCCTGGAAAGCATTAGCCAGGCTCAGTTCAAACAGCAATTACATGATTTAGAACAAGGCTGTGATCATTTACAATTTTTAAAGGTGAAAGGTGTGATTCTGGTAATACCTTAAAATTAAAAGGCCAGCCACTTCATCTTTAAAATGATGGTTTCTCTCCTGGAAGACTTATCTCATTGTCAGTCCATTAGCAGCCAGCCAGAACCCATCTATACAAAAATAATTGGCTATTGATATACGGTAATGCTGAAAAGTTATTCTTATTTTTGTTCATTGCTACGGAAAGATGTCCTCTCTAGTCTGTGCTTTCAATCATTATAAATGCTACTGTGGAAAACTAAAAACACTTTTCTGAGATAGATGAAGATCTACTTCACAAATAAATATATTTTATCACTAAGAGAAGAGGCAGATGTCACTGGTACTGTTTTATACACAGCAAAGACCCCGTACTCTGGAATTTTACCCTCATGGTACATGGATGTCGCTGGCTATGCACAGTGCTCTGGGTGAGTAGGCTCTGATGTGGGGTTTGTACCTGCTGGACACACATGAAGAATCATCTCTGAACCCCAAGAGCAGCCCCACTTTTTCCCTTGACTGTAGTGAGCTAGAAGAGGGTAAAAGGGATGGTTTGTCTCAAAATGAAATGAATTTTATAAGGTTGTGCAAGGCGGGGGGTCGGTCTCTTCTTCCAGGTAACAGTGATGGGATGAGGGGTGATGGCCTCAAGCTGTGCCAGGGGAGGTTTAGATTGGATATGAGGAACAATTTCTTCACTGAAAGGGTTCCCCAGCACTGGCCCAGGCTGCCCAGGGCAGTGGTCAGTCCCCATCCCTGGAGGGATTTCAGAGCTGAGGGACATGGGGCAGTGGGGACTGGGCAGTGCTGGGTTAATGGTTGGACTGGGTGATCTTAGAGGTCTCTTCCAACCAAGGCTGCTCTGTGATTCTAAAAAAGGATGGTTTACCAGAGAGGGGCAGGGACCGAGGTCCCATCTTCCCCTTTGCTCAGAAAAGGGTCGCATCCCGCACGCTGCTGTGGTGTTTGGGTCCCACAAGAACCAACAGCCTGGGAACACTGAAACCCACCACCACCAGCAGCTGCTGGCCCCATAAAACGTTATTTGTGCACAGACTGGGAAGTTTGCTCTCAGGCTGTTAAAGCTGCGACGAGCCGGTGGCAGATGCTGCACTTGCCAGCTAAGCACCCCTCCAGAATAGCTAATAAAACCAGAGGACATCAGGCTTGGTAATGCTGTATTTTAAAGATAAGGAGTCTCTGGTTGGAATCATACAAAGATTTTTACTTTCTTGCAGACAGCTACTTGGCTGCGCCGTGAAACAATCTCGAGCTGAGCTGAAACGAGCTGCAGAACCTTGGCTGGGACGATGCACGGGGAGATGTAAAAGGCAGAACAGAGAAAGTGGGGAAATAATTGAGCCTGACAGAGAATTTTTGGGACAATAGTTTGAGCCAGTAGTCAAGATTTCTCACACTTAAGGCTCAAACACACACCAGTGAGAGCTCAAGGTGTTGAATGGCTTCAACAAATCTGTCGTAGGACCTTGTGCAGACATTGATTTTTAGTTGTTTTGCCTTATTTATGGCCATTCACTTGTAACAGCTGTTGATAAAATGTTTTAAGGAATAAAAAACTAATTTTAGAGTTTTTTCAGCTGCTTATGGAATTATTTTTCGTTATATATTTTTTCTGTTTGGCCAAATTTCTACTGTAACTCTTTCAACACAGCTTTGGTTGCTTTTATGTTGCTATTAGAAGCGTATCACTTTTAGTAGTTACTGTACAGAGTCTCTCCCACAGTAAAGAAAATGCATTTTTTTCTCTCACTTCTTATTGTCCAGAATTACTCATGGATATTACAGTTGTCAGTGTTTAGTATTAAATCATTTCCCTGCCAATTCATTGTAATCAAATCTTCCACAAAGTCAATAGCAATAACATTTTTATAAGACGTTGTCTCTCTCAACCTATTAGGTTCTTTCTGATCTTTGAATTTTCCATTCTGAAAATAATAGATAGTGACCTGGAAGAAAGCATAAAACCTGTGAAAGCCACACAACCAACCAACCACAGCTCATACCAACCAAACCTTTGGGTCAGAGCTCTGATGAGGTCAGACAGGTGACTCAATCACGAGTGACTTTTATTTTCTGCAAGAATAAAATGCAAAATAAATAAACGAGCTACCAGGCCCACTGGAACCAATAATGATGTTTCTATTGCATTTAATGGGACCAGATGTTTGCTTTGCAGAGTGATGTGTGGTGTGACACTGGGTACATCTGTGCTGCAATGCACAATGGGAGGTACTTCAGCTGGGTTAGAGGAAGCACTGACAGCAGCAGCACTGCAGAGCAGAGCAAAGGGCTGCAAAACCCACCCCAGTCCCACGTATTTCTTTGCACCATGAACTTGTATGTATGTCACTGTGTGCTGTCACAGCCACGGTGCCATTAGCTCCCATGGTGGTGCAGGAATGCCTGTGTGAGCACAGCTGAAGATGCTGCAGGGTCCCCATGTGCCTACTGGATGCTCCACTCAGAGTGGTGGGTGCTCTGCAGCTGGTGGTGATATACTGAGAGAAAGACTGCTTCCTTCAGCATCCTTTCAATTGAAAGCAGCTTTTGCCTGCCTTGTAATCAGGTCCTCAGGATAAACTTCAGTTTCGTCTTTTTCTGCCTTTAGGAGGGGCAGAGTCACACTGCTGGGGGTTACACTGGGTTAGAAGGAACCAAAATGGGTCACAAGTAAAGCCAAAACGTGACAGGCCACCTTGATTGTAAGTGTACAGCTTGCACAGAAGCCAACAGAAGTTTCTTATGAAAGTAAATGGCACAATTACAGCTTCCTATCATAGCTGTTTACAAACACAGATGGAGAAAATATTACAGTGAATGAAAAAACCCAAATTCCTCTATAACTGCACTGTGCTAATCACACTCGCTATGCTCTAACTCCATAAATGAAAGAACAAAGGTTTGTCTAAGTGAGTTTGTTCAGCCTTCAGAGGAAAAGGCTCAGGAGGGGACCTAACTGCACTTGCAGCTACAGAGAGGGAGGGCAGCAAGATGGACCCAGGTACTCCTCATGGGCACGCAGTGAATGTGCACTGCCAAGGGTGCAACAGGAGATGCTCTGGTTAGATAGAAGGGAGGGAAAAAAATCACCCTGAGGGCAGTTAAACACTGGAACAGGGGCCCAAAGAGGTTGTGGATCTTTTCTTTGAGATATGTAAAATTTGACTGGGTGAGGCTCTGAGCAACCTGCTCTGGCAGACCTTGCCTTGAGCGGGAGGCTGGGCTCAGTGACCTTCAGAGGTCCTGTCCACCTCAGCTAGTCTGCAGCCCTGTGATTTTATAAAATAGCTTGTGACACCAGCCTCTAGGAAAAGGAGCATCACTTTGTGAATGTAAGCAGCTAATCCCATGGTCACTTTCAAGCAGTCAGGCTAGTGTATGTATGTTTTAATGCTATTGGAAGTAACAAATATCAGCTGACTTCTGCCTAAAAGAGCAAAGTAGATGCTCAGACTCCACATCAATAGTGAAATCTGATTTAGAAAGTCTTATTTTCTGTCCAGAAATAGAAGTTCTGTTGAAAATTACATATAGGATATTTTGATGAACAGTTGAGGCTGCGATCTTAAATAAGATTAATGCATGTAAGAAATCTATTATTTCATTTTCACCCTTATGAAAACTCCTGATGGGGTCTGAACTGAGATCTTTCACCTACACTGGTGTCTGCTCTATTGTGGTCATGTGTGATGCTGCTGCTGCTTCAGCAGAGATTTCCAGCACATGAACCCAGCATCTTCAAGAGTCTTCTCTCTTGAACGTGCATCTCTCTTCAGCCTGAGCTTACTTGACTTGGCTTTAAATATTATTAGTGCTGCTGTTGAATTTGGAATTCATCTCTTTCACAACTTAATGGTGCAGTCTCAGTACACACATCCCTCTTCTGTGGATTTCAATGACACCAGAGGATCCCTCAAAGTCAACAGGCAGTTGTCCTTTAGGTGACTCAGTTCTTTCACTCACAACACTGATCCTGCAGTCAGGGAACTATCTACATCTGACAGCTTATAGCCAATGAACTAAACTAAGTAAAAGGCAAGGTGTACCAGGCACAGCACAGGCTGGGAAGTAGTTGTGCTTTCTCAGTTTAATTTGAGCTTTGGGGGCGTGCAATAACTTCTGTGTCACTGAGACATCAGCATCGTGACCCTCAATGAACTTACTGCTTTGTTTCCATACCAAGGAGCAAAAGCACTGCTGACTTTGAAGATGCTTTGATTTGTGTAACCCAACAGTACTGCGAAGCAACAGCAACGATCCAAAAGTGACCACAGGGTGATGAGTGGGTTTCTCCCGAGGGTGGCTTGCATGTCCTTACACACACAAAAGATGAAGTATGGAAGTAATCTGCAAGCAAGTTTCACTTGCAAGTATGGGTGACAGAGCTACATCTCTGTAAACCATCGCCATGAGTTTCATTGATTCTGATGGGCAATTTATTTCTGACTCTGCGAGGCAAACCCGCAGAGACCAGCAGTCAATACCAGGAGAAGTGGATTAGTGCAATAACACACAGCTTTTGGGTCAGTGGGCAGGCAGAATAGTTATTATTCCTATTAGCTCAGATTCAGGGGGAAAAGAAAGGATAAAGTTCGTGTCCACTACAGGCTGTATAGATCTTTTTTTTCCTCCTTTTTCTTTGACAGAGTTACAAAATCTGCCACTGTTCTGTTTTTTTTCCTTTTTTTTTTTTTTTAATATTGATGCATTTTAAACAGAAGAAATAGAGAATGGGGACATCTCTAGTCCCTACTCTCATCTCACCTTCTTCATGTATTGTGTAATTCCCTAATGTCTGGGAACCTGTTCAAAACTCCTCATTGTCAGCGTGTTCAGATCTCGAGGGACAAGACCCACAGCTAATATTCAAGACAATATATTCCCATCTATGAATACTAGAAAGATTTTAATCCCTTTTTCTTCATTGTTTTGCCTCTCACATGGCTTTAATGAAGATTTTGCAGTTCTCTCTCCCTGGGGGCAGATGGGCACTATCTAATATCTGCATTTAAATATTCTCTCCCTGCCTCAAATCCCAAACTGAAATCTGAAAGCCAGGAAATAGTTTGTTCCAGGCTTCCTACAAACAAGTCTCTGCAAATAAATAGAGCTGTAAACCTAGAAAGAGCCACAGCATAAAGAGGAAATACAGCCAAGCTTAGAGATCTTTGTCCTTCTAGGGATGCAGGAATCAAGAAATGAACCTGAATGAACTTGAAATAAAAGACTTCTACAACCAGAACAAACCCTATTTTTCACAGCAGCACTCCCATGGGAAGGGGATGAAACATCCCATTTTCCTCCTGCCCCACTCTCCATGCTCCCAAATTTCTTTTCACCTCACATAAGAGGTCCTTTGCCCCATGCTGGATCTACGTGAGCTTCAGGGGGAGCTGGGTTAGCTGGTTAGTTAGCAGACCGTTAGGTCAGCTCCATCATTTTGCTCTCGTTCACTTAACAAAGTGACAAAACTACCAAAACTACTCCTGCCTTTGAAATATTTTGAAAATCTGGTGACTTTTGTGCTCTAAAGCCTACCTTGAATCCAGCTTTGAAAATCCCACTGGAGAGTACAGGCAGCCCCTGTGCCAGCAGCGTTCAATCTCAGGTGACCACCCCTTCTCTCCCAATCATTTCTAGACATTTCTGTCACTTCTGCATCACCAAGAAAGCAAAGAAACAGCCTGACCAGGACACCTTGCATGGATGAGGCTCTATTTGGGGGAGCTGGTTTTCTTGGTGCTGCTTTGCAGGCAGTTTCTCCAAACTCTTGCTGTAAGCAGGGATGTGAGTGTTGCTCCTCACACAACCAGAAACCTTCAAGTCATTAAGCCTTTTCTGGTGAAAATAATAACAATGACATATACTTCAAGCATGTATTGACAGATGATTTCAATCTCTGACTGGCATTTTTGCTTTGTTAGTTAATAGATTTGAGTCCCAATTTCTTAGTCAGATAAAATTCCCACATTTTTAATTTTTTTTTGTGGGAAAATGAACCACTAGACCAATATTTGGCCTCCAGTTGGATTGGTCTAACTGGAGTACAGTTTTTATGTGATTCAATTTTAAGAAGTAAGTAAAGCCAGCTATAATAGAGCAGGTTTGGAGAAAGGGATTCTGGGCGAGAATTACAAAGATATGCATAAATTAACTCTTTTCTCCTGTTATTTGACGTTTACAAATATTCAGAGTGTCAGAAATGTGAACTCATCAAAAAGCTCAAACTGGCCAGGTGCTCATTGTTACTCTCCCACTGGAAAAATTACAGGCATCCAGGCAGGAATGATGCTGTGTGACCTCAGAGATCAGCCACTGATCCAGAGAGACAACCAAGAAGCAACCAAAACAGGAAGACTATAACAAAATAACCTGCTAGCTGAAAACTTGTTATCCAAGCAACTTGGTGAATACCTATAAATAAGAAATACAACAGCACTGACTGCAGTTGGCTCAAAAATTATCCACAATTAATAAATTGAACCAGCCTACATACTGTGTTATTTTCCCTGACATTTTCACAAGCCACAAATCTGATAATACAATTAAATGACAAGTTCAATCACTTCTTTATTTCATGTATATGTATATTATAGTATTTTATAGCTGTATTACAGCAAAGACTGTTTACTCACGTTGTGTCTTCCCTGGCATAATTCAGAGCTTTGCTTGCCTAAGAAATTACTTGTCTGCATTTTGATTAAAAAAGCAAAACCCCATTGTTCCCGTGGCAAATGAATTCAGTCTTTAAATGAAACTCATTGTCAGATCCTTTTCTATGCAGCAAAAGCATTCAGCTCCAGGAATGGTTTTAACCTCTAGCACAGCACTTTTGTGTCTGTATCTGATCCAGCCACGATTCATTTTTCTTCCAAAGCTTCGTCAGTGTTTGGGCTCTGTACTTAGTTCTCAATGAACTGGCTATAAGGCAGTAGTTACAGCTCCCTGGAAAATGGCACACAGTAACTCTGTCAAGTTTTTTATTAGCTTGGATAGGTCTTTTATTTTAGCAAGGTCTTTTATTACCTTGGATAGCTCTGAACTAGTTCTGAAGTGGATGAGTGAAGACCCGGAGATCCAATTCTATATCGAGAGCCATTAATTTTTTTTAACTGCAACCCCTTGATTATTGATGGGCTTTTGTTCTCTACTGTCATTGCACAACACATTGTTTGGAGTGAATCAGAGGGTGCAAACTTTCACAGTTACTTACTGGAGTTTGGATGGGTCATGGCAACGAGATGGCAGAAATCCTCTGACTTTCGGGATGCAAAAATCATCTGTATGTGAAGTTAATCTGATTCTTTTTGTTCCATCATATTTGTCAGAAAACATCATAAGAATTTTATGGAGAAAGTAAGCATCTGTAAATCTCAGATGGTGGTTATTCTTTCATCCATTAACCCACACAATTACACAAAACCAGCTAATTTGGGGTAGGTTAGTTATTGAGGCTCCTCCTGAATAACTCCATAAATCAACACGAACTCCATCAGAATACATAACCTTGAATGAGCTGGTAAGACCAGGATCAAGCTGTATAAGTGCAGAAGCATATCTACAAATAAATAGAATAACACTGAAAATGTCAAAGTCTCAAAAACTGTGTTCTTGCCAAAATAGCATGTGATTCACCCCAATCTCACTTCCCTTGAGCCTAGTAACCGTCCTCTTCATTTGCATGCTTTGAGTTACACCTTTATGGCTTCAATATTTGTTAAATTTGACCTGATCTCATAATTTGGATGCCTTGTCCAGTAAAACAATAAAAATTGTGCATTTGAGGAAATTTTGGAAAATGACCAAGAAATTAATTTTCTCCCTTTTTCTAATGGAGACTTCTTTACATTATCAAAGCACTTAAATAATGTAAATCTTTAAAGTTAAAACACATTGCAAAAATCTTGATTGTTTTGGTTTTTTTTTAAAAAAGTGCTGGGAATACAAAATTTCTTTAATGAACCACAGTACAATCTCCTTATGGGTTCAGTTGCTCAAAGATGCTTTCTTTTTAAATTCAGATGTTAAAGGATATTTAAAGCTTGAATCAGTTCAGACTTTCAGGTAGCTGAAGTCAGTTTATGACTATTACTTGATAAAGTTTAATCCTTTTATATGAATCAGTCTTATTTACAAATCAAGTAAAACTTGTGTCAGTCAAAGGTTTCTTTTGTATTTAGGCTCTTTTGCCTTAAAATTATTCTTGCATTGGGCTGCAGCATGTAAGATTTTGCTGTGCTGTCCCTTGGATCATTTATGCCATTGTGGCCTCTAGAGACCCACGTCACACAATAAATGCTCCCAGTGTCACTAATATAACAATCAGTGGCAACGATCCCCAGGTGTTGTCAAGCAGTTGGATAAATGGAAATCCACGTTGCCCCAAGGATCTGCTTGGCAAGGACCCAGCCGTAGCCCTGGCAACAACAACAACAACAACATCATCACATTTTTCCTTTAGCACTACGGACCCCACTCACATTTCTCAGTCCCCATATCCATATTGCAGGAATTGCCCTTGGTGGAAGGGAAAAGATTTGCAAGTGTCATGTGAGATGGGTCTAGGGCACACCAGGGACAGCTCCTCCTCTCCTCCACCTAAAAGGAGAGAGGGAGAATTGCTTTGGAAATGTTACTGTTTTCAACAAAATATCCCTTAGAAAAAAAATCTGGGAGTAAATTATAAAATATGGAAAAAGATTGGAAAGCTTCCATAGGGTTTTTTTTTATAACAGCACATTACGTATGCGAGTTGCAATGTGAAGGAAAAAACCCAGCATCCTTGTGCAACCCTTGATGAATCCACGGTCATTGCCCTGGGCTGTGAAGAGAAGGTCTCAGAGCACCACTGATATGGCTCATGAAGACCCCTCACTGCTGCTTCTACCCCTGCCCACAAATGGGCACCTGCTCTTGATATTTTCACTGAAGCAGAGCCTAGAGGGGTTCAGCCAGCACCCTCCATCATGGCACGAAGGCAGGAGGGGTAAAGCACCCCAGGCAGCTGGTGCTGAGCCCCGAGAACACCCATCTCCTGCCCCTCTTCCTCCCATGGCTTTTTCAGCTCCGCATGGGAATCCCATGTCTTGTTCAGCCCCATTATCAGACTGGTGGGGGAGTGCATTTGTCACGTTATCAATAAGGTGATAATCTATCACCTGATAAAAAGCTGGAAGTTTCAGCAAAATTTCAGAGTGGAAATCGCTGCTTGCATTCTTTTTTTTTTTCCACACAGCCAACTACAAAGCCCTTAATTTCAGTATTAAGAAATTATCTTTACAAATTGTAGCCAGTATCTGATGGATTAAGAATTTCTGTCCACATTTCTCCTTTTTGCTCTTGATAAAACTAAAAAATATTCTGTAGACACTGGTGTTAGTTCACTTTTTTCCATCCCTCATGTAGTTGCCATCTGGAAACACCTAAACACCAGCAGGTTTTGGCCTCAGGTTAGAAAGTGTTTGCAATTTATTTCTCAGAATTGCTAATAAGTTTCCCTGCCAAAAAAAAAAAAAAAGGAACAAACAATGATTCAGCAAAGCCTTTGAAGATCAAAAAGAAATATAATTAATTTGTTAAAGTGGAAAAATACCCCCAATACCTATTAACAAAACTGTATGGCACCTTCTGCATTTTTCTGCTGGGAAGACAAACTTCTTACTTTATGCCAGTAGGATCCTCCCCACTGAAAGAAGTGGAAACCCCACACCACAGAGTTTATGAGACTGTGTTCTGTGGCACATTTACCTGTGCATGCCTCTGCCACTTACTCACCAAACCTCATTTAATGGCAAAGGTACTAACAACCATCATAAATATGTAAGGCAGAGGATTGTCTTGATCAACATACCAAGCAGACAAGGACGTTCAAGAATGGGAATATTGGGAGGATGAATACCCATCGTCTGCCCCCAACACCAGAAAAAAGCCTACATAACCAAACCTGAGCAAATTCTGCTGCTGGAAGCTCTGGGGAAATCCAAACCAAAGAAATGGCTGATGGTGGCTGGTCCTAAGCAGTCACATCTTAATTAAGTTTATTTTAACAGGAAATAACATATTTTCAGCATTTTACATGATCATGAAAAGCAGCTAGGACTGGTTTAACCAAACTACAACTCCAGCTCCAATGACAAACATCTTAAAAGTTCTGAGATTTCCCTTCCACCCCACTGAAAAAGTGTGATAAGGTGCCCTGGTATGGCAGTCACTGATTAGAGATAAATACCAATACTTTATGTGAATTAAAATTTTTAGTGGCTATAATACAGTTTAATATGGGATGTATTCCTTTACAAAGCACATAACAGCATGAAAAACAATGAGGTGATCTGAAATGTTGCACGTAGAGAGACAACTGAAATAAAGGTGGGTATATCGTGTTGGCAAGACTTACTTAGAATGGAAAAAATTGAAAGAGCTTGTGTTAGTCACAGGAGATAGATGTAATATTTTAGATATGACCACTGGATGAATTCCATTTCATCAGCAGTTCTGTAGAAACAACAGCTAAAAACGGATTGTGTTTGTTTTTAGGGAATTAACTGTACAAATAAACTCAATTTAATTCCTGTGTTGCTGAGAGAACTTTCAAGTCAGACTAACAGCTTTTCTCTGGCTTGGTAACAGTGGTATTAGCAAACAGATGCTGTGAAACTGGTTTAATATTCCTAAATTAATTATTTTTGTTGGTGTGCTTGTCTTAATCCAAAGAGAAATGAAAGCAAGGGAGAGTAAATCAAAAGTGAAATGCAATATTGTAGGAAGACCTGTGCATACACCGAATACGTTTCAAAGACCATCAGTCCACACAAGCTGAGCAGTGAGTTTTATGAGACCTGAAGCAAAGGGCAGAGTGATGGAGCAGCTTTTTCTGTCCCAGAATTCTAGCTGCTAATTTCATTTTCTCTGTGACCTTAATGAGGAAAAAGTCGATCTGAACAGTTTGGGGAATTCAGAGGGAGGAATCAGACACTTGTGTGCATCCATCAGTAAAAATAACAATAAAAAAAACCCGATATCTAAATTAAAAACCAAACCAACTACTTACTTAATTTTCTTTTTTACCAAAATATAATATTAGGTTGGAGCAGTTCTGCCATCCTGAGATAGTGGGGTGGTGGTGCCCGGGGACCCCAGTCCTACCAGGAGCATTGTAATCCTGCATAATCCCACGTAATCCAGCCTGGCAAGAGGCTGCTGTGTGCCATGACTCAAACCTGAGGATAATTCCTTAGTCTGCATCATGGGTCCACAACAAAATCCACAGTTTACTCCCCAGCATCTGACTCCCTCTTCCTACCAACATTTCCTTCACTTTTGTTCAAGACCCACAACAGAATGAAAACAAGAGGACGATGACAGTTGCTAGTTTGAAAAATTCATCCAATAACCTGCAATGTTGCCAAGATGAGCTGGAACTCAACATGTCCAGGAAGACAAATTCCTTAACTCTCTGGTGCTGAAGGACAGGGTAAGTAACATTAACTTGGCTAATTGCTTACTTGTTTAGCTAATCTAACATAATCTGCATTTATTAGATTTTGATTTCATGCTGGATGAGCATAGTGCTGCTGCACACCTTTCTGTTATTTTGTAGACTGCACCAAAAATTCATTTCTGTAACACACTGAAGGCTCCAAAGCTACGAGGGAACAGCAGAGAGAGATGGCAGCCAATTTCACTGGTATTAAAAGCATCATTAAAATCAGCATTAGGTAAAGGTCTTGTTTTGGGTTGCATTCCACACGCTTGATTAAAAATGAAGCGTAAGCAGAAGGCATTCAAGAGAAATATTCAAATGCAAAGCACAGTGTAGACTCTCATGTATGTAACTATAAAGCCTTCATGGATGCTTGCTGACACTTATCCAAGCTCCTTCCACAAGAAGTCTTTAAAGATCACAGAGCCTCAGTTCATGGGCTTCATGGTTTAAGGGTGAACATATTATAGCGAGCATGAGACTGCCTTTTGCCTGATAAATCCTAAATGGTTGCATGAGAAGAGCAGAGGTAATTTTAAGCCTAATGAAATGTTATAAATACATAATTTTTTGATCACTCTCTTGGGTTTTACTGCCACAGGCCCACAAACTTCCCCCAGAGTTTATTTAAAGCATTTATTGTCTGGAACAGGAGGAGGGGAGAGCAGAATTTGGCCCAAAGAAATTAAATCTCAACGTTGATGGAGGTAGTTTCCAGAAATAAAGGATTTATTGCATTTAATGCTATGGAGTTTTGGCAAATAAACAATACTTTCTGCAGCACAGGAGTACAGAAATACTGTTCCAGCTAAAAATGAAAAAGCTTGGATGGCTTCACGGGTCTTTAATGGGTAACAAAGTTCACAGCCTTCACCTTGAAGTCTCCAGTTGAAATTTAGATTGATTGTGACTAAAAGTAATTTCTGTCTGACAGCTCATGTGAAGAGTTACTTCATTTCATAACAAATGTGTGGCCAACAGCCTAAAAATTATTATCACAATTTAACAAGTCCATTGGCAGTCCCGGAGGCACCGTGGACTGGTGGAAGTCAATCCTGCCTGTCTGGGCTCAACAGAAAACGAGGTGGGGAGGGGAAAAAAAAAACAAAGCAACAAAACAGAAGCAAATCTATGAGCATTATAACTCTTCTATGGAAGATCTCACAAATTTAATTGCTTGAGCCTCTCTGTAGGAGTAAAATTTACCTACTTCCTCACACAAGGCTGCTGGCTGGTTAATGTGTGATTTTTGTTCTGTAGAGCTGAGTTTACGGGTTTGTGGGAAAGGAAAATGAGCATTTTAGGTCACGACCACTTGGAAAGGAGATGATTTTCTTCAGACAATAAGATGCCCTTTTCTGTCCTAGGAGGACGACACACGTCATAGGGCAACTCTGGCAAATGCCAAAAATGAGGTTTAGTTGTGTGCCTCAGTTAAATCCCAAAATCAGGTGGGATGAGCCAACCCACATCAACTCACCTTGCTCTTCTGCACCTGCTGCATGACAAAGACTTTCCAATACAGCTCCTATTACCTAATTCAATATACATTTTTCCATTTCAAATAAAACTGAAGAAGCAATGAAGCAAAGAAATAAGCCTATATTCATCCAGATTTTAAATTATTTTTGCTCATATCTTAGAAAAGTTCATTGCCTTGTCATTGACGTGTTTGTAGAAAAGGAATTTAAAGGACTCGGAAAGCATGTTCATGAAATGTGGATTTCTTCTCTTCCTAAATAAATGTACCAGCCAAAATGTTTGCAAACTTATCCATTCAGGAGCCAGAAATGTAAAGTGATTTCTCTGACCATCCGCAGCTAAAAGTATTCATACCATTAAGCAATAATAATCAGCTATTAAATTTAAATAATAATTAAGAAGTAGTCATTGCCTATTAGTGACAATCCTAGGAGAAGAAAGTGAGGGTGAATTAAGGCTACTGGCAAAGCACGCACTCAGCTTTACTGTTTTACTTAAATCTCATGTTGGCAATGTTTCATGCATCTCTACAATACGTACAGAATATGGGAGTAAATCCAATGAAGTCACACTTGAAAACCCTTATTTTACTGCTTGGGTTATTGTAGATAAAATAGAACAAAGAACCCAAGAAGATAACTGTTCATGGACAAAAAGCAAATTTTGATAAATCAAAGTAAATTATCACCATGACATGAGATTTTATATTCATATATTTATCTGTACTATTTATATATACACATGTATGTATAAGGGTCTATGGACTGATTTTTACAAAAAAACGGGGAGATAGTTCTATGTTAAGAAGAAACTGCATATAATTGAGGACTGAATTATTTATTATGACCTGGGGCAGCTTTAAATTATGAACTTTTTCACATTTGATTTTTATGGCACAGGATATCAGCCTTTTTCTCACTGTGCAAGCCCCATCATTTCTTTGTCAGCTCAGTTTTTCCAGTTGGTGCATGGGACAAATTCTGTCCTTAGGTGAGCAAAAGGGCATTGATTTCCATCAGCGGGTGACGTATGTATGCATCCAAGGACTAGGCTTTGCTCTGTATGGAACAGCCACTCTCACTGATTTATGCCCTATATTTTCAAAAGTGCAATAACCGCATTGCATCACTTAAATCAGAAACATGTAAATTATCCAAAAAGCTGAGGTATGCAATTCGTGCAGGAGAACAGAACACCACCTTTGTCAGGTCAAGAAAAGCGATTATTTCCATGGCTACCAGCAACTCTTAATTGCCATAATAGGCTCTTATTTGGGGACAAGTTGTTAGGTTTGCAAAGTGCAGTGAATATGCACTTCGTGACAATACCATTAACTACAGAGAAAAGTTTTCAAAGTACAGCTGAAACATGGAACAAAATATAATCAGCTGCTCAGCATCTCCAAGAATGGTACATAGAGTGTTCTTAGCCATCCATGTCTTCTGCACTGAATGCCTTGTTAAAATCTATTAATTCCCATAATCTTCCTGGTTACCAACTCTACATAAACAGAATTATTAGATCTCCGATTCCCCTTCTTGTGGTTCCTATTGATTTTTACTAGTTTCCTACAAAACTTCCAGATTATCAACACAATGTTATATGAAAACAAGCCACTTTTGCTGGTGAGGCTCTCTACTGGTTCCCAACTTGTCACTATGGGAAAGCTATTCCATTGAGGACATGTCAAAACAACAAATGTCTAAAACTGTGACACTGGAAAGAATGATAGCTGATCTTCATAATAAATAATGCAAAGCATGAGCTCATTTGGCCTACCCTAGATGATGATTAATTTTGAATCTTCCCCCTCCCCCCCACCAAGGCTAAAAGCATTCCAACTTTGGGTAACATGCATTTTTTAAAATGCTTTATAGTATTGAAGGCACTTTCATATATTTAAATTTGATACTAGAGCAAAGCATTTTGACAGATGCTTGGGTTTGCTCGTCCCATTCTTCTTGTTGCTTGTAATGAACTAAACTTCCAGAATTACGGTTGTTCTGCAGCTGTTAAGGTGAGAAACACTCAAAAATGACTCAACTTGAAGACGATTGCACCAGCACCAGGGTCAGGTGTAAGTTTGTCTGAGATCCCTTCATGGCCAATCCCAGGCTTAGTCCTGCTGAAACCTTGGTCAAGTCAGATAACACCTAACAAACACTGCAATAAAAGCACACACCTTCTGCAACTGTAGCTATTGGGAACATTTCATGAAAGGGTCAGTCAGTTATGGTAGTACTTCGTGGTGTGATTTAAACCTGTGCTAGAAAGCCATAGTTTCTCACTGTAGGGGCAGCAGCTCTCTGAGGAGCAATGGCTGTGGTGTTCAGCCTTGGAAACTTAGAGGAGAAGCTGAGTTGGTTTTTGCTGGCTGGGCTAAATGCGTGTCACTGATTTATTTTTGCCAAGAAAATAGAGTGCCAAAGATTAAGAAGATATCAAGTCGTACAGGAAATCATAACATTTGAAAACTGTGTTCCATCATTCTGTAAAAAAAAAACCAACACCATAGGTTGATGTGATATTATTGAAAAACACAGTTATACTTCTGACCCCAGCCCAAGGCTGTCTTGTCTTTTCAGACTGTGAGCTCCTCAGAGCACTGAGCATCTAATTCCTGAATTTATGTAGTTTCTGATATAACACAGCCCAGTTTTTGATAATTACCCAAGTTTTACCATAATGAAAATAATGAATAACTCTAGCAGCAGTGGGAGTTTTGCCTGTGAGGGTGGAGGTTACAGTGAATGTTTCTGAGCTATTTACTTGTTGGGAAGGTGAGCTGCAGGCAACATCAGTGACTATCTCATAGGTAACTATAAGCTTAAACTTTACAGTTCCTCTACACCAAATTTCACACCATCAAGTGGCTTTCAAGACAGGTTAAAAAAAAAAAAAAAAGGTAATTTTCATCACTGCGGAACAAAAGCACTAAAGCACCTTGAGATTGTAATATAGAGAAAAGATGTTACTGAGTGATGCATCTGTCTCCCAGGTCTGGCAAGGAGCTACAATGTGCTTTGACTTACCTAGTGCTCACTTCAGACATTCAACCTAAACAGTCATTTTAGAGTTTTATGGAAGACAATACAAAATACCGTGCAATCATGGACAACAGCTTTCGATGACAAAGGGAAAATAGGCAGAGAATCCTTTCAGTTAAACAATGTAGATAAAAGGACATTTTTGTATTTCTGAATGATACTCAAGGCTTGGGTGTTGCAGACAATACGAAAATAATGCAATATTGCTTCTCTCCAATGCACTTTTACTTCTGGAATTAGCTCACCTGTACTGATTCACTGCTGGTGCTTATTCTCTACCAGCTTCACACACCCTTTTTTGTATGAGGTCAGAGCACAATATAAAAATAATACTAAACCTAGGAGGAAAAAAAGTAAAGGTATTTATGAGACTGGAGTTGAAATTGTCTCCTTGCTCCATTTAGTCCTTAAAGAGCAAAAAAGCAGAGTTCTTTCATGTCTTGTTTCTATTGTCTGTCATATTTGATGACTTTTTTCCCAAAGAAAATAGAGAAAACACATCTATTAAGTTGAAATTCTAATCAAGTATTCTGTATAATGGCTGGGAAAGAGGAGAAAATTGATAGAATGAGAAAAAAGCCTAGGTGTATCTGGTCCTCCACTGTAGTATGTGTTTGTATTTATATACAATTTCGAGTAGTTTCAGTGGAAATTCTTTTGAAGCACAAATTCTGATATTTAAGACTCAGAAAGTTTATACCAACAAAAGGTGGCTCCTCCAGGCAAAACACTGTCTCATATTAAGTTCCACACAATATGAAGGAGTGCAGAGCTGTGAGAAAGAGCTGATACAAAGCACACTGGCATCAATGAGGCTCTTTCCATTGGCTTCATGGAGGCTTTGATCAGTCTTTAGCATGTGAGTGACCTGGGAGACAGCAGCCACAAACTGATAAGCATTATTCAAATGCTATAGGGGAGGTACAACATATGACAAAAGCTGGCTCATAAACTGATTCTATGCCAGAATTTGAAAAAATATTATCCTAAAAGTAGCTCCCTGGGAGTTTCCTGCCTACCTGCTTACCACATTGAGTCCACCATGAATAAGTTGTTGGGATTATTCTTTTAACAATAGATTTCATTTACTTTCTTTATAAAGTCAATTGGAATGGAAGGTGTCCAAAACCTCTTAAGCTGAACCCCAGAACTGGTTGCCCACTTACAAGTGGATCAATAGAATAAAATGTAATTGTACCATCTAGTCAGTCACGGAGAGCAGAATAGGGAGAGAGACAACTAAATAAAGGCAAATCGAAAATAAAAAAATAAAAGAAAGGTTTTGTGTATTTTTTAGCATTATATTCATTTTTTGGGTTGTACATTGATAAAGGTCACCGGTGACAGTGATTATTGGCTAATCAAAGGCCACTAAAGTCAATGGAAGAAGTACCCAAGGAGCCTCATTCAATCTCAGTTGCCAGATGTGTGTCAGCTATTTCATTTTGTAGACTTCCTTAGTGTAAGAAAGTGCTTCGACTGTGGTGTGAGTAGCAGCTCACAAGACCATCATCATTCCTTCAGCCCAGGCTCTTGGATGTAGGAGAAGGCATCTTTCAGGAACATGAAGCAAAAGATGAATATCAGAAAAAAAGATCAGGTTGGTAGGAAGACTAAGATGCCTTAGGGGCACGTGAGAAGGTAAAGAATGAGACAAATATGCATTTAAAGTGAAAACAAATATTTCCTTTTTAACTAAAGGAATGCAAACATGCCACCAGAGCACAAGGGGACTGCAGCCATCTGACTTTACAGTGGCCTTTCATAGCACCAACACCACCACCCCACTCAAAGAGCATTACACTCCTGCTCCTTTGACCTCCAGTGGAAAACAGACCTGACATTTGTCTTAGGCTGTGCACAACAAACCCCTGGTACAAACTGGGAATTTTGGTTACTTATCTGCATATAGACAACAGACACAAAGAATTGCAGCATCGTTCCTTCAGCCTTTCCTGTCTCTTTCTCCTCTAAATGCCAATGCTTTATAGGTTCTTTTCCCTTTTTTATTCTTCACAAAAATACTTCCAGTCCAGCATAATTTTCCAGGCAAATTGCACACTTGTCGGATCACCTGATTAAGAGCCCCGTATTCATTACTATAAAAACCAACATGCTCACTGAATCATTAAAAAAGCAGATTGGTCAGTAATAATAATCAGTTTTCTGCTAATAAATACGGCTCAGCATGCCTAATTCTGTGTCCTACTCAAATACCAACGATGAAAAATTTAACTTTTAAAAAGTGCATTACTGTATGTAATATTAGTGCATTGGTCTTGGTAAGGAGCATTACTACTGTCTTTAAAGGGCAGTCAGTTCATGTATTAATTATTTCACTCGAAGAGTCCATTGATTTCTTGAAAATCTCTTCATGCACAAAAGCAATTTGAATATTGTATATGGTTAAACCCTCTCCATCAACTGGAATACAAAGAAAGACCAAAGACATACTTGAATTCAAGGGCTAGCATCAGAAATGAAAGTACAGTTAAATGAGTTCAGTGTGTCACTCATCACTGTATGTCTGTGTGACATCTCTATGGTCCAGAAATCTCCTCACGGGAAGGAAGCACCCAGGGAGGCCTTCAGGTCCTAAATAAAATCTAGATGTGATTTTTTTGGTTGAATAGAACTATTGGACATTAATTCTTCTTTCTACTGCTTTCAACTTCTGTGGTTTTCTTAGAAGATAATTTTATCCTCTGTGCACAGTCCTGCCCTTTTGCAAGGAAAGCTCTGAATACCATAAAGATGTCTTCAAGGAAAGAACTGTATCATTCTTTCCTGCTTTTCTGATAAACTTCTATTTATACCACAATATTTACAAAGAAATCCATCTATAATAATTTCTGATGGCACTCAAAAAGGGTCAAGAGAATTTCACATCCTAGAAATAAAGAACTTCACACTGCTAGAGGTTCAGCTGAAAGTACCTGGAGTTCAGGAATGCTACCAACAATTATTCTGTAGAACAAGCATGTTCAGTGAAAATCGTTTGAAGAGGAAAAAGGTCAGGAAATCTGTCATTTTACAAGGGTGATCTCAGTGGTATATAAAGGAGTCCTCGAAAATGTGAACTAACATTTCTTGAACAAAGCAACGGGAATATGATTATTGAAATGCTACCAACTTCTTATAATTGCTCATTATTGCCATAATGCAGATTATTTCTTCAAAAGTTCTTGTTTTGATTTGAAAGGTTTAAAGTGCTTTGCTCTCTCTACACTGTCACGAGTCCTTAACTCACAGAAATGAAGAAATGAAAGAAAGAAATGAAAGGGAGAAGGAAGAAACCAGAGTATATGGGCACATAGGGAAGAGTATTCTAAAGCATGGATTTGGTGTAAAAGCACTCAGAGATAGTTTGAAATAGCAATATGGAATTACATTTTGGCTTGTAAAGTAAGTAAAAACACAGAAAAAAACCCCACCAACCCAACAACCTCTTACTACTAAAATGCATTGTTGAAAGCAAATCCTTTGATGAGAAATTTAACATTTGAAACAATGATTTGTTTGTCCCAGCCCAATTCATTAGACCTGAGCAAGTGCAGGTGTTAAGAATATAAATTTCAAGAGTGTTCTTGGTTGGTGATAGGTGCTGCCTAATGGCAGGAAGTCATTTCCCTGCTCAGAAGCTCCTGGTTTCCATGTGATTTAAACCACCACCAGAAATAAAGGAATTATCAAGGCTTGGCCTTGATGTACGAGCCTATTTAAATCCCTGGGGTGAGACGCAGAGCTAAGGACTACTCTTCCAAAACAGCCTGAACAGGATCATTAAGCAGTGCAATAATAGCTTGGAATTGGTTCCTGCACTATAAGGATGAAGCTGTAGTGGGTGTGCTGGAAAGAGCTGCTCAATTACAGACGGCTGAATAGAAAAGCTGAAGAGGACATGGGATGCAGCAAATATTTCAAGCTGCTGAAAAGCTGCAGGTGGAACCAGGTATGCACCAAAAACTCCTCCATACAGATTCAGGTCAGGAGGAAAGTTAGGATGCTTGGCATGTGTGGAAGGAATTTGGGCCCCCAAAGGCATTCTTTGGTCCCCAAGTCTTTATATGGCTGATGGTCCAAACTGGCCTGTCCAAAGCTAGGAATGATGGTCCATCACTGTTCTGTACCTCTGAAAATGATGTCACCTGCACCTTTGGAAGTTCAGGAAAAGTGGTGGGGTTTTTTTTAGTTGATTTGTTTGTTTGTTTTTACCTACATGGAGATATAAAGGAGGAAAGTCTCGTTCAATGGGGCTGGAAAAAGGAATACCATAAAACTTCCTTGTCCCCTGGAAAAGCCACTGTTGGTGACTCATGTGTACAGAAGCTGAGCAGGAAAAGGCATATACACCAGACACTAGTGCTGAGCTACTCCAGAGGACTTGAGGACTGACATAAATTATTTAGCCAAGGACAAAGGAGAGAAAAACGATCCCAAGACAATCTGGTCTCTAACTGTTTTGATGCAACATTTTGCCATATATCTTGTCCATTTCTTGAGTTTTCTGGTAAAATTCCCAATGTAAAACACAGTAAACTCAGCTCTGCCCTAAATCATCAGAACTCTAGTGATTTTCTTTCAACAGCATCTCCTTGGACTTGGTCCTAGGAGGCTGACGTTAATCACTCATTTGCCATTAACAAGTTACACTGTATAAATACTGAAATCCAGAGCTCCCATCTTACAAAGATACACATGGACTTGTTATTTTACCACGTGCAAAGCTCACCAAGGTAAAGTGACTGACCAAGTAAGGAGAGGTGAGCACACAGACGAGGTTTTGCAGAGCCTAGACTTGAATTTAACCAAGCATGTCTAATACTGTGAGAGTAAAGTCCAAAAGAAAGGTTAAGAGAACCACAGCTGGCCACCTGAATGCAGTACTTGTTAGTCAGATTGCTGCTCTTGCTGTGTCTGGTCACAAAGCTATCCTCTGGTTCACCCTCCCTCTCCATGGGTAGCTGAAACCTTTTAAGAAAAGCTGGATAAATAACTAATAGCAAATATTGTGCTTCTGCTTTGCATTCTTGGCTTGTCTGGGCTCCCACTGATAAAGTACATGGGCAACTGTCCAATGCCTTGTGCAAAAGTCTCCACCCAGTCCCACTAAATACAACAAAGAACCCAGGATGGTCTTCAACCATCTCCTCCATTTTGTCTCCTAATACATGAGACCCACTGAATACTTTTTTAAAAGGTACCTCTTGTGATAAGCCTTTCTCTTCTTGAGCAATTCCTATATAATAAACTATTTTATCAGTTTTGCTTACATACTGTATTTCTGAAAACAAAACAATAAATGGCTGTAAAACCAATAAAATGTACTAGGCTAGTGTTTTATTACAAACAAGCCAATGCCATACACTGCAGCATATTTTTCAGCTCAATGCACCAGGATTCTTATTGTCCAGGTGAATGTTACTGGCTGTAAATCGCAGCACTATAGCTCTTTCCCAGCGCACTCTAAAACTTCTTTAGGTTGATGTGCCTTAAAACACTCCTAGTCCTTGGGCAAATTTATGGGGAGGATAAAGCTTGGCGGTTTTATGCCAAGGCGTTTTTAACTTTGCTAGCCACCCTGCAAGCACTTTGAGGTGCTGCACTGAGAGCACAGACTGTGAGGAGTCCTTCAGCACCCCAGGCAGACCTCGCAGACACAGCCCTGGGCTGTCTGCAGCAGGCAGGAGTGGGCAGCCATCGATCCAGCCATTGGACTCTACCAACCATGAGTGATGGTTCCCAAAGCAGGAACTCTGCATGTCTCTCTGGCAATTATCATACTTACAGCAGCTATGAATAAGACTAATATTCAATAAAAGAACCTTCAATAAGACTCTTCTGTATGGTTCCTCTAACTTTTCCTATTCCTTTTCTTCTGTCATTGTTCATTGCCCCAGCAACAAACCTCTTTGGCAAGGACCTCTTGGAGTAGCTATCCAGATGTGCAGATATAGATGGAGAACTTGTAATGTGAGCCACAGTCCTCTACACCTGCCAACTTGTCAAAAACAACTTCACAAGGAGAGAGGTTAGCCTGGGGCTGGTGGTTGAGGACCTGAGACTCAGCCACGTTTGCTTCTGTCCATGCAAGACCCCAGAGTGAAACCAAAGTATGAGCATACAGCTGAAATCATGATTTCTTAAGGTGCCTTTTTTTTTGTAAGCTCAACATCTGTATCTGTGAAATGGGTAGAATAATCCATATGCACACACACACACACAAAATAATAGTACATGCATTAATTACAGCAACTCGTTTTTCTGACTGCTGAATAAAGCAAGCGGTTGATTTTTGATGATTTTACACAATGCAAATGGCATTTTTTGCTGAAGCAATCTCCAGTTCTCTGCAGTGCACATGAAGTGGCAGTAGACTACTGGAATACATTTCCTTAGCAGCTGTCAGAATAATTTCATCCCCAGAAGAAAGGAGTGTGCCTAATACACCTTCAATCTTGTCAGTAGCACTTGGAGCCAGCGAGCCTGGCCCGTCAGTCCCTGACAAGCACAGCAGGGCAAAAGGAAGTCCAAACCAATCCTTTCCAGACCTCTGTGACACAGTTCAGCATGTTATGATAAAGACCAGCTCCTTTTCCTTGGCTGTTTGCTACAACAGCTGATCATCCCCAAATAAGGAATTCTACGTACTTTTTTCTGACAAGTGTCACTCAAAATAACCAGTGACTAAACTCAACATTGAGCACAGAAGCCAAAAGCACTTGGAGATGACCTCTGAGACCAGATACTAATAGGATTTAAGTTCCTCTTGCACCCTGCCATACATCACTTCCCTATGTACAGCTGCTGCTTTGCTTAGCACATGGCCAACCCAACCTGTGAAGACCTTGGTGTTCAGGTCCTGCTCCCACAGCATGTTATAAATACACAGATGGACTCTGGAAAATGGGTCACACGTTTACAGGAAGAAAGTTCCGTGAGGAGAAAATACTTTGGGTATTAAATTTAGGCAATAATTTTCATGATCTTTTCTGAATCTCACCTTTCATTTCAGCTTCCTGTTGAAGAAGGCTTAAGATCAAATACAGTTTGATCCTATTATACGGAAATCCATCATAGCCTTGCAAGTGATCTCAGTGGAGTGCAATTAGGAAGTCATAAATATGATAATGAAGCTATTACATCACATCTTCCTAGTTTGATACTGTATGAACTTACTTTACTCATCTATTTATATACTTTGATGCATATGTTCATGTAGGAAAATGTTTTTATTCCTTGCCTTGACTGATACAGTCAGAATAGGTCCCCTGCCTTTTCTGTGTGTTCCCATCAGCCACACTGTAGGTAACCTCTGCAAATGGGGAAACCCATTTCAGACCTAAAGATCCTCCCCTGTCTCTACTATTGCATTACTCTGGGAAATCAGGCTGAGTCCCCTTTGTCAAGAACTGCTGTTTCAGTGTGAGACAATGCTGTGGAGCCTTGGGGCAATCCCAGGCCAGGTGAGGGCTCTACAGCTTGACATCAAGATCTTAGGTTTGATCAAGTGGCCAGCAGAGAACTGGTCAGGTTTGGGGACACTCGTGACATTTGCTGTCACTGGAAGATCTCTGCTTGACTGATGCCTGTGACACAGACAGAAACACAGCCCCAGAGAGGGAAGATCCTCCCTGCATGGCTCTTTACAAAACTTCAAGTAAAGTGCACACAGCTCTACAAAGGAGGAGAGAAATCCTCAAGGGCAAAAATGTCACTGAAGTCAACTTAAATCACACGAGTGATAACTCCACTGGGAGAACAGCAGACATCAGTCATCAGTGTGCTTGCTTAATATCCCCTGTTTTGGAATATTTCTGCTGTCAGTCATTTTCCTCATCTGCTGGGCAGCCAGGAGGATGAACAGAATTACTCTTAGCAGACTAAAGCTACGGACCGTTGGAAACAATCTCTAACAAGAACACTTAGCAAGCACCCAAGACTGATGATTCATCATTTTCCCCACTTTTTAGAGATACCTGGTTAAAGGTGCCAGATTAACAGCCCTGGAAACTAAACTCCTCCATCCCTCTCAGAGGCACAGTGTGCAGAAGGCAGTTCTGCACAGCAGCCTTCAGCTGCCACTCTCCTCGTGCTGACGAGAGAGATGCTCAATGGCCACACTCCTTGGATGATGGACTCTTTTTTCCCCATTGGTTATAGCTACTGCAAAAGCTTTTTCTGGGTGCAACAAATAGTGCTAAACTTTTATTACACACTTTCATGAAATACACAGCAAAGTACTCTATAAAGGGAAATAGTAACACGAATGCCTTTTTTCAAGTAGGGGAAACTGAGGCTGAAAGCAATAAAATGACTTGCTCAAGGTTAAAAATAAGTTGCAAAGTGAGAAATAAACCCCAAATCTCCCAAGCTCAAACCTCTGCTGACAAGGCTGACTGTTTAGATTAGTGCTTGATGAAGAGTGGAAGGTTTTCCCCTGCAATCTGCACTGCAGCCTTTTTCCCCTTCAGCCTCCTGAGATGTTGCCCCTAAAATCACCTTGGCTCGTTGCTCTTTGCACAGCAAGTTCCTCTTGGAGTCCTTCCAGTGTTAACTGCTTCAAATCTACATTAAATACCATTTTCTTGTCTTTAAATAGGAAACTGTTCATCGTAACTTAGTCTTCAGCATAGCCAACAGACAGAGCATCCTGCAGTGACTCCAGCACCAAACTGATCCACAGGCATCAGCTTTTTTCTTCCACATCCTTGGGATTCCTTCCACTTAATTTCTTATGCACTGGGAGAAACCTCAATTAAATCCCAGCAACATCTGTTTGAGCTTCCTTTAAAAATTGCTCTAATATCTCTGCTATAGTGGTTGGAAAGTCTAGTCCTGATCCTAGATTCACAAGTGACAAACTGTTTTAAACCTAAAAAAAAAATCCCTATATTTTTCTCTACTTTCACTTCCACCTAAATGAAACAAAATAAAACCAGACCAGACCCACACTACTCTAACACAGAATCACAGAATAGACTTGGTTGGAAAAGACCTCTAAGATCATCAATTCCAACCATTAACCCAGCACTGCCAATTCACAACTGCACAATGTCCCTCAGCACTTCATCTACACACTGACCAAACCAAGCAGTTGCTCAACAGATTTGTCAGTGAAACAGCTGGGAAGTTTAGACCAGTTTCTCTAAGTCTTGGAAATAACTGCAGTGACTGGTTTTGATAGAAAGAACACAAAACAACATTTAATCTTGGTATGTAGTTGAGCACACAACACAACCATGGGCCAAAGGACACTGCGCATGCTTGTTCAGGATCATCCCTCCAAGAACCTCAGAGTCCTGCATTTGGAAGCCCAACAGCTTCTGAGTGCCAGTTTGTAACACCCTGGTAACTATCTGTTATAAAAGGAGGAAAAAAACCCGACACACTCCTGAATTAATATTGATTTCATGTCAATTGCTTTATACTCCCACTTACGCAGACTGCAGACCATTGATGGAGAGGATCCTCAGAAAGCAAAATTAAAACAAACTGTCATCCAACAGCAGTGAAAACAGAAGTTTTCCTAATAAGCAGTAATGATTTAGAAGACTGCAGCATCTCCAGCTACTCTGTAGTGCAGTAGAAATATAACTCTGCTTCCTTTTCTTTCAGCAGCTCATAAATCTAGCAGGGGTACACTTAACTTGAAGATCAAACAATCAGCAGATACTGGTAAACACTGAAGCATCTTCAAAGTTCATGATAAAAAAACCAACCTGGGGTAAGAGTGGCTTTTTTTTCCTAGCAAGATCTGATGTTTGAAGTATAATGATAGATCTCCAGATTAGGTGGCTCTCATACTCTTTTTAGCCTTATTTTTCTTATATCCCGTTATTAGCTGACAATTGCTCTCAGAGTACAGCTTTTTCCCCTCACACACACCTGCACCACCACATCAAAGTCCCATGTAACCCAGAAGAGCATCAAACCCAACACACCAGAAGTGCACTGAGCAATGCCTTTGTATATCCAAAGCAGCTGGATCCATCCAGGAACTGCTCTGCAATCTACACTGAACAAACTAATTTCACGACAGACACAGTACTCTCAGGTATTTTTCTTTTATAGAGGCAATTTTCATTATGTTTGTGTTCTTCATCCTCTCTTTGGGTCCTCTGTTCTTCTCATCTCATATTCCTCTTCTATTTTTCATTTTTTCCTTCCCTTCTATTTTCTCTTGCCTTTATCTCCCATTACCTTTACACCACAGAGAGTGACACTGCAGCTCAGATGTGATTGCTCTGTTGTGGTTATAGATTGGATCAAAGTATAGTTTCACAGATCACTTTGGCTGCCACATTACCAAATTCTCCAAACACATTTAACTGCATTTAATTTTCTGGTTCTTTTCTTCACACCAAATTCATTATTTATTCCCTCACCATGGTCTCAAGCTAATAGGAGAACAACAAGACAGCACTTCCAGCATTCAAGTTACACCTCAGAGCTTCCTGATGAGCAACCTAAAGCAAGTCCACACCGACCTAAAATCAAAAATGGGGACTCATCTGACTCAACTGGTCCCTTTGACTAGTTGAGCTCAGTTTCTGCCTTCTGAGAACCAGTCTACACCAGTACAAATATGACCATACTTCATGGGGGGCACTTAGCAGAACATGAGTAAATGTCCAGCTAAATGAGGCACAGCACTGGAAAGTAGTTAACACATCCAGCTTGGATAAAATGATTGATGTTAAAATTCAGAGCACTAGTATTTGAGGAACCATTCCATGTATGCAGAGGATCAAAGCACCCAAGGTCTCCCAGTAAAACCTTTCGAGTGTTAAGTCCCTTGACTTTTCCAAATCTGGACTTAGAAATCAAATCCAAATTTCAATGCAGGCTGAGAGCCCAGACTACTGTGTAACATGGGCATGTCTTAATACTGTGTTAGAGCAGGAGGAAAGAGAAGAGATGGCTGTCACGTTTGCAACCTTCTCCTTTGCCCTCATTAATGTTTTATTAATATTTCATATTACATGAAAGCAGACTTTCCTTTGTGTCTGACATTAAATGCTGATCAATATGAATGTTTGATTCATATCTCTGAGAAAGGGATGGCAAGAGAGAACAGGAGCGAGATTGGAGATATGATTTACATGAACTTCAATAAGGCTGTTAAAACAGCAAGGCTAGTGAAATAATCAATTGGACAAGGAATTGGCTAACAAATGAGGCCTGGGCCATGACAGCAGCTGGTTAAAGTTCAATTAGGGCTGTGGAAATAGGAACTGTGAGTTTGTGGGAATAGTAAAAACCAAAGGAAGAGCTGTTCATACAAATGATATTTCTGGTAAGTACCTATAGAGAGCTGTAACTCTTGCCAAACCAGGGTTACACAGTGCCTCGTGCTTCAGTGGATCGGCGTGTTCTGTGCAGCAAAGGGAAATGGAAAAACAAGAGTGGGAGGTAAGAAATACTCTGCAATGCATTATTGGTCAGACACTATATGCCTGCTTGGTTGTCTACTGCATTTTGCAGACCTGGTGTGATTCACTGGCTCAGACTGATGCCCTAATGCATTTTCTACTCTGGAATATCCATGCTCAGTCCCAAGGAGCCAGCTCCCAGATGCCCATTAAAGGCAATGAGCACAGAAATATTAAAAGCTCTCTAAGTTGGTGGCTCTACCCTACCAACAACAGATTGGTAATATCTGACAAATGATTAGAGCTAAACTGTCATGCAAAATGCAAATATGCCTATGCAGAAATGGAAAATTACCATAAAATCTTTAGGACTGCAGGAAACTTCAAAGCTAATTTGTGCATTCAACTAAAACTTCAGTGTCCCTGTTAGCAGTGTCACATGGCTCTGTTAGTTATCCTCCTAATTAGAACAGCATGGATGGGGGCACACCACAGATAATTGCTCAGATAAAAACATTATACAGGTTAGAGAGCTGGTGTCCAGTCAGTCCAGGACAACTTTGATTTAGGCTCTTCCTTTACTAGGCAAATCTTTCCTGTACCAGGAGAAGGTTTATCTGCTCTGTATCAGGTTATTTTTTGGGGGTACTTAAGATCAGAGCCAGGGTGGGTATGATCATTTATGCTCTGTGACTACAACTGCAGCTGCACTGTTCTCACTTTCAGGTACTAAAGTTCAAGTGTAAAACACTCCATTCTCCATGTAGACAATAACAAAGGGTACACATGCATTAGCAGAACTTCAATCCTGAAATGGGTGGAAATAGGTTCCAGTATTTTAGCTGCTTTCTTCACAAGACTCCTTAACGTAGCAAACCGCTTCATTTTCAAGGTGAGATTCGTGAGTCATTTCTGAATAAATTAAAGCTGGGGCAAATACAACCTTTCCTTTGCAGATGAAGAAAACTTTCCTGTCACAGAGAAGCATGATTTTCTTTTTCTGGAAAGGGTTGAAGAAAATATGTGAAGAAAGACTCTTAGGAGAGAAATTCAGGTACAGTTCTTTGTATGCCACATATCAGCAATTAGACAAAAGCATGACTGTAACATTCAGTAACTGCTGGGAAAAGCTGTCCTTCACACAGCACACTGCAGAGCACTGCTCAGTAAATGTTGGTCTATCCAAATAACGCATTTTCTTAAGAAATCTTTTCAGCAAATTTGCTCTTCAAACCCATGGATATTCAGGATTACTTCCTCGGGTTATGGAAATTACTGCTCAGGTGACTGGAACTGCTCTAGTTCATACAAGCTGAGATCAAGCCCCAAATCTCCAGCCTAGTAAGGTGGAGTCCCTCATGCTCATCACATTGGATGTTCCCTGACAAAGAATGACTTTATTAATGACCACAGAGGAACACCATTTATGTAAGGTCCTCGTTGTTCTTTAAAACCCAGACTCTCTTAAAATGAAGCTGTTGGAGCAATTTTCTGAACCATTAGTTTAGGCAACTATCAATTGCCAGTAGTACTCTTCCCCTTCTCCTCCAGGAAAAGCATTGGCCATCAAAATACAGAGCAATCCCAGTCACTTCCCAGCCAGGGGGAATATCACTCCTGGGGCAATCCCAGCCCCAGGGGAAATCCCAGCCACTGGGATGAGTGAGGCCAATTTTGGTAGGATGATTTTCAATATCTAGACCAGCAATTTTATGTCCCTCTGTGTCCTCTTTGTGCCACCCGAGTGTGGGAGCTCCGAGCATCTCTGAACAGAAAAAGGGACACCCCCTCCCAAAAGTTAGCCCACTGCTAGCAGGCTCAGAGCTGACCACTAATACTTGCAAAGACTCCACATTTGCATTTCCAATTCCTCATTTAGCTCGGTAATTTCAGCTCATCACATAATCCCTTCTACTCATTATGTCTGCTGTGTGCAAGGGAAAAAATTCGCATAGAATTTCTGCCTTATAATCATCTGAGAGAGCTGCTAACCTGACAAGCTGCAGTTGCAGGGAGCATTGTCAGGGCTTTATATTCAAACTAGGAAGTAGTAAAATATTATACAAGTTGTTTGCTTGCAGTTCATGTCAAAGCAAGGAGGCCCAGGCTAACCCTGGGAGAGAAGAAAAGAGAGAATAAATAGATCATCAGCCCCTGCAGAAAATGTCCTGCCAGTGATCGTGGATTTATGAATTCATACAGAGGCACATCTCCACACAGAGCTGAATTTCCTAGTCATTTTAAAGATAAATATTGCAGATGGGTGAATAATTCACTCGTACAAATGTTCACTGAAAACAAATTAACTGGCTTGTGTGTACAGGTGATGCGAAATCGTAATAGTTATTTCACAGGATGTTTGAGAAGGCAGTTTCTAAATTTCATCCAGGCTATCTCAGTAAGTACCTGAGCCACCAAAATCTCCAAAAAATCAGTTTTAGAGGGTTGGCCAGCATTAACTTCCAGGCACCAAAGGGGATGTTAATTCGCTCTGCGCTGTGTGCGTACAGAAGACTGCGGCGATGACAGCTGGCGGTGATCTTTCCAGAAGTAAACACACAGCTGTATTTCACATGGAAATGTCAACACCAACACCTCTTTACACTCAGACTGGAAGAGAGGGGATTTTAAAATACAGACAGGAGAGGTGTTTTCAGCTTGCCCAGGAATGGCTCACACCATGCCCCCAGCACCCAGAGGAAGATGCTGCGCTGACTCTGTCGGCGTTTATCACCAGCCAGATTAAGTCTATAAAAAGGGGATTATGGGCAGTCCATTTGCAGCACAACACAGACATAAAACTATAATAAGTTACTGAGATAATGAGGCAGCAGGACATAAAAACTCCTGTGTACAAAGAGAGCCTGTGTTTTCAGAACCAACAATTCACCTTCCCCGTGAGCGTGGGGGAGCAGCTCTTCATAACCACTCGTGCCATTTCCTCCACCTCATTTAGGAGTATTCCCAGAGGCTGGAAGTGAAAAATACAAATATCCTCTAAGCTGCCTGGGTGTCTTTCCTCTAAAATCCTCTTGCCTTCCCCATGGCAGTCCCTGACCCTGCTCAAGACAGGGAGGACCAAACACAACCTCAGCATAGGTTTGAGCCTGTTGATTTTACTAGTGACCTAAGGGGGTGCAGACCTCCCTAAATCTACAAATAATAATTTGTTCCTCTTTGCTCACCTTGGAAAAGCTGCAAAACATGTCAAGTAAGGAGATCCTTGCCCAACAAACTGAAGGCCCTGAAGTTTTGATCCTACTGAAAATAACCCTTCAGGAAATATTCTGCATAATGGAGCCAAAAATTTCATCAAAAGAAAATGGGTCATGATAAACTCACACAAGGTGTCATTAAAAAATCCTGCTTCCACAATGGAGTCTCATCTGTCTGCTCCCAACCAGTATCCACAGCTCCCCCTTTGCTGGGCTAGACTGGAAATGCCCCATTTTATTTTTCCAGCCTCCCTTGCTCTTTCCTTCCTCTCACTCTTTGAATTTGCCTTTGCCCTGGTCCAAGGAGGAAAGCTCTTCATCAAACTTTGCCTTTGTTGGAGGAATATTTCCAAGACAGACCTGTGTAAATATACAGCATCTCGATTACCCTCCAATAGCTGTAACATTTTCGGTTTGAAATGTTGCTCTCCGATGGCCTCCGCCATCCCATTCATCACGGTGACCCTTCAAAGGCCTGCAACGTGCTAATAACAGGGAAGGCATTTCTGGAGCACGGCGGAGCTGCCCGTGATATACGCCAAACACCGAATGGAAATATTTTATTTTCATGCCAGCCAGTATATGAGATGCAGCTACAGGGATTTAAATGTGATACTTGGGCTCATTAGTAAAGCAAGCATAGATAACAAGGATTTACTGAACGTTCCTGTCTGACTTGGCCAGCTTTCCCAAAGGGACTGTTAAGATGCTAAGGAAGTTTTTTGTCTGTATTTTTGGGGGGAGTTAAGTCTGCATTCAGGAGTTCCTGCAAGTTCAGCAATAAATAAATAAATATATTTGAGTTTTGCTTGTCCAAAACTCAGACAAATAGCACTCTTGTGTGGAGGACTCTTTACCATTGTCCTGTTAAGTACTTTGCCTGGCTCAGCCCACGGCTGGGAGCGACCCTGGAAGCCACCCATGGCATGGATCTGGGCATGTTGCTCCCATTAAGCACAGCTTGCTCCAGAAACCAGCTGCTGCCAAAAAACTTATGGCCAGCAAGAGGTCCTGCATGTTTTCCTGACAGACCTCAAAACTGCCATGTTCCAGCACACGTTGTCTTTGCTGACTGTAACCGCATCACTTTGCTGCCGTTGCGTATCGGTTCACACCTGGGGTTATTCTAACACAAATATAATCCCTGAAGGTGGCATCACCTGAATTTTGACAACTAATCAGTGAGATAAAGGATTAACTTGGGGTACAATTTTCTTTTTTTTTTTACCACGTATCTTGCCTATCCCTGTGAGTCCTAATTCATTGAGCTTTGCAAGGTCCTTTTGAACTGTGTTTTTATCCTGACCCTTCTCCATCCCCCACATTAGTATAATGTCCAAATGATAGGGCACATAAAAGCTGCTTGTGATACTTCATTAATGGGTCTGCAGCAGATGGAAGGTCCAATTTTTTTTTTTTTTCCATCAAGCCCTGGATGGGCAATGAGGGGTTTTATGCTCTTGAACTGCAATGTGCTCCTCATTGCCTTTAATCTGCCTTTGCAGATCAGTTCAGGGGAGGTTGATATTAGAGAAGTGTTTACTTCAGCTTAATTCATTAATGTTTATGAAGGGCTGTCAAAATACAAAGTGTTGTATGTTTAGTGAGGGTGACTTTAATATTATTGTGGCTTCAACTAATATATAAATAATAACAGGACAAAGTGCTGTCCAATAACTGTCATTGTGACTCTCTTGCATCTACTTAGAGCTAGTTTTTGGCCTCTGATTATACTACAAAACTTTGCCTGTGTACAATTAAAACATGATCCACTGTGAATCTGTATATCTTCTTCAGTCTGCTTAATATTAACAGGTTTTCAAGGTTTTTAAGGTCAACGTCAAGTCCTTTTGGATGCAGGAGTTTAACTCATGGTACAGACAGCAAGGTTTGCATGGAGAGCTACGATCTTTTATTAAACCAGTGAATGCTGTTGGAGAATAAAAAAAAAAATAAATCTTTTGAGCTCACAAGCTCTTCTTTAGGTCAGAAACTTTGCACTGTGAAGAGCCTCACAGCACAGCTACAGCTGTATCACTACTGCATTTGTCCTGGGTAAACCTTTAGCAGAAACCATTTCATATCTGAAAAGCAGCCATTTTCTCCCAGAACTGCATTAAAAAGAGAGTAGGTTTCTTTATGGCTCTGTTAGGTCAGTGAGGGCACATCATGGAAGATGGTACAGAGACTTTGGAAATAGCATTGACCCAGGGTGGCAAGGACAGCTCTATGCTGTGCAAATATCAGCTGGGGTCCCGAATTATCTGCCTGTATTGGTTCACTGGGATGATCAGCCTAGCTTTTTATGTCTTCTGCTCCTCGTTTTAAAATGATCTTGTCCTTTTTTATAGACAGTCATGTCCTAAATTTGATAGCTGGTAAGGATGGCGCAGTGTCAGCAAGCTTTGCACTGGGTCAGTGACACAGCCTGGTGTTGGGACAGAGCATGCTGTCCATCCAGACTCTGTGCTGTGGTCCTACCCATAGGATTTAAAAAAAATGTTGTCCTCCTATAAAACTCATTTTAGGGTTCATTCCATCACTACAAACCTTTGAAGACGCAGCTAACCATTTGTTCATTGGTTAAAGGGATCATCAGAAACCTGCACTGCTTATAACTCCAATTTCGAACTAAATGGATCTTATATTGCAGTCACTTGGGGAAAAAAATCAGTTTTCTGCCTAATCAAGACTTCACATCAATCAGGTTAATAGGAGTGTTAGCACATTCCCTAATTATAACTACAAACATTTGTAGGCTTCCTAGTGATGAAAGCTCATCCCATCCCATCATGTTAAATCACCCCCGGGCTGTCTGATGAGCAAAGCACAAACCCAACGGGATGGCAGCAGCACTTCAGCCTGCCTAAGGTTAGCAGCACCTAACATGGGGCTTGGACTGATAATGTGCAGATGTGACATGCATAGGCAAAGAAGGGGTGCCCCTGGGCAGACTTGCAGGGGTGTCACTCTCATATAAAGCTCTTTCCTTGTTCCTTTTAATAACCTGACATCCGTTCCAGGGCTGACACCCTGGTCAGGCTTTTCCAGCCTCAGGCTTACAGTGAGAGCAAGGGAGAGAGGGCAGGCTAGAAAAGAAGAGCATTTGCTAGCTTTGAGGCCAGCAAGGAAATACCATAGAGCCTTAAGTCTCTAGTCTATAAATAAAAAAATTATACCAAAGGCACTTAAAGTGATGTGATTAATCCAAGTCATTCATCTCCAACCAAACACTCAAGTGTATAAAAACCCAGAACGTGGTCATAAGCCCACATTCACAGTAAAAGCACAGACAAACATACCCCAGTACACTCCCAATACGCACGTACAAAGGTCTTCAGTGGGAAGAAATACAATTATTTTGCTCCCTAGATTGATTTCAGAATTTGCTTAACCTAGTAGAAAAGTGGCACTGCTGCTGTTAGATATATTGCTGCTGTTAGATATATTGCTGCACTGCCCTACGTGTTGGATCTGTCCATCTGGCAGCTCCAGTTGTCAGTTATTTTCAGTGCTTAGCAATAATTTTCACACACAAAATGCACAATCACCACATATGCCTTTAAGGTATGTATTCTTTCTATAGGACTCACCCACTTCTCTCTCATTAATACAAACTGAGCTAAGTGATTAAAATTAATGTATCAGTTCCAAACTGCCCCGTATCCATTAATCTCATAATAGTCAAAAGAATCGTGAAGAATACTTACACTGCAGATCTCCAGTTGGGTTTTTTAAAGTGCTATTAATAGTATATACTTATCAAAAAGTAGCTAGCTGGCACATACACTTGCACCTTCTTAAAGTTTAATAACTTCAATAACTTGAGCTTTCAAAGCGTTGGAGGAACCTCTCTCATTTAAGCCCTCGCCTGAGGCATCGCGCTGGGGAGGAGCTGGCAGAGGGGCGACCACCATCCACATCAAAGACACACAAACAGCTTAACAGGGATCCCTCTTTGAATAAAGTCCCCAAACAAGCTCACTGGGATATTTTTTCCCCCCCTCAAAGCTGTTGGGGTTTCTCTGCAGAGAGCTGCCTTGCTGCAGCGACTGGCTCACACTGGGTTGTCCTGGTGGTAATCGTGGTGTTCATGCAGGTGGTGCTGCCAGATCCAGCCTCTGGGTCAGAGGGACTGCTTGCCTGTGTTGGCCTTGCACTGAGCCAGCTGGGCAAGCAATCTTCTCTGCTGGCTACCAAAACCAAGGGGACAGGGTCAGCTATTCAAGCACAGAGGCTGCTCAGGTCCAGGTGCAGGTCCTGGGTGATGTGTTCACTACCACCAAAAGGCAACTGGGCAAATAGGACCTGGTGATGGCACTACACACACTTTTGTGCTCCAAACACAGCTTGCAGAAGGTGGAATTTAAGCAACTACTTCATGCTGACCTAACCATGCTTCCATGGGAGTCAATTCGTTTTCATTACCGAGAGCAGCGACACCAACGCCGAGTCCTTTGCAACAGCCCACACCAGAGGGGCTTTAACTCGAGTGTTTATACAGGTCATGGAAACTTCTCTGCCAAACCTGCCTCCTGAGCATCTATAAATACTACAGTCAGAGTCCAAGCACTTGCAGCCAGCCTGGCAGGCGATGGGAGGCTCAGCAGAGTTTTACATTTCCAAGGGATTGCAGACAGTTATGGGGAGGATGGAATCTCACCTGCCTATTTTTTTTTCCCCCTCTTTAACTGAGATGTAATTACCCAAAACAAAATTTGTTCATAGAATCTATGGGTATTTTCTTGAAATAAATAATAGATCAGAAAACACAGGATAGGTTCTTGAGCTGCTCCCAACTAAGGAGGGAAAACAGACAGTACCCAACCAAACCACCTGAAAGGCTCCATCAAGCTAAGTTATTTTCTTCAGCTTCTCCTCAAACCAGTATCATTTGTTTCCAGCATTTACCCACTGAGATACCTTCACTGCAAGTAAGACCTTCAGTTCCTGAGCTCCCCTCTATTGCTTACTCCTCAGTTACAATCACTTCGATTTGCCTCAGGAATTGTTCGGTTATATCAGAGAGAATGATTTCAGGAGCAGATGGAGCAGGGAGTGGGAAATAAGCAGGAAGATTAGAAAAACTCTGAAGAAACAACAATTCTGTTTTCATGCAAATTCCCTTTAATAGGAAAAGTTGAGAAGTTTTGAACAGAAAACGCTGTACATGAAGAGCTGCTCAAAATGTAATTGCTTCTAAATATAATACTTCTGAATCTTTTCCAGCAACTATAAACATTTCCTTAAATATTCTTTTTTTCCCCCTCTCTCCCTTGCAGTATTTCCCACAGACTTTAATAAAGTGCTGCGTAACCATCTGAGTTTGGGAAGCATTTGAACAACAAACAGAAGTTACTGGGAGAAAAATTAAAGTTTTTCATTGCTGGCAGGTGTTTCAAAGAGCTTTTACAAAGTTTAATGTGGTAGTTTTTCAAGCTGACTCACATTCCTGGGTAAAACAGATACCTCTGATGCTGTTCTTCGTGTTTTACACGTACGAATGTGCATGTGCAAGGGGGAGTGCATACCCACAAAACTGCATTTTGCTTCTCAGATGAGAAAAGCTTCTGACTTAGTGAAAGGAAAAGGCAGTAGTATTATCTGTAATAAAACTGAGTCCTTCCCATTTTTCTGTTTTCTCAGATATACCAAACTTATAAACTGAGACATTAATTGGGAGGGCACTGGAAATCATCATATATCTTTTGCTCTTTGGAAGCTAAGAACTAAATTACTGTAATTGGCAGTTTATTAACAGAAAAATTATGCTAAACAGCTTCGTGTTGCTGTCAGGAATTATATTCAGTAGGCTATGAAGATGGGGCCCTTGGTGTATCATTTGCATTTTCTCATTTAGAAAGAACAATGATAATAGATGAGTGAAGCATGTACAAATTATATACCAAAGAACATTTGCATGGCTGTAAAAAGGCTATCTTGATACCAGAGTGATTAAGCCTGTTATTCATTAAGTTACAGTACAGACTAAGGGGAAAGGGGAAGGAGGGAACACATTAACTTTGTTTAGAGGCACATGTAAAACAAACTCAGTCCAAACCACTTGAATTTCAAACAGAACTACATTATAACAGGTTCTGATTTTATTGCATTGACTATGCAGAGCTCGTATCAAAGGTTTTTTCCTGTCTTGAATGAGGTCTAGAGATGTCATGATGACAACCTCTGTTGTCACCCACATCTTCATTTCAGCTGCCACCTCCCCAAACCATTTGCTGTTCATGCACCTGCCTGGAAAGGAGTGAGCCCAGTGCATCACAGCACACATGAGTCGAGCAGGCTACCTACAGAAATCTGCATCACTTAGCCCAGAGACCTTTTCTCCGATGCTCTTCTCCATCAGCAATTTCCACTCCTTCTCTTGATGCCTTAGGAATTGACATTCTGCAAAGAAGGATGACTTTAAATATCACCAATACCTATAAGTGAGGGAGGATAATAGCAAAGCAGGAGAAAATTGGGTCATTTTAATGCCCTGATGAAAACCAACAGGGACAGTGCACTAAGTGACACGATCTGCCTCTAGGAAACCAGGACACAGTGTCCTGCTCTCCATTTGTACAGAGCTGTCTTGTCTACCAGGAATCTCTGAAGCACAGACAGTTCAAATAAGTTATTCAGCAACTCCAAAATTGAACTGGTTTGAGAAGAAATGTGTTGGCTTACATGAATCATCATTAGGGTTTGAAGAGTCTCTTGTAAAACAGCAGTTTGAGAAGGTGTCATCCTGTACCACAGCCTGCAGGCAAGACCCATACAACCTGTCCTTCTTCAAACATTATTTATTTACAAAGATGATTTATGAGAAATCTGATTAAGGACACAGGGCTGGTAAGGATGGAACAGGTACAGCCAGAGAGCAGGAGGAGTTGTTGCAGTAGCAAGGCTGTTTCCATGGCTGTCACGGGCTTAGAGTCCCAGATGTTTGTCTAACCTAGATTTGAAGCCTTTTCAAACACATTGCATGGAGAGGGTGATGTTTTGTTTTAAAGACCATTCCCACCTTTTCCTGTCTTTGACATTAGAAAAGCTGTTCCCTAATGTCTAACCTGGTTCTCCTGAAGCATGAACCTGTTGCCTCTTGACACGAGGGAAAACAGATTGTACTCATTTCTGTATCAGCCTTTTACACCCTTGAAGACACTTATAATTTCTATTCTGGCTTTCTGTCCCTTGGCTTAAGCAATGCCATCTGAGACTTGCTCATCACCTCTGTGGAGCTGGCCACTGATGTCCATGGGAGCAAGGACAAATATTAAAGGCTGCTTCTCAGGAAAATTTTGTTGTGGTTCAACGTATTTCAATATTTGGTGCATTTGTACAACAGGAGCAACATCACTGAGATGTAAATAGCTGTGGTAAACTGGAGGAAGGACTGTTAGAAGGGGTCCATATCCAAGCATTTCAGTGCTCTGCCATGTTTTTGGTGTGATGCAGAAGCTGCCTGTGCTCCGGGGCTGCTCAGCAGAGCGGCTGCAGACTGCCCTCACCACACAGCTACAGCAGAGTGAATTATTTACAATAACAAAGCATCCAATGAATTTGTCCTCTTTCTCCCCTTGTGGAATATACTCCAGCAGACCAGCATATCCTCAAAAATAAGTCACTATTCCATTAGCTTTTGCAACTCTGAGTAACTGGCACTGCCTCAGCCCCTTTGCTCCTGGCTGTTCAGTTCAGGCTGGGTGGTTGGTCTGACTTCAGCACCACACGTGCATTACGGATCATGTCTCCTTCCACTGCACACATCAGTGTGCATTACCTTTGTGTGCAACAACTTCACATACTGATACAGAGCTCACTTTCGCTGCATAATTAGTTTAGAATCCAATACTAACATCTTAATTAGGCTTGACCCCTGGAGTATTTGACTTCACATCATTTGCCAGCTCCAAAATATGGTTACATCCACCCTGCAAATAAGTACCCTCCTAGCAGCTGTAGCCTCTGTATGACTAATTTCAATGTCATTCTCCTCTTATAGCACATCCAAGTGCAGAAATCCCTGGGATGCTGCTGCTGCCCTGCACCCTAGACTGCCCTACACAGCTGCACTCCCATTGCATCTCTACAGTGGGAACAAAGCTGTGGTTATGCTCACTTAAGATAACCTAGTTAGTTCAACTAGGCTGACTGTAGTGTCAGGCAGCTCACCCTGGACTCACCACATAATTATTCCCAGCAGACTTCCTCGGGGAGATTCTCTGTGCTGAGCAGCTTGCAGTCACTACTAAACAAGCTGAGCAACCTCACAGCTCACTGGGATCCATCTGCAAGGGCTTCAGTCACACCTTTATCTCTGGCAAAGACACCAAAAGAAGCAGCTGGGGAGCAGCCGAGATCACAGGCTGAGTGTGGACCACATAAAACATCACCACATTTATAGACATGAAACAGTCCATCAGGGAGCGACAGATCGGGTTTGCACGCAGGGCTGTATCACTGAGCGGCAGGCAGGGGCTGCTCCCTGAAGCATAGCACAGTTTTACTCCAAGGAAAGCATCCCATACATTATGCAAAGAATTTGCTGTTGGTTTTTTGAAATACTGCGTGATAGGGAGAATGAAACACGTGTCAGATGTTTGCCACGACACTTCAAGCGCTACTGAAAGAAATGGAGATAGTGCAGCAAGGAAAGTGATATAGAAGAGTAGACTTGCATCTGTATTTTCCATTTAAAAAAAAAAAAAAAAAAGCTTTTAAATGCACTTTGTTTCATATTTAAGATCTGAAGCCGACCTATAACTGTGTAATGCAGTACCCTTGTTTTTGAAGCTAAGGCACATAAACTCAGCATCCAAAGAACTCCCTGGATTGCTTTGGTAAAATCAGCATCCAACCCCAGGAGCAGACACCTGCCTACCTTGCTGGTGAGAGGTAATAAGGCTTCTGGTTCCCCTCTGCTCTGACCAAGAAACTCACTTCCACCTTGTTCATAGAACAGCCTTGATTGGGAGAGACCTCTAAGCTCACCCAGTCCAACCATTACCCCAGCACTGCCCAGTCCCCACTGCCCCATGTCCCTCAGCACCACATCTCCACGGCTCTGACATCCCTCCAGGGATGGGGACTGCCCCCTGCCCTGGGCAGCCTGGGCCAGTGTTCACTGGGAGTTAATTTGTTGTCCCCTCTCTGGCAGGTTGCAGCAGTCAGGAATCAGGGCCCAGGTTGCAATCAGTGATGCTCATTCACTCCCTGGCCAAGGGAGATGGACTGACTCATTCTGCTGTTTCATCTCACCCTGAAACTTGTCCTCTTCCCCCAAATTCCTCCCTATTACTGTGTTTGTAATAAACTAACCTCACTAACCTTCTCTGAAACAGCAGCAGTAATTTAGCAGTGACTGAGTTATGGCCAGGCTCTCGCACTGTTTGAGGCTGTGGGAGTCCTGCCATCAGTTCCAACAGGTATTTAGTTGCCATTTCACTCCCATGGAAATTCCTCTATTTCCTTAACACACTGAATTACCTGGAACGTAGGGGCTGCAATTCATTTTTTATCTGATGTCCTCTCTCTTGACCCCATAATGTAATGCTTTGTAGCAAAGGCTATGCTGTACCAGAGGAGTTCAATAACCACCTTTAACAGGGAGAGCATTTATATGCCTGGAAGAGAAGAGTGCACAGACAAAATACAGACAAATAGCCACAAAGATCTTTTCATAAGCCAAAAAGTAGCCTCGATTTCAAGTGTGGCAGTCTAAGGGACTGAAACATTCCCCATTTACTAGACCAAAAATGAAAAATCTGTGTTGGTTACATTACTGAAAAGGCTGGTTCAAAGTCTTCCACTTGCCTAAGACTGTGATTTTCCTTTATTAATTAAAATTCCAGCTATCACAAGGCTCTGTGTTAAAGACTGAGCTACACACAGCACACAAATACACTCACGTGCTTGCACACACAAGTACAATTTTAGACACCGAGGTGTTATCTTAAAAACCACTTTCTACATTAGAAATCTGTGATAAATCACATTTTAATTAACTTTATCTTAAAACCTGATGATACAAAGATCCTGCAAGTGGTCTGTGAAGCCACTTTGCCTCCAGCATAGGACACCTGAAGTGAGCACAATGCTTGTCTTCTCCAAAGAAGACCTGACCTTGCCTCCAGCATGATTCACAGCTACTGGATTGACCCCAATAGCACATGAGGGCTCTGCCCAGCCCCATTCCATCCCAGCTTACACCAGTCCCAGCCTGAGCTCCACCAGACAGAGAACAGAGTAGCCCCCATTGCTTTTCCAGCTTTGCCCCTGCCCTGCTGCCAGCTTTCAGAGCTGATGCTGGTTTACAACATACCAACGCAGGCACAACCTACTGCACTGAGAGGCAAAGCTCCTGTGGACTTCAAGAGGAGGAGGATTAGGACCTGTGGTTTTTCATTTTATTTTGAATGTTTGCAGACATCTCTTGTTATAGTTGCACTATGTGTGCATTTATTAGCCCTGAGACTGGCTGGGTAACTAGTTTCTGTCAATAATAGCAGCTGACAAGCCTGTTCAAATCCACACTGCATTGATCTTAATGTTTCATATATACATAAACATCCTCTGTCATCCAAGAGGAAAAACAAGTTGGTTTACTCCAAAAAACCTTAAAATACAGCCAGCCATATACCTCCACCCATTCCCAGCTTGGATCTACACAGACTTGTGAAACAAAAGGAGAAACAATAAAACCAGATAAAAATGCTTGTAGAGGATTCCAATTCTTCTCAGTAAAGCTGAGCATTGCCTTTGCACAGGGAACCTCAAAAGCTCTGCAGTGGCTTTGCCAGCAGATTGCAGCAGCTTGCCACGAGCTCAGACCCAGCTAGCCACCACATCTCGGGTTTGATTTGTGACACAGATCATCCAGGGTTATGGAAATGTGAAAATTTAAAAACACTCTGAAACGATAAAGAATTTAACCACGTCCTTAATTTGAGATAGTGTCAGTGCAGGAGATTTAAAAAGCAATAAACAAACTTGTTACTGTGATAGAATCGAAGAGGAATCATAAACTCAGAGTTACAGAGCTAAAATATGGCGTGGAGAATGGACAATGGCAACATTTATTCAATAAAACTCATTTATATGTAAAAGATTGAATAAAAATATATACTATTATGCAGGCACAACAAATTATGTAAGAAAAAAAAAAATCATCTATGGGCAAGATGTTTTATATTATGCATGCAAATATCATAGCTGTATGGGCAAAGGTGTTAACCACATCTGCAACCAAGCTCTACGCTGCCAGAGAGGTGATGGCAATTGTGACACTAGCCATACAAAGGATGACATCTTAATAGTTCTCTGTAATAAGCCAACTGCTAGAGCTACTGCTAGTTACTATTTGTCTCTTTCTGCTGAGATATAAACCTGTCCTCTATCTGCTTATGAAATCTAAATATCCAAAGGCATTTTCTTCAAGAATGATGGCATATTAATCCTGATGACTGGGTCAAATTTCAGCCTGGGTAATTGCTTTCTGCTAAGACACAGTTAAACTTAGTTTTAATTTAAAGATGCTCCTCCACAGTTTGTTGCCTCTGCTGTGCACAGTTACTGTATACTTTCAAACAACTGCCACTATGGGAATTGGTGTTTTAACACATTACTTGTGTCCTGCTAAGGTTTGCCTTAGCTACTAAAATTACAAGGACTTTATCTAATAGGAAAGGTCACCTCAACCTCCCCTGCCACAAACATGGCCTTAATATTTGTGGTATCTAAAAATAATTTGTGGGTATTATACTGATGTAGACCAACAAGTAAAAAGACACTAGAGGTTTTTTCCTATTCAAAAGTGTCCCCAGTGTGAATACTAGGACTTGGCTCAGGGTTAACAGCACTGCAACAAATGTCTGGGGAGCACCCAGACAGATTTGCAATTGTGTTAACTACCTAGCTTGTGGCAATCAATCAATTAACTCAAGGTGAAAAACTAGTGAAGACAAGTCTGCAGATAAAAGTAAACAATCTGGGCTGGACTTGTGGAAGACAAAGTGAAATTCCATTTCCAGGGCTGTCAGAGGGGTTTAAACAATCACTCTGGAGAAGAGTTTTCTTTTTTCCCTTTGTTTTTCTTTATTTTCTCCAGGCTGAGGGTTTCCATAGATCTTCTCATTGATCTGAAGTGGCCATGGGCACAAAAAGCCAATTTTGGCTACATTATCCTGTCTCCCTTCCACTATAACTTAACACAAAGAGAAATGTCACTCACACCCCAGAATGAATCCGTGCCAAAGACTTGACTTGGCAAACAGGATTCAAGCCGGGCTCTTCAAATCTGAAAGTCAAATGCTCCCAAAACCAGTGGAGAGATGCTGAACTGGTACCAGCCCATGCACTCCTGCAGGCAGAGGCTGTAGGAGATGCCCATGTGTAAACTGGAGAAGAGACACAAGAACTCATCCATGCATAAATGGAGTTGAGGTCTGGATGTCTTTTTTCCATTATCGAATAATGTCTGATTATTTCCCCTCACCATCCAGGCTCCTATCCCTCTATTTGACAGAGAACTTAAAAATAAAAATCCCCATTACCTAAGGCACCTGGGCAGGCTGGCACACACGACCCCACAGGCAAGCCAGCAGCTATGCACATAGAGGGGATCTTGCATAAATGTGTTTAGTTCTCTGCTTGTAAAGTCTCCGGCAGCAGCCGCTGAGGGAGCTGCACTTGTCCAATTACATTTAGAAAATGGCTCAAAACCAGAACATATTTTTTTAACATAGACACTCTCCTTTCTCCCTCCAGCCCTCCCTCGAATGAGCTAAAAAGCCCTTTTCCAGGGCCATGGAACTGAATTTGCCTTTATGAGATGAGTTCAAACACTCTGTGGCCAAGGAGCACTCGCTTGCTGCCTCCCAGCTCCCACCAACTCCCAGTGGCAGAGACAAGATTTTTATGGGAGAGGATCCCAAACCCACACTGATGATGGTGGTACCCAGTTCCCACTGGAAAGAGGGGTTCAGGACTGCTTCTTCTGTGCCCCAAATGTGGTGGGAGCTGGAATGAGAAGTGCCATTTATAAATCTCCCCCTGCTTGTACCCTGCTCAGGGGTTATCTGGTTTTCCTTTCTGTGGCTCTGCATAGAAGTAACACAAAGTACATCAGGGTAGCCATACAGTGTCATTTCTGTAATTAAAGCTCCTGACATAGACTTTCCTATTTAACCTGCTGTATTGGAACTGCTCTCTGTTCTTCCTTTAATGTAGCTGCTGATCTTTCAAAGATCTTGGTTGTGTCTCAAAAGCCAGCTGGAGGTGGATTCTTCAAACAGAGTCAAAGAAAAATCGACATGGGGAAAGTTAACTAAACTTTAACTCAAAGAAAAGTTTCCTCTTCGGTTTAGAACAAATATTGAGACCTGCTTTATTACAAAGCGACTCTACCATATTGCCAAGGGCTTATTTCTAGCTTAACACATACACAGTTAATCTCTTGGCCAAAAAAGTTGAAACCTGAGAAAAAGAGAAAAATGATCATCATAGATGTCATACGAAATCAGAAAATCGTAAGTTACAAAGTAGAAGATTGGATTTTTTTCCTGTATCTATTTAATCACAGCAACTGCATTCATGCTATAGAGTGCAACACAATGGGACCATCCATGTTCAAACAGGAACGACTATAAAAATACCAGACCAACCAGATCAAGAGACACTTCAGTAGGAAGGTAAATTCAGATGGAATAAAATCTATAGCACACTTCGCCCGCTGAGCATTCACACGCACAGAAACTGGCATTGAGGCTCCACCATACATAAATGTCTTTGCAGAAATGATCTGGGCAGTTTCTTACTGAATTATCATTAAAAAAATGTATTCTTTTGCTGATATGTTTGCAGACACTGGTGTAATAGTTCAGAGTTAAGTGCCCAGGGCAGGAATTTCCCCAAGGAGTTTTGCAGCATGGGAGACCATGGAGTGCTGGTGCATGGAAGGGTTTTAGGCAACATGCAAGAGGGTCTGTCCTCAGAGGGCAGCTTTCTGCTGGAAAAGAAGTCAAGTCTGTCCTAGAGGCATGTTCAGTGGCACAAATCTCTAGGTTCTTGCTGAGCCTTGAGGTAGAAGATACCAGGAACAAGGACTACCCAAAAATAATTTCTGCAAACAGAAGAGGCATCTGATAGCTACACAATAAGAAAAACCTTGATCTTCAGTCGAGTTGGCATAAATTAAGCATCTTTGGGCTGCATGTATTCATGTAGCTTCAGACAAATAATAGGCACTATGGGTTGGTTTTTGCAGCTCTATTTGCTTTCAAATTTAGCACAATGAATAAACTCTTGGGCACTAATTCTGAAAACAGGAGACTGCCTTGTGAGATTATCTGCAGCTCAATAGTCAAGGGACAAGGGAAATAAAGGGATTCATAGTACCAATTTTATTATGATTTACTGCTCACTTATCTGAAAAAATAGTTGGAGTCATAATTAACCAGCCTTTTCAGTGCTTTAAGGTGCAGAGATTTCTATCTGCCTCACACCTTAAAATTTGCATTTTAGTGGGCTAAAGATGTATATCAGTAATAGCACCAGTGGATGCTCTGTTATACTAGTAATAATACAATATACAGCTTAGGAGACTAACCTATCCACAGTACAGAAGGTTGGACCAATAACAAGCAATGACCAAAGCAAGTCAAATCTAAATGTCACTGTACTGACAAAAAAAACCCCAGGCTGCAGGTTAAGGTCAAAACATATTAACTCCATGAACACACAGGTGGTTCAGGTAGTTGGGGTAAATATGGGGTTCATTTTCACTGTGCAATTATATGAGGAAAAGTTCAATACAAGATGGAGATACTCATGGATGGAGAGCAGATTACCCAGGAACAAATACAATCAAAGTCCTAAGCATCATATTATGGAATTATTTTTCTTTAAAAGCAACAAAAGGATTGACTGCAAATAAAACAGCATGTTATTGTGGTTCCTGATTATTTGTAATTCTAGAACTAAAATAAAAGTAGCAACTGCTATGGAAGGGGTTTTTTTGGCTTCAGGTTTCGGGAGAAAACTCAACTTCCCATGACCAGAAAGCAGTATTACTGCTCCCTCAGTATAATTTGTACAACCACAGCAGCAAGGGGGAGGAACGACTGAAAAAGGCCAAATCTGACAAAAGTAAGACACTGGTGAAAAACCCAGCATCATTTCCACAGCTCCCTTTGTGTGGCTTATCTGGAAGCATCGTGCAAGAAAGCTGCTCTTGCAATAATCACAGAAGTGGGACAAAGTCTGAAGGACGCACATCAAATGGGCAGTTTCTCTATCAGAACACTATTTTAATCACTTTAATCAAAGTCTTACTGCTTCTCCTCATCAACAATTAGTAGCTTCTCAGAATATTCCCAAAAGGGAGCTCGGATGCCTCTTGTTGAAAACTCCAAGACCATATGTTACTTGATGCTAGCCATTAAAATAGATTTTCTTGCAAATATAACTTCCCTGATTTAAAACCCATTGATGTTCTGCAGTAATCTTCCATCTTTCATAGTTAGGACAGTCCTTCAAATCTGGAATAACTCCTGTTGGCAGCAGTGCTGAGCTGTATCAGTTGCTGAGGAAACAACATCATTCTTGATAATGAAGTGTGGGTTCAGGGCTGGGCTGGCCAAGTATCCTCCATCACTTTGGCCTCCTTTAACTGCAACATCTGCTAATTGTGCTTTTCTCACTGTTGGGTTAGTACAGGGGGGAATTCAGATTTCTCTGGGGAAACAAGACACTCCAGAAGAGGCTTGTTTAGTCTTTTTCTTTCAGCCTAGAAGTCTTCAAATTTTAATAAAAATACACTGACTTGTTCTTCAGAAAATAATCTGCCTTTTCTTTTATATTCTGGGGTTTTCATAGTTTTACATAGAATTATAGAATCATTTGGGTTGAAAAAGACCCTTAAGATCATCAGGTGCAACCATATGACAGAAGCAAGGTAATTAGTTGATACAGAAAAATCCATGTCAAACATTATCATCTATATTCACTTTCTGACAGGCAAACCTACATATTTGCTGGCTGTTAATAATTACTTTGGGTCTGTTTTATCTTCTTTGGCTTGGAACTTTGTCTGTTTTGGGGGCTGAAATCTCTTTGGCTTGTTTTTGTAACATAAAACTACAAATAAATTCTTTAAAGTTTCTCTAGTGTTTCATCTTGGAAAGAAAATGAAAAAATATCCCTAAATATAGAAATTTTATTTCAATAGTGTTTAAATGTGTATTTAAACATTTAAATGGAATGAGCTCCTATTGAGATGGAATAAACTCGTATATCCTAACTTTTGCCAGCTAGTATTTGTCCTTCCCAGTAAGGGCCATCAGCCATAGGTTTGCCAGAGATATTTCTGAAGAATATACCTGGGAGGCTGAAGTCAGGGATGTTAAAAGAGGGGGACGGACCTGGGTGCTACAATGACCTACTTGGTCCATGCATGTCCCTCATCAGTTGATGCTGACAGCCTGTTCCTGTTAGTGAAATTCTTTCAGCACTATTGGTAAGAGATCCTAGTTATAAGCTGAGTATCTTGAGGCCTCATTTCACAGTAATCTCCAGAAATGAAAGGTGTTTCTCCCCCATGTTTACCTGAGGGTAAACATAAAAGACTATAAAGCATCTCACGATCTACCAGGAGCGGGGACATTGCACTGAATTTTAGGAAGGACATTTTCAAAGGCACAAATCTCAGTTAGGAGTGTAGCTGCAATCTGTACTGAATATGTCCTTTGGTGCTTGAAGTTGAGCTCCAAAAGGAAATTCAGCTCCTACCCAACTGATCTGGTCTCGCGAGGACCTGCTGGGTCCCACCGCTGCTCCTGCCACCAGCCTGATCTCCAGTCACAGAGAAACCCCCTCCATCTACTTCTCTTGCCTGAAGAGACTGTATTTTAAAGTGCTGTTTTATGAACTTGTGCAGCCTGCAATATGTTTCAGGAGACAGAAAATCCAAGCAAAAAGCATCCATCCTTTTCCTTTCCACTTTCCTGAACTGTCCCTTGGCTCTATTTTAATTTTTCTCCTTCTTCTGGGATTTCTCAGGAATTATACCATTAGATTATCTCATCTTTTATAATTCTGGCTCTCCTAGCTAGGAAGACAATGGGACAGCAGCCCTGTCAGGCACCCAACCCCAGCCACCCCCAGCTGGGACACCAGATCAGGACCACCTGAAGCATCTCAAGTTCAAAAAATTATGTGGCAGGTTATAAAATGGCACTTGCTGGAAGTCAAGTGTACAATCTACATTAAGCAGGAAAAAATAATTAAAACACAACTACGTCTTTGTACAGGAAAAGCAAAACTAACTACAAAAGGAGGTATTTCAGCTAAGCTGATCTGCTTACATGGAAAAGTTAACTGCTCAGATAAGATAAACACAACTGAGTGCCCCATGCTGATGTTAAAACATTACCATAGAAACAGGTAAAATTAGGGGATAGCAGGACTGGGTGAGAAATGACACAGAAGAAACAGGAAGATTATCAGAAGCATCAGACACCCCACTTACATCAAACCTACATCTTCCCATCGTCTGCCATAGTGAGAGGCTTCTGGTTCACCACAGATCATGAATTTTAAAGCCAGTTCCTTCTCTGTGATGAGTCGTTGGTTGCCTCAACTTTCTCTGTTGAAGATGTACATTCAAAAAGTAAAGCAAGCTTTTTGTTGTCTGGGAAAGCTATAGACCACTTGGATTTAATTGCACCATTCTTAAGCGATGCTTTGACTTGCATATATCTTACTGAGAAAATTAAATGTTTCCATCACACAGCCATACCAAATAGTTAAGACTGCCAGTACTACTCATTAAACACACAGATGTTTTAAAGTTTGATTAGGGAACTGTAACAAACAGCCCAAATTTCATTAGCATATGGAAAAATAAGGCAGCAGGGCTGAACATTCAAGAAGAGTTACTTAAGGACTAGGAGTAACACTGAAAAATAAAAGCCTCATGGAAAAAAAAAAAAAAATCAAATATGAAGTAATATGGAGCCTCCCAGGGAAGCAAGTTTCCCTTTGTTGGTATCAGTTTTCTCCCCAGTAGAAAGGGGAATACAGCTGACTCCTTCCCTCAACACTGCCCCTTGAGTGCAATTCAACCAGGTGTAGAGCATCAGCTGACCCAGGCAGAGAAATGTGGCCTTTATGCCTTCAACAAAATTAAAGTCTTCACACACACCTGCCCAAAAATACGTACTTTCCCCAAAAGAACAATAGATATTCCATAATCCAGTTTGGTTTTGCAATACTATGGGGATCCACATGGATGTAGCTACTGGGATCCCAGTGAGATCCCAGTACATTAGCAGCCTTTAGGGTATTAAATGAAGAATTCCTTACTTCCAGCTCCCAAGCTGTGGATATACCAAAGCCTATTGTCTGCAAACTTGTCTCAGCACTGGGTAAGGGGCTTTCTGAATGCAGGCAGAGAGCCTGGATCTGAACTCCCACCCATTATAAATGTTAGTGCCCAGGAGAAAATATTTTCCCTGTCTGCCAACACTGACAGCATCAGAAGTGAAAATATTCTGCACCAGCTACCCCCACCCTCTTTCTGAAATTACAAGACTGCATCAGAAATCGTAAGACTAACTTAAAATATTCAATTCTGGATTATTTATCTTTGTGATTCAGAGACTTCAATAAATATTTGCTTGGTTTGGAGCTACTCCCAACAACCAAGACGGTTAAAAACTGCACTTTGAAATGAATATATCAGTTCTTGGGAAGTTTTTTAAATTCAGCAGCTTGGATGTATGTAGATGTATAAAAATTGAGATAATCACTCAGTGTGAACTAGATGCATCTGTGGAATTTTTCTTCCAACACAGGCAAACATCACCACAATTGCAGCAGAGAACATTCCCAAGTCAATAAATTTCTTAAAATGCTTCAGCATTCAGTAGTTTTCACTTCTTTTCTCCAATCCATCACATCCATTGTCTTTCACAAATGCTTAGTAAAAGTCAAACATGCACACAAAGTAAACCACAAGCAAAGTGAAAATTAAAAAGAAAAATAAGGAAAAAGCAGAAAAACAAGCAATATAATTGTTTTCCTGTCCAGGATGCCATTTGAATATTCCTTTTCTTTGCATAAGGTGAAATTAAAGGAAAGGAAACCAAACAGCAGAAGGTGAGCACTTTTCTATTTCACTAACCCCAACCCTCTGCAGAAATAACTGGGCAGTTTGTATCACCAGCATCTGAGACAGTTACTGGATTTCGTTCTCTTAATACCATCCCTGACAAATGTAAACATCCATTTTATTTTAGCAAAATGTGGATGGACTGACCAGACATGAGGTGTGTGGCTGAGCTAAAAATTTAATCTACAAATCCTAATCCAAGATCTCCTCTATTAAATCATCCTTTCATAGGCTCCAGCCACTACAATTGTTCCATAGGATTTAATTCACACTGAAGCCATCCCACAGGTTTCAGTGTTCCCTGGGTACTCCCAAGTACCTTCACAATTTAAAAAAATAGTCTATTTTGATATTTGCATGCAAAAAGCTTTAACCTAAACCCAGTATAGAAAACAGAGAGAAGGCATTTTAATGCTTATTGGAGCTGTGGTTCTCTGCTCATCTTTGAGACCTTCATTTCAACCACCTTTCCTATATTTATCAGGTCTGTCCTTGGCCACAAGAACATCCTGTAAAATTCATGAGGATCTGTCTGTCAGATCCTTTGATCACTTGTTCCACCCATGAATCCCCAGGTCAGTTTATTGAGTTACTGCCAAAATGCCACAAAACTCAGACAGGATCCCAACAGGCAGATTTAATAATTCCATTACTTAGAATTTCAGTCTTAGGGGTTTAAATATCCTTATATAGTATATAATGCTATATATTATATATAATATAACCTGCAGTTATTTTTCAGTATTTATTAGGAAAATAAAGATAACTTCATCTGAGTTAGAGCTCTGTAAGCTTTCCATTGACAGGAAAAGCAACAACAGCATCCCACACTCTGGGCTCCAGACCCTTGTCAGGGCTGGCTGAACTGGATCACTGCCCATTGAAAGAGTCAAAGTCCATGCAGGTTTTTAGTTCCTCACATGCTTCTATTTCCTACAGCAGTGAGGGGTACCCAGGCAGGTTCCATGGGGTCAGGATGAGTGGGAGTCTTTTTTTTCTCTACTATTTCTGTTAGTGTGCGAGGGGAAGAGAGAAAAAGGAAAGAAGTATCAAGTGCAAATTGGAGATGAAAATCCCATCTGGCTTTCAAATGCCCACTTATATGTGTCTCTAAACCAGACAGCCTTCACTATCCCTGGTCCACTCAGATGGGGACGTGGAAATATAGAGCCAGATGGAAAGAAAGAGGAGATAAATAAATGCATGTGTATGTGTGATGGTGCTCTATAGGCAAGTACTTTTCACAGTGTGCTGTGCCTGAAGCAACTGTTTAAACAGTATTAAGCAGCTGAAGGACAAGTCCTGCTCCTCCCAGCCAACACAATGAGTACAGGAGGGGATAACACAAAAGCTGCCTCTTCCAGCACAAAGCCCCATCAGGCAGGCCAGCAGTCTTGGCCAAAGATGGTGGAAAATAAGTGATTCCTATGAAATGGAAAATACCTCCTCACCCACTTAATACAAGAGCTCTGGGGAGCACAGAGCAAACTCTGCAATTTGGATTGATGGCCACTGGTCCTCCAGTGAAATAAACACATTGTGCTACATCCGTAGCCTGTTTGGACTTTCACTCCAAGGTGTTTTTGCCTTACTATGTCCTACTGGCATAAAGCAACTCCCTCCCCCTCCCCCTATTTTATGAGGGTCTTTAAGTACACATACTATTCAGTGGAATCACATAGGAAGATGTGCATATTAAATATTACATTTACTGACATGTTTTAAGGTACGTGATTAATGGCCTCATTTTACCTGCCCTAAAAAGAGCAGAAATTCGATATAAAGAGCTGTGCTACCCAAGTTCACATTCTACAGGGATTTTTGTGGGCTCAAATCCAAAATAAACTAATGAACAAATGAACTGGGGAAAATCCTACAAACACATCAAGCCTGAGCAACAGCTGACAAAAGTTAGCAGTTATTAGTTAGAAAGAAATCTGAAAATCATAAATCCAATTAAGCATTAAAAAAAGGAAAACTTATTAGAACTTTTCTAGATGTTTTGAGCAACCCTTGTGATAGGAAGGACTTCTGGGAGATTTAATGTATTTTCTGGATCCAATAAGACCTCCCAGATCTCATACAGTAAACATGTACACAGCAGTTTCAAAGCTCAGAAGAGCTGGGTGATGTTAAGCCTCTGCTCTGTTTATTTATTTAGCCAAAAATAAAAAAAGGAAGATAAACCCCAAAATATCTACCAGAAACATTAATTCTAGCTGAAACTATATTTTTTGCAGCCTTTGGAAGTTTTCTGGCATCAATCATCAGTCTTGTTAAGAAACCCTTCAAGCAAGAATACCTTTTTAAAGAAACCCCAAAAGCACGTGTTTGCATTGGATTTATTTACAGATAGTACTGTGAAAACTTGGTAGAGTACTCAAGATTTAACTAAAGGAGACTGGAAGAGTCTTTCAGAATCATTATTTTATTAACACATGGGAATAAATCATTTAAAGCCAGCAGCATAGTGCTTGTGTTGCTATACAGGGAAATATGAGCTGCAGTGTACGTCAGTACTTGAATTATTCAAGTATCTGAAATGCATCTCATGATTTTGATGCATTCCACAAAAAAAAATACAGTAGATTTTTATCTGCAGATAGGAGTTAGAGATGAAAACAAATTGCTGGTAGATTCTGTTGGTAAACATTCTAGATAAAAATGTTAGATGAGATCTTCCCATTTAACCTTGCCTATCTCCTCACCCAACAGAGAAAAATATTTAGTAACAGAGGAAATCTCAGAGGTTTGTTATGCAAATTCTACAAAGTAAATTTGAAAATTAAATGTAAGCATTCCTGAAGTTATTCAGACCTCTGGCCTTTGGGAAGTACCAATACAGAGACTATGACCCAGCTGGAAACCCTTCAACCTCACTTTACCCAGTGAAATTCACCATCACAAGAAAAAAAAAAAAAAAAACCCACCAAAAAGCTATGTGTTTTACCAGCCTTAAATCCTCATCAATTTGTTCCCTTTAATTACTTTCTCTTAACACTCTAACGGGTCAAGGACACCAGCATGCTGCAGCATCTGGGATTCATGCTGTGTTTTCTGAAGGGAAAGAGTAAATGGAAGTAGGTGTTGACATTGCATAAGAAGTGTAGTATTTCTCAGCAGACCAAATGGGTTATTACACAGGAACAAATCACAGGAACAAATGAAAGGTAAACTTTGCTGTGTGAAAGCCTTCTGTCAGCATTAAGGTACCAAAAAGGGAAATGATCTGGTTTAATTTAAAAAAAAATACTGTCTTGATACAACATATAAAATCAAATAAGAGCCTAAATTGACTGAGGATGTAACTTGATATCATTTCAGCAGTCATGCAGATTTACAGCAGAGGTGAATTTTCTCAAACCTATTTGCTGTTAATGAGAAACTGCCCATTGGATTCTTCTGTGAGACTCGTGAGCTGGCAAGGCTTTGTGTGTTGGGTGGCCTCAGTGAGCACCCTGGTGTCTCTGCCATAAAGTCACCCCAGATGCTTGAGAGGTGTCCCAGTGCAATGACATCTCGTCCCAAAGGCAGTGACCACCAGGAGTAGTTAAATGTTCAGCTTCATGAGCTCTACAGTAATCATCAAGAGGTGATGATGATGTAATTCAGCCGTGGATGATGACACCGTCCTCCAGCCAGGACAGAGCAGAGGTGGCAGTGGTGACAGTACAGTGGCAACCTCTACTTTTCCACACTTTGGAAAACTGTATGTATTTGAATATTGACACCTTTTGTCAAATAAAGTCACAAACTAGTATGCATTGATAACACCTGTTATTAAGGCTGGTTTTGGAAGAAGATTGCCTTATTTTTATTCTAAGGACCTACTTAGGGCCTTGAAACACCCCATCAACCCCATCCATGGGCTTTGAGCATTACAATTTATTACCTATAGAAATGAAACCATTAAATGACCAGATGGGTAGCCTATTAAGACCAAAAAGACAACTGCACATTTCAATCTCCCCCTTCTCCTAATGCCCCCCTTTTTTTAGGTGAGATCCCCTTTATTGTTTTCCCAAAGGACCTTCCCCTGAAAGCCACAGAGTAACTCAGTGAAGAAAAACTGCCCCTGTCACTGTCCCCCTTCTCTAACACAGCTCAGAGGACTTTGTGTCATTGACATATAGGAAGTCATCTTTCCTTCTCCTCCAGAAAAATGCCAGTGGGACAACAGGAAGGAGGGGGGATTTGTTTTTCACTTTCTTTGCAGCCACCTTTGAGGAGTGGGGGCTCTGCCCCACAGCGAAGGGGCACAGGGTGAAACGAATGCCTGGGGAAGGGAAGAGGAGAAGTGCCAGTAAATCCAGCCCGAGCTTATATCGATACTCAAGAAGTTTTATGTGCATTTTCTTGGATGTGCACATTGTTCTCACCTTCTTCCTTTCTCCTTCCATTTGGAACAGAGAAGAAATGATAAAAATGCCCACATTTTTCTTGTGCTGTTTCACATCTGGAAGCACATATAACCCTGGTGGGGGCAGTGCTTGACCTTGTCACATCTGCAGTCTAATCACTGGAGAGAACACTTGTGATGAGCCTGGGAGCCTCTCAGGTGATGCCCCTGCCCAAGTCCTGCCCCAAAACAGGACCCCTTCCCCTCTCGGTCAGAGAAGGGTAAACCCATCCTCTTCAACCTGGGTTTTATTTCAAGACCACACCTTCAGTCATTAGCAAACTTAAGAGTGGCACTGATTTTGCAATTGCAAGCACACTTAACATTTTATCCCAGATCTTTTTTATCCTGCCCCTTCCAATAGTCATTAAATTTATTAAGTAGCTTCTACAAGTGACTCCTCTCACTTCTAAAAACGACCAGATCATCAGCACAGAATATATATCTAGGTTCAGCCCCTCTTGTCTTATCTTTTCTGACAAACCACTCTCCTTCACAGTTTTATCTATATAATTGATGAACCACACATGACATAATTTACAGCCCTCTCTAGCAACCTTCTAAACTGCACACCAGTCATTCCAGGATTGCACTCCCTCAGCTCTGCTGCCCTGGCTGCCCCCTATAAACTTCGTTTTTTTTTCCTTTGGTCTATACAAAACTACAGTGGAATAAGCAAGAACAGAGGCTTAACTAAGATTTCAGGCAAAATATGCCAGATAGCTAAAAAAAAAAGAAGGAAAAAAAAATAAAAGAAGCTACAGTTACCAGAAATATCTGCATTCATTGTGCACACAAAGGCACAGCTCAGCCCTTTGCCTTTGTGCAGGGGAAGGGAACGCAGGACTAGTAGATGCACTAACAGAGAGGGCATGGAGGAAAAGGCTGCTGCTCCTGCTCACTCTTCCCTTTCTCTTAACGCATGGAAGACCTTGCATCTATTGCTCTCTTATTAAGAAAGCAGGAGCCATGTCTCAGAGAGGAAGCCCTTCCATCACATTTCCCAATGGCAGCGTGCGACAGACAAATGAACAATATCAATGCCTCCACAAAGGGCAGAATACAGCAGATAGAAAGTAGCTCCTGTACAACAGAAGCCATCATTATGGGGATGGCAAGCATGAAAGAGTGCCTTTATGTGGTCTGAGATAGATTACAAGATCTCTATGAATCGAGGGAAAATAGGGAGAGTGAAAGGCTCTCCCAACAATTACAAGAACAATACAAGGGTGCACATACATGCAGAGAGAGAAAAAACCCACAGTGACACCGTGTCTTACACAGTGGAAAGGCTGGATCTGGCCCCTAGTTCAGGTTGCTTTAAGAATTCATTTTAATCGAGTTTCTGCCTGAGCTTTCTGATGTTCAGATGAGCACAGCTCGCTTTCACCCAGAAAAATGGCAATCTCTGCCTCTGTGGAGTAACACTGAGCACGTAAAGCTTTCCCTTTCCTTCCCATTTCATTTAGATCATTTTATTAGGGATGTTTTTCTGCCGTGGTAGGCAGGATCCTGGGAAGAGGAGATAAATTCTTGTAATTATTGCATATCCTGCAGCTCAGCAGCCAGCTGTGGTGGGGCAGCACTACAACCTGCAGAGGCAAAGGCATCTGCCTGGTGCTGCCTAGGAGTGCAGCAGAGATGCCCCCTGCCATTTCCCTAAGCTCTGAGAGACAAAAGCTCGGAGCAGCCTGGGGAAGAAAACCTGATCTCGTAGGGAAGGCCAGCACTCCATTCCTGAGAAAATGAGAAAGCAGCTCCTTTTATATTTCTTTTCCAAGGTTTTGTTGTGTCCTTCAACCTTATCTTACAGGATATGCAACACCCACCATCCCCTTCAGCTACCCCCATCATCCTAAGGTATCACTGAAAAAACACAACAAGCTGAGAATCAACTTTTTTTTGCCCTGTTTTTCCATAGGTATTGCTTAAGAAACATACCCTGCAGTCAAAGGTGCATGAATGCAGCTCAAAATAGCAGTGTCACCTGATTTATTTCTGACTTAAACTGGAAAATGTGTTGTTCTTAGATCAGAAAGTCCTTTTATTTTTAGAAGTGATATATCAAATATGCATGAATGGGCACATGTCTTTTCCATTGAGTGATTCCAAGTGCAGGGTTTGGCTCAGAGACTGCCACCCTCCTCGTTAGACCTTGAAAACAAGCTTTGAAACAAGGGGAGAAGTTCCACAGAAGGAACTAGAGAAAGCTCAGGAGAAAAATCTGCCATCAGTAGGAGAATGTCGTGGACTATAAATGGTCAGAAGGGGTAACGATCAGAGAGGCAAATTAATTTTCATGAACTTCCTTCTCCTCCTGCAGAAAAGGCCTAATTGAGGAGCGTTTCCCCTGACCACAACATGAAACCTCTGGTGAACGAGCTCATTATCTGAGTGCCACACTGGGACAATATTTGCTGCATATTACTTTTTAGTAGGCAAGTGCTGACTATTTGCAAATAAATAGTTCCCTGGAAGAGTGAGAATAAAGCTGGCTGCCCACATTTTTCTACTTTTAAGTGAGAGGGAGAAACTGTGTCTGTCTCTTGCTTCCCCGCAGCATCCAGAATCACAAACTCTGTGCCTCTGCCCTGCTCACCTCTTGCTCTACACCATCACTTCAGCGTAGGTCTTCTTCATGCCCCTGACCTGCTACAATGAACCACCACAGGCTTTATTGTTGCCTTAGAGCAGGGAAGGAGAGAGGGAATAGCTCTGACTTCTGCCCAAGCCTCTTGCAATCACCAGTCCACCCTATTCCATCATGTCTGGTCCAGCATAGATTGAAGGAAGATCCCAATGTTCATCTCTGGGTATTTGCTGGACATTGTAGGAGATGAAGATTCTTTTACTGTTTAATTTGATAGCATACATAGAGCAAGTGCATAAGCACTTGCCTGACAGTTTAAAAGCAGGCATTTTGTTTCCTTGCCATTTTTTAATATATCTGCTTAACTACTTTATCATCTGATTTCCAAATTGCCCTTTCAAGCCTTGCAGCCAAATGTGCATAATTGTGATGGATTTTTTTCTTTCCCTTCCCTTTGTCACTAAATGCATAATCAAGCCTAGTAAACTAAAAAAAAAACCCCAAACACCAGAAACACGCTAACAAGTTCTTCCAGCTATTTATCTAATTTGTATTGACATGAAAACTCATGAATTCAATTTAAAAGAATAAGTAAAAGACAGGAGCAAGGCATTTACATTTATGTGTCCTTCTTGTTGAACACCAAAACAAGACCCCTGCAGTGCTGGTCACATGAAAAAGCCATTAAAGGATTTGGTATTGAAGTGGCAAATTTCAGCTCAGTCATGATAAATGTGTTCAAGCTACTTTGAACAAAATAAAGCAGAAGAGACCAAAATGATACGATAAGAGTGGCTTTCCTGATGTTTAAATGTTTATGCCGTTGGATGCTTGGGACACTGATCTTTATCTAAGGAGCTTAAATATTATCCTGCACTCCTTAGCTCATCTTTGAAGTACTCAGTTCAATAGTATGCTAACTTCAGCTATGTGCTTTCCAAATGCACAGACCAACAGAGATGCTTCATGCACATCAACACATAGGAAATGGATGAGTGCACAAGTATTAAATCTACCCTGGTTTGATTTTTACCACTTAGAGCTACAAATGAAGCCTAGAGGAGCCAGAGATGTTTGGCAGCACTGACAATCACACCACTTTTTAAACTGTGCTGCTTCTGTCTGGGATGCTGAACACTGTCTGACTTTTCCATGCCCCATCTCACTCATATGTAAAATCTGTGTGATAAAATGGAGGTGTTTGAAAATGAATTGATACTGATAGAGCCCTGAGAATCTTCGCTGAAAAGGGCTTCAAGAATGTGTAATAGGATCATTAAGTGAAATGTCAGCAGAGGTATTAAAAGCAGGGTCAAATTTTTCAGGCTATGAGGAAAAGTGGAGGAGGTAGGGCAGAGAGATGAAGACCCCAGAAGAGGATGAAAGTGGAGAAAAGGCAATGAAACAACCTGTCAGACATCAAGGGCAGAGACAGAACAAAGGTCTGAATTATTAAAGCCAATTAGCAACTTAATAAAGAGACAAGTCTTTTAAAATGAAAGGATTAGACTATATTACAAAGGAACTTAAGAAACATTGGTCACCTAAGGAGAAAACAAATTGTAAGAGAGCAATGGTGAGGCAGATTGCCACGGAGCTGGAGATGGGATTAGAGAGCACAGGGGCAGCCGTGGAGCAGAGCCAGTGGATCCCTGACAGCAGAATGAGGTTCCTGTTTCATTTCTTTTCCCTTGAGACCTTTTGCCTCCTGAACAATCAAGATCAAGTCCAAGACTTTCCACTGGTTTTAGCCTGAGGTATATCCCAGCAGCCTGGCAGCAAGTAGTTCAAGATCCTTTCCATCTCCATTGCTCTGTAATCTCTGGAAAGAGATCTGGAGAGCTTTCCATAGGACTGTGCTTAGAGCAGCCTCTGGGAGTTTCCTTTATGTATTTCATTGAATTGTGACGTTAGAGATGTTTTGATTCCATGTGCTTATTCTATACAAACAAAAAAGAGAAACAAGAAGCCATATTAAATCTTTATCAAGCCTATTTTGATGTTCAAAAGACAAAAGCAGTGGTATATGAGATCATCAACTTCTTCAAAATGAGAGAAAGAAACATACTGCAAAGATGGTCCCAAACTGAGCTTCAGTCTTAAACTACGGGAGAAAACAAATGGAAGGGAAAAATGACAAGACTCCACCATGGCATTGTCAAATAAAAAGCAGAATACAAAGATGACTTCTTGTCCTGCTCAGCAAAGTCTTGTTCTTTCTTTTTGTAAACAGTGAGGGTACACGTATGCATGTACACACACCCACTTGCAAGTGCACGTGTAAATGAGGACACGCTATTTCATGCCTACGAGCAGGGGCTTTCACAGTAATAGTTCTCAATCAGGCACTCAGACATCAAAGAGAGATGATGGAGTTCAGCCCCAACCCATTGCTGATGAACCACTTCCACGCAGCCGAAAGGAAGAGATGGTCCTCAGCAGCCGTAGGACTGCTCCCTCCCTTCTTTCCCTCTCCACATACAAATCTCCATAGGATTTTTCTGGCTGTGTAATTAATTCCACTGGTTTCATAATTGCCCTTACAAGAGATAGTGCAGCAAAACTGCAAGCACTAAATAGGATAAATAACATATTTGTAAAGCAAGAAATCAATCGATCTTTGCTTTCCTTCAGTAACCTTCTTGATGCTTAGTAATTTTTAATGGCCTTTTTGTCAATAACTGTACAGAAAGAACATATTACATAAAATAACATTAAGGGCATTTGTCACTAAGTTTTCTCCACTGGGGGCTTCACTGTCCCTAACCAGTTCCCCAAAAACCTCACAGGTGGGAAGCATCACTTACTGGTAATATTGCCTCTTAAAACAACATTAGCAAAACTGCTGTTAATTATTGTGTACGGTCCCTGGGTTCACACTTCAAGAATCTTAGAAACATAGGATGTTTGGGGTTGGAAAGGACCTCAAAGATCATCTTGTTCTACCTCCCCTGCCATGGCAGGGACACCTCCCACCAGCCCAGGTTGCTCCAAGCCCCATCCAACCTGGCCTGGAACACTGCCAGGGAGGGGGCAGCCACAGCTTCTCTGGGCACCCTGGGCCAGGGTCTCACCACCCTCACAGCCAGGAATTTCTGCCTAATATCAAATCTAAATCTCCCTTCTTCCCATTTAAAACCATTACCCCTCATCCTATCACTCCATGCCCTTGTAAAAAGTCCCTCTCCAGCTTTCTTGTAGGATCCTTCAGGTACTCAAATGCTGCTATCAGGTCTCTCCGGACGTGGAAATATTGGGAAGAGACTACAAGAAGGACCCAGAATGTATCCAGTGGCTGAAAAATAAAACACACCTTACTTACGTATAAAGCTCGTTGAGCTGAGCTCATTGAGTTGGCCTAAGGGCAACACACAGTAGTAGCACACGCATTCAAACACGTGGATGTTTGTTATTAGGGAACATTTGACATTAAGGAAAAGGTATAAAGACAATTTAGTGTTGGAAGTTGGACAAACTCAACCTCAAAGGAAAATATACAGCTTCCTAGCACTGATTAAAGTTTGTGACCCAAGGCAGATGTTTCACTTTTTGCCACTTAGAGGTGCAGAGAGGAGTTTTCCCCTTCTCTCACTACATGACTTGGCTTTGTGCTGTTTCTCTTCTGCTCAGCACAAGCTGAGGAGGGAGTTCTGCACCCTGCAGACCTGTATTTTAACATCATTCTGACAGTAGAGAGAATACAGGTAAGTCCTTGGCTTTTTGTCCTTGAGAAGTTGGCGAGAGTTGAACCTGCTTGTTCATTTTTTTGAGAACTAAAATAATTGGGTCGCTAAAGTATTGAAACAGGTTATTCATGGAAATACACCAAGGTTGTACAGGCTTAGGTTTCACGTGGATGATCTAATGGCTCCCCTAGAAAACAATTAGGAGCAATTTCTGTCTTACTTCTATGCAGAAATTGATTTGTTCCCATGCAGCAGCCAACCAAGCCAAGCTTGACTGGCAGGTAAGTAGAAAATGATTTACGATGGGAAAACATGGCACTAATTTTAAGCAAAACCTTGTCTATCATGATTCAAAGATCATATAGCAACATCTGAACATGATACTGATAGCTTTCTTGAGGAGTTCAAGCTAGTTGTATTCGTGCCTCTGCTAAGCTGATATTGATGCTGTATCAAGATGTTGACATCATCATATTTCTAATGATAATACAAATCTCCCCCCTCTGTGAATATCAAAGAGCCATATGGTCAATTAGCTGTGCCCAATGCTTGCCCAGAATTATTAGACCTTGAAACCCAGAAATATAGATTTTAAATTCTTCCTCGCATTCAAATTAAAAATTGTTAACACTCAAAAAAAATCAAATTTATAGTGAGCTCATAGCTTTTCTTAAGAAATCCTGGGGGAGAGGTGGCACTGAGAGACACACAAAAAAAGAAAATTCACTACAAATATGAGACAGAGGGAATGAAACCCATGAAGCAGGAAGTTTATGTTCATAAGGATGTGTAATAATATAAATAACTTATTCCAAAAAGTACATGTTGTAGATTACTTGCAATACAAATGTCTTTGTTTAGGACTCATGACTTCTATTAGTATTAATTACTTATGCTGGCAACTTTAAATGTATAGTGGCCTTAAAGCAAGGGCAATACCTATTAAGTTTAATTACTTTCTCCTTCAGCCTAAGCAATAAAGAAGTATGGTGGAGATCTGGTTATTAACTGAGCGTGGCATCCAAATGAAGACACAGTACACAGTAATTGTACTTGTTGGGCCACAAGCTGGTGTTTCTCATTGGTCCCTCCCCTCACAGATGAGAGGGGCTGTAGGCAGAGAGTAAAGACTTTCTTCCCTTGACCTACTTTGGACAAAATCTCGTCCTTAGTCACATTTAAGCCCTCATCATTTTCAGCAGAAAGCCCTTGTGTCAAAGGACAAGCAAACAGCTCCCTCCCTGCTTGCAGATAACCGTCTCGAGCCAGAGCTTCAAATATGCCAAGGACTTTTCTTCTGTATTTTTTGGTTGGTTGGCTGATTTAAAACAAATGAGTTATCTGCCTAGATACCAGCATGTTTCATGTTTTTGAAAAGAAAAACGATAGATTTTCTTGCTTTGAATGATTTATACCAGCATTTTTATGAAGCTACCCAAATTCACTCTGAGGTTGTGCTTTCGCAGTAGGAAAAGTGATTTTTATGTCGTTTTGTGCCTGTGTGTCTACATCTATAGATTTGAAACTTGTTTAAGTTTACCATCAACTCTAGAATTCCTCGGGAGCTAAGTCATCTTACTGATACAGAACCAAAAATTGACAGGAGAAAGAGCTTGTTTTAAAACTGAACAAAATAATAAGTGACAAAGGCAAAAGATTCCCCAAAAGCACAATGACTTCCACAGGACCAGGACATCCTACCTGGTCCTGCCACCACCTCCTTCTCTTATTTAAACTCTTCTGCACAGATTTCTATATCATTCCCATCACTACAGTTTCCAAAATGGCTCTCTCTACCATGCCAAGCAGTTTTCTGATGCATTTCTTCTTTTCTTACTTTTCATCCCAGAATAAATATATCCTGTGGATATTTTAGAATTGGATCCCAGAGAGTTTCTGCATTCAAGCCAGCTTGTATTTCTGCCTAACAGTGATCCTAGGTCATCCCTGACATAGTTACTATGAGTGATGTACCAAAACTTAACTTCCCAAGTATTCAAAAAAAGATGAAAAAGAAATTTCAAATATAGCATTTCTCACACTAGGGGCATTTGTTTTTTTAAAAAAAAAAATCAAGTGCATAACACAGCATATAAAAATGCATCTGCTACTATTTGTCTAATCTTCCCACGCAGGTTTTAACGATTTGCATGAAATCAGTAGACCAGCATATGCTAATAAGCATCAAAATGTCTAACTGCCCATTTGCATTCACAGGTACCCAGAAGAGCAATCAAGGAACTATTAGTACAAGCTTAAAATAGGAAGGAAATTCCAACTTGATTTTTATGAGTGGCTTTTGACCATTTGAAGCATCAGGAATGTGCTGAATTCACAAAATGAGAGAAGATCTTGGCCTCCGTTTGATAGCCAGTGAATAGATAAAATGTGGGTCCTACTTACAAGTGTTTATTTACATCAATAAAAAAACTCACACAAAAAGAATCTATGCCATTGACCAAGGAGAGAAAGACTATAACAACTTGTCTAAATCTTGGATTGATGGGAGAAGGAGCTGTGCTGCAGCACAGCCACGCAGAGCAGAGCCTCCACAATGGCCATCGCTGCCAGGGAGCAGAGGGAGAAAGAGAACCCTAAAGTGCTCAGCAGCCTCCTGGGCAGCATATTCGGGACAGAGAAAGCTGAAAGTAAAACTCATCCTTGTGTGGATTCCAGGGGTGAAGCAAATGTTAACAAAGCAAAACACCTAGTGACCAAAGGGCAGAAACAATTCCTTCTGCTTTTTGATGTGGGATGAAAACACCGCACTGAGAACCTTTCCCCTATTTGTGTATCTTCCTTTGATGGTTTAACCAAAAAGAATCAATGGAAAAAGTGATAAATTTCATTCTTTTTCCTGTCTCCCCAGATTATTGCCTTTTCAGCAGAATAAAGTTAATTTTGGGGGGGGAAGATGCCATGGCAGTGAGCACCCTGTTGGGACTGATGGCCTCTAATGTTGGGCTGAAAAGGCTGCCACTGCCTCTCCTCTGCAGAGACACAGAGATCAGAGAGATCTCTGTCAGCTACAAGTAAAAAGACAAAGAAAATAAACTGAGTACAAAGAAAAAAAAAGAGAGAGAAAAAGAAAAAGGAAACAAAAAAAAAATGAAAGAAAATTAATAGAGAGAGGATGGTATTGAAAAAAAAAACACAACTAAAATAATGTTACGAATGGGGGAAAAGCTGCCAGTGAATAATTTGCTGTGCTATATGCCAGCACTGTGGATAAAGAACTAGCAAATTAGGGAGAGTATTTTCAAGAGTGTCTTCACAGACTAAAACCAAGGACTGTGGATGCGGGTGATGGTTTGCACACAGAAATACCTTCAGCCCTAACATCAGCACCGGTGACTTCCCCAGGAAGGCAGAGGCTGCAGCAGAAATCATTTGGGGATGGCAAAATAAAGTGTAAAGGTAGGATGTAAGAAAACAATTGTGGGGCTGTTAAACAACTGCAAGTGAAGCTGGAGGGACAAGAAAGCAACAAGCAACTGGGAGAAGGCTTTAATTGCCAAAGTGCCAAACCACTGTGATCTGAGGGATCGTACCAGTCGGTGCAGCAGAGTCTTACTGTCAGCATCAGATAAAACTTTGTAAGAGAATAATTTTATCACAGATAAAATCAGAGATGTGCAAGCAGCTAAAAGAAAAACAAGAAGGTTTGGGAGGAGAATTGTGCACTCATCATCATTAACTTTATTGACTTTGAAAAAGCCTTTGATAGTCTCAACAAAAAGGCTTCCAGAAGACAAAGGCTAAATGTAGATTATCTCAGGAGATAGAGAAGAATAGCAAACTTTTGTGGAGATCCTGACTGGTCTAAGAGACTCACAATAGCAACTGGAGTCAAGCAAAGCTCTCCCAGCACCCATACATTTGTTCATCAGAAAATTCCTGGAAGAAGGAAGCCAACAACCCACAATTTTACAGACAGCAAGGCAGATTTCTCATTTCCTACATGCAAGAAGCCAGAGGACACCAAATGTTGGGTGATATAGGGGAAGACTGAAAAGAGGTGGACAAAAACGTGCATGAAAACAGTGCAGGATACGTACAACTGTAAGAATGACAAGGAAACCCAACATGACTGCTCTTCAAGAGTCCATGGAGAATGCTGAAAGGTGTAACTCCCCTTCTGGTCTAGCAGCAGAAGAAATAAAAACAATAGCAGGAGCAAGTGGAGATATGAACCAGGCAGGCAGGCAGTAGAATAACAGACAACACATCATTAGCAATCAGCTGTTGGGCCCTTCTATTTCATACCATACCCATAAACTGGATACTTTTGCAGGGTAAAAAAGATTAATAGTGTTTGAAATCCAGAGCGAAGCACACATCAGAAACAACTGGGACTCAGACTCACACTTTTTCTCACTTCAGACAGAAGAATGACGTTAGGTTTAAACATGATAGTGGCTAAAATAATCACTGGTGGAAGAAATTTAATCACGCAGGAATCCAATGCATTAGAGAAAGCACTGGTAATCAAGAACAAGCTTGTGCTTGTTATTTTTCTCTCTACTTTGTGTGTCTTCGTTGTGTTCCTCTTCCTTGGAAAAAGCAGATGCCTTTATAAGTTGTTTTCCTAGCTTTCACATTTCTAATTCGCATGCAACATATAATTTGCTTTTCTTCGGTTTTCCTCACGCCATCATCTTCCCAGGCTTCTTTCCCAGCAGTGAGCAACAATGTTGATCACCTCCTGCTATTTGCAAATCTCTGCCTGAGAATGTCTCAAATTACCATGATAATTTACTATTCTCAATTAAAATTAAGGTACATTGAGACTGAGAAAGAAATTTAATGCGGCAGTAGCCCATCAGGGTACCGAAAAAACAACCTGGAAAGTAAATTTATATGTGCAAGTGAATAGCTCATAGAGTAATAGCAGATTTCACACTGTTCTAAAGATGATTTTGGAGAGTACTGGCCTAAATGTGACGTTATAAAATATTATATCATTCCGTAAAAATTATTTATGCACTTAAATAAAGTGCATGGGAAAAATAAAGAATGTGACATAAAAATTTCTTTGGAAGGAATCGATATTTTTAAAGTATAATTTTAAAAATATCTATTGCTGAGAGGCACGTCACAGCCCTCCATTTTCAAGCACAACAGGAGGTTGTAAAACCTCATATTAATTTTCCAGTTCATAGACCTAAAAAGCATGATGTGAGCTCCTGTTCAGGAAAGGTGAGCTTTCCCAGTTTACCTTGGCTTGTCATCATCAACAGCATCATTAATTTAAGCAACACTGGAGCTAATTTATTTATATTAAGCTTTATTCATCCAATGCATCACTTATAGCTTCACAGCTCATCATCCTCATTTCAGCCGTGCGGAGGAAGTGGCAGACGAGGTGCACAGGAGATGATGGACATGGGGTGTGGGGAGTGATGCAGTGCCACAGAAACAGGCAGTGACAGTGATGGGAGTGCATGTCACAAGCAGGGCTGAGGCACATTTGTTAGAGAACTTTGTGCTAATCCTCTGGCTAAGCTGTACCTTTGTGGACCTCAGTCTCTATTTTCATCGCTGGTATCCCTCATTGACATAAACTCCCTTAAAAAACCACACCCCAAACCCCTTCCCTTTCTTTCTCACTCTGTTCTTATGCATGTAGCAATCATCAGAAAATCTGCTAGATTTTTCACTACAAGGTGAAATGGGTCTTGTCATGGAAGAAGTGTGCCAGTAGAGGTTGTCCTTTTGCTGGGCCATAGTGGCTGCACCACAGGCCTCAACGTTCACCTCTCAAAATAAAAAAATCTGTCCTAAATGTCGTGCTATCCATCAGTTCTTTCACAGAGGTGATGAACATGGTGCAAAGGCAGTCCATGATATAAAACCTGAATCCAAAGTGGCTTAAATACCAATGCTCATGCTGAATACCAGCACAAGTGTTCAGTTTTACTGGGAAAATGACAGTGTAGTGTTGCCCATGATGGTTTCCTTTTCCAAACCAACTTTTAAAAGTTCTGTATACAGAAGAATATAGTATGTGTGACTACACATGCTCTGCTAGCTGACTGTCATGGCCAGGCATTTTGCCTTTGTCCCCGCTTTCTGTGTCACACCACAACTCTCCCTGGTGGTGTGGGATGCAGGATGCTTTCCCCAACCAAGTACTGGCTCTTTGAATACCCAGTCACTTCTGCTCCTTCTTTTGTTGTAGGTTTTGTAAGAGAAATAATCCACAATTCTTTTAAGATATTTACTTATCCTTCAGGCATGAAAGCGATTCAAAAGCAATACCAGCATCTATGTTATTGAATTGCTGCTTGTTTTCTTAAATTAAAGCCATACAAAGTGATACAATGCACAATTACAATAGTTAGCCATTCCAGTATAATCATCTGTTGCTGGCTTAGCTCTTGATGAAAAAGTGTATTTTTTTTAGTAAATTTCTGTGACTCTGCTTGCAATCCCAAGTAGACATGACTCTAAACACTGGATAAAAAGTGTACGGCTTTTGGGGTGCTTGTTTCCATTTATTGCAATAATGATGGTGTGGCTATTTAAGAAAGAAGGAAACTGCCAGGATATAATAATAAAAAAAACCAATCAAGAACTAAATCAGCCAAGGAACGGACTGCTCTGAGATGCAACAGGAGAGCTCCCACATCCTTTTACAGGCCATGGTGCCTGTATGGGCTAAGCATTGCCCTGGCACGATGTTCTGGTGTGGGTTCAGGTACAGAGGCTGCTTTTACTGCAAGGGCTGAGCCAACTCCTACCCCTCACTCTCCACCTCACCCGCCCCATGGCTTTCTGCTCCCACGAAATGAGCATGTAGCAGCTCCCAGGAGACCACAGTTCACAACTTGGCATATGAAAATTAATGGCTCTCGTTATTATGTGGGTGGGGATGGGAGGGAGAGCTGTGTTGCTTGTCAATGGATCGGTGTAATTCACTCCAGCACTTGAGTGTTTTCCAAAGCCATGCTAGGGCAGACCTTTACAAGCATTTATGTGCCAGATTTGCACTGCCTTCACACCTCTAAAACAGTGACCCTTGCAAATCACAGGGGCTATAGCCAAGCAACTCGCCAGGGCACAGGATCAAGAGCCTGACTTGATTTTGAAAATTTTAGTCCACGGGTCAGTAATAAAAAGCCGTTACAAGTGATGGCTGTTTGATGGCCATTAAGAGAAGTTTATGGGCTCTGTCCAGCTCCTCCTGGGCATATCCTCAGCAGAAAAGGATTGTTGATGCACCTTCAGCTGTGCTTAAGACCCAGTGGCACCCTCTCACCCAAACCATGACATTCTCTGGGGACAGAGCTGCTCCGTGCTTCCTAAAGCATGACCTGTGATCCATAAAACATCTATGCTGTTTTGAGTAGCAATAAAAACACTAAGCTATGACATAGTAACTGCATTTTTTCCAAATTTTAAAACACCCAGGAAATACATACCTCTCACACATAATTGATTTAAACCTAATGATATCCCTTAGTCAAAAATCTCTGCAAGATCAAGGTAAGTGCTTTTCTTGTTTCCACTTTCTTAAAACAAACCTGAATAATATTTTATCATCAGAACAAGTAACAGCCATTTTCAGAGAAATGCCTACATTTCTGAGATGTTTTGACCAATTATAGTGACATGTCTGTCCAGTTACATCAGCGGATGTTGTCTTGATATTAATGGAAGTAAGTGATGAGCATTAGTGAATCTGACAAGTCACAGGACACAGATGCACAGCTGGAAGAAATTAATTTTGAACAGATGTACCCGGGAAGATAAGTGAAACACTGAAGAGATCAACTGCACCCTGCACGAGTCCTGACAGTCCCACAGCACCAACACCTGAGCTTTCCTATAATTTACAGTGGAGCATTTTAAATCTTCTCACTTCCACAGATGACAGACCATGCAAATTGTCCTTCCAGGGAAGCACGGGGCTGGCTGCTATCTGTACCAACAGGAGGAAAAGCTCGTGGATGGCTCAGTACAGCTCATAGTGTTGTTGATGTGCTAAAACTCTGCCCAATTATTGAAGTGTAGGCATGGAGATGTGCATACAAATCAACAGGTACCCAGTGATTGCCCACGCTAGCAGCCAGTCAAACAGCTCACAACTTACACAGAGAAGGAATGAAGTCTCTGAAAACACAGTAGCCACATGCAAAGGGTATCAGAGTAACACACACTCTCCATGAGGTCAGCATTTCACTGTGCTCATCGTTAATGCCTCGCAGAGGACTTTTATAGGATCCTTAAAACTCACAGCTTGTTCTTTTGAAATTCACACAAGCTGAGAAGATAAAGCAATCCCTTGACAACATCTGCTTGCTAGAAATTAGCCTGGCCTTCTGCTTCACCGGACCAAATTCCCAAATGTTGCTTCTATTTAAAAATGGAGCTTTCACA